>JARWLC010000003.1:153066933-155466933 GCA_033318265.1 Phyllotis vaccarum
AACTACAAAGTGCGGGTGGAGGCAGGACGGTCGCAAGTAAAGACTCCCATTCCCCGCCCATTGCAAAAGCCTAGGGTGAGGAGACATCCTGTGAAGGCTGAGCCAGCAGCAAGAACACACTGGGCAGAGCATCAGTGGGACCCGCCCGCAGGTGGCAGCACAGTCCACACTCACTGGGCAGTGCCCATGTGGCTCAGGGCTGGTCCTGCAGTGTCCAAAGGGAAGTGCCCGCCCGTTTGTTTCCTGCTGACCCAGATGGTGGCGAGAGCCCTGTCTCCCCCGCCCCCAGAGTTTCCTGTTTGTATAAAGGCCACCAGGGCCCGTGTTGGGGTGGGCGGGCAGGGGAGTCCCGAGGACTGGGGTCCTACACAGGGCTCCACCTCCCTACATGTGCCTGGAAGGCTGGGGAAGACTCGAGGTCAGGTCCCAGGTTACAAGCCTCTTGGCTCAGGCCTGTGCATCTGGCTCCACCGTAGAAGCTGCACTACAAGGCAGCTCTTCCCACACTCCCCCCCACCACGCCCTTTCCTAGGCACAACCTGGGAACAAAGGCTCCTGCTCCTGATGGAAGCAAAGAGCTACCCAATGACAAAGGAATCCCAGACCCACTGCCTCCACCCTGACCACGCCTCCAGCCCCTCACTGGGAGATTCTAGGTGGGGCTCCACCCTGGCCACGCCTCCAGCCCCCTCACTGGGAGATTCTAGGTGGGGCTCCACCCTGGCCACGCCCCCGTCCCATTGAAGATTGTAGGCAGGGCTCCACCCTGACCACGCCCCCGCCCCATTGGAGACTGTAGGTGGAGGCTCCACCTTGACCACGCCCCAGCCCCCCCACTGAGGATTCTAGGCGGGGCTCTACTCTGACCACGACCCTGTCCCCCATTGGAGATTCTAGGCATGAGCTCTGCTGACTATTCACTCATAACTAGCTCAGACTACCCTTGAAGCCATAGTCCTCCTGCCTCAACTCACTGCAGACTCACCCAACGTGATGGGTTTGCTGTCCTCCTGGTCAGAGCCCACTCCTGTCCGGGGGCTGCTGCTCTGCTCTGCATCTGCAAAAAGATAAGGGGACAGCTGGTGACATCACAGGGATCACTGCTCATAGGCAATGTTTGCCACTAAGTGGTGAGAGATCTGGGGGTTCTGACCTTTCTGCCATCTCTGTGCACTCTGGTCTCTGGGCGGCAAGCTTCATGCCATGTTACAAGAGGGGAAACTGAAGACAGGGTGGTCTTGGAGCCTCCCCCGCCCCTGCACTTTCCATTTTATATAAAAAATAATTCCCTTGCCAGGCGCTGAAGTCAGCTGACAGCTGAAGTAGGAGAGGAAGAGGACATGTGCCTCAGTTTCCTTGTGACAGAGGAATTGGTGGGGCTTCTGGGAAGGTCCCAGTTCCTGGGTTGCTGAATGTGGCCTCAGATACAAGAGGATTCCTCCTAAGGATATGCTGACCCTGAGACCCAACGTCATCGCAGTCAATATGGGTCTGGAGGTCAGGCGTCACCTGTGATGTGTGGGTCCATCTGCAGCATCCCTTGTTAAATTTTGGAGATGAACGATGGTGGCATGCATGCTGGGAAAGCAGTCTACCCTGACCACGCCCCCAGCCCCTCACTGGGGGTTCTAGGCGGGGCTTCACTCTGACCATGCCCCAGTATGAAAAATAACCTCTAGTTATGCTAGAGTAAGAGGGAAGGTAGCCATGGTTTGTAAATTGGTTTTGTCACATCAACTGTCTGCCCCTCATCTTTCCGGGCCCACTTGTCCCCATGTGCAGACTTGGACATCACCCAAACTTTCCAGTTTGTACACGGGGTGTATTCCGTGTTGCAGTTGCATCCTTTCTCCATGGGGTGACTTTGCCTTCACCGCATATGCAGGGGGAGCAGGAGGGATGGATACAGGATCTGATATGGTTTCCCTGTGGTCTGATATCCCCAGACTCTGGGAATCTGGGTAAGCAGACAGTGATGGACAGACGGACCTCTGGGAATACTGATGGCTGGAGCTATGCCTTAATTGTCTTTTCTCATGGTCTCTTGGGCAGTCAGTCATGCTCAGCCAGGGTGTGGAAGGGAGGGGTGGTCACATGATCATGCACCTCTATCCTGCATAGGTCCCTAGAGGTCTAAAATCAGAGACTGAGAGTCCCAGTCAAGGCTGCTCCAGTCAGCGGAGTACCATGCAGCCCTGAACAGGAGTGAGGCTGCACTCCTCGGCTCACTGAAAAGTTGTTTCCAGCCTTCTGTCCTGTATCCAGGCAGAGCTGCTGTTAGGTGCCCTAGCCCTTCAAGCCACACCTGGCCAATGGCAACTGGCCTGGCTCAGCCCAGTGCTGATGTCACCATTTAAGAAGCATTCGCACTGCTGACCCTCTCTCATTTTCTCCTTTCCCCCATTCTGCCTACCTCCTCACGTCTCTTCCTCTCTTGGCCATCCATCAGCCACACTGGCACAGGCCTCCCTGCCCTGCAGCACAAGTTCCATCCTCTCTGAGGCTCCTGTTCCCAGCATGCTGTGGGCAGGCCCGGAAGCTTGGAAATCCCCATCCTACTCCCACATACACCCTCTTCTGTTCCAACTTGCTCTGCCCCAGATTTGCTGCCCACCTCGTACTGGTTTCCCTGCCAGCCTGGCCTGGGAACACGTGTCAGTTCATTCTGCACACCGTTTACACACAAGCCTTGTTCCAACTGGGTTTTCAGCTGTGGAGTCACAGCATGAAGACCAGGGGCTAGACTGAAGGTGACTTCCGTGGACAAGGACACAAAGACCCACCCTGGAGCCACCCACAGGAACTGCTGTGAAGTCAGGAAAAGCACTTCAAACTCCCGCCAGTCCACTGTTGCATAAATAAAAGCAGGGATGGGCCAGCTGGAGGCTGCAGACACGCGGGGAGCCCTGGGGACTGGGAGGCGGCGGCTGGGCGGGGTGACCTCCGGGCTCCGGCCGGCCTGGGCCCTCGCCAACGCCTGCTCTCGGCCAAGTCCTCCCACGAGGCCTCTGGGCCACTCTGGCCTCCGTGGCCGCTAGCTCGGCCGGTGGAGGAGCCCGGGGACCCCGAGGGGTCACCAGAGCATGTGGCCCAGGAGGCACAGGTTGGTGACATCACCAACTGGGCGGCCATTTCCTCCGGCTTCCAGATGCTTCTGCGGCCTGGCGGCCATTTTGTGGCCGGGAAGGGCCATCTGGTGGAGGCCAGGACACACAGCCACACTCCCCACGTGGGGGTGGGGTGTCCAGGGAAGGAACCCGGCTGCGGGGCACAGTGGTCTCAGTTTCCAGGGTTGGGGCACCAGGCCGGGTGGTCTTGATGGGGGGTGGGCCCAGGTGGCCATGGCCTGGGTCTCACCCTCATCCTGGCAGTGACACACTGTGGTCCTGTCACTTCAGTGGTTCTTGGGCTGTGAGATGTGAGGTTAAAAATACCAGACAGACCCTGGTCCTCTCCAAAGTCAAATGTGTCACCCGCCAGCCAGGAGGAGCCGAAAATAACCCATGTTTACACTCAGCGGATTCCTGGCTTCCCCGGCGCCCTTCCCAGCCAGTCCCAGGAATCCATCTGTGGCTGCAAGAGAGCCAGGCCACGGCCATGAGGACACCCAAAGCCACCGCAGTGGCCTCCAGGGGTCCCTCCTGCCTCCCCACAGGGTCATAGGTCAGCAGCCTGGACCAGGAGGTGGCAAGGCAGGCCCTGTGCTGTGTGGCTGCAGGCCAGCTCCTGTGTCTCTGAACTAAACTCATCTTCCTGTCTATGTTATGGCTTCCTATGCTGGAGGAGAAACACGTGTGTCAGTTCGCACGGTTCCTCAGCCTTCCCAAGACTCCCTTTTCAGAGCTGAGGACATAGTAGGCACACAGGAAATACACACACAATAGGTACTCAACAATGCCAGTGCTGACAGTTGCATTGTAGGTGGACACAGAACAGGTGTGGTATAAACACTTGCAGGATGAGGGAATCTGAGGGCTGGGGCAATCAAAGGCACCAACCTAGAGTGACAGGAGCAAAGGGGGCGGGAACAAACAAGCACCGCCCACATTGGTCTTCCAGTGTCAGCCTGAGAGGACTTATTAGATGTTTTAGCTGGGAACTGTATGGATGACTGGGAGTTTGCTAAGCCAGGCCTCCAGGCCCTCCCCCGGGGGGGAGGGATTCCAGGTCTCCACCCTGGGGGATTCTAGGCGGGGCTCCATCCCTGACCACACCCCCAGCCCCTCACGGGGGGGGGGGGGGGGGGGGGAGAACCATGGGAGGGAAGTGGGGGACCGCTTTTCTGCTCAAATCAATGCAGATGCCCAAAATGGGGATCTTGCTGGTTCTGGGGTCACACAACTCAGGCATAGGTCTATGGTGAGGGCATGGTGGGGGGGGACCCACACGGGGGATTCTGAGATTCCTCTGCTAAAGCCCTCTCTGGTTTTCCTTAGACCTCAGTTTCTCCAGCTGCCAGAGCCTCTGAGATGCTGTATATTAGCACAGATACCCATTTACAGGAACCTTCCTGGTCCCCAGGCCAGCGACCCACTTTCTGCAGAGACCAAACAGGTGTGTGGGGGGTGTTTCAACCCCCCTCTTTCCGGTCTGTTGCGTCCTGGATTCGAGTTTGAATCCTTTCCCTCTGGCTTTCTGTCCTGATAAGTACCAAGTTGGTATCAATTATATTCTGGCCCCATACACTCTCCTAATGTACAGATGGGGAAACTGAGGCAGGGTCTCATCCAGAGCTCCCACCCAGTCATCCTCCATAGGAGCCACTAGAGGGCGACGGTTAGCACCAAGTAGGCCCCTTCCCCTCTGTGGATCCTATCTTCTGGAGCTCCCAATTCCGGCCTCCTCCTGCCATCACAGGGGCCTCCATGCTGAGTATACAGGAGGCTCAGGATAAATGCTGCTGCCATGGCCTGGTGCTCTGCTCGACCTGTGGACATTCCACAGCTTTCCTTCAACCTGTTGCTTGAGTGGAACACACATGAGGTTGCTGATGATAGACAGTGGTCACTTCCCAAATGCACAGGCTCACATGATGGTCAGAAGTCATCTGCAGGTATCTCCTCAGTTGGGGTCCACCTTGTCTTGAGCTTCCCCAGGCTGCAGCCCCAGGACCCGCCTGCTCTTTGGCCCAGATTTAAACTGGAGTCCTGTTGCTCTGCAGGCAGCCATTTCCCACCCTACCCCCTTTCTCACTCAAGGACTGACAGTGCCTGGCACACAGTAGGTCCTTCATAGGCAGACTGGCTTGGTTTCAGTCCCCTGCCCCTTCATCAACAGCCTGGCAGGGCCATTGTGGACTTTCAGATGGGGAAACTGAGGCTGGGAAGGATGTCTGACCCTGTCACTGTGTGTGGAGGAAAGCTGGGGGCGGGCAGCACAGGACGCGGCCCCTTTAAGCCCCTCCCCCACTGGCCGCCTCCTTATGTAATTGGGCCGTTGTCCTTGCATAACCCAGTTACATAAGGAAGTCGGGAACGGGCGGCTCCATCCAGTGGGGACCAGTCGGGGCGTCTGCACTGCAGGCCTAGGCCGTATCAGCAGCTGTGAGCAGGGGTACAGCTTCCCTGCGGACCCCTTCCCACCTGGGAAACCCCTGCATCCCATCAGCTCCGACCTGGGGACCCCTGTCCCCCCCATCAGCTCCTTCAGCTCCGACCTGGGGACCCCTGCCCCCCCCATCAGCTCCGACCTGGGGACCCCTGCCCCCATCAGCTCTGACTTGGGGACTCCCTCACTTCCCTTCAGCTCAGACCTGGGGACCCCTGCCCCCCCCATCAGCTCCGACCTGGGGACCCCTGCCCCCATCAGCTCTGACTTGGGGACTCCCTCACTTCCCTTCAGCACCCACAGGCGCCAGGAAAAGTGACCAGTCTTCACTCTTTCCCAGAAAGGTCCTGTTCCTGAGATTCAGGAAGTACTGAGTCCTGTTTCCAGGCATACTCGGGAAACTGAGTCCCGGAGAGGGTACATGCCCAGCCTGAGGCTGCACACCGACCTGGCCAGCTGCCCCAGGGCACGACTCTCAGGGCACAACGATGCCCCCCTCCTGTGCCCTCTGTGGGGCCTGGTATACAGTAGGCACTCAATAAATGCAACCCTTCATATCTGATGGCCTTTTAGGCCTCCACTCCACCATCAATTGACAGCTGTTAATGTTCCATCTAGTTCTCTGTGAAGAAGGGACAACTGCTTCCCACGGGGGAAACTGAGGCACAGAGGAAGTGAAGCACAGCGCATGCCAAAGCACCCAGAAGCAGCAGATGTCTATTACTTTCCTGAACCTGGGCCTCTGAATGACCTTTCTGGACACAGTGGGTTGGGGTGTCCAAGTCCCCACTTCTCCCTACCCTCACGTGTCGGGGTGGGGTGTTGGGCACGTGGAGCCTCAGGGCTTCCATTATTACATTGGCCCTTTAAGGCGGTCTGTGGCTTGGGTCTGTCCCAGAGTGACCCCGGGGGAGGGTGTGGCTGGGAACAAGGGGCTCATTCAGCTCTGGGGGTGGGTGGGAGGAGGGAGGAGGCGGGCCCTGGCAGGGAGACTGGGTGTGAGGACACACAGATGGGCACCTGAGTCAGACATGGAGGCTGCCACCGCTTCTGCATACCCCCTCCCCCATCCTGGCCCCCCAATCCCAAACTTCCTCTTGGACACAGGCCCAAGGAATGAGGCACTTCCGGGAAGTCTCTGGGAATCTGGGTGTAGGTTCGAATCCTGTCTGGTTCCCAACCTCAGCCCTCAGGAGGGTTAAGTGAGATAATGGACTCCAGCTTCAGTGTAGACATGTCCCTACCTCAGGCCTTCTGGAGTGGGGGCTTGTGGGAAGTTCTTACACTGATCCCTCCATCAGCACCAAGCTGGAAGGGCCTAGGGGTCCTCGGCATGCCAAAGCCCTCCTTCAGTTCTTGAACATTCCATTGCAAGCTAGCACACAGTTCCTTATGTTAGATGCAGGCAGGGCCGGAAATGGGTGGTTCTAGAACCTTTTATGTAGAGCCTGGCTCTCTGGAAGCAGGACCCGGGGAAGAATGATGTGGAATGTTCCAGAACACTCGCAGCTCAGTTCCCACCGCCAGATGGGACAGCAGTGCTGGTCTGCGGTTCTCCTCTGTGTGGGAAGCTGAGGCAGGGGGACTTCACTGAGTTCCTATGGTGGGGTGCAGGGGCGAGGCTGAGGCAGGGATGAGGATTGTGAGCCATCCTGGGCCAGCCTGGGCTACATGAGACCAGGCCTGAAAGCTCAAACAAGGCCATATGTTAGGGCATTGCCTCATCTCTGGGCCTCAGTTTCCCCATTTGGTCACAACTCCCCAAGTATATACAAGGCCCTCATCCCTTGGCAAAGTCCTACCCATGTGCTTGTCATGACCTAATTACAGTTCATGCGGGGGGGGGGCAGCTATGGGGGGTGCAGACGGAGATGTCCCGAGCTGCCCCAGCCAGGTCCAGGCACAGGGCCAGGGTGTCAACTGTGGTGGGCACAGGTGCAGGGGACAAGGACTGCAGCCCTGGGGCGGCCCGCTCCCACGCTGTGAGCATGCTCTACATGGGAACCTAGGATTGACACCTTTTGATGGCTTAGCAGGGAATGGTAGAGCAGAGGTGTGAGGTTTCCCAGGCTGCACTGCGGGCAGGAGGAGTGTCACCCCCATATGCCTGGACCCCGCAGAGGGCGCTGTCCAGCCACTCGCCTCCGTGGACCTGGGGGCATCAAGGTTTGAGGATCCGGAAGGAAGTGGCCCAGTCTGGGCTATGTAGTAAGAGAAAAATTCTTACTTTTGAGACAGGTTCTCTGTAACTCAAGCTGACCCTGACCTCAAGGATCCAACCGTCCCTGCCCTGGGGCCAGCGGGGACAAGCGGGTCCTTTGTTGATTTGATTTTTGGGAGGAGTTTCAGCGTTTCTCAGGGACTCTTGGTTGCAGCTCGGACTAGCCCAGTGACATGAGTGACACCATCTGTGCCACTCACGGGAAAGACTGGACCAGTGAGGGGCTGGGGGCGTGGCGAGGATGAAGTCCCGCCTAGAATAGAGCAGGACAGGGCGTGGTCAGGGTGGAGCCCCGCCCACAACCCCTGAGGAAAGGGTCAGCCTTTTCTGGCTCGCACTCCGACTGGGCAGCATGGCGCCCCCCTCCTGGCACCCGAGGTGCCCACCATCCCGCTCCGTCCTGCCGGGCCCCGCTCAGTCCCTGTGGCAGTTGGCGGGAAGCGAGTCCGGCCATGACAAGCACATGGGCACCATCTGGGCTGGCAGCTGCCGGCCTGGGCGGGCCTGGCACCCCTCCCCCCCTGGCACGATGCCTGCCCGCGCTTCGGGTTTCGCGGGCTGCCAGCAGAGGGGGCAGGGCGGCGGGCTGGCAGCCGCCTCTCTCGGCCCAGCTTTCCCAGAGTCCTTCCTTAGCAGGCCGAGCCTGGGAGCCTGGACCCTTCTGTGATCCCGTAAGCTTCTGGGCTCCTGTGACCCCAGGATCTTTGTGCCCCTTGACTACCCCTTCCAGCCTGCTCTCCCCAAACTTCCCCCACTGCTTCCTTTTAGACAAAGTTAGCCTTGAACTTAGTATGTAGCAGAGGCTAGCCCGGGACTCCAGGGCTCTGGGGACAGAACCTAGAGCCAGCCTGGGCCCCTTGCTCCTAAGTCTCACATCAGAGCCCTTCAACCCTAACCCTGTGACCCCAAGGTCACCAAGCTCTGCCCCCAGTGTTTAGCAGCACAGGTGAACCCCCTGCCCTGGGGAGCCATTAGGCAGGAGGAGCCAAGCCCCCCCTTCAGCTGCTTGGCCCGAGGAATCAGGGAACTGGGGCTCAGGGAAGGGTCTCTCAGGGGTCCTCATGGGGAGCCGAGACATAGGCAGGGTGCCCAGGGATCTGGAGCAGGAGAGCAACCTGAGGCCTCCAGAAAATGTCATGGAGGAAGAGTGGACCTGTGAGTCAGGGAGTGTCCCTCAGGGAAAAGCATTCTGGGAAGCTAGGACGCAATGGGCAAGGGCAGAGGTCTGTGACCGCGATGGTGGCCTTGGCCTGGCCCTGCAGCTTCGTCCTGTTAGCTTTTTTTTTTTTTTTTTTTTTTTTTTGAGGGATTCCTGGAGACTCCCTTGGTGCCTATTTGTGAGCTTCCTGTTTTATAGATAAAGAAATTAAGCACAAAGAGATGACTGACCCGCCTGGGTCACACAGCCAACTGGCAACCTCAGCTCTTCCCAGCTTCTAGGGATGCAGGTGGCTGACCAGGGATCTTGGGGAGGCCTGGAGGCCCCGCCCGCCGCTGGGCAGAGGAGGGTGTGGGGGAGGGGAGATGCCGAGAAATTGTGCTGACATAGCAGAAAGCGCCTTTGAAAATTTTATCAGCTCAGCTCCAAGGAGGGAGGGGGTGGGGGGACAGATGGGGACCTGGATGCAGATGAGTGTGGACCCCTGCCCACCGGCACCTTGCTACACAGCCTCTGACCCATTGTCCTACAAAGCTGGGGGCTGATGGAAGGTGAGGGCAGAACTGGGGCAGAGGCTGAGGTCACCCACAGCCAGACTCAAGGTCAAGGCTGGGAGAGGCCTGACAGGCTCCACTCTGTGACACTGGTGCCTGCTAACTGATTGGAGGGAAACTGAGGCACACAGAAGAGGTGGACCTACACAGCCCAGACGGGCCCACCAGGCACAGGGCTGACTTCTCTGCCACCCACGTGGGTGCCTGGGACCCTGATGGTCAGGACAGATGAGTGGCTGCCATATTCACAACCATCCCTATCTCTGTCACCTGCATCAAACCATCATCCTGGACCACCCCAAGGCCTTGTCTCCCTGGGACTCCTACTTAGGACCCCCAACTCAGCTATAGTCAGAAGTGGGCGGAGCCACGGCTGTTCCCACCCACTTGAAAGGCACCTCCCACCTGCAGCATCCCAAAGTGGGTGGGGCCACGGCTGTCCCCGCCCACAAGTAAGGCCTCATTCCTTGGCTGAGTCCTTCCAACTCCAATTTAAAGGACCCCACCCACACACCTGGCTCCTCCCACTCTGCTGCTCCAGGTCAGGATTGCTCAGATTCGGGTCTCAGGCAGTGGAGCACATCTCAGGTTCCTGGACACCATGGTCGCAGCCCTGCACTGCTTGGGAGTCATGGCCCAATCGTAACTCCTTCCTGTGGCTTTGCACATGGGACACTGGCCCACCTCTCCAGGCCTGAACGGGGCCCCACTTACTGGGCTCCTCTAGAAGTCGGACAGGTATACACAAGGACCCATGATCCTTGATGACCCTGACTGTGTCTCCCACTGGGACCACAGCTGGTCCTGCAGCCCCAAGGCCTTGCCCCAGTCCATGGCCCCACCCTTTGGCCATGTCCCTAAACATGACCTTGCTTGAGATAAAGATCCTGAACCTGGACCACATCATGACCACACCATGGCCCAGCTCTTGACTATGATCCTTGCCTCTGGCAACGGATGATCCTGTTTATGACCATGACCATGTCCCCACCCCTGACCACAGCCAGAGTTACATTCCTGACCATGTTCCCACCAGTGACCATCGCAGAGGCTCAGCTCTTGACTATGACCCTGACCCTGAACATGGTCCCATTCCTGACCACTGCTATGGCCCAGCTTCTTTGACCCTGAGAATGCCCATGGCCACAGCCACGCCCCCAACCAGGCCACACCCCCACCATGACTATATCTGGCCAGGGCCCACACAGGTCATGTGTCCCCCCTTCCCCACTCCTGTCACAATTACACCCCTGACCAGAACATATTCCCCCCATCACGGCCACACCTGACCCCTGACTGTGTGCATCCCCACACTCACCACGCTCACGCACGAAGTATGCCAGGTACAGGTCTAGCTCCTTGACAGCCACGCCGATGTGGTGGGGTTGCACGCACAACACTGGGTGTGCGCATGCGGCCGCCTTCACCAGCCGCTCGCCATCCGTGCTCTCCAGCGGGATGCCCTTGAACAGGATGACCATGACCAGGTCCAGGCGCCACACTTTGTCGGCCTGGCGCAGGCAGTCGATGCGCCGCATCTTGCCCTTCTGGTCAGGGTTGGACAGAACGCAACCCGGCGCCTTCTTGCCAGTCACGGCCAGCACAAAGTCTTCGCGGCACTCAGGCCGGATGTCCTTGCGCAGTTTGGCCAGAAGCCGCGATGCCCACTTCTGCTTCACCTCAGCCTTCTCACCCAGCAGCTCGTCCTTCACTGCGCGCTCCTCGTCCTTGGACATGCGTTTCTCATGCTTCTTGAAGTACTTGCGCTTCCGCGCCTGCAGGTTGAACCAGGTGTATGCGAAGGCACGCACATGTGGTAGCAGCGCCTCGATGAATGGGTGGAACTCATCCTGTAGAAAGGCGGGGAAACTGAGACCCGGTGCACAAGGGCCAGATGCCCAGGCAGGGAAACTGAGGCCCAGACTGCCCCACCATAGATGGAAAAGGGTTGGACATGACGCCCTAGATGGGTGACCATTGGGGACACTCATATCTCCAGTGGGAAGACCGAGGTTCTGGGAAGAGAAGACTGTCCCCACCTGAGGCCAGAGTCTTGGTGAGTGACACAGCCCTGGGCTCAGGGAAAATCGACAGCGCAGCTGACTTACAATAAAGCTTTATTGACTCAAGGGAGATGCTTCCTTCGACCCCTAGCCCCTGCAACAGGGGTCCCCATAGGGCCTCAAGAAGACAGGCCAGTTTCTTCTGCTGATGGTTCTGAGTCGGGGTCTCCTCTGGAGCCCCAATTCACCAAGCAGGCCCATCCCCTCTCAGAGTGCACCCTCCCCACACCCCAGAGCCAGGACACCAAATGCCACCCATTAGCGAACCTCTGAAAATAGCCGGTGAGCTGGAGAAGGCCACGCTAGGCCACCCTGTCCCCCAGGCCAATGTCCTCTGAGGTGTGAGTCACTGGAACAGCTGTAGCCTGGACCTGGGTATGTGAGGGGGTGCTTCTGCCCTTCCCCCACGCTGGCTGCTGAAGCTCAGAAAGAGATGGGGGATTGGACTAGCCTTGGGGATCAGGAGCAGGGGGCTCTGTCTGGGTCAGGATCATAACTGACATGTGAGACCAGAGAGAGGCAGGAGCCAGGTCACACAGCCCTCAGTGAGGCTGGGGCAGCACAGTAGGTAAAGAGTCCTTGGCCCCAGGACAGGTCTGTGAGTGCAGTACTCAGGTGGGTGGTGGCCAGTAAGAGGGGTGTTTGCAACCCAGAGCCCTGTCTCCAAATTCACCCTAAGCACTTCTGTTTGCTGATATCATTTGTTACTACTCTCTAGGATCCCCTCCCCCAAGGGATGGTGGGCACCCACATCACAGTCACTGGTGGCCCCAGCTGGCAAGCAAGGTAGGAAGGTAAACAGCAAGTGACCGGGTCATAGACCTGCTGGCCAGGCAGGCTGAGGCTCTCCTTCACAGCACCAGCCACAGACAGGACATTGACACAAGGACCCAGCAAAGGAGAGAGCTGGGCCTGGTGTGGGGCTGAGACTGAACTCCTGAACTCCTGCACATTCCCAGATGCCGTCCCCAGTGCCTGCTTCTTCAAGCCTGGAACACATGGTTCAACCTGGCCCCCTCCTCTCCAATCAAAGAAGGACATCAGAGAGCTCACAGATACATAGGGTGCTGGTAACCAGGCTTTTCCCATAATTGGACCACAGCTCTTGTCTCCCACCCGCCTGATCTGGGGGTCCACGGTCATCAACTGCACTCCTGAACCCACAGTCCTTACAAAAGTGACTGCACAGTTCTGAGACTCTGGCCCAAATTCCTAGGCATCATTCAAAGCTCTAATCCCAGTCCCCTTCCTGCTTGGCTGGTGAAGGGTGGAGTCTGTAGGGTCCTGGTCACTAGCCTGGGCTCCTACCTAACTCTGTCAGGAAGGGGCTCATTTGCTGCTTGTACTGAGCTTTTACTTTCTACCTGACCGAGGCAGGGCAGGCTCTGCCAGTGTGAAGGTCCTGGGGCAGGATCAGAGGGATGGGGACAGACAGGGAAGGGTAGCCTCCTAACCCCAAACCCACACTCCCTGTGGACTCTTGCTTCTACTCAGCCGGAGGACACAAATATCTTCATTATTATTATTATTATTATTATTATCATTATTATTATTATTATTGACAGAATCTCAAATACATGATAATCCCCCTGCTGGAGACTCTTGAGTACCAAAGTGTGTGCCACCTTGCCTAGTAGATCTTATATTATCTGCCTTCTTCAAAGTGACCCTGTTTGCACCCTAACATCATATACCCCAGCAGCCATGCAGGCTGGGCTGGTCAGACTCATGACTGGCATGTGTGGATGGGGGAGGGATGACCACTGAAAAAGCACCAGGATCTGAGTTCAAATCCCACCAAAGACCAGGCATGAATGCAGGTGGTCCCTGGGGCTGCAGTCTTGGGAGCAGAGGACAAAGGTGACCTCCATGTGCACCTTAATACTTGGAGGTCACCATTGTCCCCCATCACCCACCTCCAGTCTGTTTCACTTAAGCCACAGAATTAAGGGAGGCTGTGAAATGCTTACTGGCCAAGCCATAGGCAGGGCAGCTCTAGACACGGGTATGACAGTCTGCGGGATCCATGATCCTCTCTCCCCCCGTTCTCTGTGTGTGGTGGCATACCAACAGCCATTCACCAAACAATGAACAATTATAGAACACCTACTGTGTGCTACTACCTGTGTCTGATAGCCTTTCTTGAACTCCTACTGTGTGCCACACCTTATATCCAGCCCCTAAGAAATACACCCCCCCTCCAAGCTGAGGCTATAGGTCCTGGGATTCTGGGCTGATGTAAGGGGCTTCCATTCCGATATATTGGGGGGGGGAGCTAGCGGCCGGGATGGGATGGTGGGTCCCTGTGTAGGGAAGGGGGACTGCAGGAGTTCTGGGGAGGGAACAGGAAGGAGCGGGAGGCTCCCGTGTCTGGTGCAGGGCGGCAGGAAGAGCCGGAGAGGGAGCAGCGGCTGTGGCTGTGGCGGGAGAGGCCAGAACGCTGACTCGCCAGAATCCAGCGCCCTGATTTACAGGCCTCGGCCCAGGCAGAGGCACCTTCTCTGCAGTGAGGAGGGGGCGGAGGGGATGGGAACCTGGATGGGGCTGTCGTTAGTCTCCTTGGGACACACTGGGGACCAGGCCCATGCTTTGCTGCCCTGGACCAGTTCTCAACCTCTCTGATTCCTCCCAGGCCCCCCAGGAATGAAACCCTAAATGTCAGGTACCCTGTGCTGCCTCAGTTTCCCCACTGCTAGGATGGCAGCAGAGACAGGCGAAGCCTTAAGGAGGAATGAATGGAGTAGGGAGGTGGCCTCAGCCCAGGCCCAGGGAATCCTCAACCTCAGCCAACAGGGATTTGGCCCCAAACCCGGAATAACTAACGTGGGGCGGGAGGGCGGGAAGGAGGGAGGAGGAGGGCGAGAGGGAGGCTGCCTCAGCTCAGGATTCATGGAAGTAAGGGCTGCTTCCTCCTAAGAGTAAAAGTGAAAAGGGGCCTGAGTCACCGCCCAGAGAATGGACTACACAGGGGACCCACGGGGCTCCCAGAATCCTCCTGGGCACCTGGTGGCCCTGGCACCAGCGCTGACATCAGGGCCAACCCCGCCCCGGGCCAGGATCCCGGTAGGATCCGGTCGGATCAGCAAAAGAGTTATTTCAGGCTGAACCCTGGCTGTAAAATTAGCCGATCCGGAGGACCGTATGAGGAGAGAGAGACAGAGACACCGAAACAGAAAGACAGAAAGATAGGGACAGACACATAGAGAGAGGCAGAGAGATGGGAGATAGACACACAGAGACAGACAGACAGATGCCTGCACACACAGAGGTCAAGGCTAATATTGTGAGTGCTGTGAAGGGGCAGGCCTGGGAGTCAGGGAAGCTGGGGGCTGTAGGCTTGCTCCTGGGGTCCTACTGAGCCCCCACAGCTGAGATTCCTACCCAGCCTGGGCTTGGGTGAAGGGAGAGAGACCACACTCGGGGCTCAGGGGCTGAGTGGGAGATCATAAAGGTAGGAGGACCCCAAACCCAAAGCAGTCCAGTACCCCCTCCATCCTCTCTAGCCTGCTTCTCCCCTCCCCACCTGGCCCTCACCCTCCTATGGTGGGGGGCTGAGACTAAGGCCACACAGCTAGTTCTCTGGGCGGGAACCAGCACTGGGGTTGCCCCCACCCCCAGCTCCCAGCAGCAAGCTGGACGCAGGCCGGACTCCAGAAGGCCAGGATGGGGAATTCCACGTGCCCAGGCCTCCTTCCAGCCGGCCACGTCTGCCTCAGACCTCTCAGCAACCAGCCAAGCAATCAACAGAGACTTCAGAGTCCATCTGGGGCCACACAGCAATCCCATCCCAAATGCGATGCCTGCTCTGGGGTGGGGGGTGCCCCCTCCCCAAATCTGACTTGAAATAGAAATTGAGGCCTGTGGAGGGGCAGTTATCCAAGGTCACTAGGGAACCCTGTGTAGGGCAGGCTGGCATTCCCTCAGCGCACAGGCCTCCCTGGGGATTCAAGAACTATCCTTGCCAAGCTGGAGGGGGCTGGCAGGAAAAGGGGACCCCGGGAACCTGTCCCTGACACCATCCACCTGGGCTCTCCCTGGTGAAAACAATTGAGCCCCCTCCAAACTTCTCAGGACGTTGGACAATCTCAGTCCTCCAGCTTTGCACTTAACAGTCTGGTCACTGTATCTCAATTTCTCTCAGGGGAAACTGAGGCCAAAGTCACACAACAAAAAATCGGAAGAGACCGTGGAGTTACAAAAGAAAGGCCCGGTATCCCAGAGGACAGAGTTGGGGGTTCCTTGGAGGGGGTTCCCAGGCAGCATGACTGTGCCCCCTCCCCACTTCCCCTCAGATGCTGGAAACCAGTCAGAGGAGCAGCAGGGCAGGTGCTGGCCTGGCCACCTCGTCTGCAGCCCGCAGTGTCTGCCAGTCCCCTGCCTCCTCCTCCTCCTGCTCCTGCTCCGGCCTCTGCTCCTCCCGCTAGCCGCCTGGCAGCGCCTGCTCGGCTCAATAATTCAAGAATCAATGCGGAGCTGGGGGGATCTGAGCCAGGGAAGGGGGAGACCCGCGACGGACACCCGCAAGGCCGCCCCTCCCCCCGCGCGCCAACTTCATGTGCCCCTCCCCCCATGCACACGTGGGCCTGAAATGGAGGGGGGCACAGCCAATTGGGGGGGCACCCGGTAAACTAGGGACCCTCGAACAACAGCCCGGGGGTTCCGTTCCCGCACAGCCAGGGAGACGTATGGTGCAGCGAGAAACCCCAAGATCTGTCCCACGGGTGGGTGGGGTGCTTCCTGCGGAGAGCTATTCAGTTTCTCCATCTGGAGAGGACCCCCAGGCTTCCTGGGGGCAGCGGGTGAGGGCTGTGGGGAGGACGCCAGCTCCCCCCACATATCCAGCCAGGAGGGGAGGAATGAGAGAGTCCCAAGAACAGTTAGCCAATTCAAATCAAAGTGGGGGTCCAGAATACGGGGTTTCAAGCGCGCATCCAAGCTTAACCGGGAGGGGATCCCTATCTCAAGAGCTGCCCTCACCCCAGGTCCACGCCAGGAACACCCTGGCCTGGAAGGGGGTGGGTAAAGAGGACGCGCGCGCGCGCGCCTTTTTTATTTCCCACCCCCGTTGCAGAGGGGAGGTTCCAATCTGCAAAATTGCGGTTCCAGGTGAAGCCGGGGTGCGGGCCGGGGCCGGGCGGGCACGGGGTGCGTACCTGGGTTAGGCAGAGCGGGGAGGAATACATCCCGGGGCGCTGGCACCAGAGGCGCAGAGGCCGAGCGGCCGCCGAACTTACTGAGTCATTTTTGCAGCCTCTCCTCCCGCTCCTCCCTCCACCGTCCTCCCCGCCCTGCGCCGCCTCCCGCCCGCCCCCGCTCCCTCCCTGCCGCCCGCATCCAACTTTCAAAGAAATCTGCCGACAGCAAACAAACAAACAAACTGTGGCTCTCGGACCCCTGAGTCCCCTTCTCTCAAGTCTGTCCATCTGCACTCTGGTTGCAAAGATGCTGAAAACAGATCCAGGGCAAGAAGGGGCTGAATTCCGGCTGCCCCCCCACCTCACCTGTGCCCCGCAGCACCCCCCACTTCACCTGTCCACTACACCCCACCTGTGCCCCCGGATGTGCCCCACTCCCCACCTGCCCCTCACACCCCACCTGTCCCCCCAGCTGCCTCCACACTCCATCTGGCCCCAGCACCCAATCTGCCTCCTACATGCCACCATGCCCTCGCCTGCCCCTACACCACACTTGTGCCCCTAAGCCAGCCAGTGCCAGTCGGGAGGAGGAAAGCAGGGTGGGGGCCTTCCTTAAAGGGGAAGCAAGTGGCCCAGAAGCAGTTGGAGGGTTTCTGAGGAAGGTGCCCTGCAGGACCCCAGGCTAGACTGTGACTTTATGACAGGCCACAGCAACCAGACCCCAGCCTACTCCTTTCACATATAGGGAAACTGAGGCACACTCAATTGGCTTCTCACTCCAACTTCACATTTCTTTTTTTCTTCATTATTACTATTTAGAGACAGAGTCTCATGTAGTCTGGGCTAGCCTTGAAATCACTATGTAGCTGAAGATGGAGTTGAACTCCTGACTGTCCTGCCTCAGCTCCTGGGATGACAGGTGCGAGGGCCCTTGCCTAGCTGAAGGCCACCTTTCTGAAGGAGACATTTGGCCAAGCCTGGCCCCCAGCTAGTGTCCACAGCATTTTACAAGATTAGGCCTTCCTCAATCTTTTTATCTCTCAGGGCCCGAGGGCAAGGGGTGCAGGCTCCGCAAGGCTGGGGGACAGGAGGGAACTCCAAGAAGATGTTTGAGCCTTTATCACTGTCACAGCAGGGAAACTAAGGCCTAGGGAAGGAAGGAGTGCCCAGGACAGAGAGGGTCACCTGGTCAACAACTTCAGTACAGGAGGTGACTGTAACACCAATAGTTGACACATTAGGAGTGAACCAACCCACCAGGGTCCACACCTGTGATCCCAGCAGGGACGAGAGGATCAGAAATCCAAGGCCAGCCTGGGCTACATGAGCCTATCTTGAGCACCTTCTGATCCTAGGGGCTGCACATAGTAATTTCAATTCATCTATAGTGTGGGGGTGTGGCTCTGCCCCAGCCAACAGCTTACTCACTCTGTACCTCAGTTGCACTGTGGGTGGCTAATGCTCTGGGTTGTAGAGACACAGGCAGACACCTGCAACGAGGTAACAATATGCCAAAGGTTCTGCAGATGCCTCAAGCTTGTACTTCAGTAGGTGTCTGGAGAGATGGCTCAGCAGCTAGAGCACTGGCTGCTCTTGGAAAGCTCCAGGTTCAGTTCCCAGCACCCACATGGTAGCTCACCACTACCTGTCACTCCAGTTCTAGGGGACCTTACACCCCCTTTTGGCCTCTGCTACACACTTGGGGCACAACAACACATATAGAAATAAAAAACTAAATATAAAAATTAAGCCAGGCGGTGGTGGAGCACACCTTTAATTCCATCACTCAGGTGGCAGAGGCAGGAGGATCTCGGTGAGTTCAAGGTCAGCCTGGCCTACATATTCAAGCGCTATCTCAGAAAAAAATACATTGTTGTTCCTAATATGACAGAACCCAGGGAGAGAAGGTGACCAACGACCTTAATACCAACATCTGTGAAATAGCACCATGTCCATCAGGGGACAATCATTTCATGGCCCGGGGGGGGGGGGGCTGTTCTCTGGAGCTGTCTCCAAGGGTCACTCAGGTAGGGTCCCCACTCAGAAATTGTGGTCACTGTGGGAGTTTGGAACAGGGTGTCTCAGACTCCCTGATTTCCAACCACTCCAGCCAGCAGTGACACAGTCACAATGTCCCCAGGGCACACTGAGCCCTGCCTGAGACCCACAGCTGCAGATCAGGCTAGAGAACTCAGCTGAGTTTCACTTTCTTTTTGTGTTGGTTTTCCCAATCAGGGTCGCATGTGGCCCAGGCTGGCTTTGAACTCCAGATCCATTTGGCCTATACCCCGAGAGTGCGGGATGACAGATAGGTTTAAAAGAATATACATGTGTACCTGTGTGGATCCTTTATAAAGGACTATGTGATTTACACATGGTTACAACTGGGCTGTGGAGAAGAGGAGGGACTTAGAGTGGGGACCCTCCAGGGACACACAGGGTGCTGTGACTATGCCTGTGGATACTCCTGTAGCAGATCCTGCTTCTCCAGGGCCAAACCCAGGACTTTCGTCAGGCTAGGCCGGTGGCCACACCCTCAGCCTCTCACGGGGGGATTCTAGGCGGGGCCAAACCCTGGCCACGCCCCATCCCCCCTCACTGGGGGATTCTGGGCGGAGCTCCAGCCTGGCCACGCCTCCAGCCCCTCACTGGGAATTCTAGGCGGGGCTCCAATTCTGATCACGCCCCAGATCCCCCTAAACAAACTTTTGGGAAAGGACTAAAGTTCCCAGAGTGCTTCACTCTTTGATTCCACTCCACCCTCAAATTGGGTCACTACGGAGGGACCCAACACTATAGCGGCACAGCGGTCACTCCAGCCAGGCCCATGACAGGTCCCCATAGACAGTGTGGTGACAGAGCTGGGGCTCCCCAGGAGGGCCTTTCTTGTGTTGCGTGAGAAACTGAGGTTGTGGGAGGGGATCCCGAGGCGTGTGGCTGCAGGAGGGAAGACAGGATGTCCCTGAGGGCTGATGCAGTGCATGGACGGGACACCAGTGCAGGCCGGATGGTGGGGGGCGCTGTGCGGTGTGAGCACTTGGGGGGGGGGTGTTCCGCGGCCCTTCTCCTCTTTCCAACCCCCCACAATGGGGTGAGAGGTCAGAGGAAAAGCGGCGGCTGCTGGCTCGGCCTCACGGATCTATATTTAGAAAATGATATGAAAAGCTAACATCGCCCGGGGATTCCCCTCCCCAGCAGCCAAGGACGCGGCTGCGGCGGCCCGGGTCCCGGTGCCCAGCCTCCTCCCGCGCACGCGCACCCGCCGAGCGCGGTGCCCCGGGCTGCGGACGGCGGCGGTGGGCGGGGCGACCGGAGCAGCGGCCATTTTCCGCTAAGCTGCGCGCGCCTCCGCCGAGAGTCCCAGCCGCGGGCGGGGACGGGGAGGGGGCGCGGGGAGGATGAGGGGCGCACGGGAGTCCTGCTTGTGCACCCCACCGTCCACACTCGGGGTCCCCTGGGCGCCCGGACCCGACTCCGCCCCCGGGGGAGGGAGGGCGGGAGGAAGGCGCGGACCGTCCCTCTCCCTCCCTCTTCCCAGAAACCGCAGCTCCCCCCACACCCGACCCCACGCGCAGCGCCCCAGGAAAGTCCCCCCGCGCGGAGTGGAACGGGGGCGGAGACGTACCATGGCGCTGTGAGGCGAGGCGACAGCGGCCGACGGGGAGGCGCGTGGGGAGGCGTGTGGGGAGGCGCGTGGGGAGCCGCCCGCCCCGCCCGCGGACCCTCCCCCGGCCCGCCCCCCGCCGCCTCTCCCCCCCCAGCCCCGGCTCCCGCCGGTCCTCGGCTGCAGACCGAGGCTGCCGCGGCTCCTGCGTCCGCGCCTGCATCCCCAGCCGCCAGTCCGCCTTCCGCGGGCGCGCGCGTGCTCGTGCACACTCGTAGACGCGGACACGCGTGCAGGCGACACCGGGTTGCGCGCGGCGCACGGCGCCAGCGACAGGATCCCCCAGGCTGTGTGGGTATCCCGCACGGCAGAGGTGACAGGTGCCACGGCTGCATGCTCAGCTCGGGCCAGGTGTCCCTCGCTCCCCGCCCCCGGGATTAGGAGCTGGAGTGCCGCAGTCCCCACCCCTCTGTTGCACCTCCTGGAGTATCCTCCATCCTCCTCTGTCGCTCACCCCGGCCACAAGTCGCGGCCAGAATCTGGACCTAGAAGTTGACGGACGGTTCAGGATGGGTGCCTTGCAGCATAGGTGACCCGGACCCTACCCAGTCTGCACCTGCTCAATGCCTGTGCCTCACGCATCCATCTCTTCCCTTGGGAGTTTCCCCCTAGTCCCAGCCTTTATACCCCACTCCAACCCGGCTTTCCCATGCAACAAAATCCCTGGGGTTCAGAGAGGGTGATTCACGTCTGTGAGGTAGAACAGCATGGGGAAGCCAGGAGCATATCGCTGGCACTGCCATCACCAGGGCTCTGTGGTGGCGGCTGGTGGGGAGGGGGGGGGCGGAACACTTCTCAAACTGACTGCTGATACAGGCTAAGGGCTGTCTCGCCTTCACTGCTTTTCACTTGTAATCCTTCTTTTCTAATCCCAGCCTGATCCCTGATCTCCAGACAGGGGCCAGAGCAGATGGGAGGGGGGACGCGGCCAGGCAGGGATGAAGCTGGAGGTAAGAGGATGTCAAGCTCAAGGCCAGTGTGGGCAAGATGCTTGGACCCTGTGTGTGTGTGTGCCTGTGGGGAGGGAGGAAGGGGGGAGGGGAGGGAAAGGGAAGGGGGAGGGAGGAAGAACAGCTAGCTGTAGTGGTCAGAATGGAGCCTTAGAGTCCAAGACACCCCCAGTGATGGGTTGGGGGCGTGGTTAGGGTGGTGGAGATACACTCCCAAACTAGAATTGCTCAGGGAGGCACTGGTTCGATCCCCAAGGCCACTTAAAAGGGAGGGGTCAGGAGTTCAAGGTCAGCCTTGGCTACACAGTGAGGCCTAGGTACGATTCTGTGTGAGTGAGCTGCACCTTTAACCTCAGCACAGACACGGGGGTCGTTCTTTGGCCTCCACAGTGAGACTGTCCCAAAGTGCTGTAAACCCAGCAGGCAGGGCTTGGGCGTGGCTGCACTTCTGACAGGAGGGCAGCAGTGTGGGACTGTTGAGTGGGAAACAGCTTGTCTCCCACCCCTGGGGAAAAAAGCTGGGGTTCAAGCATGGTGCACTGCCACCGCCCACCGTGGAGTGTTGTGCTCTGGTGACGCCCCATGATAGATAATGTAAAGAAGCCCATTCTACATATTTCTTAAAGGCAGGGTCCCACGTAGCCCAGGCTGGCCTGAAACTCCGTCTGTAGCTAAGGATGACCCTGAATTCCCAAGCCTCCTACCTCCACTCCCCTGAGCACTGAGGCCCTTTAAATATCAACTAATTTGGCCACTGAGATGGGGAAACTGAGGCCTGAGGGTGATGACTTCCCAAGCAGCCTTGGCTCCACAGAGAGAGCCTCAGGCAAAGCACAAGACAAACTAAGCATGGGGTGGGAATAGGAGCCGCTTCAGCCAGGTCCCTCCCGCTTTAATTCCGAGGCCAATCAACTTTTGAACAAAACCAGAGAGTAAATGTTCCCAGGTGTGACGCCAGAGATTCCGTGCGTCACCCTCTGCTCTGTGCCAGCCTTGATGTGCTTGTCACCCCAGTACCAGGGAGGTGGAGTAGGAGGATTGGCTTGGGTTTAAAGCCAGCCTGGGCTACAGGCCGAGTTTCAGGTAGATTCTGTCTTCATTTCTGTTGCTCGGATGAAGAAATGGAAGATCAGACAGGGTTAGAGATCTCCAGTGTCACACAGCAAAATTCTGCCAGCTCTGTGTTTGAACTTGTGTAGACCCTGTGAACTTTGACCCCTAGAGGGTTTGACCTTTGAGCTCTTCACTACAAATAGAAAAGGATGGCAAAATGGGAGGGCAAACCTGGGCACCCCTCCCCCAGCCACATTCCCAACTTCTCTATTGACTTTCGGTTTGGAGGACAAGCTCTGGTCGCTTAGCCCAGGCTGCCCCATTCTCTGTGTAGCCAAGGCTAACCTCAATTCCAGACACTCGTGCCTGAGCCTCGCGGCTGGGTGGCAGGTGCGGGCACATGTGTTTCAAGAGTCAACGTCCGAGGTGGACGCGGGATTCCCTCAGCCTCAGATGACTCGGCTACACAGCTGGAGTCCAGCCTAGGCTAAGTGAGCCTTCGACTCAAACGCAGAGTCTGTGAATGTCTGTCCTTCTTGTGTCGAAGGACCAGCTCCTCCCACAGCCTGTCACCCGGGGGCGGGACCTGATTCCTCAGGACAAACTATTGGCTGCGGTTCTTCTAATCTGGCTTCCTATTGGCCATCGTGTAGCTCCCTGGCATCTGATTGGTCGCAGCTTGCAGCTGCCCCCGACGCCGCCAACTCCATCTTTCTTCCTGGCGGTGCCCTCACCTGCACCTGATCAATTGTGACTCTGGGCGTCGTCGGAGCCTCTGTGAGAGGGGCTGGGCCTGCGCTGTGCCCGATGACGGGGGCTCCATTACTGTGCCGGCTTTCGTCTGCACCACGGTCTGCCTTTCTCGGACTGGGAAACTGAGGCCAGTGGACTCCAGCGCTCTGGTTGATTGAGGCAGGCAGATCACTGTGGCTTGCACATGGAAACTGGGTGGAATCCATGCCCACCCGAGCCCAGGAGGTGCGGCCTCTTTGACTTCTTTTGTGAGTTCCCTAAACCGCTCCTGGAGTTCTCCAAAGCCCCAGGAAAAAGCATGGAAGGGGAGAATAAGAGAGACTCAACTTCGACAGCTTTAGAACCTCCAGGTTTGATGATGTCGGGAACTGCACCCCTCTCTTTACTCTGCACGTTTCTCTCCAGCAAGAGAAGCAGCTGAGTGGAGCTAAGCGCATCTTCCCAGCCTCGCTGCCCGGCGGGCATGGCTCACACACACCTGGGCGTGGGCACCAGAGCCTGCAACCTGAGAGCTGCCTGCACACGCCGGGCCCGGGGCCCGCCACGCCAGCTCTAGCACGTCCACCTGGCATCTCACCCGCAGAGGGAAACTGAGGCAGAAGGTACTGCCATACAGCCAGATGCCATGTAGCCTTTGATCCCATGATCCCTGTGGCTTTGCCACCTCAAAGCCTAGCTTGGTCACTTACATCTGAAAGACCTAGTCTGCTCTGACCACGCCCCCAGCCCCTCACTGGGGGATTCTAGGTGGGGCTCCACTTTGACCACCCCCCTAGCCCCTCTCTTACTTTTGAGGCATTGTGCCTATAACTGGTTCAGGTTGGCCTTAAACTCCTGATCGTCCTCCCATCTGCTTCTGGTACAGCTGGGCTGAGTAGTCTGGTTTTGTGTTCATCTGCCAGGGGTTGAAGGAGGGGGACCAAGCACACCTGTCAGAAGCAGTGAGTGTCATTCCTCAGCTTCCTAAACTCTGGGGGAGGAATGAGAAGGGGGTCTTGAGGCCCCACACCCGGAAGCCCTGTGTAACGGCCCCAGTGCTTCACTTCTGTCCCCATCTGTACCTTGGTGCTGGTCCTTCTTCCTGTGGTGGGACAGCTGTTACTTCTGGTTCACAACCAGGGAGCTTTTTGGCACGTGGGTGATCCTGCACCTGGGTTGCCATGTGTCATGCCAAGTCCAAGGCTCACTTCCACCCAGTTGTCCTACCTTGGAGTGGGGACGGGCATTGACATGTCCTGGGGTTAAGGGAATTCTTACCATGTTGCTTTTTTTGTCACCCTTGTTTGGACAAGCCTGGCATGCAATTGGCACTAAATAACTACACATCAGGTGCATAAGTGACTTCTACTGATTGATCATCAGGAATGCAGTTGGTATTAAGAAATCTCCCTTCACAGAGCTGGACTCAGGACTATTAAACATATTTCCTCTTTTGGGGGTTGTGTCAGGGTTTTAGTCAGATGTGACAAGCTGGGGGGGGGGGGCTGCTGTAGGGCTACAAAGTCCTCACAGGAACAGAGAAGGAGTGGCCAGGACTCAGAGGGTGGTCCGAGGTTCTGTATTCTCTCAAGGCTTGGACAGAGTGTCTCGACCCCACAGCCCTTGAGCAACAGGCCAGGCCCTGCTGAGACTTTAAACAAATGAGAGCAGGGGTGGGTTACTGCAGCGTGCACAGCTTGTCCCTGGGGTCGGGGATGCCCTCCTCAGCCCACCCTCCCCCATCCTCTGCAGGGGATATTTGTGTAGAAGGCTGAGTTCAGCTGGCCAGGTGCCAGGTCACAAGACTGGGCACAGGGGCACAACACTCTGGGAACCACTTCACCTGGCCTGACAGCATGTGGGACCTGCTTGAATAAACCAAGGTAGAGGTCCCTGGGAAATGGATTTGCAAAGTGTGGGTGGATGTGTGGGTAATGAGTTCAAAACCAGGGGTAAGGTAGGCGCTAAATAATTGCATGTGCAGTATACAGCTGGCGCCAAACAATAACAACCCAGAAGCTTGAATTGAGGTTGGAAACACGATTCTTAGGTTCATGGTCACTAGTGAGCTCACAGCTGTGATGACATGTGAGTGCCACCCCACCCAGTAACCTGTCCTAAGCAGTTTGGATGAGGAATTCTTGATTTGTGTAGAAACGTGTCAAACTACAGTCACCAGGGTCTCTTCCAGCAGGTCTAGTCTGCTGGGCAATGCCCCAATGCTCAGGGTTTTAGTCACATACTGCCCACAATGCCCAGGGTTTTGGTGTCTCCCTGTTGTTGCCAAGATGGACTACGTATGTGTGTGTCCATTGGCAAAGGATGGTGATAATACAGCTGACTCTTCCCGGGGGCACCAGACCTAGTCTAATCAATGAGAACTTCTGGACATAAAACTGAATTCGTCTGAGGAGACAGAATTCCATCCCTAGATCATGGACTTCCAGTTTATTAATAAAGTTTTGTTGGTAAATGGCCATACCTGTTCATTCCATGTTTTTGTCCATGGATGCCTCCATTCTGCCAGAACCTGTGTGTGGTTGTTAACAGGGCGATTTGGTTACAGCTATACGTCCCTTTAAACAGTTACCTCAGAAGAGTGTTTTGATGACATAGATGCTTCTGTCACGTGTAAGGAATGGACAAACTGGAGCGAGCCAAACCTCAGTCCTACCTGTGCTCTTAATGGCAGAGCCATCTCCCAGCCCTAAGCTTCTCCTTATAGAGAAAGTTTTGTGACATTGAGCTTAGAGGCAGCTAAGTGTCCTCTCTGTTATTTTGGAGATTGGGGAGAAACGATAATAATTCTAGACCAACCTGGTCAAAGAAAACCAGGACTGGAAGCATAAGTCAGGGAAAGATTCCCTCCTAGAACCCCATAGAGGGACTGGGGGCGTGGTCAGGGTGGAGCTTCTGCCTAACTCGAGGGAGAATCTGGATTAGAACTACAGAAAAAAATTAACTGCATAAATAAAATAATGTGGGATGTCTGGCTTCAAGTAAGACAGTCACCCAAACACTACACCTGCTTTTCAAATGCCTGTGGATTAAACATGTCACCTGAAGTCTCCTACAGTCACTGGCAGATACTTGCTGTCACCCACAGACACTTTCTGTCATCCATAGACACCTGAAGTCGCCTACAGCCAACTGCAGACACCCATAGACACCTGCAGTCACCTATAGTCACCAGCCATCCCCTACAGACACCTGCAGTCACCCACAGACACTTGCCATCACCCTCCAGGGTGATTATGCCGGGTTGAGCGCACGGATGGCGACTCGCGGTCATGCGCTGCCCCCTAGGGTCCGACTCCGGTATTGCAGCCACTGTAGGTTTGAGTGGGTTGCACTCTACATTGCCCAGGATTGGACACACTAGCTCTCATGTAGCTGCTGCCGCCTAGTGCAGAATGCCCCAGTTGAACATAAAATCAGTCTGTAGATGTAACCTCTCAGTCCTATGCAGTGTGAAAAGATCCTGGGTTCAGTTTCCAGCACTGCCTGACTCCACACTTTTGATTTCTAGTTTTTGTGATAAACACAAAACTGCAGGAAGCAGTCCTTCTCTGGTGGCATTTGAGGGGGGGGGGAGCAGTTATTTGGATTGAGATGGGTTGAGGAATCCAGGGCTCAGCTAAAGGTGTGACCTCCATCTACTCCAAACCAGGAGTTTCCAAGTCAGACAATGTCACATAGCCCAGGCTGGCCTGTAATTCGTGTAGCCAAGGATAGCCTGCCTCAGCCCCCTATGCACTGGGATGATGCCATGATCATGTAGTGCTGGGTGCGTGCTCTGCCCACTGAGGCTGGTGAGTGTATGGATGTGATTTCTCAACAATCCACAGGTTTCTCTCTCAAGAATGGGAAAGGAAGGGCCCTGAGCAGCTGATGCCCTACAGACCAGTTCATGCATCTGACTCCATGCATGGACCCAAGGCTCCGAGTAGACCACAATTCGCTCAGATAGACCTCTCCAGGCAGGAAGTAGAGCAAGGAGGTTGAGGGCACAGATATCATACTTTGGAGGTGAAGGTGCCAGGGCACCTGTAGGGACAGCATGAGCTCTGAGGTGGAACCACAGATGCAAAGACCAAAGGGGTCACCAGCCATCTCCTGGTGAACCTGGAGATAATCCCTCTGCCTTTTGAGTCTGCAGAAGCCGCAGGCTGCATCACGTGCATACTTCACTGCAAGAATGCCTGTGCCCCTCAAATTGGGTGGCATGGGGGGGGGGAGACAACCCCAGCTGCGCCAGCTGGGAACAATCCCCAGGAACAGGTCATTAGGAGCTGGGCTGGGCGGGTGGCCCCCAGTGCACAGGCAGCATTTAATTTTCCACTGATTTCACTGTGGTGGGTCCCGAGCCCAGTGTGGAGGGCATCACCTCAGAGAGTGCCCATGGAAGGCAGAGAGGGGAGGGACAGGCGCAGCAGCAGGTGGAGACTTCTCTGAACCCCAACCACACCGTCCAGAGTGGGAACCAGAAAGCAATTTCTATTGCTTCTATTGTTAAATGAATCTGTGGTTGCAGCTGTACACATGGGAACTGCAGGACAGCATGCGGGACACTTTTTCGTCCGTCCAGCATGTGGAGCCTGAAACAGAACTCCTGGGATCAGAAAGTGGCTCAACAAGGACAGTCTGAACAGATTCCTTCATTCCTTTAAAAACAACAACAAAAACTTCCCCCCAGGGTCTGCCTTGGAACTCTATTTGTAGTCTAGCCTATCCCTCAAACTCACAGAGATCCATCTGCTTCTGCCTCCTGAGTTCTAGGATTAAAGGCTTGAGCCACCACCACAATATGGCCGAGTGCTAGGATTCTAAACATGAAGCATCAAGAGAAAATATCTAGTTTGGAAGCATGCACAGCATATCAAACAACAAGAAATTACATAAAACAACAAATGCACCCACTCATCCATCCACCCATCCACCCACTCATCCATCCACCCATCCATCCACTCATCCATCCACCCATCCACCCACTCATCCATCCACCCACTCATCCATCCACCCACTCATCCACTCATCCATCCACCCACTCATCCACTCATCCATCCACCCACTCATCCATCCACCCATCCACCCACTCATCCATCCACCCATCCATCCACTCATCCATCCACCCACCCATCCACTCATCCATCCACCCATCCATCCACTCATCCATCCACCCACTCATCCATCCACCCATCCATCCACTCATCCATCCACCCACTCATCCATCCCCCCATCCACCCACTCATCCATCCCCCCATCCACCCACTCATCCATCCACCCACTCATCCATCCACCCATCCATCCACCCATCCATCCACCCACCCACCCACCCTCCCACCCAGCCACCCATGTGTCTATCCGTGTCTGTCAATCGGTCCACCCACCCACCCATCCATTCCACCCATTCGTCTATTCGTCTGTCCATCCACCCACCCGTCAACCCATGCGTCTATCCAACTGTCCCTCGGTCCGTCCACCCATCAACCCACCTATCCCACTCATTGAATCATATCTGCTGTGCCTGACTGGCTTCTCAGCTTCTTTCTTCCCCAAAGACCTAGGTTCAAATCCCCGTCTCCTGCTCTGTCCTTGTAGACACTGAGCAGGCCTCCTCACGGCTCCATTTCCGTGTTTTCCACAGTGTTAGATCACCATCTCTGTGCCCTGCATCTGGGGCTGTGGGTATCAACAGCTCCAATGTTGCCCCTTGGCCCCGGCTTGGCCCTGCTCTGTCTTTCAACTAGGTCTCCCGCCTCCTTCTGCCCCCCAACATCCCGCCGGGCGCTCTGGGGAACATTCCGTGGTTTGCATCAGACTGTCCGGCTCCGCAGAGCCTCAGATGTGGGCAGAGTGGGCGGCGGCCTGGCGGGCGCGGGCTGGGGAGACAACGACCAGGGACCCTGCGCTGCTGTGTGGCGCAGGAGGTGGTGGGTGGTGCAGACCAGCAGCGGAAAGCAACAGGCAACCACTTGGATAAGGAACTCCACCTGTCTGCTGTCCTCCATGGTGCCCTGCCTAGCCTCTGCCTCCTTGTGTCTCCTCTGTGTCCTGGATGCTGCAGCCAGAGGCCTCCTCCCAGGCCCTCCCAAATGCCAGGCTCTATCCTGTCCTTGGAGCCTTCGCACAGCTGTGTCTCCTGCCTTGGTCCGCTCCTTCCAGTCTTCCTCATCACCCAAGCTCCCGTTCTCACCCTTCTCAGAGTGCCCGGATCTGAGGTTGACACATATGCTGGTCACTTCCACAGGCCTGGCCAGGCACATGGGACACCCCCTTCTCCAGAACACATAATCGGTGGCCAATCAAGGCAGCTGGCAGAAGTTCTTTTGGAATCTAACCACAATCTCTCCTGCTTGGTTTCTGTGACTGTTACACAGTTCCTGACACACCCGTGGAGACCCACCCATCCCCCACGCCAGTGGATAAGGAAACTGAGATAGGGAGACCGTTATTGAACACGTTAGTAGGAGAATAGTTCAACAGACTGCCTCAGACTCCTGCGTAGAAAGCGCAGTTATTAGCTGGGGGATGCCAAGTCAGTCAGGCCTCTGCCTTGCAGAACCAGGTTCCAGTCCAGGAGCTTCAGTGAAAGACCAGGTTGCTGACACCAGCATCCCCCTCTGGGAGGGGACAGGTGGGCCCGATGGATGGCTAATTAGTGAGCTCCAGGCCAGAGAGGCTCCACCTTACAGGTAATGAGCAGGTCAACGTGCAAGGAACCTCAAATGCACATGGATATGCCACACACACAAATACACACACTCACACATACACACACATATACTTACCACACACACATACACACACACATACAAATACACACACTCACCACACACACTCATACACACACACCACACATACATACAAATACACATGCACACTCACCACCCACAAGCATACACACACACCACACGTACATATAAATACACACACCCTCATCACACACACAAATAAATACATACACACAGACATACACACACATACACTACCCCACACACATACACACTCACCACACACACATACACACTCACCACACACACATACACACACACCTCACACACACACCACACATGCACAGCATGCTGACTGGTCTAAAGCTAAGTGGCCTCACCCTCTGGCTGGGTTCACCATGAAGATCTATTGTATATCTTACAGTGAGCCCAGAACCCTTGTACACCATGGGGAAATGTTCTACCATCCACCCATACTCCAGCCACTTCTGGTTTTCTTTGTGTTTATTTATTTTAGTTTTTCAAGACAGAGTTTCTCTGTGTAGCCCTGGCTGCCCTGGAAATCACTCTGTAGACCAGGCTGGCCTCAAACTCACAGAGATCCGCCTGCCTCTGCCTCTTGAGTCCTGGGATTAAAGGTGTTCCTCACCACTATCCACCCCCTATTTTATTTTATTTTGAGATAGGGTCTCACTGTGTAGCTCAGGCTCTCCTGAACTTGCTGTGTAGACCAGGCTAGCTTTGAACTCACAGAGATATCCTCCTGCCTCTTTCTTTTGGACACTGAGACTGGATTTTTTTTCTCGGTCTCCAGACCCTGCAGACTGGATTGTGCATGCTCTGATCTCTGATCTCTGACCTCAGGCTTCTTCTCCACCCCTGTCTCTGTGTGACTTTGACAGCTTAGTCCCTGGGCTTCTAGAATCCCAGTTCCCACCCCATTTTCTTCCACAGACCCACCCCCAGCCCCAGTAGTGCTTTTAGAATGCAGGGGACTTTAAAAACTATCCAGGGCAGGTCCCTGCCCTGCTACCACTGTTTTCTCCCACGTCCTTCAGGGTCACAGCTTTGTCCCTCATCCCTGGGCTCTGTCCTCCATCACCAGGCTGCATCCTGTCCTGGGGCCCTTGGCCCAGCTCTGGCTGTTTTTTCTAACTTCTGATGAATTCCATCATCCATGTATCTCAGCTCAGATGTCTGTCCCTCCTCAGGAGGCCCCTCCGGTTTCCTCCCCTTCAGTCCCCTGCCTTCCTCTACCCTGATTGTTTCCATTTATTTTAATTCTGCGGTTCTTTCTGGAGCTCTAGTCTGGAGAGCTATGGAGACTATCCTGGAACACAGTAGGTGCTTAATAAATGCTGACTGAGCACAGGAGGGTCAGAGCTCAGTCAGGGTCCCCAGGGACCCTGCTGCTGTACATTCTCTCCAGAAAGTAGCTACCAGGGGACCTCACTGGCCATGAAGCCCCTCATCCCACCTCAAGGTCCAACTGTCCCCATGACCAGTTGCACAACTCAAAGCGCCCCAGAAGTCCTGGCCACAGACTGCATCCCCACTAAGAAACCTGTGGCCCAGACAGGGTAGGACACAGTGCAAGATCACACAGTGGTGCGTGACCCAGAACCACATGGAGGAGGCCACACCGAGGGGACAGTCAGGAGAGTGGCTCTTGGGCAGCTGGACACCCATGGCCGACACCCGTGGATCCCCCAGAAGATTTCCTAGTGTAGGGCGACATCCACCCTACAGGTTGTCCCAGTGTGCTTCCCTCCTGGACCGAGGGGTTCCGGCGGGTCACATGGCCCTGGGGACCCAGGGACCCCTCAGAGCCCCAGAATGCGGCCTAGCAGTCTCAGCCACCTTCCCTAGTCAGCCTCGGTGTTGCCACTGAGTCCCAGCCCCTTCTGGCCCCCAGGTCCCGGATCCCAGCACTCACCATCCACCACATCTTCGCAGTCATGTCGTAACACAGCTGCCATTTGACCGACGTCTCCCCTGGCTTCCCGGACACGGGTGGCCCCGGAACCTCCATGCTGGGCCACGATGTCCCCGGAGGTCCCCACCCTCGGCTCCCACGGAGCCCGGTGAGCGAGCCGGGCAGGCGGGGGGGGGGAGGGGGGCACGGGCCAGGAAGGGCGAGCTGGAGGGCGGGGACAGAGGCCACCCACAGCCCGGGAGGCGGCTACCATCACAGCAGCCCGGATTTGTGAATGAGCCCCCTCCCGCCTCCCGCCCCCCTCCCCGGAAGCACCGCGGCTGCCCCCCCCCCCCGCTGAGCTGGGCGCCCCGGGGCCTTCCAGCCTCAACACGCTGGGAACTTGGACCAAGGACACCCATTGACTCCTCCATATCTAGGGACCTTGGGTGAGGAGACAGTGGAGCCCAGGTCTGAGCTGAGACATCGACTCCAGGCTGCGCGACTTTGGATAAGTGGCATGGCCTCTCTGGGCTCCTGTGTTTAAATGGTGAAAGTGAGAACTAGCCCAGTGTGCGGTGGCATAGGCTTGTAACATTAGCACTTGGGAGACTGAGGCAAGAGGATTGGTGGGAGTTTAAGGCTAACCTGGGCTACACGGTAAAAACGTGTCTTAAAAATAGAATTACTCCCTCTCCAATGCATCATGAATGTCTTTGTGTTCTGTATTTTCCTCCATTCTCCCAACGTCACAGCAGAAATGGGGGTGGGCAGAAGGTGGGCTCGATCTCATTACTTTATTGCCCAGTGTTTATGGAGCACCAACTGTGTGCTCAACACAGATGAAGGTCTCAGCTGCTGCGAGAAGGGACCGATTGCGTGGCTTGGCTCTGCACAGCCACAGGAAGGACTAAGGACAACTTGCCAGGGGAAAAGCTGCCTGTTGGCTGGAAAGTGGCCCTAGGGATTTTACTCTCTTGGGATGGGGACATGTTGGGCTCCTCCTGGGTTCTCCTTTCTCTTTTTCAGCACCCGAGGGCTCCTATGCATCCTTCAAATCCCCACCCCTGTTGTTCCCCTAGCACTAGAGAGGAACAGAATAGTACTTGAGATATTTCTTCTCCCAACAAGGAGGAAGGAGCTGGCTCCCTCTCTGGCTGGGGAGGCTCAGAGAGGTTCAGTTAGGAGCCTAAGGCTGCACAGCAACTACTCTATGGTAGGGTGGGTGGGCAGCCGGAATATTGAGTTTCCCTCTCTGTCCCCGTTTACAGACAAGGAAACTGAGTGTCACATAGTCCATCCTTATGGGCACACAGAATGGCATCGGCCACAGAATGAGCACAGTGTCCTGTTTGTTGACTGAGTCATGGAGTAGGGTTTTGCTAAAAGTAGATAATCCACTGGTTACCGCAAAGGCAACCTGAAGGAGTCGGGTGCCCCCCAACATCCCCTCAGCTGCTTCACTCCTCTGAAGCATACCCCTGCAGCCTCCCCGCCCCTCCGCGGCTGCACACACCCTGTGGTCTCACTCCCCACAGAGCCCAGGAGGAACCCAGTGGGCTGGCCCTGGTGAATCATGAGGACCAGAGTTGGAATCCCCAGTGTCCATGTCAAAACCCCGGTGTGGCCTTGGGAGGCAGAGACAAGAGAGCTGGGGCTAACTGATGAACTGCAGGCTCAGGGAGACCCTGTCTCCAAAAACAAGAATGGGGCCACTGTGGAAGATGTTGGACCCCCCCACCTCTGACCTCCACACAATCCTAATGATGTCATAGCAGTTTCCTGACTTGGGAGGTGTCACAGTCACCAGTACAGGGCCAGTGCCACACACAGGCGAGCTCATCCTTTATGTGCAGGTTGTCACTTAAAAAATAGTTAACTTTTGAAATGAATTTGTTTTGTTTCAAATTTTAATTTCACTTTGAAATCTATTTTAAAATTTATTTATTTATTTTATTTAGTCTCGTCTTTTCTACTTTATTATTCTATTTTAGATCAAATCTCTCGGTGCTTCCCGGGTTGGTCTGCATCTCACCATCCTCCGGTCTGTCTCTCCCAGGTGACCTTTATTTTATCCTGATGACACCATTTCCATGGGTGAAGGCTGAGTGGCACCTGCGCATGCCCATGCTAGACACAAAGCTGCTTCTCCCGGTGGGAAGAGGTTGGCCGGCTAGAAAGAGGCTGAAGAAATCTGGGGAAGCAGCGTTGATTTTGCAAATTTTAACTTTAGACATAACTGGTTTTTGTTTGTTTGTTTTGTCTTTTTTTTTTTTTTTGCTTTTACACGATCTCCATAAGCTGCCCCCCCAGAACAGTGTACTGCACACAACAGGCGCTCAATAAATGCTTCATCGATCCATCCAGATGTGCAGCTCTGTCTGCAGCCTCTGCTGCAGGCTGGAGGCTCAGCCACCTTAATCAGCTTTTTTCAGAGTGGGGGACTCAGTTTCATGAGAAGGGCTCTTACTTGAATTGAACTCTGGGGGCATCCAGGAGAAGGTGGAGCAAGCGCAGAGCATGTTCACAGCTTATCAGAAGCAGTTTGTCTTAAGTGACTAGCAAAGTCCCATCCCCAGACCCTAACTGGGGATTCTAGGCGGGGCTCCACCCTGACCACGCCCCCAGCCCCTCACTGGGGGATTCTAGGTGGGACTCCACCCTGACCACACCTCTATCCCCTCAGTGGGGAGAGGGATTCTAGGTGGGACTCCACTCTGACCACGCCCCAAGCCCTTCCCTGGGGTTGGGGGCAGTTTTACTTCTCTGAGACTGGGTGGAGTTCCATCACCCAGTGAAACAAATTTCACAAGGAAACTTGCTAGTGAGTGTCCACAGATGTTTGAACCACATTTCCAAATGACAGAAGAGACCTTCAGATAAAGAAAAATGAGAAGAAAATTTTCTTGGAGGGAGCTGTTCCAAACAGTTTCTCTGTGTACCTCTGGCTGTCCTTGAATGTGCTCTGTAGCCCAGGCTGACGTTTTGAACTCAGAGATCTGCCTGTTTCTGCCTCCTGAGTGCTGGAGTTAAGGACGTGAGGCCATTATGACCAACTCAGAAAAATATGTTTTATTCACACACTGAAATATTATTCAGCCCTAAACAAGAAGCGAGGCTGTGCCATGCGGTACGCGTGGGAAAACACAGGGAGAGAGCGTCGCTGTTAACAAGTAGAACTTTTATTAAATAAACTTTTAGTTTTTTTTCCTTTTCCAGACCAAAGAGAGGTGATTTGACCTTGAGAGCTTCCTCTCCGCACATGAACAAGAGGCAGGGGAACTAAAGCCTACGTTTCCTCTCCAACCTCTGCTGTCCCTACCCTCTCTCTGCTGTCTCCAAAATTCAGTTTGAAGTTGAAATTTCACGAAATTCGTCGTAGCAGAAATAAAGCCCGTCGTACAAATCACATAGGGTCTCTCGAGTGGAGTATAAAAATGGTATTTACAGCTCGTAAACATGAACTAGACGGTGCGCACGCCAGCGCACGCCAGCACGCACTCAGCGGGCGACCCTGGGGCCACGCAACACCCGCAGCGGTCACACACGCTCGCACGTGGACGGAACACAGTCTCACTGTAGGAATGTTCAGAACGGGGGACTCGAAACAAGGCGGGCAGAATCGGGTGGGGATTTTTTTTTTTAACTTTTTTAAAAACTTTTTTTTTACTCCCCCCTTGGTTTTAGATCAGTCAACAAACGCTGGTAGAAACGAAAAGGGATTTAAAATCTATTTTTGCATTTTTTAAACCTTATTTTTTTTTTGTCTTTTGTTTTGTTTCTGGACACGTCATAAGGAATCTGGACCCCCCCTCCCCCTGGTGGGATGTCCAAACTAACGACTCTGTGCTTTGCGGTGGGTGCGTGGGTAGGGGGTAATATACAGGGGCGGCTCCCCACCAAAAGTCCTCCCAATCCCCCAGCTAGGAAACAGAAGCAGATTATCAGTGAGTCCCCCACTCCCGACCTTCCTTGTAGTCTTGTAAAAGACCACAAATAAAAAGGAAAGAAAAGAAATCAGAGTTCCCAGTGTCGGCAACCGGGTCTGGCGGTCTGTGTGGCCACATCCGACTCCGGGCGACCTCGGGTACAAGACCTTCAGTTCAAGGCTGGTGATTGGAGGACAGGGGAATGGGGCAGTGGGGGGACACAGGGACAGTGAGGGGCAGGAGGCTTCCCAGTGGGAAGCTAAGGACACCTGGTCACCCAAGTAAGGCTGTGAAAGCGGGAAGGGGTTGTGTGGAGGGGGAGCCCTGGACGCGGGTGGTGGCAGCAGCTGTAGGGACCCCAAGAACTGGAGGTATATGGTGTTGGCAGGGTCCTGGTTTGGCGTCCGGTGGGGTGGCCTCCAGCCGGCCTCATCTGTCCTTGGTCCCGGTGAGTGGCCGGCTCAGAGCCACCGTTTGGCCCCTGTGGTTCATACTCCAAAAATACATAGTCTATGATGCCCGCTCACGCGGCTACAGGGAACAGGAAGTGGAGGTTCTGGCTAAGGGGGTACTGGCTGGCCTGGAAAGCCTCCGAGTCGGACGGGGTGGGGGGGGAGGGTTGTCTCCAAGTTGAGGGGTGGGTGGTGATTGGCAGTGTATGGACCCCTCAGACCCGGACTCCGACTCCACCCCCCCCCCTTCCACGGAGCATTCTGTGCCCCACGTGGCTCTCAGTGGCTTTGGAATTGGGGGGCCTGCGGAGGTGGACAGACGGGGAATGGGGGTCATTGGGAGAGCTGGTGTCCAAACTTGGCTGTAATTTACATAAAAGTCCTGGGGTGGTTGGAAGCGAAGTGCTCAACCCCGGGAAGATGATGGAGGGCATCCGGGAGCAGTGAAAGGTAAAGAGACACAGAGCACTCTGCCCCACTTCACTTTTGTCCTGGCCAAAAAACAAAACAAAAAAAACAAACAAAAAACAAAAACAAAAAACAAAAAACGAAAAAAAAACCCCAAAACCCCAGTGTTTTCAAAACCACTGACAGTCACCATCAGTTTGGGGACATTTAAGATCGCTTCCTCCCCAGCCCAGAGCAGATGATCCACAGGACACTAGGTTAAAAGTGAAGATCTGGAAGATGTCCTGGGGTTTTGTTCCTGATTGACAGGTTTCTTGTTTAAAACAAAATAAATAAAACTCCAAAGACCCAGATAACAAATGAAAAACACCAGAGGATAAAGACTGCCCATCTCTACCAGACCCTGGGCGAGGTGATTAAAAAGAAAAAGGAGAAAGAAGGCAAGAAGAAAAGAAAATCATTAGTCTTCCTAGGCGCTCGGTAGGTGGCGGCCGCCTCGTGGCCGAGCTGTCACCTCCCATGAGACCATGTGCAGTCGATTCCACCTTTTAAAATCAGTTCAGTCCCAAAGAAAGTGCTGAGAATGTGGTTTGGTGGGAATCTGAAGTTTGGGTTTTTGTTTTTTTTTGCTTGTTTTGGGTATGTCTGTCTTTTTGTTTGTTTTGCGAGATTGTAAGTGGCTCTGGATTTTGTTAACCCACTGGGCACGAAATTAGAAGACAGGACTCTTGGGGTCCACGGAGCTGGTGGGGACAGAGGTGGGGACTGGAAGGCTGTGACAGGGTCCCCAACTCTGCTTCAGTTCTGGGCCAAGCTTAACTGGGCATTCCAAGTTCAACTGTAGAGACCCAGACATGGGCTGTGTGCTGAATATCCGGTTTGAGAGCTTCCGGGCTGGGAGAACAGCTGGCTTCACAGGATTGGATAGAAGCCCCGCCCACTACATCCAGCACCCCAGACCCACAAACCCTCCTCTGGAGTGAACTTCTATTCATCCTTCAAAACTTTCCCTGGGAAGCCCCCTTAGTGGGAGCGCCTAGTTTTCTCTCCACCTCCCCACCCGAATCCCACCCTCTGTGCCACCCAAGCAGCAAGGTGATGGTGGAGGGGTTTCATCCCCAGTTGGCCTTCTGGGGCGTCACTCCCGCCCCCAGGATCTGGAGAGTGAGCTTGGGATGGGAAGAGGGTTAGATGAAATCAGGGCTGGGCAGGGCACAGGGCCGCCTGGCGGCTCACCTGGGGCCACACCCACAGCGGAGGGGCTGTGGGTGTGGTCAGTACGGGTGTCCTGGGTCTTTGGGTCTCTTCAGCTGCACCTTCAGTCTCTTCATACCGATCTGAAAGCCGTTCATAGCCTGGATGGCCGCCTGCGCGCTGGCCGGGTGGTCAAAGCTCACGAATCCTGAGGGGATAAAGTGACCCAGCTTCGTGTAGATATCGCCAGACTTTTATGTCTCTAGGGAGGGGGCATCACTCCTACCCCATCCAGTCTGCTCAATTTCCTGTCTTTCTCTTCCTACGACACTGATGTGGTACAGAAGATTATTCCAGAAGCTAGTAGTGCCAGGCATACACTCTACCCTGACCAGCTCCAGCCCTTCACTGGGGATTCTAGGCGGGGCTCCACCATGACCACGCCCCCAACCCCTCACTGGGGAGTCTAGGTGGGCCTCCACCATGACCACGCCCCCAGCACCTCACTGGGAGAATCTAGGCAGGTCCACTCACCGAAACACTTGCTCTGGTTGGTAGCCCGATCCATAAACACCTTGGAGGAGATGATATTGCCGAAGGGGAGGAACATCTGGGTCAGCTCCGTGTCTCCAAACTCCTGGGGGAGGTGGTAGATAAACAGGTTACAGCCTTCGGGACCTGTAGGTGGGGGAGAGAAAGACATAAAGCCCCCAAGGAGAGGAGGTGGACCCCCCCGGGTTGGGGTCCAGTCCTTGTCTCTGGCTGTGGATGCAGTGGGGGGGGGGGCTTCTTGAGCTCTCCAGAGAGAATGGTGGAGAGCAGAGTGAGCTCCGACAGTCTTGATCCCTCCCATACGCCATTTACCCAGCCCGTGCTCATCACAGACTAAACCCTGAAACCTCCTTTTCCACCCCAACTACAAGGCAAGATCTCCACTTCCTAGATGGACTCCTTAAGCTCCACCTCCAAGCCACATGCGGGAGTCAGGCAATGGGGTGATGAGGGTTGGATATGGCTCAGCAGTGACTCTGTGGGCCTTGTGCTAGTCTAAGATACACCTGACATTTCAAAGAAACCTGGAGGCCAGCTGGGTGGCACTCCCCCACCAGCCATCCCAACACTTGGGAGGCTGAGGCAGGAGGCTTGCTATGTTTATGAGTCTAGTGTGAGCTACACAGTGAGATCCACTCACACCCATGCAGAGAGAGAGCAAGAGTGAGAGAGAGACAGAGAGAGAGAGAGAGAGAGAGAGAGAGAGAGAGAGAGAGAGAGAGAGAGAGAGAGCACATTTAGGTGATCGCTGTAGCTGGGAGGTATAGAGGTTTTCTGTCTATCTAGTTAATTTTGGGGGACACATGTGCCACAGTGCCTGTATGAAGGTCCAGAGCAACTTGCACTGGCCCTCCACCACATGGGCTCTGGAGATCAAATTCAAGTTATTAGGCTTGGTAGGCCTGAAGTTGAAGGAGGCTGTCAACAGTCAGATAACATTCCTGCCAGTGGCTTCAGCTGCACAATGTCTGGGAGACAAGATATGGCCAATGGTGAAGCCCAGGACTAGGCTCTGAGTCCAGCTCCTTCACGCAGGGGTGTGAGTCCCCATCACAGTTGAGGGCGCAACCCTCTTTTCAGGCACTCTCATCACAGGTGCGGCCTGAGGGCTCCACCTCTCTCCAATGCCCTCCTGGCCCAAAGGTTCTGGGTAAAAGGGGGGACAACAGAAACTTCGTAATGCCTCTTGGCCTACACGGGTGGGGACAGGACGCCTGAGCTGCAGATGGGTCACAATGCCCAGCCGGAAAAGGATGTGAATGGTCCCTAGACTCCTGCTTCCTCCCACATGCCCTCCACAGGCCTGGCTTCACTGGGAAGGCCTCAGTTTACCCAAGATACCTCCTCGGACTCCGGACTCCTGTTTCCTCCCGCATGCCCTCCATAGCTTGACTTCACTGGGAAGGCCTCAGTTTACCCAAGATGCCTCCTTACACAAACGCGCACCAAAAAGGGGGTTTCCTCGCTTGTCCATAGTGGGACGGGAACCGCAAGGACCGCCGTTCCATGGAGGGGCGAGTTCTGCAGTGCAGGTGAGGGCGGGGCTGGCAGGGGTCGCCTCACCTTCGCGCTGCTGCTGCAGGAGGTGCGGAGGCTGCGGGACGCTGTGAGCCATGGGCGCGATGGCCGCCGTGGGGTACATGGCTGCAGAGAGCAGAGCAGAGGGCGGGGCCGAGGTGAGGGGCGGGTCCAGGGCAAGGGGCGGGGCTGAGGTGAGGGGCAGGGCTGGAGATGCGGGACAGGGTTGAAATTGTAGCCAGGGCTGGAGGCGGGGCCTGGGACTAAAGGGTGGGGCCAAGGGGTAGGACCGGAGGGAGTGTGGGGGTGTGGCTGAGAGGGCAGAACACAGGGCTGAGGGATGGGTTGGGCCAGGGATGTGGAAAAGGCTGGTTGGAGCTGGAACCTGAGGGCAGGACACAGCCAGGGCTGGGGATGGGGGTGTAGCAGGGCCAGAGCAGAGGCCGCATAAGGGGCGGGGCTATGACCAGAGCAAGGTCTGAGGTCCAGGGCCAGGCTTGGGGAATAGCCAAAGGTAGAACTGGGGTGGGCGGGGCACCGTCCCTGCTGTGCCCTGAGCCCACCCCTCAGCCCTGTCTCCATCACAGCTCTGGCTGTGTCTCCTCCCTAGGCTCTGGTCTTGCCCAGTTCTGACCATGTCCCTTGCTCCACCCAGTCCCTGCCTCACCCCTCAGCCTTGTCCCCACCTCTCCGACCCCACCCCACCCTCAACTTAAGGGAACAGACCCAGTGGTAAGGCCATAGCAAGCCCACCTACCTCTCAGAGGTAGGGCCAGAGCGGAGGGCTGGAGTTAGGCCACAGTGAAGGGAAGGATAATGGGGGACAGGGGGTTGTTCATAGAAGGAAGGGTAGAGCAGAGATGGTATACGGGATCCACACGGGAGAGGGGACTAGAGCTGAAGACAGACGGGGTGAGGTCATGAAAACATAGGGGGCAGGGATGGAACAACGTCTAAAGAACTTACTGGGTGGGACTCTGCCTTTGGGGTAGGGAAAAAGGCTCATTCATGGGTCAAGCATTGGGAGCCTATGTCTCAAGAGGTGGGGCCAGATTCACAAAATTAGGTGGGGTAGAGCTACATATGGAGGACAGACAGGTACAGGCTGCCTGTAGACAAAGTCTGTCTGGCTTTGGAGGAGACAGTCAGACCCCCGAAGGACATGGGGATGACATGGAGGGTGCACCAGGCTTAAGAGACTGTGCACATTCGGGGGGGGGGCCTGAAGAGTGGGACCACAAACAGGGGTAGAGAGAGGGACTGAGCAAAGGACACGGGCCTCGGGTGAATAGCACATAGTGAGACCCTGAGGTGAGTGGTCATGGTTGGCATAGGCTTGACCAGACTTGACCCTCTAGGGTCAGGATGGGGCTACCTCTACCTGTGTACTGCTGGACTCCGGAGAAGGCAGGATGGAGGGCCTCTGCCACAGTAGGGCTCTGAGCTGTGGGGCAGAGGATGAACTGAGCCCTGACATCCACAACCACCCATTTCCCTACTGGCAAGGGAAAGAGATGTGCATCAACTCGCCCAGGGCCCCCAGGGAGCAGATGACAGACAGAAACCTTCACCCCAGCTCCTGACCTTGCTCCCTCAGCACCCAGGAAACCCCTTACCTGAGAGTCATTTCCCACACCCCATTCCCTGCCCAGACCATCCCAGCAAGCCTGTGAGGATTCTTGAGTGCCCTATAGTGCCCTCAGTTCCTGATTTGAGCCATTAGCACTCAGGGCTGGGGGCTCAGACCCATCTTGCCTCATTTATACAAATGAGACTTACCTACTACAGAATAAAAAATTAAGTCAGGTGACTGGCTCCTAGCTGGTCATCTCAGCCCTTGGGAGGCGGAGGCATGGGGACTACCCTTAGTTTAAGGCCAGCCAGGGCTAAGAAGTGACTTTCAGACCAGCCTGAGCTACAGAGAGAATCTAAGAACAGCTTAGCTTTGTCTACACACGGAATTGAAAGCCATCCAACCCAAACAGCAAACAAGGAGAGACACATGCCTAATACTGGCCAAATGCCCCCACCCTCCATCCAACCTCTGACATCAACCATCCCACTACCCAGCTCTGGAAATTGGCTGGATTACTGAATAGAATCTGAACCCAGAGACCAGTGCATGGTTTTCACGTAGCTTGCTCACTGACCTTTTCTTGTGCTCACACCTGCCTAGACATCCCTAGTCCTGCCCAGTCCTGCAGGGCAGCCCAGGATGTGAGGACCTAGGTATTGTCACTCCAGGTACTGTCCTAGACTTTAGGGCACTCTCTCTCCCAAGTTACCTGCGTAGGGGACGAGGCCATTGGCATACACAGTCTCCAGGGTGGGGTGGCTCCCAGGGAAGGGCAGGACGCCTGGGAAGCCATTGGGAATGGGTGCCACCAGGCCAGGAACAGCGGCAGTGCCTAGCAGTGGGGGCGAATGTAGCCCTGAGGAAGGGGAGAGGGTCAGACATGGAACGGGGAACAGGCATGAGGAGTGCTGCCCACTTGTCCTGAAGCCCCTCAGAAGCTGCTCTCACCAGAGGTGGGGGTGATGGGTGTGGCAGGCAGACCATTAAGGCTGACGGCACCGATCTGCTGGATGTGGCAGGGGGGGAATGCTACGCCAGGGCTCAGGTAGCTGCCAGAGGTGGACAACACTGTTGTCTGTTGCTGCATGAGCTGGAAACAGAGAAGGTGTGAGTGGAGCCAGTCCCACATGGCTCAGGAGCAGGGTCAGGGAGGAACCTGCTGGATGTTACACTTCAAGCTGGGATCAGGGGTCAGCTGGAGGTCAGTGTTTGGGGAAAGGTCTGGATCTAAACTCAGTTAGAAATGGAGGCTCATACTTGGATTAACATTCATTTTTGGGATCAGGGATCAGTCAGGCATTAGTGTTCAGGTTGGAATCAGGGCTCAGTCTGAGTTCTGGGCTAAGTTAGAAACTGAGACTCAGTTGTGGGTCAGGATTCAACCTGAGATTAGGGACCAGTCTATGATATGGGATCTGGGTCAGCACAGGATCTAGGCTCCGCCTTGACTCAGAGCTAGGTTTAGAAACAAGACTTCAATATTTAGATCCAGTCAAAGATCGAGTCTTAGCCTGGGATCAGGGATCAGTCAATGATCAATGCTGAGTCAGGAGCTCAGATGATGTCAGTCTTGAGGATTTAGCCAGAGCTGGGCCAAGTGCAGATTTAGGGATGGTGAGATCTAGGCTCCAGCCATTTGGATCAGAATGAGAGACATTAGCATTCTGCCCACAGTCTGGGTACATCAGGGATTAGGGGATCTGCTTAGGGTGATGGCTGTGTTTAGGGCTGTTTGTCAAGATCTGGGCTTTCATCCTGGGACTGTAGCTCAGTTTACCATGCTGGGCTTGAGGCTCAGCCCAGTCCAGGTCAGGATCCTGGGTCAAATGGAATTAGTGACAAAGAGAAGGAAAAGGTGGGGTGGGGCGATGTGGCTGAGTCCTGGACTCAGTGGTTACGTGCTGGAACCACTCACAGCCTGTGCGTAGGCACTGTAGGGGCTGAAGGGCAGGGTGAGGGATGGTGTCAAGATGCCCAGCTGGCCCACCATCTGCTGCATGCGACGCAGTGTTCGTTCTTTGTCCGTGTCAGCGAACTTGACCACCAGGCTGGAGGAGGCTCCCTGTAGTTGGAGAGGAAAAGGCAAGGGTAGTCAGGACTCTGGGGTCCCATGATGAGAATGGAGATGCTAGCCATAACCGAGTCCACATCCCAAAGAACCAGGATCACACAATATGTACATAGAGCTTGTCATCCTGAGCCTGGTGGTGTGGCCACGCAGCCATAGGGTCTGCCACATGGCCACGACATGGTCGGCATGCAGATCACTTCATGTTGGGGACAAAAGTGTATGTGCAGGCCTCCTAGCTGTGGCCCTATTTCCAAAGGCGGGGGAAAATCTAGCAGTCAGAGATGAACACTGAAAGAGTTTGGGGTGGCGCATTGGGACCAGATGAGGTTCCCATTGCCAGGGAACGTGATGGGTGACTTCACCAATCCTTCATGCTCTAGAACTAAGTCAGGAACTGGGGCTCAGTGTGGGATCAGGGATCAGTATTTGAGGAACTGGGGCCCAGGATCCAGAATTTAGTCCAGGATCAGAGCTCAGCCAGATCCTTTCTGGTTATTGGGTCCATATACGCCTATGCAGACACGCCCTTGGACAGACAACCCACTCCTCAGCTCCAGTAGTGAGGGAGTCTGTGACCTGAACCTGCCTAGCCATGTTAGGGAGACAGCTGCTGCTGTAAGGCTGGGGACTCAGTTTACCTGGAGTGACGCAGACTCCTGAGGCCCCTCTCTGGAGAATAGATACAGCCATACCTGGGTGGTTTTACACCTGGGACCTTGGACATCTGCTCTCCTCTCCTCATTGCCTGAATGAGTCTCCATAACCCCCATTATCTCCACACAGGCTCTCTAAACCAGCTGTCATCCTCTGGCAGGGACCAGAGCTTGGCCATCCAGACTCATGACCCTACCTAAAGGACTATGCAAAGGGCCTAGCAGCCCCTTCACTTGGTATGCACTGTGGCTCCCCTCTGCCCTAGAATGGAGTCCTTGGTTTCTACACATTGTCCAGCCATTGGTCTTGCTCCTTCTCAGCTTGTACTGCTGCTACAAGATAAAGACCACAATGCACTGGGACAGCATTGGGTCCCACAGGCCTGATCACAGCCTCTGAAACATTCTAGGAAAGGAGAACCCCAACACCACCCATCGCTCCCAGATGTCCCAGTACCCCACCCCCCCTTAGCAAGGGCAGTTCTCACTCACCGGCATGGTCTGGCTGCCATGCAAAGCATGAATGGCCGCCTGGGCCTCTGTGTGGGAAGAAAACTTCACGAAGGCACAGCCTGGGAGGGAAGGGGAGGAGGTGAGGGATCGCCTGAAGGATGTAGAAGGTGAGGAATAAAGAGGAGACAGGGCCCTTGACTGCCACCCATGAAAGACAGTAGACAGGACTTCACCCAGACATGGGGAGGGGTCAAGACTTCTTGAACAGACAAGACACATTATCTTCCAGGGACAAAGATGTTGATGTCAGCAATGAATCCAGCCCAAAAGAAAAAAGTCAGTCATCTGCCTCCACCTATATACCCATGTGATGATATATTGTATATTTAATAAAATAGTCTGGAATATCAGAGAGAGAGAACAAACCACAGCCAATTCTCACCCAGTCAACTTCTCAGTCCACAGGGTATGTGCTGTCTTCACGGGTCCTCAGCCTGCCTGGTCCCTCAGACAGAATGGCTGAACTTCTGCCTTCTCCTGCCATGTATTTCCTCCCACTTGCTCAGCTATCTTACTTCCTGATTCAACTCTCTCAGAGCTGGGATTAAAGGTGTGAGCTACCACTGCCTGGCTGTTAGGCCTGAATTCACAGAGATCCAGATGGGATTAAAGGTGTGGGTCACCACTCTCATGGCCTGGCTGTGGGTGATTCTGTCTTCTGATATTCCAGACAAACTTTATTAAATATACAATATATCACCACAGCCACATTTTCATCTATTGTCTGTCACCTACTAAGTCCACCCATCCATCCGTCTGTCCATGTTGTCAACCAGCAGCTCATGTTGCCAGCAACTGTGTTGAGACCCCAGCAGTGACATACATTTTTCAGAAGGTCCCATTGGAGTAACTGAGACAAAGGTTTTAAAGGTCACCAGCCCTGACCTCCAGGGCACAGAAGATGAAGTGGGACCAGTGGATCATGGCAGCTGGTCAGAAAGACCGACACATAGTCATATGGTGGCTACTGAGGCAGATGCATCCCTAGCCAGGGTCACACACCATGGATCCAGGGCAGGACCATTCTGCCCATACAGATGGACAGACAGACACATGAAGTCAGACAGAACTTGAGACTCTCAGGGAGAGCAGCTGAGAGGCATGGGCCATAGTCTGTTGGACCAATCTGCAGGGACACAACAGCCCCAGCAGAATGGACACTCAGGTGGGGCCAGGGCTGAGCCCGCCTCCTATAGACCTGACCCCCCCCTGCAGCCCTCCTTTCTTCCCCCTCCAGCCCTTCTCTTTTCACAAGCCACAAGTTTATTTATATTTTTGTCCGCATGTATGAGGGTGTCAGGTACCTGGAACTGGAGTTACAGGCAGCTGTGAGCTGCCATGTGGGTGCAGGGAATTGAACCCTGGTCTTCTTAGAAGCACCAGTGTTCTTTCTTAACCACTGAACCATCTCTCCAGCCCCCACAAACCACAGTTAAAATAGGGAGTGACAGGGACTATGAAGCCAGCCTGGCGTTACCAAGATCCTACACATCCATTCGTCCTGACGACAGCCTGTGCTAATCTCCCTCCCCACCCGGGTCTATCTGCTGTCCTCCTCCTCCTCCAGGACTAGGACATAATAGGCTTCAAAAATGATCAGTGCGTGGAGCATCCTCAAGCCCTCTCCACAGTCCCTGCCATCACCCTCTGGACCATCCCTTCCGCTCCACCCTTTTCCACACGCCACGCCCACCTCAGACCTATTCTTTCTAAAGTCCCACCCACCACCCACTCTGCTGTTCCTGCAAGCCACCCCCCCCCCCCCCCCGCACCTGTGCCAAGCTCAACCCCGCCCTCAGCCCCATCCCACCCAACCTTCACTCACTAAAACCCCGCCCACAGGCCCCGCCCCCCGAGGTTCCGCCCCACCGCCTGCCAGTCACCTTTGCTGCTCCCATCGGGTCCTCTTAGCACTGTGCACTCATCGATGACGCCAAAGGGCTGGAAGAGCCTGAGCACGTCTTCCTCCGATTGCTGCTTGTTGAGCATGCCCACGAACAGCTTCCGGTCCCCTGTGGGCGGAGCCCCGGCCCACGGCCCCGCTGAGCCCGAGCTAGCCCCGCAGACCCTCAGCCCTGCCCCAGGACCTTTGCTCAGGCTGCCTCACTGCCGAGGGATGGGGAAGAGAGGAAGGGAAGCAGAGACACTGTGAGGTGTGAGGGAGGAAGAGACAGGAGACTGGGGGACAGTCAGAATGAGAGAGAGAAAGAGAGAGAGAGAGAGAGAGAGAGAGAGAGAGAGAGAGAGAGAGAGAGAGAGAGAGAGAGAGAGAGAGAGAGAGAGAGAGAGAGAATGCCGAAGAGGGATCTACTTTCTGTCTCGACTGACAGCCAAGATGGAGAGTGATTGGGGTTGGCAAGGCTGGGCTTTACCGAGCTCCTACATATACACTGGGTCCCCACACCTCTCCCCACATCCCAAGTCTGCAGCCTTCGGGCACCCGTGAGAGAACAGGAAAGGTGTGGGGGTCTGAAGTCTGGGGGAGCAGTCGGAGCCGGCTGGAGCCCCAACCCTGAGGCTGCACGACCATGGGAGGTTTACTACTACCTCCACGGCTCTCACTGTCCGCTGGCTTCACCTGGATCGGCCTCGCCATCTGTGGAAAGGGGAGTGGGACATAGTCAGGGTAACATGGGACGGAGTGGGGCACAGACACTTCCCTAAGCTCTCCAGGCACCAGCTGCTCACTTTGTGTCGCTTCACACTACAAACCCAGTCCGGCAAACTCTCAGCTAGCCTTCAGAACCCAGTGAAAATTATCCCCCAATAGGACAGACTGTCTTTGGAAATTGCAAGATTTCCCCGAACTCGGTGTGTAAATTTCACATTGCAATTTCTGCCAAGAAGTCAGTTTGTTTCCGAGCCCTGCATGTGGACTTGGTGAAGTGACTTCCTCCAGCATAGAACATGCTGGAAATGAAGTCGCAACTGTGGCCTTCTGTGCTGGAGAGCTTGGTGCTCTCTGGACACGGAGTCCGAGTGTGCCAGCTTGGGCTAGCTGCTGACGGCTCCCGGAGGACTCATTCTGCAGAAATTAAATTGTCTTTGCTAGCCTGGGGAATATGGCTAAATAAAACGATTGGGAGTGTTTATTACTGGGCAGCAGCCGACTGATACTCTTCTGGACTCTTGTGTGTCCCACCCCACAAAATGACATTTGAGGGTATTGATCCCCTGCCCCACACAGCTCTTAGAAAAAACTGAAAGGGGTGTGCATCTGGGAAGCCTTTATTTGCTCATCCACTGGGCCCTGGATGGAGTCATCATCCTGACTGGGAGACTCACGTGGATGAGCTCCTATACGTCCTTCAAAACTCATCTCAAAAGTCCCAGCACCAATACCCCCTCTCCTGGGGGGGGGTAGAATTCCACTTCTCTCTGCCTCTTCCCTCCATACAAGGGAAGAAGGAAGCTCAGCGTCACTCCACGTTAGGGGTAAGGAAGGAGGGGACCCAGGAGCCGGGACTGGGGTCGCCACCCAAGACAGATCAGGCTAGCCCCTTCTCTCTCAGCCCTGTGACCTCTGGGCTATGGTTCGCCCACCTGACTGACAGTCCTGGACCAGATCAGTAAAGGCCCTCCCCACTTAACGTCCTCCCCTGCACCTTCCCTCCGCTCCTGGCCGTGAGCAGCCCTCATAATGCACCCCCACCCCTGTCCTCACTCCCCCCCCACCTCTCCCCTCCCTAACATTCCTCTCCTCCCCTTCACCTCCCCCACACCTCTCTCCACACCCCCTCCCATGCTTCTGACTTCCGGAATCCTCCTCTAGCCCCCAGTTTGGATGCCCATCCCCTCCCCTCCTCTAAGACCCTCCCGAGGACCTGCACTGTCTGTCCCTCCCCCCCCCTTACAGGCAGATCCCCCAACTCCCCCACCCACACCCCATCCCCTCTGCACCTGGGTACCACACCCCACCCCGGGGTGAGGGAGAAAGGCGATCTGAACCAGATACTTCTGCTTCTGGGGGTCAGGGCGCCTAAGGGGGTGAGGGGAGATGAGGCAGGGGCGGGGTCCCCAAGATCTAGCCTCTAGGTCCCCCAACGGCCCCTCCAACACGCCCCCGCCGGCCCTCTCCCTCCACCATCCTCCCTAGCACCTTGGGCAGATGAAGATGGGGTTGCCATGGCAACGCTGATTCACCCCACAGAAACCGGCAGTTGTCGCTGCCATGGAAACCGCCTCTTCGGGGCCCCTCCGAGTTCAGATCTCGCGGCGCACAAAAGAGATTTAAATATAATCTTTTGGAGACGAGGGAGGGGGAGGGGTGCTCCCGACTCCGCCACCATCACCGACCTTGGTCTCCAGCGCTCCCAGGGTACCCCCTCCACCCCACAGTGACGGAGAAGGGACCACGGAGCCTCCGCCCGCACCGCACCACACCACGTGCCTCCATCGCGCACGTCGGAGCTGGGTCTCCCCGCACTCCCGCCTCCCCCCATCTGTCCCGCCCAGGTGCCCGCCCTCCTCCTGCACCTTCTGCCGCTCCCATCACCGCCTCCCTTCCCCAGCACTCCTTCCTCTTTAGATTCATCCAACAGCATCTTCTGTTGAGTCAGATTTGAGGGGACCCCAGGGAGGACCCTCACTAGTGTCACAAAGTGGGACAACAACACACATTGCCCACGACCACGGAGGAGAAAATTTTTGGCGGGTTTTGAGGCAGCGGTAGGAGTCCTGTGAGGGAGACCAAGTCTCCTGCTGGAGCTGGATCTCTGTCAGGGACCCATTTCATCTCTGAGCCGGGTGTGTTACAGATGGGGAAACTGAGGCCTTTGGATAATTTCAGTCGGTCTAGCAGGGGCCTGCAGATTACTTCCGCAGTTGGAAGATTCCAGAACCAGGCGTCAGTGGAAGCTGTGGAAGTAAGTGCATGCGCCACTCAGGCGGCCACGGCCCACTCTCATATCCCACCTGGACGTCTTGAGCCCTTTGCCTACCCTGAACCCCCGCCCTGGTGCTCTACAGTTTCTTACAGCCTCAGCCAGAGCCTCTCCTTGCGGGGACCCCTCCTTCCCAGTAGCTCTCCCCTGTCCCTCTTCAAAGCTAAGATGCTCCTCAGTGCTCCCGGGGGATGGTGGCTCGCCCCCCCCAAACCTGCACCCTTTGCCAGTCAGACTGACGCCTAGACATGGGACCAGAACTAGAGCATGCGCCCTCAGCGGGATGGATGAATCACGCTGCAGAATACTACACGGACGAGAAAAGGCGCGGAAGACGCCTTTAGTGGGGAGGGGGGCGTGCAGAGGAGTTCTGGGAGCCCTCCCACCTTGTGTGTCTATCCTTCACGAGTGTGGATGTGCGTGCATGCGGGTGCCCCTCCGTGTCCTGTTACACGCTTCACCCCTGATCTTGGGACTATTTATGGAGGTTCTGGGCTAGGACCCAGGGCACAGGAGACTGCTCTCAATCCTAGAATCCTGCCTAGACCGGTGTGGTCTCGCACTCAGACCCCTGACTGCCTAGCAAGGCCTCTGGTGAGCATCCTCAGGCGGGTAGCCTTCCCTACATAGTCTTCCTGTCTGCTGACATGTGGGGAAACTCAGGCCTGGAGGTTTGTGTCTGGATACCAACCCCAGACAGATCTCAGCGAAGACACACCCAGAATGTCAAGGACCCAGTGTTCCCTGTTGCATGCAGTGTGGCTGTGGCCTCCCTCTTTGCCAGTGCAGGGCCATGTGCTGATGTCATGCTTGCCGGTCATATCATGGCAATGGGGACAGAGCCCCAGTCCCCCCACTCTAGAATGCCCACTGGGGTGGCTGGACTCAACGTCTAGAACATTCTAGAACATTACCAAGAACTCGCCATGCCACTGCTCCCAGGTCTAGAATGTTCCAGATCCCCAGCATCCCATGGCTACTAGCCCCCAGTCCAGGACACTCCAGGTTCCTAATTTCCACTGTGGTCTGGAATTTCAGAATGTTCCAGGTCTGTGGCTCAAAGGCAGTTGGTTTTGAGTCTAGAATTTTCCATGCATTTGCTGTCCCACACACTGGACGTACAGCACTTTCATGTCACATGTCAGTCTCTCAGATTAAATGACATGGCAAGAGGACATTTCCCTTGGGGGCCCCAGAGGCACAGGCGATCTGACCCCACGGTTTTTCCAAATGGCTGTGCCCGGGGTGAGGTGTGTTCTAGAACCATCTAGTCCAGCCTTGGGCACTGTGGATGTCAATGTTTCCAGTCATTGTAAGGTCTGTGAATGTGAAGTTAACATTGACACTGGATTTAATGGAGAGAAACTCTCGATTTAGAACAATTCAGAACATGACTCTCCTATGCCAGTCATGATTCACAGGTCTGGCAGTCCACCGTCAGGCCTCCGAGGAAATTACTTTGAGTCAGATGTGGTGGTGCACACCATTAGTCCCAGTGCGGGCGAGGCAGAGGCAGGTGGATTCCTGTGAGTTCAAGACTGGGCTACATGTAAGGATCACTGCACAAATGATAACACAAGCAACGATATGTGGAGACAGCAGTGAGGAATAGATGTAGGAACCTCACAACTGCTTCCATTGGCCTTGTGCTAAAATGCTGAGATTTGCAAAACACTTTGTAAAAATAAAATATATTATTAAAATTATTCCTGCCTCTAACTTTTTAATTAATATTTCTCTCAAAAAATTCTGATAACAGATATGACTGACCTTAGATTTTTTTTCTTTTTCTTTTTTACAAGACAGATTATTTTTGTGTGTGAGTAGACCAGGCTGCCCTTGAACTCAGATCCACCTGCCTCTGCCTCCCAGTGCATGTGCCACCACTGCCCTGCTAGATTTTTAAAAAGTTAACATTTCTCTAGAACATTCTCTATCTCTTCCTGTTCTAAGCAGGGTCTGTCCCTGGGTACTGTGAGCACATGGCTGAGGGCTGGGTTCTTCTCTATGGGTGCTGAGCTGAGTCCCTGGCCTCCACCCTTTATATGCAGAGTCCTCCAGTGTGACCATCACACGTGTCCCCTGAGATCCACTCTTACCTGGTCAATCAATGAAGCCTCTCGGGTTCCCATCTTGATCAGAAACATCTCATCTTGATACTGTATACTTCCTCTACAATGTCCAATACAATTCTACCCTCTAGACAGCCTAATGTTCACATGGCTTTAACACCTCAGGGTCACACGGTCCTCTATCATGACTATCACACAGTGTCACCACCTGATATCATGAACTGATTGGTGATACTTCCCTCACCAAAAATACTACACATCCACACCAGGACTGAACACTGTCAATGTGACCATGTTTGGGGAAAGGGTCTTATAGACAAATGACATAGAGGGAAGTTGAGACAGCCTTGGTGCTGTATGTGTGTGTGTGGTGTGTATGTGTGTGGTGTGTGTGTGTGAGTGTATGTGTGTGTGGTGTGTGTGAGTGTATGTGTGTGTGTGAGTGTATGTGTGTGTGAGTGTATGTGTGTGTGTGGTGTGTATGTGTGTGGTGTGTGTGTGTGAGTGTATGTGTGTGTGGTGTGTGTGAGTATATGTGTGTATGTGGTGTGTGCATATGTGAGTGTGTGAGGTGTGTATGTAATGTGTGTGAGGTGTGTATGGAGATACACATACATATCTCATGTAATGTGTGTGGTGTGTGTATATGTGTGTGTGTATGTATGTGTGGTTTGTGTGGTGTGTATGTGTGTGTGGTGTGTGTATATGGTGTGAGTGTGTGTGGTGTGTATGTGTGTGTGTCATATGTGCGTGTGGTGTGTGAGTGTGGTATGTGTATGTATTGTGTGTGGTGTGTGTGTAGTGAGTGTCTGAAGTGTGTATTGTGTGTGTGCATTGTGTGTGTGGTGTGTGTATGTGTGTAATGTGTGTATGTGTGTGTGTATGGTGTGTTGTGGTGTGTGTGTGTATATGTGTGCGTGTGTGAGCGAGGGAGTTTTGACAAGGAGTAGAGAAGCCAGGCAGAGACCAGGAGCACTGGCAGGGAGGGAAGGGACAGGGACGTGCACTGTATCTCTACAGGTGCACAGTAAGGAATGGGTCGATTTTGGAAGAGGGATGGATCCCATGACTGGAAGGGAGTCTACTCAGCTGTGCTGGCCATCAGGAAGCCATGGTCTCACCATGCTTGGGTGAATGGATGAGTGAATGAATAGACAGGCAGATGGGTGGATGGGTGGATGAGTGGATGGGTGGGTGGGTGGGTGGGTGGATGGATGGGTATATGAATGCATGTATGGGTGGATGGTGGGTAGATGGATGTGTGGGTAAATGGAATTGTTTGAAAAGGAAAGTCTGGGACTGAAGAAATTATGCCATCCTCAGAGCCCATGCAGTACACACAGGAGGATCTGACCCTCCCTCCACATTCACATATAAAAACGTATGATGTGCACACTTGTAATCCCAGAGCCAAGGAGGTAGAATCCAGCAGTCCTGCTGGTCTCATTACCTATCCCAAGTTGTCCTCCATGGTATTAGGTAAGTGTGCACATCTACCACATACACACATTTGCAGTTGTACTAATCTGCACACATGCTCACAGAGAGCAGTTCTGTGCTGGCTGCCATGACCCTGACCTTCTATCTGTTCTTTGCATGTGGTTCTCCGTGTTGCAGATGCTCCAGCCATTACATCACCAACCACCATGAGAATTTTGCCAGAGCCCACCAATGCCAGCAAACACCCTTCAACCCCCAGAACTGTAAGCTAAATGATAAAGTTCCCATGCCCAGATGTGTTATTAGAATCCCACCAAATGCCAAATCCACTTTTCATGTTTCTTCTGGGGAAAGAAAGACTCTAGTGTCTCCTCTGTGTCCAGAAGGACCTGCTTACTCCTTTACCTCATGCCCTGTCCCCTTCCTCCCTTTCTCTAAATCATTCCCTCTGCTCCAGCCATAAGGGTCTTCTAAATCCTCACCCAATGAGCCCCACCCAACCCAGGGCCTTTGTGCAGCAGTACCTGTCAGTCAAGTGCATTTCTGACCTGGCCCGTTTGTGCAGCATACAACCATCACTCCTGTGACACACAGAGCCCAGCATACAGTAGGCGCCCAATAGATGCTTATGCCCCACTTGTTCCTACATCCTCCTGAGTCCAGAAGCATAGGAACGCCCAACCGGAGTCCCCCATAGCTGTGAGTGTCCCTTCCACTCTACAGACAACTCACCCCTGGTAGGGTCTTCTGCTCGTGCAAGGCTGTCTGAGCTTTGATGGCGGAGTCTCTGGCACAGTATGTAAGGAAGGCACAACCTGATGAAGAGACAGCATATGAGAAGAGACCCTGACACTGTGCTCCCAAAGGCTCAGCTGTGCTTGGCTGGTGGGTGGGGCAGTGGAAATGCCCACTGTGGTCCAGCAATGCTGTGGAGTACTACTCAGCCATAAACAGGATAGAGCTCTGACACTCCACAGCATAAAGGGGCCTTGAGACTGCCGGGCCAACTGAAAAAGGCCACACAGTGTGAACTTTGTGAAGGAAATACCCTGAATAGGAGAAACCAGACACAGGAAGTGGATTTTTGGGTGCTGAGAGCTGAGAGGACAGGGAGCTGGAGTGGAAGGAAGTCAGAGCTTTGGGATGTGGAGATGATGATCTACTTTGCAACCTCAGAACCGAGGAGGTAGAGGCAGGAGGATCCCTGAAACTCTGAGTTCAGGGAGAGTTGTGGGCAGAGTGTGGAGGTCAGCAGCCAGGCAAGTCCTCTGGGCTGCTCATGTGTGTGAGTGTACCAGAAGACTATGATGTGGGTGGGGTCCTCTCTAATCCACTGATCCCGCTCTGGATATTGCTAACAAGTTGAAAGCACAAATCAGATGTGCTTGGACCAAAACCCACAGGAGCCGCTGTGAAAATGCTACCCAGCTGATGGATGAATGATTTATGGTGTGTGTTCTTCCATGTGGTGAAATATAACACAGCCATGAAAAGGGAAGCTGCATGTCCTGCCCCAGGAAAGATGAACATGAGCTCAGCAGAGGATGCACAAGGAGTGTGGCATGCATTGATGAATTCTTATTTGGTCACTGGCATTGACAAATTCACACACAGTGGGTACTGGGTGGAGGGAAGTTAGTGTTTCCCTGGGGTGATTTTCAGTTTGGGAAGATGGGGACACACAGTCGAGCTGTGCGCTCACAGATGGAGCCCAGTTGGGTGTGTCACCATGGCTGGCCCTGGCTATATTATTTTAGCTGACTTTTATTATTGTTGTTGTTGTTGTGATTGTTGTTGTTTCTTTTTTCTCCCCCCCCCCCCAACAGGGTTTCTCTGTGCTGCCCTGGTTGTCCTGGAACTCACTCTGTAAACTAGGTGGCATCGAACTCACAGAGATGCTCCTGCTCTTCTGGGGTCTCTGAGGCAGATCCACCATGCTGCCCGGAACTCACCTCCATCAACCCCCAGAACCCTTGGCTACATAGACAATTCAAGACCAGCCTTGTATCAGAACCCCAAAAGGAGGAAGAGGAGGAGGGAAGGCGGGAGGAGAGAGGAGACAGAATCGCCTCTGCAGTCCCGGGGCTGCTGTCCGCGGTGCTGAAGCACTTCTCCCGGTCCACAGTCAGTCTCCCCCCACCCCCAGCCCCGTCCTGTTCCCCCCTCCCCAGCTCTGAGTCGCGCTGGTCTGGCATTGGGGGGGGGGGCTGGCTTGCTACTGGGTGGGTAGATGGGCCCTGAATTGCTGCTGGCCAAACCCCAACACTGGGCTGTCATCTGTCACCCCACTTAGAAAACTTGTTCCTCTGTTTGGGTGTTAGGAGGTTCTTGGGCATTGCTGTCCCTAAACCTGGGCACTTTGGGGACACAGTGGCCCAGGACACAGGGGACAGCAGTGAATGTGGTTCTTCAGGAGGAGCCACTAACAAGCTGGGCCTCGGATCTGAACTTAGAATGGGGTCATGCACAGCTTCCCACCGTCCTTGGAGACAAAATTATGTGTCTTTTCCAGCACACTCAGAGGGAAGAAGACCCTGGGTGACTGGGCAGCACTAAGCTCCACGGACTGAGAGAGGAACGATGCCCTGTGTAGATGAGACAGACACCTGGAGCTGGGGATGTCTATCAGGAAGAGGCCAGGGAAGTAAGCACGGGGAGCAATTGAGGGTTCTCACCCCAAACGAGCACAAAAGCTGGAAGTGCCGCCATGTGCTCGCATCTGGGTTAGGTCGGTGCATCAGCAGAACCTCCCAAACTGCTCAGGGGTTATACATGTCTGAAGAAGACTACAGGCTGCCCAGCACCATGTGGCACTAACTGTCAGGTGCTGTATGAAGTGAACCAAAGCTCAGAGATACATAGTAGCCTTCAGCCACACAACAAGTCAGAAATATTTGCCCTTGAGCTGGGAGTAGGGGGTGAATGGCTGAAGGCTTCCCAAGACTAAGAAAAATCCAGAATGTTGGAGTGGACTACATTAAATATTTTTATTATCTGTTTAGCTATGGGGGTCCTGGCATGCCTGTGGGGGCAGAGGACGGTGGCTATGAGTAGCCTGATGGTGTTGAGAACTGTACTCAGGTCCTTGAGGTAAGCAGTATTCTCTCTGAGCCATCTCTCCCAACCACCTTATTTTGGAAACAGGCTCCTGGTCAACTCTGTAGCCAATGCTAACAATGATTGGTGGTCTCCTGCCTCAGCCTACTGAGTGCTGGGATCACAGATGCCCAGCTGAACACTTGCTTTATAGCAAGAACAATTTCCTGTGACTCCACCTGGCCCTGCCCAGTCACCACAAAGACAAACTGAGTGGTCCCACCCATATCTGTGAACCATATCAGGCTCACCTCAGTTTGTCATCCCTCTCTCCACCCATAGCTCTCCAATGGTCCAACCTTCCTCAGGGTCACAACTCAACTATGTTGTCCAGTTCACCCTGCCTGTCCTTTTCTTCTGCTCCTATGACACAAGCTCCTTCCTTCACCAGGACTGGAACAGAGGCTCTGGCCAACCTGGGACATCATTTCCCAGATAACAAAGTGAAGCCTTACCCCAAACCTTCCAGAATCCCACCTCTGCCCCTTCCTCAGCATCTGCATGACTTCCATTTCAAGTGCTTCACATGTGACCCCAGGAGAAGGTATGCTGATAATTACTTCATTTCTATGAGATCTGGGGACATCACCCACCTATCTACTTATTCATCCACCTATCCATCCACCCACCCACCCATCCATCCATCCATCCACCCACCCAAACATTCATCCATCCACCCATCTACTCACTCATCCACCCACCCACCCACCCACCTATCCACTCACCCATCCACCCACCCATCCATCCACCAATGCATCCATCCATCCATCCATCGACCCATCCATCGACCCATCCATCCATCCATCCATCCATCCATCCATCCATCCATCCATCCATCCATCCCACACATCCATCCATCCATCCATCCATCCATCCCACACATCCATCTACCCATCCATCCCCCATCTCCACCCACCCATCCCCCATCTCCACCCATCCACCCACTCATTTTTCTCCATGGATTTTTCCCAAGCAAAGCTAATTCTTTCCCTCCAGCCTGTGTTCTGTCTCTGATGCAATCCTGATCACTGTACCACACAGTAGTCTCCTTCCTGCGGAGATTTCCCAGGGCCTTCAACTTCTGGGCCTCAGCAGATACTGTTCTCTGCCTCAAGAACACTTTTCCCTACCCACAAATGCCTGTAGGCCGAACACTGGAGCATTGTCCACTCTGTGAGCCCAGGTCTTGTGCCCAGAGTTCATTAAGGTCCACACCACCCTGTATCCTTTTCCAGCCATTTTCTCTCAAGAAGACCTTCTCCTAGGCAGCTAGGAAACTGAGGCACACTGCTGTATCATACCTCATTTGAAGCTGTCCCCAGTGTTTCAAGTAAGAACCTTGCTGTGGCCCAGTGACAACTGTTCATCCAACTACTGTGCCAGGCCTTGTGTCCCTAAGGCTGCTTGTCACTTCTAGGCTCCACATGCCCTCCTCTGCTGCCACTGACAGCCACTGCTGCTCCCATGGTAACACTCCCCCCCCCATCCCCCAGAGTGTGCTACTCTAAGGCAAATGCCCTCATTAACATGGAAATGCATATGACATGTAGGGCTAAAGAGATCCCAAAGGTGACCAGTCCTCCCTCAGAGGTGGGGGCAGAAGGACCCCATGTTAACTCCCAGGTTCTACCTTGAGCCCTGGTTGAGGAAGGCCTTCACATTCTGGATGGTTCCAGGGAGGGTCACAGAGGTCCAGTTCCTCCTGCCCTTTCTCTGCATCTCTACAGCATTTAGGGACTCAGTGTAGCCTGGGACCCCATCTGTGCTGTTATGGGTTATCTTGAAGCTGCACCCCAGAAACAAAAGCCACAGAAATATTCATGGTTCTGTGTGAGAATTCCCAGTTCCCTTCATTCTGTCTCCATTATCCTGAAGCCCAGAGGGGTCGGTCACTGGCTGACAGTCACACAGCAGTGGCCCAAAGAGATCTACCTCTCTTGAGCCAAGGTCTCATGTAGCCCAGGCTAGCCTTGAACTTGATATATAGCTGAAGATGACCATGAACTTCTGATCCTTCTGCCTGAGCATGCCGAATTTCTGGCTGACAGGCGTGTGCCACTGTCCCTGGCCTTTAAACACAGACTTCTGTAGAGATTCCAGAACCTTCTTTTGCTGGCCTGTGGGATTTCCCTACCTCCTCACTTGGGTGGGGCCTTGGAAGCAACCATCCACTAGTCATTGCCAACCAGACCCTCCACTGTCCAAATTCTCACTTCCCAAAGTAATGTCCCCAAATATCAAGGGCCCCCAGACCCTTACATCTTCCAGAAAGAGAATAACTCTGTCCCTGGACCTTCCTCCCTCACTGTCTTCTGCCTGGAATTCCCAGGGGAGAGGAGCCCTTCCCCCCCATGCCAGCACCCTTGTGTTATCCCTGAGACCCAGAACTCACCACTGCCCCTCAAGCCCTGACTCTGGTACGATGCAGGCAGTCTCTCAGTTCCCATCAGAAGTTTCTAAAATGAATAGTTAAGCCAGACCCTGAACCTTGGGGTCTGGATCACGGGTGGGAATTAAATCCCCAGTCTCACGTGTTTGAAAATAAGGTTGATTGAGAAAAGCGTTGGGTGTGGAGAGGTTTCCTCCCCACCCAGGAGCCAGAGCAGCCTCAAGCCCAGCTGGTAGCCCCGGGACTATGCACTCTATCACAGTCATTCGCTCAGACACTCATTCATTCTCTCATTCATTAGTCCATCCATTCACCCACTTGTCCGTTCATTCATTCCAAAGGCAGGTACAGGCCCATCCGGGAGCTAAGGTCCCCCCACACCACCCTCAGGTCCACAGGCCGAGGATAGAGACCGTGATCTCAACCTTGAGTCCCCCAACACCTGCCCTGTCCTCAGAGCTGTTCAAAGCCACTGGGGCCTGGGACGGGGCAACCCTGCCCCCCACCCCCAGAAGCCTCCATGGGAAAGGGAGCCAGGGTTTTGAGCCACCTGCCGGTGATGCCACCCACGCGCGTCCTCGTCACCCGGGATCCGGGCTCTGCCCAGGGAACCTCACGTTCATTGTCTCGGCCTCGGCTTTGGCTCGCCAGGTTCCACTTGTGCCCAGAGTGGGCGCAGGGGATCAGAAAGATGGCACCACTCAGAGAGGGCTGCCCGGGTCCCTGCATCCCCTGGGCCGCAGCCTCAACCTCGGCCCCCCCCCCCCCCCATCTTCTTTGTAGTTACCGCTCAGCCCCGAGTCCTGGACATGTGTCGGACTGCAGCCGAGCCTGCCCGGCTTTGTGAGAAGAAATCCTGGTCCCAAGGTGGGAAGTTCCCAGCCGGGCCAGAGAGACCCAGAGAAACGTGGTGGGGGTGGGGGACCTGGAGGCGGGGGTCCCCGGAGCTCCTGGCACAGGGCGGGGGGGGGTGTTTCTGGGAATAGGAGGGAGAGGGGAGAGAGAGGAAGATGCCCAGGGAGAGGAGGGAGATGGAGATGACGGAGAGCAAGCGGAGAGGGATGGAGGAGGAGGGAGTGGGGAGGAGGGAGGGAGAGGGGGCGGAGGACGGGAGGGGGCAGCTGGATCGAGAGCAGCACCCCCAGGGCGGAGGAGGATACAGGGGAAGGTAAGGGGGGTGCTGGGACGCAGGGGTGCAGAAGGAGAGGTGTGGGGGAGGGATCCAGAGGGCTCAGGTGCAAGGGAGGGGTGTAGAGGGCTAAGGGGGGGGGTGCAGGTGTAGAAAGAGAGGTACAGAAAGGGGCTCAGGGCACAGAAGGTAGGGGTGCGGGGTGCAGGGGCGGGGCGCCCACCTTTGTGCACGCCGGTGTGAGGGTCCTTGAGCACCGTCAGCTCGTAGATGCGGCCGAACTGCTCGAACAGCGGCTTGAGGTCCTGTTCGTGCAGGTGGCGCGGGATTTGGCCCACGAAGAGCTTGATGGCGTCCAGGTCCTTCATGCCGTCGGGCCGCGCCCCGGGGCGCTCGGGCCCGCTGCCGCCCACCGGCCAGGCCCGGGCAGGAGCTGCGGTGCCGCCGCGCGTTGCTCGGTCAGCGGCCCCGCCCGCGCACGATACTGCGCCACAGCGCCTCCCGCGGCTTCCGCGGGAACTGCAGGGGGCGGGCGGCGCTGGCCGCGGGGAAACTGAGGCCTCCCAGGTCCTGCGGCTGTGAGGGGGCTGCAGGCTGGACGTGCACATCAGAAAGACTGACAGGTCTCTCTGCGCGGGCTTTGGCATCTTTAATGTGTCTGTCACCAACAGTCATGAGATCAGTTCCACAGCCAAGTGCACTGGGGAGACTGAGGCCGAAGGATCTGGACTTCTGGGGTACCCTGAGCTACATGGTAAGAGCTTGTTTCGAGACAAAACGAGCAGCCACGAATAGAGATGTTGGCTCTGCAAACAGTAGGTGAATCATGAAAGCCAGCCTGTGACCAGGACACAAGGGACTGACGGGGCAGAGAAGACGACAAGACTTTGAAGGACACAAATGGACACCTAGGCTGGCTCTTGCAATTCTCTTGCCTCAGTTCTTGAGTCCGGGATGACAGGTATGTGCCACCATGTCCAGCTCATATTTTTATTTCAAATTGAAGTTTCTAGTGCCACAGATGCTGTCTGTGCCCATGCTGTGTGTCCTTAAAAGGGTGATATTTGCCAGGCAGTAGTGACCACGCCTTTCAGGGGGATCATTGTGAGTTTGAGGCCAGCCTGGGCTACCCGGCAAGTTCCAGGACAGCTGGAACTGTGTCGAGAGATGTATCTCAGAAATAAATAGGTGATATTTTATTCATTGCAGATTTTTGTGCATTGATTTTAACTATTACAATAAAATGGTCTCGATGTTGAAGACATAGTTTGGGGCTTGCTTTCTCCCAGAGGAGATGGAAGCAAGAGAATCAGGGGTTCAAAGTCATCCTTGGTTACAGAGAGAGTTGGAGGCTAGACAGTGTCTCAAATAAATAAAACAATTAAATAGGCAAGTCCTGTTCCTATCATTTTTCTTTTCTTTTCTTTTTTTTTTTTTTTTTTTTTTTTTTTTTTGAGACAGGGTTTCTCTGTGTAGCTCTGGCTGTCCTGGAACCTGCTCTGTAGACCAGGCTGAGATCCACCTGCCTCTGCCTTGGAGTGCTGAGATTAAAGGCGTGTGCCGCTGCCACCAACCATATATATAATTTGTTTTTATAGAAGGATTTACCTATGTGCAGGTGTGTTGCCTACATGGATGTGCATGTATGTGCAGTACCGGCAGAGGCCAAAAGGGAGCGTCAGGTGTCCAGAACTGGAGTCACAGGCCATTTCGAGCCCCATGTGGGTGCTGGGAACTGAACCCTGGTCCTCTGCAGGGCAGCCAGTGCGCTAACTGCTGAGCAGTCCCTCCAGGTCTTTGTTTTAAAGAATGGGAACTGAAACCCAGAGTGGCTGATACTTTGTGCAAGCTCATACATCAGGAGTGTTGGAGTCAGCCAGTTCTGAAAGTCCAGAGGATGCCTCCCATGATCCCTTCAGTTGTCCCCACGCTCCGGGCAGCCATGTCTCCATTTCTCATTTACTGTGGACACTGGATGGAGGACCGGCTCCCTGTGGGCTCAGGATTCATAGTCGACGGCAGACTGTCATATTCCAGCACAGCTTCGGGGTGGGGTGGGGCAAGACCCGGGGTCAGGGGTCACCTCTGAGCGGCAGGAGGCTGGGAGATGCCAAGGCTGGTCCTCAAATGAGCTGTTTCCATGGTGACCGACTGGCGCAGCAGGCCAGAAGCCCCGCGGGTCTCTGAGCTGCAACAATCTTTTAAAAACACGATGACCAGGCCTCCAGGGACCCAGGGATGCGGGCTGAAGGAAAAGTCCTTCATCTGCCCCACAGCTACCTCAGCATCAGCCCCAGAGTACAGGGCTTGAACCATCTCAGTCCCCAAAACAGCTGGGCAGCAAGTGGCAGGAGGCTGGGAAAGCTGGTACTGCTCCCCTCGGCCCCTTTATCCCTGAAATAGCATCTATTTGGGGACTCCTTCCTTAGGACCTCCAAGCTCCACAGGTGATGTCACTCGTGCAGCAGGAGGCTGGAGTGGAGTGGGGTCCCATTACCTTGTCCAGGCCTTTGCACATGCTCAGATCAGTGGGCTGTCCGGAACTCTCCTCAGCCTACATTCAGGGCTGACCCATTCTCTAGGGTGCTGAGCTGAGTGCGGGGCCACATCCACTCAATAGCCCCCATTGTGAAAGGCACAGGCCCAGGCTGTTTCCCCCAACAGGGAGCACCACCCAGAACATTGAAAGCATGGGAGTGGCCGCTCCTCTCAGGGACAACTTTCATCCCAGGGTTCAGGGGAGGCAGAAGCTAGTGCTAGAGGACTAGGCCTGGCCCGTGTCACCAGCCCACACTTCCCCTGAGATAAGGGCTGTGTCTCTCTGCCCGGCCCAGCACAGGCACCTGTGGATGCCATGGAGGGTAGAGAGTAAAAAAAACCTTTTTGCTATTTAGTTTTGAAGCAAGATCTCATGTAGCCCAGGCTGGCCCCAACTCACTGTCTAGCAAAAGATGACCCAGAACTCATTCTACTGCCTCCACCACACCCAGCCTGTGTGCCAGTCTTAAAGCTGTAGCAAGTGTAGTAGTGCTGGCCCATCACTCTAGTACTTGGGAAGCTGAGATTGCAAGAATACCCTTCTTCAGAAGCAGGTTGCAGAGCTGGTGTCCACCTCATTTCTAGGAACCTGAGTTTGAATCCCCAGATTTGTGAAGGCTGAGGCAGGAGCCCAGCTCTGAGTTCGGAGGCCAAGTCAAAAGATAAGGTGCAGGGCTGGAGAGGGCTCAGCGGGTAAGGGTGCTTGCTGCTAAGTTTGACAACCTGAGTTCTATCTCCAGGACCCAGAGTAAAACAGCCTGTTGGTCACCCTGAGTGACCAACCCCCCCCCCCCGCCCCCCGCAAGCCTGCATGGGCATCTGGAGATGCTTGCAAGCCACTGACCCTGGAGTCCACCTGACGGGCACAGGTCTCATTCACAATCGCCCCGGGCTCCAGGAGCCTTCCTGACTTGGTCAGGATGTCCCCTCTACCCCACAGGATCACAGTAATAAGATGTCCCACTACACTTGCCCCAGGGTTTTGGCACAGACCATGCCCTCTGCCAGAACACTAGCAGAAAAGACCCTGTAGCTTAGTCCCTGCCTGGTTCTGTGTCAGATGTGAACACCCTATCCATCCCCTGCTGATGGCAGTAACTGACTATAAGACAGAGCAGCCTGAAGGAGGAGCTAGGTCCTGCTGTGAACTTCACAGGAGTGGCCTTTGTAGTGATGGCCGCTGCTCCATGTGACATGTCCTCAACCTCTCTCATTCACCTAGAACCTACACAGTGCCAGGAAACAGTCTTGTCAATTAGGGCGGGAAGGAAGAGCTCTGGTGGACAGCAGGGCCCAGCGGGACCTCAAGGTTCCTGGAGGCAGGAGCAGCAGATGTTCCCCAGGGCACTGGCAGGCATGGTCCTTCAATATGGCTTTTATTTTCTAATCCACCAACTGCAGACCCCCAGCCACTGTCCCCAGACCTGTCTGGGCAGAGGGACACGGCACATGCACCTTGTGTGTCTTTTCCAGCGATGGGGTGGTGCCGCCTCAGCCCCGTAACCAGCTGCTGGGAAGGAGTAGAGGGGAAATGGACCCAGGCAGTCCACACGGTAGGGGAGAGTACCCAGGGCCAGGGCAGCAGGCTGGCCCCTCAAACCCCATGACACAAGTGCTACCAAGGTGACTGACCACTACTGCTGTTGAGGAGCACAGTGGGTCAGGGTGGGCAGGCCTCAAGCAGGTGCTGGAGGGATGCCAGATGCTGGCCTCAGCTGCCCCTCTGGGCCTGACACCTCCTGGGTCATATTGCTATCCAGTTCACCATGGAGTCCCTGAGGTCAACTGCCAGCACGGACATCCCTTCCTCTACTTGTGCCACAGGGCTGTCCTGCTGACAGGGACACCCAGGGATGTGCTGGGCCTGGCTCCCCAGAATGCATTACAGGCAGGGAAACTGGGAGGGCAAGGGAAAGGTGTCCCCAACACCTGGCCTCAGGTGGAGGGGACACTTGCAGAAGGGATAGGGATGGTGAGGCAGGAGCCTCGGTGGCTCAGGTCCAGTGGTGGCTGAGGTGACAACAGAAGGGGGGAGACTGGGAACATGAGGGAGCCATAGTTGGGTGCTAGCCAGTGCCAGGAGAAGCAGCCTGGTGGTAGACACCTCTGAGGAGCCATGGACCCGGCCACTGGGGAAGCCAGCATGGCATGTGGCCCTTCAGTGCATGTGGCCCGAGTGACCATTCTGTCCCAGTAGGCTCATCTGCAGGTGGGCGGGGCTCTTGTCCAAGGAAGTTCAAGGAAGCGGACAGGGAAAGAGGTCCCTGCATCCTAGTGACTGATCAAAACCTTCTGGTTCAGTCTGGCTGTTTGAGTGTGGGCTGGTCTCTTCTGAGCCACCTGTGCACAGCCAATGTCACTGTGCCTTGACCTTGAGCAACAGCCTTTGCACAGTCTTGTACAGCACGTGGAAGTGCTAGAGAGGACACATCATATTAGGGGACAGGGACACCACAGAGCCACCCTGCCCAAGGCTCCCTGTACAGCAGCTCACCTGGACAGCCGTGTACGCCATGCCCAGGTATGCTCCGATGCACACGGCCAGCAGTAGGTCAAAGATGGCTGGCTTGACCCTGAGGAAAAGTCGATGGGGTCAAGGTCACAGAATGGTCACCCTGCAGACTGCAGTCCCTCAGCTCCTGTGCATCACTCACCTGTATGCATTCATCACCTGCTTCAGCTGATCATAGAAGACAAACTCAGGGTCCCTGCCGAGAGATGGACCCGGATTCAATTCCCAGAACCCACATGGCAGCTCACAGCTGCCTCCAGTAAAAGGGGATCTGACCCCCTCACACCAATGCACATAAAAAATAAATTTAAATGGATTATATGTGTGTTTTGTTTGTTTGTTTGAGACAGGGTTTCTCTGCCCTGGAACTCTCAGAGATCCACCTGCCTCTGCCTCCCAAATGTGTGTGCCACACCTCCTCAAAGGGGTGTGCCACTGCTGCCTGGCTTAAAAAGATTTTTGAAATGGCCAAGAAGGGGACTAGAAACTTCCTGGCCTGGGAAGTCTTTCTAGAGAATGATGTGGTCCAGGCCTGGTGCCCAGCTGCTCACCGCTTGTCAGCCTTCACATGGTGCTGCCGTACGTCCTTCAGGTAGCGGCTCAGAAAGTGTTCCAGCGTACTTAGGAATGTCCCATCCTTGTCCAGTAGTTGGGCAGCCCGAGGTTGGTTGGTAAGCCAGTCCATGACTGAGTCTAGCTGCTCCTGCTGGACCTGCTAGGGGCAGGTGCAGGCTGGGGTCATGCAGGAGTCACAAGGGGTCCCCATGGTCCTACCCCACTCTCACACTTTACCATCTGCTCTGTGAACACCGGCATGTCCGGGGGTGTCCCCTGCAGAGGGAGGAGGCAGGGTATTAGGTGGCCCAGCAGAGCTCTGTGCACCACAGACAGGGCCAGGACTAGTCAGCTCACCTTCTCTGTCAGGTTATAGATGACCCGAGTTAGGGCCTCAGCGATGATCCGCGTATTCCGTGTCAGGGTCTTGGAGTCCACCCGGGACCTTGAGAACACAGGGATAGGCTCCTCAGACAGGGTGGCTGTCCCTGGTGCCTGTGCTCTGGGGATGCTGGTCATAGGAGCTAGGCCAAGGAATATGTCTGATCATGGACACCATGTAGGGCAGCCAAGCCCCAGTGTAGTGGGGAGCTGCAGGTATGGTGTAGGAACAGAGCAGCACCTGCAGGGCCTGTGAGGGGGGTGGGCAAGTGACCTTTCTTCAAGCCAAGTAGCCAGCCTGAGTGGGTCCACATCTCTGCTCCTCACCACTGGCTCCAGGTATGTGACTAGCTCTTGGTGCTCCCACAGTCTCCTGACTCCCAGCCCCATCCCCATCTTGAACAATTGCCCACGCCCTACTCCATATGGTCATACAGCTGTGGCCAGGCTATGAAAAGTTCCAGACTCTATTCCCCCTCAAGAAAGGTCATTAGCAGTGGCTTATGCCCCAGCCCAGAAATTCTCTCCTTGGAAGGAGCTGAAAGGTGGCCCCCCCCTAAAAAGAAGGCCCTAGAATGTGACCCCCACAAAGGGGATATTATAGAAGAAGCCACCACCCCTATCCTTCTATGGAAGATTCTAGATGTTCCTCACAGGTTCTGAAGGCTGCTCCACCAAAAAGAGCCCCCATGGAAGGTTCGAGGAGGGTTAAAAAGACCCAGGAGGCTGGTCTCCCCTATGGAAGCTCTTGTGGGAAATTACGCCCCTCCCCAGGGCTCACCTAACATCCATGATACTGCTGCGTGGCCCCGCACGGTGGCTCTCCAGGTGTGACAGCGTGAAGGCAGGCAGCCTACGGATGGCGAAACGCTCGTGCTCCCAGGCCAGCACGTCATCTGCCAGGTTGATCTTCTTGTGCACCATGGAGAAGCTGACATCAGGGAACTGATGTGCGGCCACTGACTCCAGTTCACGCAAAAAGGCATGCTGCAGTGTACCCTCCCGAGGTGGCTTAGACACGTGCAGGCGCAGGTGGCTGCCACGGCCAACAGTGTCCAGACACAGCACAAAGGCCACATTATCCTGCAGCAGGCTGGAGTCTGAAGGAAAGGCGTGGGTCAGGGGTGCAAGGTCCTGCCCACCCAAACCCTTCCCACAGACCTGCCCTGCCAGGCTCCACCCACCTGTGTGGTCCAGGCTGTCCTCTAGCCAGCGCTTGGTACCCTGGTAGTTGAACTTGCCCCCTCCCGATGCGAAGAACAGGAGGTTGTACCTGTGGGTGTGGGTGTCACGGGATGCGACCAGGCCGCAGGTCTCTGACTGGATACACGGAAATTCCAGATCTCTCCAGAACTACCACCAGGTAACATCCCCCACACCAGGTCAGAGAGTTACCAAATGTGACAGCCACATGACCCCCAGATGTTGCAGAGGACCCCAGAACCTCTAGACATATGTAGAGGAGCCTAGACTAGCACTCCAGTCCTAGACTTCCATGTCCCCAAATGCCAAGGGCCAGCTAATGCACACCTTGGCTAGAAGGACCCACAGGATGGCCACTGAGCCCAGGTTGTTCCTAGCCCAAACTGTTGATGGGCCACTGTCACACAGGGCTTCCAAACTAGCCAGGACTGGTACAGGCACAAGGGACGGACATAGATGAGGTGGGAAAGAACAAAGCTGTCTTGTGGCTTTAAAGAAGGGATGGTCCCCTCAGACCCTATCTATGGACTCTTGCCAGGCAGTCACTTTGTGACCAAGAGTAGGCTGAGAACCAACCGGCACACTGGCTGCCATCTTAGGGCTGCAGACTGCCGGCCAAGGGCCACCCTGTGTGCCCCAGCTTACAAATGTCAAAAGCCCTCTCACACAAGCAGATTAACAGCCAACCCTGTGGACATGTGTGACTGTCACAACTGTGGGCAAGGAGCAGGTGGAGATTGGGGCCCAGGACGCCCCCCAGGAGTATATCTGCAGCATAGGGGTGAGGCTGGCTGCAGCCAGTCTATACAAGCCCACCCCTTCCAGGGACTGGCAGCATCCGGTGTCAGATGGACAGTGGGTCGACCCCCATGGTGGGACTCACGCTGCGTGTGTGCGCTTGTATGTGTAGAGGCGTGAGAAGAGACGAGCCAGTTCCAGCAGCACTGAGATACCACTACCATTTGAGTCGGCGCCCAGCGACAGCCACTGTGGGCAGAGGAGCCTTCAGTCACACCTCTTGGAGGACAGGCCCACCCACTCGGTGCCATACTCTTATGCCCAGCTCTCAGCAGGCTGAGGCAGGGGGATTTTTCTTAGTTCCAGAACAGCTAGAGCTTTGAAAGAGACCACGCCAAAGGAAGGTCATGGGTGGTTGGGGCAGTCTGCCCTTGGAGGCTCTGGGGACAGATGTGTCCATCTGAGCTGGGGCTGGGCGGGCCCCGTGGCCCTGGTACCAAGCGTGGCAGTCTGTGTAAGAATGTATCTGAATGCTTAGTCCCACTAATGAGGTACTGCTTATAAAGGATGATGCCTTAGGGGAGGAAATGTGCCACTAGAGTGGGCTGTGAGGTATCAAAAGTCCAGGCCAGGCCCAGTCTGCCTGCCTCTTTTGGCTTGGACATCAGGATGTAGCACTCAGTGACACACCTGCCTGCCATCAGGACAGACAATGAACTAAGCAGAGACCTAATGCCTCCCTCCTTTTATAAGGGTTGCTGTGGTCACCATAGGGTGGGCGTTAGGCATCCCACCCCGCATCAACCAACACAGTGGTGGCTGGAGACTGCCTTGCTATGCCTATGGTGTCCCAATCCCTTCCTAGCCCTGCACACCAGGTACTTACCGGGGCCACCCCAAAGGCATCATAGTGAGCCACAATGACAATGGTGGGCAGGTCCTCACCTCCCAGCCCTGTCAGCCGTCCCTGTGGAGAGACAGCGATGACTCTCACATGTACAAGGGTCACCCTGGTGATGGTGAGCACCCTCAGCCACCCCCCAGGGCAGGCACAGGGCCATGCCAGCTGGTGGCCCCCTTTTGGATAAGGGCTCACAGAGAGGCTTCCCCTGTCCAAGTCCCTTTGCACACCTGTAAGAGCCACAGCCTGCTCATCTTATCACACCAGTTGTCAGAATGCTGCAGACGCTCCGGCCCAGCTGCCCCACCAGCCCGACCCACTCACGCTGTAGCTCTGAGCATCCCTGACCCTAGAACTCAAAGTGTAGGGTCTTCTTTTTCTTTTATTAAAACAGGAACTCCTGTATTCCAGGACAACCTTCAACTCACTATGTAGCAGAGGATAGCCCTGTGCTCCTGACCCTCCAGCCTCAGCCTCCCACGTGTGTGCTGCCCACTGAGCCACAGCTGCCGCCTGCAGGTCCCTGGGGCGGGCTGGGAAACAGCACAGCAGGCACTGACCTCCACGCTGGTGATCAGCCAGTCGCTCACTGCCTGGCTCTGGGCTCCACTGGTCACCATCTGGAAACCGTTGGCTGTGGCTGTGTGCAGCAGCACTGGAACAGGAGGGGACAAGTCACTTGGGTCTACGGCTGGGGCCACAGTTGGGGTGGAGGATGCAAACACGAACCCAGAACACCCCACACTCTCCCTCTGGTAGCCTGGCTCACCTTCAGCAGCAGAGGCAGAGCCCTGGGAGGCAGAGGCGGCCTGGGTCTGCTCATAGATGGACAGCAGGGCCTCGTCCTCCACAGCAAAGTACACGGGGACGACAGTCTCCATGGCCAGCATCTCAGGCTCAATCTCCATGAATTGCTGTGGGGGACACATGCATTCAGAGACTGCAGGCAGCCCTGGAGTGGCTCCCCAATCTGGGCCCCTTCCTCAAGGGCATAAAATGCCGTCCAGTGTCCTCAGGGACAAGTCACCTTCTTCAAGACCCAGAAATGTAAAGCTAGTAGTGCAACCTGAGGGGCAGAATGGGGAAGATGGCACAGGCTCACCCTGACGACATCCTGAGGCACGGCGGCCATGGCTCGGGGCAGAATGATAACCACGGCACCCGCTGACTGCCGCAAGGCCTTCTGGTAGTGCTCATAGGAGAAGTCTAGAAGCCGCATAAGCACGCAGCGGCGGCTCAGCACATCAGCATCTACTGTGCGCGCCTCTGTATTGAGCACTGCATTCCGTGTGCCTGTGGGGTACATACGGTCACCATCTGGGGCCTTCATGCCCATCCCTAGGCTGTGGGGGTGTGGCTCTTGAAAGACAGGCAGAGGACTCCTGCCACATGGCTATGGAAGAACCAACTGGGCCCTTAGGTGTCTGCACTGCACATTGCCATGAACCTCGGGCCACAGTGGGAAGCTCCCTCCAGGAACCACAGTTTCCTGGGTCCTGGGACTCACTTACAGCCAGGCTGGGTGGTACAGTATATAACAGATGCTTAACCCTCACAAGGGTGATGGCAGGCAGCACCCTGAGACACACATAGCCAGATCAAGGGTCACAGCTCAGTGAAGAGAGGACTTGATCCCTGGTGGTGTCCGAGGTGGTCACTGGACGCTGACACCAAAACTACCATGAAACCTTCTCACACCAGAGGCCTAAGTGTCAAAGGCATTCAGTGGCTGAGTCTGGGATAGTTCATGTGTGACTGCTCTCCAGCTACAAGGCATGAACCACACACCAAGGGGGCAGCTGGAAGGGTCTCTGACGCTCACTGGCTGAAAATCTGTGGGAAGCTTAGAAATGGCCTCAGGCCCAGGGCCAGCTAAGGCCAGGACCTTGCTTTCCAGGAATGCACAGTCTTGGAGGTGGGCAGGGCCTACTAGAGATAACTGCTTTGGAAGCCAGCACAGTGCCCTATAGACACTTAGCTCCCTCCAGAGTCTTACCCTCACATCTGTGGGGATCCTATAAGAAAAAGTAACACTCCTTCCACTTCAACTTGAGGGGGCCTCAGATACTAGCTCTTCCTCCAGGTCCCTACAGTGTCCCCAGAAGGCCAGAGGCTACAGCAGGGCAGTACCATACACCTGGCTCTATCCCTGGTTGGGATGTGACATGGACCCCCAGTTTGCAGTGCTGGTCAGGTCCCAGTCTCAAGGACTCCCGAAAACCACCATGGTCTCCCTAAGAGAGCCTGTGGCCAATCAGTCATAGCCCCACCCCCACAGTATGGCCGTCTGCAGAGGTAGGTTGGCCCAGGGATATTGTGAAGGTGGGCACAGGCACACACTCAGACTTCTCCTGACTGTCTGTTCAGCTTGGTGCGGTGCCTTGTCACAGTTGGCTCCAGGTTTATGAGGGAGGAAGATGGACCTCAAGGCCACTGAGTCACTAGGGAGGCTGACAAGTGCTGAAATTCTGTCCCAAGTCTCACAATAACAAGAAGGCAGGTACTAAGGAGGCCAGAGTCCATAGCAGGAGAGATGGTGGCCTTGGTCACACCCCGCCATGAGCCTCCCTTTCCGCTAGTGTCAGTTTATTTCTCAACAGACCCAAGGGAAGTTGGGTAAAGAACGCTTCAGTGAGGCTAGGGAGCAGCTTGTGGCTGAGAAACCCCAAGGGACTTATGCCAGGGTTTCTCAAGACCTGTTCTGGCTGCCTGCCCCAGCATGGGTCCCCGGGGTGCAGAGAGGGTACAGAAGCCCCATAGTTCATGCCATCCAAGAATGGGACAGGACATACATCAGGCATGTGGTTCGTTGAGAACGAGAGCTTGACCATACACCAGCCCACCCAAGGGGCTATGTGGGCTGTGGATGTGTGAACCTGGCACAGGCATAAGTGGTCTAGGAACTGCCCTCTGTACCATGGAATTCTCTGGAACAACTCTAGGAGCTTAAGAGCTATGCTGAGGATTCCATGTGGTATCTTGGGTGTGTCGCCAACCACTCAATAGTGACCCACTATGGACAGTTCTGCTGGTGATGCTTCAGAAGATACCAGGCTGCAAGGGTTTATAACACTAGGGACACCTGACCACCTACTCCTGATCCTGTGGACCCAGTCTAGGATGAGACCCTCTACCCTATGGTGCCCTGAATGCCAGGGCACTGTTTTAGAACATTGTTCTCAGCCCTGCAAGATGTTGGGCAGCACAGGCCTCCACCCCACTCCAGGGTCCCCAAGTAGGGGCAGCCACATGGCCCACAACATGGCGATGTTCCTTTAGAGAGAAATAACAAAATAACATACTTCTTGGCATAAGGGCTGGTGTGGTCCACATACTGGGAAGCTGGGGTGCTCAGACCCAGGCCGTCACACTGCTCCACAACACACACACACACCACACACACTCTCTCTTTCTCTCTCTCTCTCTGAGCATTACGGGTGAACTGCATATTAAAAGACCAGAGTTCTAGAAGGTCAGATACCACAGGCAGGAAGAAGCAAGCTTTGAGAGGCTCAAGACCCAGGCGTGAGGACAAAGACCCCGGGGACCCCTGGCGAGGGCAGGGGTGGTGTTGTAGGGACCAAGACCCGGGGACCCCAGGACAGCGGGCCTGGGAGAAGTCTGTGGTAACCAGTGACAGAGAGGGGATCAGGGTGACAAGGAGAGGCGGAAATCAGGGTGATGATGGTGTGAAGGCATAACAAACGTCAGTGTGACAGCAGGAAGCCGAGAGGGCAGGGAGAGGTGAACTGCCAGGAAGGGGATCAGTATGTCAGTGGGGAGATGGGGTTAACAGTCGGGGTCCAAGGCATGACAGTGGGGATGGCGGCGACAGGGGACGGGGTCAGGGGTCGCGCACCGTACGGCTGGCCCTGCAGGTCGTACTGCTGCATGCGGTACACGGTGAACTCGTGCGCGGCGTCGGCGGCAGGCAGCGGTGGCGCCACGAGCAGCAGCACTGCGGGCAGGAAGACGATGAAACCGAGCGGCAGGCAGGACGCCTTCAGCACGTTCTCCAGCACCTCGCCCGCTTCTTCTAGCATCCCGGCAGGCGGCAGGCCGCAAAGGCGGCGGCGACGGCGGACGGCGACGGGAAGCGGACAGGACTTCGAGGACTCAGCTCGGCATGGGCGGCCGCTGAGGTCCTTCGGGCAGAGCCACAGACAGCCCGCGCCAGCCCAAGGGACCTTCGGGCAGCGCTGCGGACGGCTCTGAGCGCCGCGAGGCCTGCTGGAAAATGTAGTCTTTCTTGTGAGTAAGGTCCGCTATAGTCGGCCCCCGCGCCCAGGAGCTTCTCCAGAGCTGTAGCATTCACTGAGCGCGGAGCACCCTGGAAGTTGTAGTTCCACTGTGGCGCTACCGCAACGAAGTTATGGCAGACAGTCTCCCGCTACTGAACTTCTAACTCCAAATAGCAAAACACCGATAGTTTAAAAAAAATATAAAAAATGCTTTTCAGTAAAGCTTTATTAAGCCGTGTGCTTGGAGTCCTTAGTGAGGAAGATCATAAAGCTAAAGTGCAGGACGTGACCTTGCGACCCGGAAGGAAGTAGACCTTGGTTCTTCTGGGAATTGTAGTCTTATCGGGCAAGCACAAGGGAAGATGGGAACTGGAGTTCTTCGGTAGCCGCTGAAAAGGGAAGGGATTTAAAGCGCGCGGGGGTGCGGGTGGGGGCGGATGGGGGGGCGGGAGATATGAAACTTAATGAGGGCTTAGATCTTTCTCTTGAAGGTGCCTAGAGCCCCAATCACAAGACATGGCATCCAGTGAGTGTCTACACGACTCTAAAGTGAATGAGTGAAAAAATGGCTAAGTAAATAAAATTCGGGGAAGGTGATAAGGTTAGGTAAGGCAGGAATTGGCATGGGATTTACGCCAGTGAGGAGACTGATATAATGGCATTATTCCTATTCATATTTGGGATATATTTTACCTAAAATTTTGGTTTGCCTTTTGCAAATTCAAATTTAATTTTAGAGTACCGAATATTGTTATGGATTGGACCAGTCCCGGTGCCTTTAGTTAGGGTAATTTAAGGTGTGAATTAAAATGATGTCATTCACACCTATAGGAATACAAGAAATAAATGACCAAACACTGCCACCCACCCACCACCAAACACAGGTAAGAATTCAGTATGAGAACTTGTGTGAGCTGACTTTGAGTAAGGTATGTAGTATGTACTTGATAAGCTTAGGCTTTAAAAGAATGTTCCAAGTATTTTCTGATGGCCTCAGGTGAGAAAGTGGGTTCTAAGACTAGGACTGCTGGCCTTGTCCCTCAGACTGATTAGTCTGCAACAAATGGATGCCAAGTGTATACCAGGCCTTATGCTAAGCACCAAGATCACAGCCCAGCGGAGCTGAGTATAGAAAAGTCAACAGATGTGTGCCCAGGACCTTGGACTTCTCTCACCCAGAACTGAGTGACAATGACTGCCATTCTTGGAGTCACCATCAGTGGTTACAATACACTGAAAAACCAAATGTGTAGGTTTCCTTCATTTTAATGAATCTTATGCAGCCATGCATGCCTTGAGGCTGCATCGTCAAACAGGGGAGTCCACAGCTCCCTGTCACAGCACATCGCTGTGGTTCACAAACGGAAGGGTGAGGCCACGGGTTACAGGCCCAGGTCAAGATATTGCCCCAGACCTGGGGTAGGCGGTCCGTTTTCCCACACAGACAGAGAAGCTGAACTGGAGGCAGGAGGCCATGGGAGCAGGATGCCTGTCTAGTGGGGAAGTCACTGCAAAGAGGGATCGGTGACTGGTGTGTCCTTGGGCCCCACTTGTTCCTGCATCATATCAGCAAAGTGGCTGCTCTCAGACAAACAGGGCAGACGCCCCCCATCTCAGCACACCCCCAAAGCACTGTGCAACCCTGCTCCAACACACACAAGTGTGATTAAGAGGAAACCACAGTGCTCTGTCCTCTCGGTGAACTCAGACATGGCATGTTCTCTTTAACCTCCTGGTGAAAGTGAGACCCAGGCCCACTGGATCTGACTCCAGCCACTCTCTCCTCAGTCAGAAATTCAGTATGGGGAGACTCCATGGAGAGACCCCAGGACCTGCTGGTACATTTCCCATCACCATCAGGTCAGGATCATGTGCCTGGTCCTTTCTCACCTCTCCTGGGAGGGCCTGTGCAGTACTGTCCCTGGCAACTGGCCAATCCAAGTTCTAGACGCTCCGGACACTGGAAATGCTGGACAGTGGCTCTCGCATCTTGAAGCTGAGTGACCGGGAAGCCCGAAAACTGTCTCTGGTCCTCAGCGAGCTGTCGGTGGTGGATGCACCAGAGTGGACCTCGGTGATCCGTGTCAAGCAGTCACCAGGACCCCTCAGGCCTAACCAGAGACAGCCACAGCAGAGGAAAGCCAGTACTGCCCTCTGCACCTCGCGGCTGCGGAAGGAGTAGATGAGGGGGTTAATGGCTGAGTTGAGGACCGCCAGAGCCAGGATCCAGTCCATGCCACGCAGGTACTCCTGGGCCCAGACATTGGAACCGAAGATGTCGGCCAGGAGCAGGCCGAACAGGGGACCCCAGCATACCACAAAAGCCACCAAGATCATCAGCACCGTGTTGAGCAGCCGGCGGGCCTTGCGGCGGGCAGGAGCACGTGGGGATTTCTGCCCGTTGGCCCGGACCACCCTAAAGATGGCCCCATAGAGGCCTAGAATGGCCACCAGGATGAGGGCAAAAACCACCACGCAAAAGAGCACGTAGCCCTTGGAGTAGAGAGGCAGCAGGCTGGAGCAGCGAGGGAAGGCGCACACGCAGTTCCAGCCCAAGAGGGGCAGCAAGCCCAGGGTGGCCGCCAGAAGCCAGCACAATCCGATGCAGCCATACACGCGGCTGGTCTTGGTGGCCCCACTTTCGGCCACCCTCACCATGGTGGCGAAGCGCTCACCAGCTGTGAAGAGCAGGCTGAAGGTGGATGCAGCCAGGGCCATGAAGAGCAGGCCCTCCCGCAAGAACCAGTGGGCGGGGGACAGCTGGAAGGTGCGCGTCCCCGACAGCAGCACGTTGACCAGGTACGCCAGGCCGGTGAGCAGATCGCTCAGGGTGATGTTCAGCAGGCAGTAGTACACCCAGCGGCGCGACCGCATGCGGGTGGCGATGGCAGCTAGCACCACTGCATTCTCCAGCACCACCAGGCAGCCGGCTGCCACCGACGGCCCCCGCAGCGTCCCCAGCCCACCACCGTCCTCGGGGCCCCCGCGGCCAGCCAGCCGTCCACTGTGGTTGTAATGCAGGACGATGAGGAGGCTGTGACCACTGGCCGCCAGCCGGTGACAGGACCAGGAGCTGATGTTCATGGCCTCCAGGGACAGACTGACAGACAGAGGCCCCTGGCAGGGTGGAGTCACAGCCTGGCCTCCTGGGTTTCCTGTTGTTTGAAATTTCCTGTTATGTTCAAGGTGTCCCGGGGTGGGTGGGGGTAAGGCCTGGGCGTGGGGGTAAGGCCTGGGCAGGGAGGGGCATCCTGAGCAACGGCTGAGGGGGCCCAGGATGAGCCCTCCCACATCCCTACCCCCGCCCTGTGCCCCCACCAAGTCCTGAAGTTAGGAGGCAGTCATGGGGAGGGGGTGACACTACTGGTCAGTGGGCACCGCCTGGTGCCTGCCCAGTCCTAAGAGCCAGCTGTTCCCAACGTGCTTATATGCAGCAGGTGCTTAATAAATGTTTGTCACCCTTACAGAGAAGGTTCATCATGTTTGTTATTTGTATACAGTCAAGGCAATATCACCGAAACACATCGAGTACCATTAGTGCACAGCAGGTGCTTCATAATTCTTTAAAAGTTTTGTTAAATTTATTTACTTATTTAAGGTATGTATGGGTGTGCACTGCCACATCACGGCAGAGGTCAGAGGGCAATTTACAGGAGTGGGTTCTCCTCTTCCACCATGTGGGTCTCAGAACTGAACTCTGTGGTTGGCAGAGTTTCCTTTATCCACTGAGCCATTCACTGGTGCTTAATGTTTACTGACCAGCATGTGCTTCATAAGGGTTTGATGTGTGTACACAGAAGGTGCTTAATGTGTTCCACAGTAGAGTATAACAGCACATGCCTTTAATCCCAGCACTTGGGGAGCAGAGGCAGGTGGATTTCTGCGAGCTCCAGGCCAGCCTGGGCTACATCTTAGAGAGCCCCTGTGTGTGTGTGGGGGGGGCAGATAATAATAATGATGAATGTGTGCCACCCACACAGAGTAGGTGCTTAGTTAATGCCATCCGTGGGAAAAATAATCATTCCCACACACCAGGCGCTTGACAACATTTTATTGCCTGGACCAGGGACGCTTAATAAACGTTTGCCACCCTTCCACACACAGCAAGTGCTTAATAAATGTCACCCAAACACAGGGGGTGCCTCATAAGTGTGAGAAGCCACCTTTAACTTCAATTCAGGACCGTTTTGCCAGTTTTGCTAGGAGAAGAAACAGGCCGACAGACAGCTCTGCGATATCTGATTGTTTAAATGAGGGACCCGGTGAGGGGGGACCGCAGCGGGAACTGGGGAGGGGTGGGGTCTTCCACAAGGGGAGGGTGGCTGTGACTCGCGACCCTGGCCAGTGGTTGCTATTAGCCTCCCCGCGCCCGTAGGCCTGAGGCGGGAGGGGTAAGGGTGCCCGGGGGTCGGGTGTCCTCTGGGGGCGTCTTAGGAAGGGCAAGGTGGGGAAGAGAAGGGAACCCCACTTCCGGCACCCAGCGCCCTGGTCACCGCCTCCCCGGGCCGTGTAGGAGGTGCGGGAGATTGCAGAGGGGCGGGACCTAGCCCGGGTGTCAATCACAGTTGTCAATCACAGGGGCTGAGCCAAACCCTGAACCAGATCGGTAACTGAGCCCCAGCAGGGCCTCGGCCCGTTCCCTGCGCTGAGCCCCGATCCCACCTGAGTGCAGCCCTCGCTCTAACCCCTGATCCACGTGAGGTCCAGCCCCTGCCCAGTACCCTGGGCCTCTTTGCACTCACTCCTTTATCCTGTACTGAGCCCTGATCCCAGATGGACACTGAGCCTGGCTAATCTCATAGCCACAGACACCCGGGTGGAAATGGTTTCAAGCGGCAGCCACGCCCCTGACCCCGCCTCTCGCAGTGAATTCAAATCAGCTCTGAAGAGCTGAGCGCGGGAGGACTCAGCGCCGTGGAGTGAGTGATGTTAAGAGACAGCCACCAAACAGAACCCAAGCTTGCAAACACGTGTGCCCCCCAGCAGATGTCTTCACGGACAGCTCTTGGTTGCAAGTGAAGAAGCGGTTGTGTAGAGGCCCTCTTCCTGCCCCGTACACCTCCAACACAGAGCCCTGAGCCCCAGTTTTCCAAGGCGCTGTTTGTAGATACAAAAATGTCGGTAGGCACAAAAAAGCGGCAGAATCTGGTTTGCATTCGTGAGACTCTGGCTCCCACCCCCAGCACCCAGATAAAGCCATGCAGTGTCCCAGAGTAGAGTACTATGCAGCCTTGTCAAGAGGCATGTGCCAGGGAACTTCAGAAAGAACTCAGTGGGTAATGTACCTCCGTGGGACCTGCATCCGGATCCCAGGACCCTCAAGAACAGCCCAGCTGCAGAAGGGAGCTCAGTTCTATGCCCTCAACTTGTGGTGACATCACCAGGGTTTGAGTGTCTTCCTCAGTAGCTCCATACTCTGCATGTGGTGGGGTCTCTCGTGGAACCCGGAGCTCACTGATCACTTGGGCCACCCAAAATGCCACTGTCCCCACCTCCCCAGTGCACGACAGGCGTGCACCACTGTGCTGGCTCCTAGGTGAACTCTGGAAATTCGAACTCGGGTCCTCCTACTTCAGCACTTAACCCACTGAGCCATTTACCTCCCACCCCCAGGGTCCAGCCCAGATTTGCAGAACGCTGCCACTGAGGACAGGAATTCTCTACTCATTTTTTCGATTTTTTGTTGATTATTTATTTCTTCGTGTGTCCTCTCCATGCACGCCTGCAGAGTCGGAGGACGACCCTGAGTCCACCAAGCAAGTCTGGGGACGGAACTCCAGTCAAAGCTGAGCCATCTCACCGCCAGGTTTCCCCTTCAGTGAGAGGGGAAGCAAATGTACAGTGGTGCGGGGCAACATTCAGTAGTGTTGTAGGCTGGAGTTTGGGGACAGGGCTCCTCACAGCTGGATGAGTCAAAACTGTCTCAGTCAAAGAGTAAAACCTCCTCTCTTCCTCCCTTACACCTTCACCCGCACCCCAGGGTGAGGACCATAGGGGACAGTGTAGACACAGGTCCCCAGACTGGTTCTATCTGATCTTGTTTCGTTTTGGGGTTTTGATACAGGGACTTACTAGGTAGCCCTGGCTGTTGTGGAACTCGCAGACATCCTCCTGCCTCTGCCTCCTGAGAGCCGGGGTTAAAGTCCCGACTCCTGTCCTTTCGCTAATAACTAGAAGGGACGAGGGACCCACGTGGGAGCAGCGACACTCGGAGCCCTCGCTCCGCAGTTCCGCACGCGGTGGCCAGGGGGCGCCCTGTCCTCAACACGTCCACATCCGCGCAGACCGCACGTCCCAGGTAGGGTCCCTGCCCCGCGGTAAACTGAGGCCGGGCGGGTCGTCACAGCAGGTTGATCTCGTCCAGGTACCGAGCCAGCACCGAGTCCCGTACATCTTTGAACACGCTGCGGACGCTGTGCGTGTCCGTGGCACAGGTGAAGTGTGCAAAGAGGCGGCGCGCGCGGGACCCCTTCCTGCCGCCATCGTGGGGCTCGGCACAGCCCGCATACACGCGTGCATACATGTCCATGATGAAGCGCTTGGCGGCCTCTGCATCCTGCCGAGGACCTGCGGAGGGGTGGGGTCAGCTCAATTTCTATATGTGGCCCAGGCTGGCCTTAAATCCCCTGTGTGGCCCAGACTGGCGTGAACTCCCTTTGTAACCCAGGTTGGCCTCCAGGTCATTCTGTAGCCCTGGATGGCTTCGAACTCCTGACCCTCTTGCCTCCCATATGTAGCCTAAGCTGGCCTTGAACCCCCTATGTAGCCCAGGCTGACCTCGAGTCCCCTATGTAGCCCATGCTGGCCTCCAGGTCACTTTGTAGCCCTGGATGACTTTGAACATCTGACCTACTTGCCTCCACCTTCCCAGTGCTAGGATGATGGGCCAGCAGCATAAGGCTGCCTTTGTGTGGTGCTGGGGACTGAACTTTGTGACAGCTCTGGGGGTCAGGGATACTCAGAATCACTCCTGACATCTTTGTCATCCCAGCCAATGGGAATGAGGAGTAACTTGTAAGAGTCGCTGGACATGAAGCTCAGCTTGAGGTCTTGGGGGTCAAGGTGGGATCCGAACATGCCCAGAGACCTGCATGTTTTGCACACGTAGTCAGTCCTTCCCAGACTCTGTCAGTCTTTGAGAAAGGTAGAGGTCACATGGTGGTTGTGGGGGGGAGGGCTCCAGGTGCAAACAGCATGGGTTCAAATCCTGCTTCCAGAGCAGGGGAGAGGGCTCTAGGGCTTGCTGCCAAGCATAAAAACCTAAATTCAAATTCCAGCACCAGGTTAAGATGTTGAATGTGACAGCATGTGTACATGCTGGGAGTTGGGGTTCAGAGGCTCAACTGAGAAGGTCAGGAGGCCTCATCCCAACATGCTTCAGTCCCCCGCTGGCTTGGCCATTCGGTGGCTGCCCCTCTTTGCGGTGGAGGACGTCCTGTTCCTCATGGTTGTTTTGTTTTTTAAGTGAGTTAAGAATCTGCCATAGTGGGTGCATTTTCCTCTTGTACTCTGTATGTAGCTATGCTATGCGTGGGGCGCAGGAGCCTTGCTGTAGCTCTTTTCTGACACAGGGTCTTGGTGATTTATCTAGGCCATCTGCCCCCGGTCCTCATGCCTGTCACAGTCTTTACTGGCTGAGCCAGGGAACTGTCTCTCCGTCCTCAAGTTTTCATCAATATTTTGTTTCTCTCTGACTGGCAGGTTCTGTGTGGCCCTGGCTGTCCTGGAACTTGTTCTGTAGACCAGACTGGCCTTGAATTCAGAGAGATTCTCCTGCTTCTGCCTCCTAGTGCCAGGATAAAAAGTGTGCCCCACCACTGTTGGGCTTTAATTTTTTCTGGCAATGCTGAGGATTGAAACCGGGGTCTTGCAATTGCTGGACAAGCTCCCTGCCATCAAGCTGCATCCTCAGGCTATTTCAGTCTTTAAGCAAATAACTGAAAAAGAACTATCCCAGAGAGCAAAACACAGAGAAAGGTCAGCAGTAAATGAAGTTTCTGGCATCTGTGTTTGAATGGGAACAATCCCAGCTACAATCCCGTCTGGGGAGCCGTTTGGGGGGGTGAGACTGTGTGTCCTTGTTGGAGGGGCATGTCCTCCTTGGGGAGGCTGACCATGGTGTGGAGGCTGATTTTGAGCATTCAAAAGCTCTCCACCCAGGCCAGGCCCCATTCTCTCTGCTGCCTGCAGATCAGGATGCAAAGCTCTCAGCTTCTGCTCCAGCGCCATGATGACTTTGGACTAATCCTCTCAAACTGTCAACAAGCCACCTTCTTTTAAGAACTGTTGTCCTCAAGTGTCTCTCTTCACAGAGCGACACTGACTAACACTGGCCCAGCCCAAACTGTTCATATTCTCTTCCCAGACTCTAGGCCACAGCCCAGTTCTTGGGACTGCTCCATTAAGATGGAGTTGGAGGGGCTGGAGAGTGACCAGAACGTTATGTCCGTCTCCACTCAGCCTGGAGAGATATGACAGTATGTCACGGTCTTGGGGCTTTCTGCTGTGACAGAGCCAGTGGTCAGATTCTGGTGCCCAAGTTCACTGAAGTTGGGTTTGAGTGACTTTTGACCTGGTGTCAAGGAAGGACTGCAGCCTGGACCACGGCTGTGTGAGGGAGGGTTGAGGTAAAAGTGTCCGCAGAACCTTATCTGCCCTGCATTGCAGATCATGGCCCGATTTGGAATGGGTGGTCCATGCTTGCCAACTTAGGATCTCTGGCAGGAGACCCTTCTGTCAGCTTAGGTCCCTGGACACAGTCCTCTGTCACAGTGGCCACAGGAAGCTGGTCCTGCCTACTACCCCCAGGGGTTAGGTAGGGCAGCTCCCCTCTAGTTGAACCTGGGCTCGGTCAGTCGACTTGGATGGATGCTGGATGCAATAGACTTCCTTGAGGCTTGATCAAGATAGACAGCCCCCCCCCCCCCCCCCCCCCCCCGGTGAACATCTGGCTACCCGGAGTCAGCCATACTGTGTGGTGATGGGTGGAGGGGGATGGGGGACACATGACTCCTGGGAGAAGGCATGCACCTTCCTAGGGTCTCTCTGGTCCCAACCACGTGGCAGTGGACACTGGGCCAGCTCTTCCCAAGTCTCTAACCATTGGCTGGGAGGGGAGGGGTGGTGAGCACCTTTAACCTTTCCCTAGTCCCTGTCTCTGGGAGCAGAGACAGGTCTCAGAGTTACAAACAGCCTGGTCTACAGAGTTGAAGGTCAGCCAGAGCTACACAATGAGACCCTGTCTCAGAGAGACAGACAGACAGACAGAAAACCAAATTCCTGATGATGAGATCTTGAGGCAGGCAAACAGGCCCGTTCAAGCCAGGATGCATGGGATTGTACCTCAACAACAGAGGGACCCTTTTCCCAGCTCTCCAAACACCTGCTCCTCTTCCAGGAAGGGTTCCCACCTAGCTGCTTTGGGCCTGTCTTGCTTTGTGAAAGGTGAGTTTCCAATATTGCTTCCAATACTGCCTCTGCCTCCTGAGTGCTGGGATTAAAAGTGTGCACCAACATACTCAGTTTAGAAATAGATTTTTATAAAATCTCTCAATCATCCGCTAAGAGGTTCACCTAAATCTCTACTCCACAGAGGAAGAAACTGAGTTCATAAAGTATCAGAAGTATCTGAGCTGTGAACCCAAGTTCCTATTCTCTTTGAAACTTCTGGTAACTCCGAATAAGGAGTTAGCCTTGGACAAAGTTCTTCCCTGGGAAGGTGAGGCCTGCAGAAGGACTTACCCTGGAAGCTGGGGAAGTACGTGGCCAGGTGTGAGGTGCGGATCTTCTCCTCCAGGATGTCTGTCTTATTGAGGAAGAGGATGACTGAGGTGCTCTTGAACCAGGGCAACTCTAGGATTGTGCTGAACAGTGCCAGGCTCTCTTTCATGCGGTTCTGTGGGGGACAGAGGCAGGTGGTGGCCCCAGCAGAACATCCTCACCCACTGGGCAATAAAGACTTGAGGTCTCTCTGAGTGTGAAAGGCTGGATCTAGCACCCTGGGTGCCCAACATCCTGAGTTAAATGACCTTGTTCTGAATCCTGCATCCAACTGAAAACACCTGAATAGAGCTTCTTGGCGGTGATGCTACAAATCAGCCATTTAATCCAATGACAGGTGTCTTCACATAGGGAGCACAAAGGCTGAATTCCTATGAGCCAAGGACACCAGATGCTGAGAGGAACCTGGGTCTCAGAGGTGCCTGGCTCCTTCTACACCCTGACCTCACTCACACTCAGCTTCCAGAGCTAAGTAAGAGCCAGGTGTCTGCATTTTAAGTTACCTGGGCTGCTCTGCTTGGTCACAGTGGCCACAGGGCCTTGGTTTATTCCTGTGTGGCTGCTAAAGAAGCTGAGATCAGTTAATCCAGCATTAGGCCAAACCAAGAGAAATGAGGAGTAAAGTCCATGAGAGAGAGATGTGGGAAGGGAGAGGGGACACTGAACCGTTTTCCTAGGAGACAGTCTCCATGCTGAGACCCACAGGGACTATCCAACAATAAGACTGGTTGTATCACCTTGTGTGACTTGGAGTGTGACGGGATGTGACATCTCTGCTGCTCCTGGTGGGATCAGCAGAGGTTGGGAGAACTGTGTGTGCTGGGGTAGATTTGGGGACTAGGTCCCACAAAGGCCCGGCACAAAAGATGGAGGGCTAAGACACCCCTGTTCAGGCTTCCCCTGGGGCTTCCCGCTCAGATGGGGAGGTTCTTGGCCCCTAAAGGCACCTGTGAGGACAGGTCCTCTTACCTCCTGATCATTCTCCTCCAAGTACTGGTCATACTCGCTCAGTGAGGCCAGGTAGATGAGGGCTATGACATTCTCAAAACAGTGGATCCATTTCTTACGTTCCGACTTCTGGCCACCAACATCCACGATGCTGCAGAGAAACCAAGAGCCCCACCACCACCATGGACAGATCATGTGATCCAGTCCCTGCTCACAAGCACCCCAGACCCAGCTGCACCAGAGTCCTGAGACCTGTTACTATCGGATCAAAGGACAGGCTGCACGGCTGTGTGGCCCTGCTGTCACACTATGCTCACGAAGCTGAGGCAGGAGGTGAGGGTAGCCTACAGAGTAAGCTTCATGTCAGCCTGAACTACAGAATGAGACACCCCCTCCCCTCATATATATGATAACAAGAATAGAAACCACAGGGGTGGGGAGTTGACCCTGTGGCTAAAACTGCTTGTTTAGGCAAGCACTGGGTGTGACTTTGAATTCCCAGCATGCACCTGTAATCATCAGTGGAAAGGGAGGTTAAGGAGGATATTGGGACTGGCTGGATAGGTGAGCACTAGACTGTCCCACCCAGATAAGGAGAGAGCGAATGGGGAAACCCAATCCTGACCCTGGTCTAGACACACACACATGCACACCCATGTTCACACGTACACACAGAAATCGCAGAAAGTTCTTCCTTGGCATAGGCCTGCATGTTCTTATGACACACGGATTAACAACAGGTAAATGGGGCTGGACGGATAGCTCACCAGTTAGTGTACTGCTGTCCCTGAAGAGGATCTGGGTTAGGTTGCCAGCGCCCACACAGTGGTGGCTCACAACCATCTGTGACTCCAGCTCCAGGGGACTTGATGCCCCCTCTGGCCTCTGCAGGTACTGTATTCATATGCACAATCCCAGCTGACTCCCACACATTCACATAATTCAAATTGTAATTAATCGATATCAGGAATGTGTACGACACAAGGTTATTGACTTGTGTGGCCAAGAGGTGACACTGCATATCTGTGAACACAGGTGTCAAGGTCTGACCACACCTCCTCAGACTTGGTTTTCCCATCAGTAGAATGGGCCACTGTGTTGTCTGCTGATTCCCAGAATGGACGTGGCCCCTCTGTAGCTCAGGGAGGATGCACCCTCTCTCCACAACCACAACAAAGACAAGGACCGTCACCCTTCCTGTGGCTTCTCAGAAACTGGGTCACTGATATGGATCTGACTTTAGCCTTCCCACAGCAGATATTACTCGGAGTGTAGATGGCAGACACACTATGACACTAACGGAATCCTCAGAACAAGGAGGGCACAGAAGAGGAAACTGAGGCAGGCTCAGCACTTGGAGTGGAGAGGGTTCCTCCATCCACACATCTGAAACATCACAGCCGCACGCCTCAAAGACCCAGTCAGCTTTTCAGAACAAGCAGTGTCACTGAAAAGTGAGAACCAAGTCCCCCACATAGTGCCTACGGCACAAAGGAGGAAGGAGCAGGAGAGTCTTTGAGCCTGAGGCCTGGGAATGCAAGAGGACCTGTGTTAAAATACACACACAGACACACACACACAGACACACACACTGCTCAGACAAACAGTAATAGACTTCTGATATCACTTCCTCAAACTGCACCCTGGGTCACTGAGAGCCACTAGATCATTTGTGAGTTTCTATGCCAGACCAGAGAGAGTGCTGTCATCCCCCAAAGAGAGACCACAAGTTAGCTCTGCTTCCCATGTGCTGTCAAGCTGGGCACCATTTCTCAGCAATCACAAATCACCCACTACCCACACCCACCCATCCACCCTCCCTCAAGGATGGTGCCTCCACCCTTCAAGGCACCAGCTCCACCCCCACCCCTACCTTCCCTCACCCCCCTCCTGGCCTCTGCTGGAATTCACCGTAGTTTGGTTTTCTGTACGGAAAAGCAGTACTCATTGATGCCCGTGGTAGGCATGCGACTGCGCAGCACGTCCTGTGCCGTTGGGAGGTAGCCTTCTTCAGCGATGCGCTCCAGGTGTGACAGGTAACTGTGGAGGGAGACTCGTGAGGCCAGGCGCAACAGGCCGACACAAGGGTCCGGTCTGGGCAGGAGACCCCTGAGAGCCCCCCACTAGCACCTTGGATGTTGCACGCTGCCTAAGGACCCCTAAGGACACTGACCTGACTTGGGCCACTCCCGGGAGAGTTCGGAGTGCTGGGCGGAGTCAGGCGAGTTGCCACAAAGCCTCTTTCTAGCCCCTCTCCTCGGTGGCCCCACCCTTCCAGGCTCCATCCCTCTCTGGGCCCCTCAGCTCCCTGGCCTGTCCTTTCGGCTACACCCCCACCCCGCGGCTACCCCCTCCAGGACCTCTCCCAGTGCTCTGATCCCACCATCCTCCGCCTACAGACCCCAGACTCACTACACCGCAGAGTCCAGCAGGTGGAATTCACGCCTGCGCTCATAGCAGGCGCGGATGCCCGCGTCGCGCCACAGGTATTGCATGGCCACAGCATATGGCTTCCCGAACGTGGTCACTTTATAGGGGTCCTGGGTCATCACCAGACTGGCGTGCTGCTGTGGAGGAACAGGTGAGAGGTTCGGGAGGGCCCCAAACCCGTCCCTAAAATACATTCCCTCTCTTTTCCTTTTTCTATCCTGATCCCATTCTGACCCAGCCTGACTGGCCCCGCATCCCTCTCCACACAAGGAGAGGTGGTAATAATGAGCATCCCTATACCAATGCCTCTTCTCCCATAAGACCTCTCAGAGCTCTGCGGCCTCACCCAGGGTTCCTCCAAGGGCTAGTTTGACCTCGTGTTCACGCTAGTGTTCACGAGTGTAGATGTGCATTTACCTGCAGTGGACATGCAGTCACTGTTATGTTTATGTGTGAACAAGGCCTGAAGTCTTTTTCCTCTAGACTTTGTAGACCCAGAAGGTCAGAGGGATCTTGAAGAAAAGTCCCATGTGCTCCTACAGAACCTAAGTCCTCACCTTCTGGGGTGTGTGTGACTGGGAGATCATCCTAGCAGGGCCTGTTGACTGTTTCCAAACCTTGGAGGGAAGGGGGGGTGGGGAGGTGTCACAGGACCCTCACCTGAGTCTCCAGCTGCTCCTTGACATCTGGTGAAAACAACTCAGCTGAGTTGGGGGGGGGACTGGAATCTACAAGCAGAGGGAGGCTAGGGGAGGGATCCATCTCTGCTGGGGGGAGGGGCACCCACCCCCTCACTCCTCACTGCTCTGTAAGGTGACCCAGGAAACTCTAGGTTTCCAAGTGAACTCTGTTTGATGGTGCCTGTTTGACCTTGGCACCTTGAGAAGGTGAGGAAGTTATTCATGTTGCCACGTGGTGGGGGGTGGGGAGGGAGATTTTAAAATTCACAGTCATGAGGGTGCCACTGAGCTGGGGAGCATGTGTGTGACAAATGTCCAGGGGTGATCCCTTTTCCAAGAGCCTGTTGTAGCTGGCTATGAGCTGGGCCCTGTACCTCTAGATTTCACATGGTGAAGATGGGACCCCAGGGCCTCAGTATGCCATGGAGATGGAGCCCTAAAAGTGAATTCATCAGGGTGGCCTTAAGGAGAGATCAAGAAGTTGGCTCGGAGGTAAATTGTTTCTGGTACAAGCATGGTCTGAAAAAGCCAGGCATGACAGCATGTGCTGGTGACCCCAGTGCCTCCCGCCTCCAATGGTGCCTGCTCATATGCTCATTAAAAAACAACAGAACTGGGCATAATGGTGCACACCGTTAACCCCAGCACTTAGGAGGCCAAGGCAAGTGGATCTCTGAATTTTAGGCCAGGCTGGTCTACAGAGTGAGTTCCAGAACAGCCAGGGCTATACAGAGAAACCCTATCTCAGCACACACCCCCTCCCAAATATTAAGGAGGTGGAGAGTGACTGAAGAATTCACTGAGGTCACCCTCTGGTTTGCACAAATGTCCACACACACATATGTTCACCCCACACACAGGTCCACAAAATTGTTTTAAATCAATAAAAATGGGTGTAGGGCTGAGAGAGGCCACATTACACCAGCCAATAAATAGATCGACTTCAGAACTGGAGCTGTAACTCTGTGGTTCTTAGCACAATGATCGGTTCACAACTGTAATTCCAGTTCAGGAAGCCAGCACCCTCTTTTGGCCTCTGCGGAAACTGTACTCACATGCACAGACACAATTAAAAATTAAATACTAAAACAAAACAAAACAAAACAAAAAAACCAGAAATCAACTGTTCTAGCAAACTCGTTTCTGCCATCTAGGTGGACTTGACTGAGCTCTGCCAGGCCCGGAAAGGCTTTCATCCACCTCTGAAAACATCACACAGCACGGGTCCTTGTGCTCACCTTGCTGTCAGGCCTGCTATAGGGGATCTGCAGCCGGTCCATGGCGTCAATCATAGCCTGCATGGAGACGAAGATGTTCTGGTAGACAAGGGGTCGGAAGGCCCTGCGGTCGTCCTCCGAGTAGCCTGCACCATGAATGATGCGCATCTGCTTGATGAATGTGCTTTTTCCGCTCTCACCGGGTCCTGAGGACAAACAGCATGCTCAGAAGTAAGGGCCTAAGATGCCCCACTCGGCATCCAATGAACGGAGCCCACACAGAGCCCATGACGTCTACATGGACCCCACAATGCCAACACAGAGCTTACAGACCTCCACAGGCACATTGGAGCCCATGGGACCCACACAATGCCCTCACCAAGCCCATACAGAGCCCACACGGAGCCCACGGAGCCCACACGGAGCCCATGGCGCTCACACGGAGCCCACACGGAGCCCACACGGAGCCCACACGGAGCCCACACGGAGCCCACGGAGCCCATGGCGCTCACACGGAACCCACGGTGCCCACGCGGAGCCCATGGCACTCACGGAGTCCACACCGAATCCACGGAGCCCACACGGAGCCCACGGTGCCCACACGGAGCCCACGGTGCCCACGCGGAGCCCATGGCGCTCACATGGAGTCCACACCGAATCTATGGAGCCCACACGGAGTCCACACGGAGCCGAAGTAGCTCATGGTGCCCCAGGCTGCTCAGTGTGGACTAGTGTCTTAGTTATTCCTCACATTCCTGTGTGGCTCTCAGTCACAGGGCAAAGTATCCCTGGGGCAGGAGCAGCTGCTCACATCCCATCCAATCACCTCCAGTCCATGGGGTGTTCCAGTTACCCTCATCTCACAACCCCGGGCAGGCCAGGCGTGGCCAGAGGTTGATCTAATCTGGATTAGTCTTTACAGTTATGGGTGGGGCTTGTCTCCTAGGTGACTGTGGATCAGTCAACCCAATCATCAGCATGAAGCAGTTTGGGTCCCTGGCCTTGTCAGGGTGCTTCTTGCTGTGACAGACACCATGACCAAAAAGCAAGTTGGGGCCCCGCAGTGGTGGCACACACCTTTAATCCCAAAACTTAGGACACTGTGAGCCTGAGGCCAGTCCAGTCTACATAGTGAGAGCTTGTCTCAAAAAAGGGGGAAAAAAGAAAAAGAAAAAAAAAGGGAAGGAAGAAAGGAGGGAGGGAGAGGGGGAGGGAGGGAGGGAGGAAGGAAGGAAGGAAGGAAGGAAGAAGGCAGACACTTGCCTTCGGCTTCTGACCTCCACAGGCACACTACTTCTGCCACACAAATACACAGAAACCCAAGTAAAAATATGGAAAGGTATCACATGACACCTGGGGGTGACATGGGAATCACATAGTCCCTCCCTGTCAGTAACATTGTTTGGGCTGAGTTCCCACTGGATGGTACAGTGGCTCACTCGGTTGGGCAGAAGCCGAAGCTGAGCCTGCTCCTCCTACCAATTAAGTTTTGTCAGAACCTGGCCAAAGGACAGGGATGAGAACTGGACTCCATAAGCCATCCTGCCACCAACCCCACACACCCACAGCCAGGGCCGGTGGCGCTGGAGTAACTCAACTGTTCTTAAATGACTCTGCTTTTGCTATATATAAAAGGGCAACATTTTAGAACAATTCTTTTCTGTGCGGTTGGTTTGGGATTTGGAGACAGGGTTTCTCTGTGTAGCTCTGACTGTCCTAGAATTCACTCTGTAGACCAGGCTGTCCTCGAACTCACAGATCCTCCAGCCTCTGCTTCCTGAGGGCTGGGATTAAAGGTGTGCACCTGCTCCTTCAGATCTATTTATTTTATTCTATGTGTATTGGTGTGTTGCCTGCATGTGTGTGTGTCTGTGCCCCACGCCTGTGCATTGTCCCCGCTGTTCCAATGGTCAGCAGATCCCTTGGAATTGGAGTTGCCACCGAGTGAGTGCTGGGACTTGAACTTGGGTCTTCTGCAAGAGCAGTTGATGTCACTAACTGGTGAGCCATCTCCCCTGTGTCTTCACTGTGTGTGTGTGTGTGTGTGTGTGTGTGTGTGTGTGTGTGTGTGTGAGAGAGAGAGAGAGAGAGAGAGAGAGAGAGAGAGAGAGAGAGAGAGAGAGACCACATGTACTCTCTGTAGCCAGGCCTAGCCATCACAATCCTGCCTCAGCTTGCCAAGTGCCAGGGTGATAGGCATACACCTCCATGCCCAGAAGTAAGACAAACTTAAATGGGTGAACAATAACCAACCAGGACAGGGTAGTCACAAGTGCTGTCTGACTGTGTGACCCTAAGAACATCCTCCGCCCTGAGGCTGTGCTCACTTTCTCATCTACAAAATGGACCAAGGTGAGAAAAGCACGGCGGGAGGGGGCGTAGGAACCAAGGAGTTGGCTCCAGCTTGTCATTTGTCCATCCCCGGGAGACATTGCACACAGCCTTTCCGTGGAAGGGAAGTGGGGACCCACTGCATGAGACTTCCCAAGATGAGGGTCGGGGGCTCACGCAGGAGGAAGTGGGAAAGGGAAAGGTTTACAAGAACAGAAAGAGGAACAGGGGCTGGCACCGCAGGCCTAGGGCTCACCTGGGTTCCAATCCAGCACCACAGAAACCTGGCACGGAAGCCCACACCTATCTACATTTCAGCACTTGGAGGTGGGGGCAGGAGAATCAGAGCTCAAGGCCAGCCTGAGCTACCTGAGATACTGCCTAAAAAAAAAGGGCAGGGTGTGACCGGGGCTATGTGGACCTGCCACGGCTGGGAAGCTCAGTGGAGGGAGAGGCCAGGCCGTCAGCGCCACTGTCTGCAAATTTGAGGGGTCACGTTGACAGGTCAGTTTTCTAAGGTGTTCAGTCTACTACACGGACAAGTCAAGAAACTCTTTTATTAATGATATTTTCAGGGAGACAGGACAGTGCTGTGAAGGATACAGGAAGCTGTGAGACAGCTGCTGGGAACATAGCCTGGATACTGGAGGGGGTCCCCAGAGGCTCCTGCACGCAAAGCGAAGGCCCGACTCCCGACCACGCCTCCAGCCCCTCACTGGGGAATTCTAGGCGGGGCTCCACCCTGGCCACGCCCCCAGCCCTGTTTACTCTTCAGAGGGTCTCACTAAGTTCCCACAGTGGCCTAGAACTCAAAACTGTCGCTCAACATTCTAAGAAGCCTGGGTCCCAAGCATTTGCCATGGATTACACTGACTCCTATACTATAATGCGCCTGTGTCCCTGTACCCGGCTTGAATAGTGATGATGATAATATATATACACTTTCCCTATTTCTGTTTCCTGAGATCCTGGCTGAGACACTGCATGTCTTTGCGCAGTTGTCACAGATGACCAGCATTTACAACATTTCCAAGAAGACACAAAGAATCAGAGAGGTGACAATACTAGCCCAGGGTCACAGAACCAGAGGATTGACCAGGATGTGAACCAGGGCCCTCATGGGTCCCTTAGCAGAACGGGCCATGTGGCACCGGCATCCACTACACTGCCTGTGAGGTTTTCAGGGATGCTGTGGGGGTGGGACCACAGGGCAGGAGACATGATCTGTGACCTCCTAGTCACCCCTAAATTCTCACATCCTGTTTCTGTCTGAAGGGCAGAGAATAGCTACCAGCTCCACCCACATACCTTACTGTAGTTCAATGACTTTAGTTTTTTAAATTTTGCTATTAATTTGTTTTTTATTTTATTTTTTGTGTATGTGTTGGTGTTTGCCTATGTGTCTTTGTGCCACGTGTGTGTAATACCTGCAGAGGCCAAAGGGGGCGCGGATCCCCTGAAGTAGAACCACAAGTGGTTGTGATCCCTGTGTGGGTGCTGGGAACCCAACTGGGTCCTCTTGCAGGGGCAGCTGGCGCACTAATGACTGAACCCAGTGACATTATCCCTCTCTTATGGGGATGTATGGTGGCCACCACTCCAGATACTGGCACAGGAGGACTGGCACTTTGAAGTCATCCTGGACATTACAGCAAATTAAAAAAAGAATAGAGGGAGTAGGGTGAGGGGTTAGAGGACCAGATGTTCCTGCAGAGGACCCAGGTTCAATCTCAGCAGCCACGTAGTCACAACCCTGTTGTTCAGTTCCTGGGCTCCTACCCCCCGTTTCTGGCCCCCTCAGGTACTGACCACACATGGTACACAGACAGACACGCAGATAAACACACAGGCATTAAAATGAAACAAAACACAAAATTCTTTTTTTTTTTCTGGAAACCTGCTACCCAAACTGGGCTGCCTCACCCAGTCTTAACACAAGAGAAGAGCTTAGTCCCAGCTCAACTGATGTTCCACTCCTTGTTGATACCCATGGGAGGCCTGGCCTTTCTGAACAGAAACAGAGGAGGAGAGGATGGGGGGTGGCAGGAGGGACAGAGGGGAAGGAACCTGAGGATAGAAGGTAGGGGAAACTGTGGTCAGGACGTATAATAAACTTAAATAAAATTTAAAAATTAATTAATTAAAGAAGAGAGAGAAGGAAAGGCTGAGATTTGGTCTCAAGGCACCGTGTTTGCAGCACACGTTACTGGCATGTCTGTTCTACAACGACATGTTCTGTCATATGTAACCATGTGAACTTTACCTACATGAAAATAAATTTTTTTTAAGGACAGGAAAAACAAAAAAATCAGTTAAAGTCAGTATTGGTGGTGACACACACCTTTAATCCCCACAATCGGGAGGGCAGCCTGGTCTACAGAGTGAGTTCCACGACAGCCAGGACTACTTAAAAGGAAAAGGCAAGTGCCCGGTGGTGGACTGTGGCCTCCACGCACAGGATGCAAACAGCTGTGATTCTCCCACCCCAGGCTCAGGAGAGGCTCTGCAACACAAATTTTGGGTTCTCATCTCTTTCCAGAGACTGACACAGTGGGCTGTGACTGGAGCAACAGCTCTTTCCACCCGGCCAGGCGGCCCAATCCAGATAGGAAATGTCTGCTTCCTTCTGGAGATGGCAGGAGGAAGTGGAAGTGGGTGCAGAGGGCAGTTAGTCAAAGTCTGGTGCATGAGGACACAGCATCTTTCTCACATTGAGGAAATGGGGCTCTTGGGGACCATAGCTTCCCTATTGGGTATGGCTCAGATTAGCTGCAGACCCAAGATAGTACTGACACCTCCCATGCCTCGGTTCCCCTACTTGTCATCTGTAACTGGGGCTCTTCAGTCCTTGGCAGGAGCAGGTGAGGATCCCAAGCCTGTGAAACCATTGGCTGTTTGCTTACAGGCAAGTTTCTTAACCTCTCTGGGCTTCCTTAGCAAAGGTGACTGCCTTGTCTTAATTCCGACTTTTGCTCTCAGTCACATGCTGCTTCATTCTTGGCACAGACATGCCTCTCTCCACCCCCAGCCAGCTTCCTCAAAAATCTTGCCCACTCCAGGACAGAAATCATATGCTTTTGGATTCAATTCCTGTTTTCTACAGGGACCGAGAAGCAGCCACCAAGTAGATGGGACAGAAAAGGTCTGCAGCACAAACCTCTGAAACCACATCAGTGGTCAGGAGACATACAAACCACTAGGGTCACCTGCCACTGTAAGAAGAAGGATGGGCATGCAAAGAGCTGAACACTGTTGTCAGTGTGCCCTTGAGAGTCAGGAAAAGGCTGTGGAGGATAGAAAAATTATATCCTGAAATAGACTGATTCATCTACCCACCCACCCACACATCCATCCATCCATCCACCCATCCATCCATCCATCCACCCATCCATCCATCCATCCATCCACCCACCCACCCACCCACCCACCCACCCATCCACCCATTCATCCACCCACCCATCTACCCACCCATCCACCCATTCATCCACCCACCCATCTACCCACCCATCCACCCACCCATCTATCAACTCATTCACCCACCCACCCACTCATCCATCCACCCATCCACCCACCCATCCACCCACCCATCTATCAACCCATTCACCCACCCACCCACTCATCCATCCACCCATCCACCCACCCACCCATCTACCCACCCACCCACACATCCACCCACACATCCACCCACCCACCCACACATCCATCCACCCATCCACCCATCCACCCATCCACCCATCCACCCACCCATCTACCCACCCATCCACCCACTCATCCACCCACTCATCCACCCACCCATCCACCCATTCATCCACCCACCCACCCACCCACACATCCATCTATCCATCCACCCATCCACCCATCCATCCATCCATCCATCCACCCACCCATCCATCCATCCATCCATCCATCCACCCATCCACCCATTCATCCACCCACCCATCCACCCACCCATCCACCCACCCATCTATCAACCCACTCACCCACCCACCCATTCATCCATCCACCCATCCATCCACCCACCCACCCACCCATCCACCCATCTACCCACCCATCCACCCACCCATCCACCCACCCATCTATCAACCCATTCACCCACCTACCCACTCACCCACCCACCCACCCATCCATCCTTCACTGTGTGTTTATTGAGTTCCACCTGTTGTGGTCTCATTGTGCAGTAGGAATACAGCAGTGAAGAATTCAGACTCAGTTGCACCCTTCTGTTGTCTACTGTATGATTAGAAACCCAATCAGTTAAGCAAGTATAGGATTTTGAATCCAGATCTGAATGGCAAGGAGAAGGAGAATGGGAGGGCTGTCTAAGAAGCCTAGAGAGCCAGCCGATGCTGTTGTCCCAAGAGTTGAGTCTTGGTCTCAGATTCTCACGGAGTAAAGAGTTGGGGCCCACAATGTCCAGGGTACAGATGTTGATATAAAGCTAGTGCAAAAGCCCTCTTGGGGAGTCAGTGATGCCGAGATACCCTAGAAATATTGCTGAAGTAACAAGCCACCAGCTTCATGGATCAAGAGAGAATGAGAAAGAGAAATGACCGCTATGAAACAGACTCAGTCAACAACACTGCAGATCTAAACTCAGGAAGAGGATCAATCAGGCAATGTAGATTTTTTTAAATGCTCCCCATTTCTCTTTCCAGTGCTGGCTGCATGAATCCAAGGCCTCACAGGCACTAGTTAAAAGCTCCCCAAAGAGGCCTGCTCGAGCCCCTTCACTTGGGATTCTAGACGGGGCTCCACCCTGACCACGCCCCTCCCCTCGCTGGGGGATTCTGGGCGGGGCTCCACTCTGGCCACGCCCCAGTCCCTCACTGAGGGAGTCTAGGTGGGGCTCTACCCCTGAGTGGTGGTCTCAGGATATAGAAATGGATAATGGGAAGAGTTGTGTCAGGCTTACAGGTATGTGCATCAAGCCCCGGTCCCCTCTGAGCCATCTTAGCTCCCTCAAGAAACTGAATCCTTCATTCAAAGCCTGCTGGGTTCAGGTGGATTCTTTATCAAAGGCCAAACGTTTAAAGAGGAGATAAGGTATCAGGATGGCCAAGTGGTCTAAGCTGAGAGCAAAATGCAGTTCTCTGTATGAAGCCAGGAAGTTGATGCGTGAGTGGAGCATTATGAAGGAGATTTGTGGAGGCTCCCAACTGAGGGGTGAAGCTGGGTGGAGTGTGGCTTTATGTCATATGAGAATTATTTAAAGGGGAAGGAAAATTCCCTTTCAGAAACAAGAATTAAATGGCACTTATTGAGCACTGTTTCATATGCTTAAAGGTACTGTCTGGTTCCTCGCTGAAGATTATTATTATTTAGACTGGGTCTCAATATGTAGCACAGGGTGGCTTTGAACTCATGGCTATCTTGATTTTTTTTCTTTTTAGTCAAGTGCTAGGATTACAGTTGTGTACCACCTTGCTTGGCTTTTTATTTTCAAAGCAGGGTGCCGTGTAAGTCAGGCTAGCCTCACCTCAGACTCTCTCTGTAGCTCAGGATGTTCTGCTTCTATCGCCCCAGTGCTGAGTGACATGTGTTTGCCCGACATCTGGTTCATGTGGTCCTGACATGGAAACCAGTGTCTCCCCAGTGCTCAGGGGTTCTGCCAACTGAGCCTCAGCCCCTGCTCTCCCCCTCCCCCTTTTATTGATTTCTGAGAGACAGCAGCTCCCTTGGCCCAGACCAGCCTCTAATTCACAGTCCTCCTCAGCATCCTAAGTACTAGGTGGTACTAAGAAGTTTGGAAGGTTCAGAGTTGATGAATGAACGATCCAGTCAGCCCACTGATGCACATAAACCCAGAACCAAGCTCTTGGTGGCCATAACCCGATGACAGGCGCTTTGAGTCTTGGCTCAGGCAGCTGGAGGAAGAGTCTCGGCCCCTCCCTGGTCCAGACTGGGCAGCCGCTCACCTTCATTCCCTTCCTGTGACACACGCGGTGGCAGCCAGCGCCTGCTGAGGCCACCTCCCGGCAGCCCGACGCATGCTCAGCCTTGAAACCTTGCTCTTCCCATCTGGAAAACGGGTCGGCTGACAAGGGAGCGCGCCCTACCTGCCTGCGGCGGCGGAGCCACTGTCCCCTCCGGGTCACTCCCCTTGTGCCGCCCACACTTACCCAGAAGCAGGAGTTTTAGTTCCCCGCGCTCCTGTTTTTTCTGTTCCAACAAAATCTTGTTGATCTCCTGGTCGATTCTGGCCGCCGTCTTCTCTTCATCCGTCAGACACCAGGGACAGCAGCCCCGGGTCAGGGACCGGGCCATGGCGGGTGCCTCACAGGTCACCAGGTGACATAGTTCCTTCGGGCCGCACAGCCGCAGCGGGTGGAACGGACGTGGGGGTCACTCCAGGGCCCCCGATGTCCCTGCCTAGGGCCTGTGGGAGCCCCGGCAAGGCCTGCAAGAGGCCTGGGTCCCGGGAGCAGGGCGGGGACCTGGGTGCCGGCTCCCGCCCCCTCCAACCTGCCCAGACTTGGCCCTGCCTGCCCGACAGGTCGGTGGCGGAGGCTCGGGCGGATGGGGAGGGAGGGGCGGCCACCGCCCGCAGAGCCTGGGCCTCCTTCCTCCTTCCCAAGGAGGGTGGCCTCGCCCCGGGGCCTCTGACGCTATTACCCCAGCTGGCCCCCTCCTCTGGGACAAGTAGGAAGCCACCAATGGGCATAGCTATTGCTCAGGGCTGATTGCAGAACCGCTGAGGCAGAGGGAAGTCTGTGCTTCCGCGTGTCTGGGCTGCGGGTCCCTTCCCTCAGCACACACACCGATTTGAGGAAACTGAGGCATGGAATAAAGGCAGGGCTTGCTCCAGGATGGGGGGGGGTACACAGGGTAGCTCATGCCTGGCCTCTTGTGTCTTAGAGATGAATGAATGAGTAAGGGGTGATGCCCACATTTATAGAGCATCTACTGTTTGCCAGCAAGGCTTACATTTTGTTTCATGTGGGGCAAGACCGAACATTTTTGCAAATTTGGGAGTGACAGCAAGATGTTTGGGGTGGGGGTGGGGGTGAGAGAGCTTGCATCCCCAGACTGACTTGCATCATCACTGGGGCTCATGCTGTGGAGAGGAACCAATTCTGCAGATTGCCTTCTGACCTTCCATCTAAAACCAAAACAAACAAAATAATAAAACTTTCAGGGTGCCACAGATAGTGACGAATTCTAAGACAAAAGTAAAGTTCAGGTGCTGAAGGGCTGGGGGTGTGTGGCTTTAACTGGGAGATCAGTAGAGGGTCACAGTGAATGTGACAGGGCTGAGTTGAATCTCAGGGGTGTAGACTCCAGATCCCTGGAACTAAAAGTTCTAGACCGGTCTGACTCAGATATGTCTATCCCCTCCATCAGCACAGCACAGAGAGGGTGAGCAACACACTGGAGAACACACAGCCTCCCCTCACCCCAGCAGGCATTTGATTGGTCCACTCCTGCCCCAAGCTGACATCCGTTGACTGTTGATTCAAACTGCAGCAGATGGGAAGTGTGATAGGGGCCAGACTGGGTCACCAAGGCCAGTGGGAGCTGTCCTGTTCACCGGATGACTCGAACAACCCTGAGACTTGTGCTGGCCGCCAATGGGGGTGGAGCATAGAGGTGTCAGAACAGGCCTAGTCTTGCTGAAGCCCAAGAGACAGCACCCTGCCTGGCCCTTCGGGGATAGACATCAGGTCCTCAGGACACAAGGTGGAAACCAAGGCTTCACTCTGATCCCTTCTGTGGTTCCCAGAGTCGCCCTCTGTGGGGGATCCAGCAGGTACATCCCTGTGACTAACAGGCCTGTCTACGCTATGCAATGAGACCCTGTATTGTCTGCACCCTGACAAACTCCAGCCAGTTCCTGGTACCTCCGTGAAAACACTGTATCTATCAGCTGTGAACAGGAACGTTTCTTTGTTTCTTTCTGATGTAACAGACTTTTTTTCTTAAATTTAAAAATTACATTTGTTTATTTACTGTGTGTGGTTGCATATGTCAAGACACAGGAGTGGAGACCCCAGGACACCTTGTGAAAGTTGGTTCTCTCTTTCCAGTTCCAAGGACCAGACTTGGCTAGTCAAGCTTGGCTGCAAGTTCCTTTACCCTTTCTGCTCTCTCTCTGGTCTGACATTTTTAAAAACAAAAACAAATGAACAAACAAAAATCAGGCCTGGTAGTGTACACCTATAATCCCAGCACTTGGAAGGCAGAGGCAGGCAGATCTCTGAGTTCCAGGCCATCCCATCTACAGAACGACAGCCTGCACAGAGCTGCACAGAGACACCCTGTCTGGAAAAAATAAAACAAATAAAGGTCGATCTCTCTCTTTGGTGTTTGTGGACACTTCGCATCAAACACTAGAAGGGGGCTTTTGGGTCCCCTGGACTGGGAGTCACAGGTGTGAATGCTGGGATTCAACTCTGCTCACAGCTACTCCCTTCACCCCTGACTGACCACATGGCTGGTGCTAAACAGATGTCCTGATCTCCTCACTGCTGTCCCTGGAGGTCACATAGCTGCACTTGAACTCTGCTGCTGCCTGGTTGCAGAGATGGACGTTATCTGGCGACACCTGCTGGACGCTAGAGGAATAACAGGCACCTACTTGGAGGAGTCTTACTGGCTGCTACTTGATCCAGTCTCACCCACCTCCATCCAGTCCCCACCTGGCTCTGACTGTAGCCCCACAGCAGTCACCAGATTCCTCCCCGCCGCCCACAGGCCTGCTCTCCCAGGCCCAGTTCTCCTCCCTCCCTCCTTCCACTGCTCCAGCCACACAGGCCTTCTTCATACTCCAGCATGCCAGGCTCCACACTGTTACCGGGCCCATACACCGTGGTCTTTGCTGGGGTGTCCCCACCCCGGGGCCTTTGCACACTGTGTCCCCTGCCATGGGGCCTTTGTATGCCCTGTTCTCTATGGGACCGTTTTTCTCTAGTAACAGCATGGCTCTTTTGCCTCCCAGAATGCACTCATGTGCCACACAGCCCTAACATTTCTGCTGCTGTGATAAATACGGTGACCAAAAGCAACATATGGGAGAAAGTTTATTCTGTTTGGCTTATGGTTCCAGGGGGTTAGAGTTGATCACAGTGGGGGTGATAGTGCCGCGTGTGGCTAGAGCAGAGCTCTCTGGTCACCTTCATGGCACACTAGGAAAAAAGAGAAGGTTGTTTGCCCTCCCCCCAGTCCATACCTTCTAGAGGTCATCTTTCCCTGACAGGGTTCCTAAGCCCACGGGGACATTTCTCACCTTAACCACTGCAGCCACTTCCCCAGAACAATCTTTCCTGGGGCCAGCAAACCTGACAACTTCAGTTCAGTCCCCAGAACCAATGTCCCATGGCACCGAGACACAAGCCAGAGTCATCAGAGGAAGGACCTCAGTTGACAAAATGCCTTCACAAGATTAAGGCATTTTCTTAATTAGTGATCACTGAGGGAGGACACAGCCTAGGGTGGGTGGGGCCATCCGAGGGCTGTGGTCCTGGGTTCTACAAAGAGCAGGCTGAGCAAGCCAGTAAGCAGCGCTCCTCCATGACCCTGCATCAGCTCCTGCCTCCAGGTTCCTGCCCTGCTTCAGTTCCTGCCCTGCCTTCCATCAGTGATGAACAGTGATGTGGAAGCAAGCGTGGAAGCGTAAGCAGAATAAACCTCTCCTCCCCAACTTCTTTGTCAAGTTTCATGGTGGTGTTTCATCACAGCAATAGTAACCCTGACTAAGACACTCTAGGAAGTGAAAAGAAATTTTTTTCTGAATGACTAATGTAACAGGAGCCTACCTCATACCCCATTTGGATCCATCTTTTTTTCCCCTCAAGTGAAAGTTGTGTTATTGGAACTGCCTTGCTGGACACACAGACCCTGAGGTTGCCTGAGTGGGAGAGGAGAGCCTGGAACCTTCTTGCTCAGCTGGTGGGCTGTGATATCGCAGACACCACCATGGGAAACAGCCAGGGAGTGGACAACCAAAGGCTAAGGTCATGTTCACGCACTTAGGATCCACGACAGCCAATGGAAACCATCCTGATGCCACACAGATGAGACACATGGCACAATCCACCCAGTGGAAGAAATATTATTCAGCTGTGAAAAGGAAAAAAGCCTTCAGAACCCTTCTCCAATGTGGGTGGTTCTGGAGGGCAATGAGCCTCAAGTGTCACCACATGCTCCAGGCCCCCACACCCAAGGCATCAAGCCCTTAGATCACAGACAGGAAGTGGTGTAGGGGATTATGTTGTTCCATTGTAAATAATTGTCCCACCCACTGGTTTAATAAAAAGCGCTGATTGGCCAAAGGCAGTCAGGAAGTGTTGGCATGGCTACCAAACTAGGAAAACTTTAGGAACAGGAAGAACAGAGCAGAATGCCAGAGAGAAGCCTGAAGAAACAGAGGACAACTATGCTGCTCTGAGAAAAGGTACCGAGCCGCATGGCTGAACAGGAGTCATGGGTTAGATGAAGGGTAGAGAGTAAGTTATATGCCTGGGCCTTAGGCTGATCAGCCTAAAACTATTTATTGTAAGCACCTGTGTGTCTCTGCGGGTCTGCGGGCCCAAACCTTGAGGCTAGGTCCGAAAGTCCAGGCCAGAAACCTCTTACAAGGTGGGGAGGGTAGGTACGAGGGGCTGGATATGAGTGTTGGATGGGGACAGAACTTCAGTTGTTCTGGAATGCCCTGGAAGTGGGTGTTGGGGACAGCTGCACAATGGTGGGGATGAGCTTTATGCCACTGAAACACACACATTTTAATTTTGTGGGTTCCAATGTGTCTGTGGAAACCAGCAGTATCTCCTTGATTACTCTGACCTTGGCTTTCAAGACACTCAACACTCACGGACTGGCTGCCAGCAAGCTCCAGGGATCTGCCTAACCCTACACCTGCCATGCTGGGGCCACAGACACGCCCTCCTCCCACCCCAGACCCAACACAGCAAGGACAAGATTAAAATCAGGTCCTCCTGTTTGGGTGGCAAACACCCCACCTACTCAACCATCTCCCCAGATAAGCACTTAAAAAAAAACAAACAAAAAAACAAATGTGAGGGCAAAGCTGAGCAGTGGCTAGGCCTTTAATCCCAGCACTCTGGAGGCAGAGGCAGGTGGATCTACAGAGTTCCAGGAGGGCCAGGGCTACACAGTGAGACACTGTCTCAGAAAACAACCAAAATAAAAGGTGAAGCCAAGGACACCCACAGCAGAGGCTGGGGACCAACTTCCCCCCTGGTGAGGTCTTGGCAGCAGCTCCTCCAGCAGGTCCCTTCTCGTCCCGGCTCAGCCCTCTACACGAGCAGTATGGTGTTGGGTGGAAACGGTTAAGAGGTGAGACATCTGGTGACCAGATGATGGCACCCCGGGTGCCTTTCATACAGGCTTGCTTGCCCTACCCTCTATCTTTAACAATAACCCTGAAGGAGCCAGAGTTTAGGAACAAAATTTATTCCGATTTAAAACAGAATTCAAGAGAAAGATATGAAAAGGTGGCTTCAGCGAGACCCTCTGGGTTAAGGGATCAATGCCCCAACCTGCTGCTCCCACCCTGGCGTCCACCCCTCCTGGCCCAAGGCCTACAGGAGCTTGGCACCAAGCTGGGCGCTTGAGCCTCCCCCCAAACACAAGAAACATGCTTTGCAAAGGACGAGGGTTAAACAGTGTTCTGAGTGTTCTCTTAAATAGGCTGAAGTTGGTTGAAATCAGGACTGTGTAATAATATACAAGGGGCGCAGCAGCCACTGGACACCACCACAGGCCGGCCTGGGCTCCCTTGCCAGGTGGTGGGAGGTGGTTGGCACTCTCAGGGCTGAGGCAGACAAAGAAGTCAACATGTCCCCTGCAGTCAGGCCAGGTCAGATGTGGGGAGGCTGGGTCCCCATCCTGACCCATGTGGCACAGCCCTAAGGGCCCTGGCATATATCCTCTGGGCAGAATCTGCCTGCCACAGATCACTTGGGCGAGCTGGGCACTGCCCAGGGCTTTGGCTGTGGCCACTGTGGCCTGGCACACTTGGCACACTGCCTGAGACTAACACTTTGCCAGCTTAGGGCATCCCAGCCCTTGGACACCTGTACAGTCTCCAGCCCTCCTCCTGCTGTGCGGCAGACACCTGCTTTTGAAGGACTTTTCTGACTCTGGGCGGCCAGGATGACCCTGCCATCCATGCAGCCCTGTTGTGGTTGGGATGGCACGAGATTAGACCCTTATCTGGGTCAGGGGAGGAGGCCAGCATGGGAAGGTGGAGAATCCATGGGCTGGAGGTCACCCATCCATACCCTGGGGCTCTGTCATGTCCACTGGTCCCTTGTTCCCTTCTGCCTGGGAAGAACTACCCAGACTGGCACATGTCTGAATGAACACTCTGGGACCTGGAATCCAGCGTGGCAGGCAGGACAAAGGCATGGCCGGATATCCAAGCCCAGAATGCACGTGCAAAAGTAAAGAAATCTGACAGACAGACAGACAGACATTGTAGTGTATGTGAGCAGCAGGAGGCCGTCTATATCCTCTCTGGCCATGGCCACCACCTCCTGGATGCTGGCCCTTGGTCTTGGGAAGCACCTGCATGGTGCAGTGACTGGGGCCAGGGACCAGCCTGTGGGACGAGGCTACTGCCCGTGTCTGGGGACGGACCTGAGAAGATTCGGAAGAGGCCCCTGTGCACCCTACTCTCACTGAGCCACGCGGACAGTACCTCCAGCTGCCCAGCTCCTCACAGACCCTTGGGGTCCCCGGGGCCTTTCCTGGCCAGGCCATTGGGGAGCAGATCTCAGGGATTAAATGCCCCTGAAGGCTCCACCACAGGCCTGACCCTAAGGCAAGGGGACACACAGGGTGACAGTCACTCAGAGCGAGGGACCTGTAGTGTGTCACCTGCCCTACCAAGACAGAGTGGAGGAGAGTATTTCTCTCTCCCTCAAAAACAAAAACAAAAAACGGTTAGGCACTTCCCAGGGTGGGCACAGGGGCCGCCCACCCCCACTTCTTGGATGGTGCGGATTGTGATGGCACATGGGGATATCAATAACTTAGAAAAGGGACAGTCCGTGGTCGCCAAGCCTCCAGCCTTCCTAGGAGAAGAGGACTCAAACTTGGGACCATGGGGTCCTGCAGTGGCCCTGACCTCCCTTGGGAGGGCGCACTGCTGCTCAGCATGTGTCTTTCTTCTCTCCTCTTTTGTTTTGGTTTTTTTTTTTCCTATAAAAAAACAAAACAAAAACAAAACAGAAAACAGGTCAAGCCACAAGGAGTCAAGGCCAGAAAGAGGCCCTGCCCTTGAGGACAGGGGCAGGAAGTGAGAGGGGAAAGAGCCGCACCCGGCCCTGGTGTGCCCAGGCCCGAGGTTTGGGTGGCCGTGCCTGGTCACACCAGGTTGTATTCCTTCAGGTTCAGCTGCAGGATGGTGTCTTTCACAGCAGCAAACACAAAGCGGATGTTCTCGGTGTCGGTGGCGCAGGTGAAGTGTGAGTAAATGATCTTATCACTGTCGGGATTCAGGTCCACAAACATCTTGAGGATGAACTCACGAGCAGCCTGTGCATCCCGCTGCGGCCCTGCAGGGAAGGAGGTGAGGGCAGAGGTCAGCGACCTCCCAGGTGCCCAGCACAGTGGCAGCCAGGCCTTGGGGGACAGTGGGGGACACAGGGCAGTGCTCACCATCGAACTCAGGGAAGTAGTCGACCAGGTGTGAGTGTAGGATCTTGTCTTCTAGAAGGTCCTTCTTGTTGAGGAAGAGGATGACAGAGGAGTTCTGGAACCAGGGGTAGGTGATGATAGTGCGGAACAACGCCTTGCTCTCCTCCATGCGGTTCTGTGGGCCACATACAAGGTGAGCAGGCTACCCATGCTTGGCCCCTCCTGGCCCCACGAGTATCCCCAGCATCACCTCATTGTCTGACTCCACCAGGACCTGATCATACTCGCTTAGGGCTACCAAGAACATGATGGACGTCACATTCTCGAAGCAATGGATCCACTTCCTGCGCTCTGACCTCTGGCCGCCCACGTCCACCATCCTAGAGAGAGACCACACAACTCAGCTCCCAGACACTACCTTCAGCCCATCCCTATTCCTAAAAGTCAAGGTGGCTGCAGCCCAGTATGACCAGGCAGGTGTCCCTGTAGAAACTCAGGTCCCTTGTACAAATGGGGCAGTGTCTGCCCAGCACCGAGGTAGCCCTTCGGACTTGAATCAGAGACATATTGCTCTATACAGGTTGGGGCAGACACCATTTCCTTTCCATTTGTGTTGGTGGCATGGGAACCACAGGGCTGCTCACCTGGGCACACCTGGCCAGGTGGTCCCCAAGGGTGCACCATGGGCCTATGCCCTCCCTGGAGTGGCTGTGGTAGCCTAGGATGGACACATGGCTTGGGGGGGGGAGGGGCTCTCTTGGAAATATAGCCACATCAGTGCTGGGGAAACATGTGCCTATGAGCGGCCAGCACAGGGAAGTAAGGACAAGGCAGTGGTGGACATTCTGTGCTCATGCCCTAGGAAAGGGTCTCTGCCCTTATGTCATGGCATCATGGTGCCACCTTGCAAAAAGGCAGGTTAAAATTGAGCTGCACATGTAGGAAAGAAAAGGCAGCAGATGGTATAATACGCTGCAGGTCATGGACCTGAAGACAAGTGTCACCCAACCCACCCTGACCTGAGTCTGTGGGTGCTGAGTAGAAGCAGCGCACATCCCCAGGGCACACCATCAATGCTGAAGTCCCAGGTAGGGGCCCTAACAGGTTCTCCAACTGGAGGCCTCAAAGTCCAGGTCACTTTAGGCCTCAGGACTTTCCCCATCTCCCGACAGTACCCAGGTCCCAACCGGAAGTCCCCTGGGTCCCATGGCACCCTGACCATCACCTGAAGATGATGTTCTCCAGGTCAAATGGGTACTCAATGATGCCAGTCGTGGGCACACGCACCCGTAGCACATCCTGTTGGGTGGGCAGGTAGCCTACTGTGGCGATGCGGTCCACGTCTGTCAAGTAGCTGCAGTGTAGGGGTGTCAGTCGGCACCTGGGACATGGTGCAGATCCCACACCCACACCAGACAAGACCTCGCCATGACTATGCCACACTATGCCATGAACTGGGGACTGGAGGGACCAGTGGCCTGGTACACTGCCAGGCCCTACCAGCCCTGGTGAGAGCACACTGCCTCCATGGGCGTAGGGACACAAGTGTCCCAAATAGAAAATGATCCCAGGAAGGGACTTGGCACTGCCAGGGGCTGCTGGAGAGCAGGGCCCCACTCACTGCTGACACCATGTCAACCATGACGACCTCCTAGGCACCCCTGGTAAGATGGTGGAAGTGGAGGTCTCAGTCTTGTCCCTTTCACCCTCATCTCTCTGGGGCAGGAGTGGAAGGAGGGTCAGTGGCAGGGGATCTGGACAGGCCACATGAGCCACCCCACCCCGTGGCCTACTGGCCTAGGCTGGGGCCTTTGTGTCTGTTTCAGCTACACACACCAGCCACACTCACTACTTAGCCGAGTCAGACAGCTGGAACTCCCGCCTGCGATCGTAACACTCCTGGACGCCAGGATCACTCCACAGTGTCTTGATGGCATTCACATACTGGTGCTCAAATGTTGTGACCTTCTCTACGTCCACCTCCCGGATCAGAAGTGCATTGGCCTGAAAAAAGAGGGAGGGGCAGAAGGTCATGAACTCTTGGGGAACCCTGGTAAAGCAGAGTCCTCAGAGCTGGCAGGACAGTTAGGGAAGCTGCAGCTTGGGTTCACAAGGCCCAGGCTCCTGAGAGGTAACAAGGCTCTATGCCCCAGGACTCCTGGCAGCCAGGGTACAGTGCCTACAACCTGTGCTTCCTGACCTTAGAAGCTAAGCCGTAAATCACTGTGTGTGTGGGTGAAGGGCTGGGGGAGATGAGGACGGATCTGCCCCCTTTCTATATACCTTTGTTTTCTTAAACAAGGTCTCATTTAGCCCAGGCTGACCTCAGGATATAGCTGAAGATGACCTTGAACTCATCCTGTAGGCTCTGGAATGGCAGATGGTACACCTGAGTTGTGTGTGTGTGTGTGTAACCCAGGGCTTCATGCTCTCCAGGCAAGCTTCTACCCACAAATATCTAGCCCAACCATGAACCTGCTCCTTTGAAGCCCAGAAAGGGGACTTCAGGCTGGGGCTGCCTCCCTCTCTCAGAGCTTCCAGGAGGCAGCCCTTCCACATCCCCAGAGGAGCCAATGAATTATACAACACCAGCCCCTCCCCCACCCTGCCCCAGGACCTGACTGTAGATCCCATTCTTCCCAAGGTGGCCCATCTTGTCTCACTAGGAGCAGACATGATTCCCAGCCTAGTAAGGAGTGTGGCACTAACTACTCACTCGCACCCAACATATATACAGGACTGCCTGAGCCTCAATGAACCTGCCCTTAAGTGGGAAGGACCCAAACCAGGACAAGACTGCCCTAGCCCTCATATAGGGCAGAAGTCTGCAGAACACACCCCATCAATCTGTTTGTGGGAAGGGCCAGAAGGTAGAGCTTATCCACAGCACTCCACAATTCTAACACGGCTGTATAATTCCTACCCACCTCCCTGTGCTACGGCTTAAAGACCCTAAGCTCCTGGACAACCACAGTCAAGGCTGCGGAGTCACCAGACCCAGGCAAGCTGAGAGCCAAGGTGCCCCACACACCCATATACAGGACCACAGGACCCAACTTGACACAAGGGCCTCCGTAGGCCCTCATGGTCTGACTCAAAGTTCTTCAGACAACACTTGGCCCTTGGGAGACAGAAACAGAGGGGTCGTGGCGAGCTTCACGCTAGCTTGAAATACTGAGAAAGACCCTGTTTCTAAAGCACAAGGGTTGGAGGCTTAGCTCAGTGTGAGCTCTACCTGATTTCAATAAAAAATAAGCTGGGCATGGTTGTGAACACCTCTAAGCCTCTGAGAGGCAGAGGCAGGAGGATCTCTGAGTTTGAAGCCAGCCTGGTCACAGAGCAAGTTCCAGGACAGCCAGGGCTATGCAGTAAGACCCTGTCTCAAAACAAAACAAAAAAAGTATAGCAGACACGAGTCTCCAGGTGGCCAGGTCATAACGGACACTAGACTTACCACTCTCACTTTCTAGACCCTGACCCAGCTCTCACCTTGTTCTGCTCATACTTGTAGAGGATCTTGAGTGTCTCCATGGCGCGCACCATGGCCTGCATGGCGGTGAAGATGTTCTGGTACACCAGCTTGGTGAAGCCACGCTTGTCCTCCTCCGAGTAGCCGGCACCGTGGATAATGCGCATCTGCTTGATGAAGGTGCTCTTCCCGCTCTCACCAGTGCCTGCAGACCACAGGATGTCACCACGTGTCCCAAAGCCCCACCCACTCACTGTGGGCAACTTAAGACTCTCAACTCGCCTACCTGAGGGATCCCCTGCTCTGCTCCCACCTGAAAACACAGGATGCTCCCTCATGAGCACAGGGTGCCTGCTCTCCAGCTGCCACAGACAGGGACCTCTGAGTCCCACCATGGCCTAAGGCTCAGCAGCACTTGGGACCTCAGCACCCCCCAGGTCAGTTGTTAATCTCTACTGAGCCCCTGTAGCTAACTAGAAGGCCCACATATGGTCAGCTCAGGGTGTGCTCACTTGGTCACCTAACTCTGTTCTCAGCATGAACCCTATCTACTGACACCTCCTACACCTGAAGATGTGCTTGGTACTTAGCCCCTTCAGGAACCGTCCAGAGAGGCGGTTGGGCCTTAGGAAGCAGGCCTGGGGACAGGCTGTCAGCCACCTGCTGTGCACATGACTCTAGGCCACATAGGCTAGTCCCTATGCTAGAGATGAGCCTCAGCTGTCATAGCTCTCTGGTGTGGTGCCTGCAGACATTATCCTCCTCAGATGTTTCCTCCCAATCTGAAAGGGTCCAAATCCCCAAAGCCCGAATGTTATGTCAGCACGTAATATTCTCTCCAGGCTAGTCTGGTCTACACAGAGATCCAGGCATCACTCAACAACTCTTTACCATGTGTGCACAACTGCATGAGCACACATGTGAACGTGCATGCAAAGGTCAAGGCAGACATACACATGTGGGCCCCTCCAGCTTCTCCACATTATGTTCAGAGGTACCAAAAGGGAAAATGGAGGTGGAGAGCTGCATCGGTAAGTGAAGCTGTGTCAGCATGAGAACTGCAGGCAGAAGCAAGAACCCATGGGAAACCTAGGAGATGAGGGTGTAGTGTCCTATAACCTCCGTGCTTAGGGTACACAGGAGTTCCCGGCCAAACTACCTTGGGCTCAATAAAGTGCAGGAGTGAGGAAGGCACCCAGCACAGACCTCTGGCTTCCACATGCATATGCATACATGTGCCAGTGGGATGCCAGCGCAGTCAATATACACTCATGCTGCAAGTAAATTACAAGAATAAAAATAGGGACAGGGCTGTAGCTCACAGAGCCCCGCCTAGAATCCCTCAGTGAGAGGCTGTGGGCGTGGTCATGGTGGAGCCCCGCCTAGAATCCTCAGTGAGCCACTGATGTGGGAGCTGGCCTGAATGAGGCCCTGAGTTTCAATTCTAACACTGAATACACAAAGCAATACTACAAACTCACAACCCAGTGGTTCTCAAACGATCCTTTCACAGGGGTCACATAAAACTATCAGAAGACTACAGATATTTACGTTATGATTTATAACAGTAGCACATTACAGTTAAAGTAGAAAGGGAGGGAAGCATGAGGAACTGTGTTAAAGGGTCACAGTATCAGGAAGTCTGAGAACTATGGCTGTAGGCTCAGTGTAAGTACCTCAGCAGATGTGTACAGAGTTCACACCCCATGCAGGACTAGCCTGGGGCAAATGCCTCAATTAAAAGGCTGCTTAGACCAACAGTAGATGATGAACGTGGTGCACAAGAGGCCACAGGCCACTCACATCCAGACACAGATACTGTCTTCCATATTGGGTTTAATTAGACCACAGAAATGACATCAGGGACTTGAGAGGTGGTGGTGCACACTTTTAATCCCAGCATTCAATAAGCAGAGGCAGGAGGATCTCTAAATTCAAGGCCAGCCTGGTCTCAAACAGAAAACTTCTGTCTCCCCAAGGGTTCTAGCAGGGTGAGTATTCACATTAGCGTGCACACACCTACACACACTCCCAAGGCTTAGCAGACATGTGAGCTCCTGCTCTTGGACAGAGAAAGTGATCTGCTAGGTCAGCTGCATCAAGTCCCTACCATAAACCCAGCCAGTGACAGAGTCTTCAACAGAGAACAGAAAGGATGCAATGCTGTGAGGGACCTGTGGAAGAAAGAATGTTCTTGCTACATGGAACCCCTCAGAGCTTCTGTCCTTTCTGGACTTGCAGATTTTAAATATTAAGACAGCTTGTTGCTCTTGCAGAGGACCTGCTCTGGGCTCCCAGCACCCATGTCAAGCAGTTTAGCTCCATCTCCAGAGATGTCTCCCTCTTGTGGCCACCACAGGTACTGGTACTGCACTCATGTGGAAAAAAATTACTAAAACTTCCTCTGCTCACATGACTCAGGCACACAGAAACACATGGGTGCCCCACCTCTTTGGTCAGTGTGCCCTCACCAGCAACCAGCAGGTTCCAGTGTCCTGCCCTGAGTCTACTGAGCTTGGCCTAACACATTGCCCAAGGGGGTTACACACAAGCAGGCAGCTGCCAAAAGATTATAAGCCACATAGTCAGTGAAGAGCTGCCACTCTTGATGCTCCCAGACCAAAGAAAGCCACCACAGGAACCCAAGGCCAGCAGGAGCTCAGGCTGCTGGACACCATGTGCCAGGGCCAAGACTGCAGCTCAAACTAGAGCCCAGGCTGAGCCACACTACTGTGTGGCTTCCGCAGTGGCAATGTCCCTGAAAGCTGGCTTGACTGTCTGTCCTGTCACCCAGCATCCAGGGGCCAAATACAAACTCAGGATCCCCATGTATCAAACCAAGTCATACCTGGGACCACACACTACCCAGTGTCCATGTTTAAGAAAAGGGGTGATGTTAAGGAGGTCTGGGGCTAGTGCCCTTTTCCTGGCTGAGAGCTCGCTTGCCTGGGGGTCACCTGTAGACTGGCAGTAGGTGTGAGGAGACCTGGGGAACCAATAATTCACAAAGGGCTGGGGAGTGCCTGGCTGATGCCTTTCCCTGAGGATGCTGGATGTGGTGGTGTCTTTAGAGGGTCAGACACTGCTCATCTCTGCTTCAAACCTCTGAGCCTACAGACAGCAACATTGTACACACATGTCCTGAACACACCAGGATAAAGTAATTGAATCCATGTTTCCTGTGGTTCTCAGCAGGCTCAATGATGGGGTGTCTTGATGTTGGGAGTCCCCAGGCATCCTTCTGTAAGTGTTCCTCCACCTGGCAATACCAGGTCTGCCGTATCTACCTGAAGATCAGGGGTACCACAGAGCAGAATAAAGACTGTAGCTGGCAGATAACACAGCATGCTAATAGTAGAGGCCAAGAAAGGCAGGCCACAAGCCAGGCCTGAAACAGGCCACTCAGACCTCCCCACATGGGGAGGAAGGAGACAGAGGGACTGAGCCTCCACTCTGAGAGGAAGACAGGAGAAAGGAGAAAATGCTGAAGGGAGGGGTGGACAGACAGATGGATGGATGAAGGGATGTCTGTGTGTTGGTGGGTGGGTGGATAGGTGGATGGATGGGTGGATGGACGGATGGATGGGTGGATGTGTGGGTGGATGGATGGGTGGGTGGATAGGTGGATGGATGGGTGGATGGATGGGTGGATGGATGGATGGATGGATGGGTGGATGGATGGACGGACGGATGGATGGAAAAATGGGTGGATAGGTGGATGGATGGGTGGATGGATGGGTGGATGGATGGGTGGATGGACGGATGGATGGGTGGATGGATGGGTGGATGGATGGATGGATGGATGGATGGATGGATGGATGAATGGATGGGTGGATGGATGGGTGGATGGATGGACGGACGGATGGATGGATGGAAAAATGGGTGGGTAGGTGGATGGATGGGTGGATGGATGGATGGATGGATGGGTGGATGGATGGGTGGATGGATGAGTGGGTGGATGGATGGGTAGGTAGGTGGATTAATGGGTGGATGGATGAGTCAATGGATAAGCAGATGGATAGGTGGATGTATGGGTACCTGGATGAGTGAGAGAATGGGGTTGAAGTCCTGCAGACACTGGCTTATGTTGCCAGGCAGGTCTTGGCACCAGAGATTGAGGTGGGGAGGAGGGGTGGGAATGCCCCTCACATCCTGGGTGACGCTGGAACACACACAGAGCCTTATGTCTATATACTAGCAAATTTGTTAACACCCCACCCCTCTGATGGAGATCCTCAGTAATCCAGTGGCCCAACCTGGAGTCAGGTGAGGAAGTGCAACTCCTGAGCTGATGTGGCGTTCGAACAGTAGTGCCTGCAGCCTCAGCCCTGGACCTATCACTGAGACCCTCTTGAGGGAACTGAGTCACAGAACAATTAAGTGGCCTGATGTCACACAGTCACTACGTGACAGGCCTGAACATACCTGTGTGTTGTGGTTTCAAGGCTTGGTTCTCAGTCCCTGCCTCATGACACTGCCCTGGGTGGTGAAAATCACAGCTGTAAGTGTGACACCTACCACCAACAGTGACGGCCACGTGCACCAGCCTCTGGACTTGCTGCCGAGATCTTATCTCTGGGCTGGTGGCAAAGTCTCCCAGGGGCCCCAAGGCATGGGCACTGATGGCCTCGTAGGGTCATAGGCCACACTAGTGGCTGACAGTGGAAGCTCCTATCATCTACTGCACAGCAACCCAGATGAACCTTCTGTATCCCACTGAGCACCCCACAACCAGCGTGGAAGCCACTCTTGGGCTGCCCTCTGTGCTGGGCCTCCTCAAGCCTTTATGAAACTCCACAAAGCCAAGGAAGCCTAGTATGACCCTGTCCTGCCTCCACATGTCCCCATGTGGAGCTCTAGACAGCCCAAGGTAGGAGCCCACTGCCAATCATGCAAGCCCCTGTCACACAGCCACCCTCAGACCTTGTGGTGACCCAGAAGCCGGTATGCTCTATCCCCTAAGAGGTGGAGTCTGGGGATGCCAGCATCCCACCAGCCTGGGAGCACAAAAATGCAGACAAAACCCTCGCACCTGGCAGCTTAGCACCTGAACACCCCAGATCCCGGGAACATTGTTTTGGTCCCCAAGCAGTCACCAAGGACATATAGGGGGACGCTGCAGCAAGAGCCATACTGCCTCACACTGAGCCCCACAGTAGCTCCCACCACCTTGGTAGAGGAGGAAACTGAGGCCTGGACATCCAAAGAAATATTCATGACCTCAACCAAAGCCCAGCTCCACAGGGCAGCCTGAGGGCCTGTGGAAGGACTACCCCCCAACCCCCGTGTCTTGTACACCCTGAGCAGCTGATTCCATTGGCCAAGGGGTCCACTCCATAGGAACAACACAGCCCATGGGTGTGGGTGTCATGTGCAAAGCAGGGGACACAGAATGTACAAACAGTGGTGACCTGGACAGAGCACTGGTCCTCAACCCCATGCCAGAAGGATGTTGAGGACCAGTATGGCTGTCACACTGGGGGAGATTCTGGCCCAGCGGGTAGAAGCGGGATGCCCCACAGGGAACAGCCAGGAACAGTGACCGCGGCACTTAAACTGGGGAGAGAGCATGTGTGTGGTGATGCAGGCACCAAAGAAACGGCAAAAAAAAAAAAAAAAAAAAAAAAAAAGTCCCAATGATGACAAATGGCTGTACTCAGCAGTGGTTGTACTGGTGCACTGGCCAGCTCTCAACCTATCTAGCCCTGGGGAAACTGAGGCACGGGTCTGCACACACAGCTACATGGGGCAGCGAGGACACTGGACAGTGAAGCCCCACACTACATGGGTCTTCTCCATACTAGGCCACTGCCTGGGGGCCAGGGAAGCTGCACCCAGCCCCAGTAGACACCTCAGCCCTGCTCTGAGCCTTGGTAATCATGGGGGGCCAGTTATACCCCAAACCCACCAGCCTCCAGTGCTACAGCACACATCCCCAGCTTGCTGTTCTTCCAATGATACCCTGGCTGGCTTACTCCAGGGAACATAAAGGGTCCCCTGAAGGTACCCAGTCAGTAGATGACAGAGTGTACAAGTGGTCCTAGGGCTGCATTCTCTCTGTATTCACCTCTCCCTCTGCATTCACCATACACCCAGGGCCACACAGCCTGGCTGCAGCAACACTATCAGTACTGTGGCCCTCACTGGAGTGAAAGAGGCAAACTATCCTCACAGGCAGCAGGGCCAGAAGGCCACTGCAGACAGCCTTAGGGAACAGTTGGCACAGGGCTGAGCTGGCCACCACTGCTTCAGTTACCTTTGGCTCAAGATAGGTCTCAGCACACAGTGTAGGTACCCCCAACTCTTAGAGATACAACCTGTTGCCTCTTTTGAAGACAGGATCTAATATAGCCCAGGCTAGCCTTGTACTCCCTACATAGCCTGAGATGACCTTGAACTCCTGATCCTGCCTTCACCCCATCCCAATACGGGGTCTGTGTAGTGCAGGAGATGGATTATATTTCTGGGAATCAGTTCAAGGACCCCAGGGGGAGGGGCAACACATCCCTGGCCTCCTGGGGAGTAGCCTGAAGTCACTAGGATCTTGGGACAGGAGCAAGTAGGGAGCCAGCTGAGGCCTCCTTCCCAGGGCGGGAGGCCAGCCCAGCCCTTGGGCCACCCCCGCCGGATCCCCGGCCTTTGGCCGCCCAGCCCGCGGCTCGGGACAGGAAGCTGGGAGCCAACCGCCTGCTTTATTTAGAAAGTTGGGCCCAGCCCTGCCTGGCCTCAGGGACAGGGATTTCCAAGCGAGAGCTCTGGGTGGCTGGCTCCCCAGCGGCAGCAGTGCTCTGCCCCAGCCTGGAGCCACACAGAGAAGCTGAGGCCCTATGGCTCTACAGAGTCTGAGGACCACAGGGACCTTGAACAGTGGCCATGAGTGGAAGTGAATGCCTTGCTCGCTAGAAGGGCTTCTCCAGTTAGTCCCACACATGTCACTGGTCACCACTAGAACTATGAGAGTGACATAGGACAAGCCAGGAGTGTGTCACCCCACAACCGAAGGTGCAGTCAGTCCTGTGTAGCCTCAATTTGAACTTGCTCTGGCCACCAGTCAGCTTTGCAAATTGCTATTTTATACCATGCATGGCTGGGGATGAGGGTCTCTAAGCCTAGGGATGCATCTCACTACTTCACAGTGCCCAGGATGTCCACTGTGAAAACAAGACAGCATATCGGGCAGCCACCTCTCGCCTGATTGAACAATGTCCCCAGGCCACATGGGGACTGACAGGGTGGAATGGGTCACATCAGTGGACAAAACCCATTCCCAGACTGTTCCCCATGGTGCAGACCCAGTATGAGGAAGAGACCAGAATCCTGCAGAGATGGCTCTTTCCAAAAGGACTGCTCAGAATATGGGGACCCTGCCTGCTCCAGAGGTCAAGGTTCTAGGACAGTAATCCCTGGCCTGTTTCCATCCCAGGCAGACCCTGGCAATGGGGCCATGGGGTCTCCATCCTTCAGATGGCTATGAAATGAGAGACAGCACATCAGTGTGGCTGTGTGCAGGAAGATGGAGCAGGTCCCTCAGGCAGACTCCCAGCCCTGCTCACAGAAACCTGTCCAATGGCTAGGACCAAAGGCTTCTAGGATGGTCATTCTTCAGAGCATCATGGGCCTCCAAGTGCCCCAGAGCCAAGGCCATTCTCACCTCCTCTGGAAAGCCCTCCCAGCAAGGCCCTCAACAGTAGTGCCCAATGCTCACCCCTGTCCTACTCAAGAACAAAGTCTCTTTTATACTTTGGACCCTATGCACCAGCTCCCAGACTCCACCACAGCTCTGCACAGGACCCTTCTGTGGAAAGGGTGTGACTGCAGACACAGGTGCCCTTAGGGCACAGGAGGCACCAAGAGCAAAGGTTTGTAGGATGGAGGCATGGTACTGTGTGCAGATCAATGTGAAGCCCCTCAGCTGCCAGCCAGTCAGCCAGGCCAGAGCGTAAAGGGCCAGGGCACACCTCTGAATCTGAGTCTTCAAGGCCAGCATTGGGGAAGGGCCAGGGCTGGGATAACACACCACTGAATTCAGTCACCTGATGTCACCCTCATCAGGCAGTTTACCACTGTTCCCCAAGAGAAAGCTGTTGACCCTCTGTAGAGGTTAGGTAGGGCCACACCGTGCCCCCAAATGGCTGCCCTGGGGCTACTGCTGTTCTCTCTGGGCTGCTCTGCTCTCTCCTCACCCCTCCCTTCCTGGAAGGCAGCTTTGAGGGAATTCCAGCACATTGGGGGAAGTAACACTAGTCTACCCTGAGAACCACATGGGCCACAGCAACAGGAGACAGTGTGTCATCCCCCCCAACTGTCCCCTCCCATGCAACAATGCCAGCACCACTGCCTCCCCCATCCCTCCTCCTCAAAGGCTCCAGAGAGACCCTTCCTCAGGTCCTCCAAGGCCACCTTTTGCCCTGGACTGCAGCTCACCCAGAAGCTGGGAGGGGCAGGTAGGGCTCCCTCTCTAGGGCCCTCATTTGAGGACAACAATAGAACAGCTGGACCTGGGCTCCCAGCAACAGGTGGGCCTTGAGGAGCAGTACCCCAGTGAGTGGGAGATACTGAGCTTCTCTGAGGTGGGTGGGGTGAGGAGAGATCCAGACTGGACCCCAGAGAGACAGGGCAGGGGCAGGGAGGCTGCAAGGCTGACTGTTGTGACAACTACCGGGCGGGTGCAACAGAAGCCCAAAGAAGAAAAGCCACCCACTCTCCTGCACCTAGCTCCAGTGTGGAGGAATTCAGACATCTACAGAACTGGGAGGGAGGGAGGAGAGGAGCCATGAAAGGAACCAGCCTGGAGCAAAGAAGGACCTTTCTGGGATGTAGTCCTGGGAGGCAGACAAGAGGGTGCAAGCAGGTGGGAATTATCCTGGGGAATCTATAAGCCCAAGGGGTGTTATGTGGGCAGGGCAGCCTACAGAACTCACCCTGAGGCTATGTGGGGAGCAGGGAGAGTAGACTGGTGTGGCTGGGCCAGGGGCCAGCTTCATGCAAGAATTCTCAGGAGAGACAGAAAGCAAGTCCCCATGTGTGCTGGGGGCCGATGTGACCAGGGGATGCAGAAGCCCGCCTCAGATATCAGAGGCAGGAGGCTGACCCCAGAGGAATCTGAGGCCTGGGCAACAGGCAGGCTGGCCACCGCAGGCCCAGGCCACCTGCACAACGCAGGGTGCAGCGATCCCGGAAGGGCTGACCGCTGCGGGGCAGCGCTGACCAGTTGCTCCGGGGACACCGGCTGTGGGCAGCGGGCTGGGAGCATCGTGCGGGGCTGTCACCGAGCGCTGCTGGCCCTGCAGGATCGACCGAGACCCGATACCCCGGCGGGTGCGTGCGCCCTGCGTGAGCTAGGACCCCCGACAGGGCCCGGATGCCCCGGGCGCCCACCCGGTCCCCCTGACAGAGGTCCCACGGCACGGGGACGCAGCTCACCGAGCAGCAGCAGCTTGAGCTCGCGCCGGGCGTCGCGCTTGTCCCGCCGCAGTTGCTTCTCGATCTCTGCGTTGATGCGTTTCGACTCCTTCACCTCGTCGCTCAGGCAACACGCCATCATGGACTCCAGAGTCATCGTTGCGGTCCCCCGGCCGCCGCCGGCACGGCCCTGCCTCGGCCCGGTCCCTCCGGGCCCGGCCCGGCCCCAGAGGCGCGTCCGCCGCCCGCGCCGCGCCGCGCCGCGCAGCCACCGCCGCCGCCGCCGCCACCCGCAGCCGCCGCCACCGAGCGCCGGCGCCCGACGACCTGAAGCGCTGCCACGGGCCCCGCGACGGGCAGGCGGTGCGGCCAATGGGAGGGGCCGCACGGCTACGCGCGCGCGCGCGCGCGCCGCAGGAACCGGGCTTGAGGACCGGCTGGGGGCGGGGCCTCGACGCTCGGGGGCGGGGTCTGGAGGGCGCAGCGCAGGCGCGCGTGTGGTTTGCGTCGACGTGGGAAGGAGCTGGCGCCTAGAATTGTGGGAATGGGGAAGACTCGCCTGCGGGAGCTCGGTTCCTCTAAGAAGGCTTCGCTCGGCTACACTCGGCTCCGCTCGGCTGCACTCGGGGAGACCCCGCTCGGCAGTGCTCGTCTCATCTCCCGAGCGGCCTGGAACAGAGGCCAAGTTCGTACCTGACCTGTGCGCCCGCAGGGGCCATCACCGTCTATGGATATGCGGAAATGCCCTGGCCTGACTCGCTCGACCATTCTTAAACAGGCCTACTGTGTGCGGGCCAGAATGCGTGCCCTACTGTACATTATTCACGCAGCATCCGCTAAGTACCAGGTCACAAGTATGAACGGAGTGCTTCCTGTAGAGTGGGCACGGATGGATGCTGCAGAGCCTGCTGTAGCGCAGGCATTAATGTCACACCTACTGTGCACTAGGCATTAAGGGAACATGTACTATACAATCCGCCACTTTCAAGACAGTACGCGAGCTGAGTCCAATATTCAACATAAGCCAAGCATGGATGCTGTGCCTGCTGCACACCAGACATCGGTACAGCACCTGCTGTCTACTAGGCGCTAATGTATATACGGCTGGCCTCAGACATTATAGAGCATCTCCTGTCCACCAGGCATTAACATCATTCCTGATAACTGCCAGGTGAGGAGTAAGCTGTGAAGTGTCTTCCTCCTTCCAGAAAGACTTGAGTACACAGTCAGCGCTCGATCAGTACGTTTGGGATGTTAGTAAAACAGACCAAGAACTTGAAAACCAGGTGCTCTCATGGGTGTGGGGCCATGTGCAGGAGGGGTCCTGCTCTGCACTGTCCCTGGCCAGGGACACTGATCCCAGTCTCAAGATAAGGAGCAGGAGAGGGCCAAAGTCCCCGTTTATTAGCTGGTTGGGGGTGCAGGGAGATCACTCCCTGAAACTGTCGGGCCCTGTCTCCACCCAAGGGACTCCTGGTGGCCCAAGGAGGTCAAAGTTTGCCTTACAGCTCACAGGTGCAGCCGCTCAGCCTGGGCATCACGAATGCTGGGTGACAGTCACTTTTAGTTCTCTGTGTGTACACGGTTCCCCTCCTTTCCTCTCCAAAGTTTCTCTGTGTAGCCCTGGCTGCCCTGGAACTCTGTAGACCACTCTGGCCTTGATTCACCTGCCTCTGCTCCCCGAGTGCTGGGACTAAAGACGTGCCACCACCCCAGGCACCTTTTCTTAAATTTATTTTTATTTTATGTGCATTGGTGTTTTGACTACATTCATGTTTGTGTGAGGGTGTCGGGTCCCCAGAACTGGAGTCACAGGCAGTTGTGAGCTCTGTGTAGGTGCTGGGAACAGAACCCAGGTCCTCTGCAGATGCAGCTGGTGCACTAACCGCTGAGCCCGTTATATTATCCTCTTCTATAAATGGGGCATATGGTAGTCACCACTCTAGAGTATGGGCACAGGAGGATTGGTACTTTGAAGTCACCCTGGGCAATGTGGCAAATAAAAAAATAGAGGGGCAAGTGAAGCAGGGGTGGGGGGTAGCTCAGCGGTTAAAGCACCAACTGTTCTGACTGCCCCTGCAGAGCACCCAGGTTTGATCCCAGCACTGGCATGGTTACAACCCTGTAACTCCAATTCTCAAGCTTCTGCTTCTGACTCTGATTTCTGGCCCCTTCAAGTACTGACCACCAAGTGTTTTCCCCCTCCCCAGCTCTGCTCTGCTTAGGGTTCATGGGTCAAGGATCCTCACTTGGAAAATTGTCATCATGTAGGTGGGGGGGCAATATGGAGAGATGGCTCAGAACTTAAGAGCACTGGCTGCTCTTCCAGAGGTTCTAAGTTCAAGTCCCGGAAACCATCTGTAATGATGATATCAGGTGTGCAGGTAGAACATTCTATACATAATAAATAAATCTGAAAAAGAAAGAAGGAAGCAAAGAAAGAAGAGAAGGGAAAAGGGTCTCAGGGCCTGAGGGGGTTCAGCTGGTGGGATCCCTCACTGTGTAAGCCTGAGGACCTGAGTTCAAATTCAACACCTGCTTATGGCACTGAGAGACAGCCTAGCTGACCTGGGTCACCAGACACCCTGGCCAGGGCAGAGCTGCAGAGAAAGATACTACATGATCTGTGCTGCTCTGGCCTCCAGGTGGCTGCACGTGGGCGAGCACACCCTTAGCCACTGGGGGAGGGGATGGCACTTGAACAGATAGAGGCTCTGTAACCCAGGCTAGCCTAGAACTCACAACAATCCTGCCTCAGCCTCCCGAAGGCTGGGCTGTGGAATGTGCCTCCACCTCTGTGCTCAGTGCCAAGGGACTTTTTAGGAGCAGGAACTAGGCTAACTCCATGGTGATGACACCCTGAGACCCCTTCTGTATGTGGACACCCAAGGTGTAAAGAATCCCAAAAGCACCAGGCATGGTAGGTCTGGTCCTCCATCCCAGCACTGGGAGGCAGAGGCAGGACGATCTCTGTGAGTGAGTTCCAGGCCAGCCTGGAGTACACAGAGAAACCCTGTCTTGAAAAACCAAACAAATACATTAATTAAATAATATAATCCAAAAGTCCAGGCCCTTTAGTGCAGGCCTGTCATCCCAACAACTGGGAGGCTGAGACAGGAAGATGACAGGGCTAGACTGCCAAATAGGAGAGCACTGGGAGCCAGGGAAACTGAGGCCCAAGCAGAAGCAATGGCCTGGCACCACCCCTACCGGAGGCCCCAGAGCCAAAGTCCAGCTGTTCCCTCTTCCCAGCCCTGCCCTTAGACCCAAGCTATAGGGTTTATGGGCCAGGGACAGGGCCGCTCCCTCTCAAGGAGCTCACAGATACTGAGTGTACTGGGTGGGGGCCCAGGGCCTTTGCACAGCCTGGAGATTGCTCCCATGCCCAGCCCTAAATGACAGTGTCCCTGAAACACCACCTCTGCCCTGTATGACACACAGAGCTGTCCCCTCAGAGCCCTGGGACCGTCTCACCCTTTTCTGCCTGAATTAAAACATCTTTATTTCTCCTCCTTTTAAATGTACTGATGCTTTCCCTCCTTCTATTTAATAGTCCTGATTGTCCTGGAACTCACTCTATAAACCAGGCTGGCCTCGAACTCAGAGATCTGCCTGCCTCTGCTGAAATTAAAGGTGTGTGCCTTTATTACCACCCAGCCTGGTGTTGCTTTTTTTAAAAAAAAAAAAAAAATTTATTTTTATTTTATGCACATTGATGTTTTGTCTGCGTGAGGGAGTTATAGACAGGTGTGAGCTGCCATGTTGGTTCTGGGGATTGAATGCAGGTCCTCTGCTCTTAACTGCTGAGGTCACCAGCCCCCTTAAAAACACATCTTATCAGATCTCACTATGTAGCCCAGGCTGACCCTGGGAGCAGGAAGGATGCTTATAGTCAACAGCGCTAGGACATCAGCAGGAGATGGGCCCTACCCAGCACACTCGAGGTCCTGGGTTCCATCCTTAGGGAAATAAACCAGATGTGGCATACACTTGTCACTGGGAGGCGGGTCAGTAGTTCAAGTCCATCTTCAGTTACATGGTGAGCTGGGGGGATCAGTCAGAACTACGTGAGACCCTATCTCAGGTACTCTGATAATGAACGGTGGTGAAAACAGAAAGTCCTCAACTCCCACCTAGAATCCCCCAGTGGGAAGTTGGGGGCGTGGTCAGGGTGGAGCCCCGCCTAGAATTCCCCAGTTGGATGCTGGGGGCGTGGTCAAGGTGGAGCCCCCGCCTAGAATCCCCCAGTGAGGGGCTGGGGGCATGGTCAGGGGAGGGGTTGGGTTAACCCTCAGTGTAGACCCCAGAATATAGCTGTCACACTGGGGGAGCTCCCAGCGTGGAATGGGGGTAGGCAGGGACTCAGCTCAGCACCCTGCAGAGCCCAACATGTCCCATTAAGAACAAACTAGTGCAGTGTCTACAAACCCATAGGACCCCTGGCCTAGCCTACTGATCCATACTGCCGCAGTCTGAAGCACCCCATGGAGCCTGAGCGACTCCAAACCCGGAAATGACGTCACCACCCTCCCGGCCTTGGGGTGGGCAGCAGCCAATTCTGGGGAGCCCCCGCCCCCGTGTGGATCATTCTGGAACTGCAACATTCTGTGAATATCCGGCATTTTTATCAATTTAGATGTTAAAAATTGGGTGTGGTCCTGGCCCTGGGCTCCAGATCCCTCGGTGCTGGGAGTCACCCCCTTCCGTCCGCGGGGTGGAGTCACTACGGACCAGTCCATTCTTTTTATTGGGGGGGTCCTGGTGCTGAGCAGAGAGGTCTTTGGGGATGATGGCCCCTGTGCCCACTGTTAGGAGTTAATACACCTGTGGAGCTGGCTGGTTCCGGATTGAGAAGCTGGTACAACTAACACCCATGCCATAGACAGAGAGGCCAGAGAGGTGGAAACTGTCCAATATCTCTCCAAAAGAAGCAATGCGGTGAGACCAGGGGGAGTGGTGACCCTCGTTGCACAGGTTGTGGGCTCCTGGCCCTTGCCAGCATGCACACAGTGCGACCATCACCCATTCCTGGCAAATCAGTGTCAGCACTTGGGGACAGTTCTCCTAGGCCAGCTCCAGTTCGAATCTCACTCTCCCCAGGAAGCTGTGCATTTGTCGAACAGAACTGACCTCTCTGACCCCCTGAAAGCGCTGCACCCTCACCTCCAGATTATGGAACTCATGTACTAGGCCGCTGGTCACTGGGGACACTGGTGTCCAAGGGGTGGGTAGGGCTGCTCTCTCTCTGTCTTCACCTGCAGAGTTAGGAAAACGAAGATGTGCTCTGGCCTCTCTCTCTACCAAGCTATTTTGTTTGTTTGTTTGGGAGTTTTGTAGGGATATGTTTCAAATGTAAGAAAAACCAGTCTGAGATATCAGAGGGATCTACCCACAGTCAGTCTAGGAGGATCAGACAGTGGTAACTCTCACCTTTAATCACAGCACAGGGAATATCTGGGAGTGGTGACCTATGCCCTTAATCCCAGCAAATCTGAGTTTGAGGTCATTTTAGTTTACAGAAGGAGTTCCAGGTTCCCAGGCAGGCAGTGGTGGTGTCCCGCCTTAACTGAGGAAAGAAAGTATTTAAGGCAGGCATAGAAAGACAGAGAAGGCAGAAGCCATGGTTCATACTGTTAGTCCCAGCACTTGGGAAGCAGAGGCAAGAGAATCTCTGTGAGTTCAAAGCCAGCCTGGTCTTCAAAGCAAGTTCCAGGACAGCCAGGACTGTTACACAGAAAATGCTGTCTGGAAAAAACAAAGACTGGAGGAGGTGAATCTGTCCTCTGATATCTCCGACTGTTTTTATTATATTTGAAATTATCCTCATACCTGTGCCATCATGCCCAGCCATATACCAGTTTGTACCATGGTCCTCATGGTGTTTGGGAAGCCTTTCTCTTACCTGCCACCTTCCAGCTGCAATAATTTTGTGTATTGAGACAGGATCTCATGGAGTTCAGGCTGACTTCTAACTCAACTCAGTAGCTGAGGATGTATTTTGAACCCTCCTGCCCTCTTGCCTCAGCTTCCTGTGGGCCAGTCTGCAAGCAGAAGCCTAGAGAGGAACACCTTAGGGACCAGGGAATGCCAAGGGGAGTAGCCCAAGCCTCCCTGTTCCTGGACAAGCCAGATGTCCCTGCAGACTCACTCAGCCTCAGAATTATACTGTTGGTCCCCGGGGAGTCTGGGCAAGGCCTGAATCACCCCCAGGTGACTCCTTGATCTGAGGCTCCTGCCCCATGGGTATGTCAGATGGCCCTGAGCAGAGATAAGTCACCAATACCACTTGCTGCCCCTAAGGAGCTGGGTGGGGGGAGTCCATTCCAGCAGTGTGCCCCACCCCCGGCCAGGCCACAGGTTCCTGAATAAACCAGGTGTGGTGTTACACAGCTGTCATTTAATTACTCTGGAGATGGTAGCAGAGGCATCAGATGTTTAAGGGCAGCCTCAGCTACAGGAGGCATTGGAGGTAAGCCTGGGCTACAAGAGACCCTGAGTCAAAAAGAAAAAAAAAAAAACAAAGTAAAACCAAGTAGTTTGAGACTTGCTCCTTATCTTCCATCTCCAAAAGGAAGATAAGGACAAAATAAAGAAATTAAATGCCTGAATGTGTACAGCATCAACATGAAGAGGTAAGGTGCTGGAGAGCCCCCACCTCAGGGCTGGGCTGCCAGGGAGCAGTCTGGCTTGTGTGTGTGGTTGGTTGGTTTGTCATTGTCTGCAGTGCTGGGGACCCTATGGCCTGTGCTCACCCAGAGACAAGCACCACAGCCACAGCCTGAGGGTTTATGATATAAGGATGCATGTAGCCCAGGCTTCCCTCACATTTACTTGGGGAGGCTGTCCACGAGTGTCTGACCTTCCTGTCTCTGCCTTCCTTCCACGTGCTGGGATCCCAGGTAGGACACCACTTTATCTGGCTCAAAAGGGAAGAAAATGTAATAGAAAGTCCTAAATACACAGCCTGTCCACACATTCAGTCTTGACTCTGCCTAAAGGACACAGGAATCATTCACAGCTTGTGCAAAGGCAGGATTCTTGGAGGGGGGCATTGGCACGGTGGTGGGGTGACTCAGGCCTGTGGGCACCTTCTCAGTTAAGGTCCTCTGCAGTCAGGGTTCAATAAATGCTCAAGAGGAAACCAGTGGACAGAGGAGCCCCCTTCCCACCTCCTCCCGCCCCCCCCATCCCACCCCCACCACGGATCAGAGGCCCTGCTTGCTCTGGTCTCACTAACTGGATACTTGTCCATCGCATAGCCCCAAGTTCCTTTGTGTCTGGCTGGAAGGAGCTGAGTGTCAGGGCTCAGAGCTGCAGACAAAGTGAGGGGTGGGGAACAGGCTTCAGAGAAGACCAGACTTTCCAGTCTGACCTGAGCTACTTTGTTTGGGGTGAAGGTTTGAAACCCTCATTCTGGTATTTTTAAGCAAGACTGTTTTGGGAGGGTCTCATGTAGCCCAGGCTGGCCTCAAACAAACTGCTTATGCCTTGGCTTCTCAGCTGCTTGCTTCCCATGGTGAATGGTGAGCACTTACCATGAACCCAGACCCAACTGAGATGGTAGTGACTCCCTGGAGTGGATGTCTGGGGCCAGGTATCATTTAGCACCCATAGGGCCCAGGACACACAGAGAATTCACATGGTACCCCGGTGCCTCCTGGGTAACAGCTCAACTCCAGCCATTGTCTCAGAGTCACCTGCCTTCATGCTACCCCTCAAAAGGGCCCAACACAATGGAGCCTGAGTCTATGTCCTCTCCTGCCACCTGCTGTATGACTTGGTTCAGGACAACTACCCTTTCTGTGCCTCAGCTCCTTTAGGGACACTGGTAACTCCTTCTTGTTCAAGTATTTCCCAGAAGCCTCCTACAGACAGAGAACCTGGACAGAAGGCTCAGTGGTTAGGGCACTGGCTGCCCCTGCAAAGAACCCGGGTTCAGTTCCCAGCACCCACACAAGGCTCACAACTGCCTGTCACTCCAGTTCTGGGGACCTAACACCCCCTTGTGGGTATTGTGTGTACAGATGTGCAACCGCTCACTCAGGGATGCAAGACATCAATAAAAAGCAGAAATAGGAAGTGTCTGGAGCCAGGTCTGCCATCCCAGCTTTTGGGGGGCTGAAGCAGAAGAACCCCAGTTCAAAGACAGACAGCCTGTGTTACTTAGTGAGATCCAGCATCAAAACGGTGAGTAGAAAGAGAACTGGGCAGAGTCCAGACCTAAACCTCCAGTGGGTCACACGTGGGGACAGCCTTGGACATCCTCTGTCAATCAGCCACTGTTAGCAGATATGTCAGTGCATACATTAGACAAAGCTTGACCATAGTGCCGCCCTTCTCAGATGCTTTAGAAAATTGTTTATTTAGTTATTAATTAATTAATTACTTTTTTGAGGTAGATTCTCCTGGAACTTGCTCTGTAGACTAGGTTGGTTTTAAACTCACAGAGATCCTCCTGATTCTGCCTCAGGAGCGCTGGAATTAAAGGCGTGCACGTCACCACTGCCCTGCCCAGCAAATAAGAAAGGAAGGAAGGAAGGAAGGAAGGAAGGAAGGAAGGAAGGAAGGAAGGAAAAGCAAGTGTCAAGATGAGTGTTGTGATGCCTGGGTCCCCAGTGGCCTGCTGTGACCTGTGTGAGGCCTGTGTCCAGCTTCTTGGCCCCACAGTGGGTGACCAGATCCTTCATTTTACATTTTAGGCAGTTAGTTCAAGAGCAACTGTGCCATCCCCATGGTTGGGCAGGGCAGGGACGTGACCACACAGGGCCAGCCACTGCTGTGATGCTTGACTTTCTAGGCCTTAAAGATGCTGCCCTGGTGGGAATCAGAAGGGGCCACCAAGAGACGGGTCTGTATGTCCCAAGGTAGGACAAGATGATCATAGGGGAATGCGGGCCTGGTGCAGGAGGGGCAGGAAGTCAGGACTATCCTCTGCTACAGAGTTCTAGGCCAGCCTGGGCTACATGATACTCTATTTTCATAAAATAAAATGAGATAATGTCACTTTCGACAGTGAGACCTTTACCGGAAGCCCCGGCAAGGGCAGGGTCTAGGTCAGTGTGGGAGCCACGCCCAGCTTCCTGGGTTCCTGGTCTCCATGTTTCCTTCTTCCCGTTCTCTGTCCCCCTACTCCTAGCTCCCCACTCAGCATCAGCATCAGAGTGGACCAGGCCTGGGGGGGCTACTTGTTTCTCATCTCTGGCTTTGTGGGCCACCTGAGCATAACAGTTGATGGCACTTGTCTCTGTAAGTCTCAGGTATGGGACAGGGGGGTCTTCCTATAGAACTCAGGCTGTCTGAAATTGTAGGAATCCTCCTGCCCCAGCTTGCTCTGAAATGTTGGGATAATGAGTGTTAGCCCAGGAAACTACTTTCCTTTTATATATTTATTTATGTTTTATTTTTTATTATTTTTGAGAAAGGACTCATGTGACTCAGGCTGTCCTTGAACTCAGAGATCCTGCCTCTGCATCCTGAGCACTGGGATTAAAAGCCTGTTCCTGTGGTCCTCTAACTTTTTGTTGTTTTGAGATAGGGGCTCATATGGCCCAGGCTGTACCGGAACTCATTGTGTAGATCAGACTGGCTTCCACCTGCCTCAACCTTCTGTGCACTGGATTAAGGCTTTGCACCACCATACAGTGTCTAGTAGTTTTTGTTGTTTGTTGAGGGGGGCCCAGGTTGGCCTGGAGCTCTTGATCCCCTTGCCTTCAGACCCCAGTCAGTGAATGACAGGCCTGGCCCCCATCTGTGGGATGGTTGTCACCACGCTGCCCAGTGTCCGTCCCCCTCCCCCGCCCCCAGCTGTGCCAACCCTCCCCACTCCAGAGAGGAAGGAGACACCCGGTAGTCTCTCGATAAAAGCTTCTTGGAGCCTGGGCGCCCACACTGTGGGTCTGTGGCCTGGGGTGGGGGGACACTGAGGCAGGCCACGGGCCGAGCTCGGGGCCGCGGCGGGGGCGGGGCGCGCGGGGCCAAGGTCACGGGTGGGGCGTCCGGGCCTGCGCAGTGCCGGGCGCGGCAGGTGGAGCGGGAGCCCGGGCGGCACCGCGTCGCCATTACACAATAGCGCGGGCGGCGCGGGCGGGCGGCGGGCGGCGCAGGAGGCGGGACGCGGGGCCCCGGAGCTGCCGATCGGGGACAAAGCGCGGCCGCCCGGCGCCCCCCGAGCCGCCCGAGCCGGGGCGCAGCTCGCGCCCCCCGCGACTGACATGATGTTTCCGCAAAGCCGGCACTCGGTAAGGGGGACCCCGCGCGCTGCACCCCGAGGCTTGCCCTGCACCCCCGGTGCTCGCCCTGCACCCCCAGCTCGGTTCTCTGCACCCCCTCTAGCTCGGATCCCGCCTATCTCCCTGCCCAGGGCCTGTCCCAGGGACTCCCCACGCGCCCCCAGCTCCCAAAGGCCTGTCCTCAGCCCTGGGCTCTGTCCCCAGGGTCCTTGCACCCCACAACCCAGGCTGTGCGCACCCCACGACGCAGCACTGCATCCTTCAGCCTGGATCCCTGAACTTTGATCCGGGCCCCGAGCCCCCACCCTCTGCCCATCCCGACTCCAAGGTCCCCCCCCCCCAGGCTCCGGACCAGCCTGTCTCCCAGCCCAGGGCCCCGCACCCCACTCCAGCCGCATCCGGCCTGTCTTCCAGCCCTGAGGCTCAGGCCCAGGGCTGCAGCACCCCAAGCCCAGGCCGCGCATGCCCTCCAGCCTGAGACCTTGCACTCCCCAGGCCCAACTCGTTAATGGCTCCAGACCGGCCTGTCCCCAAGTCCAAGGCCTTGCACTTCCTTTCACCTCAGATTTGCCTTGTTCCCTAGTCTGCTGTCTGGGCCCCCAAATCCAAGCCCGCACCCCATGACTCTTCCTCCAGCCTGGTTGGGCCTGGCGTCACCATCCGGGCCCAGCGCCACCCCCAAGCCTGGCCCTGCAGCTTCAGGCCATGCACCCCAGAGGCCTGTCTCCACTCAGCCCCCATCCTACACCCTCAGCACCAGTGTGTGGGGGATCCTGAGCCCCTATAATGCCCAGTGTGTCTGCCCCTGGCCAGAGGCCGAGCCCCTGACCAATGCCTCCCCCCACCAGGCGCCGTCTCCCCCCCCCAACATCCAAGCCTGGCTCCTCTTGCCTCTCACCCCAGCTCCCATTGGCCTCGCACTCCACACCCTGTTCCCAGCCTTGCCCCCCAGATGCTAACTCAGCTCCCCAGATCCGAGGATAACCCAGCTCCTGACCCAGAGTCCTCACGTGCCTGCCCTATGCATCCCCTCAGCTCCAGGGACACCTTCAGCCTGCCCTCACCGCTACCAGCTCCCTCCCTGACTCTCAGACCTGTCTTCTCCCTCCATGACTTTGGCTGGGGCTTGGGGGGAACCCAGAGAGGCACCCCTGGGGCTAGAAAACGTTGAGGTCCCCTCCTGGAAGAGTAAACCTTTGAGGAAAACAGGTGTGATGAGGTTACCCCCAGGAAATGTGAAGTGATAGCTAGGTGCATCTTCCAAGCTGGTCTTGAAGAGAGGCCTGTGCCCTGCTTGACCGAGAGGGCTTCCCTGGAACCCCTCTGGGGGTGGCTGGAGGACAGGAGTGCACACCTCCCCACGGGTGCCAGCCCCTCCAAATGACCAGCCCTAAAAGTGCCCCAAGCCTGGCGGCCTCTCAGCCCCCTCCTGCGGAGCTCAGCCTGGGAAGTGGGGCGTGGGCGGGGCGCTCACCCTCCCGCACCCCTATCCCGCAGGGCTCCTCCCACCTCCCCCAGCAGCTCAAGTTCACCACCTCTGACTCCTGCGACCGCATCAAAGATGAGTTCCAGCTGCTGCAGGCTCAGTACCACAGGTGAGCCTGGGCCGGGGGTGGGGTGGGGTGGGGTGGGGTGGGGTGGAGTGGGGTGGGGGGCACCTCCCCCCCAATATCGGGCTGGCCTAGGGAAGGCTGAGAGAGGAAGCTAGAGGCTCAGCAGTTCAAGGACATTCTCAGCTACTTAACAAGTTGGAGGCCAGCCTGGGCTATGTGCCACTCTGTCCAAAACCAAACCAGCCTCCTCATCCTCATCATGGGGGGATGGAAGCTGAGGCGCAGGATTCATGGCTTCAGAGGCCCCTTCCCCAGAGAGCATGTTTTTCTCATTTTAACACCAGCTGCAGTGGGTGCCCAGAGAGGGTGAGTAATCAGCCCAGGTTCACACAGCCACACCTTCTCTTTCTGTCCACTTGTGGAGTGGGGAGCTCTCTGTTATCCCTCAGAGCCCCCAAATGGCTGGCTCTCATAAATTCTTTTCCTGTTTTTCATGTGTGAAACTGATCACCCCGAAACCCAGAGAGATCAGCAGTTTCCAAGGGCTTGCACAGCACACAAACAGCCTGAAGCTGGGGGGAAGCTGGGGAAGGGGTGGCCCAGGGTCCCCATTTGACCCTATACCCCAACGGTGAGTGGGCATGGGTGTGCAGGCCCCATGTTCCAGCTCTCAGATGCACATGCAGGAGGATAGAAATGTTCTGGGCTAGGCTGAGGTACAGTGTTAACCTCTGTCTCAGAAAACATTGCAATAATAATAATAATAATAATAATAATAGTAATAATAATGACTTTGAAAGGCCTTCAGATTTCTCTAAGAAAAAGAATCTCAGATTCTGTGAAGGTTTTGTTTTGTTTTTACCTTTTAATATTTATTTTAAGATAGGGTCTCGTGTAGCCCTGACTGTCCCCAGCTCCCTTTGTAGCCAAGGATGACCTTGAGCTAAGAGTAGGTGACAGGCAAAGAAGAGACCCAGCTGGAGAGACCTATCAGCTGGGCCACAACCCCAACTTTGCCATTTTAAAGAGATATTTAGGGGGATAGTGCTGTGCCTCTGGTCTCCCACTGGGGTCCCTGGCCCGGCCCTACTCAGGGCCAGCCTGGCTGACCCTTAGACAGATGCCCTTTTGAGCTGCATTGTGCTGTGCGCTGAGCCTGGGTTCTTGACCTTGTGGAGTGGGGGTGAAGGGGCTCCCTTCTGAGGGGGTCCTACACAGGGTGAAGGGGCTCCCTTCTGAGGGGGTCCTACACAGGGTGAAGGGGCTCCCTTCTGAGGGGGTCCTACACAGGGTGAAGGGGCTCCCTTCTGAGGGGGGTCCTACACAGGAATGCCATCCACATTTTTCAGAATAAGTTTCCTGGTAATCTTTCCCCCCCCTTTCCTATGGTGCTCAAGGCTGAACCATGCCCAGCCCAGACTTACTACTAATTCCTGTGTGTGTGTGTTTAGCCACCGTGTGTGACAGGAGTGTCCCCCTCGGTCTCTTGACCCCCTCTGTCCCTGCAGCTCTCACTGAGTGGGAGATCATAACACAAGCCGGGGCATCCTGGGCCTCTAGTTCTTGTGATTGAGATCACTTGATTAGCCGAGCCCTGGTGAGGGCCCATTCACCTGGATACTGAGTTATTTTGTGAGAACTGGGTTACTGATCCCATGACAGCTGCTGCCTTTATTTTTATTTATTTATTTTTGGCTTTCTCTTCTTCTTTCTTTGTTTTTTGGTTTGGTTTTGTTTGTGTTTTTTGAGACAGGATTTCTCTGTGTAGCCCTGGCTGTCCTTGAACTCACTCTATAGTCCAAGATGGCCTTGAGCTCACAGAGATCCTCCTGCCTCTGCCTCCTGAGTGCTGGGGTTTTCATTTGTTTAGATAGGGTAGAATTCATGGCTATCCTCCAGTCTCACTCTCACGTTCTGAATTTTGTTTTTTGCTTGTTTGTTTTCTGGATTTAAAAAGAAATATTTCTTACTGCATTTATGGGGGTGTGCCATGGTGCAGTGTGAAGGTCAGAGGACATGGGGGGGGTCACTTCCCTCCTTACTTTGAGTGGGTTTCCAGGCCTGGGGCCAGCGCTCTGTCAGTAAGCCACTGGCTGTTTGATTCTGCTGACCTCTCACAATCCTGGCTACTTCAAAGAGGAAACACCTAGGGCCCAGGGAGGTGCAGCAGCCTGCCTGGAATCACACAGAATGGGACAGCTGGGCTGGGCATGAAGAAGGTTCTGGAAGCCAGGACTCCTTGGGGGCTTTTCCAGCTCTGTCCCTCTCAACCCTGGGTTGCCTCAATCTCGTTAGCTTTTTTCTGTATGTGGAGAACTTCTCACTACAATGCTCACTCATCCTCTCAGGGTGCCCACTGAGTCACATGTTAAGGTGGAGGGCAAGTTGGCATTCCTTACCAGTCACTCACAAAGGCACCTCTGCCTTGGTGGTCGTCGTTTCATTGAGAATGCTCTCACAATTTCACAGTGGGGGCAGAACCGGAGGGTTGCAGAAAATCCAGGGGTGTCTTTAAATGCAGCCAGATGTGGTGTTGGCTACCTCTCAGTTGCAGTTTATGGCTGGGGCTCAGTCAGTGGCACAGACCAGTCACGCAGCAAGCAGGAGGCTGAGGCAGGAAGATCAGGAGTTCAAGGTCAGCCTCGGCTACTGAGTGCTACATGAGACCCTGTCTAAAAAACCACAAACCAAGAAGGTTTTAGCTTGACTCTCCAGGAGACAGGAGAAGGGACCTCAGCTTCCTTTGTGTGTTCTCAGCCTGAAGCTGGAGTGTGACAAGCTGGCCAGTGAGAAATCAGAGATGCAGCGGCATTATGTCATGGTAAAGTCCCCCTCTGGGACCCCGGGGAGGGGGGGAATCATGACAGGCAACCCCAGACTCTCCACACACCACAGGTGTCTGTGACAGCTGAGGGTGGCCTGGCCACCAGCCCAGGTAGTGGCTGAGGTGCCAAACCACCGGCTGAAATACTGGGCCTGCCAGGACCCCGCTGTCCTTGGCGGCAGGAGGAGGAGGCTGTTGTGGAAGCCGGTCCCTTCCCTCCAGTCCAACCTGCTAGGCATCCCTTAACCTTTCAATGACTGGATCCATCCTAACCCCTACAGTACCTGTAGCTACCTGCAGGGGAGGTTCTGGGGTCTTAGGGCACTGTGGCAGGGGTCTTGAAGAACAAATAGGAGCTCACTGGATGGGGGCATGAGGAATGCTGGAATGTGCCTAGGGAGCCAGGCCATCCAGAAGGCCACGCCCCTTTGGTCCATGACATGCCTCCTCCACCCCACAGTACTACGAGATGTCTTATGGATTGAACATCGAGATGCATAAGCAGGTAAGCCTCGGTCTCCATCCCCCAGTGCCCTATGACTCCCAGAGGTGGATCCAACACCTACACATCTGCCTGAGCCTTTCTTTGTGGGCCTGGATGGCTCGCAGGCACGGCCTCAGCCCCCATCCTCGTCTCCTAAGTGACCCCTCCCCCAGGTACTGAGGGAAAATCATGTGTGTTCCAGGCTGAAATCGTGAAGAGGCTGAATGGGATTTGTGCCCAGGTTCTGCCATATTTGTCACAGGAGGTAAGCAAGCCACCAGCAGGGGGCAGTAGGGTGCCCTCTGCACCTTGCTAAGCATGGGGGGGATGACGACGACGACAACACACACACACACACACACACACACACACACACACACACACACACACGATGACACAGTAGCCTGCCCTCTCTGAATTTAGCAAAGAGAAGTGCAGCTTTAGGGTCAGATCCCTGTGACAGGGGCTTACTTATCACCAAGACATAAAGGGGAACCCAGGTGGGGGGCAGATGATGGGGATGCGGGTAAGCTGATGGAGGGGGAATCTGGGTGGGCAGGAGGGTCCTACAGACCAGCTTTCAGAGGAAATCCCCCAACCTGGATTCCTAGCCCCTCCCAACCCAGGGTCCTCCCCCAGTTGTCCCTTTGAGCACCTAGGACAGGTCTTCCTGTGCATTTCAGCGGCTGCCCACTGCACAGAAGCCCCCTCCCCATTTGTCTGCATTGCCCCTTTGCCTGAGAGTAACAGTCCCCTCCCCTTGCTTATTCCAGCATCAGCAGCAGGTCCTGGGAGCCATCGAGAGAGCCAAGCAGGTCACGGCTCCTGAGCTGAACTCCATCATCCGAGTAAGTAGGAGCCCCATGTGAGCAGGGAACAGGTGACCTGGGTGGGCAGATGACCTGGATGGATAGGTGACAGTTGGGGAGGGCCGTGACCCAGGCAGAGGACAGGTAGTGGGGACACAGCTGGGCAGGTGACTGACAAGTGGTGGGGATACATGTGGGCTGATGACTGATAGGTGCCCTGGGTGAGCAGATAATCTGATGTGCAGGAGACAGATGACTGGGATGGGCGGGTGTCAGGTGACCTGGAAGACAGGTGACCCAGAAGGCAAGGGACAGGGGACCCTGATGGACAGTTGACAGGTGACCCGGAAGGCAGGGGACAGGGCCTTGTGCTGACCCCGTCTCCTCCACCCCACAGCAGCAGCTCCAGGCTCACCAGCTGTCCCAGCTGCAGGCACTGGCCCTGCCCCTGACACCGCTGCCCGTAGGGCTCCAGCCTCCGTCACTTCCTGCAGTCAGCGCGGGCACCGGTCTGCTATCGCTTTCAGCGCTGGGCTCTCAGACCCACCTCTCTAAGGAGGACAAGAATGGACACGACGGAGACGCCCACCAGGAGGATGACGGCGACAAGTCGGATTAGCTCCTGGGAAGAGGGGCGGGGGGAGGGGGGACACAGGGAAGACAGGCACAGAGGGCGCAGGGTTCGGAGGGCCACACAGCACACAGCTCGGTCACTACCCAAGCTTCCAACCCCAGTCCTGGTTCCAGCCTTCTTGCTGTGCATCTTGGGCCTTGGGAACTCCAGTGGGACACCCCAGGCTACAGGAAGCCACAAGAAATCCCCCACCCGCGACATTTACCCGGGCCACAGCCACCAGTCCCGGCCCAGAATGTACACAAACAATGCTAGCTGCCCCTTCCACCCTGTGCACCCGAGTCTGCCCCTGCCCCCTTCTCTGCTTCCTGCTATGTCCAACCCCTCCCCCAGCTCACCCAGCCTGCTTCCTTCTCCCACAAAAGAAGGGGACAGAGAGGAAGTGACGTGAAGGCTCGGGACTGCAGTGGGGGTGGGCACCCACAAACCTCCCTTCTCCCCTTCCCCAAATAAACGTGAGGGTTCTGAAGTTGGTTTGTTTATTTTTCCTTTATTGCCCTAGTATTCTATAGCTTGTCTTCTAAGAAAGGGGATTTAAAGAAAGAAAAAGACAGAAGCCCCATGCGTGTCTGTGTATATAGTTAGCTTTGGTGCATCGTCTTGGTCTCCTGGAGAGATGGGAGATTGCTGTACTGAGGGTGGGGTCTAGCTGTGCCTTTAAAATAAAAACATGAAAAGGTTGGCCACTGTGTCCCTGCCTCTGTCTTGCGGGGTGGGGGCCCCTTTCCTCAGGACATCCCCTGTCCCTAGACAAAAGAGCCTTCTGGTCAGCAAGGGCCCAGAGAAGTTGAGCCACAGACATGGGGTCACACAGCATAGCTCACAGGTGAGCAGAGGCGGCATCCACAGGGACACCAAGCCCTGCTTTCCTCTGAGTGCTCCCTGTCTCCCTAGCTAGGCTGTCTGGTAAGGCTCTAGCATGAATCTCCATTTGTTTTTTATTTTTTATGTTTACTGGTTTGTTGTATGTGCATCCACTCATATGCCTCATAGAAGTCTGTTTGCTTTCCACCACATGGGCCTGGGACTCGAACTCAGAATGTGAAGCTTTGCTGCAGTCACCTCTATTGGCCCTGCTTATACTGGATGTATTCATTTGTTTGCTTTTTGAGGCATGGTCTTTCTGTGTAGCCCAGGCTGGCCTGGAACTCAGAGAGATCCTTCTGCCTCTGTGCCACGGGGCACAGACTGCGGGTGTGTTTTGAGGCAGGTTCTTGCTAGAGCCCAGACCTAAGGACCGTAAGGCCTGGAGTTCACCTTGGATGTTGGCATGCTGTACCCATTTGGGTTCCTCAGCCAGAAACCAAATTAAGATGTAGGCCACTGAGGCTTTTACATCTGCTATGGGAAACCAATCAGAGGAGCCTGAGTGACCAGGACTGAGGGAGGCATGGGATGAAGGGACCCCAGGGAGAGCGCTGGGCCAGACTGACCTTGAATAATTGATCTGCTGATGGGCTGGTCACCTATGAAGGGGGGCAGGGAGTGACTCCCCCAGATCTTTATGCCCAGTGGGGACTGGTGACCCCTCCTGGAGGTTCTTCCCCAGGGGACCTTCTGCCACTCCATTTCTGTGTCTTCATCCACTGTGTCCTGAGGTCAGCCTGTGGCTAGGGGACTCTTGAGATTGTGGGTGTCCACCTCGGGGCCAGGCCACTCCCCAGGCCCCATTCCCTAAGGCTCCATAGAGGGTGAGGGCCCAGGTCCCATAGGATCCTACCTTGTCCTCAGGGTGGAGTGGATGCCCAGGCAGCAGCTGTCTCCTCCACCTGGCTTGGGAGGCTGCACCCTAAGATCCATCCTGGGGTGGAGACGGTGAAGTGGGTCTCAGAAATTACTCCCTTTCCTGCTGTGCAGATGGGAAAACAGACCCACTGAAATACAGGAGACCATAAAAAGCTTCAGAAGGACGCTAGATCCCCTCTGGGTCACCAAACTTTCTGTTAGGGGTTCTACAAAGAGAGAAAGTGGGGGAGACCAAGGCAGTGCCCTGCCAAACAGCAAGACATTAAAGCATCCAAGCTTGCCGGGTATTGCCTCAGTCCCCGACACTTCAGATGTGCAGAGAGGCTCAGAGACTGCAGGCAGCTGTATCAGGTCCCACAGCCAAGCATGTGCCAATTTAGTGTAGTAGGAGAAAAGAGGGGTCGACTGGCTGCAGTCTGAGAGGTGGGGGCAGCCAGACACTCAGGTGACAGGGAGTGCCTTCCTCTTGCTGGTTCTGAACTTGCCCTCCAGGACCCCAGCAGGACTCACTAGGTGACCAGCCACTGCTTCTCCGGGGTCCAGAGTGACCAATACCACCCCCCCCCCCCAGCACTTGGAGAGCAAAGGGCTCAGGATCTCAGGACAGAGGGCATGGGGTCCTTGTTCAGTGTTGGGTCAACACAAGATCAGCTGGGAGCCAGGAAGCAGAGGGAAACTGAGGCCGGATTCCTAAAGAGGGAGCCCAGTGCTGCGGCTGACTCTTGGGGTCCTCGGGAGGGTCTGGCTGTGATTTGCACCCCCCTTCTCTGTTCTCAGGCTGTGAAGCTCTTTATCTTTTGCTGTTCCTGCGGGGTCCCTCCTCCTCTTCCCACGTGTCTCCTCCCCGCCCTCCCTAGCAAGCCGCTCCACCACCAGGCCCCCTGGGCCGGGCCTCTGGCTGCCAGCCAAGCCCCAGACAACCTTGACCGCCTCCTGCAGCAACCGCCTCCCTCCCCCTCCTCCCCTCCTCTCCCTTGTCCTTTCTCTTTCCCTCCCCTTCCTCTTCCCGCCCCCTCCCTCTCCAGCTTTTCTCTTCCTCCTCCTCACTCAAGTCCTCCTTCCCTCTCCCCCTCCAAGGCTGCAGGGCATGCTGGGTGGCACTCGGGCCTGGCTGCTGTGGCTAATGTTAGGGAGCAGGGAAACGTGGCCCGTATTTGGCCTGAGATATGGTATGACTATCAAACCCTGGATCATGCAAAGAGCCCTCACTGTGCTGTTTGGCTCCAGACAGGTCCCTGGGCCGCCCTGCAACCCAGGAGGGCAAAGGAGGGACGGAGGCCCAGAGGGTGCAATAGGGGTGACTTCCTGCCCTACCTGGGTCAGGTCTGGGCTCATCTCCAACAATAGAAAGGAGACCCCAGAAAGCCCTAAACCCCTCAAAACCAACTAGACCAACTCCTACCCTACATCCATGTTCTTTTCATGACTGACTTCAGTATTTATTAGGCACCTACGCTATGGCAGGCCAGACACCTGGCACCCCTCCCTCAGGGAACACACAAAATGGGGGTGTGGGCAGGAAGGTAAGAAAGTACCAACCGAGGAGGTGGTGGGAACAACCTGCCACTAGGACCTCAGGTGACCGAGACTGCCTGGGGTGTAGCAGCAAAGATTTCCGCCATGACCACGCCCCCACCCCTCACTGGGGGATTCTAGGCGGGGCTCCACTCTGACCACGCCCCCAGATCCTCACTAGCCAATTCAATTCTTGTTCTGTATCCAGTGCTAGGGCCTTGAGGTCCCTGTGTGATAGTTACCAGGGTCCTGTCACACACAACTGAGCAGTTTGGGAATTTTTCTGAAGACAATGGGGTAAACTATGGAAGGTTCTTGAACTTAGGGGAAAGTTTAGACGAAATTCATATTTTAGTGGGTGATCACAGATGTTGGGGAAATGAAGGCACGGTCTCACTGTGCGGTGTGAACTGTGGATGGCAGCAAAAGGCCCTTTATTGTGGCTGGTGTAGAACGGTCCCATTGGTAAACAATCTGTTCTGTTCTGTTTTCTTGTTTTTTTTTTTTTTTTTGAAACAGGGTTTCTCCGTGTAGCCCAGGCTGGCCTCAAACTCAGAGAGCTTCCTGCCTCTGCCTCCCCTGACGGCTGGGACTTAAGGTGTGCCACGACGCCCTGCAGTTAGGCTTTTTCTAATCTTACTGTTAGTCCTTTTTTTTGATCTCCAGATTAGAGAGGAGGTCTGGAACAGGGTCCACTTGGAGCAGGGTTCGATGTCCACAAGCCCCTTTGTCTATCTAGCGGCTCAGCTTTTGCCGAGTAAGATGTGGTCTCCTCCATCCTCAGCCACCCACCGTGCCTCCCAGCATGCCCAGCTGCAGCCCACCCTCCCTCTACTTCTCTGGTCGCAGCAGCAAGAAGCAAGGTCGGAGGTCAGACTCCTCATTTTAATTTGACTAGCGTTTAGCTAGGAAGATTTCTAATGAGCCAACTTCTATGCTATCTGCAGAACCCCAGTATAAAACACCCACACCTAAGAAGCCTTGGTAACTTTCTAAGCAGGTCTGTGACTTCAGGCTCAGCCCTGCCAGGGCTTCAGCCCTCCTCAAAGTCCTGCCATTAGCCCAGCCCAGGCTAAAGCAGGGGGCATCTCTCTGGCAAAAGCAGGCACTAAGTTTGGGGGAGGGGGTGGTTCCCCATGCTCTTAGGGAGAGAATGGTTGTGTTGCGCACGCGTGTGCGTGATTCTTTTTTTTTTTTTTTTTTTTAACCTGCCAAGCCTGGGGAACAGGGGCTCAGAGGTCACCAGCAAGCTTTGAGCCAGCAGGAGGGGGCCGGCCTGGCTGGTGGCCCAGTGGCTCAGCTGGGGGCGCGGGGAGGGGGAGGTTGGCGCTGTCGGGAGCCAAAGGCTTTGGCCTCCCTGAGGGAGCCGCTTTCCCGGCCCGGGTCGGATCAATGGGTTGTAATTATACCGCGCCGGGCCGGGAGCCGGCGGGGAGGGAGCGGGAGCTGGCAGGAGGAAACGGGGGCGGGGGCGCGGGCTGCGCGAACCCACGTTACTTTGATTGACAGCTCCAGCGTGATGCGGCGCGCGGGCACTGCTGGGATACGTAGTTTTTCCCAGCCCAGAACGCTTGTTCGCTTCTCTCCCAGCAATCTCTGCTCTGGTAAACTGAGGCACGCCCGGCACGTCCAACCTCCTGACCCCCTGTAAGCCCATTCCACCACCACCCGCGACTTACTAGGTTAAACATAATAAGCCCGGGACGCGAGCTAGGATTTAAAAAAAAAAAAAATCAAGTGTCAGCCATTCCCTCTGCGTCCGAAATGCCTTCGGTTCTCTGCCTCAGTTTACCTATGTCTAAAACAGGCCGAAGGGCGCTTTTCTGCGGAGCCTGGCAAGGTAGCTCCTGAGCCGAGGGAGATATAGATATGAAGTGTTTTGAGATGGTAATCCACGTTGGTATCCACCTCGCAACCATCCTCCTGCCTCAGCTTCTCAACTGCTGGAGTGCCGGAACCACCACGCCGGCTTCCAGGGGCTTTTATTTTTAAAGGGGGATTCACGGTGCTGAGACCCCCACGCGGTTCTCCTCTCTCCCTCTCTCCGGGCGGGAGGATCCGCGCTCCCGTGTTATCCGGAGCTTTTCTATTGGTCCAGCCCAGACTACCACCTCCTGTTATTGGCTGCCGGAAACACGGCGTTCATTGGTCACTGCTCGCAGTGACGTCAGAGACCCATGTGGGCGCTGCGGGAGCCCATTGGCTGGCAGACCCGGCCAACCGCGGCGGAGATAGGCCGGTCCAGGCAGCTGGGCGGCCAGTCTGATTTAAGGTGGACCAAGCAGTCCGGGGCTCGGCTTCCAGTTGCGCCTTCCCCCTTCTCTGCTTTTGGAGAGCCGCCGAGGCAAGGGGCGCACTGCGAGCCGCTCAGACCCACTCTGCCAAGGGGGACCCGGGGGCCAGGCTGGCTTGGGACTCGGTGGCTCGGGAGGGTGATGGGGTTCACCACCCCTTCCCCGCGCTTCCGCGGAGGCGCAGTCTGTGGCTTCCCTGAACGCACGGCTGCGGGGCAGTGGTCCCCCCTCCTGAGAGTCCCTTTGGGTCCCGGGCCTTGGGATCCTTACGGCTGTGGGGAGGCTGCCGAAAGTGGTCTTGGGCTCAACTTTGATAAGGTGCGGGTGACAATGGGAGAAGGGGATTCCAGGAAGTGCGAGCCCCAGAGAAAGTCTTGGAGCCAGAACACAAATTAGGTTACCTAGATGGGGAGACCCGAGCAGGGAGGGTGCAGGGTGTGGCCTGCACACGTGCTGCTAAGAGGGACTGTGCACATTGCACCGGGTTAGAGTACCGAGGCTAAGTGGGGGCCGGGCTGAAAGGACTCCAGTGTAAGTGTGGTGACGTGCACCTGCGACCCTGGCTCCCCAGGGGAGGCCAAGGCCAGCCTGGGCTTCCAGTTGCAAACAGTCTTGATTTGGGGAGATGGTGAGGTTTGGCAAAGGAGATTGCGCACGCAGGGAAAGGAGATATCGGGGGCCCCAAGCCACCTGCGCCTGGACATGGAGTGAGGGACAGTTTCTTTTTTTTTTTTTTCCTCTGACTCTTCAGGAGCCAGGAGTGTGTCCAGGATTTCTGGTGTATTCCTCGGTCCTGCCCTGTTGCCCGCTCTAGTTTTGAGCCAGGCCCTAGGAGTGGGGAATGTGACTCGGTCCTGGTCCTGATGGCCTAGGGAGGAACACACCACGGGACAGAGCGACCTGGAAAAATGATCAGTAAAGAACAAACCAGTCTGGCAGAACCAGGACCAAGGAATAAGACAAAGTCTTCTAGAGCAGCAGGTGCTAGATTCTCAACCTGTGGGTCTCCACTTTTTTGGAGGATCTCCTAAAATCACCAGAAAACACAGATATCTATATTACAATTCGTAACAGTAGCAGGATTACAGTTACCAAGTTGGGGTCACCACAGCATGAGGAACTGTCTTAAAGGATCTCAGCATTAGGAAACACTTAGGTAGGAAATACTTCAGGAGCCCCTAGGAGAGGTTCCCGGGGAAGAATCTGAGTGTTGGGGACTGGAAGAATGTTCCACTGCAGAAGGAACTGTGCACTGTACAGAATCTGCAAGGGCCCCAGGGCATCTTGGGACTAGGCCTGGAATGTTGGAGAGCATAGTGGTCCAGATATTGAGGGAGCTCAATCCCCTAACCACCACGCCCCCAGCCCTTCACTGGGGGATTCTAGGTAGGGCTCCACCCTGACCACGCCCCCAGCTCTTCACTGGGGGATTCTAGGTAGGGCTCTACCCTGACCACGCCTCCAGCCCCTCACTGGGAGATTCTAGGTAGGACTCCACTCTGACCACGCCCCCAGCCCCTCACTAGGGGATTTTAGGTCCTGGGTCCAGGGAGTTACTGGACACTCACACTGAGTGCTAACCCCCTGGGTTTTTCTTCCTGTCACTTCCTGCTCCACCCTCACCCCTCCCTACGGATGTCAGCCTCACTGAGCCCTCTCCCACGCATTTGGCACTAGTGGCTCCTGTTTGTTCATTTCTGTCTCAAGTCTTGCTTTGCACATGCAGCTCCTGACCAGCCAGCTGGTTATGGCTCATCTCCAGAGTCTGATCAGAGAGGGTAGCGATCTGTCCTTTTATCCTGGAACTCCTGGGTCTGAGCTAATTTCCTCCTTCTGCAGAGCACTGTCCACGAGTCTCATAAAAGCCTTTGTCCCACAGAGGTGCCCACAGAGGTCCAGATGTTAATATGAATGTGTGTGTGTGGGGGTCTTTCTCCATGATCGTTGTTGCCCACTGTTTTCCAGTGCATAGTAGTTCACAGTAGTACCAGGCATATGCTTATTGACTGACTTAATGATGGACCAGATCTCTAAGGTTTCTTTTCTGTGAAATGTGGTAAGACCACTCTTGTTCTGGCAGAGTTGGAAACAAGGTATGGTCCCTGGGAGGGGTTCCCTGGTGACAAGTGGTTTCTCAGCTCTGGAAGATACATTTGAGGTTGATGTCAGAGCTGAGACATGAGAACTCGAACCTCAAGTTTTGCAGGAACAACTGAGCAAGACCTATCTCCAAAGTAAAAGTATGACTGCGGGCGTGGTTTGAAGCCTAGAACCCCCCCCCCAGTGAGGGGCTATGGGCGTGGTCAGGGGAAGAGTCCCCCCCAAGATGTTCTAGTGCCCAAGTTTGATCACCAAACTGAGATTCTGTGTATTAATTTGAGGTGTCCCGTATCATAGAGGGGGCCACCAGTGGGCTGGTGGTGGCACCAGCATGCAAGTCAGGCTGCCCTGGGCTCTGCTCTGGTCCTTTACCTCTGATGCTAAGAGGTCCCCACAGCCGGGCAGCATTGGCTGGCAAGCATAGCCGGGGTCTGCCCTTCTGGGTTCCGTGTGTGTCTCTGCTTCGAGCTTGGGGTGTTCATCCTTCATGGGGCACCCTGTCGCTGGCTCGGAGAAGACACTTGCAGCCCCCAGGGCTCCCAGAGTGCGCTAGATGTTTTTTGCCTAACTTGTTTTTCCTCTCTCTTTTTTTTTTTTTTTTTTTGGCATGGGGGTGGAGAGGGAACGCTAGGCTCTAACTCAAGCCTCAGTTTCCCCAGCGGGTCTGGGAGCCGAGGAAGCAGACCGGTGCCACCTTAAGGCGGGTCCCGCCCGCGGCTCCCAGCCGAGCCCCGCGGAGGGAGGCGGCTCCGCAGCCTCAGCCGCCACCGGCCACCAGCGCCGACCCCGGGCGGCGGCCACCGACCTGCGCCTCGGGCTGCAGCTGCCCCCGGGCTGGACGACCCGGGCGGGCTGGCGGGAGGTGGGGCGCTGTGCGGGTCCGGGGCCCCTGCCCCTGGCAGGCTCTCCCTGGCTGCTCTTTCTTTGCATGATAATCCCTCCCCCAGCTTCGGCTTCTCTCCCAGCTTCTCCAGCCTCAGTATCGCCTCACCCCAGCTCTAGCTTAGCACCCCAAATTCTACCTCCGCTCCGCCCCACACCCCACATTTTACCCTCAGCTCCTCCACCTTACATCCCACGTTCTACTCCCAGCTTTGCACCCTAAATTTCTCTCCCCAGCTCCACCTCTGCACCCCAGCTTTCCTCTTGCCACATCTCCAAGCCTCCACGAAGCTGGGGGGCCCCTTCTCCCATCCGTCCGTCAGCAGGATGTACCCCCAGGGAAGGCACCCGGTGAGTACGGAGACCCCATCTCTGGCTGCAAGAGGGGAGGACCAGAGAGGGGACCCCTGCCTGCTGATGCCTGGGAACTCACCACCCCCACCGTGTCCTTCCCCTCTGTCCCCCTCAGACCCCGCTGCAGTCCGGCCAGCCTTTCAAGTTCTCAGTCCTGGAAATCTGTGACAGGATCAAAGAGGAATTCCAGTTTCTCCAAGCTCAATACCACAGGTGAGGGGAGTCCCAGCTGTGGGCACTGGGAGGTCCGGGGTGGTGGTGGTGGTGGTGGTGGTGTCTTATGAAGGGGGCGTGGTCTCCAGGCAAGGGGCAGGCTCATCGGGCCTTCTGGAGGGCTTCATGGTGGAGATGGCATTCCCAAAGGTGAGGTGAGTGAGCTCTAGAAAAGCCTTCCCTGAGGAAGGGCTTGATCCCACCCAGGAGGGTAGGCCTGGGCTCACCAGGGCTGGGGACAGTTTCTAAAGATGTGGGGGGCAGGCAGCCCCTACCTGTCACTGTGGAAACTGACCCGCGGGGTGTGGGGAGGCGACCCCCCATTTTTGTTTGTCCAATCTTCCTTCCCAGCCTCAAGTTGGAGTGTGAAAAGCTGGCCAGCGAGAAGACAGAGATGCAAAGGCATTATGTGATGGTAGGGATCCCTGCCCTTGCTGCCCCTGTCTGTCCTCCCTAAAGGGGGCAGCTATTTCTATGGGTGCTCCCCAACTCCAGTCTTGGGGACTGCTGGCTTGTCCTGCCTTCTGGGTTCCCCTTCTGGGTCCCTATGGAGCTCAGGGCTTCCGTGTCCTGCCCTGATAATCCTACCCCTGAGGCCCTGCAAGACTCCGAGTCCACACTGGCCAATGTTGTCTTCTTTGCAGTACTACGAGATGTCCTATGGCCTCAACATTGAGATGCATAAACAGGTGACCTTTCCAGGGACGGGGGTCTGTGGGAAAGGGTGATGTACATCTATGGGGGCAGACATCATCCTCGGACATTTCTGGAGGCTTCAGAGGGCCAGGGGAAGAGCAGAGGGAATGAAGTGTCCCCATGGAAGAGGGCCTGGGCCATAGGCCAAAGGAGGTCTTGGAGCCAACTTCCATTTCAGCAGAGACTCTATTGCAGAGCCAAATCTCTGCAGTTGCTTGATAGACCCCTGGGAGCCTGTGGTGGACCCTGTGAACCTGGGAACCTGTGATAGATCTGGGAGTCTGCTGGCATCCTGTGTGTAATCCTGAAGAGAGTGGCCTGGGGGCCTAGGATGACTATTCTCTATGTGCTGCTGCTGTGGCTCAGCTTGGTTATGTCTTTTGGAGATAGACCAGGGTTTTGTGTTAGTCTCTAAGGGTTCTGAGCTAGCCCTGGAGGTTCTGAGCTAGCCCTGGAGGTTCTGAGATAGCCCTCGAGGCTCTCATCTAGCCCTGGAGGTTCTGAGATAGCCCCAGAAGTTCTGAGATAGATAGTTCTGGAAGTTCTGATATAGCTCTAAAGGTTCTGAGGACTCAGGGTTTTGAGATAGCACTCCAGGTTGTAAGGTTGACTCTGTGAGCTTTTGAGGCTCCATCATGTGGCGCTGGAGTTCTGAGATGTACTCTCCTTTGTGAAGATTGATCCCAGGGGTCCATAGCCAACCTCAGGTTCCAAGAGTGGCCAGTGCTTTAGGGATTTTGAGGGCTCAGAGATCTGTAGATGAATGGATTCATAGACTCTGCCCCTGAGGACCAGACTCCACGGCAGAGCCCTACACTGTGAAGTGGTCTAGGAGTGAGGTGTGTTGGGGGCTGCCCTGCATGTGTTTCTGTCTTTTGTGGGTCTCAGTGCTGATGTGGGCAGCAAGAGGGCTGGTGCTCTTGACTGTGCAGTAATAGCCCTTCCCTGGTGAAGGACACAGGCCTGGTGGGGGACCAGAGGTAACCACAGAACACCCCCTTCCGAAGACTTGAGGAGAGCTGGGGCACTCAAGCTAGGCATGCACATCCTTTACACAGCTTCTCTGGGGTATCTTTGGGACACCTGGGCTCAGACAGTGACCACGGGGCCTCAGAGATCTCTCCTAAGATCCACACCCCTGAGGGCTTCACAGGAGCGGAGGGGGTGTTTCTGACTTGCAGGACTGCAGCCTCCATTTCCCCATTGCATCAGTCAGCTTCTCAAATGCTCAGGACACTGGGAGAGCATTTGATGAGTGGCAGAGGTGGCTGTCCCCTCCAATCCCATCCATCTTGTCGCTAGGCTGAGATTGTGAAACGGCTCAGTGCTATCTGCGCCCAGATGGTCCCGTTCCTTACGCAGGAGGTGAGTACACCTGCACAGAGGGTGGGGATGGACAGGGTAGGTGCTCAGGGACTGAGGCACCGGCTGAGGGCTTAGACCAGGGGCTTTCTGCTCTTCATGTGTCTGCATGTGCATGGATGAGGAGGCTGGAGGTCAGCTTCGATGACCTTCCCCAGGCACCATTCACCGTCATTTGCTTTCATTACAATTTTATGTATTTGTTTAATTTTGTGTCTGGATGCTTTGCTTGCTTTCATGTCTGTGTAGCATGTATGTGCAGTACCTGCAGAGGCCAGAAGGGGGTACCATGTCCCAGAAACTGGAGTCATCAATGGTTGTGAGCCTTTGTGTGGGTGCTGGGAACCAAACCAGGGTCCTCTGCAGGAGCAGCCAATACTGTTAACTACTGTGCCAACCCCTCATTTATTTTTGGGGAGAGGTGCATGGGTCGTAGCATGGAAGTGGGTCTCTCTACTATGTGGTTTTCAAGGACTGATCTAGGGTTGTATGGCTCCAGCTTCACCTGCTGAGTCTTCTTGACACCTCCTACCCCTTTTTAGTAGACAGGACCCTGGCATGGAATTTGCCAAGCTGGGGATGCTGTTGGGTCGGGGATCCCCAGGGTCTTTCTGTCTGCTCACCATGTTTGGCTTTTCACGAGGTTTTTGGAGATTTGAACTTGGGTCCCCTGGTTCCATGACTAGCATGTCACTGACCTAGCTATTTCTGTGGTTCTCTTCTCTTAATAGTTAGTTAGGGGCACACCTGTACCCCCACTGCTCACAGGCCTGCACTGTGTGACCTGAGGCAGGATACATGCCTCTCTGTGCTTACCTCCAGTTTAGGATAACCTGAGGATTAGGTGAGCAATTGTAGGGTTATTGCTTACAGAGTGGTGCTCAGTGGGACGGGCCACAGATCCAAGGCCAGGAAGTGGGGCCTGGGAAAAGAACAAGGGCACCACTTCAGACCAGGGAGTTCTGGAGACCGGTGGTGGAGACTGTACAGCCATGTGAATGAGCTTCATGCTGCTGAGCCATGTGCTTGAAATGGTTCAGAATAGTTAATTTTGTCAGGTCTTTTTCGTACAGTGATTTTTGAAAACTCAGTCAGCACGGACAGAGGGTTTGGGTGTGAAGAGCTCACGGAAACATCAGTAAGCTCTGTGGTCCATGTGAGCAATTCCTCTCCCCTGCTGACCGCAGGGCCTTAGCATTGGTCATGCTGCTGCTATCTAGAGATGTTCCTCCAGAGACAGGAGAATAGGTGCCACCTCAGAGTGGGCACCCTGGGTACCCCGTGAAGTCAGCTTCTTCAGCTTTCCTCTGTGGGACCTCCTACCCCTTGCCCAAGGTGGGCAAAGGTCTCCTCACAGTGAGGCCAGTGTCTCATGTAGGCTCACCCGCCATGGGTGCTCATATTTATTGAATTCATCCATACTTAATGTACAGTGTTGGGGATGCTCCTGAACTGCATGCCCAGCCCAAGGCTGCCCATTCTGGGGTAGGTGCTTGGCATGCTGGTGCTTTGTATATGGGTGCTTATTTATGCAGGTCTCTATGGGGGTGTGGCTAGCACACTGAGCCCCTGGAGGGTGGGACAATGCTGACCATCCTCAGGGCCCAGCCAGACTGACTCAGGTGTATTTTTTCTTCTTTAGTGGAAAGGAAACAGGATGACTCCTGTCATCTCAGTGCTTGGGAGGCTGAGGCAGGAGGATTGCTGGGAGTTTTAGACCCGACCAGGCTGTTCATAAGACAAAACAGCCAGAGGGGCTGGGAAACTGACTCAGTGGGTAAAGACCTGAGTTCAAATACTCAGTATTTGTGAGAAGCTGGGCACAGGGGAACCCTGAGCTGTGAGACCTCAGCTCAAAACAATGTGGAAGACAGCTGATACCTGTCTCTGTCCCCACATACAGAGAGACATAAAGAGAGAGACAGAAAGAGACACAGAGACAGAGGCAGACAGAGAACCAGAGACAGAGAGAGACAGGCTGGGCCGAGGCCCACTACAGCCTGCTCAGAGCCCCCTTTGCCTGCAGCATCAGCAGCAGGTTCTCCAGGCTGTGGACCGAGCCAAGCAGGTGACCGTGGGGGAGCTGAACAGCCTCCTGGGGGTGAGTTACCCAAGCCCGCCCCCTCGGGGATGCCCCCATTCGCCCTCCAAGAACCCTTGTCCCCGCTGCCTGCCCTCTATACCCCCCTGGCCATCCTCTCCCATTTCAGCAGCAGAATCAGCTGCAGCCGCTGTCCCATGCCCCCCCTGCACCTCTCACCCCACGCCCAGCCGGCCTGGTGGGCGCCGGGGCCTCAGGGCTGCTGGCCTTGTCCGGAGCACTGGTTGCACAGGCTCAGCTGGCTGTTGCAGCCAAGGAAGACCGTGTGGGTGTGGAGGATGGGTCCAGAGGTGAGTGGTTGGCCGCAGATGACACTGGCAGAGTCTGAGACTGGGAGCGTGAGGGATAGTAGGGGCTGGCATGTGGGTTTCAAGTTTTGTGCTGTGTCCTGGGATATACTACTAGTCTTCTCTGGGCATCTTCCTGGGAAGAAACTGTTCCGTGTATTGTGGGATCCAACTCCTAATTCTGTCTGTTTTCTCTCGGCTTCCTGCCATCTGCCAGCAGACAGAGCGGCAAGCAGGGTGAGTTCACGGCTGGTGGTGGCGGCTGGGGTGGGGACATCAGAGCCACCCTGCCTGATGTACTGGTAGAACCCAGGACGTGGTGAAGATCCGGCGTCACTCTGCAGCCCCAGCCAGCCTCTAGTTCTGGGGTTCTAACTGTATACCAACAAGCCAGCACTGATTTAATTTGAGGCATGGTCTTGCTTTGTAACCTACAAAGCACTGAACGCATGGCAATCCCTCTGCCTCAGTTTCTCAAGTTCTAAAATGGGTGTGGCTCAGCAAGACCATTGGGGTTCTCAAGCAGGTGCGCTGCTCCCTGCTTGACTCAGGCTTTATCTGAGGGTTTGCATCCCCCACTCTCAAGGGGTTGGCTATGGCTGTTTGCTGGGTTACAAGTTCCACTGTAATACATTTTCATGGGACTCAGTTTCTCTATTTGTACAGAGCCAGAGAATTCAGCACTGGAGTTGAGGTAGAGTGGAGCCCCTCCTAGAATCCCCCAGTGAGGGGCTGGGGGCGTGGTCAGGGTGGAGCCCCTCCTAGAATCCCCCAGTGAGGGGCTGGGGGCGTGGTCAGGGTGGAGCCCCACCCAAAACTCCCAGTGAGGGGCTGGGGCGTGGTCAGGGTGGAGCCCCACCCAGAACCCCCAGTGAGGGGCACTAGGAATTGGCTGGACAAGAATGTAGTCTGAGAACCCACCTCATGCCCTTTACCCCTTCCTGTCTCCCTGCAGAGTGTTTCTCCATCCCCTCCGGAGAGTCTGGTAGAAGAGGAGCATCCTAGTGGCCGAGGTGGTAATGGGAAGCAGCAGAGATCGGAAGACAAGGATCTCTCAGGGCCTTATGTGAGTTTGGGAGAGAGAAGAAGAAATGGGTGGACAGAAATAGATGGACATGGACTTGCCCCAGAGCAGGTCCTTGGGAACTGTGTTCATGATGCTCACTATAACCTGGGTGCAGGGGAGGTTAGAGGTGGGCACAGACCTGCCTGAGAGATTAGTTGTGTCAAGGCAGGAACAGGGCGTGTGGAGGCAGGGGCATGACAGACTGTGTCTTCTCTGTTCTCCTATCCTCACCCCAGGAAAGTGACGAAGACAAAAGTGATTATAACCTGGTGGTGGATGAGGTGAGGCGTTGGGGCTGGGCCAGGGAGGAGGACGAGGGGAGAAAGGGATTCCTGTCTGTCTCTGGCAGGGTTAGACCAGGGACGTGGGCAGGCAGTTCGAAGGACTCTGGGATGTTTTACAGCACAGGTGGGGACACTGAGGCCTGCAGTGAAAGTCGGCTACCCATTTCCTTGGCTTCAGACTCCCCAGAAGTGAGGCCGAGCCCCTTCCCTTGAGGAGACCCTGCCTGCCGTGAAGTGGGGGGCTACACGGTTGCTGTGGGAGTGTTTCTCTCTTCCTCCCTCTACCCATTCAGTGTCACCTTCTTGAATTTAGGACCAACCCTCGGAGCCTCCCAGCCCAGCGACCACCCCTGGTGGAAAGGCGCCCCTCTGCATCCCTGCCCGCAGGGACCTCGTGGACAGCCCAGCCTCCTTAGCCTCCAGTTTGGGTTCACCCCTTCCTAGAAACAAAGACCTAGCCCTGGTACGGAAGTGGGGGGGGGGCGTGGAACTCACTTTATTCATCCTAGGATGGCCAGGCTAGGGAAGGCTAGGTTTCCTCGTTCATTTCTGTTTGCTTTTGGTTTTTGTTGGTTTTAATTGTTGGGTTTTGTTTTGGTTCTGAGACAATATTTCTTTTTTCTTTTTCTCCACCCACCCCGGAGACAAGGTTTTTTTCTGTGTAGCCCTGGCTGTCCTGGAACTCTTTGTAGACCAGGCTGGCCTGGAACTCACGGAGATCTGCCTGCCTCTGCACTGATACAATATTTCTTGGCTGCCAACTCTTCATATAGTTTAGGAAGACATGGAATCCTCCCTTGAACTGAGGACACATGCCTCACCACACCTGACTATTGATTCTTGGGCCCCTCGTGGGTTTTTGGGGGGTTTTTTGTTTGTTTTGTTTTGTTTTTGTCCGCCAGAAGACTCTTCTGAATCTCAGGACACATTTTAAAATCAACTTGTGACCAATGTGGGCAAAAAATAGGATTGAGTTGGGTCACTCACTTTCTGCAATGGTGGGGATGCCCCTCCCCAGCACCGGGTTCTGGTTGGTCTGAGTACTCCTGGACTTTGACAGAGACCTCCCCTTCCCCACCCCAGATGTCTCCCGGATGTCCAGGTTCCCTCCTGGGTCTTGCCCAGACCCTCCGCCCTCCACTTTACCCAGGGTGAGTGATGATCTGTTTCTAGGCCGTCCAGGGCCCCTGCAGGTTGCCATGGCAACCACCAGCCATTGTGGGCTCTGTGTAATCTAATCCCATCCCCACTCAGGGAGACCCTGAGGGTGCAGGGCAACTCTAGCTGGCTGGAGAAGCCCCCAAGGGCATCCCTCAGTCCACCAGAGTCACCTCTGTTACTAGGGTTATCAGAGGATCCAGAATCCAAAGCCATCCTCTTCTGTAGGTAGTCAGCTTGGGGCTAGCCATGGGTACCCAAGCCTCATTTCCTAAAACATGCCTCCAAAGAGCAGAAGCCTGGCTGATGGCTCCCTTCATTAAATTTCTGTTCAGGGCCCTAGGGACAGAGGTCACTGATGTGCCCCATCTGGAGCTGAAGACCTCTGGGCCCAAAGGGCTCACTGCTCTGGCAGTGGTCAATTCTTTTGTTTTTTGAGACATGGTCTTAGTATGTACCTGAGGCTGGCCTTCAACTTGCAGAGATCCCCAGCTCTGATTTGGAGTGCTGGGGTTAAAGTTGTGCACCATCACATGCTGGTCAGCTTATAAATTCAAAAAGTTTTTAGTTGTTGTTGCTTTGGTTTTTCAGACAAGGTTTCTCTGTGTATCCCTGGCTGTCCTGAAACTCACTCTATTAAGTCAGGCTGGCCTCGAACTCACAGAGATCTTCCTGCCTCTGCTTCCCAAGTGCTGGGATTAAAGGTGTGCACCACCACCCACCAATGAACATTTTTAGAAAAAACCTGTGTGTGTGCGGGCACACACACACACACATGTATACAAGTGCCATAGTGTACATGTGAGATCGGAGTTCAAGTCTGGAGAATCAGTTCTTCCCCTCTACCATGTGGGTTTTAGGGCTTGAACATAGATTGTCAGGCTTGACTGTAATCACCTTTACCTGCTGAGACATCTTGCCAGCCCAATTGCCTTCAACTTTGTCACTATCTCTGGGTGGCACGTTGCTGTCTCCAAGAGTCCCCACCTCTCTGCATGCACTCTTCACTATGGACCCAATTCACACCCACACTCCTGAGGTATTTGCACCATGGACATAGGCTACCTGGCTTTTGGCTGCATGCCCACCGAGTGCCTCAGAGATGAGCTGGCCACCATCTGCTCCTCTTTTTTGGCTTCACAGTGGACCCTGCAGTGACTAGTGATCCTTCATTCTCCACAGAATGATCTCCCCACAGGCACGTCTGCCTCCAGGTCATGTGGTCCTTCTCCACCCCAGGACTCGTCCACCCCAGGGCCCAGCTCTGCTGGTCACCTTTGTCAGCTGGCAGCTCAGCCAGCACCATCCACAGACAGCATCGGTGAGTCCTCAGCTGCTGGGCGTACCTCTGTTCCAGAGGGACCCCCCCCCCCCAAAGTAGAAAGGATGAGAGAGGATTGGCCATAGTGGTGCACACCTTTCATCCCAGCACTCAGGGAGCAGAGGCAGGCGAATTTCTGTGAGTTGGAGGCCAGCCTCATTACAGAGTGAGTTCTAGGGCAGCCTGGGTTACATAGTAAGAGTCTGTCTGGGGGAAAAAAAAAAAAAGGAAAAAGACCTCAAATTCACCACCTGGAATTGCTTATAAACCCAGCCAGCTGCTGTCTCTCTGTAGGCCTGCAACTGAACCCAGGACACAAAGTGACCCCCTTAAGTTTATGATTCCGATACAAGCCTCGGCCTTCACCAGCTGTGTGACCTCAGGCTTTGGTCTTTCCTCTCACTGAGTCTGGGTTTTGAAGAATGTGTAGGAGCTTAAGGACAAGGAAAATGAGATTTGGGTGTCTGAATGTGTATCCTGGCTCTTCTCACTCAGCCCTGAGGAGTCCCCTGACCCTGTCCAGCCCCTTCAGCCTGGGCTCCCACAATGCCCTCAACGGGGACCTCTCCGTGCCCAGCTCCTATGTCAGCCTCCACCTGTCCCCCCAGGTCAGCAGCTCTGTCGTGTACGGACGCTCACCCCTGGTGAGTCCTCAGGGTACAGACCACCAGGATGGTCAGCAGAGCCCAGGGATGGGGGGAGGGCGGAGGGGGAAACCTACTTCATCCTAAGAACCCAGAATTAGTAAGGAGAAGGGCTACAGGTGGGCTCAGTGGGAGTGGGAGAGAGCTTGCCCGGCCCACACAAAGCTCTGGGCACCTTTCTCAGTACCACTTAACTGGTCATTGGTGCAGAGTTCAAGGCCAGCCCACCCACATACATGAATGGGGTGGGCGTGGTGGCCACTCCTTTAATCCTAGTGGAGGCAGAGGGTATGAGTTCCAGGACAGTCAGGGTAACACAGAGAAACCCTGTCTTGAAAAAAAAAAAAAAAAACCAAAGAAAAGAAAGAACGAGAGAAAAAGGAAAGGAAGGGGGGACAGGAGGTCTGGTTCAGCACGCGTGTGGGAAGATGATTCAAGCCCAGCCTCACTCAGGTTAGCATGTGCCACTGCAAACAGAAGGAATATGGCTGGGCTAAAAACCTGGCCCGGGAGGTCATTTAAAAAAGTCCAATAGCAAGCTTACAAGTGTTTTTCCTTGCTTGGGGAGGGACTGAGGGACAGACAGATGTGGGATGAGACCTGGGTGTGGGGGGTGCTGGGTACTCCTGCCTTGGGTCACATCTCTGACCTCTGGCAGATGGCATTTGAGTCACACCCCCATCTTCGAGGTTCATCCATCTCCTTGCCTGGCATCCCGGGGGCGAAGCCGTGAGTAGTGTGTGGGGCTTGGGTCCCGGTCTTCCTGGGAACACTGGCAGCTTGGGCACCTGTGCTGGGGTGGGTAGGACCGCCCACCCGTGTCTGCGGCCTCCGCAGGGCCTACTCCTTCCATGTGTCTGCGGACGGCCAGATGCAGCCTGTGCCCTTCCCATCAGATGCACTGGTGGGCACAGGCATCCCCCGCCACGCGCGTCAACTGCACACACTGGCCCACGGCGAGGTGGTGTGCGCCGTCACCATCAGCGGTTCCACACAACACGTGTACACGGGCGGCAAAGGCTGCGTGAAGGTGTGGGATGTGGGCCAGCCCGGCAGCAAGACACCAGTGGCTCAACTGGATTGCCTGGTGAGGGCGGGGCCTGTAGAGCCAGGGCGGGGCCTGTGGGGCGGGGTCTGTAGAGTCAGGGCGGGGCCTGTAGGGCCTGAGATGGGCTTGTGTGCTGGACGTCATTTGCAGGACTAGGTCCTGTAGGGTCAGGGCGGGGCCTACAGTAACAGCTAGGTCTGTGAAGACCTGGATGGAGAACCCCAATCCTGTCCTGGTTTGCTTCTCATTGCTACAGAACCGCGACAACTACATCCGCTCCTGCAAGCTGTTGCCCGATGGGCAGAGCCTCATTGTGGGTGGTGAAGCCAGCACCCTGTCCATCTGGGACCTGGCAGCACCTACACCGCGAATCAAGGCAGAGCTGACCTCATCAGCCCCGGCCTGCTATGCACTGGCCGTCAGCCCCGACGCCAAGGTCTGCTTCTCCTGCTGCAGCGATGGCAACATTGTGGTCTGGGACTTGCAGAATCAGGCCATGGTCAGGTGTGTGGAGTACCGCCGGTGTGGTATGGGGGATGCACAGATGGATGTGGATATGGACACCTGCCCTCCACCCACAGGCAATTCCAGGGCCACACGGATGGGGCCAGCTGCATAGACATATCGGACTATGGGACCAGGCTGTGGACTGGGGGCCTGGACAACACCGTACGCTGCTGGGACCTACGTGAAGGTCGCCAGCTTCAGCAGCATGATTTCAGTTCCCAGGTGCACCTGCAATCTCGGCCTCCCTCTGGGTGCCCCTCCTTAGCCTGGGACAGGATAGGATGTGAACTCTGTTGAGATGGCTTGGTGGGTAAATCGTTTGTCTAGCTAGCATGAGGACTTGAATTCAAGTCTGTATAATCCACATAAAAAGCCACCCAGACACCTGGAGACAGAGGAATGCCTCATGGCTGGGGCTGGCTGGAGGATCAGATTAGTTGAATAGGTGAGCCCTGGGTTCACATGTCTTTGATCATAACACTGGGAGGCAGAGGCAGGTGCCTCTGTAAGTTTAACCTAGACTATCCAGTGAATTCCAGGATGGCCAGACCGTTATAGTGACCCTGTCTCAAAAATCCAAAATACTACTGCATGGCAAAGAGTAGTGCAGCCCCATTATTTAGAAGCAGGACTTGAAGGCACAGCTCAGCCCTGGACAACTGTGTGGCTCCTTCTGCCCAGAATCCTGCAGTTCCTTGTGCTTCAGATTAGTGCTAAAATGTGACACTCATCAGCCACCTTTCTGTCCCTGTGGGAGACTTGGGGCACCCCTGGGTCTCAGTGCTGTCTCTCTTCCCTAGATTTTCTCACTGGGCCACTGTCCCAATCAGGACTGGCTGGCTGTCGGGATGGAGAGCAGTCATGTGGAAGTCCTGCATGTGAGAAAGCCTGAGAAGTACCAGCTGCGCCTTCATGAGAGCTGCGTGCTGTCACTCAAGTTTGCTTCCTGTGGTACAGGCCCAGGAGACCCTGTGGGACAGTAGAGGGAGGATGGGGCACCCCAAAACGGATAAAGTTAGAAAGAATAACTTACTCAGGCCTGTCCACCAAGCTGTTCATTGAGGTCAAAGCCCGTTTATGTAAACACCAAGACAAATGTCTCAAAAAAAAAAAAAAAAAAAAAAGACGGGCCGGGTGAAGTGGCCACACCTTTGATCCCAGCACTCAGGAAGCAGAGGCAGGAGTTCCAGGGCAGCCAGGGCTACACAGAAAAGCCCTGTCTTGAAAACACAAAAAAGCTGCTGAAGTCATTCCATGTTGACATCTGACCTCCACACACCGAAGATGAAACATTAGTTTAAAAACATGTTTTCCTCCCGATAGCTGCCAACATGAAAAGAACCAGACAGTTTGAGTCAGGGTATTCCCCGGAGTCCAGATTGCTTTCATACAATCCTCCTGTCCCAACCTCTCTGACAAAGGTAGCCCAGTGGTCTGGGTTTGCCTCACAGCTCTGGCCTTTTGACCTCACAGAGAAGCAGGCTGTGGTGGAGTTTCAAAGCACAAAGCCCTTACCCCAGGAGGTCCTGGTCACTTCCTCGCCCTGACTCTCCTCTATCCCCTCCCCAGGACGCTGGTTTGTGAGCACAGGCAAAGACAACTTGCTGAATGCCTGGAGGACACCCTACGGGGCCAGCATTTTTCAGGTACCCACCTTCCCCAGCTGGCGGCTGCCTCTGCTGAATGTGCTGGGGCCTTTTCACTGGCCACTTCAGCGATGGTGACTCCTGCTGCTGGCCATCCTATGTTCCCCCCTAGACTTGCCATTTATTTCATTATCTCATTGGATGAAGTGAAATCTGAAAAGGGCCTCACAGTCCTGCCTCAGCCACCTGAGGGTGGGATGCTGGGCATGGATGCTGCTGCAGATAGAGCCAGGGCTTCACCTGTGCTGGTGTGCTGGGTGAGCACCATCCCCAGGTTTGACAGCAGTTTCTATGAAGTCTCTTGAACCTTTTTTGGATGTAACATAGCTGTCTTTCAAATTTCCCATCCTCCCTAACAACCTCCAATCCCAAGTACAACAATTCTTTTGAGTTGGTGATGCGGAATCCCTTTATATCAACTGTTTGCATGTCAGGATACCATTGACCCCTTGAACATGGTGACAAAGATCTATGATCCTGGCACTCAGGACAGGAACATGGCTGGTTTGAGGCCGGGTCTGGAGAGAGACACCCGGAGGAAGAGGAATCAGGGTGGCTTTAAATATGAACATTGGTGTCTTCAGGGCATGATTAGTCGGGTCCCATATCTGTCACACTTCCCCCAGGTGGAAGGCGCTGGCCTTACCCACATCCATCAGCCTTTACTGTCTGTCCCCCACAAACCACACTAATGGCTTGTGAACTTTGTGGTGTGACTATGTGGCTGCCCCTCACCTCTCCTTTCTCTGTCTAGTCCAAAGAGTCTTCCTCTGTGTTGAGCTGTGACATCTCCAGGAATAATAAATACATCGTAACAGGCTCGGGGGACAAGAAGGCCACTGTGTATGAGGTGGTGTACTGAGCCCATCTGCCTGCATCTCCATGATGGCCACTCACTGTCCCCTATATGTTCCTGGCTGGGTGGAACTGGGAAAATATATGACTATTTATCGACTTGGTTTATTTTGTGTGTGCGTTAAGTGTGTGGAGGCTGGGGCCAGCTGGGTGTCACCCCTATTTTCAAGTGATTGAAAATCATTATTCTGATTTTCAAACAGGATCTTGACCTCACTGGCATGACAAGCCTGTCATTGAGCCCCAAGGATCTTCCTATCTGAACTACAGCTGGGATCACAGGTGTACCATTACATTTAAAAAAAAAACACATGGGACCTAGGGATTTGAACTCAGGTCTTCAGGCTTGCCCGGCAAGCATTTTACCAACTGAGTGACTTTTCTAGCTCTGTTAAAAACAAAACAGGGCAGGATCTGGCCTCTCTGTGTAGCCCTGGCTGTCCCAGAACTCATTCTGTAGACCAGGCTGGCCTTGAACTCACAGATGCTCCAGCCTCTGCCTCCTGAGTGCTGGGATTAAAAGCAATCAAAGAGTCCTTCCAAAACTTGTGTTAAAAAAGGGATGGGACAATATCCATTCAGAGGACAGAACAGACCACCTCTGCCTTCTCAATTGCTTTATTACACGTGATGAGGGCACACCCATAGGACTTTCACCACCACCCCCACCACTGTGCAGTTGGGAGAAAGAAAATATGGGAGTCGAAGCTGTCAGTACTTGATCTGGTAAACTGAGGCACAATCCCCGGATCCTGTGACAATCAGCTTGCCATTGGCTGACACGTCACAGCATGTGACAGCGCCAATCTCAGGGACCTGTGTGATAGCAGGCTGAGTGAGCCCAGGGATCCCACCTGAGCCCAGCCCTCCAACCCAGAGTTTAGGATTGTCCCCTGTAGGAATGCCGTTGAGGGTCCAACCCTGCACAGGAAGGAGTACCTGAACCAGTTTCGCTCCCCTGGGCATGCTGTGGATGGTCACAAGGTCGTCCATGCCCACACTCACCCACCACTGGCCTGGAGGAGGCAGAGGGACAGTTAGAAGACCCCACCAGCTCATTCTTACTCAAGGAGGCTGGGGAAGGAGACTGAAGAGTTTGAGATGAGGTTGAGCCTGGGCTACCTGAGACCCTGCCTCAAAAACACAAAAAGGCAGAACAAATAGTTTTCTTGTTCTGCCTTCTGTTGTTTCTGGTGTTTAACAGGAATCTTTCATAGCCAAGGCTATCCTCAACCTCTGTATCCAAAGATGACCCCGAACCCTTGATTCCTGAGTGTGGTTTATGTTAATAGAAGGTGTTGGGGCCAGGTAGTGGTGGCGGCACACACCTTTAATCCCAGCACTTGGGAGGCAGAGGCAGGCAGATCTCTGAGTTCGAGGCCACTCCGGTCTACACAGTGAGTTTCAGGACAGACAGGGCTGTAAAGAAACCCTGTCTTGAAAAACCAAAATAAATTAAAGGTGTTGCAGTATGATGGATCGTTAAAGCACTGATCAGGTATTGAGTAAACAGAAGCTTCTGGAAGTCAGTGACTGTAGTGCAGGCTTGCCCTCCGACTCTTTACCATTTGGGGAGAACTTGAGGCCTAAGATGGTCTTGTTCTTGGTGCCCACAGTGAGCATATCTCTCTCCTTGCTGTTGTACAGGAATTGCTGGCCGTTGGCCAGGCCCAGCAGCAGCCAGTCATTCTGGGGATTGTGTGACAGGCTCATGATCTGGGATGAACAGGGCAGAGGCATGGAGATCAGACCCCAGCCCTGCAGGAGACTCTCCACCCTCCCTGTTTCCTATCATGGCCCCCATATGCCTCCCATTGCTAGTCTAAAATGGGCAAGGGGCCCTGAACTTTACAGGCTTAAAACAGGACAGCAAAGCCTAGGCTAGTCTGCAGTGACACACCATGTAGCCCAGGCTGGTCTTGACCTCCAGCATAAAACGTCTGCAATGATAAGTCTTTGAGACAATCTCTCATGTAGCCCAGGCTATCCTCCAGGCCACTGTGTAGCTGAGGATGACCTTGAACTTCTGCTCCTCCTGCCTCCATCTCCCCAGTGCTGGGGTATCAGGTGTGGGGAGGCAAAATGCTGGAGATAGGACCCAGCACCCTAAGAAGCATTCTACCCACTGGCTCACTTTCATCTTTTTGAGACAATGTCTCACTATGTAGGCCCAGGATAGACTCATTTTACCCTTCTACCTTAGCTTGGGTACTAGGGTGACAGTCTTTGCCACCATGCCAATTATAAAAAATATTTTGGCTTTTTTTTTTTTCCCCAAGAAAAGGCTTCTCTGTGTAGCCCTGGCTGTCCTGAACTTTCTCTGTAGCCCAGTCTGGCCTTGAACTCAAAGATCCACCTGCCTCTGCCTCCTGAGTACTGAGCCACCATTGCCTGGCTGACAAAAGGTATTTTAAGGACCTCTGTGTCATGTCAAAATCGCTCAAGCTAACTTGGGATGTCCCTTCTCCCCACATGGAGTTCCACCTTGTCCTCTAAACTGAGAGCCCACACCCTTCCAAGCCCATCTAGGTCTGTGCACCTGGGATGGGAATGTGTACTCCTGTGATGCCTTGGTCATCCGTAGGTCCCAGCATCGCAGACAGGCATCCAGATCTCCTGTCCAGACATTGTCATCTTTGACCACGAGGCTCTTGACTGCACTGACAAGGCCTTTGAGGTCCCTAGTCAGGGAGACAGCAAAGTGGGTGAGCCTAGGCTTGGGGTCCATGTCCCTGGGATTTCCCCGGTCCCACTGCCAACCCAACCTGAACGCTGCAGGTAACCTTCTACCGTTGGCAAAAAGGGGACAGTGATGTCACTCCAAAGTCCTTATCCCTAATGGGTAACTATATTCCAAACTAACATGAGTGTTCATGGAACACACACCTATTCCAACACTGAGGAAGCTGAGGCAGAACTGCCATGAGCCCTAGGCCAGCCAGCGTAGGGAGAACCTGTCTCAAAAGGGGGGCAAGGATCAACATTGGCCGTAGTGACTCAAAACTGTCACCCCATCTACTTCAGGAGGCCAAGGCATGATGATTGCAAGTTAGAGCCATCCTGGGCTAGGGTAAGCTTGGTTATCAGCCTTGCAAGCTTCACATGTTCCAACCTCAGAATAAGAACTGAACAGGCCTTTGCATTGTGCATTGGTGACCCCAGCACTGGAGAGGCAGAAGCTAACCTGGTTTACATACTGACACCCTGTGTCAGATAAAAAGAAAAAGTAAAAGTGTTGGCCAGATGGCTCCCAGGTGGCTCAGTGGGTAAAGGTGACCTGAGCTCTGTTCTCAGGAGCCCAGTTGATGAAAGAACAGGTTCCTACAGGGTGTCCTGAGCCCCTGCTAGACCTCATCCACAAGCAACACAATGAATAGGCGGCACACACAGCACTTGGGAGGTAGAGGCAGAAAGATCAGAAGATCAAATTATCCTGTGTTGGAGGCCAGCCTAGGCTACATGAGACATTTATCCTAAACAAACAAACAAACAAAAACCGGTAACAGAAGAACTAGGGTGGATCCAGTCCTAGAATTCCCCCAGTGAGGGCCTAGGGCATGGTCAGGGAGGGGCTGGGGGCGTGGTAAGTGTGGAGCCCGCCCCAAAGCCCTCCGTGAGGGTCTGGGTTGGGCCAGGAAAAGGCTCAGGACTAGTAGTCCTCACCTGACAACTTCCTGTCTCCGTATGTCCCATATCCTGACTGTGCCATCCATGAAGCCAGCAAAAGCCATGTTCTCCGTGCTGGCCAGTGCCTGGCAGGACAAGCCCTTGCAGGGCAGCTGACATTTCTCATACAGGGACGGGGCTGCCAGGTCCCACACGCTCACACCAGGCAGGTTGTGTCCACCAACGAACAAGGTCCTACTGTTGGAGGACAGCAGACAGGTACGCAGGTATGCCCCGTCGATCTGCAGAGGGCAGTCCTCATGAGTGAAGGTCCACGCGTGCTAGTGGCTTCCGGCCACCTCCACACCCCCGACTCCAGGCACCTTCCCTGACCATCACCTGGATGCCACATTGCAAGCGGCATTCGGGGAATTCGTCGTGGGCCACTTGCTTTGTTAGGCTCCACACCTTGATGCCACTCCGGCTACAGGTGAAGACATGCCTTGTGAAGCAGCTCACGGCCATCGCCAATATCAGCTCCTGGTGTTTCAACACTCGCACTTTCTGCAGGGATTGGGGGACAGCACACCTCGACTGCCAGAGCGATATGCCAGGCTTCTTCCAACCGAGCTCCAATTCCTCAGAGTCCCAGGACCTAGGGATCCGGGCTTGGGCATGAGGCTGTGAGACGTTCAAGACTGGGTCTTACTTAGTTCAGGCTGACCTGGAACACTATGCAGCCAATGCTGGCCTTGAACTCCTGATTCTCCTACCTCTACCTCTTGAGTACAAGGAGATACTCTTCAATTCCTGCCATATGCACATACGCTTCCCTACTCTGTAAAATGTTTTGCCCAATTAAACTTAACTCCTCTGTACCCTCTTTGGCTCTAATTATACTATTATTATACTCCCTTTTCCAAATCATGGTTCTCTGACTATAGGGAGAATCTGTGTTGAGATTTAAGTGAAAGATTCCTTCTCCAACCTTTTAAAAATTATGTTTTACTTATTAATTTGTGTATGTGTGGGTCAGTTTTCACTTTCAATCATGTGTGTCCCAGGAATCAAACTCAGGTCCAAGCTTGTCAGCAAGGACCTTTACCTGCTGAGCCCTCTGGCTGGCCCCTTCCCTTCTACCACCAGTAAGGATAGGGATGGGGGACTGAAGGGCTCTCTCTACTCACAGGGGCTTCAGAAATGGACCAGCACTTCCAGAAGATTCCTGTGGTGCAAGCAAAGAAGCTGACCTCTGCTGGCTTGTGCCTTCCCCTCCATGTTCACATCCCAGTCTTGCTCACCTGGATCTCATGTTGGGGCTGGTTGGTGTCTTTTGGGGAAATACCAAGCAGATCCAAGGGACTCTCAGTTAGGATGGGGGCTGTGTGAGACAGCAGGATTCAGGGGGATCCAGGAATTTCTGCCCCTCCATGGTCCTGCCCCACCCCTCCATGCCCACCCTCTTGGCCCCGCCTTCCTACAAAAATTACTCCGGGTGTTGTAGTTGGGCCCAGGTTCCAATTCTGAGTCACTCAGGCCGAAGTCTTTGCTTTCCTGGGTCACCTGGGAATACATGGTCTAGGGGGACCCAGCAGACACATGGGGGTCCCGGAATGCTGTTGGGATCCTCTTGGGAGGTCAAAGTGCAGGGGTGAAGTGGGAGGGGATGGGCGGGGACAGTAGGGTGAATTGGTTGGGGTGGGAAGGTCCCAGCCAAGGGTACTCACCAATCCCTGCAGCTTTTCTGTTGCCGTGACAACCAGCAAAAAAAGCAGAGAGATTGAGAGCAATGAGGATCGTCTGGACACCCAAGGTGCCCCCCCAAACCCCTGAGTAAGGCACCCTCACCCTCCTTTGTCTGTTGGCTCTCTTGGCTATCCTTGAAAAGTTTCCAGAGTTCCAAGTTCAAATTATCTCTCCAGAACTGGGGCTCCTTGTCCCACATGGGCTGTGGGCCCGGATGCTCCTCAGCCTCTGAGTGGCACCGAGGTCTGGTAACCGGCTGACGCCCAGGGGTGGCTTTGAGTTTTGTGTCCTCAGTGGACGCAGCCTCTGGGCCCTGCTTGGCTTCTTTTTCAGCTGAGACCTCCTGGACTGCCCGGACAGAGTGAGACAATGCCTCCATCGACTGGTGAGGGTCTCCTTTAGCATCAGTGCAGAAAATCCCCTTGACCATCTCCAGGATTCCTGGAGACTTGCTGATAGTCTCCATCAGCTGGAAGAAGTTTTCCACCTAGAACCAGTTAGGGTTGAGCCTGGATGCAGGCTCTGAACGTGGAGAAGGGAGCATGTGGCAATGCTTGGCCCTTGACCACCTTTCTGTACACAGAGGCAAGCTCTGCACTCAGGGCTAAATCACATCCTACACACCCAAGCATGGTAGAGTACACCTGTCCACCCTTCCCTGTATAGGCTGAGGCAGGAGAATCAGGAGACTTCAGGGTTATCCTTAACTACATACTAAGATTAAGCTCCCTTCTCAAAACAAAACAAAACTTTAAAAAAGCAATTAACACCACAAATAGGATTTGGGATGCAGCCCTTGATGTACAAAGGCCCTGGGCCCTTCCCCAGCACGGATCAAAGGTCTTAGTGTTATTTTGCACATGGGGAAACTGAGGCCCAGACACTCAAACAGCAGTTAGGGGCTCCCCCACCTTGCTCCTTTCCTTTTGAGCTTTTGCAGAACTCCCCCGCCCCCCATGGAGGGAGAACCCCAGCAATGATGGATGGCGGGGACCCAGGGAGCTGCCTCCTAGGGAGGGGATGATGGATTCCAGGGCAGTGTCAGCCTGGGGCTGAATAAAGCCCAGGGGAGCCCTCCCAATCCCCCCTGGCTCATTAATGTGCAATTTACTGGCACTTTACTGCGCCTGGCGCTCAGCGTGAATGGAGAGAGAGCTGTCTTTCCCTCCTGCGGCTCCTGGGGGAGAGGGGGCTCTCGGCAGCAGGGACCCAGAGTGAGGCTGCAGTTAAAAGCAAGGGATCTGGGAAAGGCAGGAGCTGCAGGCAGCTGCCCGGGATATCACAGACTACAGGCAGTGGCTGGCCCCCCACACCTGTCAATCATTCAATCATTCAGCTCCCCCCCCCATCACTCTTGCACTTAATGGCACATCAGTCCCCTTGCTCTTCCAACCACAGCTTTCCAGAACTCTCTGCAGCCCCCCAAGCCCTACCCTGTCCTCTCCTTCCTGCTGCTCCCACACCTGCTACGGTTCCTCCTCCTGCCTGGGCAATGTCCCTCTCCCAAACAAGAGCCTCCCTTCTGCTTTTTCCCTGGCACCTCTGCTGGCTCGGTGAATGGAGGCTGCTGAGCGTCTTGAATGAACAACCATCTTCTGGTGGCTTTTCCTGCCCCTTTCTCCCGCCCCGATGCCCACCCCCCATCCATGTCCCAACTGAGCTGCAGTCCTGGCCCTGGATTCCTGCCAGTGACATCTGGCCCTTGGCACCGCTTCCTTCCTGCCCTTGAGAAAGGGGCCAGGTGGCAGGAGGGGAGGCAGATGAGGACGCACAGGCCTTGGCTTGGAAGGCTAGAGCTGGGCACCTCTCCGAAGGCCTGTCTCCCGCTCATACATGGGATGTGTGTGCAGCCCTTACCCAGGAAATCCAGGGCACCTGGGACCTGGGCAGAACCAGCTACAGATAGATGTGAGGAGTTTAAATCAACTCCTTCCTACCCCTGCCTCCAACCGTCTGTGGTTCCCACCTGCCTGGAATCTTCTCTCCAAGCCCCACTCCCCAAGAGAGAAAATGTCCCTAGCTCTAGTCCACAGCTCACCTGTTTGTGATGTTCTTCAAAGGACTGATTGATCCTGGACACCTGAAATCATAGCAGATGAAGGGGGGGAGGGTGTCTGTGACCCATAGACCCTGCCTGCTTCCTGCTGTCCACACCTGCGTTCTGTCATAGCAATGCCCCTTGGCTGCCTTACCAGGCTGGAGATGTTGTCTAGCTGGGCCATCATCTCAGAGAGGATTCTGATTGGGGGAAGAGAAGCAGTTGAGGCTCCTTCTAGAGATAGCCCCTGCATCTGCCTTAGGCCAGAACTCCACAAGGACTAGCCACCTAGTTCATAAACAGAAGGGAAGGGGCCCTCCAGAACCCTTAAGTTTTGATGGAGGGCTTTTGCACATGCAAAGCATGCATTTAGCCATTGCTTATTTGGACATGGGATTTAGTGGCTATGTGGCCGAGGAAGCCTGGAAATGGCCATCCTCCTGTCTCAGCCTGCACCAAAAATCAACACCCTGGCTTAAAATAAACTAGAATGAGCATTTCACTGGAAAGCAGCCGGTGCTCTGGCTGTCCTGGTAGATGTGGGCCCTGAGGGGAGTCCTTACCTGCTGAGTTCCTCTGGCAGCTGCTGGATGATCGAGGAGTACCTCTTTGAGAAGTTGAAAGGCTGGTAAGGTCAAAGGTCAGGACCATAAAGCCTGCAGCACACCCAACTCCCAGAAGCACCCTCCCCCCAGTTGGTCAGGTCCAGCTTCTCCAAGCCCCTGAACTCTCGGGTACAGGACCAGCCATGCAGGAGGCATGATAGAACCTTCTAGATCTAGACCCTGGTTCTCACCCTTCCTGATGCTGCCCCCTTAAAAAACGGCAGTTCCTCATGCTGTAGTGACCCCCTTGTTACTTCATAACTAATTTTGCTACTGTTATGAATCATAATGTGAATAGCATATCGGATATGAGACCTGGGGAGTCATGACCCACATGTTGAGAACCTCCACCCTGGCATCAACTCAGCACCCAGATTTGTGCCTAACACTGCCCTGACCTTTAGAGAAGGGCGGAGAGAGAAGAGAAGATGGAGGAGGGAACACCAGCCAGTTTTCATCTGTATTTTTTGAGACAGGGTCTTACAATGTAGCCTTGGCTGTGCTGGCCTCCAGCTCAGAAATCCACCTGCCTCTGCCTCCAAAAAGCTGGATTAAAGGCGCCAATTACAGGACTAGCACGATGGGCGGGGCTCTACCCTGACCACGCCCCGAGAGCACACCAGGTGCTAATCGCTAGTGATTGACTTTGGGAAAGTGTGGCACGTCTTCCCGGGTTGTTTTCACCTGCGTGGTGGAGTCACAGGTGCAGACGCTTGTGGGGCTGTCCTCGGAGCTAACAGAACTGTTGCAAACTCCATGACAGGCTGGGCCAGGGAGGGTCCCCCAAACAACCGCCAATGGAGGGAGGAAGCGGGCTGAGCCCCTTACCAAGATTTCACCAACGGCGCCTTTGCTCTGGCCATGGGAAGTCATCTAGTAGATTCTGGAAGTCTCAAGTCCTGCAGGGAGTAGGTTCAGGTTTGGACAGAAAAGCCGACCCCTCTCCAACCCCTCTCCATCCCTTAGCTTACCACTGATGGGACCCAGCTGCAGAGGAAGCCCCCTCCCTCATCTCGACCCTCCTCCAGCTAAGCAAGGGGGTACTCATCTGTTTAGATACTGAGAATACAGGACCGGGAACAGTCATGGATGTGGCAACTTGCCTAGGGTTTTGAGGGACAACTAAGAGTTTTCCAGGCATACTAATTAAACATATATGGGGTGTGCATATATATCCATACACTCAGTCACTACACGTAAAAGATTAAAACAACCAGAAAACTTAGGAGACAAGAGAAAGGACACTTGGTTCACTCCCTCATCATCCAACCTGGGCAAACTCCCTGCTGAAATCAGTTTTGTGCAGGTCCACGCCCCTCCAGCTCCCTCTCCTCTTCCCCCATCCCCACAAACTGCCTGCAGGAAACAGGCTGCCCCCACGCACCACCTCCACCACCTCGGAGAGCGCCGGAGGCCCCGAGAGTCCCAGAGGAAGCACCAGAGGTCAGCCAAGTTCAGGCCAGGAGGAAGCCTCTCCTGCTGGGCCTCTAGGCCTTTTGACCCCTCCGACCCCGCCCCACCCCCACCTGTACCCACTGAGGAAAACCTATCTGGGCCCAGGCCACGGGTGCACGGTGCACGTGGGCTCAGGGCTGCACGAGCCGCCCCTGCAGGCGCTGGCCAATCAGAAGGCCGCCAACCCACGTGGGCTGCGATCCGGGCTACTCATTGCTCAGTTATGGCCGGGCTGTCAATCACAGAATTCCAGGCCTCGGTTTAACTCTCGCATTCCCGGTATAGTTTGAGAGCTAAGAGAGGACTTAAGAGCATCTGGTGAAAAGTTTGAATATTTGGGGCATGCGAGAGGCGTCAGCAGGTGGAGGTGACCGCAGCCAGGACATCTGAGCAGAGCTGTCCCTGGGGCCCACGTACTGGAAGGTGAACCCACTCCTGCACACACACCGAATACTTTGGAGAGATAATACAGCAGTTGAGAACAGCGGCTGCTCTTGCTCAGGACCCTGGTTTGATTCCCAGCATCCACGAAATGGCTCACTATTCCAGGGGATCTGAAACGCTCCCCTGGCCTCATGGTGCACATGAACACATACATCCAAACACATAAAATGCAAAAAGATAATTCAAAACTGGGCAGTAGTGATGCACGCCTTTAATTCCAGCACCCAGGAGGCAGAGGCAGGTGGATCTCTGTGAGTTCAAGGCCAGCCTGGTCTGCAGATCCAGTTCAGTTAGTCACAATTAGGGCCACACAGAGAAACCCTGTCTCAAAAAACCAACAAATAAACAAACAAAATCAGTAAATAAATATAAATCTTAAAAAATTCTGAGTGCTCAGTTTTGGAATTCTGAGGGGTGCTGACAGAGTGGAAAATCATAGCTTGAAAACCCCAGAGTTCCTGTGAAAAAGTGATACTGACTTGCTGTGTCCCAGGCTAGCCCTGGCTCCTCTGCAAACAGAGGAAGGATGATCAAGATTCAATTTAGCCGCAAGGTGGGACGTACTGGGAGGTGGGACAGGAGAGTTACGGTTCAAGGCCATCCTGGGCTACATAGGGAGTTCCAGACTAGCCTGGGCTACATGAGACCCTGTCTCAAAAGAGAAAGAAAGGAAAGGCTGAGAGCTCAAAGTTATACCCTTAGGTTTCTAATTTCCAGGGCAGAAAGTGGAGTTCCAGCAGAGCTTCAGTGCTGGATCCCTGGCCCTGGACAGGGGACCCTGGGCTAAGCTGAGGGTGGCCCTGAGATGGTGGACCCTGTGGACTGCCTTTCTCCACCCTCACTTCTGCATATGGAGGCAAGGGGGTGACTGTGAGTTTGGGGCCAGCCTGGACTCCATATTGAGAGGTCTAAAATAGAGGTTATTGGGCTTCTCAGACAGGGTCCTCTGAGTCCCCTTCCCCCAACAGGTAAAGCTAACTCAACTAACTTAATTAGACTTGGGCCACAGTAACTCTACCATCACTAAAAAATTAATTAATGTGTATAAAAGCTAGCTTGTATGTGTGTGCAGCATATGTGTGACTGGTACCCTCAGAAGCCAGAAGAGGGTGTTGATCCTATGTAACCTATAACTGGAGCTGCCATGTGGGTGTTGGGTCTTTAACCCAGGTCCTCTGCAGGATCAGCTAGGGCTGGTAAAGGCTGAGCCAGCCTTGTAGACGTGCATGTTTTTCCTTTTTCCCCTGGTCCTGGTCTTAACCAGGGCTTTGGCACACACTAGGCCAGTCCTCAAACCATCATTACCCATTTCAGCCATGACTGTCACTGCAGTCCCAACCAGCTACCCCTGTGTGTGTGGTGTGTGTTGTGTGTATGTGTGTGTGTATGTGTGCTCTGTGTGTGTGTGTGTGTGTGTGTGTGTGCTGTGTGTTGTATGTGTGCATGTGCGTGTGGGTGGGGCCTCATACTCTCTGGTAGTCATGGCCATTTTGGCACTTTGCTTTACAGGCATCGTCACCTTGGGTCCTTCTACAAAAATATTCATTCATTGTGTCAGTGCTGGCCACTTTGGCTGGGGGCAGTGGCCACACTTAATCCCAGTACTCAGGAGGCAGAGCCAGGAGCATCTCTCCGTGAGTTAGAAACCAGCCTGGGCTACAGAGTGAGATCCTGTCTCAAAGCACGAATACTATTACTACTACTATTAAGTAAATGATAAATAAAATAAACTAGTAATTAATAAGATAATGATTAATAATAAATAACAATAAATAAAACAAATAGTCATAACAATGATAATAAATAATAAATCCTGGCACTCAGGAGGCAGAGGCAGGCAGATCTTTGAGTTTGAGACCAGCTGGTCTACAGAGCGAGTTCCAGGACAGCAGGGCTACACAAAGAAACCCTGTCTCAAAAAAAGTTTTGATTGTGTATATGTTTGGTGGGCTGTGTGCCTGGTCAGAAGAGGGCATCCGAGACCCTGCAGCGGGGCTCATCTTCGAGCCAGAGTGCTATTTTGGCAATGGGTCTTCCTGAGGAGTTCAAAATGCTAAGTGCTGATTCATCTCTCCAGGACCATTCTTAATTTACTATTTTCCTTTTTCATGTTATTTATTGCATTGTTTGCTTTTTTCATTTCATTATTGACTTTTAAAATATTATATCATCTTATTTATTTTCTTAAAACTTTATTTATTTATTTATCTATTGTGGTTTTTGAGACAAGGTTTCTCTGTGTAGCCCTGGCTGTCCTGGAACTCACTGTATATGCTATGAGAGAGACCTTGGGGTGTGGAAGCCAAGGGCCCATGGCAAGTGAGGGAGACATGTCATGCAGACTGTGAGGTGGGGTAGGGGATGTCAAAGGCGGGAGAGGGAGAAGGGAAGAAGGGGAAATGCAGGAAAAGAGAGAAAGAAAGAAAGGAAAGAGAGAGAGGTGAGAGGTGTTCATCCATAACTGCTGGCACGTGGGGGAAAGAGGGGGTGCTTTTTCCTCTTAAATTGGGCTTGATGTAGATTGACGTCAGGACATTGGCTGGGGCAGGATATTACTTGTTTATTGGCCAGGACTCTAGGAAGTGGGTCTGAATGCTAACACTGTAGACCAGGTTGGCCTTGAACCCACAGGGATCTGCCTGCCTCTGCCTCACAAGTGCTGGGATTAAAGGCTTGGGCCAGCCCATTCTATTTTATTTTAAAACGTATTCTTATAGGAATGCACGAGGACTTTGTGATTCTCCTGCGTCAGCTTCTGGGAATCACTATAGCTGGGTTTCCGGGAGACAGAAAATTGGCAAGCCGGGCAGGAGGGGAATGGGGGCGACAGGTGGGCAGGGCAGAGGCATGTCCCCCCACTCAGGGTGGCCTTGTCACAGACACAGTCCCCGAAGGTGGCCCCTGTGTCCACCTCCCAGGCCCACCCCCGGCCCCATCATGATGGCTCCTGCGTCGTTCCCCCCAGTCCCATCCCCAGCCCTTGTGTGTGTACCCCCCTCCGCGTCTCCCCCCAGCCCCAGGACTTTGAGGCTCGGCTCCCGGGACTAGTCTGGGGAGCAGCCTTTTTAAAGACCCCGGTTGCCGAGCGCGGGCGCCATCTGCTGGCCAGAGTCAGAGATCGCAGACGTGTAAGAAAGCTTGGGGGTGAGGGGCGGGCTGGGGGCGGGGAAGGAGGGCTGGGGTGGGGTGGGGAGTGGGCCGGGCTGGCTGCAGGGCGTGCAGAGACCTTGCTTGTCATTCCAAAGAGTGGGAAACAAAGTGAAAATGTTGAAAGCGATTGAAAGAAAAGCCAGCAAAGAGGAATACCACCCTGCGTTGGTCATGCTGTGTGCTTTCCAGGGAACGTAGTACCACGAGGGAGTGCTGTGTGTGTTACCTAAGCATCTGTGCACACGATGCAGTACCCGCAGCGACCGGAAGGGGGCGTCAGGTCCTCGGGACTGGTCACTGGCCGTTTGAGCCCCGCGTGGGAACCGAACCCGGGTCCTCAGTCTCTCGAGCCTTATCAATCTATTTATTTTGAGTGTATGTGTGGGCGGCACAGCCGCAGAGAGAACATGACGTCAGAATTAATGTCTGCAGGGCTCAGCTCGCCGAGCCCAATCTAAGCATTATTCTTGATTAGAGCATCCGGGCATCCAGAGAGGAGCCGCTGGTCCCAATTCTGCTCACGCCCACGCCCTGGGGGCGGTGTCAAAGTTAAACCCCGACCACCAGGCCATTTTACATCAGATGGGCTTTTGACGGCATCACTATCCAATCGCATTCGAGCAGAGGCGGGCAGTGGGGGGTTCTGAATTGACTAGTGGAAGGTTGACGGTCCCACCCACCTTCACACCAATCACATGGTCAGACTACATCCTGCATCCTGTTCTGGGAAGACACCGGAAGTTCTTTAGACCAAAAGCCGGAAGTTGTCCGGAAGCGGACCAGGATGCTGAGAATGACGGGAATTGGATGTTAGGGGTGTCGGTAAGGTATTCGGAGACGGAGACGTTACCCTGCCACCACAGTCTTAGTCGTTGTTTTGACCGGGCCCTTGACACAGCTTCTTTCTCTCCGGACTCACGTGCCTGGAGCCGCGTACGCGCGGTGGGAGCGCCTGCGCCCCAAAAGTTATGGCTAGTGCGGCGGCAGGCTCGGGCTGCGCCTTTGACTTCGCGGGAGCTCACGATTTTGGATTAGGGTGTGAAGTAGAGCGTCCCCACCGGGCTACTAGAGGGCCGCCACGCAGTGCTGTTTCCATGGAAACTAGGAGACGCGCAAGCGGCGCATGCGCATCAGTACCGCACCAGCTGCAGCGGCAGTAGGTGTGGCAAGGTTATAAGGAGCATATGGAGATATGACTTGACGCCGCCTCAGGAAGCATTAAAATAAAGAAATAAATATTGAAAAACCAACAGTGGGCTACAATTAGGGCTCAGTGAATTAAGGTGTTTGCCGCCAAGCATGATGAACTGAGTTCAAGCCTGGGGACCCACATGGTGGAAGGAGAGGCCTCCAGCAAGTTCTCCGGAGTCATAAATGTGTCCCGTCCTCCCCCAGTAGAGACGTAGCGAAGTTCAGAGGAGGATGTGTGCGGGTTCTGTATTAATGGTTTGTCACCGGGGGCGGGGTCGGGGTCCACCGTGGCCCAGGTGCTAATTCTGCACAAATACAAACTCTCAACTATGTTTTATGCTAGTGTGTGGAGACCACGGTATCCGTCCTCTAGAGACTCCCCTTTTTTTCTAGAGACAAGGCGTCTCACTGGCTATGGTCCCTGGGTCGGCGAGCCCCAGGGGGCCGTGTCCTGCTCTTCCTTGTGTTGGGGGGACCTCGAGCCCAAGCGCTGTCTCCTCAGGCCGAGGGCAGCTGATCGCATCGTCTGCAGGTCTGGGGATTGAGCCCCACTGGCCCTGGCCCCGGCCGTGCGGACTCAGTGACCCTAAAGCCTGGTAGTCCGTGATCCTGCATGCCTTGAAAGGGTCCCACTGTGTGGCCCGAACTATTCTGTGTCCAGTTCCTGAGGGTCGGGGTGAGGCATATGGACATGCCTGGCGCATGCCCTGTCTAGCTTGCCACCTCCGTGCCACCCCTGCAGGCCACGAGGCCCCCTCCCTGCCTTGTCCAGTCCCTTCATGGGCGTGAACTGGGAAACAGTCCGGAAGGGGAAGCCAAGCCACCAGGTTAGGCTCGTTGCAAAGATCAGGTACCAACAAAGGGCTGTCAATCAAGATGCAGGGGCGTGGCAAGGTCGGGTTCGGAGCTGAGCCCAGCATCTGTCAGTCAGGCCGTGAGGGGCGGATCCTAGGAGAGTAGGGCCAGGTGCTTTGTTCAATCAGGGCGGGAGGCGGGGCGTCGTGGGGGCAGCTATCAATTTCTCGACCAGCCGCTACCCTGGAGGTACGAGGAGGGTGGTAAGTGGACCGCGGGAGAGGACACGGTCACCCTGGCAGAAGTCGCCTCTAAGGCCGCCACGTGGGACAAAGGGGATGGGAAACTGGGCCGAGCCCTCCCGACATGCGGCAAAATCGAGTGTGTGCAGAGCAGCCCGGCGGTACCAAATCTGAGGCAGTGGCATTGCCTGCCACACGTTCGACGCCAGCCTGGGCAACAAGAATAAATTACTGGAGGGAATTTGACTTCCGAAACAGGGGACGTTGGTCATAAGGATGGGTTTCCGGCCACGAAGGCGCATTCAGTGTAACAAAGGGCGACAACAAGAATTTGAGAATGTTTGTGTTACGTTTGCAAACCTGGCTAAAGAGTTCTCTTCTGTGGAAAGGGCTACCCAGGGCTAGGAGGGGGCTGCAGCTCACGCTTGACGCTGTTGTCAAGAGGAGCAGGCAGGAAGGACAGAAGCCATCAGCTGAGTGACCACTGCACAGCCTGCTCCAGGTCAACACTGGAGACAAGTCCAGGCACAGAAGGGAGTGAATGTGGACTTGGAGGACTGACTGCAGCTTGGGTCCCCTAGGAAAGAATCGGGGCATCGGTCAAGCTTGTGGGAGGTCACTTCCTGGCAAAAGGGTACAGGACTTCCTTTGACCCCGATTATTGTACTGAGTACAATGATGCACCTCATTCTTCATCACCAGAAGAGGAAGGTGTTTCACCCCGGACCACGCCCCCAGTCCCTCACGGGGGTATTCTAGGCGGGGCTCCACCCTGACCACGCCCCCAGCCCATCACTGAGGATTCTAGGTGGGGCTTCATCCTGACCACGTCCCCAGCCCTCACTGGGGGATTCTGGGCGGGGCTCCACCCTGGCCATGCCCCCAGACCCTCATCGGATCAGGCTTCTAACTCTCTTTTTACTACTTTGAGACAGGTCCTATCTGTGGGTGAAAGAGATAAACACACCTTGTCTTTGTTGGGAGGCTGGAGTGACACTCAGGACTTCTTGCACAGGTCCGAGTTTGGTTCCTAGCACCCACATGATGGCCATGGCTGCCAGGGCCTCTAGTTCTAGGGACCCAGTGCCCTTTTCTGCCCTCCATAGGCACCTGGGTTCAGATGCACATATAAACATGCAAACTTAATCTTTTATTATTATTATTGTGGTTTTTGAGACAGGGTTTTTCTGTGTAATTGCCCTGGCTGTCCCGAATTTGCTCTGTAGATCAGGTTGGCCTCAAACTCATAGAAATCTACCTACTTCTGCTTCCCTAGTGCTGGAATTAAAGGCATGCACCATCACCATCATACTTGGTTAAATTAATTCAATTTAAAATCTGGAATCCATTTGAAGAGTCTGGTCAGCATCTGACAGCTGACTGAGAAAACAAGAACTAGACATTTCACTGTGTTTTTAAAATAGATAATGCTTGCATTCCTTCCTTCCTTCCTTCTTTCTTTATTTTGAGATAGGGTCTCTCATGTAGACCAGGCTGGCCTTGAACTCACAGAGACCCACCTGTGCTGGGAATAAAGCTCTGGCCACCATGTCTTACTGAAGTCAACGTTTATATTTTTGTGCGTGTACACTTGAGGAGGCCAGAGGCTGATGTTTCGTGTTTTCCTTCATACTTTTCATATTAATGTGTTCCAGGCTATTTTTCTTTGAGACCACCAATCAGCTCCCAAATCATGACACGAGACTCACTATTAGCTATGAATGCTACTTTGGGCCAATTTCTGGCTAGTTCCTTTAGTTTAAATTAAGCTGTTTCTCTTTGCCTTTTGCCTTGAGGCTCGTTACCTTTCTTTCTTCTGTATGTCTTACATTCACTGCTTCTCATGTCTGGCTGGAGTCCACCGGCTGCTTACCCTGGGCATGTCCCTTGTTTTCTCTTCTCTCTCAAGCCTGGATTTCTCCTTCAATTTATTCTCTCTGTCTAGCAGGCCCACATGGCCTTTCTCTGCTTAGCTATTGACATTTCATCTCTTTTTTAAAAAAATTATTTTTATTTCATGCACATTAATGTTTTGCCTTATGTAGGTGTATGTGAAGGTGTCAGATCCCTGAAACTGGAGCTACAGGCAGTTATGAGCTGCTATTTGGGTACTGGGAATTGAATCCAGAGGACCTGAGCTATCTCTCCAAGCCCTGTTCAGCTCTTTATTAGACCAATCAGGTACCCTATACAGGCAAGGTGAAACAGCTTCTCATAGTTAAATAGGATGCAGCATAAACAAAGGAACACATCTTTGCCTAGTTAAAATAATTTCTACAACATTAATGTTTTAAGCTAATTTATTATTCTTGATATCTTTGTGCAGATCTAAAATGTGGCCATTTTCACTCCTTACCCTTCCTTATTCCCAGCTCTTGTGCTGAGCCTCCAGTGACTATCAGCTGTCCTTCCCTGCCTCCTTGCCTCCCTGCCTCCCTCCCTTCCTCCCTCCCTTCCTCCCTCCCTCCTCCTTCAAAATTATTTTTATGTGCATTTGAGTTTTATCTGCATGTCTGTATAAGGGAGTCGGTTCCCCTGGAACAGGAGTTACTGTGGTCTGCCATGTGGGTTCCAGGTCCTCTAGAAGAGCAGTCAGTGCCCTTAACCATGAGCCATCTCTCCAGCCACAGCTCCCCCTTTCTTAATGCTCCCAAACTTGTTTTCTGGGTCAGGGCCAGCCAATCCTCTTGTGTCTTCCTCTGTGCTGGAGACTGAACTCAGGTCCTCATGCCTGAGTGGCAAGCACCTTAAGGTTGATCCAACTCCCTGGTCCAACACTTGATTTTTCTTCATCTCAAGTCTCCAGGTTTGATATGTTCTGTGTGGGCACTCCAGCAATGCCAAATTCCTTATTGGTCCCACCCCTCCTTCCTCCCTCCCCCCTCCCCCTCCCATCCTCTCTCTCCTCTTCACTGTCTGTACTAGACACAGAACTAAGGACCTACTCACATTAGGCAAGGGCTCTTGCCCAAGCCACACTTGCCCCCCACAGTCCTGGGTGGGTCTGTGGCAGGAAAAGCAGGGAGGTCCATCTTTCCCCATTTTGCCATTTCTTGGTCCAGGTGGTATAGGTGCTGTTTCAGATCCCTGAGGCCAGGTGAAGGCAGGGGCTCCAGCCCTCAGCAGCATCGCATGGAGAAAGAACCAATGGGGACACCAGCAAATTCAAAAGCAGCAAAGCCGAGGACTCTGCAGACAGGCAGCATCGACTGAGGTGGGGAGGTGGGGAGATCTTAGTGTTTGTGCATCCATGGAGAAACTGGAAGGAACCGAGGCTTGTTCAGTCTGCTGACTCAGGAGTGGAGCGTGCTTGGAATGACTGCAGCTGATCTCCCTTCCACACACACAGATTTGTATACATCTGAATGTGCAATCTTAGTAGATCTGAATGAACTCCAGACATGAGGACAAGTGGAGACTTGACAGTCCATAGTGTCTTTTTGATCAGATTAAGCCGTAGCAAGACATCCTAAAACTTCCCTCTGGATGTATCCGTGAGGGTGTTTCCAGAGCTACTGGATCATGTGTCTTAGGGCTTCTATTGTTGCCACCAAAAAACCCCCCAAAAACCCAAAAAACCCAACCAAACAAACAAACCCCCCAAAACAACAAATATGACCAAAGCCAGCTGGGGAGGAGAGGGTTTATTCCACTTACACTTTCACATCACTGTTCATTACTGAAGGAAGTCAGGGCATGAACCTGGACAGAGAGGCCATGGAGGAGCGCTGCTCACTGGGCTTGCTCTATTTGGCTTACTCGGCCTGCTATCTATAGAATCCAGGACCACAGCCCTCAGATAGCGTAACCCTCATGGGATGGGGTCTCCCCCTTGGTCACTAAATGAGAAAGTGCCTTACAGCCAGGTCTCATGGAAGCATTTCCTCACTGAGGCTCTTTCCTCTGATAATTTGTGCCAAGTTGACACACAAAATCAGCCAGTGTATCAGTGGATGTATTAATCCCTTGATAGATTCAAAATGTAAAGTCAGGAGGCCAGACATGTTGCATATCCCCTTAACCTCAGTATTCAAGAGACAGAGGCAGGTGGATGTTGATAAATTCAAGGCCAGTCCCCATAGCCAGTTCCAGGCCAGCCGGGTCTATGTAGAGAGACCCTGTCTCAAAAAACAACCTATATATGTGTCTTCAAGGACTGAAGACACGTCAGTCAGCAGGCTTGCCAGTAAGTGCTTTTACCACTAAGTCATCGCCTCAACCCAGTACAAGGATTTTTAAAAATTAAAAAAATACAAATGTGTGGCACAGTGATTTTTTTCTTTCCTCCTTCCTCCACCCCTCCCTCCCTCCCTCCCTTCCTGTTTTTGAGGCAGACTGGCCTCAAACTCAGACATCCACCTGCCTCTGTCACCTTGCCCAGCCAAGAAAGTATTTTGTGGTGGTATCAGTGTCATATATCTGAAGCATAATTAATTTCAATTTGCTATCAGGCTTTAGATGCCAGAATGATATTGTTAATGGCTGTGGTGGAACATGCAATGGGAACAGATTTGTACGAGAAAGACAGAGCTCTGAGATGGCTTAGTAGATGACTGCCATGTATGCCAGACAACCTGGAACCCTTGCAAATGTGAAAGGATGTCCCATACATTCCCATGATGGCTCTGACAAGATTTTAAAAATAAACATCAGGGTAGACAGTGCTGAAAGTGCACCTAGTCTGTGACAGAATCACCAACAGGCACCAATCAGCAGGCTGTGAAGAAGTGCACACCTGCTGACCCAGAGCTTGGGAACTGAGGCAGGAGGATGCAGAGTGTGAAGTCACATGGCAAGCAAGACACCTTTTTCTTTTGATTATTTTGTTTTTTGGTGTTTCTGAGACAGGCTTTCTCTGTGTAGCCCTGGCTGTCCTGAAACTTATTTTTGTTTTAAAATTTACTTATTTATTGCGTATACTGTGTTCTACCTGCATGTTTCCCTGAAGACCAGAAGAGGGCACCAGATCTCATTATAGAGGGTCATGTGCCACATATGGCTGCTGGGACTTGAACTCAGGACCTTGGGAAGAGCAGCCAGTGTTTTTAATCTCTGAATCATCTCTCCAGCCCCCTGAAACTCATTCTGTAGATCAGCCTGAACTTGGAGAGAGATCTGTCTGCCTCTGCTTCCCAAGTGCTGGAAATAAAGGCCTGCACCACCACGGCCTGGCATAAGACACTATCTTAAACAAATCTCGGATTTGTAATCCCTGGTGACTTAACTATTCTTCCCCTTTGCATGGCCGTCCTTTGGTGGATAGTCTCTGTGAAGATGAAGGTGACTCCAGCTGGCCAGAGGGTCCTGCTGTGTCCCACAGTTCAGCTGGAGGTGGAACCAGTGAAGCACGAGGCCCAGGATAGCTTCCAAAACCCAGAAAATACCTTTGACCAGACACACATGGCGTTTCTGTTAGGGCTTTGGGAGAGCCGGCTGTTTACCCTCAGATGGAGACAGATGTTGAGGAGAAAACCTCCAATTGTCAGGCCTCCGGGAAAACAGCTGAGAAAAATGTTCAGGCTTCTAATAGGATAAAGATTCTGGGATGTACAAAATGTGGGATTGTTTCTCCTGTTCCTCCTCCTTTAAGAAACATGTGAGAAGTCACAGAGGAGAGAAAGTCATACATGTGATAGGTGTGGGAAGGCTTTCAGCTTCTGCTCCTGTCTTAAATGATACAGGAGCACGTACAGGAGACTGACCCTATGAGTGTAATGAATGTGGGAAAGCCTTCCGATCCCCTTCCCACCTCCGAGATCACACGAGGCTGCACACCAGAGACAGGCTTCATGAGTGTAAAGAGTGTGGGAAAGCCTTCATCTGTCACTCATCTTTCTGAGGCCACATGAGGATGCACACTGGAGAGAAGCCACACGTGTGTCAGCACCGTGGCAAAGCCTTCTCTTGCTACTCATCCCGCAGAGAGCATGGAAGGCCACACAGTAAGAAGAAGCCCTAAGAATGTAAGGAGTGTGGCAGAGCCTTCTGGTATCTTGCATCTTTGTGGGCAGTGTGGGAGGGCCTTCAGCTTCTTGGCATCCCTCCTCATCCACGTGAGGACGCACACTAGGGAGTGACCCTATGAATGGCTGCAGTGTGAGAAAGCCTTGGCTTCTCGGTCTTCTCTTCATGAACACATCAGGACACACAGTGGAGGAGAGAAGCTTTATACATGTGAGCTGTGTGACAGTCTTCAGGTACTCTTGGTATTTTCAGAAGTGCATTAGATCACACAAGGAGGGAGGGCCTTATTTGTGCAGCAGGTGTGGGAAAGTGCATTGCTCTTCCTTGGCCCTTCATGCACACGTGAGGACACATACTGGGGAAAGACCTAATGAATGCAAGCAGTGTGGGAAAGCCTTCAAGTCTATCCCATCCCTTCTAGGACATATGAAAACTCATGCTGGACAGAATCTTTAAGGGGCTACCTCTGGAGGGTGCTGGACAGAATCTTTAAGGGGCTACCTCTGGAGGGTGCTGGACAGAATCTTTAAGGGGCTACCTCTGGAGGGTGCTGGACAGAATCTTTAAGGGGCTACCTCTGGAGGGTGCTGGACAGAATCTTTAAGGGGCTACCTCTGGAGGGTGCTGGACAGAATCTTTAAGGGGCTACCTCTGGAGGGTGCTGGACAAGCATAGCCCAGGATCTTGGGCTCAGTCCACACAGAGAGAACATCGTAGGTGTGAAAAGTGTCTTCTGATGAGTGGAGAAAAGCACACTGGGAAGAAGCCTCACTTACTTAAAGGACTCAGACCAACCTTAGCTGTGTCACCTCATCTGTTTTCTTTGTGAGACCTCAGAGGAGGCAAACATCCCTCACAAGCTCCCTGAGTAAGGACCCCACCCCACTATGTTGCTTGAGAGACTCACACTTTAGATGACCCCCTCAACCTCTGTCTCCCATATGTGTGCACAAAAACACCCGACTTTCTCTGTTTTAAAAAAAGGTTTTTCTTTTTAGTTGTGTGTGTGTGTTTGAATTTGTGTAAGTGGGTGCATTGTCTTTAGAGGCCAAAGAGAAGGGTCAGATCCCAGGGATCTGGTGTGAACCACCCAGTGTGGCTACTGAGAACAACATAGCTCCTTTGCAAGAGTAGTGTGCATCCTTTTCCTCTGGATCACGTTGTCAATCATTTGACTCTTTGGGGGGGGGCTGCCACCCAATTCCAAAATAAATAACACAGAGGCTTATTATTACTTATAACTGTCCAGCCTTAGCTTGGCTTGTTTCTTGCCAGCTTTCTTTAACTTAAATGAACTTATCTACCTTTTGCCCTGGGCTTTTCCTGTTCTCTTTGGTAAACCTTACTCTTACTCTGTGGCTTGCCGTGTAGCTGGCCCTGGAGTCCTTTTCCTTCTCTGGATACTTCCTCTTCCTCCTCCAAGATTTCTCCTTCTATCTATTCTCTCTGCCTGCCAGCCCTGCCTATTCTTTCTCCTGAATTGTTATTGGCCAATCAGCTCTTTATTAGACCATCAGGTGTAGACAGGCATGGTGACACAGCTTCGCAGAGTTAAATGCAGCATAAACAAGAGCAGCACACCTTCAAATAATATCTGCAGCAGACCGTCTCTCCAGCTCCTCTTTTTGCTTATTAATATGGCATTACCTTCGATTTCTTTTCTGCCTTCATTTAGGGGGTTCAGGAGATCAAATCCCTGCAAATCAAACAAGTCCCTGTCACATATGCTAGATGAGCACTCTGCCAGCAATCCCAGCCCAGCCCAGCCCCATCCTGTTTTCCTTTACCAAGTGCCTCAGCCACAGTAGTCATAGGCTTTAATTTCTTGTTATGTTTCTGATAAAAACCTAATAAACATCCTGCTTTGCACCCTTCAGCTTTCCTTTAGATTTTGTTCTGCGGGTAGAAGTGTGTGAGTGTTGTTAAAGACACACTTTTTTGTTGTTTTTTTTTGTTTACTCTGTAGTTCTGGCTGTCCTATCTTCCATAAACCTGACTCTTACTCTGTAGATCAGGCTGGCCTCAAACTCACAGAGATTCTCCTGTCTCTGCCTCTGAGTGCTGGGGTTCAAGTTCTGTACCATTACCACTGGCTGGCCCATGGTTTTCTGCATCCCATCCAAGAGCCCCAACACTGAGCTACACGGTATCTGTTCAGGTGTTTAAATAACTACAAACTACCAAGTATTCTGATCTGAACCCCCTCTTTAAGTCACCATGCTCATAAACTCAGAGGAACTTCATAAACATCTAGGGTGACTCTGAGTGGGGAATTCCAGCCCCAGGTGCTGACTGGATGGCTTCCTTGATGCTAACATCTGATTGGACAGATCTCTGGTCCAGTATCCAGGGCTTCTAACTGCATAATTCTCTAGTTGGAGCCTCTCATTGAAACCAGGGCCCACCCAGTTCCCCTGATTGTCACTCGTGTGGGTGCATGAACATTTGCATGCATGTAGTTTCCATGAGGATGTACATGTGTGTGCAGATGAAGATTAGAGGTCAGTATTGGTTGCTCTGTTTTTTCTCTATGTTTGTGTGTGTGTGCATGCTCACATGTGTGTGCATTGTGTGAAGGTGAACTTGTGCATGCAGGGAGGGCAGAAAAGGATGTTAGCATCCTGCTTGCTCACACTCGGCCTTATTGCTTTGACACATGGTCTTTCTCTGCACTTCATACTAAGCTGTCAGCCAGCAAGTCCCAGCAATCCTCTGGTCTCCATCCTCACAATCCTCACAGCACTGGAGTCACAGGCCACATGGGCACTTCTGGTGCTTGGGTTTCAAATTTGGGTCCTCACACTTGTGTGGTGGGCCTTCTTACCTGCTAGCCATCTCGTTGGCCCGAGTCATGCTTTCTCCCTAAATCTGAATCTCATGCTTCACGATGGCTGACTGTCCACTGAGCCCCAGGAAATCTTCCTGTTTCCACCCAGTTAGCACTGGGGTTACAAATGTGGACAGTGGCACATGCTTTTATGTAGTTGCTAGGAATCAGAACTCATGTTTTCATGCTTACACAAGAATTTTGTGCACTGAGATATCTACATAGTCCTGACTTATTATTTTATTTTGACAAATTCTCATGTATCTCAAGCTCATTTCAATCTCTCTATGTAACAAAGGCTACCCAATGTAAAAAGAAAACCATGATGATGTGTTTGTGTTTGTGCAGGAGAGATGACCCAGGAGTTAAGACTATTTGTTGCTTTTGCTGGGGACCTGGGTTGAGATCTCAGCACCACATGGTGGCTCACAAATGTAACTTCCATTTCAAGAGATCTGATGCCCTCTTCTGGCCTCTGTTGGTACTGCATTTACGTGATGCATAGACCTGTCTTATAAACACTGTCTTAGGGTTTCTATTGCTGTGAAGAGACATCATGATCATGACAACTCTTATAAAAGGAAAACATCTAATTGAGGTGGTGGCTTACAGTTTCAGAGATTCGGTCCGTTATCATCATGGTGGGACATAGCAGCTTGCAGGTAGACAAAGAGAAGTGGCTGAGAGTTATATATATATATTGTAGGCAACAGGAAAGGGTTTGAGAAACTGGGTGGTATCTTGAGCATATATGAGACCTCAAAGCTCATCCCCACTGTGACACTTTCTCCAGCAAGGCCACACCTCCTAACAGTGTCATTTCCTATGGGGGCCATTTTCATTCAGACCACCATAAACACCTATGCACATAAAAATAATAATAATTTTTTAAAGTCCACAGTTCATGTCTTAGGCTAAAGGCAATCTCTTATCTGTGAGTACAATTAAAAATCCAGTTACACATTTGCAACAGCATTGGCGAAGAAGAAATATTTCTATTCTAGGAGGGAGAATTGGGGTCACAGCTAAAAATAAAGACCAAAAAAGACAAGAGCTCAGAAGGACAGCCCCTCCCCTATAACTCCATGTCTGCCATCTGGAACTTGGGCAGAATCACTTGGGCTCCAAAAGGGTCACGTGGTCTATGATAGAGTGAATAAAAACAGTTTTCATAGGCTCATATTTGAATACTTAGTTAGTGGAACTATTTGGGAAGGATTAGGGGTGTGACCTTTCTGGAGAGGGTGTGACCTTGTTGGTATGTGGCCATGTTGGAGGAGGTGTGTTATGGGGTGGACTTTGAGGTTTCAAAAGCCTCTACAGCAGGTCCAGTGTATCTGCCTGCTGCCTGTAGATCAGGAGGTGAAGCTCTTAGTACCATGCCTGTTTCCCACTATGACCTCTGAAACTGTAAGCCAGCTCCAATTAAATGCTTCCTTTTATGAGTTGCTGTGGTCATGGTGTCTCCTCACAGCAATAGAACACTGACTAAGACATGGTCCCACCCCTCCAGCTTTGCCACCCACAATGCACTTGGCCTGGTCTGTAGACCAGCTCTATTTTGTGTCTGTTGGTTTCCTGGGATCTCAAGTGTGACTTATATTTCACCATCAAAGCTTCACACAGGACTCTCAGGAGCCATGGAGACACCTTGTGGCCTTCATTCAATTTTGCATCTTTTTGTGCTAAGCCAGCAGCATGTGGACAGTGCTGGCACAGTGGGGTGGAGCCTACTCTGCCCCCTACAGCAGATGACCCGTGTGCCTTGGTAGCTGAATCTGGATCCAGCTTTCCTTGATGGTTTTGCAGGAACCTTTCAAGCAGCATCCTCAGCTCAGATCCTCTTCTCTCAAGAGAATTTGCATTTTTATAAGTTTGTCCCACCAGTCAGCTCCCAAATATCCACACAAATATATTAATTATGAAAGCTCAGCCTATAGCTTAGACTTGTTCCTAATGAGCTTTTCTAACTTTATTATTATTAAATAACTTATGAGCATTCCTATTAATCTATGTTCTTTCAAGTGGTTCATTACCTCATCTCTCTATACTGCTCCTGCTGCTTCCTCTGTGTTTGGCTGGTGACTCCACCTTCTTCCCAGAGTCCCCTCTCTGCCCTGAAGTCCCTCCTACACTCTCGCCTAGCCATTGGCCATTCAGCTTTTTATCACACCAATCACAACAATATGCCTTCACTTAGTGTACAAACATCGCACAACAGTCAGGGCCCTTGAATGGGATCTTGCCTGCAGAATGCCTTTCCCAAGGTCCCAATGAAGAGGGTGTAAAGAGCAGCTCCCTTAAACTCCAGTGAGGGATGATGGTGCCTAGATTGCCTGCCCAGCTCCACAGGACCAGGTATGGAGAAGCACACCTGCCATTCCAGCCTTGGAGAGAAGGAGGCAGGAGAATCAGTAGTCCTAGGTCATCCTTGTCTACACAATTAGTTTGGGGCCAGTCTAGGCTACATGATACCCTGTTTGAGGTTATTGTTGGGTTCTTTTCCTATCTCTCTCTACTTTAGTGCTTTGAGCTGGAGATCTCACAATGAAACCAGGTTCCATGTCAGCCCCTTGAAGGCTGGAATTAAAGGCAGGCTACCATGCCACATGCAATTTATGCCCATTCTGGATATGTAAAGACTAGTTCTTTGCTTGTGGGGTAAGACTTTAACTGATGAGATGTCTCCTCAGTGTTAGCAGTCAGACCCACTTCCTGGAGTCCTGGTCAATGAGCAAGTAATACCCTGGCCCACCCAGTGTCCTGACACTATTCTACAGAGGGTCCCTTTAAGAAAAGACTCACTCTCCTTGCTCTCTTCCCCTGTTCCCTCCTGCCATGAGGTCACGCTACCTCCCACCCTCTCTCTTTTCCTCTCCCTTTCCTCCTTTCTCCCTCCCCCTCCCCACACACCTGTGAAATGTGTCTCCCACCCACACTGGCCGCTGACCACAGAGTCTACATGACATGTCTCTCTCACTGGCTGTGGGGCAACCTATTCCACCTGCCATACTCTCTCCCACCTTATTACAGCACTCCGCCTGTGACTAGCTCTCTTATTGGGTTTTTGTTTAGTTAGATGGTAAGTTACTTGGGTGCGTGCCGCATGGCATGCATGTGGAGGGCAGAGGATAACTTATGAAGTTGGTTCTTTCCAGGAAATTAACTCAGGTCATCAAGCTTGGCAGCAAGCCCCGTATGTACTGAGCCCTCTTGCTGATCCAAATGTGTATTATTTCTAACAACACATAATTCAACATAATAGTTGAACCCAGATTTGAGAGTTGCATACATTGGGCCTCCATGTAACAAAATCCTCCCTAGACCCTTCTATGGAAAGGAATTAGGAACCAGAGAAGTGCCTCCATTTTTGAGCAATAGTCCCTGAACCCCATCTTGAAACAGACCTGAGTTCTGCTGAGAACAAAGTGCAAAACAGCAGTTAGCCTAGGGCTATTTGACAGCAGCTGATTAACCAGGGAATGTCCCAGCCTTGGAGGAGATAGCCGCAATAGAGGAGGGTTGGACAAACAGCCTAAGATAACAGAGGAATTCTGGAAAGTCCCCCACCCCAAATGAGCTAATCAGAATTGTATCTGTGGTAAGACCTCTAATTAATGTATAACCTTGTGGCTTTTGCCTTTAAAACCTGGCTGCAGAGGGGCGCTGGCTGCAGAGGGGCGCTGGCTGCAGAGGGGCGGGTAACTCCTCTGGCAGTGCCACCCGGGTGCGCTGAACTGAGGACCTTGTTACAACTTGCATTCTTCAATAAACCTTGCTTCTGCATCTCTGCTGGTCTCTTGGGGGCCTGCGGAGATGTCTTGAGACCAGAGCACAACAGAGTAGGTCACCATACTTACGGCTCCATTCAAGGACAAAGTCACATATAGTGTTGGTGGTGGAATCAGGGTCACAGAGCCATGGGAATTGTACAATGAATAGGCATTCACCACCAACAAACAAGCTGAAGATTCCCACAGCACATTCACTCACAAGATATTTTACCAATGCATAAATATCTAGAGAAGAGCCAAGCTTGGTCTATGCTTTTAATCCCAGCACTCAGGAGGCAGAGGTAGGAGGATCTTTGTGTTCGAGGCCAGCCTGGTCTACAGAGGGAGATCCAGGACAGCCAGGGCTACACAGAGAAGCCCTGTCTGGAAAAACTCAGACAATATAACAACAACAATCAGATGGCATGCTTTTAACATACTCGGGCACAGGATACACTTACCATTCCAATAGGGAGGAAAAGGAGGGTACTGAGACAATACAGGATCAAAGCAAGACCCAAAAACAGCTGGGCAAACTACAAACCCTTCCTTCCATTGCCCAGCTGCTTACATGGCTCTGCCCTTGTGTCCTGGAGGCTGCATTGCTTTTGTCTTGGAGCTGATTTCCCGGATCAGCAGCTTGTCCCAGGGTTCTACCATCTCCAATGTCATGGGGTCTGCACCGCACCCCAGGTTTCACCTTTACGGCTTCCCCCAATGGACTCAGGGACTCCCCTCTGCAGTCTCAAACAGAGACTGTCACTTTGGGTCTTCAAGCCACTAAAGCCAGCGCCTGGACGATTCTGCCCTCTAGGGACACCGCCTTGTCCCGCAGCAACAGTCCGGGCAGCTTTGTTTGCAATTGCTTTTTAGGAACTCAGGTCAGGCAGTTTTTCATTTCTCCAGCTGGAACCGTGGCTGGGTGAGGTCCTGCCTGAGGGTGCCTTTCCTGCCCCAGTGCGGAGGAGCCCCGGAGGAAGGCTTCCTTCCCCCCAGCTGGTTCACAGGCTCACTCAGGGCTAGCCAAAAACAACGCCCCACAGGCCAAGTTGAAATCCACTCTACCCAGGTGCCTCTAAGTTTGTGTCGTTGAGAAACAGCCCCCCAAACCAAAACAAAGAACTACCATACCAAAACAAACAGCAAATGTGGGATGAGGGAAGGCACCATCTACACAAGACTATTTGCTTCTCAAAGTTTGCATAATTTAGAATTTCTGATACCTCATAAACAAAAAGACAAAGTGTTCTAATTAATTTTAATAAATAAAATAATCCCAGTAGGAAAAGTAGAAAATGTGGGCAGGCTCCTACATTTGCTGCACTGAACTCATGAAAATCTCAAGCTCTATAAATGCCACCATTCACTGTCCAAATAGCCCCCTAAGAGGTATTTCTTGAAGTCCCCTGGATGGAAATGTCATGTGTGTAGATGGAAATTTCCTTTGAGCTGCCAACCAGCTCCAAAACAAAGACACAGAGACTTATTATTAATTAAGAGCACTTGGCCTTAGCACCTTGTTTCTGTCCCTCTATGTTTTGCCTCTGGGCTATTTACCTTCCATTCTCCCCCCCCCCCCCAGTCTTTTTTTCTCCCTCCAAGCCCAAATTCCTCCTCCTGACTCTCCCAGCCTAGAAATGTCTTCTACACCTCCTCCTCCTGTCAGGTGCCCAAGGCAGGCAAGATCAAACAGCAACACATCTTTATGGAGTTACACAAATATTCAGCAATATAAACAAATGCATCTTTGCACAGTTTAATATTTTGTAATGTATGTATCTTTGTAAGAGGAACAATGGAAGGCCTTGACATACTGCTGGCCTCTCTCGTATGGACACATAAAATAATGTCCATCTGAAGACTTTGCTATGTCCCTTTCATTCCTATGGTTTCTTCAGAGAGCATCCTCACGTTGTTGTTAGAGGGTTTCCCACACTTCCCACATGTGGAGTCTGTGGTGTATGCACATGTTAGTGTTAGGATATGTGGAGGCTAACCGCTTTCCTGCCCAGCTCTCATTCATGTGGTTGATTCTCAGAAAGCAAGCGTTATCCCACATTCCTGGGAGTCAACAAACAAGCTGAAGATTTCCCACGGCACATTCACTCACAAGGCTTCTCTGTGGTAAAAGCTCTTGTGCTTTCTTAAGGATATTGGCCAAGTTTCCCCATGTTGCTGACACTCACAGGGCTCTTCTCCCATGTGACCTTCATATGCACCTGAGGAGATGAGAGACTCCTGAAGAATTTTCCCCACAGCTCACATTCATAGGGTTTCTATCTGGGGTTCTTTCCTGTCTTGGAAAAGATGACAGATAAGTGCAGGCTTTGCACACTGTTGACACTCATGGGGTTTCTTTCTGATGCATGTCACCATGTCTTTGAAAAGCTAAGACTTTGGCTGATCATAGGTGCTTTGGGGCAGAAGCTCCCAGTCTCCATACCCAATGACAGCAAAGCAACAGGAAACTGAGCACTTGCCCTATCGGGAGCACCAACATTACCAGCTGGGTCCAGTCAGTCCAGGGTGAGGATCCGCATGCTGTCCTGGGGGTCCCCACATTCCTTACATAGATGACCCCTCTCCAGTGTGTGGTGTCTGTGTCTTTGGAGGTTTTTTTTAAGCTATGAGAGACACCTGCAAACCTGTAAGCTGACCTCAGTCCTGGCACTGAATGACTGTGACTAGAGTAAACCACGAGAGATGAACATTGTAGAAAGACAATTCCCAGCAACCACATGGTGGCTCACAACCATCTAACGGGATCTGTGCCCTCTTCTGCCATGCAGGTGTACATGAAGACAGAGTACTCATGTAAAAAAAAAAAAAAAAAAAACCCAGAAAAAAATGCCCCCATTTTGAACATAATTTTTGTTCTGTGTTTATCACTACAAGTGGGAAAGTGGAGAGTGTGGGTGAGGATAGAGTGGGGATCACTGGTATTAATCTATATTTTGCCTTGTGGATATCTTTTTTTATCCTGTTATATCAAACTTCCTCCATGTCTCTTCATGAGTCTGATGTACATCTAAATTCATCCCACCTATCCCCCGTCTAGCTATTGGCTGTTCAGCTCATTAAACCAATTACAGTAATGTATCTTCACACAGCGCACAAATAAGCCTCGAGACATAAGGTAGGGAAGAGACAGGGAGAGGCATAGAAACAGACAGGGCGGACACACACACACACACAGAGCAGCAAAGACCAGAGCATTCCCCGAGTCCTCACTTCTCAAGAAAGCACAGCAGCTGAGTTAGCCAGCCCAATGTCTAAGAGCTGCTGGATGAGGCTCAGTGTAAGCATGAAGGAGTTAAAATCCCCAAAACCCATGTAAAAAAGGCAGGCCTTGCCAGGGCATGGTGGGCCATGCCGGGATGCATAGTGAGGGACAGGGAGCTGAAGACATGACTTAGATTCGAGTCCCAGCACCCAGCTCACAACCATCTGAAACTCCAGTTCCTGGGGATCTGATGGCCTCTGAAGTCACCAGACAACCACATAGGACAAGGCAAAACAAAACAAACAAACAAACAAAAAAACTATGTGGGACAGGGCTACAGGGGCTGGCTGGGGATCCTAACACTTTCAGGCAAATAAAGGAGGCTGGGGGGTGGTGAGAAGGCTCAGCTGGGAAAGGGATTGCAGGCAAGCCTGAGGACCCGAGTTCCATTCCTGGGAGCCATGTGGAAGGACAGAGCTGACTCCTTCAAGTTGTCCCCCATCTCCATTCATGAACCTAACACTGTACATACAGAAACACACATGTGCACACACAAAAGGGATAATGTAATAAAATTTAAAAAAAATGAAAGGAACTCTGTTTATTGCATTGGGGACTTCCAGAAGCCAGGGGCCATTGGCGTAGATGGGTCCCTGGTGGCTCTGGGTCATGGTGGCTGGGGTGGAGTGTGTGATAGCCGCACAGGCACATCCTGAGTCACAGCCGGGTATGTGGGGGGGGGGGGAGGCACATAAATCCCCAGCCCTGGGACACAGCTTCTTCCACCCGTGAGGGACACCCTGTGTACTGAGATTCCCTGGAGGGACCCGGACAAGGGACACAGTGAGACTCAGAAGGAGCTGTGCTGGGCCTGGTGGCATCCGCCTGTCATCCCTGCTACTGTGGAGGCTTAGGGGGTCAGGGTGCTAGCTCCAGGCCAGCCTGGGCTATAGCAGTGAGTTTAAAGCCAGCCTGAGAGACTTAGGGTGCCCAGGTCTCAAAGAAAAATCCGAAAAAGGCGGGGTGTGGCATGTGCTCAGTCCCCAGCACATAAAAACAAAACAAAACACCCCCAGTACGTGTGGTTCCTACAAGTATCCCTCCCGCCCCCCACACCCGGGTCAGCTGGGGATAGCCTCTGTCTTCACTCTTTTGGGGGGCCTGTGGGGTAGAGGGCTGTTGGGCTCTGGCTTACACGCAGCCTGCACTGAGCCATTGAAATGCTCAGGGGGCTCAGCCTTGGGAGCAGCTGGGCGTGGCAGAGGTGGCAGAGCCTTGTCCAGCACGCAGGGTCCGGCCCAGGTAGGGATCTCCAGGCCCAGATGCTTCATGAGCCTGCTCATCACCTCGTCCACATAGCCGTGGATTCGTAGGTCAGCCTGGCGGTCCTGCCGTAATGAGGAATGTTCAGGCCAGGCCAGAGGACAGACACAACAGGGGATACAGGGCCACAGGGTAGGGTACTGGCACATACGTGTTTTGTGGGTTGTAGATTGACAATGACCAGACGGCCTCCCCGGCGCTTAGTGGCAAGGGGCAGGTTCCCACTGGGGCGGATCTGTAGTGAGGTGCCCAGGGTGACTGACAGGTCTGCGGTCCTGGGAGCAGGAAGTAGTGAGGGCTGGGGGCGTGGTCAGGGTGAAGCCTCACCTAGACTCCCCAGAGAGGGGCTGGGGGCATGGTCAGGGTGGATCCCCACCCAGATCCCAGTGAGGGTCTGGGGCGTGGTCAGGGTGGAGCCCTATCTAAAATTCTTCAGTGAGGGGCTGGCTCTGTACAGAGGGCTTGTCTAGTGCACACAAGGCCCAGTATTCTCCCAACTACCACAGAAACCCTAAAAACACGAAACCACACAAATCTTCCAATCCTCCAGTGTCCCAGGCTCTTTTGCATCTAACCTGCCCAGGGCCATCGGCAGTGCAGGGGATACCTCAGCGGTCCCACCCCGGATTCCTGACCTTCTGGAAGTGTATTCCATGCCGGTACAGCTGTCTGTACCCATTCCCACCCAGGTAGCACGAGGTCACACCTGCTGGCTTCATCAGCGAGCATCAGGTCCCGGTCAGGCAGCGCATCCTCCCAGTCCAGAATGGTGTCCCTCAGCTCCCCCCTGCAGCAGGTCAGGGAAGGGAGGGAGTCAGGGCCCTCACCTCCTGACAGGTTCGAGTGTGAGGAAAGTTACTCACCTACAGGCACGGAGTCCCCTTGCCTTGGCCACTGTACAGAGCCGGCCTGTGGCCTTGAGGCCCATGGTGCCCACGACTGTGTCTCTCACATATTGCCTGTGCAGGGAGAAAGGGGTGATGTGCCTTTTCTAGTGTTCTTTCAAGGATCTGGAGTGGGTAACTAGTGTGCAGGGGCTCAACCTTGGGCTACCCAAAACAAACAGCCAAGGGGTAGACAGAAGGCAGGCTTGCCATGCAAACATGAGGCCCTGAGTTCAAGTCATCAGAACCTATGTAAGAGAGCACAGTGGTGCAGACTTATCACTCCGGTGTTGGGGAGGCTGAGACGGGGACCCCAGGAGCTTGCAACACTAAAGAGGGGCTCAGGAGCCAAAACTCAGGCACAGCTCTTGCCTGGAATAAAGGCTGTGGTACAAAGCCATTTTATCTCCAGCCCTGAAGCCACACTGGGGGAAGAACCCTCATTTCCAAGGGCGTGGCTTGTGTCTCCCCGGCTGTGAAGGGACATCTCCAGCTTTTTCTACAGCCATTTTAGGACCCCTTAGAGGGCTCTGGGAAGGAACCTCACATGCCGCACTCACTGACACTCACGTCTTACACTTGGGACACTCCTCTACAAACATGTTTCCATGGAGCTCTGCCAGCTTGTCCCTGTGGAAGAGAATTCGAGTCCAAACCCTCCCTAAATCTTTAGGCCTTCCTGAGTTGCACACTCTAGAATCGCCCAGTGAGGGGGCTGGGGGCGTGGCCAGGGCAGAGCCCCGCCTAGAATCCCCCAGTGAGGGGCTGGGGCGTGGTCAGGGTGGAGCACCGCCTAGAATCCCCCAGTGAGGGTTGGGGGCGTGGTCAGAGTGGAGTCTCCCCCCCCATTGACCAAGTCCTGGGCCCTTTCTGTCTCCCCCAAGCGGAGCAGGGAAGGGGTGCAGCGAAGAGCCCTCCGACCTGGGGAAGCCCGAGCGCACGTGCAGCCCATCGACGTTCTGGCTGACCAGGAAGCTGAGGAAGCCCATGCGTTCCAGCTGCACCAGGGCCATGTGGGTCTTTGAGGGCCGGGCGCTCTCGAAGGTGGTGTCAAACTTGGGGGCCAGGCCACGCTCCTCCATGGTCCAGACGCCATGGGGGCCTCTGAGCACAGCGAGCAGATCAAGGGGAGAAAGCATCACTCTGGTCCGCCCTACTGTCACTGGGCCACAGGCAGGGGTGGACAAGGGCTCTTTGGGGAGTGGGCTTCGTGCAGGGGCCTCCCTTCCCAGCATGCCTTGCAGCTACAGCATCATCGGGTAAGTTGTGGCCACTGGGCACGTGAGGTGTTTGCCTTCAGACACAGGGAAATGGAAAGGTCCTCAGAGGGACTGCAGGAGCTCTGCCTCAGTTTCCCTCCGTGTTCACGGACCTGAAGTCGGGGATTCCAGAGGCGGTGCTGATGCCGGCGCCGGTGTGGAAAACCACGCTGGAGGACTGCCACATCAGCCGTGCCAGCTCCCACACCTTGCGCTCCAGCTCCTCTGGGGGGTCGAAGATCTACGGGGTCGGGGGCATAAGGTGTCAATCAGCAAGCGACTGCCATGGCTTCCAGTGGCTGCACACTGCGCCCCTCCACGCCTGTAAGCCCAGCGCGGGGAGGCAGAAGCAAGAGTTCGGGGCCAGCTTGGGCTACAAACAGCTGTCCTCCCAGCCCCAGGCGCCGCGAGGCCCGGGAGGGTGTGCCGGCTTCCTGTCCCTTGACCCTGCCCTTTCTACAGCTCCAGGTTCTCCCCGACAAGCCCACCAGGTCGCTTCCCCGCCACCCTTGTATTAAAGCGCCCACTCCTCGGGCTGGCGTTTGGGTCTCGTTCCTTCCGCGATCCGGGTACCTCTGTGTCACCTAGGGCGCGCTGGGGGCGTCACTTCCCGCCCCCTCCTTCCAGGGAAGTCCTTCCCATTGTCTAATCTCTGTGCTTTTTGCTGTTTCCATAATGCTCCTCTCCGCCGGGACCTCCCCCCCTCGTCCCCGGTCTGGGGTCATTCGGTGACCCGCACCCCGCGACCCTCACCTCGGGCAGCCCACACTTGCCCTTATCCGCGTATGGCGACAACCCGGCTGCATAATTCACCGACATGGTCGCAATCACCGCCGCACGGGAATAATAAAGTTTCCCTTGTTGAGGCCGCTTCCGCCGGAAGTGGAGAAGGGACGGCCCGAGAAGAGGAGCCGCCTTCCTTAGAGATCGGAGGATGGGGGTGGTGGGGGCGGGTGTGTTAGTGGCGTCCTCCCCAGAGTGCATTGGCCACGCCGACGCCGCGGGTGCCATCTTTAGTGCTGGCAGAGGCTATCTGCCCGACACACGTGCTCGCCGGGGCTGGCTGCGAGTTTTCCCGAAACGAAAGTTGGTGCGCGCGCTCACAGGAGCCGAGGCAGGAGGATTCGAGTCCCAGGCCAACCGGGCCGTGTAGTGAGATTTTGTTTAGAAAAAAGAGACAAAATCAGCAACAACCCCCATTAAAATAAACCCCTCCCAGTGGCTGCACACTCAGTGGCTTTCGCTCAGTGGACAGAGCTCTCCCCGGAGGGAGTTCGAAGCGGGAGTGGGCTTCAAGAGATCCTAGGACGGCCTTTGGGTGCCGGTGTCCGTGTCCGCCCCTCTGTGGGGAGAATGGGTGGGAACTCGGGGTTCAGGGGCAGAGCAAGCCCCCCCCCCCCCGACTCCCTGGCAGCACCTTCTCGGCTTTGTTTCTGGGGTGCATCTCCCGAGCTAGCACAGGGAATCAGGGCCAGGTCCCCAGATGCAGAGGGGATAGTGGGTCACAAGGATGCCCTGTGATCCCCTCTTGTGACCATCCGTACAGTAGGAGGCACCATCTTCACCCTGTGCCTCTTGGTGTCACAGACAGGACCAAGCCATGACGACGTGGCTAAGGCCCCGGGTGAGGGCAGTAACTACAGAGGCGTTATGATCCCTCTGGGGACCCCCAGGAAGGCTTCCTGGAGGCAGGAGCGCACAGGCTGGAGGGCGAGGCGGTCCTCGGGGCTGCCACTGAGCAGGCTGGCCAACGACAGCCCGTCTCTTCCCTCAGATCCCCACCCCGTGCAGCCCCCCCCCCCCGACCTGATCGGGTGTCACCCCACTGTGTTGCTGGCAGCTCCTACTTGGAGCAGGTAACCAGAGAGGCTGTGGTGGACGCACGGCTCCGGCCTGGAGTCGCCTGAGGTAGGGGATGAGGCTGGGCGAGGCCTTCCTGGATCCTGAGGAAGGGAGGCCCGGGAACTGGTGCTGCGCCACGGGGTGATGGCGGTGTGTGCGACACCCCAACACATGCACGCACACACTCATGACAGCCGCGGCCCCGGCCCAGTGTGCAGTCTCTTCGCTGACCTTTGTGGAAACTCACAGGTCATTGGACCTGTGTAGCCGCCTGTCACCTCTTCGACGAGGGAGACCCCTAAATTCTCAGGCCTTCTGTGTCTCTATGTCGCATTCCCTCCTCACTGGCAACCCGTGGACGACGTTCCTGGGTATCCTGTTACTTACCCTTGGGTGTGATTGAACTTTATATGCGGGAGCGAGAGTGAACTATCACTCTGAGTAGTAGAGGACGAGGGGTGGATGGATAAAGGGTGGGTGGATGGATGGATGGATGGGGGGGTGGGTGGATGGATAAAAGGTGGGTGGATGGATGGATGGATGGATGGGTGGGTGGGTGGATGGATAAAAGGTGGGTGGATGGATGGATGGGTGGGTGGGTGGATGGATAGATGGGAGGGTGGGTGGATGGATAAAAGGTGGGTGGATGGATGGATGGATGGGTGGGTGGATAAAAGGTGGGTGGATGGATGGATGGATGGGTGGGTGGGTGGATGGATGGATGGGAGGGTGGGTGGATGGATAAAGGGTGGGTGGATGGGAGGGTGGGTGGATGGATAAAGGGTGGGTGGATGGATGGATGGATGGATGGGAGGGTGGATGGATGGATGGGTGGGTGGGTGGGTGGATGAATTGATGGATGGGTGGGAGGGTGAACAGATGGATGGATGTGTGGGTGGGTGGGTGGGTGGATGGATGGATGGATAGATGGGAGGGTGGAAGGATGGATGGGTGGGTGGGAGGGTGGAAGGATGGGTGGATAGATGATGGATTTGATGGGTGGGTGGGTAGTTAGGTGGACTTGTGGATGGGTCTGCCTTGAATAGATTGCCCTTGTTTACCAACAGTACTGATAATCATGACTGGACTTTCTACAAGGCATTGACTGTCCAGTGTCGTCTCTTCCTGTCTAACTTCATTAAGTCTGTAAGTGGTAGAGCTGGAGGCAGCTGATGGCTGCTCCTTGCTTAGAAGCCAGGTTAGAGGTAGAGGAGGTGATACAGCGGGAAGATGGCAGGAAGCCCACCTGGGGAGGTGGAGTGCGTTCTGTCTGGGAAGCAACATTGGTCGGCACATGGGGTTTCATGAATAGGTGCTTTACACACAAGTGGGGACTGTTGTCATTACTCATGGCAGAGAGATGTGATCTACAAGACTAATGTAGTCATGTGATGCCATTTACTGTCCACAAGCTCCTTTTGGGGACTTCTCTGAGTACCCACAGCTGCAGACCAAGGAGGAATCTCTCCTCTGCTTACAGCTGAGGACAGTTCTGAGAGAGGGCAAGTAGCCTGCATGGGGACACACAGCAGAGAGACTAGCAGTGCGTGAGGACTGGGCTGTATAGGGTGCTGCTTCAGGACCTACCCCACCCTCCTCACTCCACTCTCCCCTTCCCCAGAGACAAGACTAGAGCCCTCCTGTCATGATGAAGACTCTCCGCGCAAGGTTCAAAAAGGCAGAGGTGAGTCTGTAGGCCTGGGGGAGGGTGAGTGCTCGGTCCCACCTCCTTCTGGAACCCCCACTCTAGCTTAGAACCCAGGCTTCCGCCTTACCCCCCCCCCCCGACTCTGATGACCCGGCTCTGCTTTCACACTCCCAGTCTGGGTCACAGTGGTCACCGTGGCCCCCCAGGGATGGAAGCAGGGCTTTTGTACAAGCTGGCAAGGTATCCATGAGGCACCACCAAACTCTTCCCACCCCTGCTATCCGAATCCCTCGGAACTTAGTGATTGCAGGATTCCCAAGTGCTCTGCACCGGTCTCACCCTCACATGATTCTTCAAGGAATCAACTTATATTGTCTGCATTTGAGAGATGAGGGGAGGCCCAGAGAGGATGTGGAAGCTTCTCAAAGTCACACAGCACAAAAGAATCCTTTTTTTCTCTGGGGGCTGGGCATTGGTGGGTGTGACCTGCATGGGTGATGGTGATGGAAAAGTTTGGAGGGGGGGGGGCTCACTAGGGAAAGGTGCATGCAGCCAAGCATTTTCTGTGTATACGTATTGCCTGCCTCCATGTCTGCACAGCATGACTGTGCAGTACCCGAGGAGACAAGAAGGGGGTGTCAGGTCCCCAGAACCGGAGTCACTGGTGGTTGTGAGCCCCGTGTGGGTACTGGAAATGGAACCTGGGTCCTCTGCAGGGGCAGCTGGTGTGCTAACTACTGAGCCACCTCTCCTGAGTTTGATTCCCAGAACCCACTGGTGGAAGGAGGAAATGACTCCACAAAATTGACCTCTGACCTCTGCCTCCATGTAGCTGTGTATGTATCCACATAAATGTACTTTTTAAATTAAAGGAGGAAATCTTTCTTGAAAAGTTGAATTAGGCTGACTGTAAACATGCACACCTTTAATCTCAGCCTTCAGGAGGCAGAGGCAGGTGGATCTTAGTTCGAGGCTAGCCTTGTCTACATACTGAGTTCCAAGACAGCCAAAGGCTACACAGAAAAACTCTGTCTGGGAAAAAGACCTGCCTATTTTAAAAGCTGGATTATTTTGAAATTCATGAGAGAGACACCTAACTTGAGATGGGACATGGGTGTGGGGCTGAATGGGCAGCATGGGTGGGAGGGGCAGGGGCGCTGGGCCAGCCTGGACAGCAGATGGGAGGCCTGGTCTGCCCCTGCCTGCCCTTCTAGGGTTTCCCTGCAGGAGCCAGAGTGAAGCTCGGCTTTTGTCACAGCAGTCCCGAGGGAAGAAAGCGAACACCCGTGGCTGCCGTGGAGCTCTCCCTGGTGCCCTGGGCTTCTGGGCCCCCTTCTAGGGTGGCCAAATGCCAGGCTGCATCCCAGCAGGTGTCCTCATGCCCACCAGGTCTAGCAGAGGCGCGGCAGGCTCTGGGCCTCGGTTTTCCTTGTATAGAATGGGGATTACCTTATCTGGGCCCTCTCACTGACCTTCTGACCTTATTTGAGGAAATTCTCTCCAGATTTGTTGGTGCTGTCCTTGTAGCTCAGGCTGGTCTTGAACTTGTAGGCCTGCCTCTGCCTCCCTAGTTCTGGGATTAAAGGATTAAAAGGCACACACCATCATGCTTGGCACAGTAGTCTGTCTGTCTGTCTGTCTGTCTGTCTCTCCCTCTCATTTTTTCTCGCTCTCTGGCTCTTTCACTCTAAAAATTGGCGCGTGTGTGTGTGTGTGTATGTGTGTGTGTGAATGTGTGTGTATGTGTGTGTGTGTGTGCCAGGACTTCACACAGAGAATGACACAATGTTGACGCAGGATTTACTTGTTAGGGAAACCACATTTGTACCTGCTAGGCGACTGGGTGAGCTTCATCTGTCTGGGAACTCCGTTCCTACAGTTCCTGTCCTGTGTCACTACCTGCTACCCTGTCCCCAAGACGCCTTCTGTAGTGCCAACTTCAGCGCAGAAGCCACAGAGTCGGAAAGAGCTTGCCTTGACTCTGAGTCTCCACGGCATCCAGGAAGTCACTCAGTAAATGCAGAGTGTATGCCCAGGGCGGCGACCTGGTGCCCTCTACCCTGCACCCGCTCGCAGTGGCAGGCCGTGGGATGCCTCTGTGCATCCAGCCAAGGCGGGGCCAGGTGCGTGCAGACCCTGGCGACAGAAGCGCACCCTTCTCTGTCAATTGATCTGATGATGTGCGCAGGTCCCACTTCGTGTGTTGGGTGAGTGAGGTGCAGCTTTTGTGTGCTCCCTGTGTACCAAGGCCTGTGCCAGACGTGCATCCCTCTCAGCATGGCCCTCTAGAGCCATTTCTGGCAAGTGTAACTGAAGCCCACTGTGCAGGTGAGGTCGGGCCCACAGGTGGATAATGGCCGAACCGCTGGAGGAGAGCAAATGATCACAGAGTGGACGGGTGGACGGGTGGGACAGGGTGTGGGTGGGTGACGGGATGTGTGAGCCACTGAATGTGCCTGATGAGTTAGTGATGGGGTGTGTGTGAGAATGAAAAGATTAACGTGCGGATGAGTGTAGGAGAGAATGAATGGCTGAACGAATGAATGAGAGGATAGACCTGAGTATGTGAATAAATGAGTAGACGACTGGGAGATGATGGGTGAATGAATGGGCCGCCTGCCAGGCAGGGAGAAGGCGGCTGCGGGTGGTGGAGGGTGCTGAGCTTGAGAAGAGGTGGGAGGGGCCTGTGCCTGAGGAGGGCGTGGCCACGAGTCGAGGGGAGGTGGGCGTGGTCTGGCTTGGCCCCATCCCCACCTATTCGCCATGAAGCAGCTGTGCCTGTGCGCAGCCGCCTCCTTTGCGGTAGGCTTTTGGGTCTCTCTGCTCCTTACCCGTTTCCCGGGAAGGTGCTCGGTGGGGGCGGGGCAGCAGCGGGGCGCAGGACGGACGTGGAGGACCACGCCGAGGGCCCCTATGTCAGCAGGGAGTTTCGGCAGGTCTTGGAGGACACTGCGGACAGTGACTTGGGAACAGTCCATGCTCCTGGGCAGGGAGTTTAGAGGAACATTTGCGACTGCAGTTCTGCCTGCTAGGCCTTGATGCTGCGTGGAGGGTGGGACCTTAGCAGAGCAGCTGTGAAGGGCGGGGCTGGGGGGTGGGAGGTCGTGGAATCAAAGGGCGCTGCTGGATGATTTGGGAAAGGCTGGTCGTCACAGCATTCGAATGCTGAGGCAGAGGGATTTTTAATTTGAGGCTAGCCCGATCACATAGTGAGACCCTGTCTTGAAAAACTAAGACAGTAAGATAATTGTGCACGAGGTGAGTCAAGCTTAGCACCCACAAAGCCTGGCTCCCCTCCCCAGCACTCCATAAACCAGGTGAGATGGTCCATACTTGTCACCCAACCCTGGGGAGTGGGAAGTCAAGGTCATCCTTGACTCACAAGGAGTTTGAAGAAAACAAAACTGGGGCATTGGAGACCTCGCCTTTAATCCCAGCACTTTGGGGGCACAGGCAGGCCTATCTCTGTGAGTTCCAGGTTAGCTTGCTCTACATAGAGAGATGCTGTCAAGAAAAAAAAAAGGTGGAGTGTTCGTTGTCTTGCAAAAGTGACTTTGGCTTAAGGCACACAGAGGGGAGATGGGGTTGAAGGCTGACGACGTGGTAGTGGGCCTGCAGACACATGCTGGGGGATGCAGGTTTCAGAGACGCTGTCTCGAGGCCCCCAGCCAGGACCACCTACCCCACAGCTCCGGCTCAACCCCACCGACCTTGGCTCCTGCCCGCCCTGTGGCCCATGCCCTATCCCGAAACCCGCAGCAAGAGGCAGGCGCCAGGCAAGTGCCCAGGAGTGGGTGGGTGAGAGCACGGAGCAGCTGCCCTTGTTCCTTGGTGGGAAGGGGACAGTGATCCACTCAGTCCCACGCACTTTGGGTGTGCCACTGCAGGGCCAAGACTGGGGCAAAAGTGACCAGCGATTGCTCCAGGCCGTGGAGAACAATGATGTGGCCAGAGTGGCCTCGTTGATTGCTCACAAAGGGCTGGTGCCCACAAAACTGGACCCCGAGGGCAAGTCTGCGTGAGTGCCCAAGCCATGGGACCGGGGTGGCTTTGGACACTCTTCTTGGAATGACCTCTGACTCATGCCTCTAGGTTTCACTTAGCGGCCATGAGGGGTGCTGCTGGCTGTCTGGAGGTGATGCTGGCCCAAGGCTCAGACGTCATGACCACAGATGGAGCAGGTACTTTTGACCTGTCCCTGGGTGGACAGCAGGGTTACATCAGCTATGCAGAGCAGGGATCACAGGGCCAACTGTAGAATCCCACTTTTCACATTGAGGCTGTAGTTCAGTGGGTAGGACTCGCCAAACAAGAGGGAAGCCCTGCTGGCACACACCTGTCATCCCATAACTTTGTATGGAGACACAAGGGTCAGCAGTTCTAGTGATCCTCGGCTATATATGAGCTGGAGGCCAGCCTGGGCTACATGAGACTTTGTCAAAATTAAAAATTAAAAAAAAAAAACCTGAAACAAAACCTTTTAAATCCCAGCATCTGGGTGGCAGAGGCAGGTGGATTTCTGTGAGGTCCAGGCCAGCCTGGGCTACTTGAGATCTCATGTGGAGAAGACAGCAGAGAACAACAGAAAGGTCTATGGGAGAGCTGGTTTTAAGAAGGAGCTGGAAAAAAAAAAAAGTAGTGAGTTTGGAAGTTCAGGCTTTGGAGGCTGCTGAGCACATGTGGAGTACACTTGGGTCTCTTCTTTCCTCAGGTTACAATGCTCTTCACCTGGCAGCCAAGTATGGGCACCCCGAATGCCTGAAGCAACTCTTGGAGGTCCTGATGCCCATTCTCTTTCCATACTGAGATCCAACTACTTCCCCAAACCCCAGCTGCTCCTGGTCCCTCAGCTCTGTCCCTCTGTTACTGTCATCAAAGTAGGGTCACCTGGGGGGCTGGGAGACGGTGAAAAATCCAGAAGGGCTGGAGAAGTCATCAGTGGTTAGAACACTGGATGCTCCTGCAGAGGACCCGGGTTTGATTCCCAGCACCCACGTGGAGGCTCACAAGCATCTGTGACTCCAGCTCCCAGGCATCCTACTCTTTCTTCTGGTTTTCTCAGGCTCTCATGCATGCGCGCGCACACACACACACACACACACACAGAGGAGAGATATTAATATCTACTAATAAATGGGTATTAAAAATGATGAATATGAGGGCCAGTGAAATGTCTCAGCAGGTGAAAGCACGTGCCCCAAGCTTAATGGCCTGATTTTGTTCTTTGGGAACCACATGGAAGGAAAGAACAGATTCCCACATTCGGCAGCATGCTGCACCAAGTACCAGAGAGCTCACACATGGAAACAAAGGAGATACAGCAGAGCCCAAGGGAGCAGGGAGGTCTGGAGAACTCATTCAGGAAACAGATGACATCATCTGTCACTCTTTCCCAGGCTTCCTGCGTGGTGGACATTGAGGACAGCAGTGGGTGGACAGCCCTTCACCATGCAGGTGGGTGCAGTCAGGGCCTCCCAAATCCAAGGAAGGCTCTCGCCAGTATACCAGGCCCTCACTGGGGGAGTCTAGGCGGGGCTCCACCCTGACCAAGCCCCCAACTGGTCACTGGGGGAGTCTAGGGAGGCTCCACCTCTGACTTGTGGCTCTAAACCTTTTCTTAGTTTTTCTGAATGTGTGTTCTTGTGTGTGGCATGTGGAAGTCAAAAGACAATCTAAGTGTCATGGGCATGTGCCCTTTACCTCCTCTGAGACCGAGTCTTTCTGGCCTCCACAATTTAAGCAGATTGATTGGGTGATGAGTAAATCTTGGATCCTTTGCCTCTGCCTCCTTGGTGCTGGGGTCATAGGCGTGTGCCCCCAACCTGACTGACTTTTACGTGGGTTTTGGGAATGAAACTCAGTCTCTTATGAACTGAGCCACCTTCCCAGCCCTCCCCTTACTTATTTTGATATAGAGTCTCTCTTTGTAGCCTAGGCTAGCCTTGAAATTGGAGTCCTTTGTCTCAGCCTCCGAGTTGCTGGGGAACGGATGTGGGCCACAATCTCCAGTCGCTTCCCTTGTTCTGTGTGCAGTCCAGGGCTCAGCTCAAACTGCAGTCACCATCTGAACCAGGCCCTTTGGCCCCATTGCACAAAGAAGTTAGGCACGTGTACCAGTGAAGGAACCCTATTTCTGGCACCTCAAAGCCTAGCCTATGGGCAGACAAAGTGGGGAGCTTAGAACCCTAATTCCTTCCAGAATCTCCTGAATGCCTTGAATGCAGGCAGTTTCTCCAATCCAGACTCTGTTCTCAGAGCAGCCAAGGGCTGATCACTGGAGCTCAGGAGCATAGGGTCCAGGCCTGAAGACCCCTCCAGGCAGAGCCTCCTGCTAGAGGGCACAGCACACTTGGGCTTGTTCTGGGGATGTTAGTCACCAAGTCTTCAGAGTGGCACCATCAGGTGGTGTTCATGCCCACAGGCACTCTAGGGGATGTCTTAACAAGTTAATTTGCATTTATTCACTTATTTTTGGGTGTGGGGACATCTGTGTCATGGTGCTTGTGTGAGAGTGGAAAGATGACTTCTGGAAGTGTGTTCTCTTCCTGTCAGGTGTGACCTGGGCTTTGAACTCAGATCTATAGGCTTGTCAGCAAGCACCTTTACCAGCAGAGCCATCTTTCTGGCCCACTTTTTAAAAGTTGTTTTTGCTTGAGTTTAATTATTTAAAAAAAATGTACTTACTTCACTTTTTTATTTTTGTATATGAGTGTTTCCCTTGCATGTATGCCTGAGCTAGGCCAGAAGGGGGCATTGGGGTCTCGGCAACTGGAATTACAAATGGTTAGGGGCTGTCATGTGGGTGCAGGGAACCAATTCTGGGTCCTTTGCAACAACACAGTGCTCTAATCACTGAACCATCGCTCCAGCCCTCATTCTGTATGTAGCCCAGGCTGGCCCCTAAGATGCAGTGTGAATTCCAGACCAGCCCAGGCTGCAGACTGATACCTTAACAGCAAGGTGCTGAAGCGGCAGCTGCCTTTCTCCAGCCAACTCTCTCATCCCTTGTCTTTCCCAGCGGCTGGTGGTTGTCTGTCCTGTTCAAAGCTACTCTGCTCTTTCAAGGCACACATGAACCCCCGGGATCGGGTGAGCTGTTGGATCTTGTGGGACAATAAATACTTCCCATTCAGTAGATGGCCACCCAGGGCGGCACCAGCAAAGCATGGGGTGAGGCTGCAGAGCTCCAAGCACTCATAGACCATTTCACCTTCTCTGCCAGTCTGGGGCCACGCCCCTCATCATCGCGGCTCAGATGTGTCACACAGATCTGTGCCGCCTCCTCCTACAGCAGGGGGCAGCAGCGAACGACCAGGACTTGCAAGGCAGGTGAGCACCTCCCCTTGAGTGTTTCATTGTATGTTATGTGTCTTGGGGCAGGTACCGGACCTCTCTGAGCTGAGGACCTAGGAGACCTCTTCCTGGCCTGGATGTAGAGAAGGGTTTAGGGGTTGGGGACAACCCTTTGCCCCCCTCACTAGCCCTCTTGTCCCCATAGGACAGCTTTGATGCTGGCATGTGAGGGGGCCAGCCCCGAGACTGTTGAAGTACTCCTGCAGGGGGGAGCCCAGCCGGGCATCACTGATGCACTGGGCCAGGATGCCACTCACTATGGAGCCCTGACTGGAGACAAACTCATTTTGCAGCTTCTACAGGAGTCTGTGCAGCGCCCTTCACCTCCCAGTGGTGTGCAAACCCTGCTCCTCATACCTGTCTCCTTCTAGGCAGTTTCTGATCATCTTATTTGTTTGTTACTGATAGTTTCAAGGTACCCCAATGTGCTGGGTCATGAAAATTTTCATGTTTCCCCTGCTCAGAGAAGTTTCAAGGAGCCCCAGAGGACTTAGAGTGGTCTGAGAATCCATTGTGATTTCTCAGGTCACCCTTAGTAGGGAGGCTGCCTTTCCTAAGAGGTGACAACCCAACCCACCCCCCTAACCTGGAAGCTCCACTGCCCCAGTCTGTGAGAGTTTTGGGGCCCTTCTCACACAGGAGCCCACCCCTGCAGGTTCTTACCTTAATGTCTCTGATTCAGAGGCTGGGTTTTGTGGTTCACAGCCAGGAGACTAGAGCACTTAGATCTGAGGGTTTTTTTTTTTTTTTTTTAATTTATTTAACTTTATGTGCATTGGTGTGAAGGTGTCAGATTTCCTGGAATGGGAGTTACAGATAGTTGTGAGCTACCATTATAGGTGCTGGGAATTGAACCTGGGTCCTCTGTAATAGCATCCAGTGCTCCTAACCACTGAGCCATCTCTCCAGACCATAGATCTGAGTTTGAGTATAGCCTGGGCTACAGTATGAGGATCCCCTCCCCCACCACCAACAAGATAGCTGTAGAGCTTGGGAAGGTCCGAAAGCCCTGAGTACCCTGGACAGAACCGGGTCCCTGACTCTGCTTCCCCTCTCTCTCAGCCTCTCTAGAGGATGACTCCGGAGAGGCCTCGTCTCAGGTAGGAACCAGAAGGCAGGTGTGGCAGTCCCTGCCCTATGCTCACACTCACTGCCCCCCACCCCCAAAGGAGGAGACGGCTCCTCTGGGACCTGCTGCCACCCAGTGGTCACGTGAATGCCAGCAATCCTACACACTGGGGACAGTGGGGTCTGCACGGGGTTAATTAAGCCTGGCCACCCCCCTCCCGAGTCATCTGTGTCTCAGGCTTCACAGGGATAGAAAATGTCACAGAGGACGATAGAGCCAGGGAAAGGGTGCACAGAGAATGGTGGGGGGCTGGACGAGTGGGGTGGGCTTGGGTTCACCACAGGAAGTCAGGGGGGAGCTGCGGCTGCTGGCGGCGAGGGGCTGGCCACGGTGGATCCCCTGAGTAGATCCTGGCCCAGGCATCAGGTGCCACATCCTCCTGTGCCCTCACCAGAACTCGGGGTCCAGCCATGAAAAGCGAGGGGTCCCCAAAAAGCGGAAGGCACCCCAGCCTCCAGCCAGCACACCACCTGTTCCAGTAAGACTTGGGGGAAGCCTGGGGAGGGAAGGGGCTGCCTCACACACAGGATGGCGCATCTCGGTAGACTTCACCTAACGCGGCTTCTCTTGGTGGGGACGGGACAGGACGATCAGGAAGCTTATGAGGAGATTGTGCGCCTGCGCCAAGAGAGAGGCCGGCTCCTGCAGAAGATCAGGGGCCTGGAACAGCACAAGGAACGGAGAAGGGAGGTTAGGTTAGGGTGTTGGGGACACCATACTCCCTACCTCCCTCTCCTTCCTTCTCCCTCTGCTCCAGACTCTCGGCCTCCTCACTGGCCTTCCCACATGTCGGGCCTGCCTCAGGGCCTTTGCACATGGTGTTTGCAGTAGAGAATTGCTATCTGTCCAGCTGTCCCTAAGGCTCCCTTCCTCATAGTCTCCAGCCCACCCTATTTAAAATCGTACCCTCACTTTCAGCTTCCTTCATTTCCATCATAGCGTTCCACCACTCAAAGGCATGCCTCTGAGGGCAGGCTCAGGTGGATAAATACTGGATGAGTGGCCCATGGTGAGGAGTGAATGAATGAATGAGTGAATGAATGAATGCTCTGGAACATGGTCTGCTACGGAGCAAGCCCTGGGCCAACGCACCTTAAGTGAGTGGGAGAACAGAATGGGGTCTGGCACACAGCGTGAATGCTCAGAGTGCACACAGTAGGTGCTCAATGACACGAGGTGGTCCATGGCTATCCAGCTCTGTCTTGCTCCATGCAGTCCCCACCACTTCTATCCGCAGCCCCTGGAAGCAGAGGCCAGCTCAGTGCACAGCCTGGAGAGGCAGGTAGGTGAGGAGGGCCGGGTCTTGGGTGGATCCAGGGTCCTCGGAGTCTAGGGATTTCGGGTTCTGGGTCCTCAGGTCCTTAAGCGCTGACGTCAACCTCTTAGGTGCAGGAGCTGCAACAGCTGCTGGCGGAGAAGCAGGAGGAGAAGGAGAGCCTGGGCCGGGAGGTGGAGAGCCTGCAGAGCCGGCTGTCCCTGCTGGAGGTGGGCGGGGCAGGCTGGGGGGCGGGACCGAAGACTGGAACTGTGGGGAAAGTGTGAAGACAGGATTAGGCGGGGCGGAGTGTGTGGAGTCAGTGCTGGGAGGACTAAAGAGAGGGGTCATAGCACAGGAATGGGAAGGACCATGGCGGGGTGAGTGGAGTCAGGATGGGGGCGGGGCTTGACAAGCGGGTTAGTGTCAGGTGGATCTTTTGACTTGCCAGGGATTCATCCGGGCACCATGGTGCTACAATGCCCAGGCCATACATGACTTTCACAAACCCACATACCTATGAAGACGTCTCCAAGCACACACATGGCAACCACACTGACAACGCATCCCACATGCCCCACAAGTATAAATCTTCCAGTCACACGTGGTCCACACTCCTCAAACATACACCCACGTACTGCTCAATGTGTGCAATTAGAATGGGCGAGATGGAGCAGCCGATAACGTGGAGTGCTGCTCACCCTACTGATGGAAAGAGAGAACCAAATCTCAAGTTGCTTTCTGACTGCCACCTATGCACCGTGGCATGCCTGCATCCATGTGCAGATACACATACACATAAAATAAAATGTGATAAAATATCTTTATAAACAAATAATTACACAAACATGCACAGAGATGATCTCCTCTATTGGGGAGGTTCTGGGATTCAGAACCCAGAACCTTGCTCATATGCTGGGAATGCCACTCAGTGGTGGGTGCTTATCCAGCATGTGCAAAGCCCACGGTCCACCCTGGCATCTCAGTAGAACATGGAAAGGCATGTTGGATGCTCAGTGAATACAGTCAATTACTCCAGTGTTTCCAGGGTGTTGTGTAGATATATAAACAGCCCAGTTTTGGGAGGTAATTGGGTATCAAGGGGAAGGACCTGAAGGTCGACTTTGAACCCCACCCCTAGAATGAGAGAGAGAATACCAGCTATGATGTGGCTACCCTGCAGGACGAGGAGGGTGAGATGCCTGATTTTCCAGGTGAGCTCTAGTTCCTGCCATGCCCTCACTGCTGCCCATCTGGGATCCTAAGGGGTTGGAGGGGCGTGATGCCAGGAGAGTAGCCATGGTCTGTGAGTCCCCTGCTGAATGGCTCCTGACCCCTGTCCCTGATGGTGTGTGCTCCCAGCTTGACTCAGGGTTCTCCCTAACCCTGCCAGGTGCTGATGCGTTGTTGTCAAAGCACATTCGTCCGTCGGCTGAGGAGCTGGTGGTATCCCTCCAGGAGCAAGTGGCTCAGCTCACCAGGGAGAACCAGGAACTGCTGGAGAAGGTCCAGGTAGGGGAAACTGAGGCAGTGCACTCTGGGGACCTTGGCATAGGTGGGGAACATGGTAAGGCTGCCTCTTAGCCTGCCTGCTTCTCCATTCCCAGATCCTTGAGGAGTTTGAGAAGGACGAGGTGCGGATGGCCGAGGACAGTCAGCCTGAAGTAGTCCCTCTGGTCTTGTATGACTCCCTGAGGGCAGAGCTTGAGCAGCTCCGGAAGCAGCTCACAGAGGCCCTGCAAGCGCTTCAGCAGCAGCGGGAGGTGACCAGGGGTCCTGAGGCAGCTAACGGGACAGCACAAACGGAGAGCAAGGACAAGGAGACAACCATCCAGAATGGACCCAGTGTCCCAGAGCTCAACGGCACCATGCATCCAGAAACCACAGCAAATGGCACCGACTCCCAAGGAAGAGGCCCCGAGGGTGTCGTGAACACAGAAGCCAGCGCTTTAGAAGCGACACCCACAGAGCCCGAGGCTGTAGGTTCAGAGGCCACGGGGAAAGATGGAGGGGCAGCCGAGGCCGTGGACAGTCGAACCACTGCGGCTCAGGCTCTAGATGTGGAAGTTGTGCGTGGCAATGCTGTAAGTGAGCTGGTGGCAGCAGAAGCCACCGGAGGGCAAGAGAATGCAGAAATGAAGGCTGGTGGAGTGCATGTGGTGCAGGACGGGTTCACAGAGACAGTGATTAGAAACACGGAGGCCACGGGAGCAGTGAAGGCCACAGAATTTCGGGATACAGGAGTTCAGGCCACAGGCGCAGAGGCCACAACAATGAAGACTACAGGGGTGCAGGCCACGGGGGCAGAGGCCAACGGAGCCGAGGCTACGGGAGCTCAGGCCACTACCCTGGAGGCCACGGGGGCACAAGCTTTGGCCACAGACACCATAGGATCGCAGGCCACGGTGACAGAGGCCACAGAAGCCGAGGCCACCCTCTGCGCTGCAGGCTTGCACCCGGGGGCGGCGGCAGCGGCGCTACAGGCCGAGCTGGAGACCCGGATCCGCGGCCTGGAGGAGGCGCTGCGCCGGCGGGAGAGGGAGGCGGAGGCCGAGCTAGAGGCCGCTCGGGGCCGGTTTGCGGAGGCGGAGGCTGAGGCCGAGGAGGCGGCACGGGGACGAAGCCGCGAGCTGGAGGCGCTGCGGGAGCTGCTGGCCACCGCCACGGCCACGGGCGAGCGCGCACGCGCGGAGGCCGCCGAGCTGCGCCAAGCGCTGTCGGTTTCCGAGGCTCGCGCGGCCGAGCTCAGCTCCGCTCTTGACGCCACCCGCGAGGAACTGGAGCTCACGCGCGGGGCCTCGGTGCCCGCGGACCAGCACGAGCAAGCGCTAGGCGCGCTGCGCGACCACGTGGCCCGGCTGCAGGCGCAGCTGGCGGACCTGGCGCGCAAGCACGAGCGGACGAGCGCGGAGGTTTTCCAGGTGAGCCCACGCGCCAGGCCGGCCTTTCCGTGTATTTCCGCGTGGACGTGAGCGTCTCTGTACATGCGCGGTACTCGCGAGGCGGAACAGTCAGATGAGCTGGAACTTTGGGTCTGAGCCTCAATGTGGATGCTGGGAACCGAACCCTGGTCTTGTGCAAGAGCAGCTGAACCCTTAATATTTTTATTTAGATTTAATTTATTATTATTGTGTGTGTGCACACACATGGTATGGTGGGAAGGTCGGATGGCAGCCTGTGGGACCCAGTTCTCCTTCCACCGTGTGGGTCCTGAGGACTAAACCAAGGCACTCAGGCTTGGCTGCAAGCGCCTTTCTTTACCTGCCGAGCTATCCCTGAGCCCTGTTCTTCTTTCTTTTCTCATTGTTTTTGGTTTTTTATTTTATTTTATTTTATTTTATTTAAATAACAGACTCAAGTAGTCCAGGCTGACCTTGAACCCACGATCCTACTGCCTTCACCTCCCAATAGCAGGATGACAGGTCTCATCCTGACCTGACCTGTTTTATACCGCAGCCTGGTGTTTATGCTGGGCTTAGCCCTGTACCCACTGAGACAGACTCATCTGGGCGGAAAACATTGAACAGCAGACTTGGTGATGCACAGCTGCACATGGAAATTCTGTCTCAACACAGAAAGACCAAACAAAATGCAAACAAAGAACAAACTTCCTTACAAGGGATTGTGTGTATGTGTTTTGAGACAGTGTCTCTCAGTTGCCTAGGCTTCCTTGAACTCACACTATTGATCCCAAACTCCTGAAGCTCGTTCCTCGGCCTCCCGAGTACCTGGGTCTCAGGCTTCACACCAGCTGAGGGAGCTAGGACAGAGAGGCTAACTACCTGTCCAGGGACACACAGCTGGTAGCCAGAGGTGCATGGCAGGAGCAGCATGTTCCGAGGGTCGGGTGGGAATTCAGAACCTTCCTGGAGGTGGAAAGCCATCAGCTCAGCATGCAAGGGTGGGGAGAGCCCCAGGATCCAAGCCTCTTTGGGGTTTAAATGTCCCGAGAGTCACGTGTGGGCTTGGGCTACAGGTGCAGCGTGAGGCATTGTTTATGAAGAGCGAGAGGCACGCGGCCGAGGCCCAGCTGGCCACGGCCGAGCAGCAGCTCCGGGGGCTTCGTACAGAGGCCGAGAGGGCACGCCAGGCCCAGAGCCGTGCCCAAGAGGCCCTGGACAAGGCCAAGGAGAAGGACAAGAAGGTGGGTTCCCTTCTGCTCGCTGTTGGGGCCCACTCCAGCCGAGGTTACACAGAACCGAAGAACCTTCTAACCAGCACGGTCTCGTGAAACCAGCCCGTATATCACACGGGAAAGCGAGACAGAGAAGAGTGTCAGAGCCACTTGGTGTCAGTGCCCCAACTGGTGGGGGTACTTAGTGCTCTAATTATCACCATTTGAAGTAACAGTCACACAGAGATAAATCTACCCACACAAGGTCACACAGTCACTAAGTGGATCATAAGCTGGGATTCCAATCCAAATTTTCCACCTGTGACTTTTAGAAGATTTTAAAATTATATGTTTTTCTTTATTTGGGGGTTGGGGCATGCATGTTTGGAGGTCAGAGAACAACTTCCTTGCATCTGTTTACTCCTTTGACCAAGTGAGTCTCAGGGATTGAACTCAGTAGAGAACAGGTTTGTCAGAAGAGCCTTTACCCCTGAGCGAACTCACTGACCCCCACTGTGTCTTTTCTCTGTGTGTTCTTTGTGTGCATGTGCATGTGTGGAGGTCACATTGGAATTCAATAATGTGAGATTAAAATCCAAGTTGTGTTTAGGGTTTACTGAGCATAGCCAGGCAGCTCCAGACCCTAGTGTTCCCTTGATGAGCCAACAGGGACCGGAAGAACAGGGGAGGCTGGGTGTTTTTCTATCAATAGCCAAAAAGACAAAGTATTTGTTGAATTGTAGGTTGCCTGTTTCCTGTTTGCTGTGAGCAGACAGAGCCATGTGTCAATAAAACTTTATTGATGCACATCCAAATATGATTTAGAAGCCCTTCAAGGGTCACGAAATAGATCTTTCTTTGAGTTTCTTTTGTTCTTCCCCAAAATTTAGAAATTTGAGGAACATTTTCAACCTTTTGGCTATATAAATGCAAGTTCCTAGTCAGCTAAGCTCCTGGTCCAAATCAGTGACCCTTTACCAAACTGCCCAATAGAGGAGCAGAGGTCCCTGGACCCTGCTGACTGCTCATGGAGTTCTCCTACCTCCAGATCACAGAACTGTCCAAAGAAGTCTTCGCATTGAAGGAGTCTCTGAAGGCACAGCAGTCAATTCCTGACAGCTCCAAGGAGGAGGCCCTGCTCGGCCAGGTGACAGCCTTGCAGCAGCGAATGGAGGTACCACTCTGCAGCAGGGGAGGGGTTATGGGAGCCACAGACGGAGCAGTCAGGTATAGATGGGGATGGCTGGCAGGATCCAGGTTGGTCGGGGCACCACAGGGTCACTTCCCTGACTCAGGCACCAGCAGCTGCTGAACATGGGGTTTTGACTCCCATGGAGGTATGTGGGTGTGTCTTGTGGATGGTCCTCTCCTTCCCTCCCCTCCCCCTTCCCTCCCCTCCCCTCTCCTCCTCTCCCCTCCCCCTCTCTCCTCTCCCCTCCCCTCCCCTCCCCTCTCCCCTGTCCACTTCCCTTCTCCACCTTTTTTTGAGGCAGGGTCTCTTGCAGCCCATGGCGACCTCAAACTCACTATGTAACCAAGGATGACCTTGAGCATCTGATCTGTCTCCCTCTCCCCTTGTCCACAGGACGACGCCCGGGAGCACAGTGCTGTGGTGGCTCTATACCGCACTCATCTCTTGTATGCCATGCAGGTGAGTCCCCTGCCTCCCGACTCCATCTCAGGGTGCCAGCCTGCCTTCATTCTCTGTCACTGCCCAGGTCTCAGTTTCCCCTTCTGTTCTGGAACAGGCTTGTGGGTTCTGGGAACATCCCTGTGTAAAGACCTGTCTCTTGGGGTGTTGACTCTCTCGGGTTTGAGTAGGGGGATTTCTAGGGCACAGGAAGCACCAGGGTTTGTCTCTGCCTCTGTCAACCCTACCTCACTACAGGGACAGATGGATGAGGATGTCCAGAGCATTCTGAGCCAGATCCTGCAGATGCAGCGGTTGCAGGCTCAGGGCCGCTGAAGGCACAGTTCAGCTGTTTACTTCACCTCTGCAAGCTAAAGCCACAAGGACCACCTTCCCCCAGGGTGATCAATGGGACTCATGCATTTGGAGGCCAGCCTGGGACCTTATCAATGGTGTCCATCACTTCACAGCTCCCAACATTCCCCATCTGATGTGCCACCTACATCACAGTCATCCATCCAGGAGTATAAACTCACTGCAAGGAGGAGGCGCAGCCAGTGTGGGACTGGGTGAGGGCAGGAATGGGGCAGAGGTTTAGAAGATAGTCTGATATTCTGGACCCAAAACACAGCTGTGATAATAAATATGAGTGCAATACAATATTTAAAGAAACCAAGAAATCATGTTGTGGCTCAGGGATAAAGCCCCTCGAATTCCCCACAGAGTGGCTAGGGGCGTGGTCAGGGTGGAGCCCCATCTAGAATCCCCCAGTGAGGGGTTGGGGGCGTGATCAGGGTGGAGCCCCGCCCAGGTAGACTGAAATCTAATGCAATAGCCAACTTTATTCAGAGCCTCTGACACTATAATGTCAGGGTTTAAAAGGTCGCATGAGGACTGGCAAGAATGTGCAAAGAAAGCCTGTTTTCAAAAACCAAACAAACAACAACAAAAGGACACAATGAATAAAGTCATGATTTCAAGCTGTATCACAAGGACATGTCACACATGACAAAGAAAGGTTTTCTATAGAGGCATACACATTTAATTGAATAACAGCATCAAGCATAATGAGTAATCTTAAATAGACTCACTCCTGTCCTCTACACTTGGGAGGGAGGTGCACAAAACACATTCCCAGAATTCCCATGTTTTAAAGAAAGCGATTTCTTGGAGTAGACCCAAGCACTTAGAATTCGCTTCACACAGCTCCATCCCGAAACTGTTCTGACAAGCATGAGCTTCCCAAACATTTCATCTTTATTTTTTCATCCCAGGTCCCCACTCTGGACACCTCCCGTTTGGGAACCCTATTACTGGTGTTTAGGGTCATAGAGCAAGCTGATTTAAACTGGTCTCATCATCCCAAGAGCTGTCATGGTACCCTAGCGCCCCTGCAGATGACTGGAAAGTGTTCATGTTTGGCTAACAATGTGCTGCCGAGAGAGGCATGTGAACGTTATTGAAATTGCTGATGCCTGGGGGATGTAATCAGGCGGTGTAAATTTGACCTGGATGGGCTGGCCATCGTTTCAGCTGTGAGGCAGGGGATCACTCACTGCCGTTGTTTAATGATCTATGTACGCTCGAGACCTATGCCCAGGAGGAGGAAGTGCCTAGTGAGAAGACCTTTCAGTCCAGCCCCAAATTCTGTTCCACGTCAATCTCTGCAGGCCTCGACAGTTCGTGCAGGAGGTGGATGTCAGAGCTGGGATCCTTCACAACACTCTTGTCCCTAAGGGAGCTGCTTCTGTCACTCCGGACGCACTAGCCAATCAGAGCTCACAAATGGACTGCCAGTCAGAATGGGGCCGGAACTTCCGGTCACCATACTGCAGGAGGGGAGGGGCCGGGGAGCCGAGTGGGCTCCTCCAGGGCCGTGGGAACCGGCGACTAATGCCGCGCTCTGTGATGTCCGTGAGGTCCTTGCAACTCCCCAGCCTGGGAATCCTTTGAATGATGTCATTCTGAGGGCTGCAGCTGCAAACAGCATGGGAAGCTGGAGCTGGTGCCTGGAAACTGGACTCATCATCCCGCAGTGCAGCGCAGGCACCTCTTTCATCATTGCCTTGGAAAGCAGATTCGCTATCTCTCAGCCCTGCTCCCTCCAGTGTCCCGGCCCTGAGCATTCAGGTGGAGGATCCGGCTGCAGTTAGTTCTGTGCAGTTAGTCTGTGTCATCAACACGTTTGCTTGTAGATGCCGGGGATCAGTCACGAGTGTCAGTAAGGCCAGGCTCAAGTAAAGGTTTCCTGGCCTCACGTGCCAAACTTGACTGTATATTATTTGTGTTTTTGTTTCTAAGATTTCTCTCATGATCTCTTTTATTCTTTTCCGGACAGTACAGACTTTATTGCAGTTGTGTGTGGAGAATAAAGTCACTGTGTGCTCAGCCTTGTGTTGACGCCTTTTCATTCCTGATGACCTTTGTCGTTAGTTTTCTGGTGTTGACGACCTTTTAGTGTACTGTTGTTGAATCTGTAGCTTAAATTGTGTACTGAAATAATACTGAGACTTCCAGGTCACAGTCCCCTTTTTCCAGTTCCTTGATTCTTTTAATTTACAAGTTTGTAGTTTTGGCTACAGATATTTATTATATTTCTATGTATTTCTTGTTGTTTAATCTCCGGTGTCAGAGAGGTAGTTGGGAGTTCTACATCCAAATTAGCAGGCAGGAGGAAGAGAGCACAGTTCCTTCGGCAAGCTGACACTCCAACCAGGCTACAAGTTCCAGTCTCTGTCAAATAGCACCACTTTTTATTCACACACTGAAAAGGAGAGTGTAGACAGGACATTCCTAAAAGTAATGTTTTTTCCAAAAACAATCCATCTGAAGTATGTTCCCATCTGAAGTATGCAGAAGGTGTGGCAAAAGCCAGCCTTGGAACAATAAATGCAAATCAACAGGGTAACCCTTTGCTGTCAGGGAATGCCTGGGGGTCCTCTTACAGGCTCCCATATCAAATTTGGTTTAGTAATTAAACATGAGGGAAACTCTTTTCCAGGACAATTAAAGAAGCTATGGACTATTGTGGGGGGGGGCATGCTACTCTGAATGATAGAACAGCTTTTAAAAATAAAGCAAAAACTTCAGGAGAAATCATAAATCAAAATAAAGATTAGATGTGAATGAGAGACCTCTTGATTAGAAGAGGTGATAGTTCATCAAACAGATTGAACACTCAATCTAAATTAACTTATAAAGCTAAAAATTGCTTTTATTTGAAAAAGAGAAACTCCCCAAAGTTAGGGTTGGGAAAGGTTTTATTTTTGTCTTTCCAGAAAAATAAAAACAACCATCTTGAGGAATTTAAAGACCTTTGAACAAATAAGAATATAAAGGAAGACCTACCCAGAAAAAAATTAGCAAGATAAGGAATATAATCAGACCTAATGTGATCTCTAAAGTATCCAAAAAAGATGATGGGATCCCACAATACTACCTAGACTATGATAACATCACTAAGATGACAAACACCACCTTAAGATTTGCTTTGGACTATGAACGTCTCAGGAAAAGTTCAAGGTGTCTGGCTGAGATGATCCAGACTCACAGACTACTCTGGCCAGTACTTGAGATAAGACCTGTACTTTCCCTTTACAAAGACTAGACAATAAATGATACAGCTAACTCTCCCATGGCTTGATAATTATCTTAATTTTTTAGGATCCCCTAAAGATGCCATGGCCTCCAGGTATCAGGAAGTAATTTTAAGAACAGGATGCCCATTTTCTCAAGAAGTGGAGTGGGTAGGTTTTGGTCATTCAATGGGTTATGGATATGTGTCATCACTTAGGGGGTTGGTTACAAGTTTTTATTGGTAATAGTCAGGGAAAACGCCGGACAAAGGAGATTAGATTCAGTAATCTTATCCAAAAAAGGAGAGGAATATAAACACAGGATAAAAAAAGTAGATTTTTGAATCTACTTATAGACCAAAAAAATAACTACTAGTTTTAAATATTTTACATTGGCTTGGATTTTTAAATAGTGATACAAATTTGAAGTTATTTTGGTTATACTGCATAAATGTTATAGAAATGATATAATTAAAAGGCAGATTATTATTGAATCTACTTTTAAACAAAAATGGGAACTAGTAGTGCATATACAGCTCATTTAACAATAATGTAAATCTCTAGTCCTTGGAAGTTATTATTACAAACTAGGATAATAAAGACATGCAAGTTAGTAGTTAGACACCTATTACAATCAAATTATAGTGAGGTTAGGTATGTTTTTAAGTTCAAACAGATACATTTTATATGGGTCATCTTCAAATGCTTCAGAGAGCTACAGAACATGGCATTTAAGATGCTTAATAAGAAAGTTTATTTTATGACAATGAGACTGACAGCACCAGTCTACTTCAGAAAAGATAATGCCCATCAAAGAAGCCCCTATCGAGTTTACAAAGAAACCCCTATCAAGTTTACAAAGAAACCCCTATCAAGTTTCGTTAGCCACTGGGCTAGAAACTGCCCTTGCCTTGACTACTGACAGTACGCTCTCCTAATTGGACAAGCAGAACAGGAGAGAAAGTGACTGTTGAACTTGCCAAGACAAGGTGGGACAGGTTTTCAAAAGTCTGCTTTACAGAAAAGTCTGTCAGATAGTCTAGGCCAAAGGCCAAAGATAGATGCCCTAAAGTAACAGGAACTTTGGGTTACTGTCCAGGAAACCAGCTTCTTCTGTGGTTTATTTTTGGAAGTCATTTGCTCTGCACTTCCTGCTTTACACAGGTAATATTATATCCCTCTTATGTCTCTGATGGAGTTGCAGACTAGTTTTCCTTGTTACCAGATTCATAAAAGACACTCATAAATGAGGTGTCAAGTGTATAAGTCTGAGAGATGCACAAAAAAATAGTTTTGGGTTGGTGATGCAAGTTAATATAATTAGGTGCAACACTTTGGACTCACCGAGATAGAACAGATAATGGAATGTTTTCTTTGAATTTGCCAAATGTTAATGGACTAGACATCGTTAATGTAATTATTGCCATATATATAGTTATTGTACTTATGTATAGTGTTTCTGTTAGTTCCAATTTTGTTTAGGCATAAAGGGGGAAAGTATATTTTGTTTGTATTCTAACAAATAAAGCTTGCTTGGGAATCATAAGGCAGAGACAGCCACTAGTTAACCATAGGGGCAGGCAGTGGTGGTGCACACCTTGAATCTCAGCACTCTGGAGGAGGAAGCAGGAAGATCACAAGCTCAAGGCCACCTGCACAATAAAAGATTGAACCAGCTTAAAAGAGAAACAGAGCTGGGTTGTGGTGGTGCCTGCCTTTACTCCAGCACTAGGGAGGTCAACACAGGACTATAAGGTGGGTAGAGACAGGGCCTTGGCCCTTCTTTAGTCAGAAGATAAAGGTGAAAATTTACTAATGGCTATTCCTCTGCTTCTCTGATCTTTCCACTTTCACCCTCATTATCTGACTCCAGATTTTTATTTAATAAGACTAATTAGGACCCTTTTTCAGGAGAAGCCCTGGTTACCCTGGTTCTCTCTATGTAAACCGGGCTGGTGTCACACTCAGAGAGATCCACCTGCCTCTGTCTCCTAAGTGCATAGATTACATGTGTACACCACTATTTCCAACTAAGATATCTTTTTTAAAGTGATCTATTTTTGAATCAAAGAAAGCAAAAATAAGGTAAAGTTTAAACAAGAACTATCACTGTTTTGATCAAAGATAACACTTCTTGGAATGCTACAATGTATTAATTATGACTGGTAAATCATTCTCTATGTTCTCAATATTTTGATTATTTTGCTTTGTTAATTTCACCTTTAATAATTTGTGTCATGGTGTTCATGTGCTGGTCACAGGACAACTTACAGGTATTTGTTCTCTACTTCTTCTATGTAAGTTCTAGAGATCAACCCCAGGTAGTCAAGATTTGCAACAAGTGCCTAAGCCAAGTGAGTGACCTCACTCACCCTTATTTTAGTTTCAGAAATGTTGATGTATATGCTGTTGTGGGTGTGCATATGCCACATTCCAGGGAAGTAATAACGGAAAAACATGAAGGAATAATGTGGGTTCCCGAGAGACTGAGCTCAGTTCATTGGGTTTAGCAGCAACCACCTTTACCTACTGAGAAAACTCTCTGCCGTTTGTTTCTGAGAAAGTATTAAGAATATTTAGTTCTCAGAATAAACCAACAAGATAAAAAAAGTTGATGTCAGTATAAATACCGTTTTTATTTGCAAATAGATCTTATTAGTCAAACTATTCTATGCTTTTTTACCCTTGGATAACAATCTGTTTGCAATTTGAAAATGAAACAATATTTTGCTGAAGGAATGGTTTTACTAATCTTACTTGATACCAGTGAGATGGTTCAGAGGGAATAATGTGTGTGGTGTGCAAAGCTTTATTGCATTTATTAGATTCATGGTATATCTTTCCAATAGTAATTCTTTCATGCCTTTGAAGACTGTAACATGTAGCAACATCTCCACATTGACATTCATAATGTTTCTCTCTGCTATTAGTTCTTTTATGAGTTTCAAGATCATACTGACTTACAAAGTTTTACTACATCAGTTACATCTGTTGGAGTTCTCTACACCATGACATTTTTCATGATAACGAAGATTATGGTGATATGCAAAACCTTTACCACATTGATTACATCCATAAGGTTTCTCTCCAGTATGAGTTTGTTCATGTATTTGAAGATGTTTGTAATGTGCAAAAGCTTTACCACATTGATTACATCCATATGGTTTCTTTCCTGTGTGAGTTCTTTCATGTGTTTGAAGATTATTCTGATTTGCAAAGGTTTTACCACATTGACTACATTCATATGGTCTCTTTCCAGTATGATTTTTTTTTCATGACTTAGAGGATTACTTCGACTTGCAAAAGCTTTACCACATTGACTACATACATAGAATTTTATGACTACATATGTATGATTTTTTTATGATTTAGAAGGCTATTGTGGCTTGCAAAAGCTTTACCACATTGTTTGCATGCATAGGGTTTCTCCCCAGTATGAGTTTGTCCGTGTACTTAAAGATGATTGTGATGTGCAAAAGTGTTACCACATTGACTATATTCTTAGTGTTTCTCTCCAGTATGTGTTCTTTTATGTATTTGAAGATGACTGTTTCATGTAAATGTTTTACCACATTGATTACATCCATAACGTTTATCTCCAGAATAACTTCTCCTGTGTATTTGAAGACTGTTGCAACATGCAAAAAGCTTTACCACAGACATTGCAGTCATAGGGTTTCTTCTCTGGTATGAGTTCACTTGTGTATTTGAAGATAACTGTAACTTGCAAAGGCTTTTCCACAGTGATTACATAATACTGTTTCTCTTCACTATGGAGTCTTCCATGCCTTTGAAGATTACTGTTCTATGCAAAAGCTTTACCACATTTAGTACATTTGTAGGGTTTTTCCCCATTGATTTTTTTCATGTATTTGAAGATTACTACAGTATGCAAAGGCTTTACCACATTGATTATATTCCTAGTGTTTCTCTCCAGAATAACTTTTTTCATGCCTTTGAAGATGGTTGTTCTATGCAAAGGCTTTACCACATTAATTACATTCATAGAGTTTTTCTATAGTATTATCTTTTTCATATTTTAAAAAACTACTGAAATTTGTAAAGACTTTATTGCATTGAAATATTCATAGGATTTCTCTTCAGTATGAATTCTTTAATGTATCTGAAAATAACTGTTATGTGTATAGGTACATTGCTTCTTCCCACATCCCTTAGGATCGCATGACTTGTATCCACAGTGACAGATAATATGTCTATTAAAGAAGAATAACAAATAAACAGTTTTACCATTGCATACACACTTTAACTTTTTCCTATACAGATGTGGTATAGAAATTAAGGCTTCTCCATCACAGCCTTCTTGACGTTCATAAAGTTCCCTCTACTAAACTTTGGTTATTCACAACTATATGGGGAAAGCAAACTCTAAATACAGGCAATTTACTTAGAAAAGGTCTTGGACATACCCTAATTCCCTAATCAATGTGCAAATGTGCATGTTTTTTTATGATAATTGAATGGTATGAAACTAAATGAATGGACAGTTTCATGAATCTCCTAGGGATATGACTAAAATGGTGTCATGTGTTAAGCTGCTGTTCCTTGTCTTATTTTGTAGACAAACACAAGATATGACATTGAGAGATATGGTTTTGTAAGAATTTACTTAATACACTTGAAGCTGTGCTTATTTACACTGTTGCTTTCCTTTAAAACTCCAGGGAAGCTTAAAACTTCTTCAGTGGCACATTTGTATCATCTTGTACATAAAATTTACCTTCCATGTCTTCTAGAACTTTGACAATGTTCTTCAATATTGTAGTCTTCCCATTTGTAGTCTAAAATCAAAATATAGGGAAGAAAGATAGGTCAACAGTTAAGATCGCTGCAATCTTCAAGACTTATTTGAAGGATCCCAACCATTCAAAACTCCAGGTCAAGAGAATCAAATACTCTCTCCTGACTTCATTAAAAACCAAGCACACACATGGTTCATATGTGTGTATGTGTGTATGGGGGTAGGTGTGTATAAAAGATTCATGCACATTTTTTTAGAAGTAAAAAATATACTCAGAATTAATGTCATGAATACATGCCATCTTAGTGAAAAAATTAACATCCTCTGTCACCATTTAAAAGTCAAGAGGTAGGTGAAGCTCAGCACAAAAGCAAATGTTGGACGTGTACAAAATCCTTCCATCAGCCAAAAATGTAAAAACAAACTATCAGGCCAGAAAAATAAAAAGCTTAGCAAGAAAAGCAATTGCTTCTATTTTATGTTACATTATTTAGAGATGGAGTCTGCAATGGTGGTATTAGCGTGGTTACATGAGAAAAAGGAGGCTGCTCAGCTGCAAGTACCAGAAAACATACAAAGAAGACAAATAATGGGGAAGGTACAAGCACTCAAGGCCCATTCCCAGAGACTAACCTCCTCCTAAAAGTATCATACACACCGCAATAAAGCCACAAGTGAGAGACAAATACTTATTCAGCCCACTTCATTTGACATAGGTCATGAGAAACTGACTCACAGTCAACCCATCATGGAAAATGCATTTAGTCTAACATCAAAGATCCTCATATTGAGACAGTCCCCAAACTGTTTGAATATCCAAAGTTTCTTCTAACACTCAAGGCAATCACTTGACTGTAACATCTTGAAAAATCAAAAATTAAATTATGTCTTCCCAATACACACACAGAGCACACATTTCCTTTTCAAAGAAATACAAAATACTGGACCCAAGGAAAATATAAATGCTACAGGGCAAACACCAAATCCTGCTACTCTGTGTCAGAAACATGGGGTTTCGTTTTCAAAGGGTTTAGATGACTCTTTCTTCTCATCTTTGCTAATAGTTTCACTAAAAAAGGTAAATGCCAGTTGACCACTATGTTACTGTAGCCACATGACATAAAGCAAATGGAAATACCCATAAACTGTATGGTGTCATGTTACAATAGGTATCATCTCCCCCTTTCTGTCAAATCAAAAAGGAAGGTTTCAATTTTAACATAACAAAATTACATATAACAAAACAGCTATCAAGCAAGAATTAGTTATAATATCTAGTCTATTTGTATATAGTATCTAGTCTATCATCTACCTTATCCTGCGAATCTAAAGTTTCATATCCAATATACCTTAAAATAACCAAGAAAAACTATACCTATAACTATCTAATAACTATATCTAAGACCACAGAAGGATATAATATTTATTCAAGTAAACAGGAAGTGCAAACAACTTCCAAAGTCTAGAAATGACAGAAATGACACCTATCTGCCTGGACAGTCACCCGAAGTTCCTTTATAAAGTTGGGGCATCCATCTTCAGCCTACAGGCCCAGAGTCTCTTTTCATTTCAGTGAAGCAGGAAATCTGTTCTGCCCATTCTGGTATAGTTCATCAGTTGCTTCTCCTTGAGTCCTGAAGAATGTCTGACAGTTTTCTCTGCAAAGCACGAACCTGAATGACCATCTCAGCTTGTTCTGCCAAAGTTCAGAGGTCACCTTCCTATGGAACCTGCATGTCCAGTTTAAACAGTGTGCTGTCAGTCAATGCAAGAACAGGTTTATATACACTGTCTTTTGACAGATTATTTTACCTGATCAATTTAATGGCTTCTCCAAACAAAAGAATTCATTTAGCCATGTGCCTCCAACAAACAGCCAGGTATCAAAGGAAGCTCCTTATGGTCTAAAAATCCTTAGAACTCAGACTTATGTGGATTTGCACCAGGCTACAGGGTCAGTCTGGGAAAAGTACACATCCCATGGGCACCAAAAGAATGAATTGCTGGGTGGGTGCTAGAAAAGCTGCTGCCACTGAGCAGCACAGATGGAGACTGCAGGTGCAGGGTCTGCTGGGTCTTTATTCCCCACACATCATTTTATACCCCTGACTCCTGGGTCTAAACACTAGGATAAGGCAATCTGGGTCAATATAAGAGACCTTGCCTCAGAAATAGTCTCCTGAAATTTGAAAGTACAGCTCTTCTGGAATTAATGTGCCATCAGAATGAGAAATCATGTCACACACATATAGATTAATTGAGAAAAGTCTCCAGCTATGGCTGTGGCAGCCTGAATGTAACTGTAAATTCACAGGGAGCGGCACTATCAGGAGGTTTGGCTTTGCTGGAGTTGATATGGACTTGTTAGGAAAACTGTGTTACTGTGGTGATGGACTCAAACCACGACCAGTATTCAGACCACTTCCTGTTGCCTACAAGTCCAGATATAGGACTCTCAGCTCTTCAGCAGGCCTGTCTGCACGCCCCCATGCTGCACCATGACAATGATAGATTTAAACCTCTGAAAATGTAAGCCAACACAATTAAATGCTTTCCTTTATAAGAGTTGCCATGGTCATGGTGTCACTTCACAGCGATAGCAACCCTAAGACACTGGCTAACAGATTTTTCTAATTTATATACACTGATGGCTTATGCATTCCACGTGTGTTATCAACCTGGTAAATGCTGCTTACTGCCTGTGGGTCACTATAGAAAGACTTGACATATCACTTCTCCCTCCCATCCAAGCATTATCATGGTTATGAGATTCAATATTGACTATATCTCAGATCAATTTATCCATGGATGCTGATCTTGTCTTTAAAGGCCTAACTACTCTTTTGCATTGTAAAGTAGCATTTTCAAAAACCAAATATTCAATTATTATTTGTCTAGATTTTGAATTTGGTATCATTTCATTTACAAATGAAGTCAATCTTTGTGAAAAAAATTAGTGAAAGTTTCTTTTGGGCCCTGTATTGTAGGGGTATTGTGTTGTTTCATGGTAAATAATTATCCCACCCACTGGTTTAATAAAAAGAGCTGATTGGCCAAAGGCAGGCAGGAAGTGTAGGCGGGGCTACCAGACTAAGAAAATCTCTGAGAGCAGAGTGTCAGAGCAGCACCAGAGAGAAGCCAGAGGAAGCCGAGGACAACTATGCTGCTCTAAAAGAAAGGTACCGAGCCGCATCGCTGAACAAGAGACATGGGTTAGCTTAAGGGTAGAGCGTTAGCAAGTGATATGCCTGGGCCTAGGGCTGATCAGCCTAAAACTATTGAAAGCATCTGTGTGTCTCTGTGGGTCTGCGGGTCTGTGGGTCTGCGGGCCTAAACCTTGAGGTTAGGCCCGAAAGTCCAGGCCAGAAACCTCGTACTACACCGTATAACTTTAGTAAATGACTCAATTACTTTTCTGACTTCTACAGTTCTGTACCAAGAATTTAAAGCTGTTGCACAGCATAAAGCCAGGGTGTAGTCATCATAAAGAGACTGTTTATATATCAAGATAATTGCCCTCTCCAAGAAGTTGGTCTTGGGAGATTTCAATACCTCTAGCCCCACTTTGTTGTTCAATAATCCTAGCCTATTTTTTTTACTAGGTCCCCCACTGTAATTAAAGACTAGATTCCATTACTGCTGCAGCCAAGTCTTTTCATTCTTGTGGGACAATTTTGTTACTAGTTGATGATGAATTTAACACCTGCTTTACAAAAGGCGAGTGCCTATCATATGAGATTATTGCTTCCTTAAATCTCCTCAAACATAGCCTGGGGCTGTTTCTCTCTAATTTTATAATGTAGTGATGAGGTTGGTTCTCCTTTAAATTCCTCTGTTTGGGTCCAAATGTCTCTATGATCTGTTTTAATAAGTTTTTCTAAAGCCTGTATCTTGGACTCATATCAAATAAATTTTTAGGGATAAACCAAGAATTATCAAAATGGTAATTAATGGTGTCAATCCCAGTTCGGTTGATTATTCCTTTATTTAATTGTTCCACTGTAGGGTCTCATTTAGTCTTATTGATCATGTACTTTGTCTTACAAAAAGTTCACAGTTTCAGGAGGTCCCATTTATTAATTGTTGTTCTTGGTGTCTGTGATACTGATGTTATATTTATAAAGTGTTGTCCCATGTCAATGTGTTCAAGGGTATTTCCCACTTTCTCTTCTATCAGGTTCAGTGTAACTACATTTGTGTTGAGGTCTTTAATTCACTTGGATTTGAGTTTTGTGCAGGGTGATAGATATGGATCTATTTGCATTATTCTAATGCCACCATCTATTTATGTCAGCACCATTTGTTGAAAATGTTAATTTTTCATAGTATATTTTTGGGCTTTTTGTCAGAAATCAGGTGTTCATAGGCATGTGGAGTAATGTCTGGGTCTTTGATTTGATTCCATTTATCCATAAGTGTGTTTTTATGCCAGTACCAAGCTGTTTTTATTACTGTAGCTCTCTATATAGCTTGAAGTCAGGGATGGTGATTTCTCCTGAAGTTCTATTATTAAACAGAATTGTTTTTGCAATCCAGGGTATTTTATTTTTCTATATTGAGTATTGTTCTTCAGAGGTCTGTAAAGAATTGTGTTTGTATTTTCAATGGTGATTGTATTGAATCTGTAGATTGCTTTTGGTAAGATTGCCATTTTTACTGTGTTGATCCCACCTATCCAAGAGTAGGGGACATCTTTCCATTTTCTGATATCTTCTTTAATTTCTTTCTTCAGTGACCTAAAGTTCTTGTCATACAGGTCTTTCACTTCTTTGATTAGAGTTACCCCAAGATATTTGATGTTATTTGCAGATATTATAAAGGGCGGTTTCCCTGATTTCTTTTTTAGCTCCTTTGTTATTTGTGTATAGAAGGGCTACTTTTTTGAGTTTTAATTTTGTATCCTTCTACATTGTTGAAGGTGTTTATCAGCTGTAGCGATTCCCAGGTAGAATTTTGGGGGACACTAATATATACTATCATATCATGTGCAAATAGTAGTAATTTGACTTCCTCCTTTCCAATCTGTATCCCCTTGATGTCCTTTTGTTGTTTTACTGTTCCAGCTAAAACTTCAAGAACTATATTGAGTAGATATGGGGAGAGCGGCAGCCTTGTCTTGTTCCTGATTTTAGTGGGAATTCTTTGAGCTTCCCTTCATTTAGATTGATGTTGGTTGGCTGTTGGCTTGTTGTATATTGCCTTTATTATGTCTAAGTATGTTCCGTGTATCCCTGATCTCTCCAAGACCTTTATTATGAAGGAGTGTTTGTTTGTCAAAGGCTTTTCAGCATCTGATGAGATGATCATGTGTTTTTTTCTTTAGTTTTTTATATGATGGATGACATTGATAGTTTTTCATTTGTTGAACCATCCCTGCATCTCTAGGATGAAGCCTACTTGATCATGGTGAATGACTTTTTAAATATGTTCCTGAATTCAGTTTGCCAACATTTTATTGAGTATTTTTGCATTAATGGTCATGAGGGAGACTGGTCTGTAATTTTTTCTTTGTCACATCTTTGTGTGGTTTGGGTATCAGGGTGACTGTACCCTCATAAAGAGAGTTTGGCAACGTTACTTCTGTTTCTATTTTGTGGAAGAATTTGAGGAGTGTTGTAATAGTTCTTCTTTGAAATTCTGGTATAATTCTGTGCTTGAACAGTTGGGTCTTGGGATTTTTTTTTGCACAGGAGACTTTTAATAATGGCTTCAATTTACTTGGGGGTTATAGGTCTATTTAGGTCATTTATCTGGTCATGATTTAATTTTGGTAAGTGATACCTGTCCAGAAAGCTATCACTTTCTTTTAGATTTTCCAATTTTGGGGAATACACATTTTTGAAATATGACCTAATTATTCTTTGTATTTCCTTGGTGTGTGTTATGCCATTTCTGATTTTGTTATTCTCTCTCTGGCTTTTGGTTAGTTTGGATAAGAGTTTGTCTGTCTCGTTGACTTTCTCAAAGAACCAAGTCTGTTTCATTGATTCTTTGTATTGTTCTCTTTGTTTTGATTTCATTAATTTCAGCCCTCAGTTGATTATTTCCTGCCATCTACTCCGTCCAGATGAGTTTGCTTTTCTTTTTCTGGAGCTTTTAGCTGTGTTTCTAAGTCTCTTGTGTGAGATTTCTTCATTTTTTATATGTAGGTACTTAGTAATATTTAGTATTTTCTTAGCACTGCTTTTATTGTGCCCCATAAGTTTGGGCATGCTGTGGATTCATTTTTCATTGAATTATAGAAATTCTTTAATTTTTCTTAGATATAAAGCAAATGATAACCAAGCTACAGTCCACAACCTCCCTGGGCAGCTAGGTAGCAGGAGGAATTTAAGAAATTTAAGAAATTTTGCTGTGTTAAAATTGAAACTTTCCTTTCTGATTTGACAGAAATGGGGAGGTGACGTGGGAATGTCTTTCTGTATGCTGTGAATATCAATCTATAAATAAAAGAACTGTTTTGGCCATGTCAGACACCATAGAGATAGGCAGAGGAATCCAAGCATAGGTACAAAAAATAGGGTGGAGTCACAATCAGATCAACCTAGCTGCCCAAGAAGAAACACGTAAGGAACACAGGTGAGCCATGGATTTCTCCTGGGAATGGGGAAAAGAGATCTCCTGAGTAAATTGTAATCATATATAGGGTGAGGGAGCAAAGAGAGGCGGGAAGAGAACATGTGAGAATTGGATGGTTAAATGGGAGAAGGAACAGAGCAAAGAAGTGGATATCCTGATAGAGTGAGCTATTGTGAGGTTAGAGAGAAACCTGATACTAAGGAAACACCCAAGAACCCACAAGATGGGCTCAGCTAAGACTCCAAGCAAAGGTGGAGAGGGTGCAGACTTCTCATATCGTAAAATGAATGACCACCCTAATTGCTATCATATAACCCTCATCCAGAAACTGATGGAGGTAGCTACAGAGATCCATAGCTAAGCACTGGGTCAGCTGAAGAGAGTGAGGAAAAATTACATGAGCAGAGGGATTGAGATCATGATGGGATATACATGGAGTAGGCAGTCCAGTGCTGTTGGGATCTTGCCAACTCTGAAATGACAGCTGACTAACATTTATGAAATAGATCTGGACCCCCTGAATGTAGATGGCAGTTGAACATTGTGGGTAGTCTGTGGAGCTTCTTGCACTGGGTCTAGAGTTTATTTCTGGTGCATGAATAGGCATTACAATAGGGTTTCCTGCTCAGCTTGCTCTAAGGTTCCTTCCCACCAACCTGCCACTTAGCTGTCTTCCACTGCTTAGCCCCCCCCCCCAAGTGACTCAGACACTTATATTAACTTTATGCTGTATGGCCAGTGGCTTAGGCACATTGCTAACTAGCTCTTTCTTCTTAACCCATTTCCATTAATCTGTCTGCCACGTGGCCCATGGCTCACCTGTGTTCCTTACGTGTTTCTTCTTGGGCAGCTAGGTTGATCTGATTGTGACTCCACCCTATTTTTGTACCTATGCTTGGATTCCTCTGCCTATCTCTACGGTGTCTGTCATGGGCCAAAACAGTTCTTTTATTTATAGATTGATATTCACAGCATACAGAAAGACATTCCCACATCACCTCCCCATTTCTGTCTAATCAAAAAGGAAAGTTTCAATTTTAACATAGCAAAATTACATATAACAAAATAGCCATCAAGCAAGAAATACAGTTGCAATATCTAGTCTATTTGTATTTAGCAAGATTAAAGGAAATACTCTATTATCTGCCTTGTCCTTGTGAATCATTGAGTCCTGAAGAAAGTCTGATAGTTTTCTCTGAAAAGCAGGAACCTGAAGGACCATCTCAGATTGTTCTGCCAAAATTCAGAGGTCACTTTCCTATGGAAACTTCATGTCCAGTTTAAATAGCATACTGTCAAGCAGTCAATACAAGAACAGGTTCTTGTCCAATGGCTAACCATTGCCACAAAGAAAGTAAACTCCATATGGAGTTTCTTCGATGCCCATTTTTCTCTTGAAGTAGATTGGTGCTGCCAGGAGCAGATTTGTCTCACTGTCCAGAAAAGTCTAAGTTTTTAAAATATTTTAAATGCCATATTCTGTAGGTCTTAGAAGTGTTTGAAGATTATCTATTTAATTGAAATATATCTTTGTATACCTACAAAAATCCTAACTAACATAACTATAAGTTTGGTTATCATAGATGTCTATTAATCTGCATTTCTTAATTATACATTATAATTTTAAATGAGTTACATAAGCATCATACCTTAAACAAGAGTATAAAAATACATACAGCATAACATAAATTGACCTTAAATTTGTATCAATAAATCAAAGTCCATACCACTGTAAAATATTTGAGATTAACAGCTGATTTTTGGATTAAAGTAAATTCAGTAATCTAATTTTTAAAAAATCACTCATATACCATATCTTCTTTTTCTTCTTAAAAAGAGATTAGCTATGACAATTAACCATTTATAATGAAAACAAACATTTATAAACAATATTTTGAGAATTTAGGTGTAGTTTTCCTTTACTACTTCCAGTTGATGAAGGGGCATTGGCAATCTTTCAAGCGTCCTGAGGCTGGATCATCTTAGTCTGTAGCCCTGAAGCTGATATGACCATCTCTTTCCATCAGAGAATTTTCAGGGGGTCTTGGTTGATGAAACCATATTTGCCTAGAAGCAATCTATAGGTTCTCATCTGTCGTGGGATTCAGGTGTCAGCTGATAAGGTTGGAAGATATTTATCCAGGGTCCCGGGCTCCTGAAGGGGGAGTTGCCAGCCCCATTCAAGAGGGGCTGCTGGGATATTGGGGGCCCTGTTTGTTCCTGACTGCTTGAGAGACTGGTTTGGCTTCCATCATCCATGCATGGATAATCCAGTCTATCAGGTGCCTATATAAACTGTTACCTATATCATGAGTGTTGGTTTATATTCCAACAAATATTAATCTTGGACTGGTGTATTTTAAGAGAGATTTGTGCCATCACTCATCTTCTGTGGAAACAAAAGCAGAACCTCTTTTCCAAAGCAATAAATCCTTAGACACAAATTTCAAAGTCATGATACTTTTAAAATATATATTCTTATTTAATTTAGTAGCCTTTGCATTTGCAATCCATTGTCTTTCTGCAGTTCTCATTAACAGTTAAAAAATTAAAAGAAAACACAATAACAACCAAAATCCAGATTTTGTGTCTATTTTCCATCTTTATGTGGCTTATCATATTTTTATTACTCTATTTCTCTTTTTTAGGGACTTTCTCTACCTTCTTTCTTTTCTCTCTGAAGCCTATATACATTTTACACATATTGTAACCCATTTACAGTTTTAAAAATCTAATTCTGTTTTATTGTGAACCCTTAATCATTTTACAACCAGAAGAGCTTTTAAAATACTTGCATTCCCTGCAAGAGCCACACAGTTTTTGCAGAAAAAGCGAGTCAGGAAATTCTCTAAAAAGGGCTGCATCTCTGTTTGCTGCCAGAAAATAGAGCAGACCCAAGAAATGCTGCTACTAAGAAACCATCTTTGACTCTGTTTCCTTTTTGTTCAATATAAATGCAAACCTTAAATCAATCACATATTGAGAACTGGCCTGGTTGCAGCTTACACTCCCTGCTGCAAGTCGGCTTCCATCATTTTGAATGTGGCCCAAATGCCGTGCTCTCTCTATACAATGACCCACTTTAGATACACAATTTGAAAGCTCCTTTGGCTCAGTTTCTGTGCTCTAGAACCCTTTATAATCTTTCTCAGGCTTTATGTGGGTGTTTGGCACGCCCAGGGATGCTATCTGTTACAATAGGTTTCTGACCCCATCCAGCCAGAGGTCCAGGCTCACAAAGCTGCAGTCCCAGACTGCTTAGCCACCCACCGCTGCTTAAGCACCCCCCAAGTGACTCAGACACTTATTATAAGTTCATACTGTTTGGCCTGTGTCTCAGGCACATTGCTAGCTAGCTCTCTCATCTTAATCAACCCATTTCCATTAATATGTCCTGCCACATGGCCCGTGGCTCACCTGTGTTCCTTACATGTTTCTTCTTTGGGCTTCTGGATCAATATGTTTGTGTCTCTGTCATTCTACTACATATTATGGTTTTCTTGCCTGCTTTTTTATGGTGCCTTTCATGGGCCAAAGCAGTTATTTATTCACAACATTACCACATCAAGTAGGCTCCTTAGAGCTCATCCTGCAGGAGAACATCTTTTTAAGCCTTGATACTTGTGGGACCTAGTCCCTACCTCAGCTGGATATGCCAGACCAAATTGGCTCACTTTGGGATTCCTTGACCTCTCTGGAATGGAAGGGGGGTTGTGGTGGGGAAGGATTGAAGGAAGAAAAGAGAGGGGGAGCAATAGTGGGTATTCTAAACTTTTTTAAATAAATAAATTAATAAAAAGTGATTCTAAAGGAGAGAAGAAGAGAAGTAAAGTAATAAAAATATAATAAGCCATGTATAGATGAAAAATACAGAGTCTGGATTAAGTATATTATTGTGTTTTAATATAAGTTTTTAACTGGTATTGAGCTAACTTCATAAAGAAATTTGATTGTAAAAGCTGCTAAGTTAAACCAAAACATATATTTTAAAGGTATCTTGACTTTGAAATTTGGGTCTTAGATATGTTGCTTGGAAAAGAGGTTCTGTTTTTGTTTCCACAAAAGATGAGAACCTATGGCTTGATTTCATGATAATTTGGTTTGATTGAGGAAGACCCCCTGAAAAATCTCTTATGGAAAGAGATGGCCCAGATGATCCAACATCAGCTTCAAAGTTAATGTTAAAATGGTCTGGCCTTATGGTTCCTCAAAGATTACCAGTGCCCCCATCAGCAGGAAGTAGTCTAGAAAACTATGCCCCATTCCCCCAAAATTGATTATGGACATTTATTTTGTTTAGAGGGGTTGGTTTTGGTCATAGTCAATGTCTTTCTAAAAAAAGAGAAGGGGCTATAGATATGATAGGATAAAGGTAGATTACTGAATCTACTTTTAAAAAGCATTATTTTAAATACTTTACATTTATGTGGATTTTACTGATACAAATTTAAGGTTAATTTTGTTATCTGTATGTATAATTCTCTTGTTTTAGGTATTATGTTTATGTGGCTTATTTAAAATTGTAATGTATAGTTAAGAAATGCATAGTAGTTATCTATGACAATAAAAGTTATAGTCATGTTAGTTAGGTTTTTTTGGATATACAAAGACACATTTCAATTAGATAATCTTTAAACACTTTGAATACCTATAGAATATGCCATTTTAAGAAATTATACTTATCCTGGCAGCAAGAATGTACTTCAAGAAGATGATGGGCACTGAAGAAACTTCATATAACACTAATGTTCTTTGTGGTAAAAGTTGGCCACTGCACAAGAAACTGTTCTTACCTTGACTGTTTGACAGTATGCTGTATAAATTGGACATGTAGGAGCCATAGGAAAATGACCACTAAGCTTCGCCAGAACAAGCTGAGATGGTCCTTAAGATTCCTTTCTGGATGCTGTGAATATCATTGGTCAATAAATAGGCTGTTTTTGGCCTATGACAAGCCAGCTTATAGGCAGGTGAGAAATCCAAGCATAGATAAGGGGAAAAGGGCTTACCCAAGAGAGCAAGATGTAATCAAACTGAGGTAAAGCCATGAGCTACATGGTAAAATATAGACTAATAGGGATGGGTTAAGATGTGAAAGTTAGTTAACAAGAAGACTGGACCATAAGCCAAACAGCTTGTAATTAATATAAGCCTTTGTGTGATTGTTGGGACTAAGCAACTGCAGGTAGTCTGAACTTCAGGGCTAGGCCAGGCCAGAAACTTCAGACTACAGCTTCTAATTAATAAAAGCATAAATGGCTTCAGTACTGCCAGGTGGGACACAAACGCTTTGACTACACTTGCCATCATGTCTTAGGTGACATTTCCAGGACTACCATTTAGCTCTGGTTGTCAAATCTCTCATGAGCTTCATCTGCAAACCATATTTCCACTTAAGAAATTGGAAACAGCTAAGAACCATTTTAGCAATTATATAAAATCATATGGCAGCCTGTCAGGAGCCAGTTCATTAGCCAAGAGCCAATTAAAGTTTAGAATTCAACTAAAGATCAGAATTCCCTCCTTTTTCATTTTAAAAATGAAGATAGCATTCTTTAGATTAAGACAGTTCTTGAAAAAAAAACCTACAAGGGAACATACTGACCTTTTTACCTAAGCAGTTCTTGGCTCATAACTGCCTAACCCTTAGCCAAGTTTCAGTTTTACACCCCCTCACTAACCCTCCCTTCTTCACGCACCTGCAGCCGTGCAAAAGCATATATAAGCAGCCTGGAAAAAAATAAATATTGGCCATTTGATCAGAACTTTAAGACTTGTGGTCCTTCTTTGCATCTCCTGTTCTTGTCATTCTCTTCTTACAGGTGACTGGGACCCCATTGAAGTTCTGCGGTCGGGACAACTGGTTCCCAATGTGAGGGCCCACTACCTGCCACGGGTTGGGAATGTTGTCTTCCAGGAAAATTTGGCAGCCAAGTGAAATTCGTGATCACCTCAGCACCACCTGCCTGGGAGACAGATCAGTGCACAGGAAAGGAGATGATGCAAGGTAAAAGGTGACAGGCCATGGGACAGGCAATATTGTCACAAGATTTGTACATTTTAGGTCTCAAAGAAGCCCTCAAGATGTGAGGAACACGGGTTAAGAAAAAAAGATTTGAAAATTTTTTTTGGTTATATAGGAGATACATGTCCTTGGTTTCCCCAGGAAGAAACAATATATGAGAACCACTAGAAAAGAGTAAGAGACTGTCTTAATGATTATTATAGGATTTTCGGGCCTGAAAAGGTCCCTATAACAACCTTCTCCTACTGGAATTTAATTAATGACATTTTGAGAGTCCACAGACACGCCCAAGATGTGCTTGAGGTCATAAATCAGGGAGAACCAGGTATGCAGCAAACTCCCCAGTCCCTCTCAGCCTGCCCTCCATGACTATCAATATGCCAGACAGTCAGCCCTCCACAAAAGCTCTGTCTGGCAAACATGACAAGCAGAACAACTCTAAACAGTCACTGATCTACCCCTCCCTCCACTTTGACAATGATGATCAGTTGACTCTGGCCAAGGAACCAGATTTGGAGGAAGAGGCAGCTCACTATCATAACCCCAACTAGCCTCCCCTTGGGAGCCAGCCTCTGACTTCTAATATAGAGCAGCCCTCTTTAATATATAATAAAAAACAATTTCCCCCTTTGTCCAGCTGCCACCTTATGCTTCTTTCTGTGGTCCTGCTCTGGAGATGCCAAATGCCCCATCCAAAATAACCCTTTGCTAGACTTGTCTTCCTTCCATCATCACTCCTTGAAGGCTAGGTGTGAGAACATTCATCTCCTTAAAGAGCTTTGGTCCCTAGATACAGAGCTCCAAAGCCTCGCCCTAGAAGGTACAGCAGACACAATCCAGAAAGCAAAACCAAAAACCCAGTTCCGACTGGTCCTTGCCTTCCCAGTAATGCAGAGTCAGGTGGCCAGCTCCTCCCAGCCCATGTCATCTAGGAACAATGAAATGGAGGCAGAGGAGGATGAGGAGGAGGAGTAGGAGTAGGAAGAGGAGGAGGAGGAGGAGGAGGAGGAGGAGGAGGAGGAGGAAGAAGAAGAAGAAGAAGAAGAAGAAGAAGAAGAGGTGGGGGATGATCCTGGAACAGGAGGACAATCTTACAAGAGATTAAATCTTAGATTTCTTGAGAAGCTTAAATATGCCTGTGCCCAGTGTGGCCCCACAGCCCTATACCAGGGCTTTGTTAGAAAACCAAAGCGAGCATTGGTTCACTCCTAATGATTGGTATTTTTTATCCAGAGTCACGCTCAGTGGGAGAGACCACGTGTTATGGAAATCAGACTTTATGGAGAATTGCAGGGAGATTGCTCAAAGGAATGCAGAAAAATCTTCCTTACAGAAATGTTCTTTGAAAAAACTCCTGGACAGCCCACCATTTGATAAGAATGAAACACAGGCATGGTTTGCTCCTGGACTTCTGACACAGATCCAGAATGCTGGGTTGTGCTCCTGGAAACGCTTACCCCAGAAAGGCTCAGCCACTACATTTTTGGCAAAGATCAGACAAGGACCTGATGAGCCTTATAGTGATTTTATCTTGCGTCTTAGTCTTGCCACAGAGAGGTTTCTAGGGCCAGGCAAAAATGAAAATACCATTCTTAAGCATCTTGCCTTTGAGAATGCTAACCCAGCTTGCCAGGATGTCTTCTGGCCCCATAAAAATAAGGCCAATCTGTCTATTATGTAAGGCTTTGTGCTGGTGATGGGGCTGCACATGCCATGGGATTAACAATAGGAGCCACACTAAGAATGACCCAGAGCCCTGCCACAGGGTCCTGCACCTGCTACTCATGTAAACAACCAGGACACTTGGCCTGAGAATGCCCCCTGACTGGACAAGGAAGGGCTCCAGTCCAAGGTGTAGCACCAAACATCCAGGGAGTGGTGCTGAATACTCAACCACCAGCTACTCTCTGTCCAAGATGCAGCAGAAGGCACCACTGGGCAAGCGAGTGTAGACCCAAGACAAATGCACTTGGGAAGCCACTTCCCCCATGCTTGCCAGGACACTTCCTGCGGGGCCAGCCCCTGGCTCTGCACAAGCCTAGGGGTGATATGGTTCATCCATCCCCAGGCTCAGGAGGATTCTAGTCCCCACCCAAGAGCCCTCCCTTCCAGTCACTTCCCTCCAATGAGCAACACCAAGCAGTGAAGGATTGGACCTCTGTGCCACCTCTGATATAATTCTATACTCCATTGGGGGACCCAAAATTATCCCCACTGGGGTCCAAGGGCCCCCACCACTGGGAACTTGTGCACTTATTCTTGGTCATACATCTGCTGTTCTCAAAGGTATTCAGGTTTTCCCAGGCCTCATCGACAGTGACTACACAGGAGAAATGAGAATTTTAGCCATAGCCACAAATGGTGTGGCTGCCGTTCCATGTGGCACCTGTCTAGCTCAGCTTGTGCTTATTCCCTATCAACTGAAGGGACTTCCTCCCCTGCTGCCAGTTTGGGAGGAACAGCCTCTCTTGGCTCTTCTCAAGCTTATTGGGTTCAACCCATTACAAAAATTAGACCAACATTAACACTTGTTATAGAAGGAAAAGAATTTCAAGGAGTCTGAGACACTGGGGCTGATGCAACAGTCATTTCTCAAACCCACTGGCCTTCCAATTGGCCTTTGACACCATCCCTCACAGACCTCCAAGGTATAGGGCAACCCAGCAACCCACAAGTCAGTGCCAAGACCCTCCATTGGGAGGACAGAGAAGGAAATAGGGGCACTGTGACTCTGTTTGTTATACCTGGCTTCCCTGTAAATCTGTGGGGCCATGACATTCTTGCCCAAATGGACGTTATTCTCTACAGTCCAAACCCCATAGTGACACAACAGATGCTGCACATGGACTTCATTCCTGGCACGGGGCTTGGAAAATCAGGACAGGGAATATCCCAACCCATTCAACTCACCCAGAAAACAGACAGACATGGACTTGGGTATTCAGATTTTTGACATTGGCTGCTGACCCTCCTGTTCCCCACACAGACAAAATCACCTGGGAGTCTCAGGTTCCTGTTTGGGTGGATCAGTGCCTCTCACCTGGGAAAAGTTAGAAGCCACCTCCACACTTCTACAGGAGCAACTTGAGGCTGGCTATATTGAGCCTTGAATACTCCCATTTTTGTTATAAAAAAGAAGTCAGGTAAATGGCAACTCCTGCAGGATTTACGTGCTATAAATAAAATAGTGAGACCCATGGGAGCCTTGCAGCCTGGCATTCCCACCTGTGGCAGTTCCCTGTGGATACCATAAAATGGTTGTAGATTTAAAAGATTGCTTCTTTACCATTCCCCTGCACCCTGAGGATAGAGCTTACTTTGCTTTTAGCCTACCCCACATTAATATTCAAGGGCCAATGAAGCCAAATACCCTAATTCCTCCTGTAAAAATACCCACCAAGAAGCCTCCCACCTCTGTCTTCCAAAGTCCAAAATGTGTCACTCCACCTGCTGGGACTAACCCCCCTGACCTTTACAAATCTGTCTCCACTAGAAATGTTATCCTCACTATTATCAATCAAACCTTTTCCACATTGAATAGCAGTCAACCTGCCCTTGTTGATTCTTGTTGGCTCTGTTACCATTCCTCACCTCCCTTTTAAGAAGGAATTGCTGTTTTAAGCAACTACTCTGAGGTTAGTAATTCTGCCTCATGCAGATGGACTCAAGACCCCATATATAAAATCTCCTTGGCTCAAGTTACTGGCAGAGGTCTCTGCTTCATAGACCAGGGACAGCAAGCCCCCCTAGAATACACCCACCTCTGCATTGAAACCCATTATATTAATACCACCTCCTCAACCTATTTGCTTCCAGCTGATAGTACTTTGTGGGTCTGTTTAGATGGCTTAACTACTTGTATATATACCTCCCTGGTTCAGTCAGATCCAACGTTCTGCATTATGGTCCAGGTTGTACCCGCCTTACCTACTATACACAGGAACAAATTGCTGGCTTGTGGGATGAATCACCTGATCTCCTTCCCCATTCTTGTAGGGAACATATCTCTACCATCACCTTGGCAGTTTTGCTTGGTTAGGGATTACAGGTGCTGGGACAGGAGTTGCTTCTTTGGTCCTCACTAACCATCATTACTCTGAGCTTCACTCCACCATGGATGAGGATATTCAGAACTTAGAAAAGGGTATCTCTGCTTTAGAGAACTCCCTGGTATCCCTCTCTGAAGTAGTCTTACATAACAGATGAGGACTAGACCTACTTTTCTTTTTACAACAAGGGGAACTTTGTGCTGCCCTTATATGTTCTGTGTTTTTATACAGACCCTGGCTGACCATCTTGCTCCCATCAATCTAAGACCCCTTTTAGGACTATTACTTTTGATTTAATTTGGCCCCTGGATTGTTAACAAACTGACTGGCTTCATTAAGCAGGAGACTGACTCCCTGGCATCTAAACTTGTCCAGGTCTACTACCATCACCTCAAACTGGAGAACCAAGGCTCCGAAGAGTTAGTATGTTCCTACAGGGAATGTGTCACAACCCAAACCAGCACACACCTGTCCCTGGCAGGTGTAGACACCCTTTCAAAGAGGTGCAGTTGGAACTGCAGAGAGAGGACCAAGTATTCTGTGTTTGGGTCTCTCGAGAAGCATGCCCAAGAGCATAGAGGTTTGATATGCATCAATCTTCTCCCCTGCAAAACATGTCAGCTGGCCCTGATGGTATAGGCTGCGATCAGCCTCAGCCTGAGTAGCATGAATCACCTTCTGTGGCAGCCTAGTAAGATAAGAAAAGGGCTTGGGACCTCTGCTTCCTCTCTAGGGTTAATGTCCTCAAGTTGGCTTGAGCTTTGCCCATCCTTTAGTTTAAATAAAGGGAGGAAAATGTCAGGAGCTGGTTCATTAGACAAGGGTCAACTAAAGTTCAGAATTCCCTCCTTCATTTTTAGATTAAGACAGTTCTCAGAAAAAAACTGCAAGGGAACATACTGACCTTTTTACCTAAGCACATTCTTGGCTCATAACTGCCTAACCACAAGCCAAGTTTCAGTTTTACACCCCATCACTAACCCTCCCTTCTTCATGCACTTGCAGCCCTGCAAAAGCATATATAAGCAGCCTGGAAAAAATAGATTGGCCACTTGATGAGAACTTTAAGACTTGTGGTCCTTCTTTGCATCTGCTGTTCTTGTCATTCCCTCCTTACAGGTGACTGGGACCCCAATGAAGTTCTGCAGGTTGGGACAACTGCAGCCATTGTCCACCATTGCTCCAACCAAAAAAATATTCATAACAATATGGAACATTAGATTCATAGGAAGCACAGCCTTTCCAAATCTGTCATTATATCCATGTCTAAACCCTGATAAACATTTTGATTTTGCTGAAAGAGTTTAGGAAACACCAAGTACAGCCCATGAGGCTGGGGAGGAATTGATAAACAATTCTCCCCTGCCCTGTCATAGCTTGTCTAGGTTGTAAATCCTCTTTCATAGACTTTCCTAAATTCTCATCATAAATCGAGGGTTCAAGATTATACTGATTGTCAAATTCCTCATCCCATCCTTTGGGGTCATTATCAGGCAATAGAAGGTACACGTGTGTAAAGGAGTATCCAGTGAAAACACCGAGGGACCCATCACTGGCATTATTGTCACAGTTGCTGGGGCTGCTGCTTCTACTTCCTATTTTGTCTGAATAAGAAAAACATTATTGTAGCCTCTTCTAGAACTTTAAAGGTTCAGCCATCCATTTTATATTCATTCAAGTCACTACCCAACTCCTCCTCATGATCATTATATTCATCATCTTCTTAAAGTCTGAATTAGGAGCCAACTGACCCAAAACTGAATGGGGATCTTTCCTCATTTATCTGCCTTTCCAACCCTCATTTGTTCTACATATCTTCATCTCAGATTTCTTCTTCTCAAAGCCAGGGATAATAATCATAAACAACTTGCATGCAATCTTATAGGTGGGATTTTATCACTTCTGTTTTTCCTTTACTCAAAAAATGATGCACAATCTTCTTGGAGGTGGCAGATGCCTTTAACCCCCGCACTTGGGAGGCAGAGGCAGGTGGATCTCTGTGAGTTTGAGGTCAGCGTGGTCTACAAAGTCAGGATTGTTTCACAAAAATATTCTGTTTATGATGTGGGAATGTCTTTCTGTATGCTGTAAATATCAATCTTTAAATAAAAGAGCTGTTTTGGCCTTTGGTGAAAACCATAAAAGGATAAATAAATAAATCAAAATAAAGAGTCAAAAACAAATCAAGCCAACCCCCCCCCCAAAAAAAACATATAAAAAACACAGATGAGCCATGGGCCACATAACAGACAGATTAATAAAAATAAATTAAGTTAAAATAAAAAACAAACTAACAATATGCCTAAGCCTAACATAAAGCTAATACAAATATCCAAGTCATTTTTAAAGAGCCGAAGCAACAGCAGGTGGCTAAGCAGTCTAAGACTACAAGTCTGTAAGTCTGGACAGGCCGCCCAGGGCCCCAAAACCCCATTATAACATGTTTATAAAAACAACATCAAAACAAAAAACAAAAAGATGCACAAGCTCAACATGAGCAAACCCTTCATTAGTTTGTACCCCTCACACTCTCTCCCTCCCTCCCCCTCACACTCTCTCCCTCCCTCCCCCTCACACTCTCTCCCTCCCTCCCCCTCACTCTCTCCCTCCCTCCCCCTCACTCTCTCCCTCCCTCCCCCTCACTCTCTCCCTCCCTCCCCCTCACACTCTCTCCCTCCCTCCCCCTCACACTCTCTCCCTCCCTCCCCCTCACTCTCTCCCTCCCTCCCCCTCACACTCTCTCCCTCCCTCCCCCTCACACTCTCTCCCTCCCTCCCCCTCACTCTCTCCCTCCCTCCCCCTCACACTCTCTCCCTCCCTCCCCCTCACACTCTCTCCCTCCCTCCCCCTCACTCTCTCCCTCCCTCCCCCTCACACTCTCTCCCTCCCTCCCCCTCACTCTCTCCCTCCCTCCCCCTCACACTCTCTCCCTCCCTCCCCCTCACACTCTCTCCCTCCCTCCCCCTCACACTCTCTCCCTCCCTCCCCCTCACACTCTCTCCCTCCCTCCCCCTCACACTCCCTCACTCTCTCCCTCCCTCCCCCACTCTCTCCCTCCCTCACTCCCTCCCTCCCCCTCACTCTCTCCCTCCCTTCCCCTCACTCTCTCCCTCCCTCCGCCTTACTCTCTCCCCCTCCCTCCCCCTCACTCCCTTCCTCCCCCTCACTCTCCCCCTCCCTCCCCCTCACTCCCTCCCTCCCCCTCACTCTCTCTTTCTCCCCCTCATTCTTTCCCTTCCCCCTCACTCTCTCCCTCCCTCCCCCTCACTCTCTCCCTCCCTTCCCCTCAGTCTCTCCCTCCCTCCCCCTCACTCCCTTCCTCCCCCTCATTCTCACTCTCTTCCTTCCTCACCCTCTAACCTCACAGACAACTTTGGGTCACTGTTCCATGTGCCACTTGGCACCAATCTACATGTGGTGGGACCTGGGAGAATGCAGTTGATAAATGGGGCAGATGGAAGTCTTATTCAATTGCCAGTTTTATTCATTTCCCAGGACTATTTATATTCTGAAGGTTAAGAAAGGTCACAAGTGAGTTTCTCATGAGTTCAACTGTTTCAATCCCAAGGACAAGCCACAGTGGAAAAACATATAAGAATATAAATGATAGTTTAAACATTTAGTTGAATACAGCAAAAATGAGTAATCTGAAGGAAATTCCTTCCAATCTGCTACATATGAGAGAAGCATGCATGAAAACATGTCCCAAGAACAATTTTGTGTTTTGTAGAAACTTAAGTCACAATACTCTTGTTCTGTTTTCTTGGAGTGCTCTTGCAAGTGCTTAACATTCTCACATGACTACATTTGTGGGCCAAGCTACCAGTATACCTATGATTACATTGACTTAAAAAATATACACGAAGAAAGCCCATTTTATAATATAGAGACACACACATATCTATATGTTAAGATGGGCTACCTTCATGTATATGTTATTGATGTGAGAATGTCTTTCTGTATGCTACGAATATCAATCTTTAAATAAAGGAGCTGTTTTGGCCCATGACAGGCACCATAGAAAAAGTAGGAAGAAGAATCAGAATAGGTAGGAGGAACAGGGCGGAGTCAGAGACAGACCAGCCAGCTGCCCAAAGGAGCAACATGTAAGGATCACAGGTGAGCCATGGGGCCACATGGCAGACAGATTAATGGAAATGGGTTGAGTTTAGATGAAAGAGCTAGCTAGCAAGGTGCTTAAGCCATAGACCAAACAGCATGAAGTTAATATAAGCATCTGAATTATTTTTGGGGGACTATGCATCAGCAGGCGGCTAAGTGGTCTGGCACTGCAGATCTATGGGTCTGGACTCTGGCCACCTGTGACCAGGAAATCTTATTGTAACATGTTATTTTCTAAATAAATACAAATCAAAATTATATATATACATATAATTTATATATATATACATGTAATTTGTATATATACACATATAATTATGTATATATACATATAGTAATGTGTGTGTATGTATATATATATATATATATATATATATATATATATATATACACACATACATACATACATACATGATATGTGTTTAAACCATTTGTATACCTGGTGCCCAAGTAACCAAGAAACATTCACCACTTTTTCTAGACCTGGAATTACAGGGAGTTCTGAGCCATCTGGCATGAGTGCTAGGAACCAAAGGTGGGTACTGTGGTATGAAAAAAAATGGCCCCCAAATGGAGTGGCACTCTTAGGAGGTGAAGCTTTGTTGGAGAAAGTGTGCCACTGTGGGAGTGGCTTTGAGGTCTCATATATGCTCAAGTCACACTAAGTGTCTCAGCTTAGTTCTTGTTGCCTGTTGATCAAGATGTAGGACTTTCAGCTACAGTACCATGTTTGCCTGTATGCCTCCATGCTGCACCATGATAATAAACCTCTGAACTGTAAGCCAGCTCCAATGAAATGTTCTTATTTATAAGAGTTGTCATAGTCATGGTGTCTCTTCACAACAATAGAAATGTAACATAAGATAGGTCTCCAACAGCTCCAGCTCACACGTCATTATAATGCAGCAGATAAAGGTGCCCCATTACTCTTTCCTCTGTCACTTGGAAGTGATGAAAGTCCCCACTACCTGGACACTGAAGTATTGAATGGGCTTCTCATTGTCATTGTTAACACAGTCCTTTTGATGTGAGTGAAGACAATGAAAGTTTTAGCTGTGTCCAGATTATATTAAAAACATTCAATAATATGATATATGCTGTTCTTTTGAGTTTTAAAGACAATATCTTTCTACATGGGGCTCTTGTGGAACCCACTATATCGACCAGGCATATCACAAAGATCTGCCTTCCTATGTCTATGAAATGCTAAAATTACAGGCATGCACCTCTACACTCAGCTGAGATATTTCTAAAATGAATTATATTTTGTAGTAGGAGGTTTCTGGCCCTGACTTTCGGGCCTAACCTCAAGGTTTAAACCTGCAGTCCTGCAGTCCTGCCGTCCCACAGAGACACACGGATGCTTTCAATAGTTTTAGGCTGATCAGCCTAAGGCCCAGGCATATCATTTGCTCATTCTCTACCCTTCATCTAACCCATGATTCTTCCTGTTCAGCCATGTGGCTCGGTACCTTTTCTCAAAGCAGCATAGTTGTCCTCTGCATCTTCTGGCTTCTTTCTGGCATTCTGCTCTGTGCTTCCTGTTCTCAGAGTTTTTCTTAGTCTGGTAGCCTCACCCACACTTCCTGCCTGCGTTTGGCCAATCAGCGCTTTTTATTAAACCAATGGGTGGGACAATTATTTACAATGTAACAACACAATCTCCCACATATATTTGAATCAGAGAATCAAAGGATAATGAAAGATTTAAATAGAAACCATTGTTATTTGGATGAACAGTGACTTAGAATTCTAAGCTTTACTAATTTCAACTACTATATTTTCTATGTTATAAAGATTTTGATTAATTTCTTTGCTTTGTTAATTTCCATTGTTTTAAAAATTTAAAAACTGTGTGTATATACTTGTGCCATGATGTGCATTTACCAGCTAGAGAAAAACTTGCCAGTATCTATTTTCTACATCATAGAAATGTAGTAGAAGAATTAAGATATCCACCAGCACAACCTTCTTGACTCTCATAGATGACGCCTCTCACTAAGATTTGGTAAGTCACTACAATTATATGAGTAACAGTAGCTATACTATGGATGGTTTGTTTATAGAGAGTCTTGGAATACACTAGACCCCTAATCAGTAGCATGCCTTGTATGATTATTGAATGACAAAACTAAAGTGGATAGACAGTTCTACAACATGGCTCTCATGGGGCTATGATTTCAATTGTAACAACTGTCTTGTTTCTTAGAGGAATGCCTTGCGAATATGGATCAACTATCTAACACTGAGGTACATGGTCTTATGAGAATTTAATAATCATCACAAACCTGTGCTTATTTATACTGTTGTCTTTCCTTAAAAGCTAAATGCACATTAAAATTTCTTCAGAGGCACATTCATATCTGCTTGCACACAGAAATCATCTTTCATGTTTTTAGAAATTTTACAATGCCCTTCAGCAGTATTGTGGTCTTCCCAATTTAGCCTCAAATATAATCACAGAAAATATACGATCTATTATTGGAAATTACACACATTTTCTTAGTCATGTGCCTCCAACAAATAGCAAGATATTAAAGAAGTTCCTAATGCTCTACAATGCTTAGACTTTGAAGACCCATGAATTTTCATCAGGCTACATAGCCAGTCTTGGGAAAGTATAGTTCCCGAGGGAGCCAAAAGAATAGACTGCAGGGTGTTAGACAAGCTGCTGCCAGTGAGCACTTAGGACAGCTGGTGGCTGCAGACGCAGGCTGTGCTGGGTCTCAGTTCCTCACCTCATGCTCCCAACCCTGACTAGTTATCTCTGTTTTTCCCTAACACATTCAGGAATTCTTTTGATTCCTGTGTCTGCCCAAGCATGTCCTGGGAACCCATGCTTTTATTTCCAATCTTTAGTTGCTGTGACATAAGCAAGTTATGAAAATTGAATATTCTAGTATGGTTTCCTTCTCAGTTACTTTACAAGTTTTCTATTTTCTGTGCCCTAGATTCTCTAAGCCATGACTACTTAATTCCACATTGCATATGGTAAATTATACTGTACCTTTTCTAACCCAGACAGCTTGAATGATAGAAAGCCATCTATAAAAGATATAATTTTTAAAAACAACACCAAGAAAAATTTCAGTGTGGAAGCTGTAGTGTGGCCCAGTGAGTCACACAGTGTACCTCTTAGTCCATACATCTTTACTTCTGTTCTTTACAATGAATTATTGGTCTGGCTTGAGGCCTCTGGATTCTGCTACTCTAGGGATACTGGGCCTTCACTGGGACTCCTTTTGGATATCCAGTTGTTTCTCTGTGTCATGGAGATCCTGTAGCTTTGAATGTTTAGATATGGTCACTTAACATGCTCTAGTAGTTCATAGATAAGGTGGATGTTGGGGTGGGCAAACACAGCTCTGTTGGTCAGCCCCCTAACTTCCCCTTATTTTCATCAGTGAAAGCTCTTCATTGCTGCTCCAGATACTTCACCAATTTCAGGCAGCAGCAAGGAATATGGCCAGTTCTCCAGCTTTCAGACTCTCAGGCCCAGCTCTTCCTTTCTCATGCCATCAGGGCCAGCTCTTCTCCTTCGTCCATGCACGATATATGGTCTGTTTTCCCTATTGCTGAAGTTGTTGAGGGACAAGTCTCAAAGGGGGAGCATAGTCTGAGTTATTTCATGCTCTACCTGTATTTAGATTGAGGAATATAATAGAACTGACAGATTACACATTTGGAGAAGAGCTTTAAGGAACTTCTTAAAGAGAATGTTGGAAGCCAAAACCCTCAGTAATGAACAGCCATTAAAAGTTTGCTGCTCTCTTTGGCACTTGAGGTTCATACATACATTCCAAAAGTTGGCTAGACAAGGTTCCAGCATATACAGGATAACATCAGACAGATAATAATACAAGAAAAATTTCGTAGAATCACAGGGATTTCAGAGTCACATCTTTAAATATTGAGACGTTGAACATACTGTTTCTTTTTCTTGGTCTCTAATGTGGGAAGAGGAGGATAGAGGTGTCCAGGCACAAATCAGTGAAGTGGATCATTTCATAAGTTTACTTGTTAATATTCTTATATCTCATGGCAGTAAGGAAAAGAACCGTCAGATAAAAGACAATGTTAGAAAGATATAAATGTAGAAATAATTTTAGTAATCAAGACTTTGATATATGAAGATGGCTGGATGTTTCCAGAATGAAAAAAGACTAGAAATCTTTTGCAAACTATAAATGTATAAACCAGTCATTTGAGAAACACTAAGGATGACAATGAGAGATTATTTATATTCTATCAAAGATGCCCAGAATGGAGATCAAGAAATTAAAGCATTGGCTAAAATGTATGTCAAATCAAAGTTTATTTAGAAATGTCTGGATTTAGTAGTTAAAATGTCCGACTGGCATCAAGATGATCTTCTGGATGTTCAGTAATCATACTTGGAGCTTGTTATAATGTGGTCAGAGGAACTAACAGGACACTCCCAGCAGACTGGGCCCTTGATCAATGTTCTACAACTGTGGAAAGTCACTTGTTCTCCTGTTGACTGAACCATGGAGACCACACTCCAACGGGAAACATCCAGTCCACAAAGAGGAATGGATGCTTCTGAGGAAGTCACAATGGTCAAGCAAGACCTTGTACTCATCCTCACAACGATGAACAAGTGGTAAAGGAAAGGGGAGAGGAGACTATGGGTCTAGCAAGACATGTGACCTGAGGATCAGTTGTACAACTGGCCTTGACAATATAGAAGAAAATTACTTTAGCCACCTATATAGTCTTCAGCACTCAGCAGGAAAGTTTGAGCAGACATTAAATGTAAGCCTACAGGACACATTACTTAGATATATTTCATTAAAACTCCCTTCTCAATAAGAGGAAGTTATCTAGATGTAAGACATCAGGCTCACTGAAGCATCTGCTTACAGCTGTGGGAGATGAGTTAGTAGTTTTAACAAACATAAGATTATGCTAAGTATCTCTTATGTAGAAACTGCAGGGGAGGGGCATCATGTTGACTTTTAGCTCATGCAACAGCTATCAAAGGGCTGATGGTGGGTTCATTGCTCTGGAAAATCACCTTAGAGGACAGAGGAAAACGGAGTCTAATAGAAGGGGTTCTTGTGAGTGGACCCAGACAGTCTAGTGGGCATTTCCATTCTTCAGGACACCAGCAAAGGATCCCTTTTCCTCTACACCTGACAATAGGGATCTTTTAGGGAGGACCCCTGGTGATGCCACCTGGCACTCCAAATATAGTTGGAAGAAACAAGATCAGTTGGTGCCCCAATGTTGGTGTGGTTACTTCTTCAGAGAATGAGATAAGAACAGGAAGTAGAAATTCACTAGGGCATTTGCAGTAAAAGTTCTCAAAGAAAAGGACCCCATTGCTTTCTTGTCAAAACTGTTTTAGGAGCTCTGATGTCCATGCTACGTGATTATTGGGGCTTTAGAAAGAAGCAAAGTCAAGAGTAATAATGAACGCTCAGAGAAAAGGCCATGGTCAAGAGAGCAGAACCTGTGACCCGTATGAGGCCTAAAATGAAATGGAGACAGGTCAACGTCTCCACCTAGAAACCACCAGTACAAAGCAGGGAGACCCACCTTACGACACCCCAATGAGAAAGATGCAATAATTAATTCTGTGTTCTAGACGCCTTGGTATTGTTGAATCAAGTACTGATAAACAGGCTGGTGAGATGGCTCAGCCTTTAAAGGCTAGACTCACAAACAAAACTTCAGCAGGGATACTCCCTTCCCATTGCAGTTTCCTAATCAAAGATAAGACAGAGTGCAGACATCTTAATGAGTTTGAAGAACATGGTTGTTGTTTTAAAACATACATTAATTTCAAATAGGAATAGCAAAGCAAAGGAGGCCATAAATTTGATGACGAGGAGGGGCCCGTGGGGGGCTGGGAGCAAGGGAAGGGAAAGTCCAGATGATGGAATTATAATCTCAGAGAAATTAAAACATTGAATTGTTTTATGGCCCCATGTGCTTAGGGGACTAACAGTTTATGTCAGAACACACCAAGGATAACTAAAGCCCTTTCTTTTGGGCTGTACATTTTTAGCCAGGAAAATAACAGCCAGTTAGGCAAGATCACATCAATTTGTCCAGCTCTTCTGTTCTGGTTGAACTAGTGTAACTATGGCAATTTGGTCTCTAGAAGGAAATTCATTCACTTCTTTATCCAAATTCTTGATTGCCCTGGTCTATGGACCCCAAATAAACATTTTTCAGGACATTTATAAGTCACCGAAAACTGGTTATCTAACTGTTCACTGGCAACATCAACTGCGGACAGAACTGGAATCCTTTCATCTCCTACCTGCCACTGCCCTTCCCCTGCTGTGACAGTATCAGTCTGGGCTCTTAGGACTCCAAATCCCTTGTCTTTTTCCTTCTCACTGACCTGCATACCCATATTCCCAGAACTGGATGGCAGAGGCAGGTTCAGATGTTCATGACAAGCCTGGGCTACAGGACACATTGCTCTCCAAATAAATAAATGAATAACCACCTGAGAAACATTGAATAAAGTTCTTATTTGCTCCCCCCCCCCCCGGTTTTGTTGGCAGGGTTTCTTTGTATATTTCTGGCTGTCCTAGAACTCACACTGTAGACCAGAATGGCATCAAACTCAGAGATCAGCCTGCCTCTGCTTACCCAGTGATGGGACTACTTTTTGTTGGCAAGGTTGTTACCAAGTGGGTCTCGGTTATGACCTCCACTTACCGCGTCCCGTTTCTTTGTGGTCCGAGTTTTGTCCCAGGCGAGGAGCGTCAAGATTAATTAAGTCTACACTCAGGAGTCGTTTAGGTTCCATCATTCAGGCTCTCCATACACTGAGAGACCTGAGCTTTATTCAGTACATGTTATCTCTTAGACCTGTCTGTCCCTTAGCCATGCTTCTGTCTTGCCACTGCATCTCGCCTAGCTTTTTCCCCTCTAGCTTCCCGCCATGCTGGATTCCTTCTGCTCCTGCTCACACACACTGACTCTAATCCATGCTTGTCCCCAGCTTCTGCTCTTCTGCCTGCTCTGCCTGTGTGTCTCTCCTCGTGTCTCTTTTGTCTCAGCTCTCCGTCACCTTCACTCTCTTACACACCCTGCCTCCTCATCCGGGCACGCCCAAGGTCATAGAGGATCCCAAGAGACTAGCACTCAGCAGGTGGCAGCGATAAGGAGATTTGTAGTTCCTTTTTCCCCCTGTAAACAAGGTTTTAGTCCTTAGGGGAAGAGGATGGGCCATAAGGCCCAGAATGGCACTTATTCGGGAGACAACAGGTTGTGGCTGCTCCAGATGCCTTTTCACTCAGGGAGTGACTCTGAGTCTTCTGTCCCAAATGAGCTGCCTGAGTCCCTGGCAGCCCCTCTCATCTCTTCCCTGTTATCTCTGTCTGTCTCTCTTATGTCACTCTCCATGACCCCAATAACAAAAACTCTTGTTTGTGATGTGTTCTTTTAGTGGCATGCCTTGAAAGGACCTGCCTAAAGGTGCCCACTTCAGCTTTTAAAATGTCTTCCCACCAGGCTTTCCTAGCATTGATCTGGCCATGCTAGAGTCCTGCCAGCCTACTCCACCTGCAATAGATCTGTTCTCTTTGTTTCTGTCTGCTCTTCCATTCTAAACTTTGCAAGTATCCTGTTAAGCAACTTGCCTTCTCCACTTACTCCAGGAATGGATTTGTGAGGTCTCCAGGAAGGCAGTTAACCAAATGCTTCTTCACCCATAGCTCCAACAGAGCATGAGCCCACCAACTCCTGATTCCCCCTCCACATGTCTTCCCATGTCATCAGGAAGTAGGCAGATTTGATCCAATGCTCATATACCTAAAAAAGTACCATATCTCCTGAATGGTCTGAGAAGCCCCATTTCTGTCTCTCCAAACCACACCCACTCAGTGAATCTCCAAAGGAAAGGCACCAAAAGGCCTAGTTCCAAATTCTTGGTGATTATTGCAACTTCTAGTATAACAACAGTTTTATTTGAGCAAAGCAACTCCCAGACAGATTCTCCAGTCCCTGAGATTGAGGCTAGAGAAGCTGCATGTCTGAACTAAAGCAGGGAGATTATATAGGTTGTAGGCAAAGGGTAATGTCTGTCACAAGCTGGCTTAGTGCCAAAGTATGATCAGAGGTGAAGGGTTTGATGGAGACTTGGGTATCTTGTAATTTTAGTGAAGGAAGCTGCTGGAGCTACCAAGAATGCATAAATGTATTTTTTGGTGCCTTCCCTTTGTTAGGAGAGTCTCTGAGAGTGGTGTTTGGAGAAAGAGGAATGGGCTTCTCAGACCATGCATGAGAAACTAGAGGTTCCAATAGAACACATTCCTGTTTTTAATGACCAATATGAGTCTGACTCCTAGTGGTCTAAGACAGGAAAACTTGTCAGGAATGGAGAACTCAGGCTAGAGTTCTCAGCAGGTAAGCACAGAGGCTGCTCTTCTAGAGGACTCAGGTTTGATCCAAAATGACACAGCAGCAGCTATCAACTGCTGTGTAACTCCAGCTCCAGGGCATATAATTCCCAATCAGGCTGCTGAGCATAAACACAGTTCACAGACCTGTGCAAAGGCAGAAAGACCAATGCAGCCAAAACAATAATTTTACAAAAATAAAAAGAAACTAGAGACAAGTCACACCATAAAACATTTTCCTCTACACCTTTAATTCCAGCACTTCAGAAGGAGAGGCAGGAGTATGTCTGTAAGTTTAACACCACCTCAGTCTCGACAGTGACATTCGGGATATCCAGGGCCATGTCTCAAAAAAAGAAGCAAACAACCTCCCCTTATTTTTCTGAAAAATGATATAATCTCCCATTGCAATATGGGTAGGAGGCCCATAGATGTGTCCTGTTGGATCAAGCCTAAATAACCAGGATACTGTGATACTAAATCAGTATCTAGATACAGGCCTACATAGAGACCTCCTATAAAAAATGCGTGAGGTTGTGGGGGACCCTGCAAACGTAGTGTGGGCCACGATTCCAGAAGAGATCAGAATGAAAACCCAGTGCAGATCAACTTTGTCAGCCTGGATCAGACTTCTGGGTGTTTAATGTCCTGCATATAATGTATTCATATTTAAACCCAGTACAATTTGGAAAAAGATTATCAGGGTACTACTACAGGGTATCTGTAGTAGTGGGGTTTCTGGGTCCTGGACAGCCAGAGACCCAGACCCTGCCATGCCAGATCTCTTAGCAGCCCAGCTGCCCACTCAGGCCCCCAGAAATGACTCAGCTGCTTATATTAACTTTATGCTGTTTGGCCTATGGCTCAGGCACATTGCTAGCTGGCTCTTACATCTTAAATCAACCCATTTCTATTAATCAGTCTGCCACATGGCCTGTGGCTCACCTGTGCTTACATGTTGCTCCTTTGGGCTTCAGCTTGGTCTGTCTGACCCCACCCCGCTTCTCCTACCTGTGCTCTGATTTCTCCTCCTACTTCTTCTATGGTGCCTGTCATGGCCCAAAACAGCTCCTTTATTTAAAGTTTGATATTCACAGCATACATAAACGCATTCCCAGATCACTTTCCCCTTTCTGTCTAATCAAAAAGGAAGGTTTCAATTTTAGCATAGCAAAATTACATATAACAAAATAGCCATCAAGCAAGAATTACAGTTATAATATCTAGTCTATTTGTATTTAGCAAAATTAAAGAAAACATTCTTATCATCTACCTTATCTTTATGAATCTAAAGTTTCATATCCAATATACCTTTTAAATGACTAAGAAAAACTATACCTATAACTATCTAATCTTCAACTACATCAAAGACCACAGAAGGGTATATTTACCCAAGTAAACCAGAAGTGCAAGCAACTTCTAAAATCTAGAAAGGACAGAGATGACACCTATTGGCCTGGACAGTCACCAAAAGTTCCTTTATAAAGTTGGGGCATCCATCTTCAGCCTACAGGCCTAGAGTCTCTTTTAATTTCAGTGAAACAGGAAATTTGTTCTGCCCATCTGGCACAGTTCATCAGTTGCTTCTCCTTGAGTCCTGAAGAATGTCTGACAGTTTTCTCTGTAAAGCAGGAACCTGAATGACCATCTCAGCTTGTTCTGCAAAAGTTTAGAGGTCATCTTCCTATGGAACCTGCATGTCCAGTTTAAACAGTATACTGTCAAGCAGTCAATATAAGAATAGTCTAGTGGCTAACCACTCCACAAATAGGCTCCATATGGAGTTTTCTTTGATGCCCATTTTTCTCTTGAAGTAAATTAGTGCTTCCAGGAGCGGACCTGTCTCACTGTCCAGAAAAGTTTAAGCTCTTAAAACATTTTAAATGCCGTATTCTGTAGGTCTTAGAAGTGTTTGAAGATTACCTATCTAATTGAATTATATCTTTGTATACCTAAAAATCTAACTAACATGCATTTCTTAATTATACATTACAATTTTAAATCAGTTACATAAACATCATATCTTAAACAAGAGTAGAAGAATACATACAGCATAAGAGAATTGACATTAAATTTGTATCAATAAACCAAAATCCATACCAATGTAAAACATTTCGAGATTAACAGCTGATTTTCTGATATAAGTAAATTCAATAATCTAATTTTAAAAAAATCATTCATATACCATATCCCCTTTTTCTTCTTAGAAAGAGATTAACTATGACCACTAACCATTTATAATGAAAACAAACATCTAGAAACAATATTTGGGGAATTCGGGCGTAGTTATCCACTACTACTTCCTGCTGATTAAGGGGCATTGAAAATCTCACGGTTCTTGAGACTGGATCATAATCTGCAGCTCTGAAGCTGATATGGCCATCTCTTCCCATCAGAGGTTTATTCATGGTGTCTTGGTTGATGAAACCATATTTGCCTGGAATCAATCCACAGGTTCTCATCTTCTGTGGAAACAAAAGCAGAACTCTTCCAAAGCAATAAATCCTTAGACACAAATTTCAAAATCAAAATACCTTTAAAATATATATTCTTGTTTAACTTAGTAGCCTTTGCATTTGCAATCCATTGTCTTTCTGCAGTTAGCTCATTAACAGTTAAAAAAATTAAAAGAAAACACAATAACAACCAAAATCCAGATTTTGTGTCTATTTTCCATCTTTATGTGGCTTATTATATTTTTATTACTCTATTTCTCTTTTTAAAAGACTTTCTCTATCCTCTTTCTTTTCTCTCTGAAGCCTATGTGCCTTTTACACACATTGTAACCCGTTTACAGGTTTTTCTTTTTATCTGAATCTGTTTTATTGTGAATCCTTAATCATCTTCCAACCATAAGAGCTTTTTAAAATACTCTCACTCTCTTGCCACATAGTTTTTGCAGATTACGCTGAATCAGTAAGTTCTCTTAAAGGGGCCGCATCTATATTCCTGGCCAGCAAACAGAGCAAACCCAAGAAAATGCTGCTACTAAGAAACTGTCTTTGTTTCCTTTTTGTTCAAAATAAACAGAAACCTTAAATCAATCACATGCTACTGAGTCTTCTGTGAGATTCCAGGAACCCACCTGATTGCAGTTTACACTGCCTGCCGCCAGTCTGCCAGCACCATTTTGAATGTGACCCAGACACCATGCTTTCTTTGTACAATGACCCGTTTTGTATACACAATTTGAAAGCTGCCTTGGCTCAGTTTCTGTGATCTAGAACCCTTTCTAATCTTTCTCAGGCTTTAAGTGAATAACTGACCCACGTTGGGCACCATCTGCCAGACCCATAGCCACCCATCGCTGCTGCTCAGGCCCCCCCAAAATGACTCAGACGCTTATATTAACTTCATGCTATTTGGTCTATGGCTCAGGCACATTGCTAGGTAGCTCTTAAATCTTAAATCAACCCATTTCCATTAATCTGTCTGCCTCGTGGCCTGTGGCTCACCTGTGCTCCTTATATGTTGCTCCTTTGGGCTTCAGCTCGGTCTGTCTGACCCCCACCCCACTTCTCCTACCTATGCTCTGATTTCTCCCCCTACTTCTTCTATGGTGCCTGTCATGGCCCAAAACAGCTCCTTTATTTAAAGATTGATATTCACAGCATACAGAAAGACATTCCCACATCACTCAGTTGCATAGTGACATGAAATGAATCTGCTGTACCAAAAGTAGTGTCCTTAATTGAGCAAATTAACACACATCCTGTGACATGGTATGACATTGCCCTTTTTCTGTGTCTGTCTGTCCATAAGGACCTCCAGAAGCACTTTACTTTCAATTGGCCATAAAGACAGCTTTACACTTTTACCTCAACAGTATGTTACCTCCACTACACTGTTTATATCTTAGTTAGAAGGGAACTTGATTCTATGTCTTTTCCATAAAATATCACATTGTTGCAGTATATTAGTAATGTCATATTGAATGTACCAAATGAGCAGGAAGTAGTAACCATGTCGACCTCATTTATAACACTTATGTAAATCAGAAAATGGGATAAAAATCCAATTAAAGTTCAAGGGCCTTCTACTTCATTGAAATTCTTGGGAGTTCTCTGCACGCGGAGATATTCCATCTAAGGTGAAGGATCAGTTTTTCACCTGGTCCCCCCAACACAAAGGAAAACATACAACTTTTATTGGGCCTGTTTGGATTCTGGAGACAGTCCATTCCTCACTTGGGTTGGCTTCTCTGGAACATACACCAAGTGACCTGGAAAACTGCTATTGTTGTGTGTGACCTGGGACAGGAGAAGGTTCGGGCTGCTGTGCTGGCTGCTCTACCACTTGAAGCTTATGGTCCAGCAGACCCAATGGCACTTGACGTGTCAGTGGCAGACTGAGATGCGGTTTAGGGCCTTTTGTTGTCCCCTATAAGTGACTTACAGAAGACTGGGACTGCTGAGCAAGGCTCTACCATCATTCATTATCTTCCGACAACTATTCTCCTTTTGAGAGACAGTTTTGGGGCTGCACTTGTGCCTTAGAAGAAGCTGATCTTTTGAAAATGGGCCACAAAGTTAACATACAACCTGTGCTGTCCTTATAAGACTATAGTAATCTATTATCAGATTATTACGCCTTTAGATCCCAACTTCTTAAAATAGTTAAATCAGTATTAGCCTTGTGATGTGCATCTGTCCAAGTAATGCAGCTTCCAGATGGCATCATCCCTATTTACCACACCAAGAGACTGACCACCTTCCCTTCTTCTACCAGACCTAGTCCTTGGCTTTCCAGGTTCTCTTCTGGGTAGGGAGGGAAATGATGGATAATGCCACACACTAAGAGAAATGATAGAGACTTAAACCTAATCTTGGAGCCACCAAACTGTTTAATTTCTTCTTAGATGGGGTAGGAAGAGTTATATTAAGGATATTTATTTCCCAGTCAGAGTGACTGGGCCAACCCTAATTCTGGGAAATATTTGCTTTTCTTTTGTTCTCTCTCTCTCTCCTTCTCCCCCTTCCTCTGCCTCTCTCATTTTCTCTTAATCTCTTGATGTGGGAATGTCTTTCTGTATGCTGTGATATTAACTTCATGCTGTTTGGCCTATGGCTCAGGCACATTGGTAGCTAGCTCCTTCATCTTAACTCAACCCATTCTCATTAATCTGTCTGCCACATGGCCCGTGGCTCACCTGTGTTCCTTACACCTTCTTCTTTGGGCTTCCGGTTCAATCTATGTCGACTCTACCCTCCTTCTCCTAACTATGCTCCTGTCTATGGCTAGGGTGTTTGCCAAGGGACAAAACAGTATAAGGTCTGTGTGATTCTTTGGGACTTTGGGATTGTTGGTCCAGATAAGCAGTGGCAGGAGGATATGAACTGTGCGGCTAGCTGGGCCAGAAACCTACTGTCACAATCTCTTTCACTCTCTGTTTTTCCCATTAGATCTCTTCCTACTTAGGATATATTCCTCCCAAGGTTCATACTGTGCACACCATCCTCAGGCTTTTATATTCAAATGATTGTGTTGTGGAGCCCAGAACAACTTGGCCACACTGCTGCCATGACAGGCTTGGAAAAAAACCCATCTAGACTACAGGCCTAAGTTTTACTTTACTGGCAGGCAACACCTGGTCCCAGGAAAAGCCAAAAATTGGCACCACCTAGATACAGACCAATCAGCATTCAGGGGGAATAATACCTAATGTTCCAAAGGAAATACCTAATGTTCCATTGTTATAGATGTCACCAGATGGCCCTTCGCCTAGCACACACCTATCCCCTTTTGCCAAGACATCCCTAGACAAATGTTATCCAGTCAGGGGTCCTGAACCTTAGAAATCCCCTAACCCCAACCTCTACTATGGTAAAGTCTCTACCCTAACCTCATTCTAAGCTCTTTGGTTTCTCTCATGGGTGGAACAGATAGAGTCCAAACTGAGCTTGAATAAAGGCACTTTGCTTTTGTGTACAATTTTGGTCTCCCTGGTGGTTTTTGGGGATCCCTGAGACTGGGCACAACATCTGAAACAGTAGGAGGTACACCCTTGTGGGAGTAGCTCTGTCCTTGTTTGTTAAGGTGTCCCTCTAGGTGGGATTTGAGGTTTCAAAAGTGCACTCCAAGACAAGTGTTTCTTTCTGCCCCCTGCTTTTGTATCAGTTTGTAAGACTCAGTGCTGTGCCTGCTCACCATGATGCTGCCATTCACGACGATAGCAGACTGATCCTCTGTCGCTGTAATCAGGGCTCTAAATGAAAGCTCCCAGTGTGAGTTGCCTTGGTCATGTTTCTTCACATCAACAGGACAGCCACTAGATGTGTGATATTTTGGTGTTATCTCTTTGTATTGTGCTCATGTCCTGTAATATTAAGTATGGCTGAATTAAAGAATAATGGACCATTTGACAAAACATATAGTCCATGGTACAGTTATTACTGATGACTCATGGAGATCCACAGAATAAAAGAGCAACAAGGGGAAGGGAAATTAATGAAATGCGTGGTTTGGGAAGAAAACCAGCACTAGGTAGTTTCAGAGGGCAGCCATGTGCTGAAACAGAGGCAGTAATTATTCAGGAGGTTCAGGACATTATAGAGAAGACAGCTGTTTGTGGATGCCCGTGTCACAGAGTGAGCTTCATCAAGCAAAGGCCTACATATTGAAAAATAAACACAAGGGTCACCCTTGAACCAAGAATGTCATTTACTGGAGCTCAGTGGAAGCCTTACATACTGGGGATTGCCTTTTGACCTTGAGTAACCCTTGTAGCTCATAAACAAGACCTTAGCCAGCTTCTTTGTCCTCTGCTAACTTCCTCATTCCTAAATTGCAGTTCCTATTAATGGAAATGGATCAATTGGTTCCTGTAAACAATGCAGGTCACTAAACAATGCTAAACCTTGGGGGCTGCAGGCTGACCTGCACATATTCCCCTTCCTTTTATACAAAAAGAACATCCAGTCTAGGCCTGTCTTAGGTGGTACAGGAAGTTAGATTGCATCTTTGCCCATCTCTAGAGGATTCTGCAGCACAGGGCAGAACATCTGTCTTAGGTTGATATGATCCCCCCATACCTTACCTGTCTTTGGCTCACTAGCCAGTTTCAGCATGTTAATCCACACCTCAGTAGGTGCTGGATCATGTGAATTAGCACAAAGCACATCTCTTGTGGCCATACTGACTTGGGATTGTAGCTGGCTCTGTCTTAGGAGCACGATGAGAGGCAATGCTCCTCCCAGCACTGATCCTGTCCACTTCCTAATCATCTCCTCTGCCTGTAACTAACTGATTGGCTCTCTGGTCTCATTTACTGCAATGGTCTCTATAGACAGGTGCTGCATATAATTCCCAAAACAAATTTACCTGCTCTTACAAAGGAAATTTGCAAGTCAAGCTGTAAGATAGCTTATCTCATAGTGTTCTGTGTCTCTAAAGCATTGGCTATTCTTTCCAATAATAAATCTAATGTGGTTGCAGTGGCTACAGAATGACCAAAGGCAATCCCTACCCTCTGCCCCCCCCCCCCCCCCCAGAGGCAGCCACAAGCGCAGTAATAGCAGCTGGGCTGATCTCTCTAGGACGAACCAGGGATAGCCAATCACACCACCAACACAAATGTCTCGTTTTTTTCCAGCAGCCAATCAGAAGACAGGATTCTCTAGAACAATTCAAACTGCTAGACACATTAGTAGCATTTGTCACCATAAAGAATAAAAAGGAAAGGATAGAGAGTTTTCAAACTCTGTACTTGAATTCCAAGAAACAGTCCCATAAAAATAGATTCCCAGCATAATATCTTTGTTAGGGGCTGTGGTCCCCACCACCATAGGGGCTTTGGCTGATATGGAGGATTTGTAATACATTCAATCCTTAATGGATGGTGAACTGTCCAGGTGGTAGTCAGGGTGCCAAGGCCAGATGCAATTAGCTGGAGGTATGTGGCCAGTGTGATTCTGAGACTTTTTATTTATTGGCACAAGTACAAATTTTAAGGTTACAACAGAAGCGTTGGAGGAGTTCTGCCCAAAAACAGCAACTGAGGCAATTCTTATTGCAATGCACCCACTATGAGTAAGGGAAATATATGGGAACTGGCTCTTATCCAGCACTTCCTCAAAGCAGAGGCTCTTAGTAAGATTTGAAGTGTCAATAATGTAGCTTTATCCTGAATCATGGATGCCTATCTTCCAGTCAGCAGTTATGAAGTAGGGCCATACTGGATTATCGAGACCCATGGGCATCAACATTGGAGGATTTCTTACCTGTCAAATGGACTTATTGCATTAGACTTGCTCTCAGCAAGGTCACCCACAGGGCACACCAGCTGTTCTGGAACCAGATTTCTGGGGGAAAACACAAATACTACCTTGTCCCCACACCAGCACTGGATCTGGCCCACACCATTGTCTGGATATCACATCTCTCCATTTTACTTTAGGGTATGTGGAAAAATTTGGTTGCCATGGCACTTAGTGGCCAATTTCCCCTGATTATCCACAGTTAAAACATTTTAAATGTAGAGAATAAATGATAACTGATCCTTGGGAATATTGTACTCCCCTTTATTTATCATATGAAAATATGCTTTCAAGGTACAATGTGTTCTTTGAATAACAGCTTGATCTTGGGGACTGTAGGGTAAACCTCTCATGAATAATAGAATAATCCTCACAAAATTTTTGGAACCTGATGCTAGTGTATGCAGGTCCATCATTAGTTTTAACTATTTTTGGCATTCCCAAATAGGCAAAGGTTTGTAGACAATGACTTTTTACATCCCTAACCTTTTCTCTGATATGGGCAGAACAAAAAAGAACTCCAGAAAAAGTGTCAATGGTGACATGAACAAATTGTAATTTCCCAAAAGAGGCAACATGAGTAACATCCATTTGCCAAATATGATTGGGTAATAAACCCTTGGGATTAACTCCATAATGAGGTACAGGAAGAAACTCCACACAAGATGGTCAACTTTTAACAACAGCAACAGCTTGAGCTTTAGAAAGTTTGTATCTAAAATTTAAAGTTCCAGCATTAAGATGAAATTTTTGATTGGCCTGTTGTGCCGCTTACAATTGTGATTTATTCATAGTAGGACCAGTTTAGAAGCCTCATCACATTTGTTACCATAGCTTAGAGGTCCTACAAGGTCAGAATGTGCTCTAAGATGGCACACAAAAAGGGAATGTTTGCAGTGCCAGAGCAGAGTTTGTATCTGTAAGAGATAACTGCGCTGTAGAAACAGTGACAATGCTTCAGGCTGTTTCTAAAGGTCCTAAAACCTTACTAACATAAATACTATCTGTATATAAATTAACAGGAACATTTAAAAAATACTGTAAAACCATAAATTCAGCAACTTGTGCAGACTGAGTGTTAATCTTTTCCCTTAAAATACCATTAGCAAAGACTGCAGACATTCCATTAGAAGACCCATCTGTAAGCACATTCACCGCCCCAGCAGTGAATGGTGCTGGGAAATAACTTTAGAAAAACATACAGGGTAATTAAGAAATAATTGTAACAATTTACAACTGGGATAATGGTTGTCAAAAGTCACTGAATTAGTACATAAGAATAGCGTCCATTTTGGATCAAAATCCTGTAACCATTGAATTTGTTCTTGGGTATAGGGAGTAATGACCTGGTCAAGAATTTTTCAAATGTATGAAGCCCTTCTAGATAAGCTTTTTGAACAATTCCCAGTACTGCAGAAGGGTATGATTGAACTGCTTTAGCTGGAGAGGCATGATCATGAACCCAAAGAATGGGTCCAGTCTGCCAAAAGACTCCTGTAGGGCCATGTTTTGTGATATAAAAATCAGCAAAAGCAAAGGCTGATAATATTCAATATAATGAGTATGAACTTTAGCAATATGTTCTTCTATCAATTGTAAACACTGTCACCCTGCAGCAGTTAGGTTCTGAGGAGAGATGGGATCTGAATCTCCCCGTAGAATTTCAAATAGTGACTTGAGCTATCTTGTACTAAGGCCTAAACTGGGTCGAATCCAATTAATATCCCCTAAAACCTTTTGAAAATCATGAAGAGTGTTTAGTTGGTGTAGTCTTAACTGTCCTTCTGATGGTGTACTCCACCTGTAACAACTGGTGACCCAAATATTGGTAGGGAAACTGTTGTTGCACCTTTTCAGGAGCTACAGTTAATTTGTACTTGTCCAGGTGGGCTTGTAAATCAGCCAAGGTCTCATGTACCTCATCTTGAGATTCCCCTGCAGGAGAATATCGTCCATATGATGAATTACATACAGCTGAGGTTAAGCACTGTGAATGGGAGCAATAGCATGGGCAACATGCATCTGACATAGAGTGGGACTGTTGGCCATGCCTGGAGGTAAAACAACCCACTGATATCTTTGATAGATATCAAAGCAATTAATTGAAGGGACACTGAAGGAAAATTGATCAGAATCAGAAGGGTACAGAGGAATAGTTATAGTAAAAAAGCAATCATTAAGGTCAATAACTACCATATAATATAGCCTTTAGGAATTCCAACAGGTCTGTGGATCTCTGGTTGCATGGCACCCATAACTTCCATACAGTTATTCACGCTCTTAAATCCTGTAACAAGTGCCATTTGCCTGATTTCTTTTTTATTATAAAAATAGGAGTATTCCATGGAGAAGTAGAAGGTACAGCTTGAAGTTGTTCCCTGACTAAATCATATGCAGCCTGCAATTTTTCTTTTGGGAGGGACCATTGTTTAATCCAGACAGGTTCATCTGTCTTCCACTTAACAGGTATGATAAGCGGCTGCTTTGCAATGGCCCTTAGGGTAAATTTCACAAACCTTCATGCTGTCCAGGTGATCTTAGGTCCTGTAACTTGTTAGACACAGGTTGTGGATCTCCTTGTAAATATTTACCGATCCCTTTTCCTGGGACATACCCCTGGTCTGCTGTCATTCACTGCACCGGTTCAGTGGTCAGTACCATTCCTGTAGCCCGAAGAACAATCTCTACCCCACCAGTTAATAGGGAGGAACTGCAGGACAAAAGGCTTAAAGGTTCCTGTATGCCCTTCCTCACCTGCCATTTGAAGATACTGAGAATTGGTTTCGGGAGCATCAGCCAACCCTACTCCCTGAAGCATGGTTGTGGCGGGCTGAGGTGGCCAGGCTAAAGGTCAGTGCCTTTTTGAGATCACTGATGAATCTGCCCCTGTATCTGGGAGGCCAGAAATTTTTTTCCATTAATAATTAAAATTAGCGTGGGATGCTTCTCTAAGCTGGTCACTCAGTAAGCAGTAGCAGAACCTGTGGACCCAAAGCCCCCTGAGCCACGGATGTCTTTCAGAAAAGGGTTGTTTGAAATAAAGGTAAAAGTACTGACTGAGCAATGCAAGCTCCCTGGGGCATGACTAGAACCCCCTTTTCAGTTCCTACCATTATCTTAATTTCTCCTACATAGTCCTGACCCACTACTCCATGGAGAACTCTTATTCCTTGCATAGAGGTACTGCTTCTCCCTAAAATTATAACTACTGCTCCAGGAGGCAAAGACCCATACACTCCAGTGCCCAAAGCTTGGACCCCCATCTGGGAAGTTAGTATTGCTCTGGAGGAAAAGCAGAGGTCCAGTCCTGTACTCCCTGGGGTACCTTGGATAAGGTCCTTACTGGCACACTGGTTGAGTTCATGGCCCCGTGCCGCAGACTGGCTCCATCTGGGGGAGGTCAGGGATTCTGATACTCAGGTGAGCAAGGACTGGTGGTGGACAAGCAGACACACACTAGGCAGTAGTGGATCTGAATGCCAATTTATTAGCAGAGCATCAAATCTTTTACAGGCCAAAATTACAAGGAAATAACACTCACATTATTGCCTCAACAACAATATTCTCATTTCTTAAACAATTCACTTCTTCAATAAACCAACAAAGCACAAACACAGCCCCAAAGGTTCCCAAGAATTCACAAAACCACAGTGGCACATGGTACATGAGAAAATTATTAACTCAGTACATGACAGACAGACATGAGTTCATGTAGGAAACCAACAGGCCTTGTGGTCAGCATTTGAGACCCATCGATCCTCTGCACACTCTCCTGAATTCTTCTGTGCACCAGCCTTTGATAAATGTACATAATCTGGCCATGTTCTTTCTTTGCGTACTTTCCTCCTCTTCCCCACATTTCCCCATCAAAGTCTCTCTCTATCAATTGGTCCACAGAGAGAAGAGCCAGCTCCAATCACAGCATTTCCTCCTCCAGGCATCTCTGTGCTTATTAATTTCCTCTAAAGGCTTAGTCAGTTATCTAATAATGCATTCTCGTTATTCCCTACTTAACACACACCAGGGTGGTCTTACCCTAGCTAATTTCTCATGAAAAGGAAGGGAGTAATATGATACTGTTTCTCCTAAATAATTTACCCATCTATTGCCAAATTCATCATATACTCCTGTATAAGGTAAAAGATGTGGAGTGGTGGGAGGAAGTTTGTAAAGTCCTTTCCATATAGGTGGCTCCCACCAGCTATTCTTTATAAATAATGGCCACCTTCCATGCATTAATCTTTTGGGAATTTTACAAAGTTCCCTCTGTATGTATTCATGAGAATTCCTACCCATCAGGTGGTCATAGGAATCTGTTGGATTGGGTTTTGGAGCTTTCTTAAGAAAAGCCACTTGCAAGGTACTGGTTTCTGTTTGTTTCTTCTGCAAACAACTCTTCATTCTGCAGTTGTGTCGTCAAACCTCCCCGCCCATCTAATTTCCCGTTCGGACCCTCCACGTAGCTGTAGTGAGGGGGAACTCAGAGGGTCCCAAAGGCACCTTCTCTTCTGGGAACCCAGGAGTGGTGGGCATGAGAGACTGAGTGTCTGTAACAGTCCACTGCTGTAAGCTCCTGCAGCCAGCAAGGAAAGAAATCACAGTAGGCAAAGAACACAGCCTTCTACAGGGGAGACCGAGCTTCCAGGAGACCAACTTCCTTGAAGTTTCTGCCTCAGGTCTGGCAGCAAGCCTTCCAGCATGCTATGCAGACTCCACTGCAGATGCCGTGGCAGCCCCGTACACTTGAGGCTTTGGGGCTGGGGCTGGCCCCTCACTCCATTTCCCAATGGTGGGAGAGGGTTTCCTAGAATATCTGTTTTGGATTTGCACTCATCTAACCAATGAGCTCCTTTCTGACATTGAGGACAAAGGCCTGGTTCTGCTCTGTTTCCTGATTGAGTAAGCCTAGGGCTGCTCTGAATGCTGGGGCATAGGCTTTTAAAGTGACCGACTTATCCACAACTAATGCAAGTCTTGGGGCGAGCCCTAGTCTGTCAGCCTTGGAGAGCTGCAGCCAATACCTGTTCCATGACATGAGTTCCCTTTAAATTCTTGCTTCTATGTGGGCAGATAGCCTCCTCGCACCACTTGTTAGCATTTTCATATGCTAATTGTTTAATTACTGGCATACCTGTTTCCACATCCACAAAAATTCCACCTGCCAACTGAAGCAATCTGTCTATAAACTCAGAATATGGCTCTGAGGGGCCCTGGATTACCTTAGAGAATTGTTTCCCAGTTCCTTTGTTAGGCAATGCTTTCTATGCCTTGGTGGCTGCAGCAGCTATCTGAGTGTAATCCTTGGGTCATAAGCTATCTGGGCTCCTAGGATTGCATAGGGATCAGCTCCTGTAAGCATCTCTATATTCCTCTGGGGAATGCCCACAGTGGCATTGCCCAGCAGTCTCAGCACAATTCTCCTGAAATTCTCCTCTCCATAACAGGTAGTCTCCCCTCAGGGGCAAGCTCTGCATAACTGCATCCAATCACTAGGTGTAAGATTAGAGTCCACGTAAGATTCCACCCGAACCATGGTAAAAGGGGCATGGATTCCATGTTACTGCTTCTTTAAGTTGTTTGATGTCCTTGAAAACTAGAGGACAGTGTTGTCACCCCATATTGTCCTGAGTCTGGAATCTCAATTACTGGGAAGGTTTGTTGAGAGCCATGCCTCTTTAAATCCTCTACCTGAGTTCTGAGTTTCTTAAATTCTTCCTCTAAGTTAAGTGGAGCTGAGGCGGGCAGAGCTGAGGCAGATGCAAATGGTTGAAACTCTCAGGGCTCTTAAGGCCCTCCCCAAAGGATGGCTCAGAGTTCTTACTATCAGAGTGTTCCAACTGTTCATGGGTTTTTTTGTATCTGCCGCTCTGATTCTAGCTCTTCCTCAAGGGTCTTAGAGGCAGGCTTTTCTATCATACCAAGGTCATTCAAAAAAGCCAGAGACTCCTGTTCCTGAATTTCATTGAGAACCCTCCCAGCTTCCGCTAATTTCTCCTTCACTTTTATACTAGTAATAAGCAAGGCATCTTTCACAAGTCACCAAAAGTGAAAACACAGCAATGGGGAAGTCCTCTGGCCCCCTGAGGTAAAATGCCTCTCGAAGAACCAAAGGTTCCTCCATCTTAGAGTCAGTAGCCATGTTAGCAAACAGATCAAGAAAAACTTAGACTAAATCCCCCTTCAGTTCTGAGAAACTTGCAAAAGATGTTATCCAAAAGGACATCTGGGCCAGGGCCCTAGCCTACCTGCGGAATGTTCCAATCCTCCCTGGGGCCAGTCAATATAAATCTATATACCACCCTGACCCACCTTGACCAAATTAAGCAACTGCAGAATGTTCCAACCCTGCCCTAGGGCCAGTCAAAAGAAACCCAATCCTGACTCACCCCCGTAAGAGGCCAAGTTAACTCTTATTCCTTCATTTTTACCCCAGTTCACGATTTTTGCCTATAAAAGGTACATGTATTCTCAACTTGGAAACTCCTTCTGGCCTTGTTGTACTGAGTGCATGGACGAGTTCCCTGCCTGGCTTGTATTGTGCACTCAATAAACCTTGTCTTTCGGATTCCTCGTAAACTGGTGATCTCTCTGGGTTCCTTCTCTGGGCAGAACAAGATCAAGTTTTCCATGTTCCCAGTCTTGAATGCTAAACATGCCAGCTTGCAGGAACCAAGGACTAGTATACTCTATAATCTTAACGAATTCCTGAGTAGTTTTATATTTTATTCCATGTTTTTTTAAAAAATAATTCTGACAGATGTTCAGTTAAAATCTGCCGAGATCGTTCTTGCAGCTCCCATATTTTAATTCACCCTATTTCCAAGGTGACCTCTCAGAATTTCTAATATGGAGGTTTTCACTTTAGCCCAATTCACCCTCAAATAATTTCTCACCTGCTGGCCAGCCTTCCAAAGGCAATCTGTTGGGTTCCCTTACTTCTCAGTGTTGTGGGGAGCCTCCATCTGTGATGCAATCTCTCCGGGGGTTTCCACCCGAAGCCCCTGAATCTTGCTGGGGGTCTCCATCTGTTGACGCCTGCTTCACAGAGCTAGCTTCACCGAGCAAAGGCCTACAGATTGAAAAATAAACACACGTGGTGTAAGAATGGAAAAATCCTGTTTGACTCTTTCCCACTTGACCTGTTTGCCCACCAAGCAGAACCCCCCCTCACCCCTCCCTCGCCCTTCCCTCACCCCTCCCTGAGGCCCCTTGAGACCCCTGAAACTAGCCCAGGCTAACAGAGTTTCAGTTCCTTTGTGATGAAAAACTAATCCAGTGAAGTAACTGTTTGCTCGAGACTCAGGTTCTCGGAAAAAGCTTTGTTCACAGGATTTATGGTCGTTTGCCTGACTGCACACAGGATGTGCTTCCTGCATTCTTGGGACACGTCACCTGGTCAGCCTGATCTCCTGGACTTAACTCAGGTGAGACCACCCAGAACAACCGCAAACATTCCTTATCATGAGAACTGTTACAACTTCTCTATCTCACGAGCTGGGATGTACACCTTCCCTACCCAGAGTGCTGTATAAAACCTCTTGGGGCTCTTGGCTAATCACTGTGCCTCGAGCCCGCTTGCGAGTGTGAAATTAACTTTTCTCTTCATTTTACAAGATATCTGGTCTGGGGTCTTTACTGGTAACAGTGGGTCACTCTTGAAAGAAGAATGCCATTTGTTGGGGCTCTGGAAAGTCTTATATACCCCCCCTCTGCCTTTTGTCCTTGAGTAACCCCTGCAGCTCACAAGCAACACCTGACCTTAGCCAGCTTCTTGTCCTCTGCTAACTTCCTCATTCCTAAATTGCAGCACCTGCTTGGGTGTAGTTCTGATTAATGGAAATGGATCAATTGGTGCCTATAAACACTGCAGGTCACTAAACAGTGCTAAGCCCTGGGGGTTGCAGGCAGACCTCTACACCTCTTCTTCCCTGGAAATATAGAAACAGTGTTGTAAGAAAAGTGTCCACCCATCCAAGCATTTAACTGTGGAAGGAAAGGGAAGGGGATAATTAGTTCCTCAAACCAACTTCATCCAGAACCTGCTGTTGCTCTGTTCCACTGGAGCCAGCTCCATCCAAGGCCAGAACCCCGTGTACTTGTATCATCTCTGTGTTACTTTTTCTTGAAAGAAAAAAGACGCCATATTTAAAGGTCATGGATTCTTCCTCTGTGCTTCAGCATTGTTTCTGAAATCTGTTTGGCAGAGTCCAATCCCCAGTGAAGAGACTGTGAAAGTTCATTGCATCAGCCTGTGATCAGCCTGGGTTGTATTTTGAGGCCAACATATGTTGAGCTAGCTATTCAGGATTTAAGACATTTATCATGAATGGCTGCATGTAGGGAGTGTAAGTCCACAAAGAGAGAGGTGTGTAAAGCTGCAATGAGAAACAGCCATCTAAGCCCTTTGAAACTGAAGGCTCAGGTCCCTGATGCAGAGCTGCAGGTGTAGGTATTTGTGAGGCCCAGATGCAAAAAGATCCTGGCAGTCAGGAGCCCAGACATACTGAGTACTGCAGCTTGAATGTGTAAGACCCCCTCCCTTTTCCTCCCTTTGCTTGCAGCCCCCTTGTTTTAGCAATTCCCTCCTGCCCAAGAAGTAACGAAACTTGTCTAAGACATGTCGGCACCAGGTGCCTTGGCCCAAGGACGAAGGAGCTGCAGTCAGAAGCCTGCCAACAAACTGATTCCCCTGTGGGCTGTACATCTGTTCTTAAAACATACATCCTGATACTGGAGACACCAGCATCTCTGCAATAATAAAAGCTTTCACAATGTCAGCAGAGCAAAAGAAAAAGAAAGATAACAGTTACATAGCTACGTGATCTGCCCCCAGTCAAGGACCAAGGGAAGTACCTGGGAAGACAGAGTTCCCAGGAAGATAAACGGCAGGCTGCTGCCTGAGAGTGGGCGATATCAGGCAGGCCAGATAGTGACCTGGCCTACCCTCACCCCCTCAACAGAATAGCTTCATTCAAACCAGCCAATGAAAACCTTGTAACTACGCTTCTGCTTCTGTACACACGCTTTTGCTTCCCTAACCCTATAAAAAGGCCCTGAACAAAGGGCTGGGTGCGCCGGCCCTCCTAAGTGGCTTGGTAGCCCGAAGGTACCTGTGTTATTCAATAAACCTCGTGCTGTTTGCAGCTGATCTGTGGCTCGGTCCTCCTTGGGTCCCGGGGTTTCTCCCTGAAGAGAGGTCCGTTTCGGGGGTCCCCCACCCTCGGGGTGGTCTTTCAAACGGAAAAGTATTCAGGCAATTGGGAGCCAATGAACACTGCAGGTTACAGTAAACCTAGGCAGGAGCTTACAGCCCTGCTTCAGGGAAAGGCTTCTCCGGTGTTAACAGCTCTGTTCTGACAAGGGAGGGCCTCCCAGACAAGGTTGATATAGTGGCGGGCCTAAGAGCTTCACTTCTCTGCTGCTCCCTGCTTTCAACAACTCAGACAGCTAGGGAAGTTCCCCAGGGCATCTGGAGTGTTACTGTCCATACTCCCACTGCTGCTGCTCCAGCAAACCTCATTCAAGAGATTTGTTGGGAGGGAAGGGCCCAGGAGAATGGCAGCCTCAGGCAGGGGTGGGAGAAGACAGCTGGGAAAGGCCAGCAGGAGCAGAGCTTATATGAGGACTTGGGGGTGGGAGGGTAGGGGTAGTAAAGGCACAGAACTTTCTGCTAGGGAGACTTTCAGGGTGGGGATTGGTTAGCTCTTTTCCTTTTTTTTCACCCTGATTTGGTTTTTGGTTTCAGGGCCAAAGTGTGTTTCTTTGGTGCTGGTTTCAGAGTCAGGACACATTTTCTTTTTGGTTCTGAGTTCAGGGATAAAGTATTTCTTTCACTGGCTCTGGGTTCAGGGCCAGGGTGGGTTTCTTTGCCTGGGCACCTTTCTCTACAACAGGACTCGGTGTTTACCCAGCAGTGTTTCAGTCTTGACTTGGTTCAATATTTTCTTAGTTCTTTGAAAGAGACATGTGTATTCTCTGCTACTGTGTGTTGGGCATATATTTTTGTTTTGATTTTTAAGATGCCACATTCAAGACACTGCCTTGACTTTCAAGAGAAACCTTGGACATCAGAACGGTGTGGCAACTACTATGTAATACAGAGATCTTTGAAGTTCTGTTCCATGCTAGTCTCTGCAGGTCAGGGATGATAGGGTAGAAGCCAGTTCGTCTTTGTTATGTCTCTCCACAGCACTTTGATCCTTTGGGAGCTGCTGCTGTCACTCAGGACGCACTAGCCAATCAGGGTGCCCAAACGGCCTGCCAGTCAGAACGGGGCGGGCACTTCCGGTTCGCCGTGCTGCGGGCTCGGCGGCTCGGGGTTGCCGTTTACGGTCCTGTTCCGTGTGCTGCGCTGTGACCGCTGCCGGGAGCCGTGAGGGGAGCGGGGCGAGCTCGGTTCCCGCCATGGTGAGCGAGGGGCCGCCGTCCCCACGCGGGGAGGAGCCGGGGAGCCGTGCGGGGTCCTCCGGGGCTGTGGGGACCGAGGGACGCGGCGACCCGTGAAGTCCGTGATGTCCCCGCGGTCCCTGCGGCTCCCGGGGCCTCTGAATAACTTCCATCTGCGGGCTCTGGGTGCACGAACACGGGAATGAGGGACTGTGTGAGGATAGTCTATTGCTGACGTCACCACAGGGCACACGCATGCGCAGCTTTCATCTTTGCTGTGGAAGGCAGTTAGCTGGCAGAGCCCTGCTCCCTCCAGTGTCCCGGCCCTGAGCATCCAGGTGGAGGATCCGGCTGCAGTTAGTTCTGTGCTTGTAGATGCCGGGGATCAGTCACGAGTGTCAGGAAGGCCAGGCTCAAGTAAAGGTTTCCTGGCCTCACGAAGCAGACTAAAATGTGTCTTTATTTCTGAGTTTGCTCTTGGGTTCTGTTGATCTCTCTATTCTTTCTAAACAGTACTTAGAAAATTCCAGGCCAGTTAGTGCTGCATAGTGAGACCTTAAAGATACACTGTCCGTCCCCTCCCGTTTTTTTGAGTATATTCTTTCTTCTATATGTCATGGAATTAAACTTGACTTCCTTGCAAAAAGCAGTATGTGCTCTTAACAGCTGAACCATCTCTCCCGCCAAAAATTCTAGTATTAAATATCTGATTTTAAACAAGAGGTTTACTTTTTCAAACATTTAGAAGCTGATTCTTTTATCAATATAAAAACATTCAAGTAATTATGAGAGTTACCCAGATGAGAAAATAAATTCATATGGCATACTAGTAATCTTCAAAAATTAAATTCAAGAGAGTTATCTCCCTAGAACAAAGACTTTCTGTTTATCAACTCTATTCCTTATTTATAATTTTTTATTTTTGAGACTCGGACTTGCTCTGTCAATCCTAGCTGGCCTTGAAGTCACAGATTCATCTGCCTCTACCTCTCAAAGGTTAGGATTAAATAAGACACCATACCTGGCCATATTTATAATCTATATTTACATTTACATAAAATATTAGATGATAGGTTAATAAAAAACTACCTTCTAGGTCTCAGGTAAATATTCTGCTTCTTTTTAACAGTGTCTGGAGCTTTCACCGAGGTTTTATTTCAATTTCTGTTAAGCTTTATTTGTTTATTTTATTTTTGTGTGTGTGTGTGTGTCTGCATATGCTTGCCTGCTTTCTCTGAAGCCAGAAAAGGGTCGTATTTGTTGGGAGTTACAGGCATGTGTGCCAACAGAACTGTGTGTTAGGAACCAGACTGGGGTCTTCTTCAAGAGCAGCGCACATTCTTGACAGCTGGACAGCTGAGCCTTCTCTGCAGCCACTGCAGGTTTCTGAAGCTGTTGAGCTAGTACTATGGAAATATGGTTTTATTTTACTTTTTTAATGATGAGACCTTGGCAGTCAAGGCACACTCACTCAATGTACCCTCAACAACAGCGGGAGTCACTATGGAATTCCTGGTTGTGGTCATCATGGCTGTCTATGTTCATAAGTAAGATGGTGTAAATAAACATAATCTTATGCTTTGAAATTTCCAGATACTCCGCGGTGTGCTGGAATCTGAAGGTATTGAACCCCAGTAGGGTCATCTGGGAAGGAAAAGCCATCTTCAGCCACAGTCACCTGCTTTCTGTTTTTCTTTCTTTTTTTAATTGCTTCTAAGCTTTAACAATAGTACCAGATGTACCTTGGGCCCATCCCTGGACTATCAGTGACTGCCCAGCCATTGTATAAACACCATTAGCCTGTGATTCCTATTTTCCAAGTTCAGGTAGAAATGAGTAGCCTCCTTTAGTCTGGATTCAGTAGTTCTAGTTTTTTCCCCCCCATTACGATAGTGTGCAGGGAATGTTCAATGCCATCTCTACTTCTAGAGTTTTAAATAAGTTTGCTATTTTGGTTTTGCTGAAATAACACTGGCGATACCGAGAGCAGCTCATGTGGCTATGAAAAATACTGGTACATGAATTGCTTTTTTCTGCTGTGCCCAAGGTTATCAATTTCATAGGTTCTCATAAGTCTTCATCAGGAAATTGAGGAAATTTAAGATTAGCTAGATTATCAGATTCCTCACACCATGCTTCAGGGTCATTTTCAGACAGTAGTGTGGGGATATGTTTCAAATATAATAAAACAGTCAGAGATATCAGAGGGATCTACCCACAGTCAGTCTAGGAGGATCAGACAGTGGTAACTCACACCTTTCATCCCAGCACAGGGAATATCCAGGAGTGGTGACCTATGCCCTTAATCCAATCTGAGTTTGAGGTCATCTTAGTTTACAGAAGGAATTTCAGGCTCCCAGGCAGGCAGTGGTGGGGCCACACCTTAACTGAGTGAAGAAAGTATTTAAGGCAGACATAGAAAGAGCAGGCAGAAGCCATGGCTCATGCTGTTAGTCCCAGCACTTGGGAAGCAGAGGCAAGAGAATCTCAGTGAGTTCAAAGCCATCCTGGTCTTCAAAGCAAGTTCCAGAACAGCCAGGACTGTTTTTTACACACACACACACACACACACACACACACACACACACACACACACACACACACACACACACACACCAAAACAAACAAACCAAAAGACTGGAGGAGGTGGATCTGTCCTCTGATATCTCCAATTGTTTTTATTATATTTGAAACATATCCCCACACAGTAGAGGATAGATATTTAAAGGAGGTTTTAGTATGGAAGCTGAGGGAATTGTCACCAGCTTAGTTGTTGGTAATAATATTGATTGGCATATCCTGTTTGTTGGTCATGAGACTGCTGTCAGGAAAGCTACATTGAGAAAGCCTGTAACCCAGAGAGAAGCACTGTCTCCCCATGTGGGTAAATATTTTCTTCCCTTTGTTCTCCTCGCCCTCCCCATGGCCTGTCCCTTTCCCTGTCTTCTCTATCCCTCTTCCTCTCCTTGTCCCTATCCCTGTCCTTCTCCCTTGTCCCTGTACCTCCCCTGACCCCTAGTTCCTCTCCTTTGTTTTTACTCTTTGTTTTCCCTCGGTCTCGTTCACTTTTTTCCTTTAGAACTCTTTCTACTTAGGTTGTATTTCTTTGATGGCTTATATTTATTCAGAACCCTGAGGCTCCTATCTGTGGATGCTTGGTCCCCAGTTAATGGAACTAATAGGAGATTTGCCCTTGTGTGTCTTGTTTGTTAAGGTGTCGCTGCTGTAGGTGAGCTTTGGGCTTTCAAAAGCCCAAGTAAAGACAATTATTTCTTTCTGTTTGCCTATTTGTGTATTTGGATTTTAGTCTCAGCCCCATGCATGCCTACCTTGATTTATAATGATAGTGAAGTAATCCTATGTCTGTGTTCAAGCCTCAAATTAAAGGCCTTGCATTATAACCTTGGTCATAGTGTTTCTTCACAGCAATAAGATAGATGTTTTGTGTAATAAGTTGGCATATTTTCTGTATATATTTATCCTGTGTCCTATGAAAATGAGTAAAGAGTCATGAACTGTCTTAACAAAACATTTAGTCTGTGGCTTGGTTATTACTGCTGACTCATGCAGATCCATAGTGTAAAAGAAGGGGCAGAAATTAATGAAACCTCAGTGTTTTGGCAAGAAAAACAGCACTAGGAAGTATCAGATAGCAGTCATGTGTTGAAACAAGCAGTAATTATCGGGGAGGTTAGGGCCATTAAAGAGAAGGAACCTCCTCTTCTTAGGATATATAGAAAAGTTGTTGCAAGGGTACTTCACACCTTTCTGAGCATTGAACTATGGAAGGAAAATGGAACAAGATTTCTCGTCTCAGAAAACAACTTCATACAGAACTTGTTGCTGTTCAGTAGAGCATAGTCAATCCAAAGCTAGATCTCCATGTAGACACATCATTGATGTTTCACATTTTCTTGCAAGAAGAAAGATGCATGATTTAAAGGTCATGAGTTCTTCTTGTGCTTTCAGTTCAGCACTGTTGTAGCCACTGATGGCTGAGCATAGCCCCCATGAGGACACTGTGACACTTCATTATATGAAAATGTGAAAATGAAGACTTGGTTGTGTTTTGAGACCACTAGATGTTGAGACAGGCAAGCTTTGAGATACCTGCCATGAAAAGCTGCATGTAGGGAGTGGAAGTAGCCAGTAAGAGAGAGGTGTGAAAAGTGTCAAAGCCCTTTGTAACTGGAAGCCCTGGGTGGGATGTTTGACACAGAGCTGCATGTTTGCCCAGCAGGGGTTCAGCCTTGCCTTGTTCCAGTCTTTCCTTCTTTGAAAAGGAAATGTGTGTTCTGTACCTTTGTTTGTTGTGCACAAGACAGACAGAATAGTCAAGAGACTGTCATCAGTGTGAGAAGAAAGTTTGTACATTCTAACAGTGTTGGGGATGTTCAGAGTATGGGGATCTTCGTGGTAGACTAAGTGCAGTTTGCATTGTAAGTTGAGTGTGAGCCTTTCATGACCTGTGTCAAAATGTGGTTGGTCGAATGAAATATCTTCCAAGTATGAAGCCGTGTTTGAGACTTTGTCTCTGGTTTGTGGTTTTCATCAAAGTGCACATGGTATCTCTAGGATCAGGGGCCTGGAGATGTGTGCATTGTGTGTTTCTGTCCTCTTTCTGTAGTTGAAACTGAGGAGCCTCCATCCTTCCCATTTAGCCATAGCCATCATAACAGACTACATCCCTAAGTAACAGAAGGTAAAGCAGAAGCAATTACTTTTCAGCGCGTGTGCATGTGAGCGTGTACTGTGTGTGCACCTGGTGTTCACTGAAGTCACAAGTGACTGCTGAGGATTCATGTACATCCTTTGCAAAAGCAACAGATGGTGTTCAACTCTTGACCCATCCTCATATTTTACCAGGTTGTTTGTTTCCTCACTTATGTTTAGAGAACCCTTGTTAGACAACAACTTACTAAATATCAGATTAGCCTTATGTTTTTAATGGGGCATTCCAGTTTTCTGAAAGACAAGTACATATCTTTATTGGATTTTTCGCTCATTGGTGGAATTTAGAGTGAGGCCCTGAGGTTCTCTCTCTTTTTTCTGTTTGTTTTGAGATAGGTTCTCAGTTTGTTTGACTGTGTTGGAAATTGATACACAGACTGGGCTGGCCTGGAAACTGCAGAGATTCACCTGTCTCTTCCTCCTGAGCTTTTGGGATTAAAAGTGTGCACCCCAGGCCCCTCTTAGTCACCCTTTTCTCATGTTAGTAACTTTACTGGTGTTTACTGTTTGCACGTCTCTCTCTGTATAAATCAGCATTTCTCTAGCAATGCCATATACTGTTCAGAGGGTACAGAAATGAGAATTATGGTCCTCCTTTTCTGTTCCCTTCTAAAACAACATGGTGATTGCATTTACATTCTGTGATATGAAATAAGTTTGTTGAACCAACAGAATTATGAAATTATATTTACAATGAAATGTACATTTTTAATGCAGTCCGTCTCAACATTTCAATTATGAACATATGTGGGACATTTTAGGATGCAGTGACCTGTGAGGATGTGCATGTGAACTTCACTCATGAAGAGTGGGCTTTGCTGGATCCTTCCCAGAAGAGTTTGTACAAAGATGTGATGCTGGACACCTACTGGAACCTCACTGCTATAGGTAAGACTGAGATTTTTTTCTTTTTCACTTAGAGGGTGATGTCTTTTTTGGAGATTGGTGATCCACTGTATCTTTGTGTAAGTGGGAGAATGGTAAATAAATCAGGCAAGGTTCTAAAGTTCACTGAAGATAATAACTCAAATTTTGCATTATTTCCAATAATATACATTTCTGGTACTGTATTTTAGGCTACAGATGGGAAGACAAAAATATTGAAGAACATTGTCAAAGTTCTAAAAGACCTGGAAGGTAATTTTCTTGTGTAATGTAGATAGATTTATATCTGAAAAAATTTTAATGTGTTCTGATATTTAAAGAAAAGAAACAGTGTAAATAATTACAGCTTTGTGGTTTTTAAATTCTTACACATCATGTGTCTTGATTTCAGGTAGCTGAACTGTGCTAAAAAAGAAGACAAGGAAACAAAGCCTTAACAAATGTCTCCATATCAATCATAGCCCCATGAGATCCATGTTGTAGAACTATGCATCCATTTAGTTTTCATCCATTCAAGTATTATAAATGCATTCACATTGATTAGGGGATTAGGATATGGCCAAGACCTTTCCTAAGCAAATTGACCCTTAGTTAAACTAATGGTACTCATGCACTTGAAGTGACTTAGCATAGTTTAGTGAGAGTTTGTAACAATCAAGAAGGATGCAGTGGTGGAGAGACTTTAATCCTTATACCCCATCTCTATGAGATCCAGAAAGTTACACTGTATGAATGCATTGTGAAAACCTTGTGTTTGTTATTGTTCCTTTAATAGGTATATGATCTGTCACTCTGGATGCAAGCCATGTGTTCCTAAGGGGTATGGAAATAAGCAATGTGAGTACAAGGAATATGGAAATTCTTCTGTCTCTCCTGGTTCACATTGCACAAGTAATGTTACTCTCACTACAGGAAAATGTTGTGACTGTAATCTGTGTGGTAAAACTCTAAATTCCTTCAGTTCTCTTCAAAATTGTAAAAAAAATTATATGGGAAAAGGATGTTGTAAATGTGAGCAATGTACAGAAGACTTGAACCATCACAGGTATCTTCAGACACACAGAAGGTCTCATAATGAAGGGGAACCCTATGAATGTAAACACCCCGACAAAACATTTACATCCGATTGCTCTTTGGAGTTGCACCAAAGAATGCATTTGAAAATGAAACCCTATGAATATAATCATGGTGATAAGGACTTTTCATGTCAAAATTATCTTCAAGTCCCCAGAATTCATACTGGGAAGAAACCTTATGAATGTCATCAATGTGGAAAAGCCTTTGCACGTCCCAGTGAACTTAAAATACATGAAAGAAGTCATACTGGAGAGAAACCCTATGAATGTAGTCAGTGTGGTAAAACATTTGCATATCCTAGTAGTATTCAAAGGCATGAAAGAAGTCATACTGCCGAGAAACCCTTTGAATGCCACCAGTGTGGTAAAGCCTTCACACATAACAGTCATCTTCAAAGGCATGAAAGAATTCATACTGGAAGGAAACGCTATGAATGTAATCGATGTGGTAAAGCCTTTACACATAACAGTCACCTTCAACGCCATGAAAGAAGTCATACTGGAGAGAGACCCTATGAATGTGGTCAGTGTGGTATAGCTTTTTCATCTCGCAGTAATCTTCTCAGTCATGAAAGAAGTCATGCTGGAGTAAAACCTTATGCATGTAATCAGTGTGGTAAAGCTTTTGCACGTAAGACTCATCTTCAATATCATGAAAAAATACATACCAGAGAAAAATCCCATGAACCTCATAAAAGAGGTAAAGCTTTGCACTCGAAGCAAAGACGCCGCCAGTTTGGAGATGCCAGTACTATCATGGCATGTCCACCAAGACCACCAGCAGTGGTGAAGCAGAACCAGTCAGAGCCTAGAGAAGTTGTGGGTACTGCAGAGGGGGGAGCCAGGGAAGTGACTCAAGCCCTTTGGAGAAACCCTGTAGAATCTGAGTGGATCCCGGTCATTAGTAATGGAGCTATTTATACTGTTGGTGTTTGTCTTTCTTTTTATCAAAATGTGACTGCCCTGATTCTTCCCTCTTAAAGGGAGAAGGTAGTTAATTTAAATTTGATTTTAAAAAAAGCCATAATTGAAAGACTTTAAAAATTTAAAAGAAATTTTGGATTTTTAGTGAAATTGGATATTTTTAAAGAAAAATTTTAGTGTGTTTGAATTTGTAAAGATTGTGGGAGTTTTATTAACATTACTGTTTTTAATGTGAGATCTTGGGAATGAATATGAAAGGAAGGGGTGTGGCTCAATAGTGATGTGTTTGTGTGTCAAGTTGACAACTGGACAGTTGTAATTGGCTAGTCTTAGGTCAACTTCACACACAAACTAGTTATCTGAAAGGAGGGAAATTTAGTAGAGACAATGCCTCCATAAGGCATTTTGTTGATTATTGATTCACAGGGTATGGTCCTGGAATCTGTAAGAAAGAATGCTTAGCAAGCTGTGGGGACTAAGTCAGTAAGCAGCATCCTCTATGGCTTCTGCAACATTTCCTGCATCTAGGTTTCTGCCCCATCTAGGTTTCTGTTCTGACTTCCTTTAATAATGAACAGCAATATGCAATTGTAGCCCAAATAAACCTCTTTCTCCCTCTCTTGTTTTGTGGTCATGGTATTTCATTGCTGAAATTATAACTAAGAAATCCTGTCTCAACCCTCCCTCAGCCCCCCCCCCCCCAAAGGGGGTTGTGAATGTTTCAGCAATTAAACATACTGGCTGTTCTTCCAGATTATACAGTTTAGATTCCCAGCACCAACATGGAAGTTCACAACTGTAAGTCCTGTTCCAGGGTATTCAACAACCTTACACATACATACATACAAACAAACCACCTATGCATGTAAAATAAAAGAAAATACCATATTATGGAACTTTCCCTAACATAACCTGGACTCATCTGTACTCAAGAAATCTTTCATGTCTTCATTCACATCAAGAGAACTGTGTTCACAGTGACAGTGAGAAACAATGTGGTAGCAGGGAATTTTATTACCTTCAAGTGCTAGAAGACAAAAACAGTAACAGCACAACTTCATCTTCTACAGTATAATATTTATGAGTTGGGGATTTGACTCAGTAGTACTCATGCTGTTGAGTACCCAAGTTTGGTTTTCAGTACACATATCAGATGGCTCAGAACTACTTAGAAAGCTTTGTCCTGGAGATCTGATGCACACTTTTGGCTTCCTTGGGCACCAGGTATGCAGGTAGTGCAAAGACGTGTGTATGTGTGTGTGTGTGAATCCATATTTTTAAAAGAGCCTCTTCCAGAAATGAGTCACTGAAGAGAATTGTACATGCTATGTTAACAGTCCAAGGAAAGACAAGAGTCTTGAGACCCTGTTTCTTCCAAACATGAAATTGTCCTTTAATGTGTTTTGTGCTCCTCCCAGGTGTAGCAGGTAGGAATGAGTTGACTTGAGATTACTCAGTATTGCTTTCTGTCATTACTCATTAAATGCTTAAACTGTCATTTATATGCCTCATGTAAAAACATATTTTGTCCCATGTGGCTTGTTTTTTTTATCATTGTATATAGCTTGAACTCATGAGACTTTTCTCATGTACTCTTTCTTAACCTACAAAATATAAATTGTCTTGGGTCCTGAATAAAGTTGGCTATGGTATGAGACTTTAGTCCTCCACATTTATTGGCTCCATTCTCCCAGGTCCTACCATCTCTAGAGCGGTGAAAAGTGGTGCTTGATGAAGGACTAGAAGTTGGGTACGAGATAAGAGAGTGAAGACCCACAAAAAAAGGAGGTGAGTGAGGGGAATAAGGTAGTGGAAGACAAGGAAGGTTTTGCCTTATGCCTAACTAGCACATGGTTTTTTCTAATAAGGAAGAACACAAGTATCCAAACCACAACTATTAGATTACTAGTGTATGTTTATGGTTATAATTCCTGATTTTAGAAGAAGGCATTTTAGTTGAGATAGTATGAGATAGAATCCAAAAGGACATTGAGAAGGCATGTAAACAAGAGAAAAGATCCCTGTTCAAGTTTGGGCTATTTGTTCATTAACTTAGACTCTTATCAAAATGATTAGGGAGATAAGGAGGACATTATTCACGAGGGGTCAATTGATATGGGAATGTCTGTATGCTGTGTGTATCAACCTTTAAATAAATGATTGTTTTGGCCCATAATAGGCACCATAGAAAAAGTAGGTGGGCAATCAGAATAGGTAGGAAAGGAAGGGCAGAGTCAGAGACAGATCGAGCCAACTGCCCAAGAAGAAACATGTAAGGAACACAGGTGAGCCATGGGCCACATGGCAGACAGATTAATGAGAATGGGTTGAAATTAAGAGAAAGAACTAGCTAGCAATGTGCCTAAGCCATAGGCCAAACAGCATGAACTTAATATAAGCATCTGGATCATTTTTGGAGGAAAAGCAGCGGTGGGCGGCTAAGTCTGGGACTGCAGGTCTGTGGGTCTGGACCTCTGGCTGCCCGGGACCAAGAGACCTCATTGCAACAATTGATAATGAATTCCTTTATGAATATAAACTTTATGATTAAACCTTAAAAGTGGTAAAAGAAATAAAAATAGTGATTTTTCTTGTTCAGGGTGAGTTGAAAGTTAACAATAGTGTTACCAGAATCTATGCAGCTGACTGTTCCCTTAGCTCCCTTGCTGGATCCACCTTTGGATACATGTCATCCTTTTTCTGAAATGACCCTGTGGCATGGGGTGAGTAATTTACTCATCAACCAAATCTTGCATTTTCCATTTGATGGAGACTTAGGAGAGTCCTTAGGAAAGCTAACTTCCTTTATCAATTTCTGCCTGGCCTCATGAGCTGTCATTGGTATGTCCAGTGCAACTTCAGTGAAATTTAAATGTTACAGCTATTAAATCCAGACCATAGAGGCTTTTGTGTATTGTGTGGATTCTTTGTTGCCTTTAAACATACTCAGTTTTCTCACTAAATTGCCACCTGCATATATAGCATAAGATGATAAAATGGATTTATTTACACCATAAAGGCCACAAAGCACTAACTGGCCAGTGGGAGCTTTATAGCCACATTTACTGGTGCCCACAGGTATTCCTATATATAGGCCTTCAATAGTTTTGAATTTAAAAGTTGCTTTTGTGCTAAATGTATTCATCCTGATGATAATGTGCATCTCACTTTTTCTGTTCTCTCAATCATAACCTCTGCTCCAGTATCAATGGACTTCTCTACTATGTATAAATACTGTATAGAAAGTGTCATAGCCAGTGAGGGAGGCCTTCCCTTAACCTTATGTCATCCAGTCTATAGATGATTGTGGTCATATACTGTGTAGGCTCTAAAGAAATAAAGCTTGCCTAAAGATGAAAGGACAGAGCCAGCCACAGAGTTAGCTGTAGAGGCCAGGCTGTGTTGGCACCCACCTTTAATCCCAGCACTAGGAAGTTTGAACCAGGAAGTGGTATTCCCCGGGCAGAGAAAGGTATATAAAGTGGGAGGAGACAAGAGTTTGGCTCCCTTCCATTTCATCGTGCAGTTCACTTCCCCCCTGTTGGGTCTAGGTTTTGTGGAGATAATCTCCTTTCAGCCTGAGGAGTTGGCTGGGTGAGAAGCGGCTGTGGCTTGTTCCTCTCTGATCTGTTAGCATTTGCTCCAGTGTCTGGCTGTGGGTCTTATTATGATGCAGTTAGGATCCATGCAGCAGATGAGACTAGGTCTGCCTGTAAGGAGGAAGAGCTACAATTTATCTGTGACACTATTCAGGCTATCCCAGAACTGGATGAAGATCACACATGGCAACTATTTGAGAAAATTAGTTACTACAACTTAAACCACACAAAGTCCACTAGACAAGACAATTTAAAAACAATGAGTTTCAGAAATTATTAGGACACACATTAATTGGCTGTCATTCTTTAACAGCACCTAATGATGCATTGACCATTCTGTTTACAATTGTAGAAGGAGAGACAGCATTGTATAGCCCTCATACATTACCTCCAGGGGCAAAGTATGCACTACAGATATTTGAATCTGGACTAAAAGATATTTGTGTGTCATGGGGATTCTTCACTGCCTTGAAAGTTACTTATTCATCAGTCTATTAACACTTCATTTTCCTGGACTCAGCAGGTGGAACTGGCTGTTTTGGTTCATGTGTTATTGTTATAAATTAAATCTTTAAGTATTGTTTCAGATTCTGTTTATGTTGTAGGAATATTTACATTAATGGAAGCTGCTTTAATATTATCTCACTTTCTGCTGTTCCTCCATTACTACAGGAACTACAACATCTGCTTAAAACCAGCACACATTTTTTCTTACTCATACTCTAACCTCCCTGAACTTTTATTGGAGAAGGAAATAAACAAGCTGATTCATATACCTGCTCTACACACTGAAGCTAATTGACTTCATGTACAGTGCCCCACCCCAGTTAGAGAAGTGAGATAACTTGTTCAGGAATGTTCTATTTATGATTTCCCCCACTATCAGAGTCGTAAAACGAGTTAATCCCAGAATTAATGAATTATGGCCAATGGCCATCATGCTCCCTGCTCTTGAACCTTGTTTGTTATACATGCATGTGTTCATTTATATATTTTCTAAATTTCTTTGGTCTGCACATCAATCCTCAGAAAATGTTTCTGCAGTATTTTCTTCTCATATATAGACATTTGCTATGATGGAAATGCCTACTTATATAAACTTGCAGTGGAATAGCATATACTGATACAATATTTAAGAACTGTAAATAATGGATATTAATTAGATTACAGGTATTCCTTAAAGTCCTAATTGAAAGAGCACACAGCATATTAAAATAGCATTTATTTTAATTTTTTATTAAAATTTAAAAAATTAAAAAGGGAAAGTAGCAAGGGGTAGTTTATGTTTTAAAATTTACTCCCAAGTTATATATGTTTGAGAGCTCAAAATCTTTCTCCACAGACCCTCTGAGTTTCCTTGAGGTAGGCCTGTGTGGTTAAAACAATTTGAGACTTGGAAGTCTGGTTGGCTGAAAATTTGGGAATGAGTAGGTGTCATTGCAGATTGATACACTTAAACATGGATTTCTATTCAACTTCTCTTGCCAAGAGCAGTCACGGGCAGCTGTTCTGGGTGAGAAGACATTGGAATTTACAAGAAAGATAGCAGTACTCCAGCTAATGGGCAAAAGGAGATATCCATATAATTAGAACTTCATTTGTACCACCTGGGGCCAACATAAGACCCTAAACCCAAGGGAGAAGACACTCAGCACACACAGAGCCCTGGGTCATTTGCAATTTTTCTGTTACTGTTAGTTGCTTTGACCTGTGATGATATATTGTATATTTAATAAGGTTTTCTTGAAAATCAGAGGGCAGAGCTAAGTCACAGATTTAGCCATGATGGTTAGGGAGTTGTGACCTGTGCGCCCAGTGGGACAGAGAAACATCTGACTGTAGTGACCCACATCTTTAATCCAAACATTCAGAATTCAAGGCCAAACAGAGCCAGGCTGTGGTAGCACAGACCTTTAATCCCAGCACTAGGAAAGTTGAACCAGGAAGTCAGACAGCTGGGTGGACAGAGGCAGATAAGGTGGGAGGAGGTGGAGTTCAGCCCTTTGCCTGTGACTCCCTTCTCTTTGGGCTGAAGACTCAGAGGCTTTAGTCTGAGGATTCTTCAAGACAGTCCTGAAGTTGGCTGGGTGAGAAGTGACTTGCTTGTTCCTGTCTTTGCTGTTTCAGCTTTCCCCCAATATCTGGCTCTGTGTTTTTATTATAAGACAAAATGGAATTCATGTAATATTGACCCATACATCTGCAGTGAGTGCTGCTGAACACATGTATTGATCTAACATTGCCTATCCTTCTTTGCTTCACCTTGTGGATTGTTTGGATTCATCTTCTTTTATGAATACTAATGACTGTTTATGACTGGACCTTTGGACCATAAGAGATTCATCTTTCTGAAGAAGGAAATATATTTAATTTTTCCTTGAGATTTGAATCACTTCCCATTTCCATAGGATGTCATAACATTAGTAGTCTTATTAAAGGCAAATATGGGCTTATGATCGTTGAGATTCCAGAACTAATGATTATAGGAGTCTCCTTTCATGCTATTCTCTAGATTTTTTGACAAATGTTACAATGTAACAAGTAGTACTTGAAATAGTTTTGATCTTTGTAAGAACAAGAGGTGACAATTTATTTTTTAAAAAAGATTTATTTGTTATGTATACAGTGTTGTGTCTGCATGTATCCCTTCAGGCCAGATGAGAGCACCAGACCTCATTACAGATGGTTCTGAGCCACCATGTGGTTGCAGGGAATTGAACTTAGGACCTCTGGGGGAGCAGACAGTGCTCTTAACACCTGGGCCAGCTCTCCAGCCCCCACAATTCATTTTAATATTATTCATTACATTTATAATTTGCTTGTTTATAGGATACTCATGTATCACTCATACATCATTATGCAGTCAGTACATCATGACAATTAGGTTTATATATATAACATCTCTAATGAAAACCACTCTAGATACCTGTGTTTTTTAAAAAAAATATAAAGAGGAGGAGCTGGTGAAACATGGTCCAATAATGGATTCATGTGAGGAGAATTCTGAGTGTGTGTGAGGACACTCTGAGAAAGTAAGACAAGATTCTTATGGTCTCAGCTTCTTCAAACCATGGAATTGTTCTTTGCAATGTGTTTTTATGCTTTTCTCAGGTATGACACATAACAGTTAATTTACTTCAGATGACCAGTTATTGCTTGCTGATTCAATTAAATGTTAAAATATTTTTTTACACGTTTTTCATATGTGGCATATTCTTGTGATTGTATGCAGCTTGAACTCAAGAAACTACCCATGTGACATTTCTTGACCCACGGAGTATAAATTGAGGCTCTGATTACAATGGGCAAGTGCATGAAACTGTGATCCACCTCATTTATTGGGTAGGCTCTTCCCCCAAGGACCTCTAACTGCCAGCTTCTATCCACAGAACACTCTAACTGCCCTAACTGCTGGACCCTGTTTCCACCCTACAGAGTAAAGACCTCAATCTGGATGTGAAATCCTACCAGTCTCTGAACTGATAAGCTCCACTCTGAAAAGTTCCACCCTTCCCAAGAAACTCTATGTAAGCACTGTATCTTGTTCATTCTGAAGCTGTTTGTCACCTGATTAGAGACAGCTAGTCTACTGTTTTTTTCCTTCCTGTGGAATTCCTTGTGGTGTGAGATTTGTTTTGTGTTGTGATTTGTGTGTGTTATTCTCTGGCCCTGACTTCCAAGCTGCAATGCTTGCATTTGGTGCTGTGACTTGGATAGGCTCTCATAGTGCCTGCGATTATCCTTATGGTCTAAGCTGTACTGAACCCCACCCTTCTTCTCCATCCCCAACAGACTTACCTTCTGGATCACTGATCATTCAGCACCTCATAACATCAGCAGTTAGGTAAGTTTCTCCACGGGTTGGTGTGAGCATTTCTCTGACTCTGAGTGTCTGCCACTGCTATGGGAATCTTGAAGGTGGAGGAACCCCCAGCCATTTGTCTTTAAGTCTCTGGCCTTTCCTCTTCCACCTGACCTCATGCTTCTGCTCTTAGAGCTGCACTTAGAAAACCTCAAGCCTCTCCACGTGACACCTGCCTTGAATGGCCCGAAATTTGTTCACTTTTACAACCAAACCCTTAGATGATCAATCTAAAGGGTTACCTAATGGTACCTTAGATCATAGTATCATTTGGGACCTTTACAAGTACTGTGAGTGTTGGGGTCCTAGAGAAGTCCCACAAAAGACCACCATCCACGAATGCAGTTAGCAAGAGTGATTTTTATTATTCTAGTATATTGGGGTCATCTATCCAGCACCCTGGGGAAGGGGTGATAAGTCCTTTTAATCCTCACTTAAGGGAGTGTCTAAGGAAGTTAGCTCATGTTACAATAATTGGTTTGTGGAGGTGGCAATTAATGTTAATAATGTGTGTTGGCTAAAAGTTAGTTGGGGGCTGGACAGGGTCATTGATGTCTGGATGTGTTTCGGGTTTTACCCTTTTCTGGTCACTTTGGTTACGCCTGTGCACTGTTCTTTCATCCTGGTTTTCTTGGGCTGTGTGACTTAGGACTTTTTGTTTGAGAAGCAGGAAGTGGAGCCCAAGGAAGTGAGGCCTAGTTTTTAGGACTTATGTGCCTACATATTTGTCTGGCCTTTTTATTCTCCCCTAGAGTGGTTTATCATCTTGAATCATGAAGATGGTTCGTCCAGATTAATAGTTTGGTTTTGTTGTTTTAGAACCGTTAGCTATACAGACAGCAGAACCCAGAGATCAAAGCCAGTAGGGGAAGGACGAGGGGCCCTGCTAGGGCTGACAAGAGGGTCGTTAGCCAGGGAGACTATTTAAATAGGGATTCCTACCACCCCTCATTTTGTTGTCTTATTGTCAATCTTGTGATCTTCCTTAAAGCATTGTCATGAAATCTTAGTGACTGCTGAATGGCTAACATAGAAATAGCATTGTCCCCCAGGATCCTGCATAAACCCCCTTTCTGGAGGACCAGTAAGTCCAGTCCTCTTCTGTTTTGGAGAACTACCCCAGTCAGGGAAAAGAGAGACTCTTCTAGATGTTCAGTAGAGTTTTCTTTTCTTTAAATTTATTTTTTTAATCAATTTTTTGTTATCATGCCTACCACTCCCTCTTCTCCCTCCCCTCTTCCCAGTTCTCCCCCAGCTTCCCCAGCCTCAACCCCCTTCCATTCTTCAGAGAGGGTAAGAACTCGCAGGGTTAGTCAGTTGCTTCTGGCATATACAGTTGAGGTAGGACCAAGTCCCTCCCCAAGTATCAAGGCTGAAGGTGTTCCTTTGTAGGGACTGGGCTCCTAGAAGCCAGTTTATGCAGCAAGAATAAACTCTGTTCTGACGGCAAGAGGCTTTGTAGTACGAGATTTCTGGCCCTGACTTTTGGGCCTTGCCTCAAGGTTTAGGCCCACAGACTCACAGACCCACAGTCCCGCAGTCCCACAGAGACACACAGATGCTATCAATAGTTTTAGGCTGATCAGTCTAAGGCCCAGGCATATAACTTGCTAGCTCTCTACCCTTCATCTAACCCATGACTCGTCCTGTTCAGCCATGTGGCTCAGTACCTTTTCTCAGAGCAGCATAGTTGTCCTCTGCTTCTTCCGGCTTCTCTCTGGCATTCTGCTCTGTGCTTCCTGTTCTCAAGAGTTTTCTTAGTCTGGTAGCCCCGCCCACACGTCCTGCCTGCCTTTGGCCAATCAGTGCTTTTTATTAAATCAGTGGGTGGGACAGTTATTTACCATGAAACAACACAATCCCCTACAAGGCTTCACAAACTGCCCATGCCATTTGACTGTCATCCACATTCGGAGGACTTAGTTTTGTTTCATGGAGGTTCTTCAGCTGTCATTTCAGAGTTAGTGAGCTCCCAATAATTCTCTCTGTGGGTCTCCTCCTCATAATTCTGACCCCTTTGTTCATATAATCTCTCCTCCCTCTCTTCAGCTGGACCAGGAGCTTGACCTGTTGCTTAGCTGTGGATCTCTGCATCTGCCTCCATCAGTTGCTGGATGAAGGTTCTATGATGACAGTTGGTGTGGTAATTCATTTGATTGTATGTAAAGGCCTGTTTAGTATGGGAAGGCCTGTTTAGGCAACCTCTCTACTATTGCTTAGAGTCTTAGCTGGGGACATCTTGTGGGTTCTTGGTTATTTCCATAGGTTTCTCTCTAATTCCACAATGGATCTATCAATAAATCTATTTATTTGTTCTCCTCCACTCAACCATCCCATTTTCTCATTTTCTCTTCCCACCTCCCCATGCTTGCTCCCTCTTATAACCCCAAATTTACTCAGGAGATCTACTCTATTTCCCTTTCCCTGAGGATCCATGGATGTTTCTCATAGGTTCTTCCTGTTACCTAGCTGCTCATGGGTTATGGATTGTATCCTGGTTATTCTTTGCTTTATGTCTAAAATCCACTTATGAGTGAGTCCATACCATGGGTATGGGTCTGTGTTACCTCACTCAGGATAATACTCTCCAAATACATCCATTTGCCTGCAAATTTCAGAATGTTATTTTTTTCCCTGCTGAATACTACTATATTTTGTAAATGTACCACAATTTTTAAATTTACTGAGTTGAGAGTCATATAGGTTGTTTCCAGGTTCTGGCTATTATGAATAATGCTGCTGTGAGGTCAGAATGTGCATCCCTTGGATATATGCCCAATAGTGGTATTGCTGGATCATTGGGGAGATTGATTCTCAGTTTTCTGAGAAACTGCCATTTTGATTTCCAAAGTGGCTGTTCAAGTTTACATTCCCATCACTAATGGAGGAGTGTTCCCCTTGCTCCACATCCCCTTTAGCATAAGTTGTCACCAATGATTTTGGTCTTGGAAAATCTGACAGGTTAGACGGTATCTCAGAGTTGTTTTGATTTGCATTTCTCTGATGGGTAAGGATGTAGAGTAATTTCTTAAGTGTCTTTCAACCATATGAGATTCTTATGTTGAGAATTTTCTGTTTAGCTCTGTACCCCATTTTTAAATTGGATTATTTGGGTTTTTGACCTCTAGTTTCTTGAGTTCTCTATATATTTTATTGATCAGTCCTCTAGCCAATGTGGGATTGGAGAAGATTTTTTCTTATTCTGTAGAGTGTTGTTTTGTCTTATTGTCTATGTCCTTTGCCTCACAGAAGCTTCTCAGTTTCAGGAGGTCCCATTTATTAATTGTTGCTCTCAGTGTCTGTGATACTGGTGTTATATTTAGGAAGTGGTCTCTCGCGTCAATGCATTCAAGACTGTTTCTCACTTTTCTATTAGGGTCAATGTAACTGCGTTTATGTTGAGGTCTTTGATCACTTGGGCTTGAATTTTGTTCAGGGTGATAGATATGGATCTGTTTACGTTCTTCTACATATCATTATCCAGTTGTGCTAGCACCATTTGTTAAAGATGGCTAGCTTTTTTCCATTTTTTTGCCTCTTTGTCAAAAATCAGGTGTGAAGATTAACTTCAGGGTTGATTTGATTTCATGGATCCACAAGTCTGTTTCTATGCCAGTACCAAGCTGTTTTTATTACTATAGCTCTATAGTATAGCTTGAAGTTAAGGTCTACTGTTGAACAGGATTGCTTTGGCAATCTAGGGTATTTTGTTATTCCATATGAAGTTGAATTTTTTTTTGGTCTGTGAAGAATTGTGTTGGGATTTTGATGGTGATTGCAGTGATCTGTAGATTGCTTTTGGTGAAATTGGCATTTTTAGTATGTTGATCCTACCTATCCAAGAGTAGGGGACATCTTTTCATTTTCTGAAATCTTCAGTTTCTTCAGTGACTTAAAGTTCTGGTCATATAATTGTCCCACGCCTTCTTCGCCCGCAAACAAGACGCAGTACAACAGGATCCTTCTGCAGCCGATTTATTGAAGCTTCACACACTAGGACAAAGAACGGAAGACCCCAAGCCTCCCAGGCAAGCTGCTTTTATGGGCAACATTGTCCATCTCTGACGCGGGCCTTTCCCATTGGTCAGCACACCCTCACCCGATATGATGTGTCTGTCTGGGGGCCAGGCTTCTTGCTGGAAATTTTCAAAGTGTCATGCGCAGTGACTTGTTTACTAAGGAGCTTCCTTAAACCGCTTAGTCATGGGCCGGATACAGGCGCCATCTTTAGGGTGTGGCTGGCTCCCTACATCTCCCCCTTTTCTTTTATTTAAAATGAGGGAGGCTATCCAGTGGATGGAAACAGAGGTTTGTCTTCCCAAAACTTTTGGGGACTATGTACAAAGGAGACATTCCTGATACATCCATCAGGTACACCTCCCGACCAGCCTGGCACCTTTGTGGGAGATGGGATTCATGTGCCCTGCCCATATGCAGACAAACATGTTCCATGGATCCCCTCAAACTCTAAGGTGGAACCATTGCAGTGCTTAGCCTTACAATCCACATGGAAACTATAACAGGTATGCTCTAATGAGGTGCAATGGCAATTAAGCCTCTCAGTGCAAGAGCCACCTCTTATGCAGTACATGCAATCTACCCTGCTCAATTCCAAGCAATAGGCCAAAGCCTGCCCAGACTTCCTCACCAATCAGGGAGAGGCATACCTCCCGCAAGGTTAGGTGACCACAACCAGTCAAGCCTGAAATTTTTGTTCATTCAGAGCTGCCAGCCAAATCGTAGGGGGTTGTCCATCTTCAATAGCCATCAATGCTTGGGTCAAAATTGTCCTTTCTTTCTGGACGCTCGCATCTGGCAAATCAGCCAAAGACTGCCTCCGAATCCCACGGCCATGAGGATTCCGAGGGTTCCCATGCCAGCCCATTCTTTCAGGTATGAGACGGCTGAGGAAATCCATGTGGAAAGGCCCTCTGTTAAGGACAGGTCCAGACGGGTGGAATTAATCTGAACGATGGCCATGTGGAGCTCTTGTAGCGTCTGCTCAAACTCTGAAGACCAATTCTGTAACATAAACTGAGAGAGGCTCTTCGACAAATTAGCTGCCCTAGAAAAATTTTCATATTGAATGGAGGTAACACAAAGTCCAGGAAGCTTCTGTTCACATCCCAATTGGGCCATTTGCCATAAAATATCTAATTGTTCTTGCACTAAATCAATACGCTGGTTAACCAGCATAAGTCCCCCCTGAATTTGAGTATTAGAGGATGCTTGCTTATCCAGGGCCATGGTTATGGAGGCCGATAAATTATTAACAGCCCGAGCAGTTTGTACAGTGTTGGAAAGGGCGAGGGCTGAAGCGGTTGCCGTGGCCCCTACAGCTGTGACCACAACAATCCCAACAATTATAGCAGAAATGCCAAAATCTCTTTTAGGTCGAAACAAACTCATGCTGCTAGGAGCCTCAACCGGCACAGGCACAAATCGTGGCATGCGAGTCACCACCGCAAAGGAGTATATTCAAGCATCCCAACACAATGCATAAAAACATTCTTTAGGATTGCAAGCCATCTCGTCAGTCACCTCAGTGGTATTGCTCACAATCCAAACAAAAGGAGGCTGGTATTGCTCACAATCCAAACAAAAGGAGGCCATACGCAAACTGGGGTAAATCAACCTCCAGCCTTTTAAAGCTGGTATAACTTACCTCTTGGGCTTGCCAGGTGCCTGATCCTTCACCCGTACTGAGTTGAGATCCCACTCTTTTTCCCCAATCATATTTTAATCGCCTAAGTTCTACAATACCACCCCCGATCATTGCCAAGGGCGATAAATCCGTGCAACTCCCATTGATTCCACAAAGCAACCATTGATCAAAGGGGTTTCTATTGGCCTCAGCTTCCCCAAAATGTAAAAAATCAGTTCCCATCCGGGGGGAGAAGGAATACAGGTCAGAAGTCACCCAACTAGCACTTCTAGATTGGCATCCAGTCCATGGCGGAATAAGCTTTTTATCTGGTTTTCTTGAACAAAAGGGTGCTAATTTTGGCTGCTGTGGGGGGAGGGAACCATTAATAGCTCTTGGCTACCACCCATACAAAACTGTAACATTAGCTGCAATTTTTGTTCCCTCAAACTCTCCTTCCTTTTGCCAGGCAGCAGAATAATTTTGTAACAAAATACAAGAATTATTATTAACTTCTAAGTTGAAAACAAAGCATAAGCTCCCTTTTAACCCTAAACTTCTATTCTCCCTAAAGGCTTCTATCTGTTCATCTCTTGGCAAAAAGGCTAAGCCTAACTCTCTACTAGTAGTAAAAAAGCGGGGAAAAACTTGAGCATTATATACATCACTGGCATTGGGAGGGGGAAGGTGGACATTATTCCCCAATGCGGTTCTCCCTGTACATGGCCTGTCAGCATCATCCAGCATATCATCCATAGGAGATGGGGATATCGGGGCCGGGTCCTGGTCCGGCAATATCTTCCTTGTAAGACGTTCTGGAATCCAAATTGGACTCTCTCCATCCTGTGGGAAAACACAAACAGCTCCCCTGGATCTTATTAAAACAGGATCCAGGCCTTTCCATTTATTATCTAGCACATCTTTCCATTTAACCATCTCTTTAGTTGATGATGTAGGAGATGAGTGCCGTTCTGCTGCTGACCTCCCATTATCATCCAAATTTAAAGAATTGAGGGTAAAGAGTGCCAAAGCAATAGTCACTCTGGGTGTTGCAGGAAGGGTGCCTTCCATACCCCCTTTTTGTTTAATTAAATAAGTTTTTAGAGATCTATGTGCATGTTCAACAATGCCCTGGCCTTGAGGATTGTAGGGCAATCCTGTGATATGAATCACTTGCATTTGTGCGCAAAATTGCATGAACTTTTGAGATGTGTAAGCTGGTCCATTATCAGTCTTAATACATTGGGGCTTTCCCCATGCACTCCAGGCTTCTAAACAATGTTGAATCACATGGATGGCTTTTTCTCCTGGCAATGGGGTGGCATGTATAATGCCAGAGCAGGTATCAACTGAGACATGAACAAATTGTAGCTTTCCAAAAGAGGAAATATGGGTAACATCCATCTGCCATATACGAAGAGGCTCAAGGCCCCGGGGATTGATTCCATTATGGCGAACAGGAAGAAACTGGCAACAATTTTGGCATTGTAGCACTATTTCACGTGCCTGTTGTCTAGTAAGTGCAAATCGCTTGCGCAGTGTCTCAAAGGTTACGTGATATTTTTTGTGGAACTCACGGGCAGCTGTCAGGGAATCTTGTAGAGTGACCACAGTAAGGTGTGTCGCTTTATCAGCCAAGTCATTTCCTTGAACTAGGGGCCCAGGCAGGCCTGAATGTGCCCGAATATGAGTAATAAAAAAGGAAAATTGTAGGGCTAATAAACAATCTTGTATTGCACAAAACAATTTAGCCACGGTGCTGGAAGGTTTGATAACCCCAGCCACCTCTAAAATCTTTAGGGCATTAACCACATAGCAAGAATCAGAAACAATATTAAGAGGGCATTTAAATTTCTTTAATACTTCTAAAACAATTGCACATTCCACTACCTGGGGTGAGGTCTCATCAAAAGATTTAGTAAAAACCTGTGAACCTACAACATAGGCTCCAACACCCGTCTTTGACCCATCAGTAAAAGCCATTAATCCATCCTTAAGAGACACAGAAGAGGTAACTCGTGGAAATACCAAAGGGTGTGCGGCTGCGAATTGTAACATTGGGTGTTTTGGGTAATGATTATCAATTATTCCATCAAACATGGTGGTTAAGATGGCCCAATCATCATTGGTAGCGGCCAGGACTTGTACTTGATTTGCAGTGTAAGGCACAATCAAGGTTGATGGGAAAACCCCAAAACATTCTAAAGCAGCTTTAAGACCTTTTTGGGCAAGCAACGCCACTGCGGCTGGATACCATTCAATGTTTTTCATAGGTGCCGCATGAGGGTGCACCCATAATAATGGTCCCTCTTGCCAGAGTACTGCAGTAGGTAGGCCCGTAGTCTTAAGTAAGCACAGAGAAAAGGGTTTAGAATAATCAGTCCTCTTTAATTGTGCAGTGGTAAGAGAGGCCTCTACCTTTTCCAGTGCTCGCAGCGCCTGAGGAGTAAATTGTCTTGGGGAGGTAACATGAGAGTCACCTTCTAGAATGTCAAACAAAGGCTTAAGCTCCACTGAGGATATCTTCAAAAAAGGTCGAAGCCAATTAATATCTATCTCCTAATAATCTTTGAAAATCATTAAGTGTAGTCAAACCCTGTTTATTAATTTTAATTTTCTGTGGCAAAATTCTGTCAGAAAAAACCTTTGATCCCAAAAAATCTCCTACTTGATTGAATTGAATTGTATCAACTGCAATCTGCAATCCCTTTTTTCTCAATTGTGTAAGTAGTAGATTATAGGCCTTCTGCAATGTCTCTAATTTCTTATCACAAAGCAATACATCGTCCATATAATGGACAATAAATGTTTGGGGAAACTGTTTGCGAACAGGGGCAATGGTCTCTCGCACATAAAGCTGGCAAATAGTGGGGCTATTTGCCATTCCCTGTGGCAAAACCTTCCATTGAAACCTAGCATCAGGCTCCATGTGGTTAATCGATGGAACAGTAAAGGCAAAGCGAGGGCAATCTTGAGGGGCCAAAGGAATAGAGAAAAAAACAATCCTTAATGTCAATTATAACCACAGGCCAATCAAGGGGCAAGGCTGACAAGGTTGGCAGCCCTCTTTGTACCGGGCCCAACAATTGCATCTGAGCATTAATGGCACGCAAATCATGGAGCAACCTCCAGGCCCCAGATTTCTTTTTTATTACAAAAATAGGGGTGTTCCAGGGGGATAAAGATGGTTCAATATGGCCTTTGGCAAGCTGCTTGGCAATTAATTTTTTAGCAGCAGCTAATTTGTCAGAGGTCAATGGCCACTGAGGAACCCATACCGGGACCTCTGTCTTCCAGGGTATAGGTCGTACCGCCCCAGTGGCACTTAGGAAAAACCCAGACCCTGTCTTTATGAGGGGAGGGCTGTATGGGCAGTACTCGCCCTTGGCCATGTCTTCCTAGGCCTTGACCTTCTTCATAACCCATTTTAGTCATCATCTGTATTGCTTGGGGGGAATACTCGTTGGACAAGACTAGCCCTAGATCATGCATAACATCTCTTCCCCAGAGGTTAACTGGTAAGGGGAGAACATAGGGTGTAAACCAACCTTTGTGGCCTTCTTGCACTCTCCAGAGGAGGGCAATAGAACTCACTACCGGGTTGGACGCATATCCCATTCCTTGGAGAGAATGGGTGGACTGGGAGGTGGGCCATTTCTTGGGCCACCAGTGGGAGGAGATAATACTCCCAATCTGCACCTGTGTCCAAAATCCCCTCAAACTTCTTCTCATTAACCCATAGAGACAAGGTAGGGCATTGCCTAAGGTCAACCATCAAATAGGCAGAATCTTGACCAGAGGAGCCCATGGGCTGTTGGCCTTTATCTTGAGTCTCGATGATAGGTAATAAAAGTATCTGTGCAATCCTATCGCCAGGGTTAACAGAAAAAACCCCTGACAGACAAGAACAAAGGGCTTGAATGTCTTGAAAGTGTTGGTGATCTACAAGTCCTGGGTGAACCAGGAAGACCTGCTGAGTAAGGGATCCTTGTCCTAGAATCAACCCTAGGCAATCAGGGGGTAAGGGATCCTCGAGTTTAACGGGGATTGGATGCACACCCATCTGAGGCGTTAGTAAGAGTTGGGTGGCGGCGCGCAAGTCCATTCTTGTTCTCCTTGTTGGGCTCCGCTCTCGGGGGTGATTTTTATCCCATATTTCTGCGGGCCCTGGGACGTGGGGCCCACCATCCCGTTTTTTGAATCTGAGGCCTCTAGGGGTGGGAGCAACCTGCCCTTGATATCCCTGACTGAGCGGCACTGCTTCGCTGGATGATACCCTTTACCGCAGAGGGAGCACAGAGGCGAGCCAGGCTTAGGGCTGGCCTTGTTATAGGTCTGGTCGGGAGCCCGACAATCTTTTCTAAAATGGCCAGGTTTTCCACATTTAAAACAGGCTTTGGCCATGGGACCTGACGAGGGCCTTCGCTGAGATCTCAAAATGGCCGCAGCCAAACCAGCATTAGTTAACGGTCCCCCCAGCTCCCTGCAAACCCTGAGCCAATCTTGCAGTCCTTTAGCTTTCCTAGGAGCAATAGGTGCACGGCATTCCTGGGTGGCTTGTTCAAAGACAAGTTGTTCTATAAAAGGAGCGACGGAGTCAGGGTCTCCAAAGATCCTTCCTGCTGCCTCCGTCATACGTGCCACAAAGTCTGCAAATGGTTCATTTGGTCCCTGGATAATCTTAGTAAGCTGATTGCTACCCTCTCCTTTTTTAGAGAGTGCTTTCCAAGCACGAATGGCCGTGGCTGAAATTTGAGGGTAAATCCCCCAAGGAAATTGGGTCTGCTGGGCAGCATACTGTCCTTGCCCAGTCAACATCTCAAAGGTCCATTCCCTCTGTTCGGGGGTTATGGCCACAGCATTTACTCTAGCCTGTTCTTGAGCTACCTCATGCCATAGAGCCTTCCACTCTAGATACTGACCCATGCTTGACAGGGAAGCTTTGGCCACTGTCTGCCAGTCTGATGGAGTCATGTTCCACAAAGCAAGCCAATCAGGTTGTGTAACAGTGAAGTTGGCATTTACACCAAACTTGCGGACAGATTCTGCAAGCTCTTTAATTTGATTAAATTCTACTGGGGCATAAACCCGATCGTTATTTTGGCCCTCGTATACCATTAATGCTAAACTGAGTTGTCACCTTGTGGCCTCCGGCAGAAAAGAAAAGTTTGTAGCACCACTCACACCATAAGGAGGGGGAGCTGTAAGCGGAGGTCTGCGCATTAACTGGCTTTCTGCCTTGTGCCTGTTCCTTCTGGATTGATTACAAGGAGGATCATCAGGGTGATATCTTTCCGCCTCATATTTGGCTGCCTCCTCTTCCAAATCAAATTCATCTCCTGGGTCTAGTGGGTCTTCCTCATCTACATGGCTGGATTTAGAGGAAGAAATGGAGGACTCTGTCTCATCCCTGATCTCTAAATTAGCCAATTTCTTCCAGGGGTAGGTAGGTTGGGTCTCTTTCCTTCTTCTAACCTCGGAATTTTTCTCCCCCATACCAGTACCGGGGGTTCCTTTTTCCTTATGTACAGTTTTCTTGGGGCGCGCTCCCAATCTCTCATCCTGCTCGGTTTCTGATAGGCTATCCTGAACCTCTCTCAACATTATCTGTCCCTCCGTGACTACTGGCAAGCAGGACTCATCCTCTAAACAATTCTTGATCATCTTCCATATAGCTTTGGTGCCCATCCTTAAATCGCCCTCATTAAATTTTCAATCAAGATCTCTCCCCAACTTGTTCCAGGAAGAAACGGTAAAGGACCCCGAACAACCGTACCATGGTGCGACCCGATCAACCTCCTTGATAAATCCTTTAAGGGTTCTCGGTGCTATCTTGATATCACGTTGCTTTAAAATGAAATCCAGGGTCGAGATCATCGACTGCGAAGTATCCATGATACCGTTAGCGGCTCGGCTTATCAGCAAAATGAAACCAAAGAGTGCTGCCGCTTACCTACGTTGGTCTTAGGTACTCAGCACCGAAATCAATGGAAAAGAAAAGCTACCACAAGAAAAATGATCAGGGTGACTAGAACCAAACCTAATCCTGCCAAAACCTCTTGCCAGTAAGCACTAAAAACCAAACCCCAGTCAGGGACCATACCTCTCCGAGCGAACACTCTGCAGTTCTGAATCCTCCTCGTCACCGAGGGGTCTCCGCTGGTGCAGCTGATGTTGTCGTTCCCGGGTTTCGGCACCACTTGTCCCGCGCCTTCTTCGCCAGCAAACAAGATGCAGTACAACAGGATCCTTCTGCAGCAGATTTATTGAAGCTTCACACACTAGGACAAAGAACGGAAGACCCCAAGCCTCCCAGGCAAGCTGCTTTTATGGGCAACATTGTCCATCTCTGACGCGGGCCTTTCCCATTGGTCAGCACACCCTCACCCGATATGATGTGTCTGTCTGGGGGCCAGGCTTCTTGCTGGAAATTTTCAAAGTGTCATGCGCAGTGACTTGTTTACTAAGGAGCTTCCTTAAACCGCTTAGTCATGGGCCGGATACAGGCGCCATCTTTAGGGTGCGGCTGGCTCCCTACATATAATCTTTCACTTCTTTGGTTAGAATTATCCCAAGATATTTGATGTTATTTGCAGCTATTGTAAATGGTGATGCTTCCCTGATTTCTTTTCACCCCTTTTATCATTTGTGTACAGGATGGATATTGATTTTTTTCTTGTACCCTGATACCTTGCTGAAGTTGTTTATCAGCTGTAGGAGTTCCCTGGTAGAATTTTGTGGATCACTTATGTATATGATCATATCACCTGCAAATAGAGATAGTTTGACTTCTTCCTTTCCAATTTGTATCCCCTTAATCTCCTTTTGTTTTCTTATTGCTTTAGCTGAAACTTTGAGAACTATATTGAATAGATAAGGAGAGAGGACAGGTTTGTCTTGTTCCTGATTTTAGTAGGATTGCTTTGAGTGTCTCTCCATTTAGTTTGATGTTGGCTGTCAGCTTGTTGTATATTGCCTTTATTGAGTTTAGGAATGTTCCTTGTATCCCTGATCTCTCCAAGACTTTTATTATGAAGGAGAGTTGGATTTTGTCACAGGCTTTTTCAGCATCTAATGAGATGATCATGTGGTTCTTTTCTTTCAGGTTGTTTATATCCCTGCATCTCTGGGATAAAGCCTACTTGATTATGGTGGATTTTTTTTTGATATGTTTTTGGATTCAGAATGCCAGAATTTTATTGAGTATTTTCACATCAATGGTCATGAGGGAGATTGGTCAGTAATTCTTTTTTGTTGTTGTGTCTTTGTGTGGTTTTGGAATCAGGATGACTTTAGCCTCATAAAAAGAGATTGGCAATGTTCCTTCTGCTTTTTGTGTGGAACAATTTGAGGAATATTGGTGTTAGTTTTTCTTGAAATTCTGGTAGAATTCTGTGCTGAGAGCCTCTGGCCCTGGGTTTTTCTTTTTCTTTTTTCCTTTTGTTTGGAAACTTAATAACTGCTTCTATTTTCTTAGGGCTTGTAGATTTATTTATGTCATCTATCTGGTTTTGATTTAATTTTGGTAAGTGGTACCTATCCAGAAATCTGTCCATTTCTTTCTGGTTTTCCAATTTAGTGGAGTACAGGTTTTTGAAGTAGAACCTAATGATTCTCTTTCCTGGGTGTCTGCTATGTCCCCCTTTCATTTCTGATTCTGTTATTCTGTATATTCTCTCTGTCTTTTGGTTAGTTTGGATAAGGGTTTGTCCATCTTGTTGACTTTCTCAAAGAACCAACTCTTTAAGTCTTCTAATTGTTCTAGAACTTTAGGCTGTGCTGTTTAAGTCTCTTGTGTGAGAGACTCTTAGTGCAGAAAGAGTTGTTTTACACATTAAAACTGCTGACTTAATCCCTGATGATTCAGAGCTAACTTCATTATTTATTCTGTTACAAGAAATTATCAGGAATAGGAATCTCCCTTCTATATAACACACATTCAATCCCATACATATCTACCAGGCTCTCTAGCACAAGTGAATGATGAAAGTGATAAATTACTAATAGGAAATTTGCTACAGGCCTCAGAATTTCATTAAAAATATCTCAATAGCAAAGATTTAAAACAAGATTTCTTCATCATTTTGCAACAAGCCAAAGAAATTGTAAAAAGAATGTCCCACCAGTTCCTTCTATAACAAAACTCCATTGCCAGCAGGAAGTAATCCTAAAGGTATACATAGAAATGAAATTTGTCAGATGGATGTGTTTCATTTTACAGAATTTGGAAAATGAAAACATGTATGTCATACAATAGATACATTTTCAGGATTTCAATGGGCAACTGCTTTGAGTTTAGAAAAGGCTGATTCTGCAATCATACATTTGCTAAAGTTATGGCATCATGGGAATGCCTGTTCAAATTATGGTGGATAATGCTCCAATATATGTTCCTAGTAAAGTGAAACAAACTTTTGCATATTATAATGTAAAGCATATTAAAGGTATACCACACTATTCCATAGGGCAAGCAATCATAGGTATATCAGTTCCAATTCTGAAGTATATTCTAGATAAACAGAAAGGAGTAACAAAGATCCCCAGAAATAGACTACATAATGCTTTATTAACTTTGAATTTTCTCATACTAATGAGAAAGAACAACAGTTGCTGTAGAAAAAAATGTCTGAGCTAAATTAGCCTGTTTACTTCAAAGATGTACTGACCTCAGAATGGAAGCCAGGATAGGTGCCACATTGAGAAGGGGTTTTGCTTTTGTTTCTGTACATGAAGAAAAGTAATGGATACCTGTAGGAGATTATGTTGTTCCATTGTAAGTAATTGTCTCACCCACTGGTTTAATAAAAAGTGCTGATTGGCCAAAGGCAGACAGGAAGTGTGGGCATGGCTACCAGACTAAAAACTCTGAGAACAGGAAGAACAGCAGAAGGCCAGAGAGAAGCTAGAAGAAACAGAGGACAACTATACTGATCTGAGAAAAGGTACTGAGCCCCATGGCTGAACAGGATAAGAGTCATGGGTTAGTTTAAGGGTAAAGAGTTAGCTAGTTATATGCTTGGGCCTGTCAGACTAAAACTATTGTAAGCATCTGTGTGTCTCTCTGGGTCTGTGGGTTTGCGGGTCTAAACCATGAGGCTGGGCCTGAAAGTCCAGGCCAGAAACCTCATACTACAGATACCATCAAAATTAATAAAGTCTAAATTTGAACCAGAGAAACTTCTTGATAAGGAGAAATGATGCCTCATTCACCCATGTAACAGTTTTTTAAGTTGTAAGAATAACGTCAAACAAGAATTGGGGCAGGGTTCTGTTGTTGTCTCTATAGAAAACTATAAATACAAATCTTAAATAAATCAAAAGACCTCGGACATCTAGAGGTCTAAAGCAGAAGGGAGGCTATTCAGAAAAAAATCTACTAGCAAAGGAATATTGGACCTATTGGAACCAATATGCTCTACAAGGATAAAATTCACTGCCCAACATCTATATCTTTCTAATTCTAAGAAAAGTTGAAGTCCCAGTTTAATTATAAACTAAAGCTGGCTTTGGAGTTAGAGTGTGGCTGTCTCCTTCTCTAAATCAAGCATGCTTGTTAAAGGAAAATGCAAAATCCTTGTATTGTATCAGAAGAGCCACCCGATTTGGGACAGAAGAACAACCAGAATTAAGGGACTATTCTATCATTACTAATCTTATTAGGTATAAGTTTTATATCAAAATCTATTAGAATAATATATATTTTAAACATTTTGTCATATTAATGGTCATATTGAGTACTAATTAATTATAGAAAAAAGGCTTTATCTAGCTTCCTGTAAATTGTGTTGGGTTTTAGTCTCATATCAGTTTTTTGCAGTGATCCAGGACAATGCCTAATTTCAACCTTTGAAGTATCCAAAAGGAAGATGGGGCCCCACAATGATTATTTCATATGGACTATGACAAAGCCACTAGGCTGACAAACACCAACCAAAGATCAGATTTGGACTACAAACTACTCAGGACAATTTCAAGGTGGCTCACTGAGATGAACCAGCTTCACAGACTACTATTGCCAGGACTTGAGACAAGCCATACACTTTCCTGTTATGCAGAAACTGGACAACAAATGACACAGCTACTTATTTCAGAACTTGACAATTAACAAAACATTTCTCTTCAGGATCCTCTAAAGATGCCATCGCCTCCAGACAGCAGGAAGTAAATTTAAGAATGTGGCACCCACATTCCCAAGAGGTGGGGTGGATGGTTTTTGGTTTTTCAATAGGTTAAGGATGATTGTTATTGTTTTGGGTAATTGGTTGCAAATTGTTATTGGCTGTGGTTGGGAAAAAAGCTGAACAAGAGTGAGTAGACTCAGAAACCTTGTTTGAGAAGAAGAAAAAGGGGATACAGAGATGATAGTGTATAAGGGTAGATTGTTGAATCTACTTTTAAAAAGTGATTACTAGTTTAAAAAATTTTACATTGGATTGGATTTTTTTGTATATTGTATACAAATTATGTATATTCATACAAAGTTGAGATTAATTTTGTTACTGTACATATATTCCTATGCTTCCTCAAGGTATTGTACCTGTACTGTTAATCTAACAATGTAATACAAAGTGCTAGTCCTTAAAAGTTATTATTGCCAACTAATTAGAATGTAAAGGAATGTAAGTTAGTAGTCAGCCATTAATATTAAACATATTCATATAATATATATTTCCAAGGTCAAACAGATATATTTTTCAGATAGATAGGTCATCTTCAAACACTTCAGAGATCTACTGAATATGGCATTTAAGGTATTTTAATAACATCAGTTCTTTTTATTTTTATGATAAAGAGACTGGAGACTGGAGCTCTTTGCAGCTCCAATCTACTTCAGAGAAGATGATGGGTATTGAAGACACTCCATGGAGTTGACTTTTTTTGTGGCAGATGTTAGCCACTGGACAAGAAAGTGCCCTTGCCTCAACTGCTAACAGTTTAATGTCCAAAATGGACAAGCAAGATACACAAAAAATAACTGCCAAACTTTGCTAGGACAAGATAGGAAGTTCTTTATGAATATCCTGCTTCTGGCGAAGTCTGTCAGACATGCTAGGCCTATACACCAAAGATGGCTGCTCCAATGCTACAGAAGGACCTTGGATAACTGTCCAGGCAGCCAGCTGTTTAATTTTTCACATTTTTTGGAAGTTGTTTGCTTGCACATCTTGTTTACTTGGTCAATGTTATTTCCTTGTTGGATCACTGGGGGAGTTGAAGATGAGATAGTTATAGTTTTCTGTTGACAGTTTAGAAAAGAAACTCACTTATATGTTAAAGTGTATAAGTTTGAGAGACATCAAAAGATGGTTTTCAGTTTGTAATACAAGTTAGATAAAAAGTGAATTGGATAAAATCCTTTGGACTCACCAAAATAGGATAAATAATGGAGTATTTTCTTTGAATTTGTCAATTGCTCCCAGACTAAATATTACTGATGTAATAATTGCCTGTATATATATTTTATATAGTTATATAATTTAGCAGCTTTATTATTCTGTGGTGAGTGGACTTTTTGGGGTCTAGTCTGTTTGGTGTTCTGCAAGCCCTCATATCTTTATAGGCATTTTATTCTTTTAGTGTGAAAATTTTCCTCTATGATTTTGTTGAATATTTTTTCCATGCCTTTGAGCTGGTGTTATTCTCCATGTTGTATTATTCCTGCGATTCTATGATTTGGCCTTTTCATGGTGTCCTGGATTTCCCAGACATTTTGTGTTATTTTATGTTTGCTTTAGTGTTTTCTTTGGCTGCTGTATCTATTTCCACTATCAAATCTTCCATGCCAGAGAGTCTCTCTTCCATCTCTTGCATTCTGTTGGTTAGGCTTGCATCTGTTTGTTTACTCAGACATTCCATTTCCAGCGTCCCTCAGTTTGTGTCTTTTTCATTGCTTCTATTTTAATTTTTAAGTCTTGAACTGTTTCCTTCACTTGTTTATTGGTTTTTTAAAAATTTTCTTTAAGGGATTTGTTGATCCCTTCTAATTTTTTGATTATTTTTTTAAAGGAGTTTTTATTTCTTCTTTTAAGACTTTTATTTTCTTCATAAAGTTATTTTTTAAGGTTGTTTCCCTCTGCTGCTTCTACATTGGTACATTCAGGTCTTGCTGTTGTAGAACCACTAGATTCTGGCGGTGTCATATTGCTCTTTATGTTGTTAAATACACTCTTGCACTGGTGTCTGCCCATTGCTTCCTTGGATCAGTGCAGCATTTGTCTGTATCTCAGGGAGGTGTTCTTGGTGTAATCTGCTTTGCTTGTGTCTGTGTCTTAGGAAGCTTCTCTTGGTCCAATCTGGGCTATTGGTCCACTTGGAGTTTGTGTATTCTGTGTCTCAGTGAGATTTTTTTTGGTCTACTAGGAGCTCTTGATCCAGTAGGGGCTGATAAACTCTGTGTCTCTGGGAGCTACTGAGGTCACAGGGTGATGAGATGGTTTGGGGGATGGAGTGGGTCTTGGTGGGGGTTTCTAGTAAACTGGGGTATTATTGGGAGTTCCTGCCTGAAGGAGTCAGTGATGTGGGAATGCCTTTCTGTATGCTGTGAACATCAATCTTTAAATAAAGGAGCTGTTTTGGCCCATGACTGGCACCATAGAAAAAGTGGGAGGAAAAATCAGAGCATAGGTACGAGAAGTAGAGCTGAGTCAGACAGATAGAGCCAGAAGCCCAAAGGAGCAACATGTAAGGAACACAGGTGAGCCACAGGCCACATGGCAGACAGATTAATAAGAATGGGTTGAGTTAAGATGAGAGAACTAGCTAGCAATGTGCCTGAGCCATAGGCCAAACAGCATGAACTTAATATAAGTGTATGAGTCATTTTTGGGGGCCTGAGCAGCAGCAGCGGTTCCTAAGAGGTCTAGGGCTGCAGGTCTGTGGGTCTGGACCTCTGGCCGCCCGGGACCAAGAAACCTCATTGCAACAGGAGTCCTTTCTGATGACCTGGGATTGGGGCAGCAATGGCTCAGTAGAGTTTTCTAAGGCAGCATATCTGCATTTATTGCTATTCTTAAGGCTCTGTAGTTTGGTCTTCTAATACTAGGGCTGAAGTTTCTATTTCAAATGCAATCAGGATAGTCATTGGGCCTGGGCCTGAGCCTGCCTGATCCCTTATAAACCTCCTGGACCCTATCCAAGGTGCCATCAAGAAGGGCACTGGAATGTTGACTACCCTTATGATTCACACATCATGGAGCTATCAAGCCCTCTAGCTGACTTCCTAGATATGACCATGGATGACTAAAGGGGCTTGAGCTTCCCTGACCTGACCACTGCTATCTCACTGGTAGCATCAGGTAGACATAACAGTATCAGGGTGATCTATCTCTCTCAATGTAGCCACAATATTTTGGAGACAGAGGAAACTAAATAAACTAAATTTCCATTTAGAATTCAATGGCTATGTTATGCTATGTACTGTCAAGAATAAGAACCCATTCTGGAAGTCTAGTATTCCTTTCTTTAGATCTATTGTACAAGGACATTATTATTAAATGACTGAAAAATAATCTAAAAGTTTAATACACATAATAATTTCTATTTTATCCTGGTGGATACTTTTAAATTTTTATATTGCTAATCAGTTTTTATTTGGTGAGGATTTTTAAATCTATATTCAAGAGAGAATTCTTGACCAGTGCAACCCCTAAAGGACATCCTCCTAGACTTTCTATCGTATTTACAGATTTCCTTAGTCACATGACCACATCTTATCACAGTTTATGCCAGAGTAAAGAATTCCTGACCATTAGGTTCCCAACAGAAGGACTAATCTGCATGTTTTACTTGTTAGTACATTCATGTAATCCCTTGCATTAGTAACACGACTAAAAATTTTAAGATCATGTCACCAAATTTAGAGAAAATACGAGACAGAAAATAGAAGGGAACCATTATAATGAGGTTTCTTGACCTGGCCGGCCAGAGGTCATACCCACAGACCTGCTGTCCTAGACCGCTTAGCTGCCCACCACTGCTTAGGCCCCCTAAATGACCCAAGACACATTAATTTCATGCTGTTCAGCCTATGGCTCAGGCATATTGCTAGCTAGCTCCTTAATCTTAACCCATTTTTATTAATCTGCCACATGGCACATAGTTTACCTGTGTTCCTTACATGTTTCTCCTTTGGGCATCTGGCTTGATTTGTCTCAGACTCTACCCTCTTTCTCCTATCTATGCTGATTCCCACGCTTATCTCTACAGTGCCTGCCATGGCCAAAACAGGTCTTTATTCACAACATACAGAAAGACATTCTCACATCACCTCCCCATTTCTGTCTAATTGAAAAGGAAGGTTTCAGTTTTAACATAGCAAAATTACATATAACAAAAATAGCTATCAAGCAAGAATTATAGTTACAATATCTAGTCTATTTGTATTTAGCAAAATTAAAGAAAATACTCCATCATCTGCCTTATCCTTGTGAATCTAAAGTTTCGTATCCAATATACCTCATAAAATAACTAAGAAAAGCTATATAACTATCTAATTTTTAACTACATCAAAAACCACAGACACATATATTATTACCCAAGTAAACACGAAGTGCAAGCAACTTCCAAAATCTAGAAATGACAGAGATGACACTTGTCTGCCTGGTCAGTCACCCAAAGTTCCTTTATAAAGTTGGGGCATCCACCTTCAGCCTAAAGGCCCAGAGTCTCTGGCATACCTTTCAGTGAAGCAGGAAATCTGAAAGAGTGCTCTGCCCATTCTGGTATAGTTCATCAGTTTCTTCTCCTTGTGTCCTGAAGACAGTTTTCTCTACAAACCAGGAAGGACCATCTCGGCTTGTTCTGCCAAAGTTCAGAGGTCACTTTCTTGTGGAACCTGCATGCCCAGTTTAAACAGCACACTGCCAAACAGTCAATACAAGAACAGGTTCTTGTCCAGTGGTTAACCATTGCCACAAAGAAGGTAGATTCTATATGAAGTTTCTTCAATGCCCATTTTTCTCTTGAAGTAGATTGGTGCTGCCAGGAGCAGATCTGTCTCACTGTCCAGAAAAGTCTAAATTTTAAAAATATTTTAAATACCATATTCTGTATTTAGAAGTGTTTGACGATTACCTATCTAATTGAAATATATTTTTGTATACCTAAAAACTAATTAACATAATTATAAGTTTGGTTATCATAGGTGACTTAATCTGCATTTCTTAATGATACATTCCAATTTAAAATGAGTTACATTAATCTCATACCTTAAACAAGAGTAGAAAAATACAGCATAACAAAAATTGACCTTAAATTTGTATCAATAAACAAAATGGACATACCACTGTAAAATATTTTAATATTAACGGCTGATTTTAAAAGTATATTCAATAATCATTTTTAAAAATCACTCATATGTCATATCCCCCTTTTATTCTTAGAAAGAGATTAACTATGACCATTAACCATTTAAATGAAAACAAACATTTATGAACAATATTTTGGGAATTTGGGCATAGTTTTCCATTACTTCTTCCTGCTGATTAAGGAGTGTTGGCCATCTCATGGGTTCTTGAGACTGGATCATCTTACTCTGTTGCCCATCTCTTCACATCAGAGAATTTTCAAGTGGTCCTGGCTGATGAAATCATAAGAGCCTGGAAGCAATCTACATGTTCTCATCTTCTGTAGAAATAAAAGCAGAACTCTTCAAAGCAATAAATCCTTAGACACAAATTTCAAAGTCAAGATACTTCTAAAATATATATTGTCATTTAACTTAGTTGCCTTTGCAATCCATTGTCTTTCTTCAGGTAGCTCATTAACAGTTAAAAAGTTAAAAGAACACACAGTAATAACCATAATCCAGATTTAGTGTTTATTTCCCATCTTTATGTGACTTATATTTTTTATTACACTTTTTTTACAGACTTTCTCTACCTTTTTTTCTCTCTGAAGCCTATGTACATTCTACACACATTGTAACCTGTTTACAGTTTTTTAAAAAAATCTGAATCTGTTTTATTGTGAAACCTTAATCATTTTCCAACCAGAAGAGCTTTTGAAATACTTGCACTCTCTTAAAGAGACACACAGTTTTTGCAGATAAATCTGAGTCAGCAATTTTTCTTAAAGGGGCCATGTCTCTGTTCAAACAGAGCAGACCCAAGAAATGCTGCTACTAAGAAACCATCTTTGACTCTTTCTTTTTTGTTCAATATAAATAGAAATCTTAAATCAATCACATGCTACCGAGTCTTCTGAGAGACTTCAGAACTGTCCTGGTTGCAGCTTATGCTCCCTGCTGCCAGCCTGCTGCCATTTTGAATGTGGCCTAGATGCCATGCTATCTCTGTACAATGACCTGCTTGAGATACACAATTTGAAGCTCCTTTGACTCTGTTTCTGTACTCTAGAATGCTTTCCAATCTTAGGCTTTATGTGGGTGCTTGGCCCACATTGGGATTTCATCTGTTACAATGAGATTTCTTGGTCTGGCCGGCCAGAGGTCCAGACCCACAGACCTGCCATGTCAGACCACTTAGCTGCCCACTGCTGCTTAGGCCCCACAAAATGACTCAGACACTTACATTAATTTCATGCTGTTTGGCCAATGGCTCAGGCACATTGCAAGCTAACTCCTTAATCTTAACCCATTTTTATTAATCTATCTGCCAAGTGGCCCGTGACTCAACTGTGTTCCTTACATGTTTCTCCTTTGAGCACCTGGCTTGATTTGTCTCAGACTCCACCCTCTTTCTCCTATCTATGCTCTTATTCCCCCGCCTATCTCTACAGTGTCTGCCATGGCCAAAACAGGCCTTTATTCACAGCATACAGAAAGACATTGCCACATCTGGAAAATAAGATGAAGAGGATCAGATGTTATTTTACTTATTGATTATATACTGAAAGGTAGAACATTTCCAATTCTACAGCCTCTTCTCCTTAAAATACAAGAGGAAAGGAGAACAAAAAAGGTAAAAAAATCTATCTTCTACCAAAGCTAGCATTTTATTGTATACTAGCTTAAAACAGTTTGAATTTGATCACTTTTAAAAATAGTCACACAATATCTATTAATATGCTATATACTGTTGTCTCCCAAATAAGTGCCATTCTGGCCTTTTATGGCCCATCCTCCTCCCCAAGGACTAAAACCTTATGTTAATAGGGGGAAAAAGGAAAAACATGCTTTCCTGCGCTACAAATCTCCTTATAGCTGCCACCTGCTGAGTGCTAGTCTCTTGGGATCTTCCAAGACCTTGGGTGTGCCTGGATGAGGGGGCAGGGTGTGAGAGAGTTAAGAAGGAAGCAAAGACACGAGGAGAGACACAAGGAGACAAGCATGGAGGAGAGAGAGAAGCCTGGGACAAGCATGGAGCTAGAGACAAGCATGGAGTAGAGTTAGTAGAGTCAGTGTGAGTGGAATGGGCAGAAGGAAACCAACATGGCAGGAAGCTAGAGGGGAAAAAGGCTAGGCGAGATGCATGGCAGGAGAGAAGCATGGCAGGGGGAGAAACAGGTCTAAGACATAAGATGTACTGAATAAAGCTCGGGTCTCTCACTGTGAACCTGAATGATGGAACCTAAACGACTCCTGAGTGCAGATTATTTAACCTCGACGTCCCTCGCCTGGACAAGACTCGGCCCCAAGAAACCGGATGCGGTAATACACTATAATTTTCAGATGTTAATATGTCTTTAATTGCTTTGTGCTGCCATGATAAATACCATGATTAAAAGCAAGTTAGGCAAAGAAAGAAATAATTGCCCTACAATTTTAGGTCACAACTCATTATTAAAGAAAGCCATGACTGGAACTATGGAAGAATGTGATTACTGGTGTTTTCTGATTCTTCATCAGTTACATAAACCAGGCAAACTTGCATAGGGATGGTGCTGCCCATTCTTGATGAGGTGCTTGTAATATGAAGATTCTAGCCTGGCCTTTCCTGCCTAGCCTGGGGGTTTGGACCCTCTCTTAGTCCCAAATAATCGCACAAAGACTTACATTAATTTTATTCTGCTTGGCCTATGGCTTAGGCATATTTCTAGCTACCTCTTTCATCTTAATTCAACCTATTTCCATTAATCTGTCTGCCACGTGGCCCATGCTCCAAAATTCCTTAAAAGTATCCTTCAGAGACATCATCATAGGCTTATCTGATCACTATAGTTCCTAAATTGAAACTTCCTCCTCTAAGGTGATTCTAGTTTGTGCCAAATTGACATTAAAAATTAATCAACACACAATGACATTAAACACATTGTCCAGAGGAGGTACTGAATGCATCTGGAAACAAAGACATCTGTGTACCACCATGAATGTGCTTATAACTGAACCCAAGGTCTCTGCAAAAGTGATGAGCCAGCTTTTCAATCACACTTCTGTTTCAATTTTCTACCTCCAACCTTCCAGTGTGTCTACAATCCAATATGGAATTGAAAGCATGCTTTTCCTTATTATTATTATTTATTGCATAAGTATATGATCACAACCTTCTAACACCATTTTTGTTGTTTGGTTGTATATGATTTTAGGATTCACCACTCTGTAGTGGATAACCAATTAGAGGATTCATACCTGGGAGATACTGCTTCTTCCATTCTCCTTAGTTACCTACAGTTCTTTGTCAAGAGTGGTACCTCATGAGATCTCTAGCTTCACTGTCTGTATTGTTATTGTTCTTGTTTAGATAGCTATATTGTTGGAGTATTATTTTTGTAGCTTCTCTGAATTTTTTTTTTTAAAATAGGGATGCAGTTTCACCCAGGACATTCTGGTGGTTTGGTTACTGCAATCATTTCACTTTTGAAGATATTTCCTAAGCCCCAGGTACAAGTGTTGTTTGTGGTCTTGACCATCAGTGGATCTCTATATTATGAACAGTTGTGGTTTACCAGAATTTTCTGTTTTCTTTAAAGAGTTTATTTAAAAGAGATATGGGCAATACTTCTATGATATAAAGACAAGTTTTAAAACTCAGTTTGGAATTATACTGTTTTGGTAAAATGGCAAAAGTATGTACTTTGAAATCTATGACCTTGTTATCATGATTGGTTGGTTAGCTTTCTAATAGCAGCTGTGATATTCATCCTGCTTGTCAAGCCTTAAATCTAACTATGCAGTAGTTGGTTACCAACAAGACATGCATACCACTATTGCACTTTTATTGATATCTTGCCAGGTTGAATAATATTTGGTTTCATAGTGTCTTAGTTATTGTTGTGAAGAGACCAAAACAACTTATGAAAGAAAACATTTCTTGACACTTGTGGTTCCAGATGGTAAAGCCCATGGTTCTCATGACAGACAACATGATGGTAAGTAGGCAAGAATAGGAATGACCAGTAGCTAAGAGTTTATATCATGATCTGAAATTTAGAGGCAGAGAGAAAGAACTAACTTGGAACAGTGTGAGTGTTGAAACCTAGGCCACCCCAGGAAAACACCCTCTCCAACTAGGCTATACCTTCTAATTCTTCCCAACAGTTCTACCAACTGGTAACTAAGCATTCAAATATGCTGTCTATGCAGGCCATTCTCATTCAACCACAATGGAAGTCACCAGGGGGGAGGGTTCCTGAATACTTCCCTCAATAGGCACCAGGCTTTGTTATCTTTTGCTATGAAATAGCTAATGAAGGTGGTTTTGTTGTTAGATTTATCTTAATCCTGAAGTCTTGAATTCAAATTCCAGCAAATGTTACTTACCTTCATTCTCTAATTGACGACCAAAGAAAATAGTATTATCCTAGATTACTTTAGGAATTACATAGGCTACCATGAACAATTCAAATGGAGGTTTATTATGCCTAGTACTGGTATTTCCATTAATGTAGGGTTATTGGGGGTCACACTGTTAAGACAAGTATTTTAACTTCAATATATATACACACACAAATGCCCCGGCCCATGGGGTCTAACGACGTGGACCTAAAGAGGGGCAGACAAATGCAGGGACAAGAAACATGAAGAACAAGAACAAGACAGGATTCTGATCAAGCTCTGAAACTTTATTCTTAACAGCAGTACATAGAGTCCTCTAGGGGGGAGGGTGAGCAAGGGAGGGATTTACACAGCTGCAGGCTATTCCAGCAACAAGATGTGTTGTCATGGAGACTATTTAATCTTAACCACAGGAAGGTCACCTAATTCCTGGGAGGGGACTCATCTAGTTAGGTTAACAGCAGGGGAGGCCACCTGGCTTCTGGGAAGAGATTCTTCTGGGGAAAAGGAAGTTTAAGATGCTGGTCCCAAAATGGCATCGCCACTGCTAAGGCTTGTTTGGCTTCCTGCATCTTCTCCCTTTTCATTAGTTTTTAGGTCCATCATGATGAGGTACTTCTGTTGTTTGACAGAGGGCCTTAACCAAGGAGGGGAGGCATTGCCCTGATCCTCCCAGAAAGGAGTATTCATGATACCTTTTGTGGGAGGAGAGGTCCTAGGCACTCCTCTTTGTTGAAAAGTGCCCATAGACTCCAACCTCTATGCAATCAGGGATGCCTCACAGGGGATTCAGAGGCAGAAGACATGGTCCTCTCCTTGCAATACTTTTGCTGTGCACCTCATACTGGTGCCCAAGCTGCTTACAAGCAAGCTCTCATAGATCTGACTACTATGCTCCCCTCATAGGAGACTCATCACTTGAGGTTCCACAAGACCTTGGTCAGCAAAGTCAAGCTGATGGTAATGGACTTGGCGGCCAGGGAGTCCACCTGTTGCCTTATGAAGTGAGTGATTTTGCCAATAATTAGGGGTCCCAGCATTATAAGAGGCAAAATGCTTACTAAGGGTCCTATCAAGGGCATCAAAAGAGAAAACATAAAGGATCTCCACCAATCATCTGCAGATGTAGAAAACTTTTGCTGGTGAAGGTTAAGGCTAAGTTTATGGAATTTACTCACTTGGGTTTCAACTACCCGGGGCTCGTTAATATAACAGCAGCATTCTTCTCCCAAGAATAAACATGTCCCACCCTTTACTGCAGTTAGCAAGTCAAGGGCTTGGCAGTTCTGTATAGTCACCTGGGCAAGGGAGGTTATCTGTCTCTGCAGGGAAGACAGAGACTCTGCTGAGACTTCCACAGCAAGTTGAAGCTGTTGAGACAAGTGGGCGGTAGTTACAAGGGAATGGCCCAATGCACCCCCAGCTAGGCCAGCAGCCACTACTGAGGTGGCAAGGGAAATGCCAGCTATGAGGGGCAAAACCCTGCTCTTTTCTGTCTAATATCCTGGGGATTCCCCCGTCCCAGAAATTCAGCAGAGGTGCGAAGCATCAGCTGTGGTACTAAGGTCATGGAGGCAGAACAGCTTTTGAGAGGTGGAAGCAGCAACAACATTTAGAGCATTCTCAGCAGGTTCTCCTCGCCTTCCCTGCATTCATCTGTAAGAGAAAAAGGAAGAAGTTTTTCCTCAGGGATGGGCATGATCCCTGAGCTCAGGATTATTGTGCTCAACATTTATTTGTTTTATTAGGCATTTTGACAGCCGTCTAGGTGATCCTTCTTGGGTGTCATAGACATAGGCAGACCCACGACCCCAAATAAGCACTTGGTCGGGTCTTTGCCACTGAAGTGTCAAGGGGTCCCTCCACATGACCATCGCATGTCCATTTTGAGTTTTTAGGTCCATCATGATGAGGTACTTCTGTTGTTTGACAGAGGGCCTTAACCAAGGAGGGGAGGCATTGCCCTGATCCTCCCAGAAAGGAGTATTCATGATACCTTTTGTGGGAGGAGAGGTCCTAGGATGTTAGAGATGGTCAGCCTCTGACTTCCCTTCCTTATTCAGCATGAGAAAATTAAGCACAAATAGGGCATTATTAAGAACATTTCGGGGGATCCCTTAATGGGATAAAGATCCCCCCCTTTTAAGTCTTTGAATGGTGGATTTAAGTGTCTGATGGGCCCACTTGACAATGCCTTGACCCTGTGGGTTATAAGGAATTCCAGTAATATGCTTAATCTTAAGTTGGCTGGAAAATAATTGAAAATTATTTCTGGTGTATCCTTGATCATTATCAGTCTTAATTAATTTGGGGCAGCCCATAACTGTAAGGCAATTTAGAACATGCACAGTAACATTCTTAGAGGCCTCTCCTGCTTGAAGGGAGGCTGAAGCAAACCCACTAAAGGTATCAATGGTAACATGAATATATTTTATTTCCCCAAATTCAGAATAATGAGTAACATCCATTTGCCAAATTTCATTAGGAATCAAGCCTCTAGGATTCACAACCAAATGAGGTACTGGTAAGAAAGTAACACTATTTAACTATGTCTGGCCTGTTCTCTGGTCAGCTTAAAAAGTAAAGCGCAGTGTTTGGTCATTCTAATGATGAATTTAGAGAGCCACGTGGCCGCACCTTGAAGATGGTGCTGGCTTCCGCCTTTCACCTTCCCGAGGTAAGAGCTCTCTGAGATAAACAACTCATTTGGCTAAGGCTAAGCTCATGGCTTGCTTCCAGGTGTGGCTTGCTTCTGTGCACCTGGATCTATTGGCATGGCCCACATGGCGCCCCGAGACAGCAGTCCAGAGGGTATATAGCTGGGAGCAGGTTTTCCCCAGTAGGAGAAGCAGTAGGAGAAGCAGCAGAAGAAGTTTCAAGGTCCTGAATAAACTACTGAAAGAAGAGCCTGGTGTCGTGTTGTCCTTGCGGGCAAGGGTGCACATGACAGATGAAGAAAATGAGCATCAATGGCCTGGGTAAAGGAATCCTATACAATGGGAAAAGCAAGGCGGGTGGCCAAATCAGCACTGTGATTTCCCTCAGCCAGTGGCTCTGGTGGGAGCAGTTCTGATACCAGCACAAAGCCAAATGTAATCAGACATCTCAACCTTAATGCCATGAGGCCTGATTGCAGCCTAGCAGGGTTAGAGGGCTAGCATTTTCAAAATCCAAATGCTTTAACAAGGCACTTTCAGTCTCACTATACCTGATGAGCATTTCTGTCACGTCATTTAGACAACTGACAAAATCACTATATTGCCCTAACCCGTGGGTAAAGTAAACGGAGACTCTGGAGAAGGGGAGTGAGAGTAGGGGAGGGGACGGAGAAACTCTAGGAATGGAGGCAGGACAAAGGATCTGATCGAGCCTCATTTATTAAGGGAATGAGCCGAGTATATGTAGGGTAAAGGGGTTGGTTACTACTCTTGCCCATCATTGACTAACCCATCTCACCAAGGCAGGATTATTAGAAGTGTATCAAGGCTGCCTTAGGGGCAAGCATAAATCTTCTCTGTCTGCCATCTCCAGTCTATGGTAGTGGACCTGTATAGCTTGCATTTTTACGGCATCAATCTGCTGTTTTATAAAGGCCATGATGTTGTTAAAGAGAAAGGGTCCTAGTGAAAGAAGTATTAGTAAGCCAAGCAGGGGTCCTAACAAGGGAAGGAGGTAGGGGAGGAGCCCATTAAGTCCACTCCATAGTGGGTTATCAAACAATTATCTTCTTCTCTTGATCAGGTCTTCTTGAAGGTGCTTAATTTTGTCTTGGAACAATGCCTGATTGGCATAAAAACAGCAGTTTCCTGAAAAGCCAAAAAGATCCCTCCATGTTCTGCTGTTAATAAGTCTAGACATCTTCTATTTTGAAGGACTACCTCTGCTAAGGAGTCTATTTGATCTTGTATGTCCTGCATGGTACTAGAAAGAACTTCTACGTCCTTAATCAATTGCTTTGATAGCTTTTGATAACAGTGTACTGCTACACTTAACTCCAATAGTTCCTGTGGCCAAGGCAGCAGTTATACCTAACCCTACTAGTAAAGGAATGAATTGTACTGCTCTTTTTGTCCTTCCAGCAATGACATCTAAACTAGGGACAGGAACGGGCTCACTTCCTGGTATAATATCTCTATCTGTCAAGACAGAGGCCAGAACACAAAGACCTGTCCAATTAGTTGTAAGAAAGGTATAGGCTAAGCTTCCACCACAAACAAACACATGGCCAGGACTCAGACATAAAGAGTCACTACTATAATTCTGCATTGTATAGCAAGAAGTAAAAGTAATAAATCCTAAATCTATATATGGCTATTATTCTGAAACGTCCCCGAAAACAAAAAGAAGAATTGAATCCAATTGATTGGACTCTAAAGGGAGTGCTATAACTGCAGTTCTCACTAGTAGTGGAGTGGTTGCTGGGAATAGCAAGTGGCATGGCTGTTCCCATAATCATACATAGCCAACTGTCACCAACCAGGATAGGGTTGGATGTATTGAGGGTCCTAAGAGTGGTTTGTAAAATATCCTACGTCTATTCCTCTGGACTTGGGCAAAAATAAGGGGTGGTAGTCTATGTTTGGTTCCAGCTGTTTTATATAGGTTCCTATAACATTTTTAACATGAGCTTCTCCAATCATATCTGTGAGACCTCCTCCATCCGAAACATGAGCTTTTATTCCAGCAAACAGGCTGTCCCACAGTGCCTGAGCTTGAAGCTTGGGCATAATTCTGACTGTTGTCTGTTAATTGGACTTGATTACTCCACTCTCCTCCACTGGACCCAGCATAATTTCTTTGAAGAATGGCTGTAAAATATATCTGATTTTTGGTCTCCGTGAACTCTTGCACAACATTATAATAAGTGGAATGCATCTGATCCTTAAATGAGTACATTCCTTGGGGCAGGGTCCTGGTTTATTGCTCACAGCTGGAATAATCTGAGGTTTTTTAAGGCATTGTCTCTGTTGTTTACTGCCTCCTCTCATGCTTGTATAAAAGGTAAGGTAAGCAGTCTTATCACTGCAATCAGTGCTCTGAGTGAAGGTGCCAATTGTGGGAGTGGTTCGAATGTTTCCTCCTCAGCATTCACAGGGCAGGCCATAAAGAATTAACAAAAGCTTTTGCGGGTTAGGTGGTTCCAGGCCACAATCAATCACTGGAATCATTGTCAGCACCAGTCTCAATGCTATGAGGATCATTTTCATTTTCTGCAAGACAAGAAAGAGAATCTACCCCAGGGCCTTCAACCCTGGCTTGTTTTGATTGATTATTTATAATTTCATGTTCTTGGTTTATCTGCTTAACTAATCTTTCAGGAAGCCACCTGGCAGATTTCATTTCTTTAGAATAAATACAAACTGACCCTCTCCCCCAAATGAGAACTGGATCTGGTCCATGCCAAGAGTTGTCCATGGGATCTTTCCAAAGGACCATTGCGAAATGATTTTTTTGTCTCAGTGAGCCAAAAATGAGTAGCTGCAGATTGTCCTTTAGCATCCAAATTTTAAGAATTGAGAATAAACAAGGTATGACCTCAGATATTTTGGGGTGACCCCTTAGTGGGATACCATTCCCCCTTTTTAATTTTGTTAATAATAAGTTTAAGAGACAAACGAGTTCTTTCAACAATGCCTTGTCCTCAAGGATTACAGGGAATTCCAGTAACATGTTGGATATTAAGACAAGTGCAAAATTGGGCAAAACCTGAACTAGTATAACCAGGGCCGTTGTCTGTTTTTATTTGTTGTGCACAGCCTAATATTGACATTGCTGTTAACAAATGACCTATAATATGTTTAGTTGCTTCCCCAGTTTGCAAAGAAGTGTATATAAAACCACTGCAAGTATCTACAATAACATGAACATACTTTAGGTTGCCAAATTCAGGAATATGAATTACATCCATCTGCCATAAAGCATTTGAAATTAATCCTCTTGAGTTTACACCAAGGTGAGGAACTGGTAAGTGAATAGCACAGGAGCGACAGTCTTTTACAATTTGTCTGGCCTGTTCTCTGGTAATCTTATGTAGTAGACACAAAGTCCTAGCATTTAAGTGATGTAATTTGTGGCTATTTTGAGCCACAAGAACATTATCAGTATTTATAGTTAAGAACATACGTGTGTCAGGAAAGTTGGGATGAGTGCCCAAGTCAGCCAACTCATTTCCTTTGGTCAGGGGTCTGGGAAGGCCAGAGTGAGCTCTAAGGTGTCCTAGGAAAAATGGGCAGCTACATTGGCGAATAAGGTGTTGTAGCTGTGTAAATAATTTTCCAGCCTCAGAGGCATTCTTTATTGATCCTGCTGTTTCCAAAAGAGGCACAGAATAAGCTATGTAGGCACTCTCTGTATAAACATTCAGAGGTCGGCATGGGAAAGCGGAAAAACTGCAATAACTGCTTGCAACTCAGTTAACTGAGCGGAGGAGGAAGAAGTCTGAAAGCGAACAGTGGCATCATTATAGAAATAAGCAGCCATTCCTGTTGATGAGCCGTCTGTAAAGACAACTAAAGCATTTTCTATAGGAGAAAAGGATGTTATCTTTGGAAATACAAAATCATGCTTGTTTGCAAAGTCAAGAAGTTTATCTGGTGGATAATGGTTATCTATAATACCTGTACAAGAAGCAACAGGTATATGTCAGAATTCAGTGGTTTTTTGTAAGCCAATTAATCTGTTCTTGAGTATAAGGCTGAATAATATCAGGTTCCTTACCAGAATATTGTTTTCCTAATTTTCTACTCATTGTAATGAGGTCTGACACAGCTATATAGTATGTACCTATAACTTATTTTTGTGTGGAATGCAACACCACTTGCCCCAACCCGTGGGTAAAGTCAATGGAGACCCTGGAGAAGGGAAGTGAGAATGGGGAAGGGGACAAAGAATTCAAGGAATGGAGGCAGGATAAAGGATCTGATCAAGCCTCATTTATTAGGGGAATGAGCTGAGTACATATAGGGTGAAGGGGTTGGCTATTACTCTTGCTGCTAACCCTGAAAAGAAAAGAAAGTTGCAGCTGCAGAAGGGGAAGGCAGTTGAGATTCTGAGAGCGATAGGGTGGAGGAGCAAGGACACTCAGAGAAGAAACATTCCATCCCCAACAAAAGTCGTAAACAAGATCTGCTACTGCCTCATCCTGTTAAATTCCAGTGAATCATGAGATGTGACCTTGGCTCAGGGTTAGGCAGAATTTTGTTCATTGGGTCCCTGTCTCATTTTTGCCAGGGAGGTAGTGGCAGGCCCTTTAGGAGGCAGCCACTTCCAAGCCTTCATCCTCACCTTTTGAATTTGAGCCACGAGGCTAGGAGGAAACCTCGCTTGACTATCATTTGTCTCATAAGGGCTATGGCCTAGGAACTTGTCTTTCATCTATCTTTTAGAAGACCTCCTTTCAGAATTGTGCTGTGCTATCTCCCTATAATTCTCAGTAAATTCTATTTTCCAGAGAACATAATCACCTCCTGACAGGGCCAGAAAGTACCAATCATTGGGAATAAGCCACTGCTCACTTAAATTTTCAATAAGAGCCAAGGTGAATGGAGCTGTTTCCCCTAATTATTTGTGGGTGCTTTGAGTCTGAGGTGGACTCTGTCATTTCCCTGTCCTCCCCTTCAGAGTCCTCCTGTTATGAGGTGGAGTTCCCTTCCCCATGTGTCAGGGTGGCCTCAGAGTCTTCTGTTTCTGGGCATAAGGGTCCTTTAATAATAGGGAAAGCATGATGAATCTTGTGATCTTTAGGGGAAACTTTGGACCCAGTCTTTAATGAGGTCGGGAGCCTTCAAGAGAGATCTTAGTCAACTCTTGATCAAGAGCAAGCAGCTCTTTAATTATCTATAAATGTTCCCTTTTTTGTTGGACCTAGAGAAGCTGTCTCTCTGGAGAGTTGTGTCTTGGCCTTTTCTATGATATCAGAACATTCTCAAAATCAAGAACTGGGGTGCAAAGGGGTGGGGTGGTCAGCACAGATGTCCAAGGGGCTAGTGGGCTTGCATATGGCAGAGTTTTATTGGGGAAGGATTATGATATCTAGCAACCTCCAGGGTTATTTGTTCTTGTGGGGAAAGATCATCAAGGGATACTGTTCACTGAGTTTTTTTTAGGGAAGAATAAATATCTCTATGTTTATGCAAATTAGATTTATCATGACCAGATGGTACTGTATCCTCTCTGGGAGGGTTATTTTGGCCCTCTGGATTGGGGATTTCAATAGAAATGGAGTTGCATGCAGATGAAAGGCAGGAGGCCCAGTGGAGAGATTTCTCTCTCTCTGCAACCACCTTTGAGTATTTGGGGAGTTACTATAAATTTTTATAATATCATTGATCAAACTTAATAGGAAAAGGCTTGGACAGGGACCTTTTCTGGCCCACAGGAACCATAATAGTCTTGAAGACAATCACCTACTCTTCATTTTTATTAATAGTACCTTCTTATAGAAACCAGGGGCAAATGTCCCTAATGAAATAAAAAAAAATTCTTGAGATCCTTTTTCTTAACCCCAATTCCTTGTGTTTTGAGGGAATCATTGAGTCTAGTAAAAAGTTATGCTTACTGACTGCTTGTTCCATGGTTTTTATCTTGCCTTACATCTTCAACTGTCACCCTTTCTCCAGATCGATCTCATAGTCGGGCCGTCCACGGTGATTACTGGTTGGATCTTCACTCATGAAAACTGCATTTGTGGTGATCCAAAGGGCAGACAACTGTCTGGAGTGAGAGTTTCCCACGAACCCTGTGGTCCTTGGCCACATTGGGTGCCAATTTGCTCCAGCCTGTGGGGTCTAACGGCATGGACCTAAAGAGGGGGTGGACAAATAAAGGGACAAGAAACATGAAGAACCAGAGGAAGACAGGATTCTGATCAAGCTCTGAAACTTTATTCTTCTCAGAAGTACATAGAGTCCTTTAGGGGGAAGAGTAAGCAAGGTTAAGCAGGCAAGGAATTTACATAGCTGCAGGCTATTCCAACAAGATGTGTTGTCATTGAGACCTATTTAATCTTAACCCCAGGAAGGTTACCTAATTCCTGGGAGGGGACTCATCTAGTTGAGTTAACAGCAGGGGAGGCCACCTGGCTTCTGGGAAGGGACTCATCTAGGGAAAAGGAAGCTTGAGATGCTGGTCCCAAAATGGCATCACCAGTGCTAAGGCTTTTCTGGCTCCTGGCATATACATATGAATATGTGTACATCAATGACTGCATATACAATCTTGTATTCACACTTGTATTATATATAATTGTAAATATCTTACATATACTAAAAAATATTCACACTGTGCACCATATAAAATTTTAGGTACTTCAAAATAATCACTACTTGAACATTACCAAACAACATTGGTATTTGTTCCTTCTCCCTCTCTGGTATAGACTCTCTTTACTTTATTGCTAGTTAGAAATCTACACCTCCACAGTCTTCATATTCCCCCTTCTTCGTCACTACCATCTAGCCCCCTTTCTAGTCTCTTCCCCAATTAGCCATGGAAAACCATTCAGATATACAGAAATAATGGAACCAAAAATGCTTTGGTAAGTGGAATCAACCAGAAAATAGTTGTGTTAACACAGACTCAGAAAGTTAAATGCCTCTTCTTCTCCCACATTTGTAGTCTTAGCTCCAGATCTTCAGATGTGAGAAGATAACCTGGAGTAATCAGAGAGACCATATCTTGCTTTGTTAATTAATAATAATAAATCAAATGCAAAGCAAACCATCTGTGAAAGGATGTGCTAATAATAACATTGCTCATAGCCAGGTGGTGGTGACACACACCTTTAATTCCAACATTCAGGATCCAGAGAGAGTTGGACCTTTGTAAATTCAAGGCCAGCTTGGTCTAAAGAATGAGTTCCAGGCCAGCCAAGGCTTCACAGAGAAACCCTGTCTTGAAAACAAACAAAAAACTGCTCCCAATCTGATGGTACTTCTTTCAAGCTTGTTTTCACAATGCTGACATTGATAAGGTGAGACCTTTAATACTTGATAAAATAGTGAAAGCAAAGACTTATTTTCCCATGATTGATAGAGGGATTCTCTCCAGTGTGGAAGTTTTATGACTCTCGTGGCAAGTGGAACTTGTGAAGGCTTTCCCACAATGCTTACATGCATTTCACTACTTTTTAGTATTACAAGAACTCTAAACACAGCCAAAGTTTTGCCACAATGTCTATGTGTATGAGATTTCTCTTCAAAGAGAGTACTTTCATGAATGTTATAATGAGCAGAACTGGTAAAGATTTTCCCACATTGCTTTCAGGCATAAAGCTTTTATCACTGTGAATATTTTTTTTTACTAATGTATCAAAAAGTGTCACAAATGTAGGTTTTTCCATAATGCTTGCATACATACGGCTTCTTTCCAGTGTGTATTCTATCAAGAGTGTTACAATAGTGTCAAAATGGCAAATTTTGGCCACAGTGCATACATGTATACATATCTTTCCTCTGTGAGTTATTTTATGTTTTTCAAAATCAAATATTTTAATATTTCCTACATTGTTCACAAATGTACCTTTTCCCTCCATATGACTTGTTTTCATGGTTGCTAGATTCATTGGAATCAATGAAAGATTTTCTTTCAATGCTTACACATAAATGGTTTCACTTCTATATGGATTCCTTCGTTTCACTTCTATATGGATTCCTTCTTCATTTTGGCCATAAGTGTATCTTCTAAAGATAGTCTCATTGAGTTTATCTCCAGTATAAGTTCTTTCCTGAGGCTGATTAAATGGTAGACTCCTTCAGGATTGATTATATTTTAAATTTTTGAAGGGTTTCTCTGTAAGAGAAATTTCAAGTACCTGAAGTCATTCAGAATGACTGATATGTTCCCAGTGTTCCTGATGTGTAAAAGCCTTTGCCATAGCCTCCATATGTGGGAGATTGTGTTGTTTCATTGTAAATAATTATTCCACCCACTGGTTTAATAAAAAGCACTGATTGGCCAAAGGCAGGCAGAAAGTATGGGCGGGGCTACCAGACTAAGAAAACTCTGAGAACAGGAAGCACAGTGCAGAACATGAGAGAGAAGCCCGAAGAAGCAGAGGACAACTATGCTGCTCTAAAGAAAGGTACCGAGCCGCATGGCTGAACAGGACGAGTCATGGGTTAGATGAAGGGTAGAGAGCTAGCAAGTGATAAGCCTGAGCCTTAGGTTGATCAGCTGAAAACTATTGTAAACATCTGTGTGTCTCTGCACGTCTGGGGGTCTGCAGGTCTAAGCCTTGAGGCTAGGCCCAAAAGTCAGGGCCAGAAACCTCATACTACATCCATATATTCAGATGTTTCTTTCTAGTTTATTTCTTGCTCGGAGTTTTGCTTCTAATAAGTCCAGTGACCCAGGATGGATATGTCAATTCAGTGATATGAAGAAAACTCTGACCACCTGTTTCAAATGAGTGATCTTGGACAACCTGAGCTGTTTTATTTATACAATTTCAATAGTTTTTTATATTTTATTAATTTTTGATAAAAATTACTATAATTGCCAGTTTTTTCCTTTCCCTTATTCTCCTTCTATTTCCCAACTTTCCCACCTGTAAACATTACCTACTTGATTCATAACTTTAATGTCAGAAGTATAAACTATCTTTGAAGTAACAGAGGAAGTTTTCTAACTAGGCACACCCACAGGGAGGACAGTGTGTCCAGTTGGCAGCATTTGTAGTTTTGTTATCATGTAAAGTGAAAGAATTTGCCTCTAGCAGTTTTTTTTAACCTCTAATCAAATCTAAGTTTTCATAGTTAACTCACCAGCCAAGGCTGGATTAACTTATTCTTCATTTTATACTACTCTACCTCCTATGGGGATATACCAGCTTTTCTCTTATCATCCTATAAGCTACATAACTTAAAAGCTTACTTTTAATAATTGGCATTATTTATCTCTTGTTTCATGATTTCTTTCTCTTGGCTTTTTACAGTGCAAACTCCTATAGAATTGGCACAACTATTAGAAATAAGAACATTATGGGTTTTTATGTTTCTGTTTCATTCCCTGTTCCTAGACTGTTCCCCTTAACTCTTGACATCATCCATCTGTTTTACATTTCTCTTAGACTTCTGTGGTTAGAATCCATCTCTCCAGAATAGTTTGTTATAAATAAACAAATTCATAATGTCAAGAACTACTGTGCCTCTTTTGGGCTAGAAGCTGGATTAGATTCACTGTATATTTTTTTTAACAATACCACCTCTGGCTCACCCAGAGGAGACTCATCAGGGTGTAATTTTCTTAATGCAAAGGCCATTTCATCTATGCTCTAAGTAAAAATATAAGGCAGCAGGCTATATAATTTTCATACAAAAGCAAGGAGAGCAGATAGCCCAGAATCATGCAGCCAACTATCCATCAGCCTTGACAAAAATTTTCCCAGGACTTGCCACAAGGAGAACTTGTTCATGCTATTCAGCCTTGTCTCCTGAAGAAGTCACATGGCTCCTGGAAGTCTCTGAGATACACATGTAAGTATGAATGAACAATGACGTTTCTTACATGTACTCAGTTATTATTGAGGGAGGCATGTCTTCATTAACCCTATTGTTTGGAAATGTTTCCTCATTTTCATTATACTATCACATTCATATACATAATCTTTCTCAACTACTTGAGTTCTGCATAAAATGAGAAGAGCATTTCGGTAGCCAAGGGAAATGATGGAGGCTGGCTTGTGTGGCCCAGGACAGCTATAGTATTGAAGAGGCAAGAACAGAAGACTGCCAATATTGAGGACAATATGAACCACACACAAAGCACTTGGCAAGTGTAAAGATTCTTGGCTTTATATCTTAAAGATTATGAAGGTGCTGTATCATTGGCTTTAGTGTTAAGAACATTTCTTGCTCTTCCAGCAAGCCAGAGTTTGATGATCAGCATTCATATGGATTACTTCCTATTACTCTTGATCTGAATGTTTTGTTTTCTTTTTCTGGCCTACACAACTTTTTTCAAATATAGTGTATACATACGTATAAGATAATTAAGGGAAATAAAATGAATGAATATCCAGGAAAATGTCCTGGTGTTAGCAGACAATCATAAGAACCACAGGAAATTGTCATGCCCATCCTCGCCCACAAGGAAAGATGCAACACCAGGCTCTTCTTTCAGCAGTTTATTCAGGAACCTTGAACATAGCTTCTTCTTCTCTTTGGGGAACTCGCTCCCAGCTAAATACCTTCTGGACTGCCGATCACGGGGCACCACGTGGGGCATGCAAATAGGTCCAGATACATGGGAGCAAACCAAGAGCGTAGCCTTAGCCAAATAAGGAGTTGTTTATCTCAGAGAGCGCTCACCATGGGGAAGGTGGAAGGTGGAAGCCAGCGCCATCTTTAAGGTGTGGCTCCGCAGCTCTCTACAGTTCCCCCTTTTTGTTTTTATAAAGGAATTATCAGGTGAGCACAGAGGTCTACTGTCTGTTGTGCAAGGAACATTATCCCAAGACTCCTTTTGGGGCATCCCCCTAGGGATTATGGGACTCGTTCGACACCCTTTTTTTCACAGAGGTGGGACATTAGGGTGAGAAATCCACATGCAAGCAGACATGCTCTTCTTGAGCCCTTTAAAACATAGCTGAGGTGCTCAACTGCAGTGCACTAGCCTCACAACCTGCAAAAAACCTTAATCTTTTAAGGCAGCAAGCCAAACATAGGGGTACTGTCCAGTCTCTATGGCTACAAAGGCTTGGGCAATCATGGATGCATCCTGGTGCTGTCTGGTCCTAATGCAGCAAAGGCACCACAGGCAGACCCCAGAGACCAGCGCCATCAGGCCAGCCATAGCTCCTAGTCCTGCCTACTCCTTCAGATGATCCATGGCAACAGTGAACCAGGTGGCCAATCCCTCAGCTAGGCCAGCATCCATCGGGTCGAGTTGACAGTCACAATGGCCACCCGGAGATCTTCCATCAATCTATTGAACTGTCCTGTCCAATTACCTAAAAGATAACTTGACAATTGTTTAGATAAATTTGCAGCATGGGTACTTATCAGAACGAGCACCAGAATTCTCCTCACAGGGCCTGTCATCTTTCCCTTCCTCTGGTTGGACCTTCCTGGTCAGCCGTTCTGGAACCCACACTGGATCTCGCTGATCCTGAGGAAAAACACAGACAGACCCTCGTGCCCAAGTCAGCACGGGATCAGGCCCTCACCAGAGGCCCTTCAGTATGGCCTTCCATTTAACTAGGCCTCTACATGTGCCATGGGAGTCTTGATGTCAGTCTGCAGCAGAGTGCCCAGAGGCATCCAAATTTAAAAAATTAATGGTAAAGAGAGCCAGAGAGAGTCTCTCCTTTGGGGTGTGGCCATGGCAATTAATGGTAAAGAGTGCCAGAGAGAGTCTCTCCTTTGGGGTGCGGCCATGTCCTATTTCCCCTTTTTGTTTTTGTAAACATTCTTTTAATGTGCGGTGGGCTCACTCAACGATGCCCTGTCCTTGGGGGTTGTATGGCAGGCCATGAAAGAGTTGCACCTCCATCTGGCGGCAAAAGGAGGAAAATTGCTGGCCCGAATAAGCAGGCCCATTATCAGTTTTAAGTTGTAGCAGTTTTCCCCAAGCTGCCCAGGCCTCTAGGCAGTGGGCGATAACATAGCGGGACTTTTCTCTAGTCATGGCTGTAGCATACATGACTCCTGAACATGTGTCGACTGACACATGCACATATTTAAGATTGCCAAACTCTGAAATGTGGGTAACATCCATTTGCCATACCTTTAAGGGACATAAGCCTTGAGGATTCACCCCAACACTCGGGGGGGGGGGCAAAATGGACAACATATTGTGGACAATTAAGAACAATCTGCCTGGCATCCGCACGGGAGAGAGAAAATTTTTGCTGCAATGCTTTGGAATTCACATGGAAAGAGTCATGAAATTCTCTGGCCCGATCTAGTGAAGAGCCTAGAAATACCCAGTCCTTTCAGGTATAAACATCTACCTTGGCATTGCCTTCACTCAGGGGCCCAGGCAATCCTGTATGAGCTCTAATATGTTGAGGGAAAAAACATGAGGTCCTAGCTTCAATCAAGGACTGTAGTTGTTGAAACAACGCACAGACTGGGCTAGACCGCTTAATGGGGCCAGCAGCTTCTAACACCTTAAGAGCATTTACAACATAGGCAGAGTCTAAAATTATATTAAAGGGAAATAGGCAACTCTTAAAAACCTCTACAACTATCTGGAGTTCTACCATTTGTGGTGCCCCAGAGGAAAACTGATATTGAACAGGTGGCTGTGTCTCAATCATGTAAACTCCGCATCTGGTTTTGGATCCGTCTGTGAACACATTGACAGCTCCCGGGATAGGCTGAGAGTCTGTCACTTTAGGAAAAACTACTGGATGCTCCTTAAAAAAGGTCATAAGTGGATGTTGGGGGTAATTATTACCAATCTCTCCATCAAAACTACATCTAAGCACTGCCCAATCATCAATGGTAGCACATAATGTGGAAACCTGAGCAGCAGTGTAAGGTACAATTATAGAGGTAGGAGTGATCCCAAAAAACTGGACGGTTTGCTGTGTTCCATACAAAGCTAAAGCGGCCACAGCAGCAGGATAATACTCAACAGATTTAGCTGGTGAAACCTTTGGATGTATCTACAACACCGGCCCCTCCTGCCACAATCCTGTAGGCTGTCAAAGGGTAGGGAGCATGCACAAGATAACTTTCTCTATATCTTGTATCCTATACAGGAAGGCGCCCTGCAGCCGCTTCTCTTCAAATTTAGGGCTGCTCTTGCTTGTGCATCTAGCTGTCTGGGGGAATCTAGGGCTGAATCGCCCTGTAAAACATCATAAAGGGGTTTTAATTCATAATTAGCCAATTTTAAAAATCCTTGAACCCAATTAATATCGCCCAATAACTTTGAAAATCATTTAAAGTACATAGGTTATCTTTCCTCAATTCTAGTTTTTGTGGGCTCACCTTATCAGGAGTAATCCTAGCTCCCAAATACTCTACAACTCTATCCAATTGGACTTTCTCAGGGGCGATAGTCAGCCCCCTTTCTCTGAGTGCTGCCACCAAGGCAAGATAGGCAGACTCTACATCTTTTTTGGATTTCGCTGCCAATAAGATATCATCCATATAATGGATGCATCTGACTTTAGGATATTGCTGTCTAACTGGTTCTAGGGCATGCCCCACAAAAAGCTGACACATGGTGGGACTGTTAGCCATGCCTTGCGGCAGGTCCACCCATTCATATCTCTGGTCGGGCTCTTCATGATTGCAAGAGGGTACTGTAAAGGCGAACCTCTCCCTATCTTGACTACATAAGGGAATAGAGAAAAAAAATCTTTAATATCAATAACAATTATATGCCACAAGGCAGGAAGGGTGGATAAAAGAGGCAGGCCACGCTGTACTGGGCCCATGAGCTGCATCTGTGCATTTATGGCTTGCAAGTCATGAAGCAATCGCCATTTGCCAGACTTCTTCTTTTATTATTAGTCAGCTGGACACCGCAGCAGCTAAGCCGGCGTTAGTCAGAGGACCTCCCAGCTCTCTGCATACCTTCATCCAAGCCTCCAGCCCCTTGCTCTTGTATGGAGTGATAGCGGCTAGACACTCCTTGGTGCACTGTTCGTACACTAGCTGCTTTATTAGGGGCATGGCAACATCTGGATCTTCAAAAATCCTGCCTGCAGCCTCTACCATCCTGGCAACAAAGTCAGAGAAAGGCTCCATAGGGCCTTGCAAAATCTTAGTGAGGTTGCCACTCACCTCTCCCTTATTAGGTAGAGCTTTCCATGCTTGTATGCCAATCTTGTTGATTTGCTCATAAACTTGTACCGGATAGCCAGTCTGCTGGTTAGCAAAACGCCCTTGGCCGAGCAGCATATCTCTGTCCCAAGCATTCTGACCTGCAGCGTGATTAGCCGCGTGGGGTTTCTTCATTAGCAAATTTGATTAAGAATGCTTTCCAATCTAGGTATTGGCCAGGGTTTAGACAAGCTCGGGCAAGCCCGCCCCAATCAGCAGGGGTCATACAGTGTCTGTTCAAAGCTTCTATCTGGGCTGTAGTAAAGGAAGCTGTAATGCCATAAGTTCTAACTGATTCGGCCAGGGACTTGATGACTTTAAAGTCCAGGGGATCGTGATACCGATTCCCCTGTGCGTCCTGGAACACAGGAAAAGCTACGGGGAGCTCTGCTCTCACTGTTCTCTACACTTCTGGGTTGAATGAAAGTCCTCTTCCACCATCCGAGTACGAAGGTGGAGTGGAGGGAGCTGTTCTACACTCGGCGGGGCAGCATGGAGCCTCCTCAGCCAGTATCTCCTCCTCCTTTTGTCTTTTCTTTTTCTTGATTTTCAACTGTTTAACAGCTTCAGCAAGAACTGACTCATCTTCCTCCGAGTCTGAAGATTCGGAGGCTTCTAGATCAGGGTACAGGCCCTTGTCTCTCTTGTCCCCTCTGGATCCTGCTTCACTGGCTGCCTTTTCTGATCTCTCCTCTTGTAACTGTTCTGGGACTGCCTGTCCACTCTCCACCGCCTCACTACAGCGTTGGTCCTCGAGGCAGCTTCGGATCAGTCTCCAAATGGGTCTCACTCGGGCTCTAAGTGCTCCTTGTTCATAAGCAAAATCTAGGTCTCTCCCTAATTTCTCCCATGAGGGGACTGAAGGCTCCCGGTTACAGCGAACCATGGGACAACAACGTCACACTCCTCCAGGAACCTTTCTAGGGTTTTCTTTTCTAATTTTAAACTTTTTGAATGAAGTAGCTCCTGTAGAGCCAAAAAAATTGGGTGCGAAGGAAAAGCGCCCATAGCAAAATCCTTTTCTCTTTCACTTTTGAACTTGCTCATCAGCGAGTCTTATCCCGCTCTCTCTTTATCTACCAAGAAGAGCAAATTGTTTTTCCCCTGCTTTTGTCGCGGATCCCCAATCTACCTGAGGACTCTTCCCTGCTTTTGTTGTGGATCCCCAACTTACCTGAGGACTCTCTGGTGCACCCCCTGACCACTGAAAGTTCTGGCTTGTTGACTGTACAGCGAAAACATGTTCTCCCCGTACGGGCCACCATTTGTCACGCCCATCCTTGCCCGCAAGGAAAGACACAACACCAGGCTCTTCTTTCAGCAGTTTATTCAGGAACCTTGAACATAGCTTTTTCTCTTGGGGGAACCCACTCATAGCTAAATACCTTCTGGACTGCCAATCACAGGGCACCACGTGGGCCATGCAAATAGGTCCAGATACACGGGAGCAAACCAAGAGCTTAGCCTTAGGTAAATAAGGAGTTGTTTATCTCAGAGAGCGCTCACCATGGGAAGGTGGAAGGTGGAAGCCAGCGCCATCTTTAAGGTGTGGCTCCGCAGCTCTCTACAGGAAATCTTGAAACAGGGCACTTTTGCATTATAAATACTCACCCTCTGTTGGTTAGTTACCAACTCAAGCTGAGCTAGGGTCATCTGAGAATAGGGACCCTCATTTGGGAAATGGATCAATGATATTTGCCTGGAAACAAGACTGTGAGAGCAGATTTTCACTTTTAATTGACAAGGCAGGACTCAGCCCATAGTGAGTGATCTGCCTCTGGGTAGGTGGGTGTGAGTTTATAAAATAGGTACTTTAGTAATCCAAGAGGAGAAAGCTAGTAAGCAGCATTCCTCCAGAGTATCTAGTTCAGTTCTGGCCTCCAGGTTCCCACCTATTTTCAGCTTCCACTCTGCCTTCCCTTGATGGACTATATGTAATATGGAAGTATAATCCAAAATATGCTGCAAAAGATGACTTTGGTCATGGTGTTTATCATAGGAACAGAGAAAATTCTGCAATAGAATTTGGCTACTAGGTTCATGAGGTAATGCTGACAGAGATGACTATAGTTTAATGAGGACTGGAAGAATGGTGGAACATTGAGCTGGAAAAGTCATTGAATACTCAGAGATTAATGATCTCTTGAGGATAATAGTGCTGTGAACAAAGAATATGGATGTCTGGCTTAGATAGTTTCAAGGATGGTGAAGGTACTCTACTGAGGCAATTTCTGTGATATTTTATATTAAGACTCTAGGGGTTTTTTGTCAGCCAGGTTTAAAAATGATCTAAGATTAACAAGAAACATCAGTTAAGAAAAATATTAAGGGATTTCAGTCAGCACAGACAGATGATCTAAAAGGGGTCAAGGCTGCAACTCAAGTTGGTTACAGAATATGGAGTTTATGAGCTTTTCCCAAGCAGTACTGATCTTGGCATCATGAGACCTGATGGATTGCAGGGGTCTTGGAAAGCAAATGAACCTAATAACACCAAATAAAGTAGAAATTATTTACTGGTAGCTGATTGTATAAAAGATTAATATTTATTAAGGGTTTTATGTGGAACTGTTATGTGGAACAAAAGCTGTTTGATATAGAGATTGAAGAGTAGGGCAAGTTTTGGAAAGTTGGACTGGTCCACACAGTGGGGGCATCTCCAAGAGCATAGAGAAAAAAGGAAGGAAGAACAGCATGCACTGGGTCTTAGACTGCCTGGCCATGCCCCATACATGGATTCTCAAGACCTTAAGACCACACTTCTGTGTCAAGGTAAATAATACCTGATTTCCACTACAGCTCCCATTTTTGTCTAAATAAGAAACTTTTAAATTTAAATATAAGGCTATATATAATATAAACAATTATAAGATAATGTATAGGAGAGGGAAAATGTAGTATGAGGTTTCTGGCCCCGACTTTCGGGCCTAACCTCAAGGTTTAGGCCCGCAGACCTGTAGACCCATGGACCCGCAGACCCGCAGTCCCACAGTTCCACAGAGACACACAGATGCTTACTATAGTTTTAGGCTGATCAGCCTCAGGCCCAGGCATATCACTTGCTAGCTCTCTACCCTTCATCTAACCCATGTCTCTTGTTCAGCCATGTGGCTCGGTACCTTTCTTTAGAGCTGCATGGTTGTCCTCTGCTTCCTGTGGCTTCTCTCTGGTGCTCTCTCTGGCATTCTGCTCTCAGAGATTTTCTTAGTCTGGTAGTCCCGCCTACACTTCCTGCTTGCCTTTGGCCAACCAGCTCTTTTTATTAAACCAGTGGTTGGGACAATTATTTAAAATGAAACAACACAACGTCCCACAGGAAAAGGCAAACTATAACAACAAAGTATATTTTAAGTATACTAGAATATTGGTAAGTGGCAATATATTGAGATTATTTTAGAGCTGTTTGCTTTTGATATTATGAATCTAGTATTTAAATGTTTTTAGCTAAGATATGAGATGGTCAAAACCTTAACTATTTAGTCTTTAACTTTATCAAAGACCTGAGAAGGAAAATATATTATCTAAATAAGCTGGAAGCATGAGTGAGTAACTTTTAAAATTTAGTAGAAAAATACAGTGACAATCAGCTATCAGGACAGCCACAGCTTTTTTGTAAAGGCCTAAGATATCTGACTTTTTTTTTTTTTTTTTTTTTTTTTTTTTTTTTTTTTTTTTTTTTTTTTTTTTAGAAACAGGGTATTTTGAGAGACTGTTTTGTCTTGGCAGGTTTTAGCAGTCTCTAATGTTTGTCTTGTGGAATGTCTTTGATGTCTAATCCTATTTTGAAAAGGAATGGTACTAGCTGTCTTTTGGATAACAAAACATTAAATGCCATATTTTCTAGGTCTATAAAGTGTAGGGGGATTATGTTGTTCCATTGTAAATAATTGTCCCACCCACTGGTTTAATAAAAAGCACTGATTGGCCAAAGGCAGACAGGAAGTGTAGGCGGGGCTACCAGAATAAGAAAACTCTGGGAACAGGAAGAACAGAGCAGAAATGCCACAGAGACTCCAGAGTTGACAGACAAGCCAGAAGATGCAGAGGACAACTATGCTGCTCTGAGAAAAGGTACCAAGCCTCATGGCTGAACAGGATAAGAATCATGGGTTAGTTTAAGGGTAAAGAGTTAGCAAGTTATATGCCTGGGCCTTAGGCCAATCAGCCTAAATTAATGTAAGCATCTGTGTGTCTCTGTGGGTCTGTGGGTCTTTGGGTCTAAACCTTGAGGCTAGGCCCGAAAGTCCGAGCCAGAGACCTTTTACTACAATAAAATGTTTGAAGATTCTGGTCTACCTGATGTATTTTACTATATATCTGTGAAACTTAAACAACATGTCTACTACATGGCAAACTTAGGTAACTGTGATCTGTAATTTTTATCATCTTAAAGACTAAAACTTATATTATAAAAATAGACAATGACTTTAAATGTGACAATCATAGAAACATTAAACAAAGGTAAGTGTATAGTGCAAAATGAAAACAGTATCTTATATGTCATTATACAAAATATTTTAAATATAAATATATAATATACATTGTGACTAGTATAATTAAGCAGAAGTAAAAATTGCACAGTGGAAATGACATATTTAACATGTATTAATATGTAAAATATTTTAGGAAGAAGCACATGCAAAATATGACAATTATAGATTCAGTTTTATATCAATATATAAATTATTTAGAAATATAAAGTAATTTTAGAATTGGATTTATATCAATATACAAATTATCTTAAACAGACTTAAAACAATTTTACATTTGTATCAATATACAAGAATCTATACCAGTGTAAATTGTTGATGGCTCATATTTGGCTAATTGTTTACAGGTAGATACAATAATCTACCTATATCTGTCCTATTTATTCTTAGGACAGTCTTAGACTTCCTGGCACCATGCCCCATACATGGGTCAAGACCTAAAGACCACACCTCTGTGTCAAAGCAAATAATACCTAATTCTCATTATAACCAAAGGCCAGGGAAGGACATTTCTGAAGGTGCAAGTTTAGTTGAATCAGAAACATCAGGATAAAAAGAGGTTTTGGAGAGGCTGTGACTTGGCACAGTATAGTAGGGTGGGGGATTCCAAGAAGCCACTGGTGAAGGAACAATGTATGGAACCTCTAGTATATTAGAGAGGCCAGTTCCATGGGAATATTTAAAGGGCTGAAGCAATGGTATAGTGCAATGGAGCTGAGAGTATCAGGCAAGTTATGTGCTCTGTGCATGGCAGAACCAAAAGATGTAGGAAATTGAAACATTGTGAGTGAATTCCAAATATGGGATATGGGACTAGAGGTCATGATTTACACTGTGGAGTTTTCATTTTGCTTGATCTGATTGAGTCTGTTGTGAAATATTTAACTATGTAAAGATGTGTTGTTACTTTATTATTGTCTTTATTACTTTAACTGTTGTTTTGTTGCCTTTGTTAAGGATGTGAGAATGTGTTACTTCCGTTTATGCTGCATTTGTTTAATTATGAAAACATGTGCAGTTTTTCACCTTGCCTGACTAAAGCACCTGATTGGTTCAATGAAGAGCTGAATGGCAATAGCTAAGCAGAAGAGGGACAGGTGGGGCTATCAGGCAGAGGGAGTAAGTAGGAGGAGAAATGTAGGTGGAAGAAGAGAGGAAAGAAGAGAAAGTGGTAGAAGGAAATGGAGGTGCCCAGGAGCAGTACTCGGGAAGCTTGCTAGTCAGCTTGACAGAGGAGAACAGAAGAGAAACATGTTAATCTAAATTATAAAAACTAGCCATAAATGAGCATGAGCTAAGGCTGAGCATTCAAATCTAACAAGTCTTCATATCATGAGTTGGGTGCTGGTTGGTGGCCCCAAAGAAAAAGCCTGGTACAGGAATCAGTAGTGGTTCTTCCTATTCAAAAAGCAGAAGGACAGACTTAATTAAGATTTTCAGGAACTTACAATTGAGACCCTTGATCTTTTAAAGAGATACTGAATTTTTAAGGAGACTGAGCATTTAAACTGCATGAGATTTTTAATATTGGAGACTTCTAATGTACTTATTTATTTGTTTTGATTTTTTGTTTTGTAGCCCTGGCTATCTTTGAATGCAAAGACTGATCTGACTCTGCCTCCTGAGTGTTGGGGTTAAATGTGTGTGCCACCCCTGACTGGCTATATTGTGATCTTAAGAATATTTAAGGGCAAATAAAACATGAAAGATTGTACTTTAGTAATCATGTGTTTGTGTGTCACAGTGACAAGCAATCAGTTGTAGTGGTTAGATTTTTCACATTAACACATGTGAGGACACACTTGAGAAGAGAGAACACTAATGTAGAAAATGGTTCTCTCAGATTGACATTTTGGAATGCTATTGGGGAACTCTTTTGATTACGACTTGATGAGGAGTGGCTTGTGTTGCCCTGGAGAGGTGGGCTAGGGTGTTTAAGGGAGGTGGCTGAGTAAGGGGTGAGGAGCACACCAGTAAACTGCATTTCTCCATCACCTCTGCTTTAGTTTCTGCCTCCAGATTCCTGTCAAGCTTGAATTGGTGCCCTGGCTTCCCTTTATGATGGGACTGTGGTGAGGAAGTGTAATTAAAAAGGAGCTCCATCCTAGAGTTATTTTGTCACAGCAAAATAAAGCCAACAATGCACAGCACTTACATTCAAAGCCTTAAAATAATATACAGAAAGATAGTAAAGTCTTTTAAATATGAAGGGAAGGGTTTGTGTAATAAATCACTGGAAGAGATATTCAATTGTCCTCATAGGCCCACAGCCAGCAGAGCTTAAAAGGAATTCATAATGTTTCAGTGGATTCATTTGTAATGACAGATGCATGCCCCTTCCCACATTTATCATCAACATGACCTTTAAATCTCAAATTCTTTAAATCACACAAGCCTATCTAAAGGCATTTTAGAATGCTTTGTAGAAACATGATTTTGAGCTCAGAAACATATACAACCTCGGGATCAAATGTAAAATTTAAGAGTAAATAAGGAAAGTGTGATGTGGGAAGGTCTGTATGCTGTGAATATCAATCTTTAAATAAAGGAGCTGTTTTGGCCCATGTCAGGCACCATAGAAGAAGTAGGTGGGGGAATCAGAATAGGTAGGAAAGGAAGGGCGGAGTCAGAGTCAGACTGAGACAGCCACCCAAGAAGAAACATGTGAGGAACACAGGTGAGCCATGGGCCACATGGCAGACAGATTAATGAGAATGGGTTGATTTAAGATGTAAGAGCTAGCTAGCAATGTGTCTGAGCCATAGACCAAACAGCATGACCTTAATATAAGCATCTGAATCATTTCTGGGGCCTGAGCAGTGGTGGGCAGCTAAGGGGTCTGGGGCTGCAGGTCTGTGGGTCTGGACCTCTGGCCACCTGGGGCCAGAAACCCTACTGTAACAAGTGTATGAAGAATATCGCTTGCTACACTCCCCCTTTCTTTCTTTCTTTCTTTCTTTCTTTCTTTCTTTCTTTCTTTCTTTCTTTCTTTCTTTCTTTCTTTCTTTCTTTCTTTCTTTCTTTCTTTCTTTCTTTCTTTCTTTCTTTCTTTCTTTCTTTCTTTCTTTCTTTCTTTCTTTCTTTCTTTCTTTCTTTCTTTCTTTCTTTCTTTCTTTTTGTAATTTTTACCTTAATATTCTATGTCATCTTTCTGTTATATCCTGGTCTTGAGTACTATAAGGAATGCTTGTAATATGATTAATATCCCATTACTTCTTAAATTTTTATGTATGTATGTGTGTACATATGTATGTGTCTACCTACCTACCTGTCACATTCTAACCAGTTTCCCCTGCCCCCTTGCCTCTCAGTCCTTTAACTTCACCTCCCATCCACCCTTCCTCCATTTCTCTGCAGAATAGGGAAGGCTTCCCATTGATATCAATCAGCATTATAAAGAGTAGGCATCTCCTCTTCTATTAAGGGTGGATGAAGTTAGGAGTAAAGGGTACCAAAAGAAGGCCACAGAGTTGAACAGCCCCTGCCCTCACTGTTAAGAGTCACAAGAAGACCAAACTACACAGCTGTAGCATATATGCAGTGGGCCTACATCAGTCCCGTTTAGCAGTTCAGTTTCTTTGGCCACTATAAGCCCAGGTTAGTTGATCTTGTGGGTTTTCTTGTGGTTACCTTGACTCTTTTGGCTCCTACAATACTACCTCCCCCTCTTCTCAGGACTTCCAAGCTCCACCTAATATTTGGCAGTGGGGCCCTGCATGTTTCTGTCACTTGCTGGGTGAAGCCTCTCTGATGAGAACTGGCTAAGCACCAACCTATGAGTATAGAAGAATATTATTAGGAATCATTTCATTGACTCTTCATTATTGGCAGTCATCCTTAGTTCCATTTTATGTCTCTAGGCTATCTGGTCTCTGGGTCCTGGCCTTCCATGCAGTATCAAGGGTGGGATCTTCCCATGGTAGACCAGTCATTGATTGGACACTCACAATTTCTCTGCCACCTTTACTCCCAGTGTATCTTGTAAGCAGAACAAATTGCAGGTCAACATGACTGGGTTGGTGTCCCAGTCCCTCCACGGGAAATCTTCCATAATCACAAGAAGTGGTTGGTTCAGGTTTTGTATCTTCTATTACCAAAATCTTAGCTAGGGTCGCACTCATAGATTCCTGGGAGTTTCCATTGCACTAGGTTGCTGGCTCATCCCAGAGGTAACCTCAATTCCACTTGTCTCTCTCAGCATTCTTTCCCTTCCATCTTGTCATTCCTTTGTCCATTCCCTCTCCCTATTCAGACCACGTCTCCTTCCACTGGTCATTCACATTGAGATTCATGAGCCCTTTGGAGCCTTCTTTGTTACTTAGCTTCTCTGGGTCTCTGGATTATCATGTTTACAACTTTACAACTGATATCCGCTTACCAGTGAGTACATACCATGTTTGCCTTTCTGTGTCCTTGTTATCTCACTCAGGATAATATCTTCTAGTTCCATCTATATGCCTGCAAGTTCATGATATCATTGTTTTGAAAACTGAGTAATATTGCACTTGGTAAATATACCATCTCTTATTTATCCATTATTTTGCTGAGGGACATCTATGTTGTATCCAGTTTCTGACTGTTAGAAAGTTCCTATAAACATAGGAACAAATGTCTTTGTGGTATGATTAAGCATTCTTTTGGGTATAGTCCCAAGAGTGGTATAGCTGGATCTTGAGAGAGATAGATTGCCAATTTTCTGAGAAACTGCTGTACTGACTTCTAAAGTGACTATATATGTTTACACTCCCATCAGCAACAGAGGGATGTTCCTGTTACTCCACAACCTCCCAACATGAGCTGTCATTAATATATTTGATCTTAGCCATTCTAAGAGGTATAATATGGAATCTGAGTTATTTTCATTTACATTTACCTTATGGTTAAGGATGTTAAACATTCCTATTTGAGATTCTTCTATTGGGAATCCCTTGTTTAAATCAGTACCCCCATTTTTAATTATATTATGTGATATTTTTTTCAAGTTCTTTATACATTTTGGATATCAGCCGTCAGTCAGATGTGGAATTGGTGGGGATTTTTTTCCCATTTTGTGGGATGCCAATATTTTTTAAACAGTGTCCTTAGCCTTATAAAAACTTTTCAGTTTCATGAAGTACCTTTTAAAGTGTTGATCTTAGTGTCTGCACTGTTGGTGTTCTGTTCAGGAAGATATCTCTGTGCCAGTGCATTCAAGGCTATTTCCATTTACAGCATACATTTTTGGGGAGCTAAGTGGTTGCAGGCGAGTCCAACTGCAGGGCTAGGCCAGGCCAGAAACTCTTACAACAATTTCTTGCTTTCTCTTTAGTCAGGTTCAGTTTATCTGGTTTTAGGTTGATGTCTTTAATCCACTTGGACTTGAGTTTTGTGCAGGATGATAAGTATGGATCTACTTGTAGTTCACACACTGACATCCAGTTATACCAGCACTATTTGTTGAAGATGTTTTCTTTTTACATCAAATAATTTTGGATTTTTTAACAAAAATCAAGTGTCTATAAGTTTGTGGATATACTTCTGGGTTTTTGATTCAATTATATTGATTAATATGTCTCTTTTATGCCAATATTATGCACTTTTTTGTTTTGTTTTTTAGAGACAGGGTTTCTCTGTGTATCTTTGGGGCCTGTCTTGGAAATCACTCTATAGTCCAGGCTGGCCTTGAGTTCATAGAGATCTGCCTGCCTCTGCCTCCTGGACGCTGAGGTTAAAGGCATGCGACACCACTGCCTGGCACCATGAAGTTTGTATTGCTATTATAGCTCTACACTACAGCTTGAAGACAAAGATGGTGATGCCTCCAGAGGTTCATTTCTTGTTGAGGATTGTTTTAGCTCTCATGAGTTTTTTCCCTTATTAAGTTGAATGTTCTTCTTTCAAGATCTGTAAAAAATTGTTGAAATTTTGATGGGAATTGTGTTGAGTCTATAGATTGCTTTTGGTAAGATTTCTATTATTCCTGTTAATCCTACCCATCCATGAACATGAGGGAATTGTCCATCTTCTGATGTCCTCTCTAATTTCTTTCTATTATCATTATTTTTATTTAAAAACATTCCCATAACACCACTTCTTCCCTTCACTCCCTGTCTTCCAGTCTTCCCTCAGACTCTTCCCACCCCAACCCCCATTTAATCCTCAAGGTGGAATCCCAAGTGAGTCAGTTCTGTCTGGCATATCCACTTGAAGTAGGACTGAGTCCCTCCTTCAAGTATCAAGACTAAGGAAAGTGTTCCCCTGAAGGGTATGGGCTCCGAGAAGCCAGTTCATGCACCAGAAATAAACTCTTGTCTGAGTGCAAGAGGCTCCACAAACTGCCCACTTGGTTCTATAGTCATCTACATGCAGAGTGTTTAGATCCATTTCATAAAGGTTTGTCAGCTGTGAATATGTGAGTTCCCAATAGCACAGGTCAGCCTACTCTGTGGGTCTCCTCATCATGATCCTGATGCCTTTGCTCATGCAATCTCTACTCTCTCTTCAGCTGGACCCAGTGTTTAGCTATGGATCTCTGTATCTGCCTCCATCAGTTGCAGGATGAAGGTTCTATAATGGCAATTAGGGTGGTTATTCATTTGATAATAGAGGAAGGCCAATTTAGGCACCCTCTCCACTATTGCTTGGAGTCCTAGCTGGGTTCATTTTGTGGGTTCTCGAGTCTTTCCCTAGCACTAGGTTTTTTTCACAAACCCCACAATGGCTCCCTCTATCAAGATATCTACTTCTTTGTTCTCCCCCATTCAACCATCCCATTCTATCATGTTCTCTTCCTACCACCCCTTGTTCCCCCCCCTCGTATAATCCCAATTTACTCAAGATATCTCCTCTATTTCCCCTTCCCAAGGGATCTATGGATGCCTATCTAAAATTATTCTTGTTACCTATCTGCTTGGGGGTTGTGGATTGTAGCCTGGCATTCCTTTGTTTTCTGTCTAAAATTCACTTATGAGTGAGTACATACCATGCCAATATTTCTGGGTCTGTGTTACCTCACTCAATATGATATATTCCAGATCCATCCATTGGCCTTCAAATTTCAGGATGCCAATTTTTTTTTTTTACTGTTAAATAGTATTCCATTGTGTAGATGTACCACAGTTTGTTAATCCATTCTTCAGTTGAGGGCATATAGATTGTTTACAGGTTCTGGCTATTACAAATAATGCTGCTATGAACATAGTTGAGCTAATGCCCTTGGGGTCAGAATGTGCACCCTTTGCATATATGCCCAATAGTGGTATTGCTTGATCATTGGGGAGATTGATTCCCAGTTTTCTGAGGAACCTCCATTTTCATTTCCAAAGTGGCTGTTCAAGTTTACATTCCCACCAACAATGGAGGAGTGTTCCCCTTGCTCTGTATCCTCTTTAGCATAGGCTGTCATATGTGATTTTGATCTTAGCCATTCTGACAGGTGTGGGATGGTTTCTCAGAGCTGTTTTTATTTGGATATCTTTAATGGCTAAGGATGTTGAGCAATTCTTTAAATGTCTTTAGCCATTTGAAGTTCTTCTGTTAAAAATTCCGTATTTAGCTCTGTACCTCATTTTAAACTGGATTCTTTGGCTTTTTTGATCTGTAGTTTCTTGAGTTCTCTATAGATTTTAGAGATCAGTCTTCTGTCTTATGTAGGGTTGGTGAAGATCTTTCCTCATTCTGTAGGCTGTTGTTTTGTTTTATTGACTGTGTCCTTTGCCTTACAGAAGCTTCTCAGTTTCAGAAGGTCTCACTTATTAATTGTTGCACTCAGTGTCTATGCTACTACTGGTGTTATAATTAGGAAGTGGTCGCCTGTCCCAGTGAGTTGGAGGGTATTTCCCACTTTCTATTCTATCAGGTTTCAGTTAACTGGGTTTATGCTGAGGCCTTTGATCCACTTGGATTTGTGTTTTGTGTATGATGATATGTTTGGATCTATTTACATTCTTCTACATACCACCATCCAGTTATGCCAGCACCATTTGTTGAAGATACTATCTTTTTTTCCACTGTACATTTTGGCCTCTTTGTCAAAAAATCAGGTGTTCATAGGTTAATGTGTGGGTTAATGTCAGAGTCTTTAATTTTATTCAGTTGATCCACAAGTCTGTTTTTAGGCCAGTATCAGGCTGTTTTTAATTACTGTCATTTTATAGTATAGCTTGAAGTCAGGGATGGTGATATCTCCTGAAGTTGAACAGGATTGTTTTGGCAATCCAGGGTATTTCGTTATTCCATATGAAGTTGAGTAATGTTCTTTAGAGGCTTGTGAATAATTGTGTAGGAATTTTTTTTATGGAGATTGCATTGAATCTATAGATTGCTTTTGGTAAAAGTGCCATTTTTATTATGTGAATCCTACCTATCCAGGAACATGGGAGATCTTTCCATTTTCTGATATTTTCTTCAATGACTTAATGTTCTTGTAATACAGGTCTTTCACTTTTTTTTTGGTTAGAGTTACCCCAAGATATTTGATGTTATTTGCAGCTATTGTAAAGGGTGATGTTTTTCTGATTTCTTTTCACCCCTTTTATCATTTTTGTACAGGAAGGATATTGATTTTAAAAAATTAATCTTGTATCCTGCTACATTGCTGAAGCTGTAGGAGTTCCCTGGTAGAATTTTAGGGGTTACTTATGTATATGTACTATATTATCATCTACTAATAGTGATAGTTTGATATCTTTCTTTCCAATTTGTACCCTTGATCTCCTTTTGTTGTCTTATTGCTCTAGCTAAAACTCTGAGAACTCCATTGAATGGGTAAGAGGAGAGGGAAGTCTTGTCTTGTTTCTGATTTTAGTGGGATTGCTTTGAGTTTCTCTCCATTCATTTTGATGCCGCCTGTTGGCTTTTTGTAATATTGCATTTATTGTTTAGGTATTTTCCCTGTATTCCTGATCTCTCCAGAACTTCTATCAAGTAGGAGTGTTGGATTTTGTCAAAGCTTTTTCAGCATCTAATGAGATGATCATGTGGTTTTTTTCTTTCAGTTTGTTTATATGATGGATGACATTCACAGTTTTTTGTATGTTGAACCATCCCTGCATCTCTGGGATGAAGCCTACTTGATCATGGTGGATGATTTTTTGATATGTTCTTGGATTCAGTTTGCCAGTGTTTTATTGAGTATTTTTGCATCAATGTTCATGAGGCAGATTAGTCTGTAATTATCTTTCTTTGTTGCATCTTTGTTTGGTTTGGATATCAGGGTGACTGTAGCCTCATAAAAAGTTTGGCAGTGTTCCTTATGTTTCTATTGTGTAGAACAATTTGAGGTATATTGGTATTAGTTCTTCTTTGAAAATCTGATAGAATTCTACTTTCAAACCACCTGACCCTTTTTTATTTTTTTATTTTATTTTAAGTTGGGACAATTTTAATAACTGCCTCTATTTCCTTGGAGGTTATTTAGGTCATTTATCTGGTCTTGATTTAATTTGGTAAGTGGTACCTGTCTAGAAAGCTGTCCATTTCTCCCAGGTTTTCCAACTTAGTGGAGTATAGATTTTCGAAGTATGTCCCTAATGATTCTCTGAATTTATTTGGTGTCTCTTGCTATGTCCCCATTTTCTTTTCTGATTTTGTTAATTTGAATATTTTCTCTCTTCTTTTTGATTAATTTGGACATGGATTTGTCTATCTTGTTCACTTTCTCAAAAAGTCAACTATTCATATCATTGATTTTTTGTATTGTTCTCTTTGTTTTGATTTTTATTGATTTAAGCCCAGAGTTTTATTATTTTTCTGCCATCTGCTTTTTCTGTGTGAGTTTGCTTTTATTTTTTCTAGAGCTTTCAACTGTGCTGTTAAGTCTCTTGTGTGATATTTCTCCAGGTATTATATGTAGACACCTAGGCTATAAACTTTCTTCTTAGCATTTTGGGGGTATGTTGTGAATTAATTTTTATTGAATTCTAGTAAGTTTTTAATTTCTTTATTTCTTTTTTGACCCAGAGGTGGTTCATTTGAGGGATGTTCAGTTTTCATAAATTTGTAGGATTTCTCTGGTTTGGATTGTTGTTGAACTGTAACTTTCATCCATGATGGTATGATAGGATACAAAGGATTATTGCCATTAGTTGTATCTATTCATATTTGGTTTATGACCAAGTATGTGGTCAATTATATGGAAAGTTCCATGGGGTGCTGAAAAGAAGGTATATTCCTTTGTATTTAGGTGGAAAGTTCCATATATCTATTTAGTCTATTTGAATCATAAAACCTGCTAGATTGCTTATTTCTCTGTTAAGTTTCTGGTAGACCTATCCATTAGTGAGAGTGGGGTATTGCAGTTTTCCACTATTGATGTGAGGGATTTGATGTGTGAGTTAAGCTTTACTAATGTTTCTTTTATATGTGTGAGTGCCCTTGTTTTGGGGGCATAAATGTTCAGGATTAAGACTTCATCTTGATGGATTCTCTTCCCAAGATGAATAAGTAACGTCCATCCTGGTCTCTTTTGATTGATTTTCATTTGAAGTCTATTTTATTAAATATTAGATTAGCTACACCAGCTTGTTTCTTAAGTCTATTTGATTGGAAAGTCTTTTCCCAACACTTTACTCTGAGGTTCTGTCTGTCTTTGAAGTTGAGGTGTGTCTCTTGTATGCAGCAGAAAGATGTATTCTGTTTTCATATCCATTGTGTTAGCCTGTGTCTTTTTATAGGTGAATTGAGTCCATTGATATTAAGAAATATTAATGACCAGTGATTGTTAATTTCTGTTATTTTTGGTGGTAGTGTGTGTGTGTTTCTTTTCCTTGAGATTTTTTTCTGTGGAATTATTTATTTCTTGTGGCTTTGTGGGTGAACCTAGCTTCCTTAGGTTGAAGTTTTCCTACTAGTGCTTTCTGTAGGGCTGGATTTGTGGATAGTGTTGTTTAAATCTGATTTTGTCACGAAGTAATCTTGTTTACTCTATCCATGATGATTGAAAATTTTGCTGGGTTGAGTAGTCTGGGCTGGCAACTGTGCCTCTTAGTGTCTGTATAACATATGACTAAGACCTCTGGCTTTCATTGTTTCCATTGAGTAGTCAGGTGTTATTCTGATGAGCCTGCCTTTATAAGTTACTTGGCCTCTTTCCTTTGTAGCTCTTAATATTTTTTCTCTATTCTGTATGTTTAGTGGCTTAATTATTATGTGGTAAGCAGAATTATTTTGGAGTCTTGTCTATTAGATGCTTTGTAAACTTCTTGTATCTTTACAGGCATTTCCTTCTTTAGATCGAGAACTTTTTTTTCCCCGTGATTTTGTTGAATATATTTTCTATGCCTTTGAGCTGGTCTTATTTTTCTTCTTCTCTCCTCCTCTTCTATTCCTATTATTCGTAGATTTGGTCTTTATGTGGTGTCCCATATTTCCCGAATATTTTGTCTTATGACTTTCTTGGCTGTAGTGTTTTCTTTGATTGATGTATCAAATCTTCCACACCAGAGATTCTCTCTTCCATCTCTTGCATTCTGCCAGTTATGTTTGCATCTGTAGTTCCTGTTTGTTTATTCAGACTTTTCAGCTTTCCCTCAGTTTGTGTCTTCTTCAGTGCTTCTATTTCAATTTTTAAATCTTGAATTGTTTTTTTCACCTGTTTGGTTGCATGTTCTTGCTTTTCCTTATTTTATTTAAGGGATTTGTTGATCTTGTCTAATTTTTTTTGTCTGTCTTTTCCTCTATTTCTTTAAGGAAAGTTTTATTTACTTTTTAAAGGCTTCTATTATCTTCATAAAGTTTTTAAAGTAATTTCCTCATGTTTCTTGTATATTTGGTATATTCAGAGCTTTCTTGGTTGTAGAACCTCCATATTCTGGTGGTGTCATATTGTTATTTATGTTGTTATATGTATTCTTGCACTGGCACCTGTTCATTTTTCCTTGGATTGATGCAGGATTTGTGTATATCACGGGGAACTGATCTTGGTGCAATCTGATCTGGCTGTGTCTGTGTCTCAGGAGCCCCTCTTTGTTCAATCTGAGCTCTTGGTCTATTTGGACATATTGTATTCTATGTCTTAGTGAGTGGTTCTTGTTCCAATAGGAACTAACTGTTTTTGTGTCTCAGGGATCCAATCTTGGTCTAATATGAGCTCTTGATACAGTAAGAACTCGATCCAATAGGCCCTGGCAAATTGTGAGTTTCAGGGAGTCACTGAGGTTACTCTTAATCTGATAAGCGCTGTTGAACTGTGTTTCAGGTAGCTGCTTTTGATCCAATAGGTGCTGGCAAATTGTGGATCACAGGGATTCACTGAGGTCACCAGGTAATGGGATGGTTTGGGGGATGGGGCATAATTTGTAGTCCAACCAACTGGGGTTTTAGTGTGGAGTTCTGGCCTGCAGGAATTTTCCCTGCTTGCCTGGGTTTAGGAAAGCAATGGGTCTTGAACTTCTTTATTTAAGTCTTGAAGTTCTTGTCATATAGATCTTTCGCTGGTATTTATGCTATTTGTGGTGATTGTGAAGGGTGTTATTTTACTGATTTATTTCTCAGTCCGACTGTCATTTATACATAGGAGGGCTATTGACTCCTTTTAGTTTATTTCCAGCCAGTTCATTGAATTTGTTTATCAGCTGCATGAGTTTCCTGGAGGAACATTTGGGGTTAATTATTTTACTCTCATGTCATCTGCACCTACTAGTGCTTTGACTTCTTCCTTTTGAATTTGTATCCCTGGATATCCTTTTGTTGCTCTATTGCTCTTGCTAGAATTTCGAGTGCTATATTGAATATATATGGAGATAATGGACAACTTGATCTTGTCCCTGATTTTAGTTGAATTGCTTTATTTCTCTTGATTTTATTTTAGGCTGGCTATGGGTTTGCCATATATTGCCTTTATTATGTCTAGGTATGTCCTTGTATCTCTGATCTCAAAGTCTTTTATCATGAAGAAGTGTTGGATTTTGTCAAAGACTTTTTCAGCATCTGATTAGATAATCATGTGATTTTTTTTATTGCAGATGGTTTATTTGATAGATTAATTGGCAGATTCTTATATGTTGAACTATATAATGAAGCCAACTTTATCATAATGGATAATCTTTTTGATGTGTTCTTGAGTTCGTATGTTTTGAGTAGTTTCGCATGAATGTTCATGAGGGTCTGTAATTCTTATTTGTTTTGAGTCTTTGTGTGATTTGGGTATCAGGACGACTGTGACCTCATAACATAAATTTGACAATATTCCTTCTTTTTTATTTTATGAAATAATTTGAGAATTATTGGTATTAGCTTTTTCTGAAGGTCTAGTAGAATTTTCACCAAACCATCTGGACCTGAGAATTTTTTGGGGGGGCTGGGAGATTTTTAATTATTGCTTCTACTTCCTTTGGGGTTCTAGTTCTATTTAAGTTGTTTATTTGATCTTAATTTAACTTTGGTAAGTAGTATGTTTTTCAAAAGGTTCCAATTCCAGTGTAGCACAAATGTTTGAAGTATGACATAATGATTCTTTGAGTTTACCCAGTGTCTAGAGTTATTCCCCCCCCTTTCTAATTTTGTTAATCTGGATATTCTTTATATTTATTTTAATTGGATAAGGGTTTGTCTATCTTATTGATTTTCTCAAAGAATCAACTCTTTGTTTCATTGATTCTTTGTATTGTTCTCATGTTTCTGTTTATTGACTGCAGCCTTGAGTTTGATTATTTCCTGCAATTTATTACTCTTGAGTGTGTTTGCTTTTGTTCTAGAACTTTCAGGTGTTCTGTTAAGTCTAGTATGAGATCTCACTAATTTTTCTATGATTAGTACTATGATCCTTCCTCTTAGCACCAGCTTTTATTATTATGTCCAATAAATTTAGTTTGTTGTAAATTCATTTTCATTGAATTCTTGGAAGTATTTAATGTCTTCCTTGAGCCAGTGGTAACTCAAACTCAAACTTCCATGAGTTTGTAGGCTTTCCTTTGCTTCTGTTGTTGTTGAAGTCCAACTTTGCTCCATGGTGATTTGTTAAGACAAAAATCTTATTTCAATTTTTTTCATCTGCTGTGACTTGCTTTGTGGCTGAGCATATGGTCAACTTCAGATAAGGTTCTATGTGGTTCTGAGAAGAAGGTATATCCTTTTTGTCTGTTTGGGTGAATTGTTCTGTAAATATGTTAGGCCCAATTGAGTCATAATGTTTGTTTGGTCCATGACTTTTCTGTTTAGTTTCTGTCTGGATGATTTGTGCATTGGTGGACATGAGGCACTGAAGTCTTCCACTATTAATGTGTGAAGTTCAATGTGTCGTTTATGTTTTTGGAATGTTTCTTTTACAAATATGGGTGCCCTTGTATTTGAGATATAGATGTTCAGAATTGTGATGACATCTTGGTGGATTTTCCCTCTGATGAGTATGAAGTTTCCTTTTCCATTTCTCTTGATTATTTTTGTGTAAAGTCTATTTTGTTACATATTAGAATGGCTACATCAGCTTGTTTCTTGGGTGGTTGTATGGAAAATCTTTTTCCAACCTTTTACTATGAGGCAATGTTCCTTTTTGTTGGTACATTTCCTGTTTACAGCAAGTAATAGATTCTCTTTTCACATCCATTCTGATAGCTTGTGTTCTTTTTTTATGGAATTTAGTCCATTGATACTGAGAAAAATATTTAATGAGCAGTGATGGTTAATTCTTGGTATTCTGATGTTGATATTGGTATAGGTAGTGTGTGTATGCGTCTCTCCTTTTGGTTTTGATGTTGTGAAATCATTTACTTCTTATGTTTTCTTGGGTTTTATTAACCTGTCTTGGAGTTTTCCTATTAGTATTTTCTGTAGGGCTGGATTTGTGAATAAATATTGTTAAATTTGGTTGTGTCATAGAATATCTTTTCTCCATCTAGTTGATTAAAAGTTTTGTTGAGTACAGTAGTTTAGGATGGCATCTGTGATCTCTTAGAGCCTGAAAAGCATCTGTCCAGACCCATCTGGCTTTTATATTCTCAGCTGAGAAGTCAGTTGTAATTTTAATAAGTCTGCTATTATATAATACTTGGCTCTTTTCCTTTGAACTTTTTAATATTGTTTCTTTGTTCTGTACATTTAATGTTTTTAATTTGTGCTATGAGGACTTTCTTTTCTAGTGTAATCTATTTGATGTTCTTGAACTTCTTGGACATTTATAGGCATCTCTGCCCTTACCTTAAAAATTTTTTTCTCTTTTGATTTTGTTGGAAATATTTTCTAGAATTTTGACATGGGCTTCTTTTATTCCTATTAATTTTAGATTTGGTCTTTTCACAGTGTTCCAGATTTTCTGATAATTTGTGTTAGGAATATTTTAGATTTAACATTTTCCTTGATTGATGAATCAATTTATTGTATCTTCTATACCTGATTCTCTCATCTCTTGTATTCTGTTGGTAACATGTGTGTCTGTCATTACTGTTTGTTTCTTTACATTATTTTCCATCTCCAGACCTTAAAGGTTTATAAATTAATGGTGACACATAAATAAAAACAGCAAGTTCTATCTGTTGCAGTCAGGAGAAAGAAGTATTAATAATGAATATCTGGTCTATGAGTCCTTTCTAATCCATCAATAAAATAAGTTTTTGCCTGTGGAATGAGAAAAGGTTGGACTTTTGTAATCATAAATTCATGTCATATGAGAAAACCCCTATCTTGCTGGCTGGATAAAGATTTCCTACCTTTCCATAGTAATGTGCAAATGATTTTAAAGTCCATACAGTTTTTAAACATTTAAATATTTCAATTTTCCTGAAGCTGCACTGGAAATATCAACCACACCTCATGAGCCTAGTAAGAAATTGATAAATAAAACCAACATTTTATAGGCTCTTTTAAATCTTCACCAAAATGGAGGGAATTCAAGATTAGATTGATCAATAGATTACTTTCCCCACGCTTCAGGGTCATTTTCAGAAAATGGAGGCTCCAGTGAGGGAGCTGAGGAGCATTCCTCAGCACACATATACTTTTAATTTTTCCTGAACAAGCAAAATTAACATTTGTGCCTCTTTTACCAATTCAAAGTTTGATCATGAAGTTTATATGTATTCCCCAAATTTGGTATGAGTCCATCATTAATGTCCTCCTCATCTCTAGATTGACAACAGTCCATGTCAATGACCACAGGACACAAAGTTGAACAGGGATCTTCCTTGTTTCTATGCCTTTACAATATCATTTTTGGCTCTGTCCTATACTCTAAAATTCTATCTTCTGGAAACCAGAAATTACAATCATAATTAATTTGTAAGCAATCTAGTAATTGTGATTTTAATATATGCCTTCTTTAAAAAATACACAAAGTAAACATAAGAAAAAGCTCCCTACCCCCCATTTCTGCCCCATTATTTGCATGCACCCCCTTCTCTGAGGGTCCAATCCTTAACTTGTAGGCAGTTTCCAGTTTCTTTCAAGTGCCACTTTTCACCACTCTAGAGGTGGTGGGATTAGGGAGAATGAAGTCAATAAATGAGGAAGACTAAGGTATCATACAATAGCCAACTTTATTCACTGTCCCATACATTTTATATACTGCAGATTAAGAAAGGTCATGAATAAAGTTCTCATGAATTCAAGCTATATATAAAATAACAAAAAAGCCACATAAGGGCAAAAACATGTTTTTCATTGAAGGATTGAATGTTTTCTATCCTTCTGGGAATGGACTCTGAACATTGTTTCTGGTTGTAATTGTAAACACAGTTCTTTTTATGTGAATGAAGACAACAAAAGATTTACTTGAGTAGAGATGAGTCCAGATTATATTAGGCAAATCTCAATAATGTGATATATTCTTTTTAATAAGTTATTTTATTTTACATGCTTAGGTGTTTTGTTTGTAAGACTATGTGAGGGTGCATAACCTGAAAAAGGACTTACAGTTGTGAATTTCCATGTGGATGCTGGGAATTGAAACTGTCTTCTAGAAGAACACCTAGTTTGCTTAACTGCTGAGCCATCTGTCCATAACTTTTAAATTCATTTTTGGAGACAGGAATTCTTAGTATTTCAGCAATGAAACACCATGACCAAATAACAAGATGGGGAGGAGAGGGTTTATTCAGCTTACATTTCAGCATTTCTTTTCATTACTGAAGGAAGTGAGGACAGGAACTCAAGCAGAGCAGGAACTTGGAGGCAGGAGCTGATGCAGATACCATGGAGGAAGCTGCTTACTAGCTTGCTCTACATGGCTCGCTCAACTTGCTTTTTTATAGTACCTTCTCCATCAATCACTATTTAAAAATGCCTTACAGCTGGATCTTTTGGAGGCACTTTCTCAACTTATTTTCCCTCCATTAAAAGAACTCTAGTTTGTGGGTGAGACTGACATAAAACTAGCCAGTACAACTGACCATTTGTCAACTTGACACCCAAACATTACTAATAAGCCACCAACCTTTCTTACTCATTCCCAAGATCTCACATTAAAAACAAAATAACTTTAATAAAAGTTCCACAATCTTTACAAATTCAAACACATTAATATTTCTTCTTAAAAATACCTAATCTCTTTATAAATTCAAAATCTCTTTTAAAAATTCAAAGTCTTTCAGCTATGGCTTTTGTAAAAATCAAAATTAAATTATATACTTTCAAGAGGGAAGAATCAGGGTGGTCAAGTCACACCTTAAAAAAAAGGATAAACAAACTCCAACAGTATAAATAACTATTACAAATGACCAGGATCCATTCACAATCTTCAGGGCTTCTCCAAAGGGTAACTTCTCTGAATCTGCCCTCTTTAGTACCCACAACTTCTCTTCTAGGCTCTGACTGGTTCTGCTTCACCACTGCTGATGGTCTCAATGGACACCCCATGGTATTGGCATCTCTGAAATGATTGAGTCTCTGCCTGCTGTGCAAAGCTTTACCTCTTTTTATGTTCATGGGATTTTTTTTCTAGTATGTATTCTTTCATGATTTTGACAATGATTCTTATAGGCAAAACCTTTACCACACTGATTACATTCATAGGAATTCTCTCCATTATGACGTCTTCTTTCATGCCTGCGAAGACTACTCCTCTGCAAAGGCTTTACCACATTGATAACATAAATAGGGTTTCTCTCCAGTATGAATTTTTTCATGACTGTGAAGATGACTCTTCTGTGCAAAGGCTTTACCACACTGATTACATAAATAGGGCTTTTCTCCAGTATGACTTCGTACATGCTTTTGAAGAGTACTGCCATCAGCAAAGGCATTATCACACTGATTACAAATATAGGGTTTCTCCCCAGTATGACTTCTTTCATGCTGGTGAAGATTAATCTTTTGTGCAATGGCTTTACCACATTGATTACATTCGAAGGGTTTCTCCCCAGTATGACTTCTTTCATGCTTGTGAAGACTAATCTTTTGTGCAAAGGCTTTACCACATTGATCACATTCATAGGGTTTCTCTCCAGTATGAATTCTTTCATGCCTTTGAAGACAACTAGGATATGCAAAGGCTTTATCACATTTATTACATTCATAGGGCTTCTTTCCACTATGATTTCTTATATGTTGTTTAAGATTACTGGAATTTGCAAAGGCTTTACCATATTGAATGCATTCATAGGGTTTCTCTCCAGTATGATTTCTTTCATGCTTGTGAAGACTGCTGCTGTCTGTGAAGGCTTTACCACATTGATAACAAACATAGGGTTTTTCTCCAGTATGACTTCTTTCATGCCTGTGAAGATTACTCATCTGTGCAAAGGCTTTACCACAATGATTACACTGATACAGTTTCTCTCTAGTCTGAATTCTTTCATGCCTGTAAAGATCATCAGTACTTACAAAGGCTTTACCATATTGATTACATTCATATTTCTCTCTAGTATGAGTTATTTCATGTATTTGAAGATAATTTTGACATCGAAAGGCCTTTCCACACTGATGACATCCATACTGTTTCTCATTATTATGAGTTCTGGGTACTTGAGGATAACTAGGATATGCAAAGGCTTTATCACTTTGATTATATTCAGAATGTTTCATTTTCAAAGGAGTTCTATCATGTAACTGTAAGGAGAAATTAGATGTAAATGTTGTATCCCATTGTTTACATTCATAGGGTTCCTCTTCATCATCAGATCTTCTGTGTTTCTGAAGACACCTATGATGGTTCATGTCTTTAGTACATGTCTCACATTTGTAACATCCTTTTCCTATGTGAGTTTTTTCTCCTTTTTGAAAAGAATTGGAAAAGCTCAGAGTTTTACAACATTGATCACATTCATAACATTTTCCTGTAGTGTGAGTTACATTACATGTACAATGTAAATGAAAACATATGGAAAAATTTCCATATTCCTTGTACTCACAAGGCTCTTTTCCACTATGAGTTTGTTGATATATTCCCAATGAAGTTGGAAATCCAATCAATTCTACATTTGAATCATCATCACTATATCTTCTCATAGTGGAAACTACAACATATCTTCTAATTTTTCTGGGAGAGAGAGAGGTACATTGCTTTTTTCCATATCCCTTATGCTCACATGACTTGAATCCAGGATGACAGATAATATACCTATTATAGGAACAATTACAAACAAAAGGTTTTCACAATGCATTCATACAGTTTTACTTTTTATTCCTCATAGAGATGTGGTATAGGGATTAATGTCTCTTCACCACAACACCCTTCTTGATTGTTACAAACTGCCTTCTCACTAAACTATGATAATCCACTAGAAGTATATCAGCAACAGTAGCTTTACTATGTACTATCTACTTATAAAATGTCTTGGAAATACCTTAGTTCCTTAATAAATATGAATGTCTTTACAATACTTGAATGGAATGAAACTGTATAGATGGAATGTTCTACAACACGGATCTCATGGGGCTATAATATGGTGACATTTGTTTAAGGCATTGTTTCCTTGGTTTTTTTTTTTTTTTTTTTTTTTTTTTTTAAGAGGAACACCTTGAGAACACAGATCAGCTACCTGAAACAAAGTACATGATGTTGTAAGAATTTAATAATCATCACAATGCTGCATTTATTTGCACTGTTGCTTTTCATTAAATATGGCATATTAAAATTTCTTCAAAAACACAAATATATCTTCTTGCACATGAAAATTACCTTCCATGTCTTCTAGAACCCTGACAATGTTCTTCAATATTCTGGTCTTCCCATATGTAGCCTAAAATATAGTACCAAAATTGTATGATATATTATTAGAAATTATGCAAAATTTGAGTTATCTTTAGTGATTTTTAGAAGCATGCCTGTCTTATTCAACATTCTTCCCTTTTAACAGTCAAAATCAATGTGGCTCACCAATCTCCAGGAAAGGCTTGTCCCTTTAAGTTAGAATGTGACAGAAAGCTTACATACTTACCTACAGAAATGAGGCTCTCACAGGTGTCCAGCATCACGTCTATGTAGAGACTCTTCTGGGAAGAATTCAGCAAAGACCACTCTTCCTGAGTGAAGTTCACACTCACATCCTCATAGGTCACTGCATCCTAAAATATCCCATACACATATATAATAGAAATGTTGAGACTAAATGCATTTCAAACGTATACTTCATTGTGAACACATCTAGATTATTTCTGTGTGTTTAACAAATTCATTTCATATCAAAGAATTTCAAATGCAATCACTAAGTCATTTTAGAAGGAAACAGAAAGGGAGGACCATGACTTTTACTTCTCAGCCGGCTCACAGATATAGAGAGACATGCAAACAGAGCAATAGTATTGACTAAACATCAACAAAATTGTATCAAATTACTGACATCATAAAAAGATAGACAAAATGATCATGGTGATACACACTTTTAATCACAAAACTCAGGAGGCAGAGACAAGTAAATCTCTGTGATTTCCAGGCCAGCCTGGTTTGGGTAGAAATTTCCAGGAGTACCAGAGATAACTTAGTAAGACCTTGTCTCAAACAAAGACAAAAAGGAGAGCATTCAGGGCTCACACTAAGTTCCACCAATGAGTTAAAAATTCTCTCTAGAAATATAACTGTCTTTTTGAAAAATGGAGTGTTTTATCTAAACTCTAAGGCCCCAACAATTTGTAACTCCAGTTCAAGAGACTTCAGTGCTGTTTTCTGACTTCACTGAATACCAGGCACACACATGGTGTGTACACACACACACACACACACACACACACACACACACACACACACACACACACACAGGCAAAAGACTCACGCACACATTTCAAAAATTAAAAAACGAAACATGCATAAATATATGGAGGAAAAGTTATATGCAATGTAATGATTCAGGAGATCAGTATTAATACAATGAACGTATGCCATCCTGGAAAACAATAATACTTTTTGCCAAAGTTTAAAAGTAAAGAAGTAGGTAAAGCTCAACACAAAAGCAACTTTTCACACATATAAAACCTAATTCTAGCAGTCAAATATATAAAAATAAAAAATTGAGGCAGAAAACGGTTTAGCAAGGAAAAGCAACTGCTTGTTTTACCTTAGATTATTTAGAGATATAGTCTGTTATGGTGCTTATGGCGTGGTTGTATGGGAAGAAAGGGGGCTTCTCAGTTTCAACCACAGAAAGTATACAAGTATAAGTGTGGCCATGGGTATAAACACTCAACACCTATCCCCAAATTCTAACATTCTAGAAATGCTCTTCATCTTAGAGGTTCCGTATGCACCCCAATAAAAACCACAAAGTTTCAAATACATCTTTATACTGGGGAGATCTTTTCATTCAACCCATCACATATTGACACAGGTCATGATAGGTTTACACTCAATCCATAATGCAAGATGCAATTAGTCTAACCATAAAGATACTCATATTTATGCAACTCACAATGGCACAGTATACACATTTTCTTTCCAAAGAAGTAAGGAAAGATTGGACCAAGAGAAGACTGAAATCCTGGAGGGAAAACATCAAATACTGCATGTCAGACACTTGGGGCTTCATTTTCACCTCTCCCTCTCTCTTTGGCTCTTCCATTCCCTACATGCGGCTCCTCATGGAAGGTGTCTCAGAGCTTTGGTATCTCAACATTTAGTGGTCTCAAAATGCAACCAAGGCTTCATCTTCAAACATTAACAACCAGTCTCCTCACTGGTGCCTCAACTCTGCTAAACAGATAGCTATAACAGTGCTAAAATGAAAGCACAGAGGAAGAAAATCCATCACCTTTAAATGTTGCATCTCTCTTCTTTTAAGACAGTGTGACACATGGCTGATGTGTCTATATGGGTTTCTAGTTTTGGATTGACTGAAATAGAGAAGCAGCAAGTTCTGTATGAACTTGGTTTCTGGGATTAGGAATTTTGTTGCCTTTCCCTTCCATATTAAAATGCTTTGCTGGGTGGGGCAAACCCTTGCAACACCGGTTTTCATATTTCTAAAGAGGAGCAGGTTCCTTCTCTTGAATGGCTCTAATCTCCCTGATAATTACTGCCTGTTTTGGCACATGACTGCCATCTGAGACTACCTAGTGTAGTTTTTCTTGCCAAAACACACAGGTTTCAGTATTTTTCCCCTATTGTTGCCTTTTTCTCTATGAATCTGCATGAGTCATCAGTAATAACCATGCAACAGACTAAATGTTATTAAAACAGACTATGACTCATTTCCACAGGTTATAAAAATGATACATACAGTATGCCAAATTATTAAACAAAACATCTCAGTTACTGCTCTACTGTGGTGAAAAAAATACCATGACCAAGGTGATTGGTGTAATGCAAGGCTTTTAATTTTGAACACAGACATAGGATTACTTCACTATCATAATTACTGGCAGCATCAAGATAGGTATGCATGGGACTGAGATTAACATCCCGAAATGGAGACAGTTAAGAAGAAAGAAACTCAAAGCCCACCTACTGTGTGACACTTTCTTAACAAACCACACACATCTATTCCCACAAGGGGAGTTTTACACAATTAGTTCCAATAATTGGGGACCATGCATTTAAAGATAGGGGCTTGAGGCAAATATCAACCATGAAAGAAACGTATCCTAAGTAGAAAGAGTTGTAAAGGGTCTCTGTGCAGAAAAAACACAGAAAAGATGTGAAGACACAACAGCAGGCCTGCTACAAGCGACCCATGCTACTTTGTAATTCAATGTTCTGACTTCAGGTCATAAATGGGAGCATCGTGTTTGTTGCTTAGATGCACAGTGTACTAGGTGGGCTGACTGCCAGGATATTCCTGTTTTCTCCTACAGTTCCCTCCCTCCTTGTAACTTTTATATTCCTGAGAGAAGAGCCTCATGATCAACAATCAGAATATGCTAATCAATATTATTCAAACTTAGATAACAGCACAGTTAAAAGTAAAAACAGTGCCACTGAAAACTGAGCTGGTGACAGTCCCTAAGCTCCCTTCCTGGAACCCACTTTATATTGTAATAGGCGGGCACCCCAAGACACCCCAAGACACCCCAAGACCACAGCTAATGACCACTGTTAACATTAAAGAAAAAGAGAGTTTAATGAATACCGGTACACATGTGTGGGCTCTAGGCACTGCAGAAAAGCCTAGAGCCCCGAATATTTTCAGGGCAGAATTCTTATACCCTACTCTGGGTAGGGGAGGGGGTATGGGCAGGCTCTACCTGATAACAGGGCGGGGCCAAAGGTTGGCTTAGGACAGAGTTTAGGAATGCAGGCAGGCAAGCTATTTCCTGTGAAACCACCTGAAGACATTCATTTCTTGGAGCAGGACACATTGTGCAAACTTCAAACAGTTAACAATTCTCATGGTAGGGTTTTCCTGGGTGACCCCACCTAGGTTGCTAGATCAGGAATGTGGTCCCAGAGCCTAATCTTGGAAGGTCAAGCTGCTCACCAGGTGGGTCTCAGGAATTCAGGAAGTATCAGGCTCAGGCTGCCGGGTGTGTCCCAAGCAGCCATCTCAACCTTGGCTAGTTTCAGGACCTCAGGAAGGGGTCGAGGGGGAGAGAGTTACAGGATTTTTCTATTTTCACAATATACATATCCTCCACGCCAGAAAATGACCCTAAAGCATCTTAAATTCCCTCAACTTCCTGATGAGGACCATGACAACCTGTGGAAATGCTAACTTTACTTTCTGAGCAAACTGGGATATGGAAAGAAAAAAAGGAATTCATTTACCAATTCTTTCTCATCCTCAGGAGTTGTGCATGGTATTTCCAGTGCTTTTCAGCAAAACTAAAATGTCTAATGCCCAATTATGCACTAACCAATCTATTTGAACAGTCCTTGCACAGTATTTGAGGAAAAATAACTAGAGTTATTTGAATCCAGACTAAAAGGGGCTACTCATTTTTAACTGAACTTGGAAAATAGAAGGACTCACATGCTAATGGTGTTCATATAATAGCTGGAGTTATTAATAGTCCATGGATGTGCCCAAGGAGCAGGTGGTACTATTGTCACAGCTTGTAAACAACTGATAAAAAGACCAGAAAGCATGTAATGGGTGGCTGAAGATGGCTTTCCCTTCCCAGATGACCCTGCTGAGGTTAAGTATCTTCACTCCAGATACTGAATATTTGGCAATTTCAAAGTGTAACCTTATGTTTATTTACACATCTTACTTAAAAACATGAAGACAGCCATGATGATCGAGGGTACAATGAGTGGGAGTGCTTTAGCTGACAAGTTGTCAGCATTAGAAAAGAAAAGTTAAGTAAGGCCATCTTCCCCTGGTACTGGTTCATCAGCTTCAGAAACCTACAGTGCCTGCAGAGAAGGCTCAGTTGTCAAGAATATGCGCTGCTCTTGCAGAGGACTGGAGTCTGGTTCCCAACACCCAGGATGGTTGGTTCACATGCCTATAACTCCAACAGATATGACCCTTTTCTGGCCTCAGGGAAAGTGGGCAATCATATGCATTCATGCAGACACACACAAACAAAAATAAAATAAAACCTCGGTGAAAGCTCCAGACACTGTTAAAAAGCATCCTGTGAAGACAGAATATTTACCTGAGATCTAGAAGGCAGCTGTTTTTCTTACTAACCTATCAGCTTATGATATTTTAAGTAAATGTTATAAATATGGCCAGGTATGGTAGCTTAGGCCTTTACTCCTAAACCATTGGAGGCAGATAGATTTATGAGTTTGAGGCCTGCTACTACCAGTGAGACTTGGTCTCTAAATAAAGTGGAGGGGGATGGAGTCGACAAACAAAGTTCTAGGGAGAATACTATCTTAAATGTAATGCTACTAGTATATCATATGAATTTATTTTTCTCATATTTCCTCATAATTATTTGAATGCTTTCATACCGATAAAAAAAATCAAGGTTTAAATTTTTAAAAAAGTAAAAATGTTGTTTCAACAAAACAGGAATTTAATACTTGGGTTTCTGGCTTGGGTGATAGCTCAGCTTTTAGGAGCACGTACTGCTTTTGCAGGGAACCCACGTTTAATTCCATGATCTGTATCAAGCAGAGAGAACTTGACTGAAAAAAGGAGTACACTTTCTTTAAGGTTTTTTGAGATGGACTCACAGTGCACAGCACTAACTGGTCCAGAACTTTCTAAATATTGTTTGGTGAAAGACTAAAAAGATCAAGAGAACCCAAGAGAAAACTCAGAAATAAGACACTATATAGAGTTAATTTTGACATACGTGGCCAAGAAACCAGTAAGTCTGTCTTTACACGTGACTGATCCCCGGCATCTACAAGCACAGAACTAACTGCAGCCGGATCCTCCACCTGAATGCTCAGGGCCCAGACACTGGAGTGAGCAGACGAAAGCTGCGCATGCGTGTGCAACGCACGGTGACGTCAGCAATAAGGATAAGAACAGAGCCTGTGTCGAGCGGCCGCAGCCTCAGTCCTAAGGACCTGAGAGCTGCTGGGACGTGACCTCACGGGTCTGCCCTTCCCCACAGCCCCGGAGGACCCCACCCGGCTCCTCCCCGCGTGGGGACAGCGGCCCCTAGCTCACCATGGCGGGAACCGAGTTACCGAGCTTGCTCCCGGCAGCGGGTCACAAGGTATTCCTCAGCCTGGGAGGCGCCCAGTCTGCAGCATGGTGGACCGGAAGTTCCCGCCCCATTATGACTGCCAGTCCATTTGGAAGCCCTGATTGGCTAATGAGGCCAGAGTGACAAGAGCAGCTCCCTTAGGGACGGAGTGTTGTGAGGGGGGTGAAGCAATCACAAGAGATTCCCAGCCCTGCCTTCCACCCCAGGCACTGAACTGCCCTGGACTTGCAGAGATTGGCGTTGCAGCAGAACCTCAAAGATCTCCGTACTATGTAGCAGTCCCAACATGTTCCGATGTCCGTAGTTCCTTGTGAAAATCAAGGCAATGTCTTGAATGTGGCATCTTGTAAAATCCAAAACACAATTTATATATGCCCAACACACAGTTGCACAGAATACACATTTCTCTTTCAAATAAGTAAGGAAAGATTGAGCCACTGCTGGGCCACACACCAAATCCCCCAGGTATGTCTCAGACACGTGGGGCTTCAGTTTCAAAGGGCTTCCATGGCTCTTTCTTATTGCACCTTCTCCAAATCTCTCTCTTTGCCCATTCCACTACTTTCACACAGCTATTCTCTTCTCTCCTTAGATATTCTCTTCCATGCAGAGCCTCAAGGCTTGAGTATCTCAATATTTATGGTCTCAAAATGCAAGCCAGGCTTCATCAGCGTGGATTCACGCAATGAACTCTCTTACTGGAGACCTGACTGCCGAACAGATGGCTGAAGAAAGAGGAAGATCCATGACCTTTAAATATTGCACCTATCTTCTTTGAAGAAAAAAACAAAACAAAACAAAAAACCCCCCAGAGTTTCTAGTTTTGAATGGGCCTGGCCCCCATTGGAAAGAGCAGCAGAAGATTCTGTATGAAGTTGGTTCCTTTTCCTCAGATGCTTGGCTGGTTGGGCTGTTCCCTTACAACAGCTTTTCTATATTTCCAAGGAAGAGCAGGCGACTTTCTCTAATGGTGCTAACCTCCCTGATAATTACTGCTTCTGTTTCAGAATACAATTGTGCTCTGAAACTACCCAGTGTAGTTTCACATTTCAAGCCACACAAGTTTCATTAATTTCTGCCACCCCCCTCATTGTTCTTTTTCATGAATGACCTGCAGAAGTCATTGGTAATACTCATTCTGCGGACTGTTTTGTCAGGACAGTCCATTACTCTTTAATACAGCCTTACTCAATATCATAGGGTATGGGCATACTACAGAGAGAAAATACGCCAAACTGTTACACAGGCGATCTGTCTTAGTGACTTTTCTATTTCTATAAGAAACATGACCAAGGCAACCCTTAAACTGGACAGTTTCTAACTAGAGCCTTGATTACACTAAAGAGGATTAGGCAGTATGATCATGAATGGCAGCATTATGGTGAACAGGCTTGGAACTGAGTCTTATATAACGATACACAGGTAGGCAGAAAAATATACTTGTCTTGGCTTGGGCTTTTGAAATCTCAAATCCCACTTACAGCGACACTTTAAAAAACAGAAGGACAAACCTCCTACTGTTACAACAAGCATTTAAATATAGGAGTCTAAGAGTTATGAGCACAATATAAACCATGAAAGGAATATAACCTGTAGTATGAAGTTTCTGGCCGGGACTTTCAGGCCTAGCCTCAAGGTTTAGGCCCACAGACCCACAAACCTGTAGAGGCACACAGATGCTTACAATAGTCTTAGGCTGATCGGCCTAAGGCGCAGGCATACAACTTGCTAACTCTTTACCCCTTAAACTAACCCATGACTCTTGTTCAGCCATGCAGCTGGGTACCTTTTCTCAGAGCAGCATAGTTGTCCCCTGCTTCTTCTGGCTTCTCTCTGGCATTCTGCTCTGTGCTTCCTGTTCTCAGTGTTTCCTTAGTTTGGTAGCCCCACCCACACTTCCTGCCTGCCTTTGGCCAATCAGCACTTTTTATTAAACTAGTGGGTGGGACAATTATTTACAATGAAACAACACAATCTCCCACAATAACCTAAGTAGAAAGTGTTAGGATTTTGTGCAGATTTGGTATGGTTCTCATTTTACCTGGTTATCTGGTAGTGGATTTCCGTGGATGCTCATGGGAATGCTGCAGAAGGCAGCAGCAGTTAGCAGGAGACAGACAGATATGGTTATGACTAACAAAAGGTTATGCTAACAGAAATTATGACAGTAGAGAGACTGTTATAATAAGCAGAGAATGGGAGGGGAGAGAAAGAAAAGGGAAATGGAAGAGAAGACAAAAGGCACCAGAGATTCAGAGGTGGGAATCCTGCTTTAAATGGGGCTTGACCTCAGAGCTCAAAGGAGGGCATGGCTTTAGAGACTAACAGAAAGCTCTAGAGGAAAAAACAGAGAGGGAAGGTGTGTGTGTGTGTGTGTGTGAGAGAGAGAGAGAGAGAGAGAGAGAGAAGAAAACATTCCCAGAAATATGATGGATCCAGTCCCTCTGGCTGGGCAATAGGCATCCTTAATATAACCTTCCTTACTCCATCTAAGAATAAATTCAGCAATTCAAAAAGGCTCGATGTTAGGGTTTAAAGCTCTGCTTTTTCTCTGAGTGCAAGCCTTATCCCTTGTTTATCTTCCCACTCAGTTTTCTCAGAGAACTTGGGAAACCTTGGATCAGGTCTAGTAGAGGCAATGAAGGCAGGGAGTCTCTTTGTGTAATTAAATGAGACCAAGGTAGATGATGCCATAGAAAACTGCATTTCTAACTGGGGTAGAAGGGTCACCCAACGCTACTAATATTTAATTTTGATTTAAGTGGTTTAAAAAGTTGTAATCTAAAGAAATGATTTATTTGATAATAGATTGCTGCAGGCTCATGATAGGCAGCACAGATTGCCTGATAATATTGCAGCTCATTTTCTGAAGTTCAGTTTCTACTAAGGCACAAGAGCAGTAAAGCCTAAAACTGTTGTCGGAAGATAATGAATGATGGTAGAGCCTTGCTCAGCAGTCCCAAGAATCTTCTGTAAGTCACTTATAGGGGACAACAAAAGGCTTCAAACAGCATCTCAGTCTGCCACTGGCATTTCAAGTGCCTTTGGGTCTGCTGGACCATATGCTTCAAGTGGTAGAGCAGCCAGCACAGCAGCCCGAACCTTCTCCTGTCCCAGGTCACACATAACAATAGCAGTTTTCCAGGTCACTTGGTGTATGTTCCAGAGAAGCCAACCCAAGTGAGGAATGGACTGTCTCCCGAATCCAAACAGGCCCAATAAAATTTGTGCTTTTTCCTTTGTGTTGAGAGGTAACAGGTGAAAAACTGATCCTTCACCTTAGATGGGATATCTCTGCATGCACAGAACTCTCAAGAATTTCAGTGAGGGAGAAGGCCCTTGAATTTTGGTTGGATTTATGTCTCATCCTCTTCTTCACATATGTGTTACCAATGAGGTCAACATGGTTACTACTTCCTGCTCACTTGGTCCATTCAATATGATATCATCAATGTGTAGCAATGTGATATTCTATGGAAGAGACACAGAACAAGATTCTCTGTAAGTTATGACACAGTGTTGTAGAGGTTACATATTATTGAAGTAAAACAATTGTTACTGCTGGCCTTGATAACTGAAAGCAAATTGTTCTGGAGGCTTTTATGGACAGACACTGAGAAAAAGGCATTTGCCTGATCAAAAGCTGCATGCAATGTACCAGGAGATGTGTTCATGTAGTCAAGTAAGTACACCAGATTTAATACAGCAGCTTCATGTAGCCAGAAGTTTCTCAGTCCCATCTAGCCCTGAGGACTGGACAAATTTGCCCTACCCACAGTCCCAAAGCTGCTTATAAAATAATCACTCAGAGGCTTATATTAATTACAAACTGTTTGGTCTATAGCTCAGGCGTCTTACTTGCTAGCTCTTGCATGTTTTTTTCCTTTTATATAGCATCTATTGTTCCCCCTCCCTCCTCTTCTCTTGCTTCTCCCTTTCCCATCAATTTCTCAAAGGGGGTAAGTCTTCCCTTGAATAGTGAACACATGCTAGCATACCAAGTTGAGGCAGGACCAAGCACCTCCTCCCTGTATCAAGGCTGATTAAGGCATCCCACTGTAGCAGCCAGCTCTAAAAATCGAGTTTATATAACTGGGATAATTCCTGGTCACATGTGGGAGCCCATATGGTGACTCAGTTTCCCATACTGATTCACAGAGAAGGAGTTCCAGTGACTCAGCTCTTCTAGAACTCAAATGAGTTCAGTTTGCTCCTTGATTTAGCCTTGGTGACCATGGAATTAGTTTGATAAACCCCTAGGAAAGAATTCATTATCTTCCTGCTTGAGCTAGCAGGAGACACATGATGTGATAATGAAGTAACTTGCAGCCTGACTCAAGGACAGCATGAAGTTTTCTCAATATAATTTTTGAATATGCTTGAAAATGTATATGAGCATTGTCAGAAATAAACTTGAGGTCTTTGTGGTTCAGAACCACAGGCTACCTCCTGGTTTCTTTCCATATTCTTCTATATCTATATCTGAGTGCCTGCCCCTACTGAACCCCAGTTACCCATTGCCAGGGGACCCACTAACAGATTGATCTGTACAATGGTCACCCTTACCCACTTGCTCCTCTAGTCCTTCCTCCCTCTCTTTAACTGATCTGAGAGTTCAGCCAAATGCTTGGCTGTGGGTATGTGCATCTGTTTCCATCAGTCATTGGATGTATGTTCATGTTTGTCTTTCTGGGTCTGGGTTACCTCCCTTCAGATGCTATTTTCTAATTCCATCCATTTGCCTGCAAATTTAAAGATTTTTTAAAAATGTCTGAGTAAATTGGGTAAATGTACCATATTTAAAAAATTCATTCTTTGTTTGAGGAGCATCTAGGTTGTTGCTAGGTTCTATCTATTATGAATAATGCTGCTTAACATAGTTGTAGTTCTTGCATCTTAAGTCAACCTATTTCTATGAATCTATAAATTGCTATGTGGCCATTGGCTTACTGGTACTTTCATGTGTTGCTTCTTGAGCAGGTAGACCATGTCTGCCTCGACCTTGTCTTTCTTCTTCCTTTAGCTCTCTTGGATAAAGTCTTGGGGACTCCTTGCTATCTCCTGGCTTGTCAGAGGCCAGATCATCTTCTTTATTAACCAATAGTAGCAACACATATTCACAGAAAGACATCCCACATCAGCTGCATTGGGTGTTACTACCTGACTGAGTTTTTGACAGTCATCTGTCATTCTTCATGATACATCTGTTTTCAGCACTGGCCAGAGAGAAGAGTTATAGGGAGATGTGGTGGGAACTATCATCCAGCATCTTTGAAGTCCTTTATAGTGGAACTAATTTCTGCATTTCCTCCTGGGATGCAATACTAATTTTGATTAACTATTTCTTTGTTAGAGACAACTCAAAGGCTTCTATTTAACATTTCTAGCCCTTACTCAACAGGTCAGAGAAACAATGTGAGACTTTTGCCAATTTCTAAGTATATTTTTCCTAATTATACATTATGGGATTGAAGAAATAATCACAGGATGAGTTTAGGGACACATTGCACCTAGTATAAATTCGACTTTACCCAAAACTCTACTAATCACTTGACCTCTATAAGCCCCTCCTTTAACTGAAGGGCCACAGTGTTTCTTGTGATCTTCCAGAGTCAGTGTCCAATAGATCTCAAGTAGTCTGATTGTTTACTTTCCCCCAGTGTACAGTTATAAAAAGCCATAGGTCCTCTTTGGGGACAACATGAGAAAGGGAAACAGTAATCATTTTAAATATTTTTATCAAGGTCCTTCCTCAGAGGAACCTAGTCATCCCTTCCTTCAAGAATTCTGGGTCTAAAGACCTGTCTCAGATTTGAAACTGTTTCACTTTGCATGGTCTAGTGCAGCATTGCTTTCATTTCTTAGAGAAATTCAGTTGGTTTATTATATATTTATACCATGATTGATTAGCCAGTAAGACAATGTCAACAGGAGTCATGTTGCCAAAAAAATCATTTTGCCTGTGCTACCCATTGTAAGTTGGGCCATTATCAATAAACAGCCAATTGTAGTTTCATGATTCTTCTGCCTTTATCCCATATTTTAAAAATCCATTCCCCACAATACTTCCCAGACTTCTGCTTGAGTGAATTAGCAAACTTATTAAGCTCTTCAGTATGGGGCACTTCCTTATGGATGACAATGTCTACTTTTTTTCTAGGAGCATCCTTTGCTTTAAGTCCAGTTGTAGGTCTACAGGCTAGTATTGATGCACCCTGAGGGATGTCCACATTGTCTTGCCTGACATTTATTTCAGAGAAAGTCACTGATGTTTTAGCAGACAATGAAAGATTAATGTCCTCAGTCAAAAATGAGAGAAGCAATATTTCAAGGGATTATACTACTTCCTCAGTTTAGATAAACCCTTGTGTAGTAAGATTTGTCCCTCCTACTGAAGGCAGACAGGAAGTGTGGGTGGGGCTACCAGACTAAGAAAACTCTGGTAACAGAAAGAGCAGAGAGAGATGCCACCAGAGATGCCAGAGAGACACCTGGAGAGACACCAGCAGAGAGAAATGCCAGCAGACTCAGAGGAAAGAAGACAGCCATGCTGCTCTGAGGAAAGGTACCAAGCCACATGGCTATCAGATTAATGGAAATAGATTGAGTTAAGATGAAAGAGCTAGCTAGCAAAATATCTGAGCCATAGGTCAATCAGCATAAAATTAATAAAGCTTCTGTGTGTTTCTTTGGAACTTGGGGACTGCTGGTTCAGATCTTGGGGCTAGTCTGGCCCAGAAACTTCATACTACACCTTTGAGAATCAGAGGGTTCAAATTTCTAAGCTTCACTTGTGTACTTTCACACATTTCCCATCTGAAGTCATACAAGCCTATTCTTTACTAAATCCTGCCCTTACTTTAACCACTAAGACACTCCATTGCTGGGATTTGATTTGAATTTTTTTGCTGTAATTCAATCAACCTTATAGTGAGTGTTAGCATTCAAACCTGTCTCTTGGGGACCTGATGTGTCATCCCTGTGTGAGTTGCCAGTGTGCAGGTGGTACCTCTGACTGTTCAGGGTCCAGGCAGCATCATACACTCATAGCTGCATGGTATTTCTGTGCATGTGCTGTGTTTCCTTATGAAAGGTGGGGCTCACCCTCTTTCTCTCTCACTTCCTCTCTCTCCCCACGAGGCTATATTTGTACCTTCTCTATTCTTCTCTTCCTCTTTCCTCCTTATCCCCTGCCTGCTTTATCTCTCTTTTCCTCTTCCTGTGGCTCCCACCCACTGTGACTGCCACATGTTGTTTTTAAGATGTAACAATGAGGGCTTTAGTTTGATATTACACAACCTGACGTCCATGGATTCTAAAAAGGAGATTCTCATCTAGGACAAAATTAGAAAACTTTAAACTGTTTATGTGCAACTACAGCCAGTCAGTTTTCTCACCAAGTTCTCTTTTGTCCCTCTGCATATTTTAAGATTCTGGTAGCTCGTTAGTGCCATCACAGAGCTCAGCCTTATCCTTTGTCTATCCAGAGATGCTGAGAACAACAAACCAGTGACATCATTTTACGTATTTTTCCCGAAACTGTAGAAAGTTTCATACACATTGTCACCAAATGCATTGCCACTCATGATTGGTGAATCAAGATAGTCTCCTTAAGTGTGTAATATAGTTCACACTATGTTCCTTCAGCACGCCTAAGCTCCCATAAGAGGCTTCAGTAATTGGAGAAACTTCAGTAATAATAGTTGTTGGTGAATTAGAAACCTATTCCAGAAACTTAAAAGATTTGTCCTTACACTTCTGCTGTTCATAACAATTCTCCACCTGTGAGTCATGACACCTTTGGCACATCTTTATTTCCAAACTTTTACATCATGATTCCTAACACTCAAAATTATAGTTACTTAGTAACAATGAAAATAACTTTATGAATGGGGATCTCCACAACATGAGGAACTGTATTAAAGGGTTGCAGCATTAGAATGGATGAGTGTTGTAGTGGGTTCTCGGGTCCCGGGCAGCCAGAGATCCAGAGACCCACAGACCTGCCGCCCGGGACCGCTTAGCTGCCCACCGCCGCCCAGACCCCCAGAAACGACTCAGACGCTTCTATTAACTTCATGCTGTTTGGCCTATGGCTCAGGCACATTGCTAGCTAGCTCTTATATCTTAAATCAACCCATTTCTATTAATCTGTTGGCCACGTGGCCCGTGGCTCACCCATGCTCCTTACATGTTTCTTCTTGGGTGGCTTCAGCTCGGTCTGTCTCTGACTCCACCCTGCTTCTCCTACCTAAACTCTGAATTCTCCTCCCACTTCTTCTATGGTGCCTGCCATGACCCAAAACAGCTCCTTTATTTAAAGATTGAGATTCACAGCATACATAAACGCATTCCCACATCACTTCCCCCTTTCTCTCTAATAAAAAAGGAAGGTTTCAATTTTAACATAGCAAAATTACATATAACAAAATAGCTATCAAGCAAGAATTATAGTTACAATATCTAGTCTATTTGTATTTAGCAAAATTAAAGAAAATATTCTATCATCTATCTTATCTTTATGAATCTAAAGTTTTATATCTAATATATCTTTCAAATGACTAAGAAAAACTATACCTATAACTATCTAATCTTCAACTACATCAAAGACCACAGAAGGATATATTTACCCAAGTAAGCCAGAAGTGCAAGCGACTTCTAAAATCTAGAAAGGACAGAGATGACACCTATCTGCCTGGACAGTCACCCAAAGTTCCTTTATAAAGTTGGGGCATCCATCTTCAGCCTACAGGCCCAAAATCTCTTTTCATTTCAGTGAAGCAGGAAATCTGCTCTGCCCATTCTGGTGTAGTTCATCAGTTGCTTCTCCTTCAGTCTTGAAGAATGTCTGACAGTTTTCTCTGTAAAGCAGGAACCTGAATGACCATCTCAGCTTGTTCTGCCAAAGTTCAGAGGTCATCTTCTTATGGAACCTGCATGTCCAGTTTAAACAGCATACTGTCAAGCAGTCAATATAAGAACAGGTTCTTCTCTAGTGGCTTACCATTACCACAAATAGAGTAGACTCCATATGGAGTTTCTTCAATGCCCATTTTCCTGTTGAGGTAAATTAGTGCTGCCAGGAGCAGACCTGTCTCACTGTCCAGAAAAGTCTAAGCTCTTAAAACATTTTAAATGCCATATTACAAATATTTGAAGATTACCTACCTAATTGAAATATATCTTTGTATACCTAAAAATCCTAACTAACCTAACTATAAGTTTGATTATCAAAAGTGACTATTAACCTTCATTTCTTAATTATACACTACAATTTTAAAACAGTTACATGAACATCATACCTTAAACAAGAATAGAAAAACACATACAGCATAACAAAATTGACCTTAAATTTGTATCAATAAACCAAAATCTATACCAATGTAAAGCATTTTGAGATTAACAGCTGATTTCCTGATCTAAGTAAATTCAATAATCTAATTTTTAAAAAATCATTTATATACCATATCCCCTTTTTCTTCTTAGAAAGAGATTAACTATGACATTAACCATTTATAATGAAAACAAACATCTAGAAACAATATTTGGGGAATTTGGGCGTTGTTTTCTGTTACTACTTCCTGCTGATTAAGGGGCGTTGAAAGTCTCACAGTTGTTGAGGCTGAATCAGTCTGCAGCTCTGAAGCTGATACAGCCATCTCTTTCTATCAGGTTTTTTCAGGGGGTCTTGGTTGATGAAACCATATTTGCCTGGAAGCAATCCACAGGTTCTTATCTTCTGTGGAAACAAAAGCAGAACTCTTCCAAAGCAATAAATCCTTAGACACAAATTTCAAAATCAAAATACCTTTAAAATATATATTCTTGTTTAACTTATAGCCTTTGTATTTGTAATCCATTGTCTTTTTGCAGTTAGCTCATTAACAGTTAAAAATTAAAAGAAAACACAATAACAACCAAAATCCAGATTTTGTGTCTATTTTCCATCTTTACGTGGCTTATTATATTTTTATTACTCTCTTTCTTTAAAGACTTTTTCTAACCTCTTTCTTTTTTCTCTGAAGCCTATGTACCTTTTACACACATTTTAACCCATTTACAGGTTTTTTTTCATCTGAATCTGTTTTATTGTGAATCCTTAATCATCTTCTAACTAGAAGAGCTTTTTAAAATACTCTCACTCTCTTGCAACATAGTTTTTGTGGATACCGCTGAGTCAGTAGGTTCTCTCAAAGGGACCACGTCTGTTTGTGTCTAGCAAACAGAGCAGACCCTGGAAAATATTGCTACTAAGAAACCTTCTTTGTTTCTTTTTTGCTCAAAATAAGCAGAAATCTAAAATCAATCACATGCTACTGAGTCTTCTGTCAGTTTTCAGGAACCCGCCTGATTGCAGCTGCAGCTTACACTGCCTGCCGCCAGCTCGCCGCCGGCACCATTTTGAATGTGACCCGGACCATGCTTTCTTTGTACAAAGACCCGCTTCACATACACAATTTGGAAGCTGCCTTTGCTCAGTTTCTGCTAAAACCCTTTTTAAACTTTCTCAGGCATTAAGTGGATAATCGACCCACGTTGGATGCGCCATCTGTAGTAGTGAGGTTCTCGGTCCCGGGCAGCCAGAGATCCGGAGACCCACAGACCTGCTGCCCGGGACCGCTTAGCTGCCCACCGCCACCCAGGCCCCCAGAAACGACTCAGACGCTTCTATTAACTTCATGCTGTTTGGCCTATGGCTCAGGCACATTGCTAGCTAGCTCTTATATCTTAAATCAACCCATTTCTATTAATCTGTTGGCCACGTGGCCCGTGGCTCACCCGTGCTCCTTACATGTTTCTTCTTGGGCGGCTTCAGCTCAGTCTGTCTCTGACTCCGCCCTGCTTCTCCTACCTAAACTCTGAATTCTCCTCCCACTTCTTCTATGGTGCCTGCCATGACCCAAAACAGCTCCTTTATTTAAAGATTGAGATTCAGAGCATACATAAACGCATTCCCACATCAGATGAGAGCCTTGGTTCCAGAATTACCTCTCATGCCAAAATTGGTCTTATATTTCTCTAGACAAACAGAGCTTATAGAATGAAAACTAAAATACGTGCATTTGGTATTTACTGGAAACACTTACAAGTTGCAGTTCAGCTTATCCAACAGGCTGGCTGTGACTGGAAAGGCCAGTACTTCAGGGATTGCTCAGTCCACAGGCTGGATATCTCAGCTGGTCTTCAGTGTATGCTGGGATCCCATAGAAGTGGGTTCTAACTCCAGTGAAGAAGCAGACTTTCCAGCAAGGCAAGATCAAGAGGCAAAGAGCAAATGCTCCCTCCATATTGGTCTTTATATAGGATTCTAGCAGAGGGTGTGGGCAAAATTAAAAGTGTGTCTTTCTCCCTCTGAGGTCCATATTAAAGACCTGCGTGTTTCTACCTCAGAGATCCAGATTAGAAGTGGATCTACCTACTTAAAATTAGGCAAAATATCCTCGCAGGTGTGTCCATCAATTTTCCATTTTAGTTAATTCCAGATGTGGTCAAGTTGACAACCAAGAATAGCCATCGCAGGGAGGCAGGACATAGGAACTACAGGGTTAAGATGTACTTAGTGGATCCAATGTTGATGTCAAGGCCTCGTGTTTTGCACAGTATATATGCTTTTTTTTCTGTGAACTATTCTCCAAGCTCCTGATCCTTTACAGGTTATTTACATAAACCCATCATCGCCCTTTATCCCAAGCCTTTCTTGCATGTGTGCTTTGGTAATGGAGTTGTGGTGGGGAAAGGTTTCCAGTCTTTCTCTTCCAACTGCAGTTCTTTCTTATTTGTACCTAGACAGGGTCTAACTTAACCCAGGGTGGACTCAAACTGAGCAGTGGCACTGAGTATGATCCCAAATTCCAGAGTCTCCCACTGCTGCCTCATGAGTTCTGGAACATCAGACATGAGATTCACCATGATTAAATTGTACAATGCTGAGGATGAACTGCTAATCCCACTTAAAAAGAAGAAAGACTATTAATCAACTTTTTTGGTCTAATCAAGTAGGCTTTATTTTCTGTTAGACAGAGCTATCTCCTTAAAGCTAGGTTTGAGAAAGTAGCATTGAACACAGGAGAAGTTAGAGATTTTACAACCGAAAAAAAAAAAAACCCAGCAGCTCTAAGGGGTTTTCAAGAGTTGGTGAATTTATAGAGGAAATTTAGTTACATAGGAGCTTGGCTGAACATTTTAAAATTATTTAGCAGAATATATTATCTTATTAGAATACATTTAAGGTGTCAGTCAAACTCAATAGAGCACGGAGCATGTCCAATTCTTGCTTGGGCCTGATGGGAAATGCATGGGATCATTGATTTTTTAAAAAAGTGGCTACAAACTGTATCTTGAGTCCATTCACAAGGAACTTGGGTGTGAACCTGGGCAGAGTCCATTCATCTGGCCAGTGTTTAATTATGTATTACTTCAAATTTGGCTTCAAATTGTGGTCTTATTTTCAACCAGTAAGATTAACAATTTGGGAGGCATAGAAGGAGTTAGATAAAGGGAATATGGAGGAAAGGGAAGGAGAAAATTATATAATTACATTTTAATAAAAATGTGCAAAAGTAAGATTTAAATTTAAATAAAAGAATTTTCTATAATCTGATCACTGCTTGACACAGACAGAAGCTATTGTTACTTAGAATGATCTTTTTCTGGTACTGCATGGAAGCTGCTGATTCTCTGACCCAGTCTGCTCAGAAGCAGATCACTCTTGTTCTGAGGTTAGGATGGATCAGCAGAGACATTCCTCTCAGAACGGCCTCCATAGTGCTGAGGCGACTTTTCCTTGGTGTTTTCTCTTTTCTTCTCTTTGTCCTTTATATTTGTGAGAATTCTGGCATTGATCCATTGATCTTTAGATCATACACTTTAATAAACAGGTAACATTGGCTGCTAAGCAGTCTACTTTCACAGTATCCTTTACTAAATATTCGGCTAAGATTTTATGGTACAAGCTTCACATTCCAGAAGCATTTCTGTTCATGATTTTTATATTACACATTTGTTCCTGTATGACTTTGAGGTAAGACTTGCCCTAAATGTCTCTGCTTTTATAATGTTCCCCTGTTCAGAAGTGGACCTTTTAACAGAGCATCCTTAGGTATAGGCAGACCATGTGAATTTGTCCAGACTCCCTCAGTAAAATTTCCATGTTTCTTTTGCTGAGAAAAACCATAGCTTTAGAGATGAGTCCTGGGCTATTCCCATCCTCTGCAGGGAAGAAGACTTTCTCAGCTCATGTGTCTTAATTGTGTTTGTGTTTCCTGAATGTGAAACACACTCAGGGAAATGGGAACCAATGATGTTGGCTAACAGTAATGTTCACAAACAGCACCTCCATTTCTATACATGTTTGACTGTGATTTTCATTGTTATTCACTTCTCAAAAAACTGAGGGAGAGAGACACCTGTGAGTTTGAGGTCAGTCTGATCTACATAGTGAGTTTCATGCCAGATAAGGTTGCATAGTGAGAACCTGTCTAAAAAAAAACCCAAGCAGATAAACAAACAAAAACCCTTAAAGAAGTTGGGTGGTAGAGGTTTAAGTTTCTAAGTTGATAGATAGGCACAGGACATTAATCTCTGTGAATTTGAGATCAGCCTGATCTATAAAGCAAGTTTGTGGTTGTCCAAGGTTACATATAGAAAAGAGACCCTGTCTCAAAAAAGGGAAAAAATATTGAATAAATAGACATTTACTTAAAAAATTTGATTCAAGCTCTCTCTCTATGTAACTGCCTGATTGAAGTGCTACTTGAATTTCCTGTAACAGCAGTGAGTGCTCCTAACAGCTGAGCCATCTCTCCAGCCCAAAATCCAAGTATTAAATCTTTATAATTTTAAATGATTAGGTCTACTTTTCTAAGCATTTAAACCTTTATTCTTTTATCAACATAAAAGCATTCAATTATGAGAATCATTTATATCAGAAAATAAATTCACATGATACACTAGTAATCCTCAAGAATTACATTCAAGAAAGTAGTCTTACCAGAACAAAGAATTTCTATTTGTAATCTCAGTTCCTTACTGTAGACTGAGGTTTCTGGCCTAGCCTAGCCCCATGGTCCAGATCTGCCCACAGCTGCTTGGTTCCAAATAATCACACAAAGGCTTATATTAATTATAAACTGTTTGGCCTAAAACTCAGGATCATTACCAACTATCTCTTACAACTTAACTCAACCCATTTTATATTAATCTATGTATTGCCACAAGGCTCTGTGGCTTTACCTGTGTCCCCTTACATCTTGCTTCTTGGGAAGCAGATCACAGTGTCTTCTTGACTCTGCTCCTCTCTGCCTGGATTTCCCTCCTGCCTCTAAGCTGCCTTGCCATAGGCCAAAACAGCTTCTTTATTAACAAATGGTAACAAAGTACATTCACAGCATACAGAAAGACATTTCACACTACTTCCCCCTTTCTGTCTAATCAGAAAGGAAGGTTTCAATTTTAACATAGCAAAATTTTATCTAACAAAATAGCTATCAAGCAAGAATTATAGTTATAATATCTAGTCTATTTGTATTTAGCAAAATTAAAAATTCTATCATCTACCTTATTCTTGTGAGTCCAAAGTTTTATCTAATTTACCTTTTATTATAACTAAGGAAAACTGTAATTATAACTATCTAGTCTTCAACTCCATCAAAGACTCCAGAAGGATATAATATTACCTGAGTAAACAGGAAATGCTTTGCAAACAATCTTTAAATTCTAAAAATGACAGATACATCTGGTTACCTGGACAGTTAGCCAAAGTTCCTCTGTAACATTGGGGCATCCATCTCAGCCTACAGGCCTACTGTATCTGGCAGACTTTTTAGTGAAGCAGAAAATTTGAAGAACTGTTTTGTTCATTTAACAAGGTTTGTTGGTTGCTTCTCCATGTGTCCTTCCAAATGTTTGGTAGTTTTCTCTGTGAATCAGGAACCTGGAGGATTATCTCAGCTTGTCTGGAAAAGTTCAGAGGTCACTTTTCTATGGGTTCTGCATGTCCAGTTCATAGAGCACACTGTCAAGCAGTCAAGGAAAAAACAGTCTCTTGCCCAGTGACTTTGTCACAAAGAAAGTAAACTCTACACGGAGTTTTTTCAATTCCCATCATTCTCTTGAAGGAGATTGGTGATGCAAGAAGCAGGCATGTCTCACTGTACAGAAATGTCTAAGTCATCCCTATCACCTCATATATTTATTTTTGAGACTGGGTCTCACTGTGTGGTCCTAGCTGACCTCAAACTAACAGATCCATCTGCCTCTACCCCAAAAAGGTTATAGATAAAAGCATAAGTCACCATACTTGTCCATGTTCATAATTTTTATATAGCATCTATGCAATATATCACAAGGTGATAGATAAATAAGAAAAATGTCTTCTAAATCTCAAGTAAATATACTGTGTTCATAGCATGCTTCTTTCTAACATGGTCTGGACCTCACCTTATAGGTTTTGCTTCAATTTCTTTGTTGAGGTTTATTTACTTATGTTTGTTTTGTGCATATCTGGATGTATGTACTTACACGCCTACTTCTATTAGGAGACAGACTCTCTGGGGTCAGATCTCTTACAGTCAGAGTTATAAGCATGTGAGACAACCATGCTGTGTGATGGGAACCAGGCTCAGGTCCCCTGCCACAGTAGCAGACAATCGTGACAGCTGAGCCTTCTCTGTAGGAACTGAAGGTTTTTGAAGCTGATGAGCCATTACCCTTAGAAGATGGTTTCACCATAAAGCAAAGGATAATAAGGTTACAATCCACAGCTCCAGAGAAGCCATCTAACAAGGAGGATCCTCAAAGAGACATCTGTTGTAATAAGGTTTCTTGGTCCCGGGAGGCCAGAGGTCCAGCCCCACAGACCTACTGCCCAGACCCCTTTGGTGCCTGCTGCTGCTCAGGCCCCCAAAATGATTCGGACGCTTATATTAACTTCATGCTGTTTGGCCTATGGCTCAGGCACATTGCTAGCTTGCTCTTAAATCTAAACTATTCCTTTGGAAGAGTTCTGCTTTTGTTTCCACAGAAGTTGAGAACCTGTGGATTGCTTTCAGGCTCCTATGGTTTCATCAACCAAGACCCCCTGAAAAAGTCTCTGATGGGAAGAGATGGCTGTATCAGCTTCAGGACTGCAGACTATGATCCAGTCTCAAGAATCCATGAGATTTTCAATGCCCCTCAATCAGCAGGAAGTAGTAATGGAAAACTACACCCAATTTCCCAAAATATTGCTCATAAATGTTTGTTTTCATTATAAATGGTTAATGGTCATAGTCAATCTATTTCTAAGAAGAAAAAGGGATATGGTATATGAATGATTTTTTTTAAGTTAGATTATTGAATTTACTTACATCAGGAAATCAGCTGTTAATCTCAAAATGTTTTACATTCGTATGATTTTAGTTTATTGATGTAAATTTAAGGTCAATATTGTTATGCTTTATGTATTTTTCTACACTTGTTTAAGGTATGATCATATAACTGATTTAAAATTGTAATGTATAATTAAGAAATTCATGTTAGTTAGATTTTTAGGTATACAAAGATATGTTTCAATTAGGTAGGTAATATTCAAATACTTCTAAGATCTACAGAATATGGCATTTAAAATGTTTTAAGAACTTAGACTTTTCTGGACAGTGAGACAGATCTGTTTCTGGCAGCACCAATTTACTTCAAGAGAAAAATGGGCATTGAAGAAACTCCATATGGAGATTAGTTTCTTTGTGGCATCAGTTAGCCACTGGACATGAACCTGTTCTTATATTGACTGCTTGACAATATGCTGTTTAAACTGGACATGCAGGTTCCATAGGAAGGTAACCTCTGAACTTTGACAGAACAAGCCAAGATGGTCATTCAGGTTCCTGCTTTGCAGAGAAAACTGTCAGACATTCTTCAGGACTCAAGGAGAAGTGACTGATGAATGGGCAGAGCAGATTTCCTGCTTCACTGAAATTAAAAGAGACTCTGGGCCTGTAGGCTGAAGATGGATGCCCCAACTTTATAAAGGAACTTTGGGTGACTGTCCAGGCAGATAGGTGTCATCTCTGTCATTTCTAGATTTTGGAAGTTGCTTGCACTTCCAGTACTTGGGTAAATATATCCTTCTGTGTTCTTTGATGTAGTTGAAGATTAGATAGTATAGTTTTTCTTAGTCATTTGAAAGGTATATTGGATATGAAACTTTAGATTCATAAGGATAAGGTAGATGATAGAGTATTTTCTTTAATTTTGCTAAATACAAATAGACTAGATATTGTAACTAATTCTTGCTTAATAGCTATTTTGTTATATGTAATTTTGCTATGTTAAAATTGAAACCTTCCTTTGACTAGACAAAAAGGAGGAGGTGATGTGGGAATGCCTTTCTGTATGCTGTGAATATCAATCTTTAAATAAAGGAGCTGTTTTGGCTCATGACAGGCACCATAGGAAAAGTAGGTGGAGGAATCAGAATAGGTAGGAAAGGAAGGGCGGAGTCAGGGACAGATTGACCCAGCTGCCAAAGAAGAAGCATGTAAGGAACACAGGTGAGCCACCGGCCACATGGCAGACAGATTAATAGAAATGGGTTGATTTAAGATGTAAGAGCTAGCTAGCAATGTGCCTGAGCCATAGGCCAAACAGCATGAAGTTAATATAAGTGTCTGAATCATTTTGGGGGCCTGAGCAGCAGCAGACGGCTAAGAGGTCTGGGGTGGCAGGTCTGTGGTTCTGGGCTTCTGGCCGCCCCTGTGGGTCTGGACCTTTGGCCTCCCGGGACCAAGAAACCTTATTACAACAGACATCTATGGATTCCCCTGGGAAGGGGAAATAGATCAGATCTCCTGAATAAATTGGGAGGGTGGAGTGGGGGGGTAAGAGTGAGTGGGAAGAGGACACGAGGGGACGGTAGAGTTTGGGGAGAAACAGAGAGGGAGAACAACAAAATAGATATCTTGACAGAGGAAACCATTTTGAGGTTAGGGAGAAACCTGGTGTTAAGGAAACTTCCAGAAACCCACATGGGTGACTCCAGCTAGGACTCCAAGCAATGGTGGAGAGGCTGCCTGAAATGGCCTTACTGTGATATAATTTATATTTAATAAAGCCAGTCTGGAATATCAGAGAACAGATCCACCCACAATCAAGCCCCGGAGGGTCAAAGTGGTAATTTATGTCTTTAATCCCACCAGGGAAAGACTGAGTGGTGACCTATGCCTTTAATTCCATAACTCCAGAGACAGAGATCTTTCTATGTTTCTGTGAGTTTAAGGTCTAACTACCAAACAGTAGTAGCTCACACCTTTAATCCTAACTCTAGGATTATGATGCAGAGTTGAACCCAGAAGTAAAACAACTGGGCCAAGAAGATATTTAAGGAAGTGTAGGCAGAGGGTGTGGTATTCTGTAGAAGCTACAAAGAGGCAGGCGGAGGAATCAGGAAGACAGCTTTTACTCTGAGAAGTTGGCTGGATGAGATTCGACTGTGGTCTGTTTCCTCTCTCTGATATTCCAACCTCTTCCCCAATATCTGGCTTTGAGTTTTCATTTAATAACAACTAGAATTTGTATTTCACCTTTTCCTGTAATCAAATTGTTGACCACCCTATTTGTTATCATAGAACCTTCATCCAAAAACTGATGGAAGCAGATGCAAGGACCCGCAGCTAAGCACTAGGCAGAGCTCCCAATTCAGTTGAAGAGAGGAAGGAGGGATTATATGAGCAAATGTGTTAAGGTCATGATGGGGAAACTGACAGAGACAGCTGACTAGAGCTACTGGGAGTTCACTGACTCTGGGATAACAGCTAGGGAACCTGCATGGGATCGAACTAGGCCCTGTGAAAGTGGATAATAGTTGTATGGCTTGAGCAGTTGGTTAGGCCAGGATTTATCCCTGGTTCATGAATTGTCTTTTTGTAACCCAATCCCAATATAGAAATGCCTTGCTTGGCCTTGATGCAGGGGGTATTTTCTTGGTCCTATCTCAACTTGATATCCCAGACTTTGTTGATTCTCCATGGAAGGCCTTATCTCTTTGAGTAAAGAATATGTGGATAGCGTGGAGGGAAGCTGGAGGAGTGGGTGGGAGGAGGAGAGGAAAGTGGAACTGTGACTGGTAATGTAAGAAAACTTTTAAATCAAAAAGAAATGGTTTTAATTAACTTTAATTTTCTAATGGCATAATCTTGTCAGTCAAATAGCATCCACACAATGCTATTTGATACACTCAAAAAGATCAAGAGACACTATAGACTTCTTGGTTATAGTCATCAAGGCTGTCTACATGTTCACAAATAAGATTGTATAAATAAACATAAGCTTATGCTTTCAAATTGCCAGATGTTTGGTATGCTGAAATGTGAAGATAGCTGATCCCAGCAGGGTCATCTTCAGCCACCCATCATTAACTCCTTCCAGTCCTTTTAGAAATTATTAATAAATTGTGACAATATACCACATGCGCTTTTAATTCATCTAGAGGCTTTCAATGACTGCCCAACCACTTCTGTAATTGGCATTAGCATGTGACTCCTGATATTTTCCAAATTCAGGTAAAATAAGTAGTCCTGGGAAAGTAAATTACATGATCCAGAAATCATAGAGTGTGCCAGAATGAACACGCCAGTCAAGCTTTTAAGAATCCTCCGTGGAAGGCCTGCAAGGACACAGGATGAAATTCCTCCACAAAGCAGTGGAGCACAGCAGTAGAGCAGCTGGATGGGGAATCTTCATATTTCCAGGGCTGCTGGCTGCTGTTTCAACACAGGCACAGATTACAGACAGAAATGTCAAAAAGTGGACTGTGGATTTGGGGGCAAAGGCCAGGGTGCCATAATCCCACGTGGGCTCCAAGAGAAAGACATTAATGGTCCCAAAAGCTGTGGTGTCAGAGAGGCTGATCATGCTTTCCATTTGCTGTTTTGAGATGGGGGTCTCGATTATAACCCACTCTTACTTAAATCTCACAGCGGTCTCTCTACAATAGTGTCCTCAGTACAGAGCACAATTGTGTGCCACACCTAGCTTCTGTTTATTTCATCAGTAAATGTGTAGAATAGAGGTCAGGCATGGTGGTGCAGGCCTTTAATCAGCACTTTGCAGCAGAGGCAAACTCATGTTTATGATTGTTTGGCTAGCCTGGTGTGCATAGTGAGTTCCTGTCCAGCCAGGGCTGCAGAGTGAGACCCCGACAAAGAAAATATAACAGTAAGAACAGGATGTAAAGATAAGTATTGTGGCTTATTTTCACTAATGATACAGAATTGAGAGAACAATAAATCTGTTGACTCTCATTATCAAGTGGGCAGTAAAATATGTATAATTTAGTTATCAGAAATTAAGAGGCTCTATCGTAAATATGGAGTCCTTCAAGTAAAATTCTTTGATCCCATTAGGGTTTTACTTCACTAAAATTTTGTATTTACATTGATGGGCCTTTTCTATAGGATAATTAAGAAACCGCAGATTTCTGGTGCATATGTATATATATATATATTTTAAATCAAACATTTGTTTTACAAAAACGAAAAAAAATGCCCCAGAAATGAGTCTTTTTGCAGCCCCCAAGTTCTGTGCAATGCAAATCTCTGAAGGTGTCCAGCAGTTGTGTGACCAGGGTGGAGGCCAGGGCTGGAAAACTTTCACACCACTCTGTCCGAAGGGCAGCCGCTCCGGGTCTCACTAGCCAATCAGAGCTCCCAAACGGCCTGCCAGTCAGAACGGGGCGGGCACTTCCGGTTCGCCGTGCTGCGGGCTCGGCGGCTCGGGGTTGCCGTTTACGGTCCTGTTCCGTGTGCTGCGCTGTGACCGCTGCCGGGAGCCGTGAGGGGAGCGGGGCGAGCTCGGTTCCCGCCATGGTGAGCGAGGGGCCGCCGTCCCCACGCGGGGAGGAGCCGGGGAGCCGTGCGGGGTCCTCCGGGGCTGTGGGGACCGAGGGACGCGGGGACCCGTGAAGTCCGTGATGTCCCCGCGGTCCCTGCGGCTCCCGGGGCCTCTGAATAACTTCCATCTGCGGCTGCGCAGAATACAGGGATGGAGTACTGTGCGCGCGCAGCTTTTATCACCTTGGAAAGCAGATTCGCTATCTCTCAGCCCTGCTCCCTCCAGTGTCTCGGCCCTGAGCATCCAGGTGGAGGATCCGGCTGCAGTTAGTTCTGTGCTTGTAGATGCCGGGGATCAGTCACGAGTGTCAGTAAGGCCAGGCTCAAGTAAAGGTTTCCTGGCCTCACGAGTCAGACTAAAATGTGTCTTTATTTCTGAGTTTGCTCTTGGGTTCTGTTGATCTCTCTATTCTTTCTAAACAGTACAGTCTTTATTTCAGTTGTAGGAAAAGTTTTTTAAGTCAGACGATGTCCCCGTGTATACTACTCATCTTGTGTTGATAATTATTTCATTCAGGATGACTTTTTGTCATCAGTTTTCTGGTGTTGATGTTTATTTGGACTTTTGTTGAGTCTGTAGCACAAATTCTGTACTGAATTAATATTGAGGTTTCCCGTACACAATCATGGAATTTCTCTTCTTTGGTCAAATTCATTGAATCTTTTAGTTGTGAAGCTATAGATTTGGCTAGATATTTGTTGTATTTCTGGCTGTTTAATCCATAGTGCATATGAAAGATATAATGGTATGTATTTTTAATGTACAAGGTCAGTTTATTTCATGTATATGAATGTTTACCTAGAATGGATGGATGTTCACTCACATGGTACCCACAGAAGACAGGAGGCATCAAATCTCCTGCATCAGCATCTAGGGATGATTGTGTGCCACCATGTTAGTGCTGGGAACCGACCCAGGACTTCTATATGAGCATGAAGTGGTGGTAGCTGCTGAGCCATTTCTCCAGTCCTAAACTTGACAGTTTTCAGAACTTCGTGTGTGTGTGTGTGTGTGTGTGTGTGTGTGTGTGTGTGTGTGTGTGTGTGCCCAAGTGTATGCTGAAAAGCAAGTGTGAAGAGAGTTGAGGTTTTCACAATCTGTCTTTGGGGTTGGGGAGATGACTCAGTAGGTGTGCTGGTTAGGTTTGGTCAGCTTGGTACAAGGGAGAGTCACACTGATGTGCAGGTAAACCTGTAGGTGTGTTCTTGATTAGTGGTTGGTGTGGTAGGGCCCGTCCTACTGTGGTGGGTGTCACCCTGGGCAGGTGACCAGCAGTTGTATAAGGAGCAAACTAAGCAGGGCGTGATAGCAGGAGGAATGTAAGCAGAATTTCTCCAGGTTGACAGCACATGTGCAGTGTGTGAGCTTATGGTGTGTCCGAATTAGCAAACCTGTTCCAGGACAGATCCTCTTTGTGTGTTAAGTAGAGATGGAGGCATGTAATTACTGAAAAGAATTTTCTTTATTAAGGTCTAATAGTGTGGTCTGAGGTTGCCTCAATCCAGTGTGTAGCCCCACAGTCCATTAACATTGCTGTCACCCTGAGTTCACTCCTCAGTTCTTGAGTTGAAGGTTTATAGCACCACACAGTGCTAAATCTACCCATTTGAGTACAGAGTGGCTGTCCCTTTAGTAACAGAAAAGGGGTTTGTGTGCAGAGCATGGCTTCTCCCTTGAGAGCAGAGTAGAAGGGATAGTTTATTGTGTTCACTGCAGGGAAAAAGGCAAGGCAATGGCTGGATTACAACTTGTTTAATACCGAACTGCAGCCATCTCAGAGGAAGAATTTTATGTGATGATGGTAGTACCTTTCTGTGTTAATTTATACTGTGTGAATGAAGAAAAACCAAAATGCTGGGTGTACAATTTGTGGATGTTACCTTGAGCTTCTGAAATTTCCAGTTGGGCAGCTCTCTCATGTGGGTAAGTGCAAATTCATTGTCTTCAGTCAGGTGAGAAGATTGAGACACTGAGCACTTGGCTGTGGCTTGTGTGTGAGCATACAGCACTCAGCAGCTAATGTTTCACACAGAGAAGATCTTACTAGTTAGGACATTCCCTCTTTCACAATCAGGGTAAGTAGGTGTTTGTGAGATCCTTTATGTAAGGCCTGCCTAATAGTATTGGCATTGTAAGCAGCAGGTCCAGTAACAACAGTGGCCTTAATCCACCTTTTTAGAGGAGCTCTCTGAGCTTTCAAAGGTCTTATGTGTTCTGACATTCTATATTTGTGTCTTCAAAAGCCAAAGACTCAACTAAAACCTTTCTTAATCAGGATCAACCACAGGTCTATGCACTGCTGAGGTTAATCTTTGTTAAAAGAAAAAAAGAAAAAGGCAGTGTAAGCTTCTCCTGAACTTTGTGTAAATTTTATAAATGAGGCAGTTCTTCTCCCTGGCTTTTTGTCTTATCCCAAGCCCTTAAGCTGCTAGATGTCATTAAACAATAGTTGTATCATCAAATTGTACCCATCTTTTAAAGTCAGCATACTAACCTTCAATCACCAATTGTTCCTTCAGTTTATTTATTTCTCTAGCCTGATTACGCTGTTCTATGGCTGCTGCTTTCTCCACCGTGTGAGCCATTGTCATTGAGGACCAGCTTCTAGTATAGCTGTCAGGAGGTCTTTCCAATCTTGTGAAATAACTCTATTTTGTATGGCTCAGTTATTTAAAATCTATCTTATATAAGGTGAATGCATTTCATATGCCACCACTGCTTCTTTAAATCCGTCATGTCTGTAGTTTTCCAATAAATATGAACAGAGCCTTGTGGATATTGGTCATTTTCAGGCATTTCCTGCAAAGTAATAGGAAAAAGAAATCTTTGGAGATGTCCGTATTACCCTAGGCCACCAGTCTTCTTCTTCTTTTTTTTTTAATAAGGTGACACTCTGGGCTCACTATTAAACAATTCCCTTTCTTCTATATGGAACATTTATTTTCTTTCCCCCTTTCTTACAGGAAACATTCTTTTTTTAAATTTCCTTTTCATCTTTCTGTATTGTAAAGATAACTTCTTAAGAATCCTTCCTTCTTTCTCTATTGGGAAGATAACCTTTTATTTTATTTTATTTTATTTTATTTTATTTTATTTTTTTAACTTCTTTATTCTTTGTCTCAGGACTTCATGTATTTGCAAACATGCAGGTAGCTTTTCAGTCTTTCTAAATCTGTTTCATCTAAGAAAGGAGAGTCATCTCCAGTATCTTGGCCCTCTTTGCTTTCCTTTTTCTCTGAAAATGCATTCTATCTTCCTGTGAAAGAATAATTTCCTTTGGTGACTGAGAACTTCTAGCTAGAATGTAGTCCTTTTTACTTTCCTGTTCTACATCAGATCAAGCTTTAAATGACTCCTTAAGCAATGGCTCCAGAATATTTAAAATTAAATTACATAAAGACCAAAGTTTAACAGCATAGGCTCTTTTTTCTGCTCTTAACACTTGCTTCTATATGGTCAATTTTAACATGAGGAGTTGCGTGAGACCAGTGATAATATCATTTAATACCAAAAACTCAGTAAGCTTTTCTTTTACTTTCTATCAATCTTCCTTTAATAAATACTTCAATAAGTGCACATTTTGCTGCTCCTGAGATGGGATATTTCCCATGTTCCTGCTCTATCCTGAAGTCTTGCCTAATACGATAGGAATACGTTACCTCCAGTTTTGGGATGTTCAGATCTTTCTTTCCTTGTGGCCCACCTTGGGCTCAATTGTCAGGTTGCATCATGCATTGCAGGTTTGTAGTATGCGGTTTCTGGCTTGGACTTTTGGGCCTAGCCTCAAGGTTTAGGCCCACAGACCCACAGAGACACACAGATACTTACTTTAATTTTAGGCTGATCAGCCTAGGGCCCAGGCATATAACTTGCTAACTCTTTACCCTTAAACTAACCCATGGTTCTTACCCTGTTCAGCCATGCGGCTCGGTACCTTTTCTCAGAGCAGCATAGTTGTCCTCTGCTACTTCTGGCTTCTCTCTGACCTTCTGCTCTGTTCTTCCTGTTCCCAGAGTTCTCCTAGTCTGGTAGCCCCACCCACACTTTCTGTCTGCCTTTGACCAATCAGCACTTTTTGTTAAACTCATAGGCGGGGACAATTATTTACAATGGAACAACCTAATCCCCCTACACAGGTTAGTTGAAGAAAGAAGGCACTACCAATATGCAGTTTTAAGGCCTATGTAGGACCAAGAAGGTCCAGCCCCTTTTTGATGTACTGAACCCCCAATAGTCATACAGAGGTATATTTATTGAAAATTAAACAAAATAATTTCTTATACCAAGATCTCTAATCTAATTTACATGTCCTTTTCAAGGAGAACATCACATTGTCCTCATGACTCTAGGTCTTTTATTATATATTGTTTACAATACACAATAATACAAGAATCTCAGATGTGTCTAGGTGTCTTGTGACTAAAGTAATGGGATGTCTGCAAAGCCCTTTCAGCAAAACAATCACTGTTTTTTACATGGGGTTTTCAAGGTTGAAGTACTTTTAAAGAACAGCTGTTCATTCTAACATCTACAGTACACAGTGATTCTGCTAAATTCCTACCACAGTCTAGCACCCTACCATCTTGACATTCTCTTGATTCTCTTGGTTTGTGTGCTTTCCCAAGATTGGCTTTAGGCTAATGAAATTCACATGAGCTGTACAATTTTAATTAGAATTAGGAACTTCATTGGATTCCTGGCTAGTGTTGGAGGCATGTGATTAAGAAAATTCTTCACTACCCTGTGGAAGCTAGTAAATACATCAAAGTAATGTGTCAAAAATAAATTAAAGCAAACATACCATTACATCTAATGTCACCCTATTAGTATAAATGGAACAATTCCCTGAAGGCTCAGTGACACCCAGAAGTTATAACCATTTTGGATTGTGCCACATGGTTAAAGTAACCAAGAAGTCACATGGCATTTACCGTTTTTTTTTCTAAAAAAATGAAACCACTAGAAAAGATGGCAACCAAGTCACAAGGCTGCTTCCATCATGGTGAAGTCACAAGCCAAGTTGGCAGAAACCACAGGGTTGCTTTCTATTCAAGGTTAGTTCAGCTCCCTGCTAAAGTAAGCCTATCTTCCATCAGCACAAGTCCCAGTGAGGTCCCCACCTCTCCAAGGTTATATGTGTAGTGTTAACTCTTTTCTCTAAAATGACATTTTAGTGAGGTCAGAGGACTATAGAGGAGATGGTAGGGCCCATACAGCAAAGTAACACAGGAAAGAATTCCTTGGTCTCAAGCAGAGACACTTGAGTGCATCCATATATATTACTACATTGATTGTTAACTATGGAAGCAAATGTTGTCATCTGTTTCACCTTTTCCTCGGTCCTCAGACAGAAAATGTTGCTTGGCCCCATTTTATTATCTCAGTTGGGTATGGTTTGGGCTGTAATCAGACAGATATGTGACTCTCCATATTGGCTGTAATTGAAAACCTTTAGATTTCATCTTGTTCCAACTTGTTAAAATAGTTACATTTAAAATCTTAGAAGAAGCTTTGTGTGTCTTTTCTACCATGTTAGAAATGTAGCTGCCTATGGCATCATCTGCAACAGTCACACTAAGACATCAAGAGACTGCCTTCATTGCTTCCACCAAGGTTCTCTGAGGGAACTGGGTAGGGAGGGAAACAAGGGGTAATGCCATGCACTCAGCAAGGCACAGACTTAAACCTACATTTGGAGACCTCATTGTTTTATCTTCTTAGATGGGGTAGGAAAGGTTATGTCATGAAGCATCTCCCTCCCCCTGCTGTGTGTCTGTTTCTTCCTTTTCTGTTCTCTTTTCCTTCTTGATCCCCTTTTGGTTTCTCTGTTTCTGTTTTTCTCTGGAGCTCTTTCTGCTTAGGTTACATCCCTTTCATGGTTTATGTTGTACTCAACAACCTCAGGCTCATATTCAAATCCTTGGTGTAACAATAGGAGGTTTGCTCTTGTTGGGGCAGGTGGCCTTGACTGTTAAGGAGTCACTGCAGTTGGGAGTTGAGTTTTCAAAAGCCTACATGAAGACAGGTGTTTTTTTTTCTGCCTCCTGCCTGTGTATCAGAATTTAACTGTTGGCCCCATGCCTGCCTACCCTGAAGCATCCTTTCATAATGATAATGGACTAATCCTCTGTCACTGTGATTAAGCTCCAAATTAAAAGCTTTCCTTTATAAGAATCACCTTGGTCATAATGTTTCTTCACAGAATAGGACTGTCACTATGACAGGCCATCTCAGTAATATTTTAGTGTATTATCTGCCTGTATTCTGTTTATGTCATAAAATTGACCAAGGCTTAATGAAAGAGTAATGTACTCATTTCTTGACAAAACAATCAGTCGGGCATGGTTATTACTGATGACTCATGCAAGTCCATAGTGGAAAAAAACCCAACAAGTGGGGTAGAGAACTAGGTAGTTTCAGAGGTCTGTCATGTTCTGAAACAGAAGTAGTAGTTATTAGGAAAATGAGGGCTATTAAAGGCCTACCAGCTCTTCTCTGGAAATACAGAAAAGTAGTTGTAAAGGAACTGCTCACTCAGATAAGCTTTTAACTATGGCAGGAAAAGGAAGGTGATTCCTAGTCCCCGAAATCAATTTCAGGATCTGCTGTTGCTCCTTTTTGGAGGAACTTAGTCTCTGGGGATGGACTTTGAGTTTTTATATGTTCACCACACTTTGTCATTTTGCATTTTTTTTTGGTAGTTGAAATTGAGAAATGTCTCTCATACAGCCATCACCATCATTACAGACACCATCCCTAAATAATATAAAATACAATATAAGCAATTGCTTTTCCTTGCAAAGACATTTTTCTGGTGATATGTTTATATTTTTGGCGTATGGATTTGGCTATTGTACATGTCAAGCATTTGCTTTTGTGTTGAGCTTTACTCACATCTTAACTTTTAAGTATGGGTAGAAGGTATCTTTTTTTTTCCCTCTCCAAGATTCACAACATTAATCCTGACTCTCCTGAATCGATGTCTTAGGGTTTTTGTTGTTATGATGAAATGCCATGACCAGAAAGCATATTGGTAGAGGAAATGGTTTCTTTGGCTTATATTTCCATATCACTGTTCATCTTTGGAGGAAGTGAGGACAAGAACTTAAACAAGGTGGGAACCTGGAGGCAGGAGCTAATGTAGAGGCTATGCAGGGGTGTTGCTTACTGGCTTGCTCCTCATGGCTTCCTCAGCCTGCTTTATCATAGAAATCAGGAACACTAGCCCAGGGATGATATGTTTATTTATCTTCTTACACTGTTTGTTGGTGTTTTCCTGGATTTTCTTAAGCAATATATTAATTTTCTCTTTACCTTTATAGTTCATAAGGCAGTTTTAAAGTCTTTTCTTGTATTTCAGTAGTGTTGGAATATTCAGAGCCTGCTGTGGTAGAATAGTTGGGTTCTAGTGGAGACATATTGCCCTGACTTTTATTGATTGTGCTTTTATGTTGGCATCTAAGGGATTGGAATGGTTATAGGTCTCAGACAGATGCTAATTTCTGGGTTAGTCTTTGTGGGGTCAGTGTTTTGTTTCTTGATTTCTATTTCCTCTCTACATTTTCAAGGAGTATAATGGCTGTGTGTTGCCTGCTAGGACATTTTCTTTGGACTTGATAGTTTTGGCCAGAAGTGATTCCAGGTAAAATGTCTTTCTGGGTGTTGGAAGACATTTAGAAATGGGGAGAGGTTAGGTATCTGAAGGGATTCACAGGAAGGAGCAGAGCAGAGTGTTCACTGAGGCTGTTTATTTCATCTCCTGGAATAAAGGGAGACAGTGAAAAGAGGCCACCCCAGATGGTCATCTATAGTACTGTGGATGAGACTCATGGTTTGGATCTAGAAGAACAGAGGGAGAGAGTAAGATACACAGACAGCCCACCTGTTTCCCTGGCAGAAATTGGGGGCTGGAATAAAGCAACAAGTGTGGATAGGGTGGTTTGAGGGGGAAGATCTGTGGGATTCACGGATGTGGGCAGGCAGGGAGGAAGTCTGCAGCAGGTGTTCTATTGCAGAGGGAGAGATGAGACCTGGGGTAGTTGGGTTTGGAGTAGAGGAAGGAAGGTGAAGGTCTTCAGTTAGCTTACCTGTTTCCCCAGCCTGCTCAGTTGGTATGTATAGTACAGGGATGTATTGGGGGACGCACGGTTAAAGGAGAAGATCTTTGTGATCCATTGGGAATGGGGTCAGAAAGGAAAGGGAGAATACAACAGGTGTTCTACAAAGCTGGGGTTGAGTCTGGGGAGACTGGATCTGTAGAATAGGAGAGGAATGGATCCACCATCAGCCCACTTGTTGGAAAGAGCTAGGTCACTGTCACAGTCTGAACAAAGCAAAACCAAACATCAACAGTATAAGTAACTCAATACCCATCCAGTTATCTGGAACTCACAATCTTCTGGGCTCCTCCAAGCAACTCTGGCCACTTCTGGCTCTGCCCTCTGCAGCACACTCGGCCTGTCTTCTAGGTTCCAGCTGCCTCCACTGCTGCTGCTGTTCTTGGTGGTCATCCCATGGTACTGGCATCTCCAGTGTGCTCATGCCTCTTGCTGCAACTGGGCTGCACTTTGACCAGTAGCTGGATTCTCCTAGGCTTTCTTTGTGGTGCTAAACCTTAGCTTCTCTATGACTTAATTCAAATGGTCTCCCACAGTACCAAGCCTCATCTGACCTTCACGTCTTCAAAACGAGTACTTCCTGTGTGACTCTTACACTACTAAAATTCACCTGCAAGCACTAGGTGCAACCTTGGCCACTTTGGTGGTTTGAAAGAAAATAGCCCCCAAAGAGTATAGGACTATTGGGAGGTGTGGCTTTGTTGGTATAGGTATGGCCTTGTTGGAGGAAGTGTGTCACTGTGAATGGAGGTGGGCTTTTAGGTCTGATATATTCTCAGGCCTCACTCAGTGTGATACACAGACCTTTTCAAGTTGCCTATAATATGTATAATTCTAAACTATTTCTCCAGTTCCTTGTATGTCTGCATGCTTCCATGCTTCTCATCATGAAGATAACAGACTAAACCTCTGAACTGAAAGCCACCCCAATTAGATGTTTTCCTTTATAAGAGTTGCCATGATCATGATGCATCTTCACAGCAGTTGAAACCCTAAGATAGCCACCTCTGGAACACAGCTTCTCTGCACTGACTCTGAGGAAACACCACTGCCTAGAAACTTTCACCTCAGTGATGCTGACCTTTTTTAAATTACTGCAAATTTCTCAGCTCCAGTCGGCCAGCATCAATTGTCCCAGTAAGTCAAAGGTTTTACTTCAGTAGTTCTGTTCTCTTGTTAATCACAGTTGATTTTTTTCAGCTCTATTGAACCAGACACTATAGATTCTTCATAACAAAAGGCCTGATAGGGTCTTTACTTCCCTCTGGAACGTTACAGGTCTGGTCTTCATCTTCTGCACTGTGCTTAATATTTTTATATTTGAAGCTCCTACAGAACAGCTCACTGAACTCTCAACACTCAATGGCTTTTCTAGTCCAGCATTTCAAAGTTTTCACAGTCCTCCCTTAGACAACATGGTCAGGTCTATAAACAATACCCTGCGGTACTGGTACCAACTTGTCTTATTTAGGGTTTTTATTGCTGTGATAAAACACAACTAAAAAAGAAGTTGAGGAAGGGATTTATTTGGCTTACACTTCCATATCACTGTGCATCAAAGGAAACCAGGACCTGGAGGCAGGAGCTGATGAAGAGGCCATGGAGGGTACTGCTTACTGTCTTGCTCCTCATGGCTTGCTCAGCCTGCTTTAGTGGGTTCTCTCCATCAATCACTATTTAAGAAAATGCCCTACAGGCTTGCCTACAGCTTTATCTAATGGAGGCATTTTCTCATTTTAGGTTCCTCCTTTCAGATAACTTTATCTTTTGGTCAAGTTGGCATAAAACTAGCTGGCACACATTGGATTACAGGTGCTTCTATATATTTTTAAGTTTTTTTCTTTTTATTTCCTTCCCTCCCTTCCCCCACTGTCTTTCTTTTTTTTTTTTTTTCTTTTGTTTTTTAAGACAGAGTCTCACTATATAACCATCCTGGCTATCCTGGAACTTGCTCTGCAAACCAAGCTGGTCTTAAACTCACAGAGATCCACCTGCCTCTGCCTCATAATTAAAAGTGCAATTAAAAGTGTTCACTACCACCACCTAGCATATGTTTTGGATTTTTAAAAAATGTGCTTGAGTCTTTTGCATATATATATGTATATATATATATGTATATACACACACACATTCATGAATATATGAATATGAACCAAGTGTGAACCTAGTGTTAGCTGAAGTCAGAGGGCATATTTTCTTCTTTTGATCTGAAGTTACAAATGTTTGTAAGCCTCCAAGTGAGTGCTGGAGATTGATTGAGGTCTTCTGAAAAAGCAACATGTTATCTTAACTATTGACCCATCTTTACACTCTAATTTTCTTATTCAGCATTTCCTTTGCTTTTGTTTTTGAGCTATGTCAATCAGTTGCTTATTAAAATTTCATTTGTTTACAGGAATATCATGCTCATCTTACAGTTTAAACTGGCCCTCTCCAGTTTTCTGGAAGATGAGTACAGAACTGAAATGAATATTTAAGTGATTGAGCCCGAGTGGCTTCTGCCCTTTTTCATTTGCTTTAGACAGGGTCTCACTATGTAACTCTCTCTATCCTGGAAATTACTACATAGGTCAGGCTGGCCTTGAAATTACAGAGATTCACTTGTCTTTGCCTTCTGAGTTTTGGGATTAAATATGTGCACCATCTTTTTCATTCTTTTTTGACGTTGGAAATTTTGATCCAATCTTGCTGATGTGTACTCAATAGTGTTGCTCTGTTTGTATGTCTCTTTGTATATCTGTTTAATAGTAGTCATTTTGCTTGCAGTGCCATATTCCTTTCATAGGCACAGATATGAGAGACTTAATCCTCCTTTTCTGTTTCTTTCTAAAATGACTTGGTAACTGCATTTGAAATACTATGACATAGAAATACATGTGAATATGTAAATATATTCTCAGTGAAGTGTACTTTTACAATTCAGTCAATCTCACAATTTCTATTACATTCATATATGGGATACTTTAGGATACAGTGACCTATGACGATGTGCATGTGAACTTCACGCCTGAAGAGTGGGCTTTGCTGGATCCTTTCCAGAAGAGTCTCTACAGAGATGTGATGCTAGAAACCTACAGGAACCTCACTTTCATAGGTAGGAATGCTAGGGTTTTTTTCTTTTTCTTTTTTTTTCTTTTTTCTTTTTCTTTTTGGTCACATTTTACAATAAGGGGATAAACATTTCTTGATCATTGATGCTGTCATGGGATTTCAGCTGTGAAAAAAAAAGAATGTCATGAACAAATTGGGGATGGTTCTCAGGTTAAAGGAAGATAGTGACTTAAATTTTTCCATAATATATCATACATTTTCTGGTACTATATTTTAGGCTGTAAATGGGAAGACCAGAATATTGAAGAGGATTATCAAAGTTCTAGAAGACATGAAAGGTAATTTTTATATGCGAGTGGAGATATATATATCTGAATAAATTTTAATGTTCCCTGAAATTTTACAGAAAGGCATCACTAAATAAGCACTGCCTTATGATGATTATTAAATTCTTACAGATCAATGCACCTCAATGAGAAAACAGTGCCTCCATGTTTCCAAGGCGTTTTTCTAAGAAAGAAGACAATAAAACATGACACAATTTCAATCAGTGCCTTGTGAGATCCGTTTTGTAGACCTGTCCATCCCTTTAATTTCATACCATTTAAACATCATATAGGCACACAAACTGATTAGGGGGATCAGTGTCTGTCTAAAACTTTTTATAAGCAAATAGTCTATTGTAGTACGAGGTTTCTGGCCCAGACTTTCGGGTCTAACCTCAAGGTTTAAACCCGCAGACCCATAGAGACACACAGATGCTTTCAGTGGTTTTAGGCTGATCGGCCTCAGGCCCAGGCATATAACTTGCTAACTCTCTACCCTTCATCTAACTCATGACTCTTCCTGTTCAGCCATGCGGCTGGGGTACCTTTCCTTAGAGCAGCATAGTTGTCCTCTACTTCTTTCAGCTTCTCTCTGGCATTCTGCTCTGTGCTTCCTGTTCTCAGAGTTTTTAGTCTGGTAGCTCCGCCCACACTTCCTGTCTGCCTTTGGCCCATCAGCGCTTTTTATTAAACCAGTGGGTGGGACAATTATTTACCATGAAACAACACAATACCCCTACAGTCTATAGTAAAGCTAGTTTGCCCATATACTTATACTTTCCAAAATTAAGTAAGGTGGGGAAATCTTAATCTATATATATCTATATATATCTTATGGAGAACAAAAGTTAAACTCTGAAAATCTTTTGTTTGTTATTCTTTCTTTAATAGGTATGTCATCTCTCTTTCTGGCTACAAACCATTTGAATGTAAGGGATATGGAAAGAAGCAGTGTACACCTTTCTCCCTTACAACTGATAGAAGATATATAATGCCAACTATAAGTAGACTTGGTGAGCATGATACAAGTTTACAGTTAATTGGTTTTCTAACTACAATGGAAATACATCCACAAACTCACACTGGAAAAATAATTCATGATTACAAGGAATGTGTGAACACATATAGTGTGATTCATAGTATGGAAAAATGTTATGAATGCAATCAGTGTCATAAAACTCTGAGTTCTTCTAGTTCTGTTCAAAGATGTGATAAAATTCATATGGGAAATGAAAGTGATAAATGTGAACTGTCTACTAATGGCTTTAACAATCACAGGTGTCTTCAAACATACAAAAGAACCTATATTGAAGAGGATCTCTATGAATATAATCGACATGATAAAGAATTTAGATCAGATTCTTCTTTACAATTTTACCAAAGAACTCATTTGGAAGTAGAACCCTACAGATATAATCAAAGTGCAAAAGAGTTTGCACATCACAGTTGCTGTCAAGCACTTAAAGTTAATGAACAACCCTTTGAATGCAGTCAGTGTGATAAACTCTTTGCAAGCAACCATAATCTTAAAATACAGGAAAGAATCCTTACTGGAGAGAAACCCTATGCATGTAGACAATGTGGTAAAGCCTTTGTAAGTCGCCATAATCTTAAAATACACGAAAGAATTCATACTGGAGAGAAACCATATGTATGTAGTCAGTGTGGTAAAGCCTTTGTATATTTAACCAGTCTTCGAAATCATGAAAAAACTCATACTGGAGAGAAACCCTATGTATGTAATCAATGTGGTAAAGCCTTTGCCTGTCGAAGTAATCTTCAAATACATGAAAGTGCTCATACAGGAGTGAAACCCTACAGATGTAATGAATGTGGTAAAGTCTTTGCCCATATCATTTATCTTCAAAGGCATGAAAGAAGTCATACTGGAGATAAACCATTTGAATGTAATCAGTGTGGGAAAGGCTTTACACAGTTCAGTCGTCTTCAAAAACATTTCAAAAACCATACTGGAGAGAAGCCCTATAAATGCAGTCAATGTGGTAAATCTTTTATAAGTCGCAGTAATCTTCAAACACATGAAAGGATTCATACTGGAGAAAAACCCTATATATGTAATCAGTGTGGTAAAGCCTTTGCAAATCGGCGTAATCTTCAAATACATGAAAGAACTCATACCGGAAACAAACCCTATAAATGTAATCAATGTGGTAAAACCTTTGCACATTTCACTAGTCTTCAAAATCATGAAAAAAGACATACTGGAGAGAAACCTCATGTATGTAATCAATGTTGTAAAGCCTTTGCATGTCGTAGTAATCTTAAAATACATGAAAGTTCTCATGCAGGAGTGAAACCCTATGAGTGTAAGCAGTGTGGTAAAGTCTTTGCACATACTATTTATCTTCAAAGGCATGAAAGAAGTCATACTGGGAAGAAACCATATGAATGTAGTCAATGTGGGAAAGCCTTTGCACATTTCAGTCACCTTCAAAAACATTACAAAACCCATACTAGAGAGAAACCATATAAATGCAGTCAATGTGGAAAATCCTTTGCAAGTCACAGTAATCTTCAAACACATGAAAGAATTCATACTGGAGAGAAACCCTATGTATGTAATCAATGTGGTAAAGCCTTTGGAAGTCGCCGTAATCTTAAAATACATGAAAGAATTCATACTGGAGAAAAGCCCTATGTATGTGATCAATGTGGTAAAGCCTTTGCACATTTCACTAGTCTTCGAAATCATGAAAAAACTCATACTGGAGAGAAACCCTATGTATGTAATCAATGTGGTAAAGCCTTTGCCTGTCGAAGTAATCTTCAAATACATGAAAGTGCTCATACAGGAGTGAAACCCTACAGATGTAATGAATGTGGTAAAGTCTTTGCCCATATCATTTATCTTCAAAGGCATGAAAGAAGTCATACTGGAGATAAACCATTTGGATGTAATCAGTGTGGGAAAGGCTTTATACAGTTCAGTCGTCTTCAAAAACATTTTAAAATTCATACTGGAGAAAAACCCTATGAATGCAGTCAATGTGGTAAAGCCTTTGTAAGTCGCAGTAATCTTCAAACACATGAAAGAACGCATACTGGAGAGAAACCCTATATATGTAATCAGTGTGGTAAAGCCTTTGCAAGTCGGCGTAATCTTCAAATACATGAAAGAACACATACTGGAGAGAAACCTTATGTATGTGATCAGTGTGGTAAAGCCTTTGTAAGTCACACTAATCTTCAAATACATAAAAGTACTCATACAGGAGTGAAACCCTATGAATGTAACCAATGTGGTAAAGCCTTTGTACATATCATTTATCTTCAAAGACATGAAAGAATTCATACAGGAGACAAAAACTATGTATGTAATTGATGCAGTAAAACTTTGCATGTCAGTGTAATCTTCAAACACATCGAAGGAATAATAGTGAAGAGAAACCCTACAAATGTAAATGTGATAATGATTCTTTATGTTATAGTCTTCTTTGAAGACATAAATGAATTCTAGAGAAAAAGACCATGAGTGTAGTAAATTCAGTAAAGCTTTGCACACCATACACATTGTTCCCACTGAGTGGTCTTACTGGTGCTCATTGTAAGATTAATATAACCATTCTATCAGTAAAATACTGTTTTTATTCAAATTATAAACAACTTGTCTTCCAATGATACAAGAGTACAGAATAATTTGAATAATAAATGAAAATAATGTTTATTCATTTTTCTGAATTGTGTTAGTTTATTCTAAGGAGTAAATGCTTATTCCTAACATTTTCTCAGAAACACAAATGAATAGCAGAGAGTCTCAGTGGGTAAAGGTGGTTGCTGCTAAGCCTGATAACCTGAGTTCAGTTTTTGGGATATACACATTACTCAGACCAGTGTTTTATTAAATTTTTTTCATACCCACCATTGCTACCCCTCCCCTTCTAGTCCTCCCCCATATCTCCCCATCCCTCCTCCATCCATTTCCCAGAGAGAGCAAGGAACCCCCAGGTGAGTCAGTTTAGTCTGGTATATCCAGTTGGGGTAGGACTGAGTCCTTACCCCCAGTATCAAGGCTGAGTAAGGTGTCCTCTGTAGTGAATGGGCTCTGAGAAGCCAGTTCATGTATAAGGAATAAACTGACTACAAAAGGCTCCACAAACTGCTCAAGCTGTTCACCTGTCTTCTATATTCAGAGGGCTTAGACCCATTCCATGAAAGTTCTGCAGTGGTTATTTCAAAGTCACTGAGCTCCCAATAGCATGGGTCATCCTACTCTGTGGGTCTCCTCATGATCCTGATCTGTCCTGATCAGGATCAAAGAACCTGATCTTTGCATATGTCATCTGTCCTCCCTCTCTTCAGCTGAACCACTAGCTGGACCCGGGTATTTAGCTATGGATCTCTGCATCTGCCTCCATCAGCTGCTTGATGAAGGTTCTGCAATAGCAACGAGTGTGGTCATTCCTTTGATTGATTATAGGGAAAGACCTGCTTAGGCACCCTCTCCACTATTGCTTGGAGTTCTAGCTGGGCCCATCTTGTGGGTTCTTGGATGTTTCCCTAGCAACAGGTTTCTAATCCCACAATGGCTCCCTCTATCGATATCCACTTGATTGCTCTTCCTCTCTGTTGCTCCTCCCACTCAACCATCCCATTTTCTTATGTTCTCTTTACCTCCCCTTCCTCTTGTGTGATCCCAGTTTATTTAGGAGATCTCTGTTTCCCCTTCCCAGGGGAATCTATGGATGCCTCTCTTCCCCAAGTTACCTGTCTGCTTGGGGGTTGTGGATTGTAGCCTTCACACCAGTTTTTCTCATTGCTCCTCTTGGGGTATGGCAAATGCACAGCACATACCCACACAAATGGATATTTTTGGAACTGACATAAGGGTCAGTGAGGTCACCTGCTTAAGGCACTTGCTCCCAAATTTGACTACCTCAGTGTAATCTCTAGTACTACATAGAGGAAGTAGAGAATACACACCTGTAAGTTGTCCTCTGCCTGGCAAAGCACAACACAGCATAGATGTTTACATACTGGTAACACTTTCTAAAGAGATGAAATTAACAAAGCAAAGAAAATCAAAATATTGAGAACAAGTAGTTTGGCTATTGAAATACATTTTACCATTCTATGATGTCACTGTTCAACAAAATAATTATATTTTATATCTTACATTATTTGTCTCTGATTCAAAGATAGGTCATTTTATAAACATTTTCACTGGGTGTAGTGGTGCATTTTTGAGACAGATTGATCTCACTGAGTCTGAGTTTATGGTTCACACAGATTCTGGATACTTATGGCCATGTAGAGAGATCCTGCCTCAAAAAACCAAAAAGAAAATTTCTGTAACTATAGCATATATCACATTATGAATTTTTTCCTAATCTGTACTTATATCTACTCAACTAACCTCTTCATTGTCTTTACTCACATTAAGAGAACTATGTTAAGAATGACAGTAAGAAGCAATGTGCAGAGTCCATTCACAGAGGGAAGGAAATTCTTTGAGTCCTTTAATAACCATGTAGTAGGGGTTTTCATCACCTCCAAGTGAGAAGATAGGAGTCATGGGGCATCTTCATCTTCTGAATTATTATGACATATTTGGGTAATGGTCAGTTGTCTCAGTCCATCTCCTATAAGGTAACCCAATTTGGTTCATAGCACTCACATCAGATAGCTCAGTTATATAGGTCCAGGATATGGGATTCACTCTTCTGGCTTCTTTGGGCACCAGATATACAAATGGTGTAAAGACATACATGCATTTTATATATTGTATTTTTTTTTCAGTTATAAAAATAAAAAACTTGAAAAATCCCTTTAAAAATATGGAGTCACAGAGTGTTTAAATACATGTGAGTGACACTACATAGTGTAAAAAGGGCTTTCTTCATTAAATAAAACTAATTTAGCTATACTGTCAGTACATGATCCTAGAATGAAATCACGTAAGATGACCTTATTCATATGACCTTAACCTTCCAAGTATAAAGTATGTTGGGCCTAGAATAAAGTTGTCTATTTTGTTAGACTTTAGTTTGCCTCATTTATTGGGTTCATTCTTCCAGATTCCCTCTAGAATGGTGATGGTTAGTAGAACCTGAGCAGGGGCCAGATGTTGACTGCAAAAGGAGAGTGAGGATCCCTTCAGGAAATAAGTTTCAATAATGAGACAGAAACCAGGGAAGGCTTTTACTTGTCAATCATATGCATACATTTTTAAAGAAAAGAGAAGCATAGCATTTAAACCACAGCTATTCAACTGCCTGCCAGTTGCTTGTGATTGTAATCCCTGGTTTCCAGAAGAAGGAACTTTAGATGAAGTATGGGACAGAGTCCAAAATAATATTGAAAAGGAATGTGAACTAGGTGAAAAGTCTTTCTGGCTTCTATTATTCAATGTGCATGATATCCTGTTAGTCAGGAAGAGCTACAATCTATGTAAGACATGATTCAGGACTCACTGACTATTATACTGAAAAGGTAGAAAGACCAGCCATTGAGCCATATCTAAAACAATTGGTTACTAGAACAACTACAAACAATTGTCCATAGACAAGACAATTTAAAAGCAGTTAACTTTCAGAAATGATGAGGGGTATTTAATCAGATTCATGCTACTTTAGGAATGCCCAATTTCTCACTACTATTTAAAATTCTAGAAGGTTTCTTTGCATAGTCCTTGCTTATTATCTCCTGAGGCAAGAAAACAATTACAACTTTTTGGATCCAGACTAGAAGAGGGATTTGTGTATTCTGAGGATCCTTTGCTGCCTTCAAATCTACTTATTTCCCCCACTAACTCGTCTCCTATAGGTATTACAGCTCTAGAGGATAAACCCATGCGATGGAATATTTACACCATCATGGCCCCAGAGTACTAAGTGCTTTCCTTAATCCTCCTGCTTTGTGGGAGTGCCTGTTTCTATAAATTCCAACAGTGAAGCAGCCTGTAGGACAGAAATTTAAGAACTGTAATGAATAGAATGTTAATCATATTATAGGCATTCTTTATAATCCTCAAGGCCAGGATATAATTGAAAGCACATAGAACATTAACATCTGAACCTTGGGGCTAGGCTGGAAAGTCCTGGCCAGAAACATATTACACAAAGGTTCTTATGAGTTCTCATGAGATCCAGCTGTAACAATCATAAGGACATGTCACACATGGCAAAAACATGTTTCTCACAGGAACATAAACATTTAATTGAATAACAGCAAGCAATAATGCATAATCTTATGTAAACTCACTCCTATCCTCTACATCCAGAAGGAACACAAAAACACATTCCAAGATCAATTCTGTGTTTTGAAAAAAAACCTAGGTCATAAGACTCTCATTTTCTCTTCACACAACTTCATTCCTGGACCATCTTCTGACAAGCTTGAGCCATCAGCTTATACAAGACCCACTGATCTGAAACTATTTTTATCTTCTCACCCAATATCCTCACCTTGAACCTTTGGGGGACTCTATCATTGGTATTTACAATCATAGACCAAGCTGATTTAAACTTTAATGCCCAGCTTCCACATCCCAAGTGCTGGCATAATAAACCAGGGCCACTACAGAAGGCTGGAAAGTGTTCATGTTTGGTTAACAACGTGCTGCTGAGAGAGGCATGAGAAGTCCTATGTGAGTCTTCTTAAAATTTTTGATGCCTGGTGAATGTCAATCAGGTGGTGTAAATTTGACCTGTATAGGCTGGGCACCCTTTCATGTATGAGGCAGGGGGCTCATTCAGTGCACATTGAGTAACAAGATGTATATGCTAGAGATCTGTGTCCAGGAAGAATAAGGAGAAGTGCCTACTAAGTGCAGAAAATGTGCTGGGAAGACTTTGTAGTCCAGATGCAAGTTCTGTTGCAATGCCAACCTCTGCAGGTCTAGAATAGTTCTGTTTCTGGGGTGGAAGCCAGGGCTGGGAGCCACTGTGCTGTGATCATTCACAACACTCTATCACTAAGGGAGCTGCCCCTGTCACTCAGGCCTCACTAGCCAATCAGGACCTCCATTCCAAACTGCCAGTCAGAATGGGGGAGGGTACTATCACTCTACCTACTGAAGGCTTGGCTGTGGAGATGAGGTGTGTTGTGTTGTGAGGATAGTGTGGCAAGATGGGAAGTTATGCCCCAGTGAGTGAGGGGCCTCTGTCCCAGTTCTGGAAAGAGCTGTGGGGAGGTATTGTGTTGTCCTCGTGGGGATATCTGAAATGAGTGGCCTCTAATGAAGTGGCTTGGTTTGACTATTTTTAGGTCTCAAACCAAGAACAAATGACTAACTGACATGCCTGTTTAACATATCAAAGCAGACTTGGACACCGAGAGTTCTCCCTGCACCCCTCAGTTCCTACCTGTTACAGGATGTGGCTGGCATATCTTGCTTCCTGTCCTAAACTTCTCTAGCTTAGGGCTGGGCTGCCCTTTTCTCTATAATTCAGCTATTTGGGTAACCTTTTTTTTTTTTTTTTTTTTTTTTTTTTTTTTTTTTTTTTTTAATTTATCCTTTACTCTCCTGGATCTCCCTCTTCACGCTTCTCACATGTCTGAGGCTCATGCTCACTTTGGACTCTCTGCTTCTGGCTGTGCTCTCCCCTTTATCAACGATAAACCTCTAGCATACCAGGAGCTCTCTGTTTATTATTGTATCTCATTTTAAAACTAAGGAGTCAATAGCAGGTCTCTAACATATTTTGGATTGGTATAGTTTTTTGAATGATAATTTTAAGGTTATAAATGTCATAATCAGATCAACAAAGCTAATGATTTAGGGATTAACACCTGTTGCTGGGTCCAAAAAGTCCCCTTGGGGGAGGGGCTCAGAAGGTGTGGAGTCAATGACACAGACCCCAGAAGTCAGTTGAAAAGGACTAACTCATTTAACAATAAGGAGAGCCTTATATACACTCCTTCCAGCACCCAGGCTGTGCCATGATCTGGTGATATTGTATGGCAGGAGAGCAGATCATGCCTAGGAAAAAACAGTAGAGCTGGCCCTGATGATGTGAGTGAGGGAGGGCCTGTCCTGGGGGTCTGAAAGCAGGAGAGCTGCCTCTACTTATTTCTATTTGCTGCATTAGGTGAACTATTTGGGGCAGCACTGGAGAGCTTGCCCTGGTGGAAATGAGGAAAAGTTGGTGGGCTGACCAACCCAGCTATCACCCAGACTCAGAACAAGGACTGTGAGTTGTCCCACCCCAACATCCGCCTTATCTATGAATTGCTGGAATATGTCAAGGGGCCATATCTGCAGATCCAAAGCTATAGAATCTCTATGACACAGGAAACAATGTCCTGGAGGAGTTCCAGTGAGGGTAGCTAAAGTTCCATAGAGTAGCTAAAACCAGAGGCCTCAAGCCAGACATTTCCACCAGGTTCATTGCAAAGAACACATAAACCTTAAGATGTTTGAGTGAGGGGAATGCTATGTGATTTATTGGCCCACACTACAGCTTAAACACTATTTTTTTTGGTATTGTTTTGTTTTAAAAATTTCCCCCTTTAGAGATATGTTTTTGTAAGTCAGGCTGCCTAGGTTAGAAAAGAGACAATATAATTTATTATATGTGTGTGGGATTAAGTGCTCATAGTTTAGAGACTATAGAACACAGATAATAGAAAATATCTGAATCTGTTTTATTGTGAATCTTCAAACAGCAGACCTAAGAAAATGCTGCTACCAAAAAGCTGTCTCTCCTTTTCTTTAATATAAACAGAAATCTTAAATCAATCACATGCTACTGACTCTTCTGTGAGACTTCAGGAACTGGCCTGGTTGCAGCTTATGCAACCGCCATTTATTTGTAGCCCAGATGCCATGATATCTCTGTACAATAACCTGTTTCAGATATACAATTTGAAAGCTGCTTTTGGCTCTGTTTCTGCTCTAGAGCCCCTTTTAAGCTTTCTCAGGCTTTATGTGGGTATTCATCCCATGTTGAGAAGACATCTGTTACCTTGAGGTTTCTGGCTTGGCTAGCTCCATGGTTCGGGCCCACAGACCTACTGTCCCAGAGCGCCTAGCCTCTCACCGCTGTTTAGGCCCCCAAAATGACTCAGACACTTATATTAATTTCATGCTGTTTGGCCTATGGCTCAGGCACACTGCTAGCTAGCTCCTTAATCTGAACCCATTTTCATTAATCTTGTCTGCCACGTGACCCGTGGCTTACCTGTGTTTTATGTGTTTCTTTTTTTTGTGTGTGTCTGGTTTGATCTGTCTCAGACTCCACCCTCTTTCTCGTTCTTATGCTCTGATTCTTCTGCCTACCTCTATAGTGTCTGCCATGGCCAAAACAGTCCTTTATTTAAAGATTGATATTCACGCATACAGAAAGACAATCCTATATCTATCTTATTTAGATTACTATTGCTGTGAAGAGACACCATGACCATGACAACTCTTATAAATAAAAACATTTAACTGAGGCTAGCTTACAGTTCAGAGGTTTATCATCAGAGTGCAGCATGGAGGCATACAGGCAAATGTGGTACTGTAGCTGAGTCCTACATCTTGATCAGCGGGCAACAAGAACTGAGCTGAGACACTGAGTGTGACATGAGCATATATGAGACCTCAAAGCCACTCCCACAGTGGCACACTTTCTCCAACAAAGCTTTACCTCCTAAGAGTGCCACTCCATTTGGGGGCCATTTTCTTTCATACCACAGTACCCACCTTTGGTTCCTAGCACTCATGCCAGATGGCCTGTAATTCCAGGTCTAGAAGGAATGGTGTTCTTTTCTTGGTTACTTGGGCACTAGGTATACAAATCATTTTAAAATTTTTATATTTTATATGTATATATTTATATATCATTGCACATTAAGTTATTTTTATTTTCTAAAAAATAACATATAGAGGAAGAAAGCATATTTTACAATATAGATGTGTGTGTGACCCTGTACTGTAAAAAGAGCTTTCCTCAATGTATATGCTTTTTTAAGTTAAAATTAATCTTTAATGTATTGGTGAAACATGACTCATGGATGGAGTCATGTGAGGAGAATGTTGAGTGCTTGTGAGAGCACTCTAAGAAAACAGGACAACAGTCTTGTGACCTAAGTTTCTTCAGAACACAGAGCTGTTCTTAGAATGGTTTTTATGCGTGCTTCTCTCATGTGTATCAGATTGGAGAGAATTTCCCTCACATTACTCATTTTTGCTATTGTTGTTTAAGCTATCATTTCTATTCCTGCATGAAAAAACATGTTTTGCCTCTTGTGGCTTGTCCTTGGGATTGTATACAGTTGAACTCATGAGAAACTCACTTGTGACCTTTCTTAACCTTCAGAATATAAATAGTCCTGGGAAATGAATAAAACTGGCAATTGAATAAGACTTCCATCTGCCCCATTTATCAACTGCATTCTCCCAGTTCCCACCACATGTAGATTGGTGCCAAGTGGCTCATGGAACAGTGACCCAAAGTTGTCTGTGAGGTTAGAGGGTGAGGAAGGAAGAGAGTGAGAATGAGGGGGAGGAAGGGTGTGAGGGGGAGGGAGGGAGAGAGTGAGGGGGAGGGAGGGAGAGAGTGAGGGGGAGGGAGGGAGAGAGTGAGAATGAGGGGGAGGAAGGGAGAGAGGGGGAGGGAGGGAGAGAGTGAGGGGGAGGGAGGGAGAGAGTGAGAATGAGGGGGAGGAAGGGAGTGAGGGGGAGGGAGGGAGAGACTGAGGGGAAGGGAGGGAGAGAGTGAGGGGGAGGGAGGGAGAGAGTGAGGGGGAGGGAGGGAGAGAGTGTGAGGGGGAGGGAGGGAGGGAGTGTGAGGGGGAGGGAGGGAGGGAGTGTGAGGGGGAGGGAGGGAGAGAGTGTGAGGGGGAGGGAGGGAGAGAGTGTGAGGGGGAGGGAGGGAGGGAGTGTGAGAGGGAGGGAGGGAGGGAGTGTGAGGGGGAGGGAGGGAGGGAGTGTGAGGGGGAGGGAGGGAGGGAGTGTGAGGGGGAGGGAGGGAGGGAGTGTGAGGGGGAGGGAGGGAGAGAGTGTGAGGGGGAGGGAGGGAGAGAGTGTGAGGGGGAGGGAGGGAGAGAGTGTGAGGGGGAGGGAGGGAGAGAGTGTGAGAGGGAGGGAGGGAGAGAGTGTGAGGGGGAGGGAGGGAGAGAGTGTGAGGGGGAGGGAGGGAGAGAGTGTGAGGGGGAGGGAGGGAGAGAGTGTGAGGGGGAGGGAGGGAGAGAGTGTGAGGGGGAGGGAGGGAGGGAGTGTGAGGGGGAGGGAGGGAGGGAGTGAGGGGGAGGGAGGGAGAGACTGAGGGGAGGGAGGGAGAGAGTGAGGGGAAGGGAGGGAGAGAGTGAGGGGGAGGGAGGGAGAGAGTGAGGGGGAGGGAGGGAGAGAGTGAGGGGGAGGGAGGGAGAGAGTGAGGGGGAGGGAGGGAGAGAGTGAGGGGGAGGGAGGGAGAGAGTGTGAGGGGGAGGGAGGGAGAGAGTGAGGGGGAGGGAGGGAGAGAGTGAGGGGGAGGGAGGGAGAGAGTGAGGGGGAGGGAGGGAGAGAGTGTGAGGGGTACAAACTAATGAAGGGTTTGCTCATGTTGAGCTTGTGCATCTTTTTGTTTTTGTTTTGATGTTGTTTTTATAAACATGTTATAATGGGGTTTTGGGGCCCTGGGCGGCCTGTCCAGACTTACAGACTTGTAGTCTTAGACTGCTTAGCCGCCTGCTGTTGCTTCGGCTCTTTAAAAATGACTTGGATATTTGTATTAGCTTTATGTTAGGCTTAGGCATATTGTTAGTTTGTTTTTTATTTTAACTTAATTTATTTTTATTAATCTGTCTGTTATGTGGCCCATGGCTCATCTGTGTTTTTTATATGTTTTTTTTGGGGGGGGGGTTGGCTTGATTTGTTTTTGACTCTTTATTTTGATTTATTTATTTATCCTTTTATGGTTTTCACCAAAGGCCAAAACAGCTCTTTTATTTAAAGATTGATATTTACAGCGTACAGAAAGACATTCCCACATCATAAACAGAATATTTTTGTGAAACAATCCTGACTTTGTAGACCACGCTGACCTCAAACTCACAGAGATCCACCTGCCTCTGCCTCCCAAGTGCGGGTGTTAAAGGCATCTGCCACCTCCAAGAAGATTGTGCATCACTTTGAGTAAAGGAAAAACAGAAGTGATAAAATCCCACCTATAAGATTGCATGCAAGTTGTTTATGATTATTATCCCTGGCTTTGAGAAGAAGAAATCTGAGATGAAGATATGTAGAACAGATGAGGGTTGGAAAGGCAGATAAATGAGGAAAGATCCCCATTCAGTTTTGGGTCAGTTGGCTCCTAATTCAGACTTTAAGAAGATGATGAATATAATGATCATGAGGAGGAGTTGGGTAGTGACTTGAATGAATATAAAATGGATGGCTGAACCTTTAAAGTTCTAGAAGAGGCTACAATAATGTTTTTCTTATTCAGACAAAATAGGAAGTAGAAGCAGCAGCCCCAGCAACTGTGACAACGGTGCCAGTGATGGGTCCCTCGGTGTTTTCACTGGATACTCCTTTACACACGTGTACCTTCTATTGCCTGATAATGACCCCAAAGGATGGGATGAGGAATTTGACAATCAGTATAATCTTGAACCCTCGATTTATGATGAGAATTTAGGAAAGTCTATGAAAGAGGATTTACAACCTAGACAAGCTATGACAGGGCAGGGGAGAATTGTTTACCAATTCTTCCCCAGCCTCATGGGCTGCACTTGGTGTTTCCTAAACTCTTTCAGCAAAATCAAAATGTTTATCAGGGTTTAGACATGGATATAATGACAGATTTTGCAAGGCTGTGCTTCCTATGAATCTAATGCTCCATATATTGTTATGAATATCTTTTTGGTTGGAGCAATGGTGGACAATGGCTGCCATATGATTTTCATATAATTCCTAAAATGGTTCTTAGCTGTTTCCAGTTTCTTAAGTGGAAATATGTCTTGCAGATGAAGCTCATGAAAATGTTTGATAACCAGTACTAAATGGTAATCCGGAAAATGTCACCTAAGAAATGCTGACAGGAACTGGCTGATGAGTATCAACAGATAATTAGTCACATAATAAACTTTCTGCAGCCCTCCCACATGTTAGGTATGGCTGCCTCGGTGAAGATCGGCCCAGGTCAAATTCAAAAGTTGTTAAATAGCTGGATTTCAATGATGCAGTGAAGATTTGCCAGGATTAACCTGACCTCAGAGGGCCTAGAAATGGTATGGACTTTCTGAAGGTATGTAGAAATGTGTGACCTAATAACATAGAGGAAAATTAGCTGCTTCAGAAACACATGCTGCTCAAAGGCAGATATCAGCAAATTGTTTGGCTTATGGCCCATGGCTTATGCCCTAAACACACAAAAGGAAATCACTGAGCAAAGGAGCACTGATGTAAATATGACATGGACAGCAGTGCCTAGCAACTCTACAATACAAACCCAGAAAAGAAAATGATTTTCTTCGATTACAATCAATCTATTCTTTCATTACAAGCTGGGACTCAGGGAAATGCTATTGTTGATATCATTGCCCTGAAGTCATTGTCATTTCCTCGTAAGTTATACACAGGATCTTGGGGACCTGTATGGCCAGGAACATTGGACTTTATTGGGTCACAGTAGTATATCAATTAAATCAATTTATACAGGGGTAATTGGTAAAGATTACGGGGAAATTGCTGTCATGATCACAGTGCCCACTGGTCAATAAGATCAGGAGAAACATTTCACAATTATTATTATTGCCTTATCTAGTGCTTCATGGCATAATCTGCTTAGCTTTATGAGGGAGGGTTCAGTGGTACAGATAAACTGTACATTGAAGCACCTCACTAAAAGAGAATGATAAAACATTATTATATATAAATAAAAGATGAAAATTGTTTACAAGATTAATTAATTCTGAAACTGATGTCTTCATTATAACCACGAAGAAGGGTCACCCAGGTGGCCTGTTATGGAGGTACGTTCAACCCTGATATGGTTGAGAAGTATTAACTCAAGTTGAGAAGATTAAACCAAGTGCTACAAAATTACAATGAATAGGTTCAGAAGACATCATGGCAGTTCTAAAATCATATATTACTCATGTTTTCATGAATCTTTGGGGAAAAAAAATCTTTCTACACCAAACAAATTCAGAGACCTACATTCCCATGTCTAACACTAACAATTCTTCACAAGCCTTATGGCCAATGATAATAATCGGGTATCAAAAATGAAAAGTATTAGAAAAAGATTTACAAGGGTTTTGACCCTCCATTCCCACAAAGACAAATCATAAACATGGATTGTGTTTTTCATAGGGGTCATTAAAAAACCTCTTACATGGAAATATAATGAGCTTGCCTGGACACCTCAACAACCCCTCTCTAAAGGCCAGTTACAGACTCTTTATGAGAATTTCTACCTGGAATTATTCTGCTTTTTTTAATTAAAGAGAAATCTGGTAAATGGAATTGTTGCTTGATTTATGAAATCATAGTGCCACCGTGTGGCCAATGTGAGCTTTACACCTTGGTTTGCCTAAGCCCACAGCAATTCCTAAAGATTTGCCTTTAATACTTTTGTATTTAAAAAATTGCTTTTATACTATACATATTCATCCTGATGATAGGGTGTATTTTGCCTTTCCTGTTTCCTCACTCAGCCACTTCATCTGCCCACCTGCAGCCCTTTCTTGACTCCTTTCTATTCTGTGCTCTGCCCCCTCCGCACCCACGCATGCACGCACGCACAGTTCCCTGCAATGAAGTTTTTTGTTTCTCCTTTGTTTGTTGCTTGCTTTGAAACAGGATTTCAGTGTGTCTGCGCCTCACCAAGTCAGCTTTACAGTGCTTTGTGGGAGATTATGTTGTTACATTTTAAATAATGGTCCCACCCACTGGTTTAATAAAAAGCACTGATTGGCCAAAGGCAGACAGGAAGTGTGGGTGGGGCTATCAGACTAAGAAAACTCTGAGAACAGGAAGCACAGAGCAGAATGCCAGAGAGAAGCTGGAAGAAGCAGAGGACAACTATGCTGCTCTAAGAAAAGGTACCGAGCTGCATGGCTGAACAGGATGAATCATGGGTTAGATGAAGGGTACAGAGTTAGCAAGTTACATGCCTGTGCCTTAGGCCAATCAGCCTAAAATTAATGAAAGCATCTGTGTGTCTCTGCCGGTCTGTGGATCTGCGGGCCTAAACCTTGAAGATATAATCTGAAAGTATGGAACAGAAACCTCCTAGTACAGTGCTTTCAGCGCAGATGAGCCTTAGAAGCAGAATATTGCCCCATCATGCACTAGGAATCTGCATAAACAGGATTTGGTGGTGGAACCAGTTGCAGAATGTTTGTTGAAGATGTGTTATATGTTGCATTTTAAAAAGCTCTGTGAGGCTGTGGTACTTTGCCTGTCTAAAACACCTGTTTGGTCTAATAAAAAGCTGAATGGCCAATAGATGGACAGGAAAAAGTATAGGCAGGGGCAGAAAGAATAAATAGGAGAAATCTGAGATGAGGAGATCAAGGAGGAGCAAGACAAGAAGAAGAGGAGGACACCAGGGGCCATCCACCCAGCTACACAAGTAAAGAAAGGTCCATAGAATAGAGAAAGATAGAGGTAAAAGGTAGGTGGGATAATTGAAGTTAGAAAAAACTGGCTAGAAATAAGCCAAGCTAAGGCCGGGCACTTATAAGTAAGAATACGCCTCCATGTGATTTATTTGGGAGCTGGCTGGTGGACCCGAAAAGAGAAAAGTCAACCACAGGAACCCTTTACCCTAGTAATTGAGGTTGGAGTCATGACTTCAGGTCTAGCCCATACTATATGATCCTCTGCCACAAAAACAGAAACCCCTAAACACAGTGAAATGAAAAGACCAGAATTTTGTGGATTGCCTGGCAGGTAAAAGCAGTCTCGATTTGGTCCTCAGGACCCACATGGAAGGGGAAGACTGCATTCCTCAGGCTGCCATCTGTCTTTCCCACAATACCACATATGTACATACACATAAGTAAGGATAATAAATTAAATCTAAATAGAAATAATAAGGGCTGGAGATGTGACAAAGGGGTTAGAGCATCAGCTGCTCTTGCAGACTACGGGTTCATTCCCAGAACCCATCTGTCACTGCTCAAGAGGACTGTGAAATCTGGGAAGATGGAGCCAATAAACTAGGTGGACCGCAGTCTAATGACACAGCCAATTGTAATCAGAATTTCAGACACTTTATACTCTTTGGGTCAAAAAAGTTCACATGGGTAAAGTACTCATGAGTTCAAGCTGCATAAAATCACAGGACACACCACACATGGATGACATGCTCTTCCATAAAAGCATGTAAAGGACAATTTAAACATTTAATAAAATAATATCAGCAAACAATATTTGGTATTCTGAAGTAAACTCACTTCTGCACACTCCACCTCGGAGGAGCACAAAACCCCATTCCAAGAGCAAGTCTGTGTTTTGAAGAAACTGAGGTCACAAGAATCTTGTTTTTTGGAATACTTTTCACAAGCACTCAGAATTCTCACAGACTATGTTCCATGAGCTCCCTCTTTTTTATTTTTAAACACGGTATATACACAGTGTCTTTGATTTAAGATGTTTTAGCTAGAGTATCCTATAAGGAAATCATAAACATAATGAATAATATTGGAGTAATGAAAGAATTGTGTGTAACACACTGTAACCAAGGAAACAGATGCAAACTACTTTGAGAACCATTGGTTACATTATCATATTGATGCAAAAAATTTAGAGAATATCTTGAAAAGAGGCCCATATGATAGGAAGTTCTGCTATCTCATAGAACATACATCCATATTTGTCTTTAATATGAATACAAATGTTATGATGGCCTATGCAAGTGTTCCCAAATTCAAATCAAAAGAAAAAAATCAAATAGAGTCCCTTATTCTGATGGATAAACCCATCTCTTAGGGTCCCAAAGTCCAGTCATCAACACAGAATAATTATTATTGATAACAGGGACTGAATTTAAACAATCCAAAAGCCAAACAGATGAGGAATGTTAGACCAATTCACATATGTGGCACTCGCTGCAGATACATTGAGTCAAATCAAATAACATTGACGGAGAAGATTAGCAGGCGACACAGGACTCTGTATTCTTAAAGTATCTCTTCCCTTGATGTACAGAGACTTACCTTGACCCCAGGGCAGAATAATGGTATATATCTCCCTTTGGGAGGGTTGCTGTGATCTTTCCTGGATTTCCACTGTGTTCGCACCCTGCACACCTGTCCTTCAGTATGCTTCACTGGACGTATCCACAATGACACATGCATATCCCTTCTCGAATTTTCAGCCAAATGTACTTCTTAGTTTCAAATTGCTTTAACTACATAGGCCTGTTTAAAGGCAGTTTAGAGTGCTCTGTAGAGAAATGTTTTTGGCTTTCAAGCTCCTGGGGCTAACTTTTAAAAGTACCCTTTGGTAATTTCCAGTTTTAATTTTTAAAAATAATTGTTTAAACCCCTCATACTAATAGTGGAAGACTTCAACACCCCACTCTCACCACTGGACAAGTCTTCCAGGCAGAAACTTAACAGAGAAATAAGGGAACTAACAGAAGTTATGACTCAATTGGACTTATCAGACATCTATAGACCATTCCACTTTAAGCAAAGGAATATACTATTGCACAAACTCTAGTTAGCATATAATGAACACTCAGAGGGGTCAGATATGGGGGAAAATCTGGAATATCAGAAACAAACCTCAGCCACCCAGCCAAGTCCTCAGGCCTGTCTCCAGGAATCCTCCAAGTGATGCCTCTGAGTCCTTAGCTGAAAGGAAGAGAAGGTCTCTGGGAAAGCTGAAGAACCCTCTTCTCTTTCTCCACCCAGCTCTCTTAATGTCATCCTCTTTCCACATTTCTAAAGCTAGCATTAAAAGTGTGGGTCACCCTGTGGTTGACTCTGATATTCCAGATTAATTTTATTAAATATATATCACCACATATCTCCTTTTGTGTCAAAAATAAAAAGGAAGGTTATAAATAATATAAGAATAAGTATATACAATAGGTTCAATAACTGTATACACTATATACAAGCAATAATTACATCAGTAATATCCAGTCTTAGGAACATTTGACAAATTCAAAGAAAATATTCCATTATTTATCTTATTTTGGTGAGTCCAAAGGATCATACCTAATTCACTTTCTAACTTGTCTCTCAAGCTTATACACTTTAACATCTAAGTGAGTTCTTTTCTAAAACTGTAACTAGAAAACTATAATGATAACTATCTCATCTTCAATTATCTCAGATACCCAAAAGGAAATTAATATTAACTAATTAAACAGGATATACAATCAAGAAATTTCCAAAAAATGAAATAGCTGGCTGCCTGAACAGTCACCCAAGGTTCCTCAGCAGCATTGGAAAATCCATCATTGGCCTACAGGCCTAGCATATCTGACAGACTTTGCTGTAAAGCAGGATATTATTAAAGACCTTACTACCTTGTCCTGGAAAAGTTTGGTAGTTTTTTTTTTTGGTGTGTCCTGCTTGTCCATTTTGGACATCATACTGTCAACAGTTGAGGCAAGGGCACTTTCTTGCCCAGTGGCTAACTTTTGCCATAAAAAGTCAACAACATGGAGTGTCTTCAATGCCCATCTTCTTCTCTGAAGTGGATCAGTGCTGCCAGGAGCAGATGTCTCAGTGTCATAAAAATAATAACCTATGTTATTAAAATATTTTAAATTCCATATTCTGTAGATTTCAGAAGTGTTTGAAGATGACCTGTCCATATAAAATATATCTCCATTTGACATTGGAAACATATCTAATATGACCATAAGTTTGATTGTAATGCCTTACTACTAACTTGCATTTCTTTATATATTAATTAGTTGGCAATAATAACTTTCAAGGACTAGCAATTTATATTAAATTGCTAGATGAACTTTATAGGTACAATACCTTGAACAAACATAGAAATATATGTAGAGTAACAAAATTATTTTCAACTTTGTATCAATATACACAATTTGTATACAATACACACAAATTTGATCCAATGTAAAATATTTAAAACTACTTAATTTCTTTTAAAAAGTATATTCAATAATATACCCTTATATCCTATCATATATGTATCCCCTTTTTTCTTTTTTAAAACAAGAATCTGAATCTAATCTCCCTTGTTCAGCTTTTTTTTCTAGCTGTAACCAATAACAATTTTTAATCAATTACCCTAAACAATGATAATCATCTACAACTCACTGAAAGACCAAGAACTACCCACCCCACCTCTTGGGAATGTGGGTGTCATGTTCTTAAATTTACTTTCTGCTGTCTGGGGGAGATGGCATCTTTAGGGAATCCTGAAAAGAAAAAATTTTGTTAATTGTCAAGTCCCAAGATAGGTAGCTGTGTCATTTGTTGTCCAATCTCTGCATTATGGAAAAATGCATGGCTTGTCTCAAGTCCTGGCAAGAGTAGGCTCTGAAATTGGTTCATCTCAGTGAGCCACCTCAAAACTGTCCTGAGCAGTTTGTAGTTAAAATCTGATCTTTGGTTGGTATTTGCTAGCCTAGTGGCTTTGTCAGAGTCCATGTGAAATTATTGTTGTGAGGCCCCATCTTCCTTTTTGATACTTCAGATGTCACAATTAGACATTGTCATGGTTCACTGCAGAAAACTGATGAGACTCAAATCTATAACAATGTACAGGAATCTAAGTGAAGTCTCTTTCCATAGAATTAATTAATACTCTATATGAACATCAATATCATAACAAAAGCTTAATATATATAACATCTTATAAAGTTTGATATAAATATTTATATAGCATAAAATTAGAAACAACCAAATAGTCCCTTATTTTTAGTTATTCTTCTGTCCCATATTAGCTCTTATAATACAAGATTTTGCATTTTCCTTTAAAGCACGCTTGGATTTAGAGAAGGAGAGATCCATACTCCAACACCAGCTTTAATTTATAGTTGAACTTGGACTTCAACTTCTCTTATAAATAGAGAGATATAGATGGTAGGCAGTGAGATTTTACCCTGTAGAGTGTATTGGTACCAATAGGTCTCAATTTCTTTTTCTTGTAAATTTCTCTGGATAGTCTTCTCTTCTCCTTTAGATGTCTAGATGTCAAAGGTCTTTTGACTGATTGAAGATGGCTGTTTATAGTTTTCTATAAAGACAATAACAGAACCCTGCCCTGACCCTTATTTCATGAGTTTTTTTTTTAACAACTTAAAGAATTGTCACATAGGTGAATGAGCCATCATTTTTCTTTATCGAGAAGTTTCTCTGTCTTTATTAATTTTGATGGTATCCATAGCTTTTATTCACCTGCATAAACAAAAGGAAAATCCCTTCCCCAATGTATCACATATCCTGGCTTCCATTCTAAGGTCAACACATCTTTGAAGTAGACAGGCTGGTTTAACTCAGTCATTTTTTCTATTGTCCAATGTCTTTCAGCAGCTGTTGTTCCTTTCTCATTAGCATTGAGAAAATTCAAGGTTAATAAAGCATTATGTAGTAATTTCTGGGGGCCTTTGTTACTCCTATTGACTTAGCCTATCTTTTAGAGTTTGAATTAATATCTCTTGCTCTGTAGGATTGTGTGGTATACTTGTAATATGTTTTATATTATATTACAATCAAAAAATGGTTTCATCTTACTAGAGACATATGCCGGAGCATTATCAGTCTTAATTTGTACAGGTATTCCCATGATGGCCATAACTTCTAGCAAATGTGTGATTGCAGAATCAGCCTTTTCTGAACTCAAAGCAGTTGCCCATTGAAATCCTGAAAAAGATATCTATACATATGATATATATGTTTTAATTCTCCAAATTCTGTAAAATAAATCATACCCATCTGTCAAATTTTATTTCTATGTATACCTTTAGGATTACTTTTTGCTGGTAATGAAGTTTGGTTTAAAATGAATAGGTGGGAAATTTTTTACAATTTCTTTGGCTTGTTGACAAGTGATGAAAACATCTTTTTTATAAAAAAAACACCTTTGCTGTTGACATATATATTTTAATGAAACTCTGAGGCCTTTAGCATATTTTCTATTAATTTATCAGTTTCATCATCAACTTGTACTGGAAGACCTGGCAGACCTATATGGGATTAAATGTGTGTATATAGAAGGGATGATTTCTATTCCTGATTATTTCTTGTAACAGAATAAGTAATGAAGTTAGGTCTGGCTCATAAGAAATAAAGTCAGTAGTTTCAATGTGTAAGGCAACTCTTTCTACACTGAGAGTCAGTGACAATGTTAAGAAGTTCTGTAAAATCCATTAATATCACCATCATAGCATATAATTTTGACTTTTGAAAAGAATTATAAGGGCTTTGAGCCACTTACATTTTCTGATTTGTAACCTACCTTTCCTAATATGTTTGCATTAGTATAATAAGTAGGGGCTCTAGAAATTAGTTTATCTCATATGACACAAGGAAGAATTCAGTTAGTTCCCTTTATAAAGTGAATTCTTTTGCTTCGCAGATATCTGTTATTAATCTCTCCCCCCAAAATACTGCAAGCTCTTTTTCAAGATTCACTTTATGCCCATTGCTGGACAATTTCTTTATTAGTTAAAGGTACAATAATTTCTGCTGGGTCCATTCCTGTCACTTGATGAAGTCTTAGTTTCCTTTAAAAAAATTAAGTCATAAATCTTTTCCACATATGTATTTAATTTCTTATTCAGTTTATGTGGTGGAAATATTTATTGCAATATAATATTTTCTCTTTGCATTAAAATTCCTGTAGGAGAATGCTTAGAGGGTTAAATAATCAGCGTGCAAGTAAGGTCTGCATTCACATGATCCACATGTGCATCTTGTAATTTCTTTTCCACAAAAGCCAATTCTCTGTCAGCCTCAAATGACAGTTCTCTTGGACTATTTAGGTCCTTGTCACCATTTAAGGTTTTGAACAAATTATCTAGTTCATGATTTTTTTAAAAATCCCAATAGTGGCCTGTAAATTGGAAATATCTCCTAGCAATCTTCAGAAATCATTAAGATTCTGCAATCTATCTCTTCCTAATTTTACATTTTGGGATCTAATTTTTATTGACCTATTTTATATCTTATATAATTAACAGAGTCCTATCTTTGTATTTTTTTTCAGAAGGAATTTGTAATTCTTAATCAAATTTTGTATATTGTATATCAACTAAAAATTGTGTATATTTTTGACTTCATCAATCATTCTTCTTAATGTATCTATATTTGAGTCAGCCAACAAGATACCATACATGTAATGGTAAATGATAGCTTGTGGAAATTTGTTACATATCACTTCTAATGGCTATTGTTTAAAATATTGGCACAGAGTTGGGCTATTTAACATTCTCTATGGGAGAATCCTCCATTGATATCTCTTTACAGACTGAGAATTATTATGTGAGAATTGTGAAGGTAAATATTTCTTTGGCCTGTTCTTGTAGTGGTACAATAGAGAAACAGTCTTTAAATCAACTATAATAGAGTATTATTTAGGTAACAGAGAAGACAAAGGAATTCTAGATTGTAAAGAGCCCACTGGCTGAATCTTCTTGTTTACTGCTCTTAGATATGTTACCATTCTTCATTTTTCAGATTTATTTTTTATAACAAATCCAGGAGAATTCTAAGGGCTGATTGATTCTTCAATATGCTGAGCATTTAACTGCTCCTGCTCCAGCTGCTCTAAGGCCTACAATTTCTCTTTTATTAAAGACTATATAGGCTTTGCTGTTAACCATTTTAAAGGTAGTGATGTGGGTGCCTTAGAAGATCAGCAGCTGTTGTCTTGTTTTTGTACAACCTAAATTGTTGGTTCCTGTTTCTCATAATACCTTCTAATATTTTTTCAGAAACATATGTGTATTTATGGTTCTTTTATTTTATTTGAGGAATGTTAATTGGAGTACTCCATTGTTGCAGTAAGTCTTGACTCCATAAATTTATAGCAATGTCAGCCACAAATGGCTTTAACTTTCTTCTATGTCTTTCTGGCCCCATACATTCAAGCCATCTTGCACTCTAGCTTACCTGGGATAAAGTCCCAGTTATCAAAAACTGATTATGTACCTCCTAAAGGGGCCAATTTGGATGCCAAGATTCTGATGAAGTTATTGTTACATCTGCCCCTGTGTCTACCAGACCTTCAATGACAACATCATTTATTTTTACTTTTAACTTTGCCCTTTGTTCACTTATAGAAGTTGCCAAAATATTCACTTTTCCTAATTTTTTGTTCTCTTTTCTAATACTGCTCTATTTTCTAGAGCAATGTTTTTACTGCACTTGGTAAGGGAGGGGCCTGAGAAAGCCCCTCAGGGAATTTCCCAAATAAAAAAGTTACCTTGTCTGTCCCTTGTTGACTTTCACTCATTGGTTCAATGCTCCTTTGCTACATCTTCTGAGTACTGGAGAAGGGAGGGGCATTGTTTGAGTCATTTTTAGAAAAGTCATTGTTTCTGGGAATGCCTTGCTTATAGGCTCTTTCTGTGTGACCTTGCTTTCCACAGTTGTAACATTTGATACTTTGATTTTTCTTTAAACCTCTAGAAATAACTTTTCTTACCTAATTATCATTTCAGTTATAAGATTCTAAATTAATTGTATCATGAATCCAATCCTCCAAGGGTGCTGACTTGGCCTTTACTGGCTTAATTATCATTCTATATTGTGAGCATTTTCAAAAGGCAGAGATTCAATTATTATTCACTTAGCTTTTGAAACTGGTACCCTTCTGTTTACCACTGCAGTCAATCTTTGCAAAAAATCTGTAAAGGTTTCTTTTGGCCCTTGGATCACTTTTGTAAAGATTCATTTTTTTCTTATTTCTTCAGTTCTGTCCTATGCATTTAAGGCTGACATTCTGCATAAATCCAGGGTGCAATCATCATGTAACAATTGTCTTTTTACATCAGCATAATCTCCCTTCCCAAGAAGTTGGTCTTGGGAGATTTCTGTGCCTCCAGCTATGCTTCTTTGTTTGTTGTTTTAGTCTTGTTCTACACCATGTCTTCCACTGTCAAAATTTTCTGCCCCCAAAACAGCAGTAACCATATCTGACCAGTCTTTAGGGAAATTCAGTTACAGGTTGACCAAGAATTTAATATTTGTTCTAAAAAAGGTAAGTGCAAACCATAAGTGACAACTGCTTCCTTAAATCTCCTTAAACTTAACATTTGTATCAGAATCCGACTAGCTTCTGAAAATTTTTTACCACTTTGTGATTTTTTTTTTAACAAAGTTACTGGATATACTAATGTTGGGTGTTTAAAAGCCTTAGACTATTTTTGTAAAATCTTATAAGACAATGTTGATATTGGCTCTTTAAATTTATATGTCTAGGTCTGAATATCTCTGTATTCTCTTTTGAAAGGATTTTCTAAGACTTTCATTTGCCACTCACATTAACTGACTTTTTAATGATAAAACAGAAATAACCAGACAAATAATATTTATAATAGACATTATGATGATAATCCCATATACATTATTTATCTTCTCCTTTACTGGTCTCAGTTACAAATCATCTAGAGTAACATCAAAGAAAGACCAACCAATTTCCATCATGCTACTCTTTCCCATTTTTAATGTGGGAAAAGTTCTCTCTCTGTCTTAAATTCCCCCTTTTAAGACATCCCAATTTACTCACCAAACTTATTGTCAATGATGATTCAGATGATTGTGAAGTGGGGCAGCTACTTATTATGGTAACAGCCCCAGGAGAGGGGTCCAAAAAAAAAAAGAAAAAAACTCACAACTTACTAGGAGAGGGAGGCTGCTGTCTGAAAACTTACCAAGATGAATGTGTAGAAAAAAAAAACACCTGTGGCAGCTCTGCCTAAGCCTGTAGGTTAACTTCAGACACAAAACCTAGCTAGTAGGTAGTTACTCTGGCCATGTGTAACTCCTGTCAGCAAGCAGCTTTTTTTTTTTTTTTTTTTTTTTTTTTTTTGCGAATTTGTGGTCCAAATGTTAAGTGCCAAATATTGCACAAACTCTAGCTAGTATATAATAAAAATCCGGAGCCAGATGTTATTTGGGAAAGACTGAAATATCAGAAACAAACCACAGCCACACAGCTAACTTCTCAGGCCTGTCTCCAGGAATCCTCCAGCTGAATGCCTCTTAGTCCTCACCTAGAAAAGGAAAGGAAAGTCTCTGGGAAAGTTGAAAAACCCTCTTCTCTTGTTCCACCCAGCTCTCTTAACTTCCTCTTTTTACATTTATAAAGCATTCCACACCTTTATACATTAAAGGCATGGGTCACTTCTCTGTGTTGTGGCTTGGGTCTGTGGTTGACTCTAATATTACAGATTAATTTTATTAAACATATATATCACCACAATATGCCTTCTTATTGGCACCCCATGGAACTTTCTTTAAAGTTTATCACATACTTAGTCACAAAGCAAACCTCAAAAGATGCAAAAAATTGAAATAAACCCCTATATCTTATTAGATCACCATGGCTTAAAGTTGGAATTCAGCAAAACAAATTGTAGAAAGCCTACAAATTCACAGAAACCAAAACAATACTCAACTGAATCACCTTCTGGTCAAGGAAGAAATAGAGAAATTAAAGACTTCTTAGCACTCAATAAAAGTGGATGAAGAACATTTTCTAACTATTGGGACACTATGAAAGCAGTACTAAGAGAAAAGTTCACAACCCTAAGTGCCTACATAAAGAATGTGGAGAAATCTCACACTAGAGACTTTAACAGCACACCTGAAAGCTCTAGAAAAAAAAGAAGCAAACTCATTCAGGAGGAGTAAACAATAAGAAATAAACAAATTGAGGGCTGAAATTAATAAAATAGAAACAAAGAGAACAATACAAAAAATCAATGAGACAAAGAATTGGTTTCTCTAAGAAAGTCATAAGTTAAAAAAATCTCTTATCCAAACTAATCAAGGGGAAGAGAGAGAGAGCATACAAATTAACAAAATCAGAAATGAAAAGGGAGACATAATCACAGACACAGAGGAAATTCAAAGAATCATTAGGTCATGCTTCAAAGACATGCACTACACAAAATTGGAAAATATAATAGAAATAGACAATTTATGTATAGGTATTACATAAGAAATTTAAATCAAGACCAGACCTATAATCTCCAAGGAAATAGAAGCAGTAATTAAAAGTCTTTCAGCCACAGAAAAGAACCCAGGACCAAAAGGTTTCAGTGTAGAATTCTACCAGAATTTCAGTGCAGAGATAATAACAAAATTTCTAAAACTGTTCTACAAAATAGAAGCAGAAGGAACATTGCCAAAATCTTTTTATGAGGCTACAGTCATCCTGATATCCAAATCACACAAAGACATGACAAAGAAAGAGAATTGCAGATAATCTCCCTCATGAACACTGATGCAAAAATACTCAGTAAAATAATGGTAAGCCGAATCAAAGAAAGCATAAAAATGTCACCCACTATGATCAAGTAGGCTTCATCCCAGAGATGTAGATGTGATTCAACACATAAGATCTGTCAAAGTAATATAAACAAACTGAAAGAAAAAAAAAACATATGATCATCTCATTAGATGCTGAAATGCCTTTGATAAAATTTGATGCCCCTTCATGATAAAAGTCTTGGAGATATCAGAGATACAGAGAAAATGCCTAAACATAATAAAGGCAGTATACAGCAAGCCAATAGCTAACATCAAGATAAATGTGGAGAAATTCAGTATTATTCCACTAAAATTAGGACAGAGTCAAGGCTGTCCACTCTCTCTTATCTATTCAATATAGTTCTCAAAGTTCTAGCTACAGCAATAAGACAACAAAAGGAGATCAAGTGGATACAAATCAGAAGGGAAGAAGTTAGACTTTTGCTCTTTCCAGATGTTATATTATACATAAGTGACCCCCAAAATTCTACCAACAAACTCTTACAGCTATTAAATACCTTGAGTAATGTGGCAAGATACAATATTAAATAAAAAAATCAGTAGCCCTTCTATATGCAAATGATAAACAGACTGAGAAATAAATCAGAAAAACATCACCCTCTACAACAGCCACAAATAATATAACATATCTTGGGGAAACTCTAACCAAACAAGTAAAAGACACACACACACACACACACACACACACACACACACACACACACACATGTCAAGAATTTTATATTTTTGAAAAAAGAAGTTGAAGAGGATATCAGAAAATAGAAAGATCTTCCATGATCTTCGATAGGTAGGATCAAAATAGTAAAAATGGCAATCTTACCCAAAGAAAATCTACAGATTCAATGAAATCCCCATCAAAATATCAGCACAATTCTTCACAGACCTCAAAAGAATAACACTGAACTTCATATGAAAAAAACCCAGGATAGCCAAAATAATATGTATAAACAATAAAGGAACTTCCAGAGGTATCTCTGAGTTTAAGCTCTACTGTAGAGCCACAATAATAAAACATCTTGGTATTGACATAAAAACAGATAGGTGGATCAATGGAATCAAATCAAAGATACTGCCATTAACACACACACACCTATGAACACCTGATTTTGACCAAGAAGCCCAAATTGGACAATGGAAAAAAGAAAGCATCTTCAACAAATAGTGCTGGCAAAACTGGGTATCAGCACGTAGAAGATTGTAAATTGATCCTGATTTATTATCCTGCACAAAATTCAATTCCAAATGAATGAAAGACCTCAACATAAATCCAGGTACACTGAACGTGATAGAGGAGGAAAGTGGGAGGTACCCTTGAACACATTGGCACAGGTGACCACTTCCTGAATATAACACCAGTAGCATAGACACTAAGAACAACAATCAATAAATGGGACATCCTGAAACTTAAATGCTTCTGTAAGGCAAAGGACACAGTCAATAAGACAAAACAACAGCCTACAGAATGGGAAAAGATCTTCACCAACCCCACATTTGACAGAAGAGTGATCCAAAATATATAAAGAACTCAAGAAACTAGACATTAAATTACAAAATAATTCAATTTAAAAATAGGATACAAATACAGATAATTATCAACCAAAGAATTGTAGTTCTTGTAGTAATGGGAAATAACAGGAAGGGATGATAAAATTAAAGCAGGCACTATTGGTGAAAATAGTCTACATTATAAGCAGAATCTAAAACAATATTTAAAGATTTATAAATTAATGAATCAAATGAGCCAAAACAGCTGGTTCAACATGTTGAGCTTAGGAAAAAGAAGTATTATTAGATTGATGAATATTTAGACTCTGAAACCTTCCTAATTCATTAGATGAGGCATTAATAAATACATTTATGTCTGTGGAGTGGGAGAGATTTGGACAATTTTTGAAATCACAAATTCAGGTCATATGAAATAATTCCATATCTTGACAGTACAATAATAATTTCCTAGGCTTCCATAGTAATCTGCAAATTATTTGAAAGCCGATGGAGTTCTCAACATGTTTAATCACTGATTGTTAGTTAAGGGTAATATAATCAATATAATACAACAAAAATCAAGTCCATATAGTTGTTAATATTGAGTCCTGGCCAAGAAGAGTAAGGAAAGCTGGTAGGATTTTTTTTACCCCTTATTGTATAAATAAATCCATCTAAAGGTTTCTCCTCTGGTGCTATAATACCTCTAGAAGACAAATTAGTGGGGAAACTATGTAATTTTAAAGGCAATGAAGAGTACAAATACCTGTAGTTCTTACTTTGCCTCTAGAGGTAATATATGAGAACTATCCAATGTTGCCTCTCCTTCTACAGTTTTAAATAAAATAGTTAGTGTATCATTAGGTCCTAAAGGATGACATAGCCAATTTTGAAAAGTCATCACTTTTTTTTTAGTCACCTCATCTAATGGTTTAACAGTTGTTCTAGTAACCAGCTTTCTAAAATATTGCAGCATTTGATCTTTTACCATTTTGGTGCAAGAATAAACCCATTTTTTTTCTTGCATATCTGGAGTCATGTCATAGATGATGACATAGCTGCATAGATGTTGGTGACACTATTGTTACTTTTGATTTACCCTGATGTAGTCAGACATTTCTCTCCTGCCAAAAACTCTCAAATACCTAGCAGCTGCTTCCCAAATAATTGACTCAGAGGTTTAATATTATAGTAAATGATGGGCCAGTAGGTCTCACATTTAGATTAACCTCTAATTCCTATCTGTGTTTAGCCGTGTGGTTTGGTACATTTGCTCACCCTTATATTTAGCCACATGGCTCAGTACAGTTGCTTACCCCAAACAAGGAAAATTATCATTTTTGCTTCTTTACCACTTTTAAGATTTAATCATACATTTATACTCATTCAAAAATTTTACTATCACTTCTTTATGAATAATATCCTTCTTAATAATATTTTCCTTAATCATTTTGATGAGAGTACAAGTTAATGAACAAGTGACCCCAAATTCAATAGGGATTCCCCCCCCACACACACACTTTACACGACTTTTTAATGTCCTTTTGGATTCTGTCCCAGAATGCTTCACCTAAAATTTCTTCTTCTGGAAACCAAGAACTATAATCATGAACAATTTGGAAACAATGTTATAGTTGTGGATTTAGTATTTATGTTCTTCCTTGCTCTAAAAAGGTGTTGTGCTGTTAGACATAAAAAAGCCTTCCCTAATTTCTGACACCTTATTCTTACACACTTCCCTTTTTGTGGGTCATCACTTTCTTATCTCATAGCCAACTTCTAGTCCTTCATCAAGCACCACTTTTCACTACTCTAGAGATGGTAGGACCTGGGAGAATGGGACCAATAAATGTGGAGGACTAAAGTCTCATACCATAGCCAATTTTATTCAGAGCCCAAGACAATTATATTCTGCAAGGTGAGAAAGATTTCATTGTAAGGATTCATGGCACATGGCAGACACACAGTAAACCCAACATGGTGCCAACAGAACACATTGCATATGGAGGGCACACCCCTAGGCATGGCTACATAAATCTCTACTCACCATTCTCTTATAAGAAGACACCATGTGAAAAATCCATCTCTCTTTCTCTTCTGCTTCTCTCCCTTTTACCCACTTGGCAACTCTCCTAAATAAACTCTAGTGTGGCATATGGTAGTGTGTGTCAGATCTCATGTGCAAAACCAACACTCATGAGTTCAAATTGTATAAAATGATAAAAACAAGTAACATGGGACAAAACATGTTTTTACATGCATATAAATAATAATTTAAGCATTTAATGAATAGCAGCAGCAAGTAATAATGTATAACCTGAAGTCAATTCACTCCTACCTGCTACACCTGGGTGGAGCACAAAACATTTCAAGAACAATTTCATGTTTGGAAGAAACTGAGCTCATGAGACGCTTATCATTTTTTGTTGTTGTTGGATTGTTAGCATTGTGGCAGGATTAAGGTGTCAGCTGATAAGGTCAGAAGACGCTTCTGGGACCCTGGATGGGGTGTGGCCAACCTGGAGGGGGTGTGGTCAACCCCATTGATAAGTGGCTGCTGGGACATGAGGACTCTCTCTTCCTGGTTCCTGGCTGCTGGCTGCTGGAGAGACAGAATCGGAATCCATTGTCCTTCCATTGCATGTCCATTGCTCGTCCATTGCTTGGATACGCCAGTCCTTGTTCAGGTGCCACTATAAGCTGTTACTAATATTGTGGGTGTTAATTTATATTCTAATAAATATTAATTTTGGACTGGCGCCTTGAAAGTAAAACTCCATCTACATCTGGCGCCCAATGTCCTCGGCCCTGTGCTCTAAACTGTAAGAGGGCAGGGGACATACAGACTGTTCACTTGGGCTTAAAGCTCCCTCTTGCTCAGGGGACATACAGACTGTTCACTTGGGCTTAAAGCTCCCTCTTGCTAGCCGGGCGTGGTTTCCAGCCAGCTGGTCCAATGTGCAGGCGAGGGTTTTCTGGATCAGTGCCCAGGCACGGGTTTTTAGCTCAGTGCACAAGTGCGAGATTTCAGCTCACTACGCGAATGCAAGATTGCAGCTCAGTGCGCAAACGTGAGATTTCGGCTCAGTGTGAAAACGCGAGATTCCAGCTCAGTGCGCACACACAAGATTTTGGCTCAGTGTGCAAGCGTGAGATTTCTGCTCAGTGCGCAGACGTGAGTTTTTGGCTCAGTGCGCAAACGCGAGTTTTTGGCTCAGTGCACAGGCACGGTTTTCAACTTGCTGGCCTGCCACAGCACCTGGCTCTGCTTTCAGCCCGCTGCAGCGCTCAGTTTTCAGTCCGCAGCTTCCTGCTGCTGCGAGTCTCTGCATCTACCATACAGTGGGCAGGGAACTGAACGTTACTGTGACACCTGTGGACTAAATGGCATAATTACATCTGAATTGACACAATGGCTGACTATTATTCTTTTGAAGAGTTTAGGTCATATTTTGCCATGGTGGTTGATACATTTTTAAATGAATATCTTGAAGGATTCAATACTCCAGTCCTACTATTTTTTGGCTTATTTCTCTATTTTATGTTTCAAAATAAGAGGATGATGACGATGACGGCAGAGTTGTCAAATGGAAACCAACAATTACTGTCCAGATTATGTATTATGGAACTATCAAACTCTACAGTGGCAGATGAGGTTAAACAGGTGCAAAATGTAAATCGACAGTTGCTGTTCAAGGTATATGACGTGGAACTGTCAAACACTAAAATGGCAAAAAGGATGGATACTCTGGAAATTGGTTACAAAAAGCTTTCAGATAAGGCTTCCTCTGTAGATAAGGATAACACTGTAGAAGAAAAATATAGGCTCTACATAAATGATGAAAACAAGAAACTTGTTGACTACATTAATGATGAGAACAAGAAAATCATTAATTATGTTAATGATGTGGATCAAAAAATTGCTGGCTTGCTGAGGTCTTTGGAAGGACTGCTTCATCAGGACACTCAAGCTCTAGAAAAATCAATAGTATCTAAACTTCAAGAGTGGAAACCGGTAATATCCAAAACCCAGGAATGGGAACCTGTAATATCCAAAATACAAGAATGGGAGAACCGCATTGCAATACTGGAAAAGGGTAGTTATGCATCTTATTCTCAGAACAGTTCAGGTCAACCCCCAATGGGATATTATGGTACTGGAGATACTCTACCCAAGGTGGTAAACATAACAGGGCTACCCCCTTCCGCACCACTATTGTTCCCAGCTACTATTCAGACAAAGATAACACCTGGGGGATCCTCAGAATATGAAGAGTATAGCTATGAGCCAGTACATATGAGAGACATCAAGGATTTTAAAGAGGCAATATCAATGCAAGGTATACACTCTACTTATGTGAAGCAGCTTCTAAATTCATGGTCAGCAAAAAACCGGATTCTACCAACTGATTGGATGCAGCTAATGGCTGCTGTCTTGGACCAAAGTCAGAATTTACAGTGGAGAGGCTGGTTTAGAGAGGAGGCCAAGACCTTGGAACAACAAGGAAAAATTAGGGGTTTCTTTGCTTCTCAGGACCAAATCCTTGGTGAAGGCATGTTTCCTGATGTGAGGACTCAATCTACTTATGATGAACATACTTTATTGCTATGCCGTACTGCTGCACTGAATGCTTGGGAAAAGATTTTGGACCCAGGTCAAAAAATCGAGCATTATACTAAGGTCAAACAAGGCTTAAAAGAGCCTTATACCAACTTTATACAGAGGCTTACCACAGCTGTTCATAGAGCAATATCAGATCCAGAAGTTAGGAAGCAATTAATACTTTCTCTGGCCTTTGATCATGCTAATACGGAATGTAGAAGAATGCTTATGCCTTTAAAGATCAGAGCTGCACCTATAGAAGAATGGATTCAATATGCAATCAATGCTGAATCTCTCCATGGCAATGAGGAGAATTGGGTAGGCCAAGCTGTTGCTAATGTTAGGGTGAGGAACCAAGGCATCACTTGTTTCAACTGTGATAAACAAGGCCATATAAGACGGAATTGTACACAAGGTACTCTTGGAATTAATACCCAATCTAGGTTTAATTCGAACAGAAGGCCATTGCCTTCTGGATTATGCAGAAGGTGTGGCAAGGGATGGCATTGGACCAATGAATATAGATCTACCAGGGATAAAGAAGGCAACCTTTTACCATCGGGAAGCCCCCAAAAATCAGACTCCAAATTCAAGGATGGTGAGATCATATCCGGTCATAGGAGAAGACCAGCATTCTCAGGATGAATAGAGCATCCAAAATCTGATCTAGAAAATCATATGATATTAGATAATAACATAAATTCAAAAGAAAATTCAGAAATTCCAAAAAGAATCACAAAATAAATATTTTGGCAGACTTCAATAAATGAACAAAGACCAAAATTGAGGATACGGATAGATAATATTTATATCCAGGGTTTGGTCGACATGGGGGCTGATGTTTCGATCATAACCCCATAATCATGGCATCCAAGATGGCCTTTACGGACAGTAGATATCCAGTTTCTGGGTATTGGAACAATATCTCAGGTGAAACAGAGTGTGAGATGGCTTGAATGCATAGGACCAGAATGTCAGAAAGTTGAAGCCATATATGGCTGACATAGCAGTGAATCTGTGGGGTCGCGACCTTCTAATGCAATGGAATACCCAGATTAAAATCCCTCCTGGTTCTGATATCAACCGGAGACTCAATTATGTTTCCAAAAATGATGCTTTAAGGTACTATGGAGAAACTTCACCAGCCATTCAGGTTGTACAAAAGAATTGACCAAAAACCACAGAACCTAAAAGAACACTCACAGCATTGCCTTTGAAATGGTTAACAGAAAAGCCTATTTGGGTTCAACAATGGCCTTTGATTAGAGAAAAACTTCAGGCTTTGGAACAGTTGGTACAGGAGCAGTTACAGGCTCAGCATATCAAGGAATCAACCAGTCCATGGAATTCTCCTGTTTTTGTTGTCAAGAAAAAATCTGGAAAATGGAGGATGGTGACAGATTTAAGAGCAATTAATAAGGTGATTCAACCTATGGGCTCTTTACAATCTGGTATTCCCCTGCCTTCTCTGCTACCTAAAGGATGGCCTATTACAGTTATTGATTTGAAGGACTGTTTTTTTTTTTTTTACCATACCTTTACAGGAACAAAGAGAAATTTGCTTTCACAGTGCCTACTCTTAATAATTCAGAGCCAGCTAAGAGGTACCAATGGAGAGTCCTTCCCCAAGCAATGTTGAATAGTCCCACCTTATGCCAATATTTTGTACAACAACCACTAGAAATACTGCGCAAGCGCTTCCTTCAATCTATCATTTACCATTATATGGATGATATTTTGTTGGCAGATCTAAACCCAAAGACATTAGAAACATTGTTTGAAGAACTAAAGAAAATATTGCCTGATTGGGGACTACAAATTGCTCCAGAAAAAGTACAGAGGGGAGATTCTATCAATTATTTAGGATATAAAATAGGTTTACAAAAAATTAGGCCACAAAAGGTAAAATTAAATAGAGATAAATTGAAGACTCTTAACGATTTTCAAAAGTTACTAGGAGATATTGCTCATATACGGCCATGATTGGTATAAAAAACTATGAGCTAGTTAATTTGTTCAAGACTTTGGATGGTGACAAGGATTTAAATAGTCCAAGAGAATTATCTGATGAGTCTGAGAAAGAATTAGACTTGGTGGAAAAGAAACTTCAAGAAGTACATGTGGATCATGTGGATACAGACCTGGATTGCATACTTGTTATTTTACCCTCTAGACAATCGCCAACAGGAATCTTAATGCAAACAGAAAGAATTATATTATAATGGATATTTCTGCCACATAGGCCAAGCAAGAAGACGAAGACATATATTGAAAAAATTTCTGATCTGATTTTTAAAGGTAAATTAAGACTTTGCCAATTGACTGGAAAGGACCCTGCAGAAATTGTCGTGCCTTTGACTAATGAAGAAATTGAATGATTATGGGCAGACAGTGGACCTTTGCAAAAGGCTTGTAGTGACTTTTTAGGAGAGATTAATAATAAATATCCTCGAAACAAGAGAATTCAATTCATAAAGGAAACTAATTGGATCTTTCCTCATGTGATACAGGATAAACCCATTTCTGGAGCCCCCACCTTTTATACTGATGTGAACAATTTAGGAAAGGCTGGCTACAAGTCTGAAGACTTAATTAAGGTGGCTCAGAGCCCTTATAACTCTGTCCAGAAGTCAGAACTATATGCAATTATTATGGTGTTGTTGGATTTCACAGAGCCTCTCAATGTAATTACTGACTCTCAATATGCAGAAAGAGTTGTTTTACATATTGAAACTGCTGACTTCATTCCTGATGATACAGACTTGACCTTACTATTCTTACAACTACAGGATATCATCAGAGGTAGGATACATCCTATGTACATAACACATATCAGAGCACACATGGGTCTCCCAGGCCCTCTAGCGCAGGGTAATGATGAAATAGATCAGTTGCTGATAGGAAATGTGCTAGAGGCCACAGAATTTCATGAGAAACATCATGTTAACAGAAAAGGGCTAAAGAAGAATTTTTCTGTCACTTGGAATGAAGCAAACGAAATAGTAAGGAATTGCAACACTTGCTCTTTCTATAACCAACCATCTTTACCTGCTGGAAGTAATCCTAAAGGTACACAGAGAAATGAGATCTGGCAAATGGATGTGTTTCACTTCCCAGAATTCAGAAAGATGAAATATGTACATCATACTATCGATACTTACTCTGGAATGCAATGGGCAACTGCTCTGAGTTCTGAAAATGCTGATGCTGTACTACACTCACCTTTTGGAAGCCATGGCCATAATGGGAATTCCCACTCGGATTAAGACTGACAATGCTCCAACTTATGTTTCCCGAAAAATGAAGATAATTTTTGGATACTATAATATAAAGCATATTACGGGGATACCACACAATCCCACAGGACAGGCAGTTGTGGAAAGATCTCACCGCACATTGAAAGAGATGCTTTATAAACAGAAGAAAGAAATGAGAAAACCCAGGGAGAGGTTGCACAGTGCCTTATTGACTTTAAATTTTCTTAGTGCTGATGAAAAGGGAACATCAGCTGCTGAGAGACATTGGGTGATAGAGAAATCCTCTGAGTTAAATCAACTCATCTACTTCAAAGATGTGTTGACTTCTGAGTGGAAGCCGGGATATGTGCTTTGATGGGGTAGGGGTTTTGCTTTTGTTTCAACAGGCAAAGAAAAGATATGCGTACTGACAAAACTAATAAAAGTCCGCTTCGAAAAGGAGTCCCTTCCTGAGGAGAAGTAATTGCTCACCCCTGATATGACAAATGGATACATGGTAAGGAAAACACATTTAACAAACCTGGGGCAGGGTCTCAATTTTGTCTTTACAGGAAAACAGATACAACTATTTTTAGACTATTTTTAAGACATTGACTAATTACTCACCTGCAATAGAAGACAGACTGATGATTAAGGAATGTACATGATGGACTATGAGACCAACTAATATACACATACACTACTGGGTAATCTCTCAATATTTACTGCTTTGCATCTTGCATCTACATAAAAAAAAGTGGTCCTGATTTGACTATTAATAGGGCTGGATTTGGATTGGGAGCAAATGGCTTTCTCCCTCTCTAAACCCAAGCATATTGGTAAAGAAAATGTGAGGTATTCTGTCTCATGTCAGAAAAGCCACCTGGTATGAGACAGAAGACAGAATATTTAGGGACCAATATTATTGTGACTTCATCTTAAACCTTGTTTCTCTCTGTTTCTGTACCTTTCAAACATCCTGTCTGCATACAATCTTGAAGTCATAGAAGATATTAATATCTTTTTTGAGTATCAACAATGCTTAAGTTTTCCATTGTAAATAACATTTCCTCCTATCAGCTATCTACAAAGAATCTGGAACCGAGATGGGGCTCCCACCGCAACAACTCCTACTAGTGAAACAAGAATAAAAGATAGAATATGAGAGAGAGAGAGAGAGAGAGAGAGAGAGAGAGAGAGAGAGAGAGAGAGAGAGAGAGAGAGAGAGAGAGAGAGAGAGAGAGAGTGTAAGAGACAGGTAGTCAGACAGACAGAGTGCACACCAATCAATGATTGTTTTCAGAAAATAGACTATTCAAAAACGGCTCAAGATAGCTCTCTATGATTATCCTCCAGATCACACTTCTAATTAGAATTCCAGATGGAGTTAACCACTATTCTGAGAATGGTTATAAATGTATATAGTCAGTCCATTAAGATCTAACCATTGTTTTAGCTTTTACAGGATCCCAAAGAGATGCCATTGCCCTTAAGTCAGCAGGAAGCAACCTTATGAAAGACTACACCTGCTTTCCCAATAAGTTTTGTGTTCTGAGGGTTGTGGGTAATTCTTATTCTGTTAGAATAGTTTTAAGTGAAAATTGGGTGGAGGACAGAACTATAATATAGCATCAAAGATCTCTTTTGAAGAAGAGAAGAGGGATAGATACGATAGATAAAGGTAGATTGTTCTGCCTACTTATATACCATTTTAGCTGAATGTATGGGCTAAGTTAAAGACAATTAGACCATTGTGAGACAGGTTAGTTTTACCCTACTGATGATGTGTTGTTGTCATGGTAATCCTGCTCAGTATGAGAGGAACCGCAGGTTCAGACATTTGGTGTATGTGCTTGGCTGAGGAGCCAGTGGGGCGAAGCTACCATCTGTGGGATTATGACTGAACGCCTCTAAGTCAGAATCCCTCCCAGGCTTTGAAATCAACTTCATCAAGTCTCGGAGTAGCAATATGTTAGCAGATCAGGACCGCTACACCCATGTGATGAGGGATAGATATGATAGATAAAGGTAGATTGTTCTGCCTACCTATACACCATTTTAGCTGAATGTATGGGCTAAGTTAAAGACAATTTGCATTGGCATAGGTATTTGTATATTGATTCAAATGTAAAATCATTTTATATGTTTAATTGTGATAATTTGTACATTTGTACAAAGTTCAATCTGAAATTGCTTTATATAACCAAAGCAACTTGTATTTCGATATAAATCTGAATCTGTAACTATTATGTAAAATTGAATCTGTAATTGCTATATTTTATATATGCTTCTATCTCTGTTTAAAATATTTGTACATCATTGTCATGTACACTATGCAATTACTACCTTCATTTAACTATACTAGATATAATGTATGATTGCACTAGTTATGATATATGCACAAGATGTTTTATATACCTCTGTTTAGATAATATATATGTATATACATGTCTAAAATGCTGTGGCCACTTTACATAGTAATATACCCCTGGATAATGTTTGATAGTCATACTAAAAGTCATTGTTCAGGGATTGTACACCCCTTATATAGGTATTCTAATTTTTAGTACAGGGTTTGTTCCTTAAGACGATAAAAACTACAGTCAACACTACTTAAGGTACCATATCCCAGTCATCTCAGATACAGGTTAGAATATCATAGATAGACAGGAATCTTCAACCATTTCATGGACCCAGAGAATATGGCATTTAACATTTAAAATTCGGCCACGAGAGACACAACAACTCCTGGTATCACTGCCCCTTTCCTGAGATGGTGTTGAGCATAGAGGATACTCCATTAGAGTTTGTCCTTTTGGCAGAGAATGGCCGGTTGAGTAAGGAACTGTCCTTACCTTGATTGCTGATACACATGGTGTCAAGCTGGATGAACAAGTTGATGGATGGAGACTGACGAAACCTGCCTGGACAGGATAAGACAGTCCCTCCAAAATTGCCCTGCTTGTGAGATCTGTCAGATACCATAGGCCTGTAGCCAATATGATAGATGCTCCAACGCCGCACAAAACCAGAGGTGATTGTCCAGGTAACTGTGTTGCTGTCCTCTCCCAAATTTTGGAAGCCAGTACTTCCACGTACTTCTGACTTTCAAGTGATATATCTTCCTTCTCAGGTCTTGAAGGGGTTGAAGAATAGGTATTTACGGTTACTAACTCATAATAATTCCTATTGTACATAGTCTTAGTTTAGAACCTTCTTAGTTAGACAAAAGGGGGAGATGTGGTAGGATTAAGGTGTCAGCCGATGAGGTCAGAAGACGCTTCCAGGACCCTGGAGGGGGTGTGGCCAACCCCATTGATAAGTGGCTGCTGGGACATGAGGACTCTCTCTTCCTGGTTCCTGGCTGCTGGCTGTTGGAGAGACAGAATCAGAATCCATCATCCTTCCATTGCGTGTCCATCAATCGTTCATCGCTTGGATATGCCAGTCCTTGTTCAGGTGCCACTATAAGCTGTTACTAATATCGTGAGTGTTAATTTATATTCTAATAAATATTAATTTTGGACTGGTGCCTTGAAAGTAAAACTCCGTCTACATAGCATAGCATGTAGAATTTTTTTCAAATAACTCCTTTCCAAGACCATGTCTGACAATACACTTAAATTAAATTTTTTCAATTTTAGGAAAAAAGAAAACACATACATGTAGAAGCTTTTTATATGAACCTTACACTTATACAAATACATATACATCTGTATTTGCACCTTTTCCCTAGTTTGTGTCCAAGGAATCCAGAAGAGTACACATAATCTCCAGGACAAGGCTTTATAAGTAGTTCTGACCTATCTGATGTGAGTGATGTGAATAAAACATGAGTATTCAATATCAGCTTTATTACTGAGGCAAATCCCCAACTCCCAAATATGTCATTAAAATACAGACAATGAAGATGTGACACTACACTTTCTGACTCTATCACTTGGAGGTGATGGAATTCTCTATTTGGTCATTGAAAAATGGAATGAATTTCTGTTCTTCTAAGAATGGACTCTACACATCACTTCCTATTATGATTGTTAATACAGTTATTGATGTGAATGAGGACAACAAAAGATTTACTTAAGTAGAGATGAGTCCAGATTATGTTAGGAAAAATTCCATAAGGTGATACATTCTTTTAAAAAATAGTTTTTTAATTTTACATGCATAGGTATTTTGTTTGTATGTATTTTTGTGTGGGGGTGCTGAATACCCTGTGACAAGATTTCCATACAGTTGTGAACTACCACCTGGGTGCAGGGAATTGAAACTGTTATCTAGAGGAGCAGTTAGCTAAATACACAAAAGCCAGTGGGTTTAATTGCTTAGCCATCCACAATACATTTTTTTTAAAACTTTGAGGCAGGATGTCTTAGAATTTGGCAGTGAAACACTTTGACCAAAAAGTAAGATGGAGAAGAAAGGGTTTTTCCAGCCTACACTTCCATATTGCTGTTCATTATTGAAGGAAGTCAGTACAGAAACCTAAATGGTGGCAGGAACCTGAGGCAGAAGATGATGCACAGGCCACGGTGAGTGCTGCTTACTGACTTGCTCCCTGTAACTTACTAAGCCTGTTTTCTTATAGATCCAAGTATCCTTCCCCATGAATCACTAATTAATAAAATGCCATATAGTCAGATGTTATTGAGGTATTTTCTCAATTGAGTTTTCTTCCTTTTAGATAACTCTACCTTGTGTGTAAAGATGATATAAGATTAGCCAGTACACTTGACCACTTGTCAAATATACAAGCAAACACATCACTATTGAGCCTCAACCCTTCCTTTCTTATTCATTCCCAAGATCTCACAGTAAAAACAAAAATAACTTTAATAAAAGCCACACAATCTTTACAAATTCAAACACATTAAAATTTTTCTTTGGAAATATCCAGTCTCACTAAAAACCAAAACTCTCTTTAAAAGTTCAAAGTTTTTAAATTATGGCTTTTTAAAAATCAAAATAAAATTAAATGTCTTCTCCCTTCAAGAGGGATGAATCAGGGCAGCCATATGAAAAATGGAAAACCAAACACCAACAGTATAAATACTTCTGCCTCTAATGACTGGGATCCTCCCAGATTCTTCAGGGCTTCTCCAAAGGGCTTGAGTCACTTCCCTGGCTCCCCCTCTGCAGTACCCGCTTCACCACTGATGATGGTCTCATGTTCTAACCCCCATTCCCTTTCCTTTACTGCCCATCCCCACTCTCAGTTTACCAAGGAGATCTCATCACTTTCCCCTTCCCAGGGCAATCCATGTATCTTTCTCAGGGCCCTGCTTGTTCCCTAATTTCTCTGAGCTGTGGATAGTGGTTATACTTTGCTTTACATCTAGTGTCAACTTATGAGTGAATACATACTATCCATGTTTGTCTGTCTAGGTCTGGATTTCCTCACTCAGGATTAATTTTTTTAGTTATTTCTTTTTGTCTACAATATTCATGATTTTTATTGCTGAGTAATACTTTGTTGTGTAAATGTACCACATTTTAAAATCCATTCTTCAATTGAGGGGTATCTAGGTTGTTTCCAGGTTATGGGTATTGCAAATAATGCTGCTATGAACAAAGTTGAGCAAGTCTCCTTGTGGTATGATTGAGCATCCCTTGGGTATATACTCAAGAGTGGCACTGCTAGGTCTTGAGGTAGGCTGATTACCAATTTTCTGAGAAATTGCCATCCTGATTTCCAAAGTGGCTGTACAAATTTCACTCACAGGTACAGTGGAGGAGTGTTCCCCTTGCTCCATATCTCCTTCAGCATAGGCTGTCATTGGTGTGTTTTTATCTTAGCCATTCTTACAGGTGTAAGACGGTATCTCAAAGTTGTTTTTATTTGTATTTCTATGATGCCTAAGGATGTTGAACAGTTCTTTTGGCCATTTGAAGATTCTTTTGTTGAGAATTCTGTTTAGAATTGTAACCCATTTTTTAAATTGGGTTATTTGGTATTTTGATGTCTAGTTTCTTGAGTTTTTTATTTGTATATTTTAGAGATCACTCCTATGCCAGATGTGGGGTTGATGAAGGTCTTTTCCCGTTCTGTAGGCTGTTGTTTTGTTTTGTTGACCATGTCCTTTGCCTTACAAAAGATTTTCAATTTCAGGAGGTCCCATTTATTAATTTTTGCTCTCAGTCTGTGCTACTGGTGTTATATTCAGGAAGTGTGTCACGGCCATCCTCGCCTGCAAGGATGATGCAACATCAGGCTCTTCTTTCAGCAGTTTATTCAGGACCCTTGAACATGGCTTCTTCTTCTTTGGGGTACCCGCTCCCAGCTAAATACCTTCTGGACTGCCAATCACGGGGCGCCACGTAGGCCATGCCAATAGGTCCGGATACATGGGAGCAAACCAAGAGCTTAGCCTTAGCCAAATAAGGAGTTGTTTATCTCAGAGAGCGCTCACCATGGGGAAGGTGGAAGGCGGAAGCCAGCGCCATCTTTAAGGTGCGGCCACACAGCTCTCTACAGTAGTGGTCTCCTGTGCCAATGTGTTCAAGGTTGCCTCCCACTTTCCTCCTCTATCAGGTTCAGTGTACCTGGATTTGTGTTGAGGTCTTTCATTCATTTGTACTTGAGTTTTGTTCGTGATGATAAATATGAATCTATTAGTCTTCTACATGTTGATATCCAGTTTTGCCAGCACCATTTGCTGAAGATGCTGTCTTTTTTCCATTATTTTGATTCTTTATCAAAAATCAGGTGTTCATAGGTATGTATGTTAATGTCAAGGTCTTCAGTCGATTTCATTGATCTATGCATCTGTTTTTATGCTGATACCAAGCTGTTTTTATTACTGTACCTTTATAGCAGAGCTTGAAGTCAGGAATGGTAATGCTTCCAGAAGTTTTTTGGTTGTACAGGATTGTTTTGATTATCCTGGAATTTTGTCTTTCCATATGAAGTTGAATATTGTTCTTTTGAGGTTTATAAAAAATTGTGTTGGAACTTTGCTGGGGATTGCATGCTTTCAGTAAGATTGCCATAAGATTGCTATTTTTACTATGTTGATCCTATCTATTCAAGAATAGGTGAGATCTTTCCATTTTCTAATATTTTCTTTAATTTCTTTCTTCAGTGACTTAAAGTTCTTGTCATACATGTCTTTTACTTATTTGATTGGAGTTACCCCAAGATATTTTATGTTATTTGTGGCTGTTGTAGAAGGTGATGTTTCTCTGATTTCTTTCTCACACATTTATCATTTGCATATAGGAGGAATACTAATTTTTTTAGTTAATCTTGTATTCCTCTACATTACTGAAGATGTTTATCAGGTGGAGGAGTTTTCTGATAGATTTTTTGGGGTCACTTATGTATAGTACCATATATTCTGCAAATAGTGAAAGTCTAAGTTCTTCCTTTCCAATCTATATTCTTTTGATCTTCTATTGTTATCTTATTGCTGTAGCTAGATCTTTGAGAATTATATTGAATAAATATGGAAAGAATAGACAACTGGGTCTTGTTTCTGATTTTGGTGGAATTGGTTTGAGTTTATCTCCATTTAATTTGATATTGGCTGTTGGTTTGCTGTAAACTGTCTTTATCATATTTTTGTATGTTCCTTGTATCCATAATGTTTCCAAAACCTTTATCATAAAGGGGTATTGGATTTTATCAAAGGCTTTTTCAGCATCTAAAGAGATGGTCATATGTTTTTTTTTCTTTTAGTTTGTTTATATGGTGGATTGCATTGACAGCTTTTCACATGTTCATCTCTGAGGTGAAGTCTACTTGATCATGGTGGATGATTTTTTAATATGTTCTTGAATTCAGTTTGCAAGTGTTTTACTAAAGACTTTTGCATCAATGTTCATGAGGCAGATTGGTCAGTAATTTTCTTTCTTTGTTGTATCTTTGTGTGCTTTGAGTATCAAGGTAACTATAGCCTCATAAAAAGTTTGGCAATGTTTCTCCTGATTCTATTGTTTGGAGTAATTTGAGGAGTATTGTTATTAGTTCTTCATTAAAATTCTGGTATAATTCTGCACTGAAACCATGAGACCCTGGGCTTTTTGGAGGGAGAGTGGGAGATTTTTAATAGCTGCTTCTATTTTGTTTTGTGTTTTATTGACTTTAATGATCTGTCTGGCTGATGAATCTATTTCTTCTATTGATCTTCTCTCTTGTCTCTTGTGTCTGTTGGTTATGCTTGACCTGTAGTTCCTGTTTACTTACCCAGATTTCCCATTTCCACATTATCCTCGGTTTGTGTTTTCTTTATTGCTTCTATTTCAATTTTCATCTTAAACTGTTTTCTTCACCTGCTAGATTGTTTTTTCTTGACTCTTTATTTTGTTTGTCTTGTCCTCTATTTCTTTAAGTATGCCAGTTTCACCAGCATATAAGGGCAGAGGGAGAACTGGCCCAGCCAGTTACTCCCTGGGGCTGGTGAGTGTCAATGGCCCAGACCTCCCCTAGCCACTGGGGAGAAGCACACTGATCTGGGAGTCTTGTCAAAGCAGGATCTCACTTTATTTTGTCAGGCAGAGGAGTTATATAGGTTTAGGAAAGGGGAAGGCAGGAGTCTTGGGTGAAGGAAGATGGATGAGAGTTTAGTGCCAATGAGTTTATGTCACACAGCAGTAATTAGGCAGAAGTGATCTTTGGGTGGGCTATGCTGAGTCACTCATATGCAGAAGTCATGGCCAGAGACAGGTCACCAAACTCAGCCAGGCTCTGGAAGTTACACCAGGCCCCAGGATCATTGTTAAAGGCCTAACGAGAGGCCCAACATCTCCCCCTTTTGTTTTTGTAAGCCATGGCCCTGTCCTAGATTGTCTCCTACATGGAGATCTTACCTGTCATTGAGTACCATGGATTTGAATAGGGGCCCTGCTCCATGGCCTGTCTTAGGTTGTCTCAGCTCACCTGAGAGCTTACCCGTCATTGGTCAAATAGAGAGCAGAGGAGGGTGTTTGTAGGAGACAACTAAGTCTCATGAGGGACCAGACTCCTGAGAGGCCTGTGATAAAGCACCTCACCCGGCTTATCTTAATTGCCTCTAGTCTTTGGTGGATAAACTGTGATCTTATTGATCACACAGGGCCCAGTGGTGAGGAGGAGGAGGAGGAGGAGGAGGAGGAGGAGGAGGAGGAGGAGGAGGAGGAGGAGGAGGAGGAGGAGGAGGAGGAAATAGGGAAGGAATCCGTGAAGGCCTTGGAAATCTTTTTGTCTCTTTTCTAAGTCTTCTTGGAGTTTCTTTATCTTGTCCTGGACAATTCCGTAATTATTGGCATAAAACAGCATTTTTCCTGCAAGAATAAAGAGAGACCCCCTTTCTCTGCAGTCAGTAGGTCTAATCCCCTCCATTTTGGAGGACTGCTTCTGCCAGGGAATCTGATTGACTTTGTAAGTCCCGTATAGTGCTGGAGATGGCTTTTACACCATCAATTAACTGATGGAACAACTTTCTGAAAAGGTGGGAAGACAGGCCTATCCCCACGGCCCCTGTGGTCATGCCAGCAGTAATCCCCAGCCCCAGGAGGGCTATCATCGGAAAAGTCCTTTTGGATCTCTCCCCTATATAATCAAAACAGGGCACAGGAACAGCCTTGTCTCCAGGGATTATATCTATATGGGGACGAGAAAGGCAGGGGCACAAAGGCCTGAACAATTAATAGGGAGGAAATCTTAGGCCACCCCCTTTCCACAAACGAGGACCATTCCGGGAGGTGGACATTGTTGAGTATTAGGTATGGTCATATTTTGGTTGCAAAAGGAGGGAGAAATATAGCTGACATCTATGTTGAACTTACTCAGAGAGGGCGGAGCCAACATGTAAGAGTTAGAAGGGAGGGAAGGGAGAAGTTGACAGTGATGGGAAGCATGGCAGAGGAACAGTTATGAAAATCAGCAGAGGTAACATTAGTAAAAGCAGTGTTGCTAACTATGGCTAATGGTCTGGGGGGCCCTGATCGAAGGCAAAGCCAACAATTTTCTGCAAGGGAAGGAGCTGTTTGATTAAGCAAAATAAAGGCCATATTCTGTTTGGGGGTCAAGTGTAGGGAGATTATGTTGTTCCATTGTAAATAATTGTCCCCGCCTATGAGTTTAATAAAAAGCGCTGATTGGCCAAAGGCAGACAGGAAGTGTGGGTGGAGCTACCAGACTAGGAAGACTCTAGGAACAGGTGGGACAGAACAGAATGCCAGAGAGAAGCCAGAAGAAACAGAGGACAACTATGCTGCTCTGAGAAAAGGTACTGAGCCCCATGGCTGAACAGGTTAAGAGTCATGGGTTAGTTTAAGGGTAAAGGTGATATGCCTGGGCCTTAGGCATATCATTCTAAAATTATAGTAAGCATCTGTGTGTCTGAAGGTCTGTGGGTCTGCAGGTCTAAACCTTGAGGTTAGGCCCGAAAATCTGGGCCAGAAACCTCTTACTATAGTAAGTGCAAGGTTGCCCCAGTTTTCAGGAAGGGCAACTGGATGATAATTGAGCTCTGGATACAGAGCCAGGACAAGTTGTCCTATTGTGTGTTGAACCTGTTGCTTTATGACTTCATCTTGGACTCCTCCACCATCAGAATAGCCAATGGAAGAGGTCAATTCCAGCAGACAGTCTGCCTAGGGGACCCAGAGCAAGGGAAAGAAGCAGAACCAGAATCACCTGTCACTGTCCCATCCAGAGCTCCCCTGAGGCTGAGGCCTCCCATGCCATTTTGACATTGTGGTGCTCATCCAATAGGTTTTATTGGGCTGAGCTATATAGCAGGTGCAATGCATTGTGGGGTAAAAGGTCTGGCAGGGCAGGGTCCCGGTCTGCTATTTACAGGGGGTATAATTTCTGGCTTTTCTATGCATATCCACTGATTGGATCTGGAGACCGGGGATCCAGACAAGTCAATGTAATTACGGGCTGTTTTAGTTCCACAATCTATAGAACTAATGGCCTGCCCAGAAAGGGGCGGAAATTTATACATTCCTTTGCCACAGTCATTTATTTTTGTAGGAATTTAATGACATCATGTGGGTTTCCAAACCCCCTGTCACCAGACAAAACGGTTGCCATCAGCCTCAGGACATGCGACAGCATCCACATTTTCAATTGTTTCTGGAAGGAAGAACAGAAAGGCTGTCCTCAGGGATGGGACACTCCCTGAGCCATCATCATCATCATCCCCTTGTTGGGGTAAATGTCTAAGATCTCTAGCTGGTATCCAGATGGGCTTTTTCTCATTTTGAGGGAAGACACATCCAAACCCTCTTCCTGCAGTGGGGAGTGTGTCTGGTCCTCTCCAAGCCCCAGTCAGGGGGTCCCTCCATCTAACCCAAATGGTGTAATAGGAGACTGATGAGGACCAATGTTTTTGAAAGGGAGACAGGTATTTATCTTTTCTGGAAAGATTCAGAATATTAAGTTATTAATGCCTTTCTTAGTTGATCATGTGAGGGTGGAGATCCCCCTTTTGTTTTTGTAATTGAACCTTAAGTATGTGATTAAATCTTTCCACCCTGGCCTGGACCCTAGGATCATAGGGAATGTCCGTGGAGTGAGAAATTTTCCAGGTATGTAAAAAGCTTGTAAAGGCCTTGCCAATGAAGCATGGGCCATTATCTTTTTTAATTTGGCTAGGTAATCTGAGGATGGCAAAGCATTGGAGCAAATGGTTAATAGCATGTTTGGATTTTCTTCAGCATGTGCCGAGGCCCAGCACACATGGGAGAAGGTATCCATGGAAAGGAAAATATATTTAAGCTTTCCAAATGGGGAGTAGTGTGTGACATCAATCTGCTAAAGATGATTGGGGCGAAGTCCTTGGGGATTGCTTCCTGCATTTTGAAGGGGGGGCTTGAAGAAAGGACTGGCAGGTTTTAAAAGTCCAGACAATTCTCTTGAAGTCTTTAACTGGTACGTGTGGGAAACTGTGCTTTAGCCCCCTCCAGCTGACATGAGGTAAGAAGTGAAAGTCTGTAGCCTCAGTAACTATTACATTGAGGCAATGAAGCCAGGTGATTGGCCAGATGATTTCCCTTGGATAGGAATACAGGTAAAGTCTGGTGCCCCCTGAGATGCTATAAATAAGTGGAATTGAGCCTTTGTTTAAGCAAGGAGTGAGCCTGAAGCATAAGGGGGGATATGGGATTGGAGTCCAATTTAATATGGGCCTCAACCAAGTTGGGAAAGAGATTAGCAACATAGAGGCTGCCAGAAAATAGTTCTAATGGTTCTAACATGAAATCTAATGCCATAACAATGGCAAATAACTCTTTACATTGTGGTACCCTTCTACCTTATGGGAGATTGATTTTATAGGTGTTACCCCCCCCCCATGAGGGGTGGGAATACAACCAGGGAGGCTCCCAAGTGCCCCCATCAGTAAACACTGTAAAAAATGGGGTTGGGCTCATACAGGAAAATCCTAGGGCGTCTCCACTCCAAGTGGGGAAAGGAGCCCATCTGTTTGTAAGGGCCACAATGGCAGTCAATTTTTCCTAAAAATCCTTCAAGGGCTATAGCAATTCTATTATTAGTTCACTGAAGCCAGGTGAAATCAGTGATCTTGAATGGAAGGATCATTGAATGAGGTTCTGTGCCAACCAGGTTCTGACTGCAATATCTCGGCCTTTAATGATATGATTGGCTATCTGGTTGGTCATAGAGTATACCCCGGGAGCTCTGCCCACTGAGAAGTGAACCCAATGGATGTTCCCCTTCCTGTGCCAACAATGCAATGCATAGTTTCCCCAAGAAAAATATATAGGAAGACAGGCAGGCCAGGGTCAAACCTCCTCAGGGCCGCTGTATTGATGGCTTGTTGAACCTGACGTAAAATCTGTCAAAACAACTTGGGATGAGAGGTCAAGTCCCCTCAAGAGCTCATACAATGGGGCCAACTGTTCTGTGAATACAGAGACCCAAGGCCTCAATTTATTTCTCCTACTATCTTTTGAAGCTGAGGTAAAGTATAAAACTCTTAGATATGTAATTGGGGTTTGGTGGGGGAAACCAAATCAAGAGTCAAAATGGAGCCCAGAATTTTAAAAGGAGGAATAGACTGGATCTTTTCTGGAGCCACATTAAAATTATTTTCTTTAAAACAGTAAGGCATTCAGTGGTGAGTTCATGAAGGCTGTATAAAGTAGAGCTCCCTAAAATAATAGATATAAAACAAAATGTTGGGACGTTTCATTAAGGAGGAAAAAATATGTGACATAAAATATTGACAAATGGGGGGCTGTTAGCCATCCCCTGGGGCAGAACAGTCCACTCAGATCTCTGGTCTGGACCCCGAAAATTAACTGAGGGCAAAGAAAATGCAAACTTTCCTGTATCATCTGGGTGCAGTAGGATAGAGAAAAACAGTCCTTAATATCAATAATGGTTAAATAGTAATTGTTAGGGATGGCTGGTATCCAGGGGAGCCCCCTTGGGAGGTTCCCAAATGGGATCATCCTCTCATTAATTTTTCTTAAATCATGTAAAAACTTCCAGGATCCATTAGCCATCTTTATAACAAAAACAAGGGAGTTCTACAGACTAGTGCAGGGCCGAACATGACCCAGCATTAATTGTCACCTAACCAAGGCATCCAGCTGTTGTAATTTATAAGAGGATAAAGGCCACTGTTCCACCCATATGGGTTCCCCAGGTACCCATCGGATTTTGACACCAGGGAGTGAGCAGTGGTCCTTAGGATTGGGGGTCAACCCGGAAGAAATTATGTCTTTTTAAAAATATCTTGGCCAAGGAGGTTGTTAGTTATCCCAGGGACCACTAGAGGGCGGACTTCCCCTAGGTTACCATCAGCGTCAGTCCAAGGCAATCAAAGTGGCCATCTCCCATGATGCGGAATGCCTGCCCACTGCTAGGCACTGGTGGCCCGTGGTGAATTTGATCCGTTTCCCGGGCATTTTTAAACTCTTTAAGTACCTGCGCTTCCTAGGGCCTGCCATTTGGCCGGCTGCCACCAGGATTAACATTAACAGAGAAGAGACCAGTGGCCTCCCCTCCGGATGTGCCCCCCTCCCCTGATAGGGCGGGGCCCTGAGGGAGCGAGGAAAGAATTAGTAGGAGGGTCGGGTGGGGAATGGCCCTTCCAAGGTCAGGGGGCCTTGTCAAAAGGATCAAGGGAAAGGGTAAAGTGAACTAAATGAGCCAGACCGAGTCGGGGGCTGCAGGGAAGGGGAAGGCTGTGCCTGTGCACCGCCCCCCCCCCCCCCATGTCTCCTTTCTCTCTCCCCATTTTCCTGCGCGGTTAGCTCTGGCTTTTTCTCCTTAGGGGCCCCGAGGCCAGAAAGCAGCCCTACAAGGCAGTAGCAGTTGGGACGACTCCCAGAGGAGGGATCTCCCCCTTTTCAATATGTGCTTTATGAATTAGGGTCTCCACCCCTATCCCAGGTGTCTCAATCGAACAGGCTGCCCTCTGGCAGCCATGGGGCAACTCTGAGAAGATATGTCCAAGTCTGGGGTGCCTGAGCATCAGAAAGGTTAAGGCCCCTGCTTTTAAATAAAACTTACAGGGACTCTAAGGCAGGATTTGGCTTAGAAGGAGACTGTCCCATATTTTATGGGGGTACACTCACCCAAAGACATATTGGCTCAACAGCATTTCTTCCACTGAGGACAAAGAGTTACTCACACCGGGCACCACTCTGCCACTTTCCCAGGCAGATGTGGGCAGAAGGAGAACTGGTCCAGCCAGTCACTCCCTGGGGCTGAGCAGGATGGTGAGTGTTGACAGCCCAGACCTCCCCTAGCTACCGGGGAGAAGCACACTAGGCCGGGAGACTTGTCAAAGCAAGATCTTGCTTTATTGCATCAGGCAGGGCAATTATATAGTGAGGGAAGATATATGGGGCTTAGTGCCAATGAGATTGTGTTATGACAGCAGTAAGTAGGCAGAGGTGGTCTTTGGGTGGGCTATGCTGAGCCACTCACATGCAGAAGTCATGGCCAGAGACAGGTCGCCAAACTTGAGCCAGGCTCTGGAAGTTACACCAGGCCCCAGGATCATTGTTGGAGGGCCAACAAAGGGAATTTTTCATTTTCTATTTAAGGACTTCTATCATCTTTATAAAGTTATTTTTAAAGTTGTTCTCTTCTGGGCTGTTCGTGTCTTGCTGTTGTAGAACCCCTAGGTTCTGATGGTATCGTTTTGCTCTTTATGTTGTTAAGTGTATTTTTGAACTGGCATCTGGCTATCTCTTTCTCCAATTTGTGCAGGTGGTGTCTGTGCCTCCAGGAGCCACTAATGTCATCGGGGTGGGTGAGATTGGGGGGTGGTGTGGGCCTTGTAGATGACAGGGTCAGATGATGAAGAGGCCTGCCCACAGGTGGCTTGCCCACAGGCGGCTACTGGGTCTGCTATATGTGAGGGAGCGGCCTACAAGGTTGTCTATGTGGGAGGCCAGTCACTTTCCACTTTGTGAAATCAATGCAGGTGGTGTCTGTTCCTTGTCTTGTTTCTTAGAGGACTGCCTTGCAAACACAGATCAGGTACATAATGCAAGAATTTAATAATCACCACATTAAAATAATTAAAACCTGTAGTTATTCACACCATTATTTTTCATTAAATATCAGGCACATTAAATTTTCTTCAGAGGCATAAATTTATCTCCTTGCATGTGAAAATTACCTTCCATGTCATCAAGAACTTTGACCTTCCCATTTATAGCCTAAAATATAACACCAGAAATATCTGATATATTATTGGAAATTATCTTCAGTGAACGTTAGAGCCATGCCTGACTTATGGGCTACATTCTTCCACAGTGGAACCAAACCGTCAAGAAAGGCTTGATCCCTTAAGTTATAAATAGAAGAAAAACAGTGAGGTCGCAGTGGGTTTCCTAGAGACTCTTCTCAGAAGGATCCAGCAAAGCCTGGGTTCAAGTACTCATGGGGGAAGAGTACTTGAACATTTTCATAGATCACTACATCCTAAAATATCTCATCCATGAACATAATAGACATGTTGACACTGATTGTATTGAAAGTGTACACTTCACTGGGAACATATTTACATTATTCTGTGTGCTCAACACATTTACTTCATAACACAGAATTTCAAATGCAATCGCCAAGTCCTTTTAGACGGTGACAGAGGAGGATCGGCACTGTCATCCCTGAGCTCTCTGAAATGCCAACCCACATATAGACACCTGCAAACAGCAATAGTACTGAATAAACATCAGCGAAACTGTATCAAAATTACTAAGATCAAAAAGGACAGACAAGACGGGCGTGGTGGTGCACTTCTAATCCCAAAACTCGGGAGGAAAGAGGCAAGTGAATCTCTGTGATTTCCAGGCCAGCCCGGTCTGTGTGGAGATTTCCAGGACAGACAGAGGAGCACATTGAGACCCTGCCTCAATCAGAGAGGAGAGCTCATGCTCACTCTAAGTTCCCCCAATGAGTTAAACATTCACCTCAGAAATGTACTTTCCTAGCATTCAGGCATCGGTACTGGCCTGATATTAGGGTCCTGACAGGATATGTCTCCAGTCACAGCCACTAAGAGCACTCCCCATGCATGCACATTCTCTATGGGCCTTGCGTTCTTGTCCCTAGGGACCGGTCTTTGCTCCCCTCTCTGCCTCTTATTTATCCTCTTTCAATAACCCTCCCCGTGAGCCCTGACTCCTTCCTACTGCTTTTAAACTGTAGCGTTTGGTGCTGAGACTTGGATGGGCTCTCTTGGTGCCTGTGCTCTCCATTGTGATCTGCCCATCACTGGGACCCCATCCCTCATCTCCAGTCCACCTGCAGCAGGCTCACCTTGGATCAGCACCCCATCCACCAGCGGCAATTGGCATAAATTTCCCTTTCAGTCAGGGTAAACATTTCTCTGAATCCCAGGAAGTGACTGTTGATTGTCTGGCACCCCTGGTACTCTTGAGGTGGAGGTATCCCAGCCACAGTCCTTAAGGCTGGCTTTCTTCACCTGACTCCATCCCACTACCCTGGGAACTGCAATCGTGCAGTTTCATTAGGCCCAACTGGGTCATTATGCCCTTTCCTGACCCCCTTTTCCTGTCCTGTCCCCCCCCCCCCCCCCCCCCCCGCTGCCCATACGCTGCCCATAATCCCACAGTTCCTCTATGCCCTGTGTTTGCTGCAAACTCCATTCCTGACTTTCTTATGGATGAGTCCCCTCTTAGAGCTCGGTTTTTGTCTATACCTTTTGGCCTCTACAAAAGCTCTGGTACCAGGCGCCAAGCCTCCTCTAGCTTAGCCACACTAAGCCTGGCCCCCGTTTAGTTGGTGATGACCCTCAGAATGGCGCGGTCCTCATCTGGTTCTCTCTGACCCTAGTCTTGGGGATGCCCACAACTGCAGGCTGCAGAGACTCGGCTTTTTCGCTCTCATCAGTGAGAACCATGTCTTCTCTACCTTCTCATTTCCCCTTAGGATGCCTCTTAGAAAACTTTCAGTCTCTACACCTGGCCTGCAGAGCCCTAAACTTAATCACCTTTGCAATCAAATTTGACCTCAACACCCTTTAGATAGTCAAAACAAATGGCCATGTAATGACACCCTAGATTCCAATGTTTTTTAGAAGCTTTATGACTGCTGTGAGCGATTGGGGAAATGAAAAGAGATTCCCCTTTCCATACATCCAAGCTTTTCTTCACCCCAAGACCTACCTCTGTTCTCCCCAAATGTCCCTCCACTCATTTTCTGCCAGCTCTGAAGCCTCTTAAGCTGCATTTCCCCTTTCATTAACTCTTTCAAACTGACAAAAACGGGCGTTTTACATGTCTACCTTTGCTTCTTTTGTTAAATAATTCCAACATTAGTTTCTGCTGTAGCTACTGTCAAAGTAGTTACGTCATCACGGGTCACCAGCTTTGCTGCGTGTGCAGCCTTTAAAACTGCCCGCCAGGCAGAGCCGGCCTCTCTTCCTTTCTCTCCTGCTTCTCTTCCTCCGGTCTGCCTGCCTCTCTCAAGTTCTCACTCTGATGCAGCCTCTCACTTTCCCACACTTTTCCACTCTTGCACTGCCTCTGATGCTGTGGTATGCTCGTGCACCTCGTTAGGGCTTGCCAAGGCCCTCTTCCTGCTAGGACCCGGCCTGCCTGCTCCACCCCAAACAGATCCACTGTCTCCCACCTACAACAAATTTTCTTTCTCTTTCACCAACAGCTTTGTCTTCCATTTATTCCATACAAACAACTGGGTCTGGCAGGGCCACCCGCCCCTCACCATTCCCCTATATGTGACACTTTGTTTTGCAAGTACAGTTATTGCCTTCTGGCTTTTCTTGAAGTCCTGCTACCAGGGGACCGTGTCTCGCTTGGGCTCTTAGCCCTTGGCCCCTGTTCTTGTGTGATAACACATTGAACAGCCTGTGCCCACTCTGCTTGGTCCTCCTCTGAGTCCCTGAGGCTCTCAGGTTCTGGACCTCATCCTTAGGAGCTGTGTTGTATTCCTTATTGTCCAGTAGGGATGTCTTTTGGAGACCCTCTGACCAGTCCTTTCTAATCAAATCTGGCCTCAGCATACGTTAGACAGGTGGTTAGAGAACCCAAAAAATACTTCACTCTCTTTCTCTTTACTCCAAGACCTGCTTTTTTCCTCTCTGATCTCTAAACTTTGTAAACAACCTATCTTTTGGTTTGCTGCAACGTGAAGATCAGAGATGGAGAAGTCAGCCTTGTCTCAATCAGCACACGCTGGCTCTCCCTTCTTATTTACTCAACTCTTGTTTAATCTCTTCCTCCCTCCCTCCCTCCCTCTCTCCCTCCCTCCCTCCCTCCCTCCCTCCCTCCCTCCCTCCCTCCCTCCTTCCCTCCCTCCCTCTCCCTCTCTCTCTCTCCCCCTCACTTTGTGCCTGTGACTTGGCTTTTAACCCTGTGTGTTTAAATGTAAGCTGGGTTTAATCCGGAGTGTATGTGTATGCAGCTTGCATTTAACTCCGTGTTAGTTAGTTCCACTGACTGGGGACCAAGCATTCACAGACAGGAGCCTCAGGGTCTTGAGCAAATACAAACAATGAAGAAAATAAAACCTAAGTAGGAAGAGCTCTAAAGGAGAGAGTGAGAACAAAGGAGATGGAGAGGGGAGAGAGGATCAAAGGAAGAAAATATTTATCCCACAGGAGGGAGCCTGGGTTATAGGCTTTATAATCTTCACGACCCTATCTAAGAAGAGGTTAGAGAAGACAGGACCTACACACAGATGGAGTCCCCGTCATCCCTCTGACTATGAGGTGATATTTCTTGTTTCCCTCCCAACCCAGCTCTCCAGAGAACACGGGAGACCTTGGGCCATGTCTGGTGAAATCAGGGAAGGTAATCAGTCTCCTGGTGTCCTAAGTGTGACTGTTGTAGATAATGCCATCTGGAAGCTGCATTTCTAACATGGTAGAAGTGCCTCACAGGCTACTAAGGTTTTAATTTTGATTTAACTATTTTAACAAGTTGGAAACTAAAGGCGCGGCGATTTATTGGATAATAGATTTGCTGCAGTCTCATGACAGGCATCTCAGATTGCATGATAGCTTTGTGGCCCTTTTTCAAAAGTTTAGTTTTTACTAAGGCACAAGGAAGATGAAAAGCTGGCTCTCAAAAGGATAATAGTCTCTGAAGATGATGGTAGAGCCTTGCTCAGCAGTCCCAAGAATCTTCTGTAAGTCACTTACAGGGGACAACAAAAGGCTGCAAACAGCATCTCAGTCTGCCACTGACACGTCAAGTGCCATTGGGTCTGCTGGACCATAAGCTTCAAGTGGTAGAGCAGCCAGCACAGCAGCCTGAACCTTCTCCTGTCCCAGGTCACACACAACAATAGCAGTTTTCCAGGTCACTTGGTGTATGTTCCAGAGAAGCCAACCCAAGTGAGGAATGGACTGTCTCCAGAATCCAAACAGGCCCAATAAAAGTTGTATGTTTTCCTTTGTGCTGGGGGGACCAGGTGAAAAACCGATCCTTCACCTTAGATGGAATATCTCTCTCTGCATGCACAGAACTCCCAAGAATTCCAATGAGGTAGAAGGCCCTTGAATTTTAGTTGGACTTATTTCTCATGGTCTGCTTCACATAAGTGTTACCAATGAGGTCAGCATGGTTACTAGTTTATTTTCACTTGGTCCATTCAATATAACACATCAGTATACTGCAGCAATATGGTATTTTTGGGAAGAGACACAGAACAAGATCACTGCTAATTTGTTATGACAGTATTGTAGAGGTAACATATTGTTGAAGTAAAACTGCAAAGGTATCCTTTTGGCCTTGCCAACTGAAAGCAAATTGCTTCTGGTGGCCCTTATAAACAGATACTGAGAAAAGATCTTGATAGATCAATAGCTACATACCATGTATCAGGAGATGTGTTCCTGTGAGCAAGAAAGGACACTACATCTGGTAGAGCAGCTGCATTTGGAGTTACTACATAACTGAGTTTTTGATAGTCAGCTGTCATTCTTCGTGGCACACCTGTCTTCCCCACTGGCCAGAGAGAAGAGTTAAAGGGAGATGTAGTGGGAACCACCACTCTGAATCTTGCATGTCCTTCATGATGGAACTAATTTCTGCAATTCTTCAAAGAATGATACTAGTTTTGATTTATTATTTTCCTTGGCAGAGGCAACTCTAAAGGTTTCTCCTTAGTGTTTCCAACTTTAATGCCTTTACTCCATGGGTCAGGGGCCCAATGTGAGAATTCTCTGAACTTCTAAGTGTATCAATCACAATTATACATTCTAGGACAGGGGAAATAATCGCAGGATAAACCCACTGGACCTACTTCTAAGTTGAATTTCAGCCAAAATTCCATCTTTCACCTGACCTCCATAAGTCTCTACTTTAACTGCAGAGCCACAATGTTTCTTGGGATATTCCAGAATCAGGGTCAATTTATAATTTGCGTTCAATAGGCCCCAAGAATTCTGATTATGTCATTTCCCCCAGTTTACAATTAGCCTTGTAAAAGGCTGTAGATGTCTCTGGAGAAGGACTGAGAAACAGTCACATTTTCAGATATTTTATCAAAGACATTCCACAGGGGAACATCATCCTCCTTCATTCAGGTGGTTCTGGGTCTGTATACTGACTCAAATCTGAAGCTCTTTCCTAGACCAGGATCCAATTGCATAGTACAATGCAGTTTTTCCTTCATTTGGGGAATTTTCTCCTTATCCGAATTAAAAAAAATCAGTTGATTTTTGGTGATATATATTCAATAAAACTAATATGGAATATTAGAAACAAACCACAGCCACCCACCCAACACCTCAGGCCTGTCTCCAGGATTCTCCAACTGCAAGTCCTTCTGTCCTCAGCTGAAAAAGGAGGGATAGCTTCTCGGGAGCTGAAAACCCTCTTCTCCTGTTCGCTCAGTCTCGTAACTTCTTTCCACATTACAAAAACTAGGATTACAGTTGGGTCACCCTCCATGACCTGACTTGGCTCTGTGGTTGACTCTGATATTTCACATTAATTTTATTAAATATATATCACCACAGTTGGTTTCTTATCTAATTCATGCCTGGGAACACCATGATTAATTAGCCAGTTAGCAAAGGTTATTATGAGTCATGTCACCAAAAAATTCACTTTGCTTGTGCTGAATATTATTTGTTGGGTTAATATGGGCTTTTCTTTGTCTGTGCTGCTCATTGTGATAACTATAATCATCTTGTCTTTGACAAGTCAGTGCTGCCTCCTGGACTTGCTACCTCAGGACCCAATTAAACCAACACATTGAATTCATCCAGTTGAGCAGCAGTGTCTGTTACCAGAATGTATGGCACAAAGAAAGAGGTGAAATCAGAGCTCTGGGACTGGTGTCTTATATAATTTATACAATTAGTGAAGTGTATGTCTTGTTTACCTTCCCATTGTGGGAAATAAGGTTTTATACAATATACCACAATGTAGAATTGCAATTTCCCTGAGCCTTAAAATCAGTTCATCAGCACAAGCCAAGGGTATCAGGCATCTCCAACTTCATTTCAGTAGACCATCCTTTGACAAATGCTTCAACCAACCATTCAAACAAACTTTTGACCCTATTTTAACTGTGAAAGTTTCCATATTAAACTTATGCCTTTTGCTTAGAGGGCCCATGTCAATAAACTGAGCCTGATTCGGTTTTACATTCTTACACCATTATTAAACATCTGTAATAATCCATTCCCAGGCTTCTGCTTAAATGAATTAGCAAACTTATTAAGCTCTTAAGAGATGTGTGACACTGTGGCACTTCCTCATGGACTACAATTTCTACCTCCTTTCTAGAAGCCTGCTTTGCTCTAAGTCTACAAATAGGTCTAGGGGCAAGAATGATGGACTCAGAGAGACATTAGTAGTACCTTGCCTCTTTTTTCCTTCAGAGAAAGTCAACAGTATTTTAGCAGAAAATAAAAATAAATCTCTTCAGCCAAAAGTAAAAGAGGCAACATTTCTTATATATATGTGTATATATACATATATACATTTATATATTTAATTTAAAAAGATTTTTTTTCTGTGTATATGCTTGCTCACACTCCATTCCCTCCTCCCAGTTCCTCCCAGTTCTTCCTCAGCTTCCCCCACTCAATCCCCCATCCTCTCCTCAAGGAGGGCAAGGAGTTCCAAGGTAGGTAGGTCAGTTCTGTCTGGCGTATCCATTTGAGGTAGGTCCGAGTCCCTCATCCCAATATTAGGGCTGGGTTAGGTGTTCCTCTGTAGGGATGAGCTCCAAGGTGCCAGTTCATGCACAGGAATAAACATAGTCTGATCCTACTTCATGAGGTTCCACTTACTGCCCATGCCAATCCACAGTCATCTACCATCAGAGGGTTTAGTCCCTTTTCCCAGCGATTTCCCAGTGGCTGTTTTTGATTCAGTGAGCTCCCCAATGTTCCAGCCAGCAATCTCTATGGGATTCCTAATCATAATCTGGATCCTTTTTCTCATATACACTTTTCTCCCTTCCTCTCTCTCTTTAGCTGGACTGGGAACTCAACCTGGTGCTTAGCTATGGATCTCTGCTTCTGCCTCTATTCATTGCTGGATGTAGGTTCTGTGATGACAGTTAGGGTGTTTATTCATTTGATTATAGTCCTGTTTAGGCACCCCCTCCACTATTGGTTGGAGTCCTAGCCAGGGACATCCTGTGGGTTCTCGGAGGTTTTCCTAGCACCTGGCCTCTATCTAGACCCACAGTGGCTTCCTCTATCATGATATCAATCTCTTTTTTCTCCCTCCTTGTTGCTCCTCTCACTCAACCATATCTTTCTTCCATGATTTGTTCCCACCTCTCCTTGGTCACTACTCATTATGATTCTAATTTGCTCAGGAGATCTCTATTTTCTCTTCCCAGAGGGATCCCTGGATGCCTCTCTTAAGTTCCTTCTGATCCCAAGCTGATCAGGGGTTGTGGTTTGCAACCTGGGTATTCTTTGCTTTTTGTCTAAAATCCACTTATGAGTACATCCCATGCATATCTTTCTAGGTTTGTGATACCTTGCTCAGGAAGATATTCTTCAAATCCATCCATTTGCCTGAAATTTTAGGATGTCAATTTTTTTTTTTATTGCTGAGCAGTACTCCATTGTGTAAATGTACCACAACTTGTTAATCCATTGTTCAGTTGAGGGGCATCTAGGTTGTTTCCAGGTTCTTGCTATTATGAATAATGCTGCTATAAACATAGTTGAGTTAATGCTTTTGGGATATGAATGTGAATCCTTGGAGAATAGGCCCAATAGTGGTATTGCCGGATCCTTGAAGAGATTGGTTACCAGTTTTCTGATGAAACCCATACTGCATTCCAGAATTGCTGTACAAGTTTACATTCCTACTAACAATGGAGGAGTGTTCCCCTTGTTCTGCATCCTCTCCAACATAGACTGTCATCTGTGTTTTTGATCTTAGCCATTCTGATAGATGTAAGGGAGTATCTCAGAGTTATTTTGATCTGCATTTCTCTGATGGGTAATGAGCAATTTTTAAGTGACTTTCAGCCATTTATAATTCTTCTGTTGAGAATTCTATTTTTACCTCTGAACCCCATTTTTAAATTGGATGATATTTGGGTTTTTGGCCACTAATTTCTTGAGTTCTCTCTATATTTTAAAGATCAGTTTTCTGTCAGATGTAGGGTTGGTGAAGATCTTTTCCAATTCTGTAGGTTGTCATTTTGTCTTATTGACTGTGTCCTTTGCCCCACAGAAGCTTTTCAATTTCAGGAGGTCCCATCTATTGTCTGTTGTTCTTAGTGTCTGTGCTCCTGGTATTATATTTAGGAAGTGGTCACCTGTGCCAATGCGTTGGAGGGTATTTCCCACTTTCTTTTCTATCAAGTTCAGTGTAGCTGGGTTTATGTTGAAGACTTTGATCCACTTGGATTTGAGTTTGGTGCAGGGTGATAGATATGGATCTATTTGCATTCTACATACTAGAATTTAGCTATACCAGCACCATTTGTTGAAGATACTTTCTTCCATTGTCTATTTTTAGCCTCTTTGTCAAAAATCAAGTGTTCGTAGGAGTGTGGGTTAATGTCAGGGTCTTGATCTACAAGTCTGTTTTTATGCCAGTACTAGGCTGTTTTTATTACTCTATCTTTATAGTATAGCTTGATGTTAGGGATGGTGATGCCTCCTGAAGTTCTTTTATTGAACAAGATTGTTTTGGTAATCCTGGGTTTCCTGTTATATCACATGAAGTTATTATTCTTTCAAGGTCAGTAAAAATTGTCTTGGGATTTTGATGGGGATTTCATTGAACTGGTAGATTGCTTTTGCTAAGATTGTCAGTTTTAGTATGTTGATCTTACCTATCCAGGAGCATGGGAGGTCTTTCCGTTTTCTGATTTCTTTCTTCAGTGACTTAAAGTTTTTGTCAAGCAGGTGTGCTACTTCTTTGGTTAGAGTTATGCCAAGGTATTTAATGCTCTTTGTAGCTATTATAAAGGGTGATGTTTCCCTTATTTCTTTTTCAGACCTTTTATCCTTAGCATTTAGGAGTGCTATTGATTTTTTTGTATTAATCTTGGACCCTGATACCTTGTTGAAGGTGTTTATCATCTGTAGGAGTTCCCTGGTAGAATTTTTGGGGTCACTTATGTATATGATCATATCATCTGCAAATAGTGATAGTTTGACTTCTTCCTTTCCAATTTGTATCCCCTTAATCTCCTTTTGTTGTCTTATTGCTTTAGATAAAACTTAGAGAACTACATTGAATAGATAAAGAGAGAGAGGACAGCCTTGTCTTGTTCCTGATTTTAGTGGGATTGCTTTGAGTTTCTCTCCATTTAGTTTGATGTTGGCTGTTGGCTTGCTGTATATTGCCTTTATTACATTTAGGTAATTTCCTTGTATCCCTGATTTCTCCAGGACTTTTATCATGAAAGAGTGTTGGATTTTGTCAAAGGCTTTTTCAGCATCTAATGAGATGATCTTGTGGTTTGTGTTTTTCAGGTTGCTTATTTGATGGATGACATACACAGTTTTTCATATCTTTAACCATCTCTGCATCTCTGAGATGAAGCCAACTTGACTGTGATAGATGATTTTTTGATATGTTGTTGAATTCAGTTTGCAAGTATTTTATTTAGCATTTTTGCATCAATGATCATGAGGGAGATTGGTCTATAATTCTCTTTCTTTGTTGCATCTTTGAGTGGCATGCAAATCAGGGTGATTATAGCCTCATAAAAAGCATTTGGCAATGTTCCTTCAGTTTCTATTGTATGGAACAGTTTGAGGGGTAATGATGTTAATTCTTTGAATGTCTGGTAGAATTTGTCACTAAAGCCATCTGGCCCTTGGCTTTTTGGGGGGGCAGACTTTTAAGAACCACTTCAATTTTCTTGTGGGTTATAGAGCTATTTAGGTAATTTATGTGATCTTGATTTAATTTTGGTAAGAGGCACCTGTCCAGAAAGCTGTCTGTTTCTTTTAGGTTTTTCATTTTAGTGGAGTATAGATTTTTAAAGTATGACCTGTTAATTCTCTGAATTTCCTGGGTGTCTGTTGTTATGTCCCCCTTTTCATTTCTGATTCTGTTAACCTGGATAGTCTCTCTCTGCTTCTTGGTTAGTTTGGATAAGGGTTTATCTATCTTGTTGTCTTTCTCAAAGAACCAACTCTTTGATTCATTGATTCTTTGTATTGTTCTCTTTGTTTCTATTGTATTGATTTCCACCCTAAGTTTGATTATTTCCTGCTGTCTACTCCTTCTAGGTGAGTTTGCTTCTAATTGTTCTAAAGCTTTCAGCTGTTCTGTTAGGTCTCTTGTGTGAGATTTCTATAGGTTTTTCATATAGGCATCTAGTGTTGAGTTTTCCTCTTATCACTGCTTTCATTGTGTCTCATAAGTTTGGGTATGATATAGACTCATTTTTATTGAATTCTAGGAAGTCTTTGATTTCTTTATTAACTTCATCCTTGACCCAGAGGTGGTTCAATTGAGAGATGTTCAGTCTCCATGAGTTTGTAGGCTTTCTGTAATTTTTATTGTTGTTGAACTCTAACTTTAGACCATGGTGGTCTGATATGATACAAGAAGTTATTCTGATTTTTTTGTATCTATTGATGTTTGCTTTATGTCTGAGTATGTGGTCGATTTTAGAGAGTTTCATGGGGTGCTGAGAAATATGTATACTCCTTTGTATTTGGATGGAAAGACCTGTATATATCTATTAAGTCCATTCAGGTCATAACATCTGTTATATCCCTTATTTCTCTGTCGAGTGTCTATGTAGTTGACCTATTCTTTGGTGAAAGTGGGCTGTTGAAGTCTCCCACTATTAGTTGTGGGGTTTGATGTGAGGTTTAAGCTTTAGTAGTGTTTCTTTTACATATGTAACTGCCCATGTGTTGGGGCCATAAATATTCAGGATTGAGACTTCATCTTGGTGGATTTTTCCTGAGATGAATAAGTAGTGTCTGTACTGGTCTCTTTTGATTGACTTTAGTTTGAAGTCTGCTTTGCTAGATATTAAAATGGCCACACCACCTTATTAAGCCCACTTGATTGGAAAGTCTTTTCCCAACCCTTTAGTCTGAGCTTGTGTCTGTATTTGAAGATAAGGTGTGTCTCTTATATGCAGCAGAAGGATAAATTTTATTTTTATATATGCCATATATTTAGTGGAGTATAGATTTTTAGTGGAGTATAGATTTTAAAGCATGACCTGTTAATTCTCTGAATTTCCTGGGTGTCTGTTGTTATGTCCCCCTTTTCATTTCTGAAATGAAAGGGTGTGTCTTTTTATAGGTTAATTGAGTCCATTGATATAAAGGGATATTAATGACCAATGATTGCTATTTCCTGTTATTTTTTGGTGGCAGCATGTCTGTATTTCCCCTTTTTGGAGTTTTTCTTCTGTGAGATTATCTGCTAGGGTTTCACAGTATGATTGGATATCCCACTGTATTTCTCTTTTTTTGTCTTATTAAAAAGTAAAAGTTTTAAACTCTAATACAGCAAAAATATACACAGCAAGAATAATTATCAAAAATCAAATAAGAATTACTTTCACAATGTTCATCCATTTGAATATTGCAAATTCTTAAAAACTACTCTATTATCTATCCTACCTTACTAATGTCAAAGTTTTGTACCTAATTTGTCTTCTATCATAACTAAGGAAAACTGTAACTATCTAGTCTTCAACTCCATCAAAGATTTGAGAAGGATATAATAACACCTGTGTAAACAGGAAGTGCAGAGAAACTAATTTCCAAAACTACAGAAATGACAGAAACAGTTGATTGCCTTGATAGTCACTGAAAATTCCTATGTGATGACATTCATCTTCAGTCTACAGACCTAGAATATCTTGCAGACTTTTCAAAGGAGCAAGAACTTTGTAGGACTATCCCACCTTGTCTTATTGAAGCTTGGCGGTCACTTTCCCTTGTGTCCTGCACAGTCAGTTATAATGGTATGTTATCAGCAGTCAAGGCAAGGGCAGCTTCTTGTCCAAATGGCTATCTTTGATACATTGAAGGCAAACTCTACATGAAAGTTCTTTAATGTCCATCATCCTTTTTAAAAGTAAATTGATGCTGCTAGGAACAGATGTGTCTCACTCTCATGAAAAGCTTTATGTTATTAAAACATTTTAAATGCCATCCTCTGCATGTATTTGAAATATTTTACGATTACCTATTTATCTAAAATATACTGGTTTAACCTTGAAACATACCTAATATGACTAGAAGTTTGTTATTGATGACTAAATATTAATCTTCACTTCTTAATTATGCATTACATTTTTAAATGAGCTACATAAGCACAATACCCTAAACAAAAGTAGAAACATACATACAGCATAACAAAAACAATTTAAAAGTTGTATTCATATATCAAAATCCATGCCAATATAAAATATTTGAAGCTAATAGTTGTCTTTTTTACAATGGATTACAAATAATATTCCTTTGGTCTAATCAATACCTGTACCCTTTGATCAATATCTCCCCTTTCTCTCTTGTTGCTTGACTTCTACTTTACATTTATATGAAATCATTCTTTTGGTTTATAAATAGAATAATATCATAAAATAGTTGTCTTTCAGTGTTTGTCCTATTTCCTATTTTTGTCCTTCAGTTAACATAGTGTCACCTAAATCCATCCATGGTGTTGTCATGAATGACATGTTTTCTTTCATTTAAAAGGCCATACTATACATACAAACATGCTTATCACTGTTTATAGTAATCTGTTGGTAGATACTGAAATTGTTTTCATATCTTGGCTATTATGAACTTGGCTATTATGAATAAACACAGGAATGAAGATTTTTTTCTTTAATACACTAATTCTTCTTGCTTTAGTAACCAAAATAAAACTGTTAAATTAGTAATTATGTATTTTCTGAAAAGGCATACTGCTTTCTAAATGGAGGCATCAGTTTATATTTTCCTGATGGTGACCCTTGCTAACATTTATCTTTCCAGTAATTGACAGTCTAACATATGAGGTCATGGCTTATTGTGCTTCTTGTTGAGGTATTTGGGCCGTAAGAAAACAATTTGTCATTGAAAGCCAGAACATGACATTGTTCAAGCCGTCTTTGATAATTATCAGCATATCTTCATTGAGAAGGATCAATGTAGAAAGATAAATACAAGAGTGAGCAGGGTTAAAAACAGGTAGCCATATGCAATAGCCTATGGATGAGCATGATAAAAGCTGGCAGTCAGGAAACTAATGACAAAATAGCAGTGCTGTAGTTTGAATTTTACTTGTTTCCCTCCAGGTTAATATGGTTCCATCAAGGAAGACCCCTGAGAGGTGTCCTATGGTAGCAACAACAATGATCCAACATCCACATCAGCTTCAGGGTAAATGGCTAAGGTGATACAGCCTCACAGATTCCTACAGCCAAGATTTAGCCATAATTTTAAATTTTCTCAGGGTCCCCATAAGATTATCAGTGTCTCCAGTTGACAGGAACTAGTTGGAGAACTATGTCCCAATTCCCCAAATATTGTTTATAAATATTAGTTTTCATTTAAAGGGGGTTGATTATAAATGGTTAATGATCACAGTCAATTTCTTTTTAAAGAATAAAGGGGGATAGGCTATAATGATAAAAAGGGTAGCTATTACCTTTATCCAAAAAACAGCTGTTAATCTCAAAATACTTTACATTTTATGGATTTTGGTTTACTGATACAAATTTAAGGCCAATTTTACTATGCTGTAATGTATATTTATACTCTTGTTTAAGGTATTATTTTTATATAAGCTCATTTAAAATTGTAATGTATAATTAAGAAATGCAGATTATAGTTATATAATGCAGATTTTAGATCTATGGATAATCAAATTTATGTTAGTTTTCTAAGTTTACAAAGATATATTTCAATTAAGTAGGCAATCTTCAAATGCCTCAAAGCTCTATAGAATATGACATTTAAAATGTTTAAAAACTTAGACTTTTCTGGATAGGGAGACAGGTCTGTGCCCTGGCTAGTGGGGTCTACAATGAGAACACAAACCCTGGGGGAGGGGAATAAGAAACATGAGAAATGGACAGCAAGACAGTATTTCTGATCAAACCAACAGAGTTTATTTTCTTAGTCAGGGTTTATAAAGCAGGTGAGGCGGGAAGTTGACTGAGTGGGGAGAGATGGAGAAAGAGGGGTTTCTAAGCAACCTTATCTGTGGGATGTACTGTCTCAGGAAGATTATTAAGCAACTCTAACCATAATTGCTTGCAGATGTTCTTATCTGACATAAAGATAGGGCAGTCCTTGAGAACTAAAGGTCAAACCTGCAGAGGGTCTTAATTGGCAGGAAAACTGCACTTACTCATTCTTGGAGAGCTAGGGTATGTCATGTAGGCTCTGTAAACTTAGCTTATAAACTAGGTGAAAGGTAAAAATGGCTTTTATTGCAGCCAGCATAGGCCTTGGCTTCTAGCAGGTCTGTTCCTAGTAGCACCAATTACTTCAAAGAGAATGATGGACATTTAAAAAATTTGTTATTGAGTTTGATTACAATGTGGCAAAGGCTAGCCATTTGGGCAAAAAACTTTTCTTGCCTGGGCTGATTGACAGTATGTTGCATAAACTGGACATTCAGGACCCATAGGAAAGTGACCACTGCACTTTACCAAATCAAGGTGAGATGGTCCTTCTGCTTCACAGAAGAAAATGCTAGACATTCTGCAGGACACAGAAAAAGTGTCTGGTGAACCTTGCCAATAGGCAGAGCAGTTCTTCAAATTTCCTGCTACACTAAAAAGTCTGCCAGAGACTCTAGACATGTAGGCTGAAGATGGATGCCCCAGTGCAGCAGAGAAACTTTGACTGACTGTCCAGGCAGCCAGATGTCTCTGACATTGCTAGAATTTGGAAGTTGCTTGTAATGAACTTCCTATTTAATTAGGCAATATATCCTCTTTGGGTCTTTGGTGGAGTTGAAAACTAGATAGTTATTATTAGTTTTCCTTAGTCACGAGAAAAGGTAAATTAGATATGAAATGTTAGACTCACAAAAATAGGATAGACATTAGAGTATTTTTTAAAATTTTGTTAAATACAAATAGACCATATATTGTAACTGTAATTCTTGCTTGATAACTATTTTGTTATATGTAATTTTACTATCTTAAAGTTAAAGCCATCTATTTTGATTAGACAGAATAGGGGAAATGCTGTGGGATGGACTTTCGGTATGCTGTAAATATGTGTTGTGACCACTGATTAATAAAGAAGCTGTTTTGGCCTATGGCAAGAAAACTTACAGCCAGGCTGGAAATCCAAGAGAGATACAGAAGAAGGGCAGAGTCTGGAGACACCACGAGCCATTCAGAGAAGCAAGATGTGAGAGAACAGGTGAAGTCACAAAGTCACATGGCAAAACAGATGAATAGGAATGAATTGAGTTGTAAGAGCTAGTTAATAATGAGCCTGAGCTATAGTCCATATAGTTGGTAATTAATATAAGCCTCTGTGTGTTTATTTGTGGGACACAGGAAAACTTCTGCCTACACATTTTATATACACTATAATCTGTTTAGAGGTTACTTTTTCCATCTGGACCTGCTTTTACTGTATGTTTGTAATTTTTTCTGACTTTGTGAGCCAAACCTCCTTAACTGACTAGGCTCCACTTAGTACCTGGCACTGGCTCCTCCCCAGGAAAATGAGAGCCAGGCTTATGCCCATGGGCCTGGCTGAGAACTGTGTTTAGCTGAGAGCTGCATTTTACTGGGAGATGCATTTAACTACCCCAGCTCTGGGATTTTGGTGCTGTGCTGTGGCAGGTGTTTTTCCCTAGCACGCTGTGTTAACTTCACCTTCTGGCTGCTTGAATGATTGCTGTATGGCAGAGCTGCACGTCTGTATGCCACAAGTGTCAGGTTACTAGACAGTGGTGTTTGGTTTTTGATTTTTTCAGCTTTCTCAGGCCTTATGAGAAAATATTGGCCCCACCTTGAATGTCAAAATTTGCAGGATGTCTAGGACTATCAACCCCCAAATCGTGACACACAGTCATGTAATAGTTACAAATACTTGGCCTTAGCTTAGGCTTGTTTGTACCTAGCTTTTCTAACTTTATGTAACCCATTATGTGCTGCCCCAAAGCTTGTTTGCCTTATATACATACTTTACATTCTGATTTCCTGCTTCCTTGATGTCTGTCTGTCTGGCTCCCCTTTCTCCTTCTTTCCCCTTTTTTTCTCTTCTCACTAACCACATCTGTCCCTCCTCTGACTATCTACTGACTATTCAGTTTGTTAGTAGACCAATCAGGTGTCTTAGGCAGGGAGGGAGGGAAAACAGCGGCACATCTTTCCTTAGTTAAACAAATATGTCACAACATAACAAATAAAACACATATTTATATAGTTAAACAAATGCAAATCTGGGGTTCACAGTATCACCAAATATCCCCCTACATAGCTCTGACCCATACAGGAGCTATCAACGACTATCCAACCTCTTCTGCAATGATCATTAACATGTGAGTGCACCTGTTGTTTTCCAAGGTGAGGTATAAATGAGTAGCCTTGATAAAGCAGATTACCTGATCCAGAAATCATATAGTGTGCCAGACTGAACAGGCCAGTTAAGTGTTAGTGTGGCGATCCTCAGTGGAAGGCCTGTAAGGTCACAAGATAAAATTCCTCCAGACAGGGAATCTTCATGCCATTACCCCTGCTACTGGCTGCTGCTTCAGCACCACCACAGACTCCAGACAGGATGTCAAAAAGTGGACTGTGAACTTGAGTGAGGAGGCCAGGGTGCCATGGTTTCATGTGAACCCCAGGACAAGTACAGACACTAACTGTCCCAAAAGCTGGTGTGACCGAGGTTATATATGCTTTGTCATTTGCCCCTTTGAGATAGGGTCTCACTTATGAGCCAGGCTTGCTTAAGTCTCAGAGCCAGTATTCTTAGTAAAGTATGATGTGGGCCACACCTATCTTATGTCTATTTAATGAGTAAATGTGCAGAATTAATACAAGTCAGGCATGCTGGTGAAGGCCTTTAACCTTAGCACCCTGTAGCAGAGGCAAACTGATCTTTATAATCTCTAATCCAGGTGGTCTGTATAGTGAGTTAGACCAGTAAGGGATGCACAGTAAGAACCGGACAAACAAAATGAAACAAGAGCATGATGCAAAATTATTTTTTCTTCATTTTGCTTTCTTAATTTTCACTAATGACGCAGAATTGAGGAAATAATAAATCTGTAAACTGATATGTCAAATGGGTATAAGGTATGTATAATTTAGTCATCAAAATACTAAGAAGCTTTATAGTAAATATGGAGCGATTAAGCAAAAACACTTTGATTCCATAGAGTTTAGCTGGCTAAAATTTTGTATCTACGTTGATGGGCCTTTTCTACAGAATAGATGTTTGATAGATTGCAAATTTCTGGCATATTTTTTAAAAATTAAACTTTCTCTTTACAAAAATGAATATCCTATTATGTTTCCCACAGCTGGCCTGATATATGGCTGCTCTGAACCTGGCAGGTTTTCTTATTTTATAGAAAACCTGACTAGTGCCTTAAAAATGAGTCCTCAGCTCCCAAGAAGCTGGTCATAGTTGAGGTCTGATTCAGTATATGGCTGGTCCCAAAGACTCAAGGTACCAAGATTCTCTAACTGGAATAGTGGGAGCCTTTCACCCCACTCTGCAGGCTGCCACAGTGCTACAAAGGGCTTAGAGGCAGATTTGTGTTGCCTGACAAGACACTTATTCTGGTTCTACTGGGCAGCACCCGAGTTCAGATACCTTGTCTTGAGATTGCAGGTCCTGGGGGAGCCTCCATCACCAACACAGCCCCAATTTCTTGTAGTCAGCACTTCAGGTGCTGGGAACACAGGCCTAGGAGCAGAGATGGGTAAGGAGCGACATATTACTTCTCCTGCCCTGCAAGAAGGGTCCTGAGTAGCTTGTTTGCACAGTCCACAGGAAGGGGTGTCCTGCTCTGGGATTTAAACGTCCAGAATATGGAGGCTTTAAGACATAAGAATATGGAGGTTCCAAGAAATAAAAAAGGAAAGGACATGACCGCCCCTACGTATGGTGGAGGAGAGTTTATTTTCTATAAAAACAGTGCAGAGAGAGGCAGGAACATCTGGGAGAGTCCAGAGTAAACATGTGCCTGATCCATGTGAGAAGAGGGCCAGAGGAGAGAGACAGACCAAGAGGTCAGGAAGGTAAAGGTTAGACAGCAAAAAACCAAAACCAACCAAACAGAAAACAAACCAGGAGGATGAAATAGTGAGGAGCAGACGGGGGAAGGGCAGCCCAGCCCCTGGGCTGGAGAAGTTTATAGGTGTGGTATGTTAGCCATAACTAGAAAGAGGTGAGGAACTGAAAGCTGCAGGGAAAATCTGAATGACAGTGTCTGTTTTGATATGTTAATTAGGCGCCACAGCCCTTTGTCCCTGGTTTGAGACGTAACACCCCGTGTGCACGAGAAGTCCTTACTGAGTGCAGGAGTAGTTCAGGGACCACTTTGCAGCTCAGGAGCAAGTTCTGCTGCAATGCCAATCTCTGCAGATGTGGGCAGTTCTGTGGAACCTGGCCTGTGAACCCCAGTGTTGTGTCTCTTCCCAGTAGTCTGTTCCTAAGGGAGCTGCTGCTGTCACTCAGGACGCACTAGCCAATCAGGGTCCCCAAACGGCCTGCCAGTCAGAACGGGGCGGGCACTTCCGGTTCGCCGTGCTGCAGGCTCGGCAGCTCGGGGTTGCCGTTTACGGTCCAGTTCTGTGTGCTGCGCTGTGACCGCTGCCGGGAGCCGTGAGGGGAGCGGGGCGAGCTCGGTTCCCGCCATGGTGAGCGAGGGGCCGCCGTCCCCACGCGGGGAGGAGCCGGGGATCCGGATGGGGACCGGCGGACGCGGCGACCAGTGAAGTCCGTGAGGTCCCCGCGGTCCCTGCAACTCCCGGGGTCTCAGAATTACAGTCTGCGGCTGCAGAACCTGGGATTGGGGGCAGGAGCGGAGAGGGGGCGGGATTTTTCCTTGTTGCTGACGTCACCACAGGGCACACGCATGCGCAGCTTTCATCTTTGCTGTGGAAGGCAGTTAGCTGGCAGAGCCCTGCTCCCTCCAGTGTCTCGGCCCTGAGCATCCAGGTGGAGGATCCGGCTGCAGTTAGTTCTGTGCTTGTAGATGCCGGGGATCAGTCACGAGTGTCAGTAAGGCCAGGCTCAAGTAAAGGTTTCCTGGCCTCACGAGTCAGACTAAAATGTGTCTTTATTTCTGAGTTTGCTCTTGGGTTCTGTTGATCTCTCTATTCTTTCCTAGACAGTACATAGTGAGTTCTAGTCCAGCTAGTGCTGTACAGTAAGAGCCCATCTCAATAAAACTTAAAAAAAGGTATGTCTGTGTACTTTTTCTTTTTTGGAGTCAAGCGTTCTCTGCCTGATGTAGGTTATGGAATTAAACTTGAGTTCCCTGCAAAAGCAGTATGTGCTCTTAACAGCTGAGTCATTTCTTCCACCAGAAATCCAAGTATTTCAAATCTCTGTGATTTGAAAACAGGCATACTTTTTCAAACATTTACAAGTTGATTCTTTTATCAATATAAAAGTATTCAAATAATTATGAGGCTTATCTATATGCAAAAAATTTACATGATACACTAGTAATTTTCAAAAATTACATTCAGAAGAGTTGTTTCCCTAGAACAAAGTCTTTGCTTACCAACTCTTCTCCATATATATGTGTCTTCATTGTGTACTGCTAGCTGGCCTTGAACTCAGAGTTCCGTCTGCCTCTGCCTCTTCAGGATTAAAGGCCTAACAGAATTGTTTTGGCAATCCTGGGTTTTTTTGTTTTTCCATATGAAGTTGAGTATTGCTATTTTGAGGTCTATGAAGAATTGTGTTGGGATTTTGATGGGGATTGCATTGAATCTGTAGGTTGCTTTTGGTGAAATGTCATTTTTACGCTGTTGATCCTACCTATCCAAGAGCAGGGGAGATCTTTCCGTTTTCTGATATCCTCTTCAGTTGTTTTCTTCAGTGGCTTTAAAGTTCTTGTCAAACAGGTCTGCTACTTCTTTGTTTAGAGTCATCCCAAGATATTTAGTGTTATTGGCAGCCATTGTAAAAGGTGATGTTTCCCTTATTTCTTTTTCGGCACTTTTATGGTTTGTGTATAAAGGGATATTGATTTTTTTGAGATAATCTTGTACCCTGCTACATTGCTGAAGATGTTTATCAGCTTTAGGAGTTCCCTAGAATAATTTTGGGGGTCACTTATGTATACGATCATATCATCTGAATATAGAGATACTCTGACTTCTTCCTTTTCCAATTTGTATCCCCTTAATCTCCTTTTGTTCTCTTATTCCTTTAACTAAAACTTTGAGAACTGTATGGAATAGACAAGGAGAGAGGACAGCCTTGTCTTGTTCCTGATTTGAGTGGGATTGCTTTGAGTGTTTCTCCACTTAGTTTGATGTTGCCTGATGGGTTACTGTATACTGACTGTTACAATAAGGTTTTCAGGCCCGTCTGGCCAGACGTCCAGACCCACAGACCTGCCGCCCCAGACCCCTGAGCTGCCGTAATGATTCAGATACTTATATTAACTTCATGCTGTTTGGCCTATGGCTCAGGCACATTGCTGGCTAGCTCCTTCATCTTAACCCAACCCATTCTCATTAATCTGTCTGCCACGTGGCCCATGGCTCACCTGTGTTCCCTATGTGTTTCTTCTTTGGCAGCTGGGTCGATCTGTCCTGACTCCGCCCTTCTCCTACCTATGCTCCGATTTCCTTTCCTACTTTTTCTATGGTGCCTGTCATGGGCCAAAACAACTCCTTAATTTAAAGATTGATAGTCACAGCATACAGAAAGGCATTCCCACATCACTTCCCCCTTTCTGTCCTATCAAAAATAAAGGTTGCAATTTTAACATAGCAAAATTACATATAACAAAATAGCCATCAAGCAAGAATTAGTTACAATATCTAGTCTATTTGTATTTAGCAAAAATTAAAGAAAATACTCTATCATCTACCTTATCCTTGTGAATCTAAAGTTTCATATCCAATATACCTTTAAAAATAACTAAGAAAAACTATACCTATAACTATCTAATCTTCAACTACATCAAAGACTATAGAAAGATATACTATTTACCCAAGTAAACAGGAAGTGCAATCAACGTCCAAAATCTAGAAATGACACCTATCTGCCTGGACAGTCACCCAAAGTTCCTTTATAAAGTTGGGGCATCCATCTTCAGCTTACAGGCCCAGAGTCTCTTTTCATTTCAGTGAAGCAGGAAATCTGCTCTGCCTGTTCTGATGTAGTTCATCAGTCACTTCTTCTTGTGTCCTGAAGAATGTCTGGCAGTTTTTTCTGCAAAGCAGGAAACTGAAGGACCATCTCGGCTTGTTCTGCCAAAGTTCAGAGATCACTTTCCTTATGGAACCTGCATGTCCAGTTTAAACAGCATACTGTCCATACAAGAACAGGTTCTTGTCCAATGGCTAACCACTGCCACAAAGAAAGTAAAATCCATATGGAGTTTCTTCAATGCCCATTTTTCTCTTGAAGTAGATTGGTGCTGCTAGGAGCAGACCTGTCTCACTGTCCATAAAAGTCTAAGTTATTAAAATATTTTAAATGCCATATTCTGTAGGTCTTAGAAGTGTTTGACCTATTTAATTGAAGTATATCTTTGTATACCTAATACCTAAAAATCTAACATACATTTCTTAAACCTCAAATTTGTATCAATAAACCAAAATCCATACCACTGTAAAACATTTTGAGATTAACAGCTGATTTTTGGATTAAAGTAAATTCAGTAATCTAACTTTTTTAAATCACTCATATGCCATATCCTCCTTTCTTCTTAGAAGGAAATTAACTATAACCATTAACTATTTGAAATGAAAACAAACATTTATAAACAATATTTTGGGAATTTGAGCACAGATTTCCATTACTACTTCCTGCTGATTAAAGGGCATTGACAATCTCATGGGTTCTTGAGACTGGATCATCTCAGTCTACAGCCCTGAAGCTGATATGGCCGTATCTTCCCATCAGAAATTTTTTTCAGGGGGCCTTGGTTGATGAAATCGTATTTGCTTGGAAGCAATCCACAGGTTCTCATCTTCTGTGGAAACAAAAGCAGAACTCTTCCAAAGCAGTAAATCCTTAGACACAAATTTCAAAATCAAGATATCTTTAAAATATATATTCTTGTTTAATTAAGCAGCCTTTGCAATCCATTGTCTTTCTGCAGTTAGCCCATTATCAGTTAAAAAATTAAAAAAACACAATCATAACCATAATCTAGATTCTGTGTCTATTTTCCATCCTTACATGGCTTATTATGTTTTTATTACTCTATTTCTATTTTTTACAGACTTTCTCTACCTTCTTTCTTTTATCTCTGAAGCCTATGTACATTTTACACACATTGTAACCTGTTTACAGGTTTTTTTTCATCTGAATCTGTTTTTATGTGAATCCTTAATCATTTTCCAACCAGAAGAGCTTTTAAAACACTACCACTCTCTGAAAGAGCCACATAGTTTTTGCAGAAAAACTGAGTCAGGAAGTTCTCTTAAAGGTGCCGCATCTCTGTTCACCACTAGCAAACAGGGCAGACCCAATAAATGCTGCTACTAAAAAACCATCTTTGACTCTGTTCCCTTTTGTTCAATATAAACAGAAACCTTAAATCAATCACATGCTACCATGTTTTCTGTGAGACTTCAGGAACTGGCCTGGTTGCAGCTTACACTGCCTGCGCCAGTCTGCCAGCGCCATTTTTAGTGTGGCCTGAATGCCATGGTATCTCTGTACAATGACCTGCTTAAGAAACACAATTTGGAAGCTGCTTTGGCTCAGTTTCTCTGATCTAGAACCCTTTCTGTTCTTTCCCTGGCTGTATGTGGGTGTTCGGCCCACGTTGGATGCCATTTGTTACAGTAGAGTTTTTGGGCCCGTCTGGCTAGAGGTCTAGACCCACAGACCTGCTGTCCCAGGCCCCTTAGCTGCCTGCCGCTGCTTAGCCCCCCCAAATGACTTGGATGCTTATATTAAGTTCATGTGGCTTGTCCTATGGCTCAGGCACATTGCTAGCTAGCTACTACATCTTAACTCAACCCATTTTTCTTAATTTGTCTGCCATGTGGCCCCGTGGCTCACCTGTGTTCCTTACATGTTTCTTCTTTGGCAGCTGGGTCGATCTGTCCTGACTCCGCCCTTCTCCTACCTATGCTCCGATTTCCTTTCCTACTTTTTCTATGGTGCCTGTCATGGGCCAAAACAGCTCCTTTATTTAAAGATTGATAGTCACAGCATTTATTTAAAGATTGATTCTCACATCAGTATATCGCCTTTAGTATGTTTAGGTATTTTCCCTGTACTGATCTCTCCAGGATTTTTATCATGAAGGAGTGTTGGATTTTCTCAAAGGCTTTTTCAGCATCTAAGGAGATGATCATGTGGTTTTTTCTCTTTCAGTTTGTTTATATGATGGATGACATTCACATATGTTGAACCATCCCTGCATCTTTGGGATGAAGCCTACTTGATCGTGGTGGATGATTTTTTTGATGTGTTGTTGGATTTGGTTTGCCAGAATTTTATTGAGTATTTTTGCATCAATGTTCATGAGGGAGAATGGTCTGTAATTCTCAGTCTTTGTGGTTTGGGTATCAGGGTGACTGTAGCCTCATAAAAATAGCTTGACAATATATTTTCTGTTTCTATTGTATGGAACAATCTGAGGAGTATTGAGGAGTATTGGTATTCTTTGAAATTCTGATTGAATTCCATGCTGAAGCCATCTGACCCTGGGCTTTTTTTTTTTTTTTTTTTTTTTTTTTTTGTTTGTTTGGGAGACTTTAAGTGACTGATTCTTTTTCTTTAGGGGTTATAGGTCTACTTAGGCCATTTATGTGGTCTTGATTTAATTTTGATAAGTGGTACCTGTCCAGTAATCTGTTCATTTCTTATAGATTTTTCAATTTGGGGTGTACAGGACAGATTTTTGAAGTAGGACCTAATGATTCTCTGAATTTCCTCAGTGTTTGTTGTTATGACCCTTTTCTTTTCCGATTTTGTTAATTTGGATATTCTCTTTTTGCCTTTTGCTTAGTTTGAATATGGACTTGTCTATATTGTTGACTTTTTCAAAGAACCAACTCTTTGTTTCATTGATTCTTTGCATTGTTTTCATTGTTTTGATTTTATTGATTCCAGCCGAGTGTTTTGCAGATGGTAGATACCCTGCCATCTGCTCCTTCTTGGTGGGTTTGCTTCTGTGGTTCTAGAGCTTTCAGATGTGCTATTAAGTCTCTTGTGTGAGATTTCTCCAAACTTTTTATGTAGGCGCCTAGTGCTGTGAACTTTCCTCTTAGCACTGCTTTCACTGTGTTCATAAGTTGAGTATGTTGTGGATTCATTTTCATTACGTTCCAGGAAGTCTTTGATCTTTTACTTATTTTCCTTGACCCAGTGGTTACTCAGTTGACAGTTATTCCATTTCCATGAGTTTGAAGGTTTTCTGTAGCTTGTGTTATTTTGAACTCTAACTCATGGTGATTCAATAGAATACAGGTGGTTATTACAATTTTTGCATCTGTTGGATTTTGTGAATGAGTATGTGGCCAATTTTAGAGAAGGTTCCATGAAGTGCTGAGAAGAAGGTGTATTCTTTTGTGTTTGAGTGAAATGTTCTTTGGGTGTCTACTAAGTCCCTTTGAGTAGCATTTGTTAGTTCCCTTGTTTCTCTGTTCATTTTCTGTCTGGCAAATCTGTCCACTGGTGAGAGTGGGGTGTTGAATTTTTCCACTATTATGTGTGGGGTTTGCTGTGTAATTTAAGGTTTAGTAAATATTCCATGTATGAATGTGGATATTCTTGTATTTTTTGACATAGATATTCAGAATTGAGACTTCATCTTGATGAATTTTTCCTTTGATGAATATGAAATGTCCTTTTCTTTTGATTGACTAATTTGAAGTCTGTTTTGTTAGATACTAGGATCACTACACTGGTTTGTTTCTTAGGTCCATTTGATTGGAATTTTTTTCCCAATTCTATCTTGAGGTAATGTCTGTCATTGAAGTTGACCAGCAGAAGGATGGATCCTGTTTTTATATCCATTCTGTTAGCCTTTGTCTTTATTGGTGAATTGACTCCATTAATATTAAAATATATTAATGACCAGTGGTTGCTAATTCCTTTTGTGTGTGTGTGTGTTTTCTTTAAGTTTTGCTGGTATGCAATTATCTATTGACAGTTTTTTCCTTGGGTTGGAGTTTTCTTTCTTGTACTTTTTATATGGCTGGATTTGTAGATAGGTATTGTTTAAATCTGGTTTTATTTTGTCTTCTCCATATATGGTGATTTAAAGTTTTGCTGGGTATGGTATTCTGGACTGGTATCCATGGTCTCTTAGTGTCTGCAAAACATCTGTACAGGACCTTCTGGCTTTTAGAGCATCCATTGAAAAGTATGGTGTTATTCTGATAGGTTTGCCTTTATATGTTACTTGGACATTTTCCTTTGCAGCTTTTAATATTCTTTATTGTTTAGTGTTTTACATATTATGTGGTGAGGATATTTTTATTTTTTATTTTTTCATTCAGCTTATTTGCTGTTCTGTAAGCTTCTTGTACCTGTATAGGCATGTCCTTCTTTAGGCTAGAAAGTTTTCTTCTATGATTTTTTTGGAATATGTTTTCTGTACCTTTGAGCTGAGATTCTTCTCCTTCTTCTATCCCTGTTATTCTTACATTTATCTTTTCATGGTGTACTAGATTTCCTGAATGTTTTGTGTTAGGAATTTATTGGATTTAACATTGTTTTTCACCAGTGAATGAATTTTCTCTATTGTATCTTTAATGTCTGAGATTCTGTCTTTTATCTCTTGTATTTTGTGGTGATGCTTGCATCTATATTTCCCTTTTACTTACCCAGAGTTTCCATTTTCAGAATGTCCTCAGTTTGTTTTCTTTGTTGTTTCAATTTCAATTTTCAAGTCTTGAACTTTTTTTTTCACTCGTTTATTTTTTCTTGACTTTCTTGAATTGATTTACTGATTTCTTACATTTTTTTGTTTGCCTTTTTCTCAATTTCTTTAAGAGAATTTTTAATTCCCTCTTTAAAGGACTCTGCCATCTTGTAAAATTATTTTTAAGGTTGTTTTCTTGTGCTTCAGTGGTGTTGGAATGTGCAGGTCTTGCTGATGTAGGATCACTGGATTCTGGTGGTGCCATGCCTGTTATTGAATGTATTCTTACACTGGCATTTACTCATCCATTCTTCCAAGAGGAGTGGGTTGTGCTTGTGCCTATGGAGTCTGTTGGGTTTGCAGGGGAGGGCTGCCTACTAGGAGGATGGCCAGGTGTGTGGGTTAGGGCAGCAGAGTGGGTCCTGAGGGAACAGAATACAGTGAGTTGTTGTGGTGTTGATGCAGCCTGGAGTCAGATCTCTTAATTGCTTGCCAGCTGCTTGGGAGCAGGGCCAAACTGTCTCATTGGTGCTAAGATGGGAGGGAGAGGGCATGAGATGTGCCTTGGGGTTTAGGGTCACTTGCTTTTCTACCTGGTGTGGGTTGTGCCTGTGCCTGTGTAGTTTTTTTGTAGTTACAGGGAAGCCATGGCCCTGGGAGGCTGACCAGTAGCATGGATTCAGTGGAGTGTGTCTTGGGGGAACAGAATTCAGTGGGTTCTGGAGGCAGGTCTCTAACCTGCTTGCCAGCTGCTGGGGACTGCTTCATGCTTTTTAAATATGGTTTGTAACTTTCCCCGTATGTTTTATTTTAACTTATGTTGATTTTTATTTGTTTTGTTTTTGTTTGTGTATGCCTGCCTGACTATATGTGCTTGTCCACTTTTCTCTGACTTGAGAAAAAGAGTCAAATCAGTTGTGATCTAACCATACTGGATGAGGGAACCAGGCTCATGTTCTACAAAAAGAATGGAGTTGCATGACGTTGGTGTAGAATTCTTTCAAGGTAAACAGTGATTGGGTTACTTTTGACTCTAGTTAGGAAATGATTCATTTAATTTAAATCCTGCCACCACCAAGATCTGTGCTTGTTCAACATCTTATTGAGGGCTGGTGAGAGTATCAATGTCTCCTAAAAGATTGATAAAATGCTGGTGATTTCAGAGCAATGAGTGGAGGGTCTTAATACCTAAATTTTCCTGGATTGGTGAAAGAATAGTTTTGAAATGTCTGTTATCCTTTATTGTTCAAATAAATAATTACCTGTTAGGGAAGATTTCATGATCAAATAACTGATAACTAATTAATTAGGAGTTATGGGCTTTGCCTACAGTAACTTAGACTCTTTGTGGAAGTAGGATGAGGTCATCCACAGGCTGTGGTCCTGTCTTCTATAAGCCTCGGGGAGCAAAGCGGTAAGCACACCTTTCATCACCTGTGCATCAGCTCTTGCTTTCAGATCCCTGACCTGCTTGATTTCCTGTCATGTCTCTCTGTCAGCATAAGGAGCAGGAGCCTTTGTGAAGAAACATGGTTTATTGTTTACCTCATTATACTTTTCCTCAGTTATAATAAAAGGTAGATTAGACATGAAACTTTGGACTCTAATGGATAAGTTAGATGATAGAATATTTTCTTTAATGTTGCTAATACAAATAGACTAGATATTGTAACAAGTTCCTGCTTGATAGATGTTTTGTTATATGTGATTTTTTTCTATGTTAAAATTGAAACCTTTTTGATTACATAGAGAAGGGGAAGTGATGTGGGATGTCTTTCTGTATTCTGTGAATGTGCTTTCCTACCCATTGGTTAATAAAGGGACAGTTTTAGCCTATGGCAAGGCAGCTTGGAGGCAGGTGGGAAATCTAAGCAGAGATAAAGATTGAGAAGGGTGGGGTTAAGAAGAACCTGCAAGCTGCTTCCCAAAGAAGCCAGGTATGAAAGTACCAGTTGGCCACTGGCCATGTGGCAAGACATGGATTAATAGAAATGGGTTAAGTTATAAGAGTTAGTTGATAATGAGCCTGAGCCGTAGGCCAACAGTTTATAATTATTATAAGCCTTTGTGTGATTATTTGGGACTAAGCAGCTGCAGGTGGGTCCAGACCTTGGGGCTAGGCCATCTAGAAACTTCTGGCTAACCCTCACCATGCAACAAGCACAACTCTGCTGCTTTTATTGTCACCATGGAAGGCAGGCTTGCTAACTCACAGAGCCCTTGCTTCTCTAATATCTTTTCAAAGTTCTGAACTTCCCACTTAACATGCAAGTATAAAATTTTACTGAAGTTAAATTTTTACAGATCTTAAAGTCTATGTTATAAATGCAATTGCATGTCAGTGATACCATGTGCTAGTCACCTATATTAAAAGGCCATACATACTGGGTATCCTGGTCTCCTTTGCCAACACTAACTATATTTTAATTGTGTTCTTGTATCTGTTTGCTCTAATTTCTGTAGATCTTTATGGTAGTTGTATTTGAAGTTGTGAAGTCAGTTATGATGCCCCTGGTATGGTGTATATTCTCTTACACTGATCTTGTTTTCATTTGTGTTGTCCTTTGGCCATCAGTTTCATGTTGTTGGTATCACAGATTATTGGATTAAATTGGATTAAATTGAATCTGTAGCTCAGATTCTGAGTTTTCCTAATGTACTTTTGACATAATAGCCAAGACATCAACAAACCACAGGTTTCTTCTCATGGTTGGCTCAGTTCCTTGCTAAGACTAGCCCATCCTCCATCCAACACAAGTCCTAGTGAGAACCACCTTTCTTAAAATTCGAATGTGCACTGGTATACCATTTCTTTAAAAAAAAAAAACATTTTAATTAGGTTAGCACAAGTAAAGAAGGAGATGGCACTTATGGCCACACAGCAAAGGAATAGAGGAAAGGCTGCCATGGTCTGAAGTAGAGAAAGTTAGATTTGTGACTTTCCATGTTGGCTGAAATTTAAGGCCTCCAGATTTGAACCTGCTAAACTAGTGAAATGAATTTAAAACCTGAGTAGCCCTCTGAGGCATGTCTACCCAGTTAGAAATGCAGCTTCTGATTGCATTGTTTACAAAAGTCACACTTAAAGACACCAAGAGATTGCCCTCATTGCTTGCTTCCACTAGACCTGATCTAAAGTTCCCAAGGTTGTCTGAGTGAACTGAGTAGAGAGGTAAACAATGAATAATGGCAAACACTCAGAGAATACATAGGCGACTAAACTTAAGTGTGAATGTCCTGTCTTGTTTAACATCTTGTAGATTAAGTTAGGGAGGTTATGACGGAGACTGTAGCCCAGCAAGGCGTCCTGGTTTTCCTCCATCGTCCTTGTTTTTACTCTCCTTTTCTCCGTTTATTTTTTTTTCCTTTAGAACTCTTTCTGCTTAGCGTTTTATTTCCTTCATTGTTTATATTTGCTTAAGACCCTGAGACTCCTATCTTGAATGCTTCCAGTTAGTGGAAGTAATTGTGTAAAATTAGGCAGTATGCCCGAATGGGAGTAAGTGCAGCCTGTTTGTTAAGATGTGTCATGGCAGGAAGTTGTGAGGTTTCTAAACTCAAGCCAAGACAAGTGTTTTTCTTTCTTCTTTATGTCTGTGTCAGGATTTTAGTCTTAGCCCCATGCATGCCTATCTCAGTGCTGCCATTCATGATGATAATGGTCTAATTCTCAGTGCCATCCCTAAATTAGAAGACGTGCCTTATAATGGTCACTTTGGTCATAGTGTAGATAGATGTTTGCTGTGGGATAATGCTCTTGTACACTGTAAAGATTGGTCACTCATATTGGTTTAATAAAATGATGATTGGCTGGTAGCGAGACAGGAAGTATAGGTGACCAGAGTAGAAGAAATCTGGGAAGAGAAAAGGCAGAGAAGCAGCCACTAGCCAGACACAGAGGAAGCAAGATGAGAATACTAGACTGAGAAAAGATACTAAGCCACATGACTAAACATGGATAAGAATCATGAGTTAATTTAAGTTAGTAACAAGCTTGTGCAGATGCAGAAATCCACATGTAAGTACTGGGTTGAGCTCTCAGTCTAGCTGAAGAGAGGGAGGAGCAAAGGGATCAAGATCATGTTGAGGAAATCCACAGAGGCAGCTGACTATAGCTATTGGGAGCTCATTATCTCCATCATCATGCACCAGGAATAAACTCTGGTCTGACTGCAAGAGGCTCCACAAACTGCCCACACTATTTCACTGTTGTCCACATTTGGAGGGCTTAGTTCAGTCCCATGTAGGTTCCCCAGCTGTCAGTTCAGAGTCAGTGAGCTCCCAATAGCCCAGGTCAGCTGTCTCTATGAGATTCCTCATCATGATCTTGACTCTTTTGCTCATATAATCTCTCCTCCCACTCCTCAACTGGACTGGGAGCTCAGCCAAGTGCTTAGCTACGGATCTCTGCAAGATGCAGGTTTTAACAGTCATGGATTCTTTATCTGTACATTTAGTTCAGTACTGCTGGAGCAGACTTTTTTTTTTGGCAGATTCAAGGTTTCAGTTAGAGACTGATACTTCATTGTATGAAGGTGTGCAGCTGAAGACTGGGTTGCATTTTGAGATTACTAGATATTGAGGTACCCAAGTTCTGAGATGCTTGCTATAAATAGCTTTATGTTGGGTGTGGAAGTAGCAAGAGAGGGACGTGTGAAAAGTACCAAATAGAAAAACCTGTTTGAGCCCCTTTAAACAGGAGCCTCATGTGTCTAAAAAAGTGCTGTAGGAGTTGGTGTTTGCCTGGCAGGATTTCAGTTTTGCTTTGGCCCAATCTTTCCTTACTTCTTTGAAGAGGAAATGTGTATAATATACTTCTGTGCATTGTGTAGTGTCTTAGTTAGGGCTTATATTCCTGCAATGAAACACTGATCAAAAAGCAGATTGGGGTGGAAAGGGTTTATTTGGTTCTCACTTCAACATTGCTGTTCATCATTGAAGGAAGTCTAAGCAGGAACTATAACAGGGCATGATTTCTCAGGCAGAGGGACTGATGCAGAGGCCATAGTGGGGAGCTGTTGACTGGCTTTCTTCTCATAGCTAGTTCATCCTATCTTCTTATAGAACTAAGGACTAGCGGCTCAGGGATACACTACTCACCTTGGGCTGGACCCTCCTTCAATTGATCAGGATCTGATGGAGTCATTTCCTCAATAGAGGTTCCTTTCTCCCTGGTGCTACCTTGTGTCAAGTTGACACAAGAAACCAGGCAATGCATATATATATATATATATATATATATATATATATATATATATATATATATATATATTCATAAGATAACACATTCTAGAGAATGCCTTCATTTTCAGAAGAAATTTTGTACATTCTAATAGTTTTGGGACTGTTGCAGATTATGGATATTTTTGAGGTTAGACTAATTTCATTTTGCCTTATGGGTTGAATGTGAGCCTATCATGACCTATGTGAAAATGGTGGCTTGAATGAAACATTTCCCAAATGCCAAGATGTTTTTGAGACTTTGTGGGTTTTGGTTTTCATCAGGTCTAGGGTCAGGGGCCTTCCTGGAGTGTGTGATTCTCTGGGGATGGGTGTTAAGTGTTTTCTGTAGTTGAAAATGAGCAAGTGGCCCCTTTCATTCTCATGAAGTTAAGCTATTTCAAACATAACAGATTTCATCCCTAAATAACTTAAGGTAAAAATAGAAACAAGTTCTTTTCCTTGCTTAGCCATTTTTATGCACTGATATTTTTATTTTTTGGCAGATATAATTAGGTTTTAGTATGTGTGGAAGATTTGCTCTTGAGAAGCTTTATTTACTTTTTTACTTTTAAACTTATAAAAATGTCATTTTTCCCCAGTAGGATGGCATGCGTTCATGACATGAATACTGATCTCCTGAATCATACATTGCAGATATGTAATATTCTCCATACATCTATTTATGTTTTAATTTCTATCTATCTATCTATCTATCTATCTATCTATCCATCCATCCATCCATCATTTATCTATCTCTCTATCATCCATCCATCCATCCATCCATCCATCCATCCATCTATTTAAAATTTTTTTTTAAACCTATTTGATGTGGGAATGTCTTTCTGTATGCTGTGAATATCAATCTTTAAATAAAGGAGCTGCTTTGGCCCATGACAGGCACCATAGAAAAAGTAGGAGGAGGAATCAGAATAGGTAGGAGGAGCAGGGCGGAGTCAGAGACAGACAGAGCCTGAAGTCCAAAGGAGCAACATGTAAGGAACACAGGTGAGCCATAGGCCATGTGGCAGACAGATTAATAGAAATGGGTTGATTTAAGATGTACGAGCAAGTTAGCAATGTGCCTGAGCCATAGACCAAATAGCCTGAAGTTAATATAAGTGTCTGATTCATTTCTGGGGCCTGATCAGCTGTGGGTGGCTAAGGGGTCTGGCAGGTCGGTGGGTCTGGGCCTTTGGCCGCCTGGGGCTAAGAAGCTTCATTGTAACACCTATTCACCACTGTTCCCCTTCACTCCCCTCTTCCCAGTCATCCCTGACCTTTCCCCTACCCCATCCCTCCATTCATTCTTCAGAGAGGGTAAGGACTCCCAGGGTGAGTCAATGCATATCCAACTGAAGCAAGACCAAGCCCCTCTCCTCAATATCAAGGCTGAACAACGCGTTCCTCTGTAGGAAATAAATGGGCTCCAAGAAGCCAGTTCAAGCACTAGGAATAAATCCTGGTCCCACTACCAGAGGACCTAGTTCAGTCCCGTGCAGCTTCCCCAGCTGTCATTTCAGAGTCAGTGAGCTCCTAGTAGCTCTGGTCAGCTGTCTTTGTGGGTTTCCTCTCATGATCTTGATGCTTTTGCGCTCTCTTTGACTGGAATTTAATTTTGAACCAGTGCTTAGCTGTGGATTTCTGCATCTGCTTCCATCAGTTGCTAGATAAAGGTTCTATAATGACAGTTAGGGTGGTCATTCATTTGATTATAGGGGAAGGCCAGCTTAGGCACCCCCTTCCACTATTGTTTGGAGTTTCAGCTGGGCTCATCTTTGTGAGTTCTTGGTTGTTTCCTTAGTACCAGGTTTCTCTGTAGCCCCACAATGGCTCCCCTATCAAGATATCTCTTTTGTTGTTTTCCTTTTCTGTTGCTCCCCCAAATCAAACATCCCCTTCCCTCATGCTCTCTTCCTACCTCCCCTTACTCCTCCCTCCCTATATGGTCCCAGTTTACTTAGTAGATCTTCTGTATTTCCCTTTTCCAAGGGGGAATCCGTGGATGTCTCTAGAGTCCTCCCTTTTACCTATATGCTCAGAGGTTGTGGATTTTAGCCTCATTATCCTTTGCTTTACATCTATCCACTTACAAGTGAGTACAGACCTTGTTTATTTTTCTGGGTCTGTATTACCTCACTCAGTATGATTATTTTCTAGTTCCATCCATTTGCCAGCAAATTTTAGGATGTCTTTTTTTTTTCCTCTGCAAAGTAGTACTCTATTGTGTAAAAGTACCACATTTTAAAAATCCATTCTTTCATTGGGAGGCATCTAGGTTGTTTCCAAGTTCTGGCTATTGCGAATAATGCTGCTATGAACATAGTTGAACAAATGTCCTTGTGGTAAGAATATGCATTCTTTGGGTATATGCCCAAGACTGGTTGTAGTTGAAATTTCTTTGTCCCATTTGGCTGGCCCTGCAGCCATTTAGTCCCAAGTAATGCCACAAAAACTTACCTTAATTATGAACTGTTTGGCCCAAGGCTTGTTTGTTACTTGCTAACTCTTGAACTAACCTATTATTCTTATCCACGTTTAGCCATGTGGCTTGGTACCTTGTCTCAGAGCAGCATTTTCTTTCATATTTCTTTCTTTTTTTTATTTAAAAAGTTTCTCCCCCATACCTATCATTGCTTCACCTCCCTCCTTTTTCCAAGTCCTCTCTCAGCTCCTCTCCACTTCCATTTATTCCTCAGGGATGGTAAGGAATCCCAAAGTGAGTTAGTTCTGTCTGATATCCAGTTGAGGTGGGTTCGAGTCCCTCCCCCCAGTATCAAGGCTGAATGAGGTGTATGTACCTCTGAGGTGTCCATTTATGTATCAGGAATAAACTCTAGTGTGGAGATTTAATAAAGTTTCAGAAGTTTTGAAGATATCAGAGGGAATCTACCCACAGTCTATGTGGGTGGTTAGTAAAAGCTCCAGAAGTCCCAGAGCTTTAACCACAGTCAGTCTAGGAAAATCAGAGTGGTGATTCAAACTTTTAATCCCAGCACAGGGAGTATCCTGGGAGTGGTGACCTACACCCTTAATCCCAACTGAGTCAAGGTCACTTCAGATTATAGAAGGAATTCCAGGCTCCTAAGCAGGTGTAGTGGGGCCACGCCTTAATTACTGAAAGAATACTTAAGACGGGATTCAAACACAGAGAATTCCATTCCAAGGGAATTGAGGCTGAGGAAGCTGGAAGACAGCTGGGTAAGATTTGACTGTGGTGTTTATTCCCTTTAGTATCTCCAACTTCTTCAGAGATCTATCGCTGAGTCTCATTCTTTCGAGCGACACTCTAGTCATACTGCAGGAGGCTCCACAAACTTCCCATGCCATTCAAAGGTCATCTACTTTTGGAGGGCTTAGTTCCTTCATGTGAAGATTCTTTAGCTGTCATTTCTGAGTTGGTGAGCTCTTAATAGCTCTGGTCAGCTCCTCATGATTCTGGTCCCTTTGCTCATATACTCTCTCCTTTCTCCATTCATGTGGACCAGAAGCTCGACCTGGTGCTTAGCTACCAATTTCTCAGAGCAGCATTTTCGTCTTCCTTTCTCAGGCTGGCATTTGTTCTTCATTTAGTAGTATATAGCCCTGCCTATACTTCTGCCTGCCTTTTGGCCAGTCAGACTTTTTATTAAACCAATATTTACAATGACAAATTTACAGTGTACAAAACATAGTCCCACAGCAAGTGGAATTCTATATCATTATGTAGATTGATTCCAGATTGATTTTCTGATTAACACCATACTGATGTCCAAAGTGGCTGTAGAAGTTTACATTCCCACCAGCAATGGAGGAGTGTTTCCCTTGCTCCGCATCCCCTCCAATGTAGGCTGTCATCAGTGTTTTTGATCTTAGCCATTCTGACAGGTGTAAGATGGTATCTCAGAGTTGTTTTGATTCCCATTTCCCTGATGGCTAAGGATGTTGAGCAATTCTTTTAAGTGTCTTTCAGCCATTTGAGATTCTTCTGTTAAGGACCCTCTATATTTAGCTCTGAACCCCAGTTTTGAATTGGATTATTTTGATTTTTGATCTCTAGTTTCTTGAGTTATTTATATATTCGAGAGATCAGCCTTTGGTCAGATGTAGGATTAGTGAAGATCTTTTCCCATTCTGTAAGCTATCATTTTGTCTTATTGATCACATTTTTTTGCCTTACAGAAGCTTCTCAGTTTCAGGAGGTCCCATTTATTAATTATTGTTTTCAGTGTCTGTGCTACTGGTGTTATATTTAGGAAGTGGTCTCCTGTGCCAACGCTCTCAAGGCTATTTCCCTTTTTCTTTTCTGTCAGGTTCAGTGTAACTGGGCTTATGTTGAAGTCTTTGATCCACCTGAACTTGAGGTTTGTGTAGGGCGATAGAAATGGATATTACTTTTTACATTCCATCATCTAGTTATGCCAGCACCGTTTGTTGAAGATGCTTTCCTGCTTTCCTATCCATTGTATATTTTTGCTTTTTTTTTTTTTGGTCAAGAATCAGATATTGGTAGGTGTGTAGGTTAATGTCAGGGTCTTCAATTAGATTCCATTAATCCATATGTCTGTTTTATGCCAATTCCAAGCTGTTTTTTTTTTTTTTATTAATGTAACTCTATAGTAGAGTTTGAAGTCAGGAATGGTGGTGCCTCCAGAAGTTCTATTATTGTACAGGATTGTTTTGACGATCCTGGGTTTTTAAATTTTCCATATGAAGTTGAGTATTGTTCTTTTGTGATCTGTGAAGAATTGTGTTTGGATTTTGATGGGCATTGCACTGAATCTGGATGTTTCTAGATGTCTAACCAAAAATCTAAAGATTGATTTTTGGTTAGATAGCCATTTTTACTGTGTTGATTCTGCCAATTCAAGAACATGGGAGATATTTTCATTTTCTGATATGTTCTTCAATTTCTTTCTTCAAAGACTTAAAGCTCTTGTCATACAGGTCTTTAACTACTTTGGTTAGAGTTGCCCCCAAAATATATAATGCTAAAGGATGATGTTTCTCTGGTTTCTTTTTCAGCCTTTTTAACATTTGTGTATAGGAGGCCTATTGATTTTTTTTAAATTAATCTTGTATCCTGATACCTTAGCTGTAGGAGTTCCCAGGTAGGATTTTGGGGGTCACTTAGGTTATGATCATATCATCTGTAAATAGAGATAGTTTGACATCTTCTTTTCTAGTTCTCTTGTCTTCTTTTGTTGTCTTATTGCTCTAGCTATAACTCCGAGAACTGTATTGAATCAATAAGGGGAGAGAGGACAGCCTTGTCTTTGAGTTTCTCTTCATTTAGTTTGATATTGGCTGTTGGCTTGCTCTATATTGCATTTATTATAGGTAGGAATGTTCCTTATGCCATTGACCTCTCCAAGACCTTGGATTTTGTCAAAGGCCTTTTCAGCATCTAATGAGTTGATTATGTGTTTTTTTCCTCTTTCAGGTTGTTTATATGGTGGATGACATTGACAGATATTTGTTCAAAGAACTAATATTGCTATTAGCTATTAATATTGCTATTGCTATAACTAATAGCAATATTAGTTTTTTGAAATTCTGGTAGAATTCTGTGCTGAAAACATCTGGCCCTAGGCTTTTTTTTCTTTGGATGGGAGATTTTTAATAACTGCTTTTATTTCCTTAGGGGCTACAGGCTTATGTAAGTTATTTATCTGGTCATGATTTAATTTTGGTAAGTGGTACTGTTCAGAAATCTGTCCATTTCTTTTAGGTTTTCCAATTTTGCAGCGTACAGGTTTTTAAAATATAACCTAATGATTCTCTGGATTTTTTCAGTGTCTGTTGTTATGTCCCCTTTTCATTTCTGATTTTGTTAATTTGGATGTTCTCTCTCTGCTTTTGGTTAGTGTGGATAAGATTTTGTTTATCTTACTGGTTTTCTCAAAGAACCAACCATTTGTTTTATTGATTCTTTGTATTGTTCTCTTTGTTTCAATTTCATTGATTTCAGTCCCGAGTTTGATTTTTTCCTGTCATCTGTTCCTTCTGGTCGAGTTTACTTCTTTTTGTTCTATAGCTTTTAGCTGTGCTGTTCAGTCACTTGTGTGGGTTTTCTCCAAATTCTTTATGTAGAGACTTAGTGATGTGGACTGTTCTCTTAGTACTGCTTTCGTGGTGTTTCTCAAGTTCAGGTATGTTGTGGATTCATTTTCATTTAATTTTATTCTTTGTTTCTTCCTTACCTAGAGGGGATTCAGCTGGTAGTTGTTCAGTTTCCATAAGTTTGTGTTGTTGTGGAACTCTAACTTTAGGCCAGGGTGTTCTGATCGGATATAAGGGATTATTCCATTTTTTGTATCTATTCATGTTTGCTTTATGTGGTGATATATTGTATATCAGTCCCACAAAGGGGTGGGGCCATTCTCTGACCTTCACGGCTTGACTGTGGGTGATTATGTTCTCTAAATTATATTCAGGCTGATTTTATTAAATATACACTATTAAATACATAATATATTGCCACAGCTTTACTACTGAGCATGTGTTCAATTTCCGAGAAGGTTCCATGGAGTGCTAAGAAGAATGTGTACTCCTTTGTATTTGGGTGTAAAGTTCAATATGTATCTATTAAGTCTATTTGAGGCATATCATCTGTTTGATACCTTACTTCTCTGTTAAGTTTCTGTCTCGTAGACCTTGTGAAAGTGGGGTATTGAACTCTCCCATTATTAGTGTGTGTGATTTAAGCTTTATTAGTGTTTCTTTTACATATGTGAGTACCCTTGTGTTTGGGACATAAATGTTTAGGATTAAGATTTCATCTGAGATGAATATATAATGACCTTCCAGATCTCTTTTGACTGATTTTAGTTTGAGTACTTTTTAGATATTAGAATAGCTACACCAGCCTTCTTCTTATGTCCATTTGATTGGAGAGTCTTTTCCCAACTCTTTACTCTAAGCCAGTATCTATCTTTGTAGTTGAGGTGTGTTTCTTCTATAGAGCAGAAGGATGCATTCTATTTTTGTATTCGTTCCTTTATCCTGTGTCTTTATATAGGTGAATTGAGTTCATTGATATTAAGGGATAATAATGACCAGTGATTGTTAATTCCTGCTATTTTTTTGGAGGTAGTGTGTGTGTATTTCCCTTCTTTGGGATTTTCTGCTGTGCATTTATCTATCGCTTGTGTTTACCTGGGTGCATCTAAGTTTCTTATGTTGGAATTTGCTTTCTAGTGCTTTCTGTAGGGCTGGGTTTGTGGATAGGTGTTGCTTAAATCTGGTTTTGTCATGTGATCTCGGAGTCTATGGTGGTTGAGAGTTTTGCTGGGCATAGTATTCTGGTTTGGCACCTGTGGTCTTTCAGTGTTTGTATAACTTCTGTTCACGAACTTCTGGCCTTCATAGACTCCATCAATAATTGAGTGTCATTCTGATAGGTCTGTCTTTATAAGTTACTTGTGCATTTTCCTTTGCAGCTCTTAATATTCTTCCTTTATTTTGTATATTTAGTGTTATAATTATTATGTGGTGAAGAACTTTTTGGACATCTAGTGTATTGTAAGCTTCTTGTATCTCCATAAGCATTTCCTTCTTTAGGTTGGTTGTTTTCTATGATTTTGTTGGGTATATTTTCTGTGCCTTTGAGCTGGTATTCTTCTTCTGTTATTCCTGTTTTTCTTAGGTTTGATTTTTTCATTGTGCCCCAGATTTCCTGGACATTTTGTATTATGACTTTTTTTTGGCATTAGTGTTTTCCTCTTACTGAGAAATCATTTTCTTTTATTGTATCCTTTATTGCAGATATTCTCTGTTTGATCTCTTTCTGTGGGTTATGCTTTCATCTGTAGCTTCTGTTAGTTTATTCAGATTTTCCATTTTCAGCATTACTTTGGTTGGTGTCTTTATGCTTTTTTTTTGTATTGTTACCTTCAGCTCTTTGCTTTTTCTTTGTTTTCTTTAAGGGATTCATTGATTTCTTCCAATTTTTGTTTGGTTTTTTCTCTATCTTTTTCATTTCCTCTTTGATTTTTTTTCTTTAAAGGATTCTATCATTTTCATAAAATTATTTTTATGGTTGTTTTCCTCTGCTGCTTATATGTTGGAATGTTCAGGTCTTGGTGTAGCAGGGCCTCTAGGTTGTGATGGTGCCATATTTTTCTTTATGTTGTTGAATGTAATTTTGCACTGACATCCACCTGTTTCTTCCTCTAATTGGAGCAAGGGTTGTTTGTGTTTTAGGGAACTGTTCTTTGTCCAATAGAGCTCTGTGTGAAATTGTAGCCAATGAAGTCTGTGTCTCCACAATCAGTTGATGTCTTTAGGAGATAAATGGGTCTGATGAGGGTTGGTGTTAGGCTGGTTTCAAGCTTGTCTGCATCTGGGCCTGCAATGAGCTTGAGGGGTATGAATTATTCCCTGTTGCCCAGACTTGCAGGCTGGGCTGACCGGAAAGCTGGGAGGAGGGTAATTATTACTTTTTCTTTTTAATTTTGGAAATTGTGTGTAAAATGAGGTTTTTAGCTCATTTAGTCCCACGGTTCAGACCTGCCCACCACTTCTTATCTGGACCAGCAATTCCAAAGTCTCAAGGAAACACAGACACTTATATTAAGTTCATGCAGTTTGGCCTATGACTCAGGCAATTGCTAGCTAGCTATTTCATCTTAATTCAACCCATTTCTATTCATCTGTCCTGCCTGTGGCTCACCTATTTCATTGCATGTTTCTTTCTGGGTAGCTGGATTGCTTCTCTTTCTGACTCCACCCTCCTTCCTCTGTCTATGCTCTGATTTCCCACCTACTTCTACAGTGCCTGCCATGGCCAAAACAGTCCCGTTATATCACAGCATACAGAAAGACATTCCAACATTAGTTGTGCATCAGTCATTTGCCTGCAGCTATGCATGTGTATCATGTGTGTCTTGTGTTCACTAAAGTCAGAGGAGAGCAGTGGGTTTTCTTGTAATTGAGTTAAAAATTGTTGGGACCTCCAGTTGAGTCCTGTGGATTGATGAAAGTCCTGTGCAACAGATAAAGTTGATCTTAATCATTGGTCCATATTTATACTCTATCAGGAATTTTGTTTTTCTTATTCTTTAGTATCAGCATTTCCCTTTGTTGTTTTCTTGAGAACATGTTTGATTGTTCAGTAATATACTAACAGTGCATTCTTTCATAGGATTATTATGTTTTACTCATCGAATTTAAAGGAGGCACTCCAGTTTTCTGAAAGACAAGTACATTTCTGGAGTTATGTTTAACTCATTGGTAGAATTTAGAGTGAGCCCCTTGTACTCTAACTCTTTCTTTGTTATTTGGGACAGGCCCTCACTATGTACCTTTTGCTGCCATAGGAATCTCTAGAGACCAAGCTGGCTTGGAAAGCACAGATGTGCTTGGCTCTGCCTCCTAAGTGTGGGATCAGAAGTGTGCACAGCCATGCCAATCTTCCCCATTCTTTTTTGATCTTAGTAATTTTGATACAGTTTTTCTGATGTTCATTCAGTACTATTGCTCTGTTTCTACATCTCTATATGTGGGTCAGCATTTCTCTTGTGATGCCAGATGCTATTCAGAGAGCTCAGGACTGACAGTGCTGGTCCTCCTTTTCTGTTACCATCTAAAAGGACTTGGCGATTGCATTTGAAATTCTGTGATATGAAATAAATTTTTCAAGCACATAGAATTATGTAAATGTATTCTTAGTGAAGTGTGCATTTGCAAAGCATTTGATCTCACCATTTTTGTTTCATATATGTATGGGATATTTTAGGATACGGTGACCTATGAGGATGTGCATGTTAACTTCACCCATGAAGAGTGGGCTTTGCTGGATCCTTCCCAGAAGAGTCTCTACAGAGATGTGATGCAGGAAATTTATGATCACCTCACTGCTATAGGTAAGAATGTGAGTTTTCCTTCACACTAACTTACAAGAACAAACCTTTCTTGGAGATTGTTATTCCACTGTCAAAGAGGAAGAATGTGATGCATAAGTCAGGTGTGGTTTTAAGGTTCACTAAACATAATAACTTAAGTTTTGTGTAATTTCCAATAATAAATATATTTCTGTTACTATATTTTAGGCTACAAATGGGAAGACCAGAATATGGAAGAACATTGTCAGAGTTCTGTAAGACATGGAAGGTAATTTTCATATGCATGGCGATACTTTAGTGTCTGTGAATACTTAATGAAAAGCAACAGTGTGAATAATTACAGGTTTTTTGATAATTGTTAAATTTTTATATTATAATGTATATCAATTTTAGGTAGCCAGTCTATGTTTGCAAAGTGTTCCTCTAAGAAACAAGACAAGGAAATAATATTATCAAATGTCATTATATTAGTCATAACTCCTTGAAATCCAAGTTCCTGTGTGAATGCATTGTGAAAACCTTTTTTTGTCTGTTGTTGTTTCTTTAATAGGTACAGCATCTGTCACTCTGCATATAAACCATGTGAACATATGGGATATGGAAAGAAGATAGGAATTTCTCTCTCTCCCAGAAAAATTAGAAGATATGTAGCAGTTGCCACTATAAGTGGACAGGATGATCATGATACAAGTGTAGAATTAATTGGATTTCCAACTTCAGTGGGAATACATCAACATACTCACTCTGGAGAAAAGCCTTATGAGTACAATGAATATGGAAACTTTTCTGTCTTTACTGGCTCATGTTGCACAAGTAATGTGACTCCCACTTCAAAAAAATGTTATGAATGTGATCAGTATGGTAATGTGAGTTCTTCCGGTTCTCTTCAAAGATGTGAAAAAAGTCATATGAGAAAAGGAAGTGATAAATGTGAGCCATGTACTAAAGGCTTGAACAATTACAGATATCTTCAGATGCACAAAAGAACCCATAATGAAGAACCCTATGAATGTAAACAGTGTGATAAAGCATTTAGATCAGATTCCTCTTTACAAATACAGCAAAGAACACATTTGAAAATTAAACCCTATGAATATAATCAAAGCGATAAAGCCTTTGCATGCAACAGTTATCTTCAGTTACCAAAACCCAATACCATAATGAAACAGAATGAATCTAATGAGTGTCATAAAGCTTTTACATCTGCCGGTATTGTTAAACATAATGAGAGAAGTCGTACTGGAGAGAAACCCTATGAATGTAGTCAGTGTGGTAAAGCATTTGCACAGAAGAGTAATCTTCACCATCATGAAAGAATTCATACTGGAGAGAAACCCTATGAATGTAATCAGTGTGGTAAAGCATTTGCACAGAAAAGCCACCTTCACCGTCATGAAAGAACCCATACTGGAGAGAAACCCTATGAATGTAGTCAATGTGGTAAAGCCTTTGCATGGAAAATTACTCTTCACCTTCATGAAAGAAGTCATACAGGAGAGAAACCCTATGAATGTAGTCAATGTGGTAAGGCTTTTGCAAGTAAAAATTACCTTCACAGGCATGAAAGAAGTCATACAGGAGAAAAACCATATGAATGTAGTCAGTGTGGTAAAGCCTTTGCACGTAAAAGTCATCTTCAAAGTCATCTTCAACGTCATGAAAGAATTCATACTGGAGAAAAACCCTATGAATGCAGTGAATGTGGTAAAGCCTTTGCATATCTCAGCGGTCTTAAACAACATGAAAAAAGTCACACTGGAGAGAAACCCTATGAATGTAATCAATGTGGTAAAGCATTTGCACATAAATGTTATCTTTACAAACATGAAAGAAATCATACTAGATATAAACCCTATGAGTGTAATCAGTGTGGTAAAGCATTTGCATGGAAAAGTGATCTTCACAGTCATGAAAGAACTCATACCGGAGAGAAACCCTTTGGATGCAGCCAATGTAGTAAAACATTTGCACGAAAAAGTGATCTTTGCAATCATGAAAGAAGTCATACTGGAGAGAAACCATATGAATGTAATCAATGTGGTAAAGCCTTTGTATACAAAAGTAACCTTCATAGGCATGAAAGAATACATCCTAGAGAAAAATCCTATGAACCTGATAAATGAGGTAAAGCTTTACACACCAGACACACACTTGGCCATTTTGAAGAGGTCAGTAACATGAGATGTTCACCAAGGAAATCAGCAGTGGTGAAGTGGAACCAGTCAGAGCCTGGAAGAGTAGTGTATACTGCAGAGGGTAGAACCGGAGAAATGACCCAAACCCTTTGGAGAAGTCCTGAAGATGAAGAGTAGTGGATTCCAGCCATTAGATGTGGAGTTAATTTATACTATCAGAATAACTTTTTGCTTTTTTCAGATTTGGACTGCTTTTGTTCTTCCCCTTGCAGGGAGAAGGCATTTAATTTGTGTTTTCCATGAGCCATAGTTGAAAGACTTTGAGCCTTTAAAAGAGATTTTGGATTTTTAGTGAGATTGGATATTTTTAAAGAGAAATTTTACTGTCTTTGAATTTGTAAAGATTGTTGGACTTCTATTAAAATTATGTTTTTGATGTAACATCTTGTGAATGACTAAGAAAGGAAAGGTTGTGCTTACTAGTGCCGTGTTTGTGTGTCAAGTTGAAAAGTGATCAATGTTACTGGCTGGTCTTATGTCAGCTTCACACACAAGCTAGAGTTATCTGAAGGAGGGAATCTCAGTTGAGAAATTGCCTCCATAAGATGTTGCCGAAAGGCATTTTCTTAATTAGTGATTGATGGGAAGGGTCCTAAGTTCTCTAAAAAAGCAGGCTATGGGGGCAGTTCAGTTAAGATGTTCTTCTGCATGGCCTCAGTATCAGCTCCTATCTAAGTTTCTACCCCATTCAGGTCCTGACTATCTTCAGTGATGAATAGCAATGGAAGAATAGGACAAACATACCATTCCCTCCCCCACCCATTTTGCTTTAAAAATTTTTTAATTAAAATCTCCTTTCCATACACACCACTGCTCTCCCTCCCTCTCCTCTTCTCAGTCGTCCCCCCCCACCCCCAGCCTCCCCTCACCTAGTTCCCCCATCTATTCCTCAGGGAGGGCAAGGAATCTAAGGTGAGTCACATTTGTCTGGCATATCTAGTTGAGGTAGGGCTGATTCTTTCCCCAGTATTAAGGCTGAGTAAGGTGCTCCTCTGTAGGGAATGGACTCTGAGAAGACAGGTTATTCACCAGGAATAAACTCTGGTCCAACTGCAAGAGGTTCCACAAACTGCCCACACCAGTCGACTGTCATCTGTATTTGGAGGGTTTAATTCCATTCCATTCTGAAGATTGTCATTTTAGAGTCAGTGAGCTCCCAGTAACTCAGGTCAGCCATCTCTGTAGGTCTCCCCCTCATGATCCTGATTCCTTTTCTTGAATAGTCTCTCCTCTCTCTCTTCAGCTGGACTGGGAGCTCCAGCCAGTGCTTAGGTATAGATCTCTGCATCTGCTTCCATCAGTTGCTGGATGAAGGTTCTATGATGGCAATTAGTGTGGTCATTCATTTGATTATAGGGGAAGGCCTCTTTAAGCATCCTCTCTACTATTGCTTGGGGTCCTAGCTGGGTCATCTTTAGATCAGGTGTAGTGGGAGGTTTCTGACCCAGACTTTCGGGCCTAACCTCAACGTCTAGGCACACAGACCGGCAGATCCACAGACTTGGAGACACACAGATGCTTTCAATAGTTTTTGGCTAATTGGCCTAAGGACCAGGCATATCACTTGCTAACTCTGTACCCTTCATCTAACCCATGATTCTTCTTGTTCAGCCATACGGCTGGGTACCTTTCTTTAGAGCAGCATAGTTGTCCTCTGCTTCTTCTGGCTTCTCTCTGGCATTCTGCTCTATGCTTCCTGTTCTCAAGAGTTTTCTTAGTCTGGTAGCCCCACCCACACTTCCTGCCTGCCTTTGGCCAATCAGCGCTTTTTATTAAACCAGTGGGTGAGACAATTATTTACCATGAAACAACACAATCCCCTACAACCGGGTTTTTCTCTAACCCCACAGTGGCTTCTCTGTTAAGATATTTCTTTATTCCCTCTCTCTTGCTCAACCCACACAATCCTGTTGTCTCATGTTCTCTTCCCAGCTCTTCTTGCTTTCTCCCCCATATCCCAATTTAATCAGGAGATTTCTATTTCCCCTTCCCAGAGGGATCCCTGGATTCTCTCTTAGGTTCCTCCTGTTACCTAGCTGTTTGGGGCTTGTAGATTATATCCTGGTTATCCTTTGCTTTATCTCTGAAATCCCCTTATGAGTGAGTAATACTATGTCTCTTTCTTGGTCTGTGTTACCTCACACAGGATGATATCTCCAAATCCATTTATTTTCCTGAAAATTTTAGGCTGTCCTTTTTTCTGCAGAATAATACTCCATTGTGTAAACATGCCACAATTTTTTAATTCATTTTTCAGTTGAGGGGATTTAGGTTGTTTCCAGGGTCTGGTCATTACGAATAATGCTGCTATGAACATAGTTGATATAATGCCTTTAAGGTAAGAATGTGCATTCTTTGGGTATATGCACAATAATGGTATTGCTGGTTCCTTGGGGAGATTGAATCCCAATGTTTTGAGGAACCGCCATACTGATTTCTGTACGGTTGTACACTTTTACTTCCCCAGGAGCAATGCAGGAGTGTTCTTCTTTCTCTACATCCCCTCCAGCATAGGCTGCCACCTGTGTTTTTGATCTTAGCCATTTTGACAGTGTATGATGGTATCTCAAAGTGTTTTGATTTGCATTTCTCTGATGGCTAAGGATGTTGAACACTTTTTAAAGTAAGTATCTTTCAGCCACTCGAGATTCTTATGTTGAGAATTTTCTTTTTAGCTCTGTACCCCAATTTCTTAATTGGATTATTTGTTTTTTTGTTTCTTGAATTCTCTTTATGTTTTACAGATTAGTTTTCTGCCAGAAGTAGGGTTGTTGAAGATCTTTCCCATTCTGTAGGGTGTCGTTTTGTCTAACTGACTGTGTCCTTTGCCTTACAGAAGCTTCTTAGTTTCAGAAGGTCCCATTTATTGATTGCTTTTCTTAATGTCTGTGCTACTTGTGTTATATTTAGGAAGTGGTTTCTTGTGCCAGTGCGTTCAAGGCTATTTTCCACTTTGTTCTATCAGGGTCAGTGTAACTGGGCTTATGTTGAGGTCTTTGATCCACTTGGATATGAGTTTTGTGTAGGGCGAGAGATATGGATCTATTTGCATTCTTCTATATACCACCATCCGGTTATGCCAACTCCATTTGTTGAAGGTGATATTTTTTCATTGCATACTCTTGTCTTCTTTGTCAAAGATCAGGTGTTGATAGGTGTGTGGATTAATGCCAGGGTCTTCAGTTATATTCCATTGATCCAAATGTCTGTTTTCATGCCAGTACTAAGCTGTTTTTATTAGTATAGGTCTATAGTAGACCTTAAAGTCAGGGATGGTGATGCCTCCTGAAGTTCTATTATTGAAAAAGATTGGTTTTGCAATCCTGGATTTTTCCATATGAAGTTGAATATGATCCTTTCAAGATCTATGAAGAAATGTGTTGGTTTTTTTATGGTGATTGCATTGAATCTGTAGATTACTTTTGGTAAGATTGCCAGTTTTACTATGTTGATCCTACCTGTCCAAGAGCAGGGGAGATTTTTCCATCTTCTGATATATTTTAAGTTTCTTTCTTCAGTGACTTCAAGTTCTTGTCATACAGCACTTTCACTTATTTGGTTAGAGTCACCCCAAGATACTTGATGTCATTGGCAGGTACTGTAAAGGTGATGTTTCCCTGATTTCTTTCTCATCTCTTTTGTTTGTGTATAAAGGACTATTGATTTATTTTGAGATAATCTTGTACCCTGCTGCATTGCTGAAGGTGTTTATCAGCTGTAGGAGTTCCCTGGTAGAATTTTGTAGGTCACTTATGTATATGATCATATCATCTGCAAATAGAGATAGTTTGACTTCTTCCTTTCCAATTTGTATCCCCTTAATCTCCTTTTGTTCTCTTATTGCTCTAGCTAAAACTTTGAGAACTATATTGAATAGAAAAGGAGAGAGAGGACAGCATTGTCTTGTTTCTGATTTCATTGGGATTGCTTTGAGGTTTTTCTCCATTTAGTTTGATGTTGGCTGTCAGTTTGCTGTATATCACCTTTATTATATTTAGGTATTTTCCCTGTATTCCTGATCTCTCCAGGACTTTTATCATGAAGGAGTGTTGGATTTTGTCAAAGGCTTTTCCAGCATCAAATGAGTTGATCCTGTGGTTTTTTCTTTCAGTTTGTTTATATGATGAATGGCACTCACAGTTTCTTGTATGTTGAACCATCCCTGCATCTCTGGGATGAAGCCTACTTGATCGTGGTGGATGATTTTTTTTTTTTTTTTGCTATGTTGTTGGTTTTGGTTTGCCAGTATTTTATTGAGTATTTTTGCATCGATGTTCATGAGGGAGACTGGTCTGTAATTCTTTTTCTTTGTTGCATCTTTATGTGGTTTGGGTATCAGGGTGACTGTAGCCTGTTAGAGTCTGGCAGTGTTCCTTTGGATTCTATTGTGTGGAACAATATATGAGGAGTATTGGTTGTTACATTGAGGTTTCTTGGCCCTGAGCGGCCAGAGGTCCAGGCCCATAGCCACCTTCTGCTGCTTAGGCCCCCAAATGACTGAGACACATATTAACTTCATGCTGTTTGGCCTATGGCTCAGGCACATAACTAGCTCTTTCATCTTAACCCATTTCCATTAATGGCTCACTTGTGTTCCTTACATATTTCTTCTTTGGGCATCTGGCTCGAACTGTCTCTGACTCTGCTCTCCTACCTATTCTGATTTCCCCACCTTCTTTTTCTGTGATGTCTGCCACAGCCAAAATAGTCCTTTATTTAATGATTGATATTCCCAGCATATAGAAAGACATTCCCACATCAATTGGTATTACTTCTGCTTTAAAATTCTGGTAGAATTCCGCACTGAAAACATCTGGCCCTGGATTCCCCTCCCCCATCGGGAGACTTTAAAATACTGCTTCTATTTCTTAGGGGTTATAGGTCTATTTGTGTCATTTATCTGGTTTTGATTTAATTTTGGTAAGTTGTACCTGTCCAGAAAACTTTCCACTTCTTTTATGTTTTCCAATTTTGTGGAGTACATATTTTTGAAGTATGATTTAATGATTCTCTGGATTTCTCTGGTGTCTGTCATTATGTCCCCCTTTTCATTTCTGGTTTTGTTAATTTCCATAATCTCTCTCTCTCTGTCTTTTGATTAGTTTGGATAAGGGTTTGTCTGTTTTTGACTTTCTCAAAAATCAACTCTTTGTTTCAATTGTATTTATCTCAGCCCTGAGTTTGATTATTTCCAGCTGTCCACTTCTTCTGGGTGAATTTCTTTTTATTCTAGAGTGTTCAGCTGTGCTGTTAAGTCTCTTGTGTGGGATTTCTCTAGGTTTTTCATGTTGACATCAAGTGCTGTGAACTTTCCTCTTAGCACTGCTTTTGTTGTGTCCCATAAGTTTGGGTATGTTGTGGATTCATTTTCATTAAATTTTAGGAAGTCTTTAATTTCTTTCTTTACTTCTTGACCCAGAGGTGGTTCATTTGAGAGATATCCAGTTTCCATGAGTTTGTAGGCCGCCTGTGATTTTTGTTGCTGTTGAACTCTGGCTTTAGACCATGGTGGTCTGATATGATACAGGGAGTTATTCCCATTTTCTTTGTATCCATATTTGTTTCATGACCACATATGTGGTTAATATTAGAGAAAGTTCCATGGGGTGCTGAGAAGAAGGTATATTCTTTGGTATTTGGCTGGAATGTCTTGCATATATCCGCTAAGTCTATTTGAGTCAGTATCTGTTAGCTTCTTTATTTTTCTGTTCAGTTTCTGTCTGGAAGACCTATCCATTGGTGAGAGGGGGGTATTGAAGTCTCCCAGTATTAGTGTGTGTGGTTTGATATGAGGTTTAAGCTTTAGTAATGTTTCTTGTACATTTGCGGATGCCTTTGTATTGGGGGCATAAATATACAGGATTGAGATTTCTTTGTAGATTTTTCCTGAGATGAATAAGTGAAGTCCATCTTGATTTCTTTTGATTGATTTTAGTTTTAAGTCTATTTTGTTAGATATTAGAATATTTACACCAGCCTGTTTCTTGAGTGCATTTGATTGGAAAGTCTTTTTCCAACCCTTTCCTCTGTGCCTCTGTCTGTCTGTGAAGTTGAGATATGTTTCTTTTTTGCAGCAGAAGGATGGATCCTGTTTTTGTATCCATTGTGTTAGCCTGTGTCTTTTTATAGGTGAATTGAGTCCATTGCTATAAAGGATATAAATGACCAGTGACTGTTAATTCCTGTTATTTTTCGTGGTAGTGTATGTGTTTCCTCTCTTTGGGGTTTTCTTCTGTGGGATTCCCTTTTGTGCTTGTGGCTTCGAGGGTGTTTTTAGTTTTGTTAGGTTGGAGTTTTCCTTTCTATAGGGTTGGGTTTGTGGATAGGCATTAAGTCTGATTTTGTCATGGAGTATCTTGTTTACTCTGTTTATTGTGATTGATAGCTTTCCCGGGTATAGTATCCTGGTCTGGCATCCATGGTCTCTGAGTGTCTGTATAACATCTGTCCAGCACCTTCTGGCTTTCATAGTTTCCATTGGGAAGTTGATCGTTATTCTGATGAGTCTGCCCTTATAAGTTACTAGGCTTTTAAAATTCTTTATTTTGTATGTCTAGTTTTTTATTTATTATGTGGTAAGCAGACTTTTTTGAGGGGTCTAGTCTATTTGGTGTTCTGTACGATTCTTGTATCACCATAATTCTGTTGAACAATTTTTTTGTGTGTGTGTCATTGAGCTGGTATTCTTCTTCTATTCCCATTATTCTCAGGTTTGCTCTTTTCATGGTGTCCCACATTTCCTGGGTGTTTTGTTATGATTTTTTTTTTAACTTTTCAGGTTTTTTTTTGACTGACAAATCTATTTCCTTTATTGTATTTTCCACACCAGAGGATCTCCCCTCTATCTCTTTCATTTTGTTATTTATTTACATCTGTGGTTTCTATTTACTCAGATTTTCCATTTCCAGCATTTCCTCAGTCTGTGTCTTCTTTATGTATCTGTTTCAGTTTTTAAGTTTTATACTCTTTCTTTCACCTGTTTGATTGCTTTTTCTTGGTCCTCTAGTCTTTCTTTTTAAGAGATGTATTGTTTTCTTTGAACTTTTGGCTTTTTTTCTGTTTCCTAAAGGGAGTTTTTAATTTCTTCAATTTCCTCTTTAAAGGCTTCTATGATCTTTAATAAGGATATTTTTAAGGTCCTTTTCTTCTGCTTCTTCCATATTGGAATGTTCAGGTCTTGCTGTTGTAGAACCACTATGTTCTAGTGGTGTCATATTGCTCTTCATGTTGTTGAATGGTTTTTTTGTACTAGCGTCTACCCATCTCTTATCAGTGCAAGTGTTGTCTGTGTTTCAGCTAGCTGCTTTTGATCTACGAGGTGCTCTTGGTGCAATTGGAGCTCCTAGAGAACACAGAGGCGGTGGAATCTCTTCTGCTGGGGCTCTCCAGAGGCTGTATCTCAGGAAGCAGCTGAGGTCGGGGGGGGGGGGGGGGATGGATGATTTTGGGAAATAGATTGAGGCTCATGGGGTAGAAAGTTCGATGGTGGTGTTGATAGTCAGGCTTGCAGGCAGGGGTCTTGCTTGCTTGCAGCTGGAACTGAGATGGGCTAGGAGGTATGTTTTGTGCCTTGTGGTCCAGACATGGGGGCTGTTCTAGTTGGCCTGGCTGGCTGGCAGGGAGGAATGCTAGTCACCTCTTTTACTGGGGCTCTCCAGAGCCAGAATCATTTTTTTGTTGTTTTGTTTTTCTTTTTTCAGAGCATTTTGAAAAGCCTTTAGATAAGCCTGTGTGGTTAAAATAATGTGAGAATTTGAAGTCCAGTTGATGAAAAATTTGGGAAATTGTCATTGTAGATGGATCCACTGAAGCATCATATATTCTTTTAAGATTACTGACTGCAAGCCTTCAAGGAAAACTGTGCAGGGTGAGGAGACAGTGGAAGTCATAAAATAGCACTTCTGGGTCTTTTCCAATGGTGCCCAGCTAACCCTTTACACTCCACTCCTTATACTTTGGGCCTTTGAGTCCCATCACACTCAAACACCTGATATACTTCAACTTATGTATACCACCTTCGTGTCAGCCATCCACCCTGGAGTGTAAGCTCACTGTGTGAGAGAGAAACATATCCAACTTCATTCCAAGCACCAGACAACACATAGTCACATTTAAGAAATCTCACATGAATAAAGTTCTTATGAGTTTAGTTTGTATTCAAAGCATGTTTTTTTCAATATTGACATAAACTAATTGAATAACAGCAGCATGCTGTTTAAGTCAGTGACCTTCAGGAATCTGTATTGCAAGTGAGGATGTCATGTGGCAGCATAAGTACCTTTCTGTGTATTTTCCCAGCATGCATTAATTCATACCATACAGAAGGCAAACACATCATTGGGTGTACAATTTGGTGAGGTTACCTTGAGCCAATGAAATTTCCAGTTAGGAAACTCTTACACTGATAAGTGCAAATCAGGTGGGATCATCACTTCAGTCTGGTGAGTTGACTGAGAGGTCATTTGGCTGTAACCTGTGTGTCATACAGCACTCAGCATATAACATTTTATAAGAGACAAGCTCATTTAGTGTCTTGTTAGTGGCATCTGGAAAAATATCAAATCTTTTTAAAAATCAGTATAGCTAAGTGTTGTATTAGGTGTTTTTTTAAAAAATGTCTTTTAACATTTAAATATTAGTATCTGTCTTATTCATTGTTCTGTTGCTGAGAAAAGACACTGTGTTCAAAGAAACTTATAAACATTTTTAAATTAATAAAATTCTTTATACATACACTCCACTGTTCCCCTTCTCTCCCTTTCCCCTCTTCCTCCCCTTTCCTCTCTCCTCTCATTCTGCCTCCTCTCCTCTCCTCAAAGTGGGCAAGGCTTCCCTCGAGGAGTCAACACTGGCTAACAGACTGAGCTGAAGCAGGACCCCTCTCTCCCTGTATCAGGGCATCACACCATAGGGAGTGGACTTTATGTATTTAGGGTAATTCCTCACCCCACTCATTCAGAGGTTCTAGTTTATTTCCATGCAGGCTCTCCAGTTGTCAGCGCAGTTCACATTAGCTGTCCCTGAGACCTACCCTTGCTAGTTTAGTTGCTTCTCTCTTTCTTCAACTAAACTCGTGGAATTCTGCCAAGTGCTTCTGTCACTTACTGGATGTAGGTCCTATGATGACCAAAGGAAAGCACGGTTTCAGAGGTTTAGTTAATTGTCATGATGAACAGAACAGGGTCATGCAAGGTGACATTGAAGCTGGTAGTTCTTCATCTGGCTCCTGTCCTTCTGTCAGTGAGTTTTCCCAGGAAAATAGATTATAAAAGGGCCACTGAGAAACTTCTACAAAGTGTTACAGAACTTGGCCTACAAAAATTCAGTCAAGAAAACCAAACTTAGGGCATCAAAGGCAACATATCCTTGGCATGAGCACAGGTAAGACCAAAGAGCAAGACTCTGATTGTTACCATCCTCCAGGTTGTAGATTTAAAGACTGAGACAGATTGGGGAGTTCTTAAATGTAGCTTTGTATTGTCTTTGGGTATCAGAGAGTTTGGCAGTAGCAAGACCTCTAATTACTGAGCCCTAATCTGCACTGACACAAAACAACGTGAGGCTTTCCAGAAGTTTTGAGACATTCTTTTTTTTTTTCCTATGAAATAAAACACAAAAGACATTTTAACTCAAATATAGGTCCATGAAAATGCTCTATGACATATTTGTCCAAAGGGCTGGACCTGGGAGCTATAGGATGATTTACCTGTCTAAGAGCTGTGATTACTACACTTAGTTTAATAAAAATGAAAACTTAATCATGAGTCTTGATTTTATACTCAAGCACCCCATAATGCAGCTGTGGAAGACAAAGAGCGGCTCTTTACTCCCTGTGTGACGCTATACCAGACCCTACACCTGCATTACCCAAAGTCTTGTTTGAGAAACCCACCACCATGAAGCCTGTTCTTCCCATTTGCCCATGGGTGCTCCACCATAACTGTCAAGAGAGAAAGGATGAAACCAGGTACATAAAACCTGTAGTATTTACTTTAAGTGAAACTATTTGGTCCAAAACCAGGCACCCCAGCCTAGTTAGCAGAAATGATCTATTTGACCCAAGCTCTCAGATTAGGAAAAGGAAAGTCTTCCAACATATACACGGGCAGTCTCTATACATTTACTACTGGCATGTCCACAGTATGAAGTATAGAACAAATGGCTTTTCATTGCTGGGTATAAGGACATTAAAATTATTAGTCACCCTAAAGGCTTTTTTGGCTTCCCCTATGAATTGTTATTCTCCACTGTGGGTCAAAGACTTGGCTCCCTAACAAGTAGCCCTAAAGCCAGTGGGGCCTGTTGATATTCTGATAACATATCCTGACAAAATACTGCCTGGGAATACATTGTATAAAAAGGCATAGCTCAAACCCACAGGTGGATGAAGGACAGCAGAGGAAAAGCTCATCCTCCCAGAAACATCTGGCGGGACTCTGGTAAATGGCATTTAGCAGGTTCCTTATCTATGGTCCAAAAAACTTTCTGAGTTGCTTAGACAAATGGATGTTATACCTATGCCAGAAAGACAATAGGGGCCTTTTTCTTTCTTTCTCAAAAAAATCCAGATGATATGTGTGTGTTCAAGTAAATCCTAAAGAGGAGATCTTACCCAGAAAGATCCAAATCTGTTCTTATTCAACCCTTTCCAAAGAAGTCTACTGGAATCGAAGCAGCAACTGACCTGGCTTCTTCTAGTGACATTTGGCCTGTCCGCTGGAAGTATTGGGCATGCCACCTCTCTAAAAGATCCCAACTGTCAGATATAAAGAGGAAATCTGGTCCTTATTAGTGTCTTAAAAGATTACAATAGCCAAATCTCATTATACTTTCTTGATAGGCTCACAATAACTATTAAACTGCTGCATTTCCTTTGACTTCGAAGGTTATTCTCCAGAGTGATATTCCCAGAATCAGCATCCATGTCCTGTGATGGCTTTGCATTGGCTAGAAACCATTATGATGCTCTTTCTATGATGTGTTGTCTAGATAAGGGAAGAATAGATATCTGACATTACTTTATGTTTATGTAAGAAAAAAAAACCCCAACTAGTCTCCCTTGGCTATAGGCAGCTGCTTCAGTGAGCCAAAGTGTGACATCTTGCATCTGGGCAACATTTTTTCATTAAAGAAATTATTAGTGTGGTATATTTATGTAAGTAATGTTTCCTTCAGATTTACATGTACTATCTAGAGATTATGATGCCTAGGGCTGTTATCAATAATCTTAGTCTTTGGCTAAACTTTTCTGATAAATTCTTACTCTGTACACTCACAGTAGGCTGCATAACTGATCTTCAGGTGTCTCATGGGACTGAGAGAACCTCCAAGTTTTTAAAATCTTTTTTGCCAGTTATCCATTAATGTGAGGATAAATCAATGGCCTTAACCAACTGTCGCTTTCTTTGGTGCTGCCATTGACCCTCCTGTTTATAGAATAGACAATGCTTCAAAGTAATTGAGAGAGTTTTTCATGGCTTCTGAGTATAAGAGAACAGGAGACTTTCCAGAGTTAGCAGGACATTGTTCAGTGGTCCAGTACATAAACAATAGCTCCTCACCAAACCCACGAGGTCACATGTGTTAGCAAACAATTGCATTTAATATGTTTGGAAAGGGACAGGATGCCCTGAATGATGGTCCAGTGACCCTTCTTACCACATTCTTCTATAGAGAACATCAATAGTCAATAATCTCAGTAATGGTCATTTCTTGTAAGCAGGCATTGCTGCAGTTAGCAAGACAAGTTAGGAATTAGACTTAGGATGATTCTGTGCAACACTACTTTAATAAAAGAAAGCCAAAGAAATTACATAATAAGATAGGGGAGTAAATTAATGTTTCATTAATTTACTTTCAAATTAAATCTGAGAGGAAACACAAGACATTGTCCATATGGTACCTGACATCTCTATTGCAACAAAGATTTTAATTTTTAATGGTTGTCAACAGATACACGGAAGCAGCAAATACATACCAAAACACCATCAAGCTGAAGCAACATCTAGCAAAACTCAACTAATAAAACTACAATTGTTTTTACTAAGGACATATTTATCTTGAATACAATGAACAGCACTATAAAAGTGAATTGTTCCCGTATAAATTTCAATGCTTTGGTTTACATTCCTTAGGAGCTTTGCTTTTGAATTCAGAGACAGCTAGTGGGACTGAATTAACCTTTCTTCTACTTTCCATACTTACTTTGTAGATTTGTCTAGATAAGTTTTACTATTTGGTTGTAAGTTGGGTCAAAGATTACTATAATAATAGTGAGTGTACTGTACCAGACAAAAATTTGGATGTGAAGAGTCACCTTTTCATACTTTTTAAAAGAACATGGTGAATGGCAATTATCTCCCATGATCAAAAAAATCAAGTCAACAGAAGTATAGGCCTTTATGAAAGTCCAGAACGAATCCTTTCCTAAATAGACTGTGTGTGATCAATATCTGCAATGAGTTCAGGTGCATCTTCAAATGGAGGCAGAGACCTGGAAAAAATTTAAGTATCCCCATATCAAATTGTCGACAATACACACTCTGAAGTTTATTTTTGTCTAAGGGCCACCTTTTATTATCTAGTTAATATTCAAACCACAAATATAGAGAATTAGCAGATATTATTTTTCTCAAGGCCCATGGATGGATGAGATTCCAAACAGTAAGGATGCATTGTGTGTTGGGAGATTTACTGACAGCTACCCTTCTTGTAAGGAAACAACATATACTATCATACCTTCCATATCTTTTTCCTCTACACAAAAACCTTCTGAGAGTTCCCAGCTTTAATACCTTTACTTATGAGTATTCTGATACATATTATCTACTCTACTGTACCTGGATACCCATATCTTCCCCCAGCCCCCTTATCTTCAACAGGCATCAGGAAAAAGACAGAGACTGGCTTTTCAACGTTTAAATATGTGACTCTGGAATACCTATAATCCTACTGAATGCTCCTTATATCTTTGTTAGTCTGATTTTAACCTGTCTGTGCTGGAACCTCATCTAGCAAATCTTCTGGAATGCCTATATTGAATCTCAAATACCCCAAACAGAGTAAACTTAATGAGGGTATGTTCAGAAGAGTTTGGGAACCTTTGAAAGTTAAATCTCCAATGTTTTCTATAAATATTTTCTTTACCCTATTCTTCAAATTTATAATCTGTTAATCACTGTTATATTTCTCAATATAAATAGAAGTCAAATATTAAAGCACATAGACTAAATTCTACTTTTTATATGTGGCTGGTTTAGAAAAGGTACAGTATAATTTATCGTATGTAATCTGAAGTTAAGTCTCATAGTTTAGAAACATCAAGATACAGAAAACATAAAATAACTGAGAATAAACAATATTATAATGTTCTTTATCTGAGTCAGGTGGTATTAGTACATCCTTTAAGCCTAGCATTCTGGAAGAAGCATATGGATTTCTGAACATTCAGAGTCAACTTGGTCTATAAATTGGGTTCCAGGATAGCCAGGGATACACAGAGATTTACTTCTTGAAAGAAAAAAAACTTTCCTCATAGCTTGTTTATATTAAATAGAAAATGGAAATAAAAGCACACCTTTCAGGGACATGCTTGGGCAGACACAAGAATGGACATCAAAGATTCTGGTGCAGTCCCAAGCATATTAAGGAAAAATAGGAATGGTGATTCTAAGTAAGGGACATGGGCATGAGGGGAGGCAATAAGACCCAGGATAGCTTGAATTTGTAGCCTACACATGTCCTAGATTCTCAGTGACAGGATCACATCCAGCACACAGAAATCTATTCTTTTGATTTTGATTTCCCATGACTGGCTCTAGACTAATGCAAATTTGCCTGAGTCTTCCAATTCTAACAACTGTTAGAAGCTTCCATTGACACATACCTGAATAGTGCTGGAGAGACATGGCTAAGAAATATTCTTCACTTTCTTGTGTAGTTTAATAATTATATTAGGTAATAAAATGTGTCTAACACAGATCACGAGAGGCCAGCTTCCACTATCTAATCCAGGGCAATAAAAGAAATGCCTAACAGTATCAAATGAATAATAGGGAAATTAAGACTAAATCCCTGTCTAACTGATTGGTAAAGTAAGGAAAACATACATGCCTTCTGATAATACCTTGTTCTTTTACTTCTTAAAAATGGTCTCTGACTCTGTCTCCATTCAGCTCCATATCTTCACATTGCTGCATTCTATACCTACAACTACATATCTTACTTTACCTATATACAGCCATACATCTCTATACAATATTTAACCTATTTTTACATGTCTTCACGTCTTTCTTTTACAATCATTCCTCTTCTACATCTCATTTTATACAGTCTCATCTTCCTGGCCTCCACATGGTTACAAATCTCTAAATAGCCATAGCTATTTATCTCAGATTCATAGCTCGCTCACCATAGGACATTTTACATTGTTCTTACACACTTTCACACAGCTCCTTGCGTAATTCCTATACATAGCAACAACTCTTTCATGCAGCTCTATCATATACTCATTCACACATACACGCTTTTTCTACATCATTCACCCATAGTTATTTATCTCTTTACATAGCTGTATCACCGTATAACGTTTTACACTGTTCTTACACTTCTTTTCATCCTATATGTAGCAACAACTCATTCACATCGCCTTTTCTCTCACACACTCACACATACATGCTTTTCTATATAATTTACTCACTCTTAGCTCATTCATTGTCTCATATCTCCCTCACCCTCTCTTTAGGATTCTTCTTTGAAGCATGAATTTTAGTTGGTATTTAATGAAAACCCACAGCCAGATATTGGAAGAAAAGCTGAAATATCAGAGAGTGAGAGGAAACAGACCACAGTCAATTTTCACCCAGTCAACTTCTCAGGCTGATGAGAGTGAAAACTATCTTCAAGAGTCTTCCACTTGGCTGGTGACTTCTACAGAAACCTCAATGTCATCTTCCTAGGACTGCCTTAATTATCTTCACCCAGTTGTTTTACACTCAGCTTCAACTCTGCATCAAAATCCTAGAGTTAGGATTAAAGATGTGAACTACTACTGTTTGGTTATTAGACCTTGAAATCACAGAAACACAGAAAGATCACTGTCTCCTGAGTTATGGGATTAAAGGCGTAGGTCACCACTTGGTCCTTCCCCTTCCTGTGCCGGGATTAAAGGCATGAGTTACCACACTCTGACCCTCCTGGCTTGACTGTGGGTGATTCTGTTCTCTGATATTCCAGGCTGATTTTATTAAACATAAAATATATCACCACACTTCTTTATCTCTCACTTACACACTCACATCCTGCATAGCTTTATCCCTACGTTGCTGCTGTTCTTATACACACTCTCATTCATACATACTCATTTCTCCTCTCACTACACCGCTGCTGCTCAGTTTGTCCTTAGCCAAACTTTGAACAATTATATGCTAAATTTTCAGCACCCAACCCATTCTTATAACATGAAATCATACAATTATTCTCAGGCAGTAAAGTAACAAAGACCAGCCAGTGTAAATACTTGGCCTTGCACATAACTTTTTCCAGACAGAGAACGACATTGAAATTCAGGATATAACAATAACAGTAGCAGGTTGAATCTTGAGTGATCAGGGTACGTGCAGAAAGTCAACTATTGCAAGAGGGTATGTCTCAAAACAGCCTGGCCTTGATTTAGCAATAAACAGCATCTGAGAATTATTCTTTGTATATTTTCTGCAGGGGCAGTTTAGTCTGTTTGAATTTTTTGTAAAGTCTAAAATTAGTTGTCTTTTAGAATGAAAATACTGTTATCTTCCCATGTCAGTAAATAATATTCTAGTATCATCTTTATATATCAGAAATAAATTTTCTTGACTATCCAAAACTATTGTGTGCCCAAAGATATACAACACACTAGCAAAGGGCTGTGGAAAGAACTCACAGCTCTTATTAGGCGGCATAACAGTGGCACCTTAAAAGTTACAGACAGAAAGCAATAGGTATCCATAGCCAGACATCCTATAGGCTTCGCCATAAATTTTGTTTAGTGGGACTTCTCCATAAACTTTGCCTAGGTGGGGTTCCCCAACACAGAGTTATTCACCTGGTAGGACAACCTATAAAACACTGATTGTCATCTGCTGTATAGTCTACGGCCCTCAACATGTGTCAACAGCAACACTGCACTGAAGTTAGATGCCACCTTCAGAGTCTAAGTGGGTAATTTACTGGGGGCTCAGTGTCACCAGAATGTTTCTCAGTGTTTTCATTTTTGTCCATGCTATGTGGATTCTTCCTGGAGTAAGTTAATCTCTGGGGATGGGCTTTGGGCCCATAAATATACCCTCACCAAAATTCATATTTTTGTAGGTTTTCTGTTTTTTTGCAACTGAGTAGCCCACTTTGTTCCCATTCAGTCATGCTATTACAACCATTACAGACTCCATTTCTTAATAATGTAAGAGAAAACAGAAGCTAGTTTTTCCTTGCTAAGCCATTTAACTGGACTAATATTTTTATTGTTATAGATATGGTTGAAAGAAGAAAGTTTTTGTACATGTCAAGCATTTGTTCTTCTGTTGATATCTTGAGTTTAAATAATTGGCAGAGGGCATCACCATTTCCACCAGGATGACATGTATTCATATTAATCTCGTGTCTCCAGAACCATTGGATTGTAGATATGTAACATTCTCCTTACCTTATAAGTGTTTTATTTTTTAATATTTAAATATGTGCACATTTCTTCTGCCTGTGTATATTGACATATACCAAATTGGTGCCTGGTGTTCACTGAAGCCAGAAGAGAGCATTTGGTTGTCTTAACCAGCAATTATGAATTGTCATAAGCCAGCAAATGAATGCTGGGGATTGATTCAGGCCTTTTGCCAAGGCAACACATGAATTTAACTACAGACATAACTCTAAGTCCTATGTTAATTTCTGTTATTTTTGGTGGTACCGTGTGTGTGTGTGTGTGTGTGTGTGTGTGTGTGTGTGTGTGTTTCCCTTCTTTTGAGTTTCCTTCTGTTCTGTTCTGTTGATTGTGGCTTCATGGGTATATCTAGCTTCCTTAGGTTGGAGTTTTCTTTCTACTGCTTTCTGTAGGGTAGGATTTGTGGATACGTGTTATTTAAATCTGATTTTGTCATGAAATATCTTGTTTACTCCATCTATGGTGATTGAGATTTTGCTGGGTAAAGTAGTCTGGCTGGCAACCATGATTTTTTAGTGTCTGTATAACATCTGTCTGGGTCCTTCTGGCTTTCATTGTTTCCATTGATTAGCTGGGTGTTATTCTGATGGATATGACTTCATAAATTACTTGGCCTTTTTCCTTTGCAGCTCTTAATATTTTTTCTTTATTCTGTAGGGTTAGCGGCTTGAATATTATGTTTCAAGCATATTTTTTTGGGGGGGGAGTCTATTTGGTGGTCTGTAAGCTTCTTGTACCTTTATAGGCATTTTCTTCTTTAGATTGGGCAATTTTTCTTCTATGATTTTGTTGAATATATTTTCTCTGCCTTTGAGCTGGTATTCTTTCTCCTTCTAGTTCTATCATTCTTAGGTTTCATCTTTTCATTGCATCTCAGATGTTCTGTGTTACGACTTTTTGGCTTTAGTTTTTATTTATTTTTGACTGATGTATCTATTTTCACTATCAAATCTTTCATGCCAGAGATTCTCTCTTTCATCTTACACATTCTGCTGGTCAACCTTACATTTGTGGTTCCTGTTTGTTTACTTAGACTTTTAACTTCAATCTGTCTTCTTTATTGCTTCTTTTTCAACTTTTAAATCTTTAACTGTTTCCATCTTTTGAATGCCTTTTCTTAACTTTCTTTACCTTATTTCAGGGATTTGTTGCTCTCTTCCAATGTTTTGTCCTTTTCCCTATTTCTTTAAGGAAGTTTTTTATTTCCTCTTTTAAGGCTTCCATTTTCTTCATAAAGTCATTTTTAAGGTTTCCTTTTGCTTCTTCTACATTGGAATATTCAGGTCTCACTGTTGTAGAACCACCAGATTTAAGCATCCTCCTGGGTGCCAGCCTTGCAGGACTGGGGACAGGAGCAGCTTTGCTCATTACTCCTTAAGACTGTCCATTGATGAAGATATATAAAAATTAGAAAATTCCATCTCCCATTACAAGAGTCCTTCAGCTCTCTGGCAGAAGTAGTTATGCAAAACAGGAGAGGCTTAGACTTCCTTTTTCTCCAGCAAAACGGCCTATGCACTGCCTTGGGAGAAGTATGTTGCTTCTGTGTAGATCATTCAGGAGTAGTCAAACAGACCATGGTCAAAGCTCAGGAAGGGCTATTAAAGAGGAGGTGAGAGCTAGAAGCCAACCATAGATGGTTTGAGTTATGGTATTCAAAGTTCTCCTGGTTCACCACCCTGATGTCTGGATCAATCCACTAATTATCTTGTTACTCCTGCTGACCTTTGGACCATGCATTCTTAATAGGTTAGTCCAATTCATGAAGCAGTGACTGGGCACTATCCAGCTGATCGTGCAAAGGGGCTACACACCAATAGGCACCCAGAATTCAAGGTACACCTTCCCTGAGATGGAACCCCAAGATTCTTATGAATATTGACCAGGGACCCATGATTAGTTCCCGGTACAAGAGAAGGAGGGAGATGAGGAACCATCTTAGAGTCAGCAGCCATGTTAGCAAACAGATCAAGGAAAGCTCAGATTAAATCCCCCTTCAGTTCTGAGAAACTTGCAAAAGATGTTATTCAAAAGTACATCTGGGCCAGGGCCCTAGCCTAACTGCAGAATGTTCCAGCCCTGCCCTGAGGCCAGTCAATAGAAACCCAATCCTGACAAGAGGCCAAGTTAACTCCTGTTTCCTCATTTTTCTCATTTTTACCCCAGTTAATGTTTTTTGCCTATAAAAGATACAGTATTCTCAACTCAGGAACTCCTCCTGGCTTCATTGTATTGAATGTTCCATGCCTGGCTTGTATTGTGCACTCAATAAACCTTGCGTTTGAATTTCGGATTCCTTGGACTCTGGGGATCTCTCTGGGTGTCATTCTCTGGGCAGAACAGCCTTCCCTGGTTTCCTGCCTCATCATCCTCACTGACTTCCATCTCTAAGTGTTATCAATCTGCTGTAGCTGACTTACAGTTTCTGTTCAAGTCCTACTTTTCACTGTTATAGAAGTAATGGGACCTTGGAGAATGGAGCCTATAAATGAGGAGGACTAATATCTCAGAAAATAGTCAACTTTATTCTTTACCCAAGATAATTTATACTCTGTGGGTTAAGAAAATTACATGATGTTCTCATGAACTTAAGCTGTACACGATGATTTTAAAAAAGTCACATGGGACAAAAATTTGTTTTTCATTCAGGCATATAAAAGATAATTCAAATATTAAATTGAATAAAAACAGCAGGCAATAATAATTAATTGAAAGTCAGCTCACATCTATCTGCACAAAACATTCCAAAACAATTTCTTGATTTGAAGAAACTGAGCTCACAAACCTTTTGATATGTTGTCAGGGAGTATTAACATAAGCATCCAAAATTCTCCTCAAATGACTCCTTCCCAGAATCATGTCCTGACAATAAAATTAAATTAAATTTATTTTTTGTTTATTTTAGAAAAACATGACATATACATGAAAAAATCCTTTAAAAAATATGGAGTCGTAGACAGACATCCACACATTCCTCTTTAAGCTCTTTGTATAACTGGTGCACCAGGAAGCCAGAGGAGTCTATCAGATTGCCAGAACAAAGTTTTATAAGTAGTTCAGAGTCATCTGATGTGGGTGCTATGAGCCAAACTTGGGTACCCAACAGTAGCTTTGCTACTGAATCAAATCCCCTTCATGCCAATATTGTAGAAGATTAAGTTGTGTATTAAGTTTCTGCCTCCTGTCACTTGGTGGTGATGAAATTCCCTATTTGGTCACTGTAGAATTGAATAATTTCTATCCCTCTGTGAACAAACTCTGAACTTTGCCTCTGATTGTAATTGTAAACAAAGCTCTCTTGATGTGAATGAAGACAACAAAAGATTTAGTTGATTGGAGATAACTGCAGATTATGTTAGGGGAAGTTATATAATGTGATATATTCCCTTTTAAAATAATTTATTTGCTTTCCATTCATAGGTGTTTTGTTTGTATGTAAGTATGTGAGGGTGTTGGGTATCCTCAAATAGGATATACACACATTTTTAGACTTCCATGTTTGTTCTGGGACTTGAAACTATGTACTCTAGAAGAACAGCCAGTGTGTTTAATTGCTGAACCATTTGTGACGACTACTGTAATATTGTATTCCTGAGACAGAATGTTCCAGAGTTTTGGCAATAAAACACCATGATCAAAAAGCAAGATAAGAAGGAAAGGATTTATATGGCGTACACTTCCATGTTGCTCTTTGCCATTTGGAAGTCAGTAAATGGGAAGAAACTTGTAGGCAGGAGCTGATGCAGATACTATACAAGAAACGTCTTAAATGAGTAACCCTCTGGCTTGCTCAGCCTGCTTTCTTATAAGACCTAAGGTACTTCCTCTTGAATAACTAATTAAAAATATTTTACACCTGTTTCTTATGCAGGCATTTTCACAGTTGGGTTTCTCTCTTTTCAGATAGCGCTACTTAAGTTGCCATAAGACTAGACAGTACAGTTGATCACTTGTCAATAACACACAAACATATCACTATTAAGCCACAACCCTTACAATATTATTTATTCACAGTATCTCACATTAAAAACATAAATAACTTTAAGAGCACCAATCTTTACAGTTTTCCCTTTAAAATGTGCAATCTCACTAAAAAGCCAAAATCTCTTTTAAAAATTCAAAGTCTTTCAACTATGGCTCATATAAAAATCAAATTAATTTAAATACCTTCTCCACTTAAGAAAGAAGGAGCAAATCGGTCAAAATATGAAAAAAGGAAAAATGAACTCTAAAAATATAAATTAACTCCACGTCTAAAGACTGGGATCTGCTCATAATCTTTAGGGATTCTCCAAATACGTTGGGTTGGGTCACTTCTCTGACTCCACCCTCTGCAGTACATACAACTTCTCTTATAGGCTCTGACTGGTTCCACTTTAGCACTTTTGATGGTCTTGGTGGACACTCCATGGTTTTGGCTTCTCCAAAATGATGTAGTTTGTGCCTGATGTGAAAAGCTTTACTTGGTTTATCAAGTTCATGGTTTTCTTCTACAGTGAATTCTTTCATGCCGATGAAGATGACTTTTATATTTAAAGGCTTTTTCTCCAGTATGATTTATTTCATGCTGTTTAAGAATACTAGGATATACAAAGGTTTCAGCACATTGATTACATTTATAGGGCCTCTTACCAATATGAATTCTTTCATGAGTGTAATGACGTTTACATGGAAATGCTTTACCACATTGATTGCATTCATAGGATATCTCTCCAGTATGAAATCTTTCATGGTTGTGAAGTAGACTTTTTCATGAAAATGTTTTACCATATTGACTACATCTATAAGGTTTCTCTCCAGTATGAATTCTTTCATGACTGTGAAGGTGACTTTTAAGTGCAAACACTTTACCACATTGATTGCATTCACAGGGTTTCTCTCCTGTATGAATTTTTTCATGAGTGTGAAGATAACCTTTATGTGTCAAAGCTTTACCACACTGACTACATTGATAGGGTTTCTCTCTAATTTGACTTCTTTCATATTGTTTAAGAATGATGGGATATGTAAAGGTTTTACCACATTGAATTCACTCATAGAGGTTATTTCCAGTATGAATTATTTTATAAATGTGAAAACCACTTTTATTGTAAAAGTGTTACTACATTGATTACTTGGAAACAGACCAGATACCTGAAATTACAGTTCATGATGTCATAAGAATTTAATAATTATCACAGAATATAATTATTTACAATGTTGCTTTTCATTAAATATCATAGCACCTTAAAATTTCTTCAGAGGTTCAAATATGTCACCTTGTACATGAAACTTACATTCTATATCTTCTAGAATATTGAAAATAATCTTTAATATTCTGTATTTCCCATTTGTACCATAAAATATAGTACCAGAAATGTATAATATATAATTGGAAATTATGCATCATTTGAGTTAATATCTTCAGTGACTCTTAAAACCATGCCTGATTTATGCAGCACATGCTTCCTCTTTGACAGGAGAAATCACAGTGGAATAACAATCTCCAAGAAGGACTTGTTCCTGTAAATTAGTGTGAAGGAAAACTCACAATCCTAACTATAGTGGTGAGGTTATCACAGGTTTCCTGCATCACATCTCTGTAGAGACTCACTTGGGAAGGATCCAGCAAAGCCCACTTTTCATGTGTGAAGTTAATATGCACATTTTCATAGGTCACTGCATCCTAAAATATCCATACAGATATGTAACAGAAATGGTGAGACTGAATACTTTGCAACTATACATTTCATTGGAAATGTATTTACAAAATTCTATGTGTTCAACAAATTTATTTTATATCACAAAACTTCAAAGGCAATCACCAAGTCCTTTTAGGAAGAATTAGAGAAAGAAGGCAATGACTCTCATCTCTGAGTCCTCTGAGTAATATATGGCATTGCAAGAGGAGTGAGGTCATATATATGTGTATATGTGTGTGTATATATACATATGTGTATGTGTGTATATACATATGTATATGTGTATATATGTATATGTGCATATATTTATGTATATGTGTATATATGTATATGTGTGTATATATGTACATGTGTGTAATATATATATGTATATATGTATAAACAAAGCAATAGATTTAACTAAGCAATAGCAAAATTATTTCAAAATTGCTGGCATCAAAAAAGAATAAACGAATTGGGCATGGTGTTGCACACTTTTAATCTCCAAACCCAGGAGGCAGAAATAAGTAAATCTCTATGGTTTCTAGGCCATTCTGCTCTGTGTAGAGATTTCAAGGACAACCAATGGTACATTGTTAGCCCCTCTATCAAACAAGCAAACAAACAAAAAAATTAGAACACATGGGGCTTACTTTAAATTCTTCCAATGACTTAAACAAAAATGTACTTGTCTTTCAGAAAATTGGAGTGCCTCATTTAAATTCTAAAGCTAATATAATATTCTTATAAAAGAACTCAGTTAGCAAGTTATTGACAGACAAATCAAATCTCATAAATGATGATGTTAAAATAATAAAACAAAAACAAAAAACAGTGAAGTATAAATATGGGTCAACAGTTAAGACCACTTTTTGGTTTTGCAAATTACCTCCATCGATTCCAGGATTCACTTGCAGGTTGAAGCAATTTCAACTCAATTTTAAGAGAATCCAGTGCTTTCCTCTGACTTCAGTGAAAATCAGGCAAACATAGTATACATGCATATCAAGAAGAAAAGTTTCATACACATATTTTAAATTTTTTGAAAATTAAAGCATGCATAACGATGCTGTTGAATGGTTTATCTGTATGCTGTGAATATCTTTTTCCACCCTTAGTAATAAAGAAAATGCTATGGCCTATGCCCAGGCAGGACAGTATGATACCTAAATAGTATTCTGAGGCTTGAACTGGTGACATACATTTTAGTATTACCACTGGGTGTCCAGAGGTAAACCTGAATTACCTAATAAACTAGGCAAAGAAGCAAGTGTAAGACCCTTCCAGAAAGAAAAAAGAAAGCACAAGGCATTGATAATATTTCTAGACTTGATTGTTTCTCAAATATTTAACAACATTTATAATTATACATGAGCACGTGTGTCTTCATGAACATGAAGTTTTTTAATATCATATCGAGCTGAGTAGGTGGCACAATCCCATAATCCCAGCATCCAGACTAGCAGGGTATACACAGGGAGGTGAGCAAGATCAGGCACAGAAAAGAGGACTTTTGTCTGAACAAGATGTATTTCTGAGGTGCTAGGATGGTACCCAGAGTTAAATAGGATTCTAGTTTTGGATTGACCCTGTTCTACTGGAACAGTTCAGCAGCAAGATCTGCATGAAGTATCTTTTTTGGACCACAAATTTGTTGCTTTTCCCTCCCCTATTTAAACACTTTACTTAGTGGTACATTACACTCACAATGCCTTTTCTATATTGCCAAAGAAGAACTTGTGCTGTCTCTGTTTTGGCCCTGGCCTCCCTCACACTTACAGCCTCTGTTTCAGCAAACGACTGCCATCTGAAACCACATAGTGCTAGTTTTCTTGACAAACCGGTTACACAGATTTCGTTATATCCTGCTCCTATTGTTTCTCATTTTTCTCTACATATCTGTATGAGTCATCAGTAATAACCAAGCCACAAGCTAAATATTTTGTGAAGACAGTCCTGAATTAGTTTTTAATTTAGCCTTACTCATTATTACAAGATATGTGAAGAATACATACAAACAATATGCAAAGACATTATACAAATCCCAACCTTCATCACTGTAAAAAAAATGACACTATGACTTAAGTGACTACTTTAATGCCAGGATTTTAATTTGGGAATTGAATACACAGTTAGAAGGTTAGGCCATTATCATCATAAATGGCAGAATCAATGTAGAAATGCATTGAGCTAAGACTAACATCCTGATACAAACAACTAGGAAGAAAACACTTGTCTTGGCTTTAGCTTTTGAAAATCAAAGCCCAATAACAAACAAGACTCATCTACTACACAAGGTCATACCTTCTAATTTTACATGATTAGTTCCAATAACCGGGGGAAAAACATTCAAAGATACAAGCTTTGGGACTTTAAGCAAATAAAAAAATGAAAGCTTAGAAAAAGTAGAAAGAGCTCTTAAAGAAAGAAGTGGAAGAAGCTGTGGGAAAGAGAGTAAGAACAAGGGAGAAGGAGAGAGAAAAAAGAAAATTTTTACCCCACATAAAGGGTAGTCATTAATTCTTGCCAGGATGCAGTCCTCATAAATATAAACCTCCCTATCCCATCAAGAAGAGATTTAAAAAAAATACAGGGCCTACATACTTAGGCTTAAGTTTCTAAGTTTTCTCCAAGTGCATGGCATTATTCCTTGTTTGCCCCACTAACCAGTTCTCTCAGAGAACCTTTGAAACCTTAGATCATGTCTAGTGAAGCAATGAAGGCCATCTCTTGGTGTCCTTAAGTGTGTTTGTTGATGATGCCATCCAGAATCTGCTTTGTAAGTGGGCAGAAGCATGACCCAAGACTATTAAGGTTTCAAATTCAATTTCCCTATTTTAGAAAGATAGATTCTTAGGTTCTTACATTCCAGCAAACATGGAAAATTACAAATATATTAGATCAAATCCCAGAGCCTACACAACTTTGATAAAATAGAGCCAAGCAACATTGTGCCAGGAGAGTAAGAAGAAGGTGAAATGTTTGGGTGGCAATTATTGACCCCCACAGTTACAACCTGTGTAGTAACACACATGGGTGGAATCAACTGTCTCTACTTGAGGGTACAGATTTTTTCCTGTATGATTTTGTTGTGTGGAGCCTATATATTAGGGCATATAGAGAATATAGTCTCCTTTATTCATGCTTCCCTGGTTAAAACTTCTTACAGAAGAAATGGTTTAACAGTGCTCATGTCTAGACACTGAGAAGAATAGATGTCACTGAAATTTGTGACTAATGGAGGACGGGAGTCTTAGCAGGGGACTGAGCCAACAATGAGAAGAAAGAAACCTGTGGTTTGCTTTGATCTTGGCTGTTCAACAGAAGTCCACTTAAATTCCAATAATTTGTGTTATCAACACCAGAAAACTGATGGCAAAAGGACATCAGGAATGAACAAAATAATGACCATAAGATTGAAAATAGAGCAAACCAGTGGCATCATATAACTTCAAAACTTTAAATACTCCTATGACAGGAATTGCACTGTCTGGGAAAGAAAAAAGAGATCAAACAAGCATTATAGCAAGCCTACATCAGAACAGAAATAAAGTATAGTCAGTGTTGTCAAATGAGACCAGGATGCCCAGTAAGTATGGCCTTAATAACATGGGTGATTAAACCATTGTCATTTATACAAAAGTATTTATAACACACTTTAAATCCATAGAGTTAACTCAGTTAGGATCTTACACTTGCATGTTAAGTAAAAATGACAGAACTTTGAGAAGATATTAGAGAAGCAAGGGCTCTGTGAGTTAGCAAGCCTGCCTTCCATGGTGACAATAAAAGCAGCAGAGTTGTGCTTGTTGTATGGTGATGCCAAAAATAAGCATTTTCCCCAGAAGGGCTTCTGCTCATCATGATGGTTGGTGAAGGCAGAACAGAAACTCAAGCAGGGATAGCAGAGAGGACTTCTGTCTAAAACAAGAAGTATTTCTGAGGTGCTAAGATGGAACCCAAAGCTTTTATATGTTCGTCTAGGTATTCTATTAATGACCTAGATTGCCAGCTTACTATTTTCAATGTATGCAGACTTAAGTATTGTACACATGTGTAAGTCAGAGAACAACTTGTGAGAGTCATTTTGCTTCATGTGACTCCTGGGGATTGAACTAGGTCAACAAATTCAGGATCAAACACCTTACATAACTGTCATTATTCTCTTTCATAGGTTATGACATCTTTTGTGTGTTTGGTGCCAGAAACAGGGTCTGATTATGTAAGCCTGACTGGTCTGGAGCCCTAAGCAAAGACTAGATTAAACCTGTGGGTTAGTAAAGGCTAGTGAGAAGAACCACTCCAGCAATAGTTTTAGGGAACAGCATCTGTTTTACTGCTGATGAGCAATGATTTATATCCTATGATTGATATGCACATGACTTTAGACTGAAACATACTCATACAAACCACCAGAGTTTCTATGCAAAAGTTGGACATATAAGATGTGGATAGTGCAGACAAGTCAGCAGGCCAGCTACTGGCTATGTATGCTACTTTATAACCAAATGTTCTGACTTTGAGGAATAGTCAGGAGTATGATGGGCTATGCTTGTTACTAAAAAGCACCAGAGCATGCCTGCATTTTTTTCTTAAAATGTCCCCCTCTATATCATTTTACTTTCCTGAGTGGAGAGCCTCATGATCAAGGAGAAGGATATAGCAACCAATACTATTAAACCTAACAATTAGCATAGTTAAAGTAAAAACAGTATAAGTGGACACTTCACTGAGCCTAGCCAGAGAGCCCAATCTCCAGGACCTAGGCCACTGGCACAATCTGTGAAATTTTGGTGGTGTCATATGGTTCTTTGTGTTATTGTATGTATTCTTGCATTGGTGCCTCAAAGCTTTGCCTTTAATAAACTAGTGCATTGTGTTTTTAAAGAAAGAAGGAACCCAAGTATTAAAACTACAAATTCTAGATTGCTTTCAAATTGATTATGAGTATTACCCCTGGTTCCCAGAGGAGGATATTTTAGAAGAAGTATTGGACATTGCCCAAAATAGTATTAAACATGAAAAATCAATGTTCAATTTAAGGTTCTGTGGTCATTAACATGGACTGTTATCACACTGAGGAAGATAAAGAGGGTACTAATTATGAAAAACTCATTGTGAATTTCTTCAATAGATACAGCATTTATGATCAAACTTTGAAAATGGTGAAAGAGGCAAAGAGATGATTTTTCTTTATCAGGAAAAACCAAAAGTAAAAATAGGATCACCTGTCTGTGTGCTGAAGACAGCTCCCACAACTCCTTCTCTGCAGCCTCTTTTATATACATATCTTTAATTTTCTAAAATGATCAGGGGGCATGGGCTGATTAATTTTCTAATTAGACTAACCTTGAATTCTCTCCAATTTAGTGAATACTTAGGAGAGCCTATGATAAAGTGGACTTTGATTTCTAATTTCTCTCTGGCTTCATGAGGTGGTATTTCCAGAACAACATCAGCAAAATCAAAATGTTTAACAATTTTTGAGGAACCAAAATTTCCTCCATCTTAGAGTCAGCAGCTATGTTAGCAAACAGGTCAAGTAAAGCTAAGGCTAAATCCTTTTTCAGTTCCTAGAAACTTGCAAAAGAATGTTATCCAAAAGGACATCTGGGTTGGGGCCCTAGCCTAACTGCAGAATGTTCCAACCCTGTCCTGGGCCAGTCTATAGAAACCCAATCCTGACTCATCCTGATGAGAGGCCAAGTTAGCTATTGTTTCCTCATTTTTACCCCAGTTCATGGTTTTTGCCTATAAAAGATACGTGTATTCTCAACTCAGGAACTCCTCCTGGACTCATTGTACTGAGTGCTTGGACGAGTTCCCTGCCTGGCTTGTATTGTGCACTCAATAAACCTTGTGTTTGCATTTCAGATTCCTTGGACTCCAGTGATCTCTGGGCAGAACATTTGGGGGCTTGTCCGGGACCCCAGAGACGCCCTCTCCAACTGGAGTCCAGTAATGTGCTCAGTCTTCGTCTCAGTCTGTCCGTTCATTACTTCAGTCGGTGTCAGTGCACTGCGTCTGTATTTTGAGGCTCTCACTGTGGCAGATGTGCCTGTACAGTGATCTTGGAGGGGAGAGAGACACCTTGAACCCTACTTTGGACAAGGAGCCAATGGACCCTGAGCCATTTGAGGCCACCCCTGAGGTGACCATTCGATTCGCCCCCACCAGGAGGCATTTGTATTTGTAAAATTTGGCCGCCCCATGAGGAATGAAAGAGTAATTTGTGTGCCTTGTCCTGGGAAAAATTGTTGAAAGGCTTTGTGTATTTTGTCTGTGTTCTCACTGGTTTGCTGTCACAACTTCTTGGCATCCATTTTTGTTTAGGTCTCTCATCTCTCCCTATGGGGAGTGCCCTGTCCTCACCCTTAGACTTAACTCTTGCTCATTGGCAGGATGTCTAGGATACTGCCAGTAACAATAGTGGGATTGACAAGAAATGAAAATGGATCACCTTTTGTACTGCAGAATGGCCAACCTTCAATGTTGGCTGGCCAGTTGGGGGTATGTTTGACTCAGAAACAATACATCAAGTCAAAGAGATTGTCTTCTGGCCCTGGTCTGGCCACCCACACCAGGTTTCCTACATAGTTACTTGGAGGGGGCTAACAGACTAGAGGGCCCTCTCCCTTGGGTTAAACCTTTTTTGTCTCCTCAGATGCCTGCAGTTCTGGTTGCCAAATCAAGGATCAGGCCCAAGGACATGGGTGAGCCAAAACAGGAGTTGTCACCAGTTGTGCAGGGAGAAACACCAGAGACTGAAATCTTCCCCCTTCCTACTTTCCCAGACAGCCGCCCACCTGTTCCGTTGCCAGTATACCTCCCACAGGGAATCAGAGGGAAGTGCAGGTCAGCACAAGCCACCCACAGCTGACACATGTGGGAGGGACTCCACAACCTGATACCATGGTGGCCCTGCTCCCCCAACCAGCAGGTCCCCCTAGTGATGACAGGAATCAACCCTTTTATTATTGGCCCTTTGCCACCAGTGATTTATATAATTGGAAGGCCCAAAAACTCCCTTTTCTAAGGATCCCCAGGATTTAATCAACTTGTTGAAGTCTGTACTTTCCACTCACCAGCCCACCTGAGATGACTGCCAACAACTGTTAGGGGTCCTGTTCATGGTGGAGGAACAGAGCCAGATCTTGGAGAATGCCCGAAGATTGATGCCAGGTACCATGGGCACCCATTGAGAGACCTAGCTCTGATCATGACAACCTTTCCCTCCACTCACCCCACCTGGGACAGCAATACAGCAGAAGGTAGGGAGTGTCTCCAGGCCTATCGCCAGGCTCTTTGGGCAGGTCTGAAAGAGGTGACACACAAGCCAACCAATATGGCCAAAATTTACAATGTTAGACAGGGTGCAGATGAAAGCACTATTGCCTATTTAGAAAGACTTATGGCAGCATTTAATTAATACTCTCCCTTTGACCCAGAGTCAGAGGAAGCAAAACAGGCACTTATTTTAGCCTACATTTACCAGGCTGCCCCAGACATTAGTAAGAAACTGCAATCTCTAGAAAAACTAAGAAAGAAGAACCCCTAGGATGTAGTGGCAGTGGCAGAAAAAGTATACAGTAAAAGAGAGACAGAGGAACAGAAAGAGGACAGAAAGGAGAGAGAGAGGACAGAGGGGATAAAAGAGATAAGAAAGGAACCTTTCCAGGATACTTGAGTGACAACAAGCCCAGTTGGAAAGACTACTGTTGGCAGGGGAGGTTGGAGACTAAGATCACAACAGACGCCCCAGACCAATGCTGGGTAAGAACCAATGTGCCTATTGTAAGGAAGAAGGACACTGGGAGAGGGAATGCCCCAAGAATAAAAACTGAGGCAAGCCGAAGGAGCTAAATAGGCACATATACCATCCTGGCAGCCTTAAAAGAAGATGATAGTGACTAGGGGGGACAGGGTTCGATCCCTGAGCCTGAGGTAACCCTTAAGGTAGGAGGGAAGCCGGTCCAGTTCATGGTAGACACTGGAGCAGAGAGTTCTGTGCTCCTTGCCCTGAATATCCCACTCGCAGAAAGACAGGCCTGGGTACAAGGGGCTACAGGCACCAAGCCCTATTGATGGACTACCCGAAGGGCAGTTGACTTAGGCATGGGGCGGGCAACCCTCTCATTTCTAGTCATTCCTGAGTGCCCATACACACTATTGGGGTGGGACCTACTTGAAATTATGAAGGCCCAAATTTGTTTCTTGGCTGAAGGAGTCCAAGTGACCCACAAAATGGGAGAGCCAGTTCATGTCATGCTAACTATCCCCATGGATGAAGAACATAGACGCCACCAGTGTACCTGAACCCAAACTCCAGATCCAGGCCTGGTTCCAAAAGTTTCCCCCTGCTTGGGCCAAGACTGGGGGGATGGGAATGGCAAGACACCACCCTCCCATATTTGTAGAATTAAAAGCAAATGCTGACACAGTTAAGATCTGCCAGTACCCCATAACATTGGAGGCCAGACGAGGAATCATGTCTCATATCCGGCGGCTATTGGAACAAGGGGTTCTGCATTCCATACAATTGACCTGGAACACCCCCTTGCTTCCCATAAAGAATCTCCACTCCAATGATTATCAGCCAATCCAGGACTTCAGAGAAGTGAACAAATGGGTAGTTGACATTCACCCCACTGTGCCGAACCTCTACACCTTTCTCAGTTCACTGCCATCTAGAAAGAAATGGTATACCGTCTTAGATCTGAAAGATGCCTTCTTTAGCTTCCCTTTGGCCCCAAGCAGCCAAGCATACTTTGCTTTAGAGTGGCGTGATCCCGAAGTGGAATCAACGGGCAACTCACCTGGACCCAACTGCCTCAAGGATTCAAGAACTCCCCCACCATCTTTGATGAGGCATTGCATGAGGACCTGGTGAGTACGGTACAAAGCACCCCCAGATCACTGTCTTACAGTACATGGATGACCTGTTGGTAGCAGTCGATATATATGAAGATTGTCTCCTGGGGGACTTGGGGTACTGAGCATCTGCAAAGAAGGCTCAATTGTGCAAGTCCCAGGTCACCTATCTAGGGTACATCCTAGACGGGGGCAGAGGTGGCTCTCATAGGCCTGCAAAGAAACTGTGCTCAAAATACCGGCTCCCAGGACAGTGAAACAAGTTTGAGAATTCCTGTAGAAAACAGGATGGTGTAGACTGTGGATACCAGGGTTTACTGAACTGGCGAAGCCTCTATATGAGGTCATAAAAGCATGCTCACACATGACCTGGGGCAAAGACAGGCAGGCTGCATCTTATACCCTCAAGCAGAAATTGTTAGAGGCCCCTGCCTTAGGATTTCCAGACATCCACAAACCCTTCTATCTATGTGTCGACAGGGGTTAGTAAACGAGTTCTAGACCAAACCATTGGGCCCTGGAAAAGACCTGTGGCCTGTTTATCAAAGAAACTGGATCCAGTGGCAGCCGGATGGCCACGCTGCTTGTGTATTATTGCAGCAGTGGTGCTGCTGGTCAAAGACACAGATAAACTGACTTTGGGACAGAGTCTTACAATTACCGCCTCCCACACATTAGAATCAGTGTTCAAGCAACCCCCTGATTGATGGTTGAGTAATGCATGTGTGACCCACTATCAGGCACTACTTCTTATCCCTGCTAGAATAACTTTCCAGGCACCTGTGACCCTCAATCTGGTGACACTGCTCCCAGATCCAGATCTGGAAGCACCCCCTGCACAACTGCTCTGAGATACTGGCCCAGGTCCACTGCATAAGGCCAGACTTGCAAGATGTTCCATTGTCGGATGCTGAGGTCACCTGCTTCACAGATGGGAGTAGCTTCATCAGAGATGGACACAGGCATGCATGGGCTACAGTGACTACTACTGATGCCATTGTCTGGACCACAGCCTTATCCTCCAGCACCTTGGCACAAAAAGCAGAACTGATTGCTCTAACCGAGGCCTGGAAATGAGTAGAGAAAAGAAGGCTAACACCTACACTGACAGCAGGTGTGCCTTTGCCACCTTGCACATTCACAGAGCAGTTTACCTGGAAAGGGGCTGTTAATGGCAGAAGGAAGGCCATGAAAAATAAGTCAGAAATATTGGGCTTACTGGAAGCTGTCTGTCTTCCCAAGAAGCTGGCCGTCATGCACTGTCCTGCACACCAAAGACAGAAAGACTTCATCTCCAGGGAAATAATCTGGCAGACAAGGCTGCAAAGGAGGCCGCCATAGCAACACCAATGTTGCCAGTCCTAATTGACCCCAGTTCAAGGGAATTGCCCCCTCAGCCGGATTATAACGAAGAAGAAACATGATCAGCCCAACAGGTGGGAGCTTACAAACAGGAGGGATGGTGGCACCTGCCCAATGGAAAGATCTTCCTGCCACAACTCTTTGGTAAAAGGATGCTCAGATGCATACACCAAGCACCCCACATGGAGCCCAAAGGATGCGGGAACTGCTCCAGAGCTCCCCCTTAAGACTCAGACAAGCCAGCAGGCTCATCCAGGAGGTGAAGGAGAGCTGTCAGGATTGCAGGATCACTAATGCCAGTCGCTGGACCCATGAAAAAGGAAACTGTCTTTGAGGAATTTGACCTGGTACTTACTGGGAGGTTGATTTAACGGAGATTAAGCCAGGGAAGTTTGGATCTAAGCACTTGTTAGTGTTTATAGATACCTTTTCTGGATGGACTGAAGCTTACCCGACAAAGGAAGAGACAGCCCATGTTGTGGGCAAGAAGATTCTGGAGGAACTTGTACCCAGGTTTGGATTCCCAGTTACGATTGGCTCTGACAATGGGCCAGCTTTTGTATCTCAGGTAAGCTAGGGAATAATAGCCACTGCATTGGGGGCCAAATGGAAATTACATTGTGCACACCACCCCCAGAGTTCAGGATAGGTGGAAAGGATGAATCAGACCCTAAAACAGACCCTCACCAAATTAGCCTTTGAGACTGGCAGGGGCTTGGTGATGCTCCTCCCCTTTGTCTTGTTCTGAGTCTGGAACTCACCCTACCAGTTGGAATTTATCCCCTTGAGATCATGTATGGACACCCTCCTCCTCTTCTCCCTAGACTGCATATAGATTGGTTGCCCACCTTGATGACCAGGACCTCTTACAGGCCCTCCAAGGCTTGGTGAAGGCTCATGAACAACTCTGGCCTCAGCTACAGGCCATTTACACTTCTGCTCCCTCCACATGCTCCACAGGTTCTGCCCTGGGGACTGGGTTTTAGTCCGTAGACACCAGCACAGGAACCTGGAACCCCAGTGAAAAGGGCCTTCATGATTCTCACCACTCCAACTGCTCTTAAGGTGGACAAGATTGCTCCCTGGGTACATCATTCTCACATCTGAGGCACCACCCCATTCAACGTACCTGAATGGTGAGAGGCCAAACCAGACCCAGAAAACTCCCTGAGGCCGAGTGTCCACTGGAAGAAAGCTGTTTTGTTATATGTGATTTTTGCTGTGTTGAAATGGAAATCTTACTTTTTTATTAAACAGAAAAGAAGTGATGTGGACTATCTTTCTGTAGGCTATGAATATGTTTTTATTACTGGTTAATAAAGAAACTGTTTTGACCTATGGCAAGGCATCTTAGAGGCATAGATAAAAGAGGAGAACAAGGTAAAATGGAAAATCTTTAGGCTGCCACTGGAGAAAGAAAAACATGATGGGACACAGATAAAGCCATGGGACCACATGCCAATATATAGATTAATAAAAATGGGTTGAGATAAGTTGAAAGAGAGCTAGTCAGTAATGAACCTGAGCTCTAAACCAAATAGTTTGTAATTAATATAAACCTTTGTGTGATTATTTGAGACTAAGCATCTGTAGAACTGGTGGTCTGGACCTCAGTGTCTGCCTCCCAAATGCTGGGATTAAAGGCATAAGTCACCACCCCTTAACCTTCAAGGCCTATCTTTGTCTTCTGATATTTTAGGCTATTTTTATTAAATATACACCACCACAATTTGTGTGAAGGATGTTCTCTTCTCTTGATCCTTTAGTAAATGCTTAAATTAATGCTTAATTTTCTAGTAAACTAAAATTAATAATTTTGAACTGTATCAATGGGTATGTTTGGAAAAAAAAGGACAGGAAAGAACATGACTAGGCATGGTGGAGGAGACAGAGCATAGCCAAAGGCAAGGGTATCTGGGGAGTCCAAATAGACACGACCAGGCTGAGACCTTTCATGTGAAGAGATGAGGAAAAGGATGGGAGAGTGATAAAGAGGGGAATCAGGTACAGCAGCCAAGAGGCCAAAAGTACAATAAAGATGTGTAGCCTAATGATCTGAATGATATATGGAAGGGGCCCTGTGAGAAAAGCAGCCCAGACTATGGGCTAAAGAATTCATGGTGGAAGGTAGGATGTACACACTATCCCTGTAACAGGCAGGTAGAAGGTAGGATGTACACACGATCCCTGTAACAGGCAGGTAGAAGGTAGGATGTACACACTATCCCTGTAACAGGCAGGGACTGAGAGATGTTGGGAGAACGTGGCAGCAAAGTCAAGCTTTGGTATCTTCATTGGTTTACCCAGGCTTGAAACTTAGCATCCCAGGCTTTTGTTGATAATAAATGAATGCTAAGGGGTGATTTAAATGTCTTAATTAGAATTAATGTCTTTGTGACTAGAAACCATGGCCATGGCCCTTTATATAGAAAAACTTAATTGGAATTGTTGCTTACAGATTCAGAGGTTTGGTACATTATCATCACAGTGGGGAGCACTACCACATGCAGGAAGATACCATGTCAGTTACATATTGATTAAAAGGCAATAATAAATAACCTCAAACACTGGGCTGTATCTTGGGCATATGTCAAACCTAAGCTCACTTCACAGTCTCACATTTTATTCAATAATATTACACCTACTCCAACAATGCTATACCTCCTAATTGTACCACTCTATTTGGGGGCCAATTTTTTCAAACCACTTATAGTAACCATATATGACTACTTTCTGATAGCATATATAAATATATAGCTGGGGAACCAAAAAGTTGGGATGTTGGCAAAACCTAGGAAGAGCAGGCTGTTTAACTTTTTGTCCAGCTCTTTAGGACCATATCTGGCTATGGACATGCAGGCAACAGTTGGAGCAGTTTAGAGCTTTTAATTGATTGAAAATCTGTTGGAGTATATATAACATAAAGTTAAAACTTCAGAGAATTTTTTCCTTAGGTGTACATGCGATACTTTTAGGCCCAATTATGTATGTGAAGTTCCAAGAATTATAAATTATGTAGTTTCAAGAACAGAGAAAGAAGAGTCCAGCCTCAGGAATAGGCAGATTGTGCAGACTTGATTGGCAGGAGTATATATGTGAAGTCTATTTGACCAGTGAGAAGGGAATTCAAGTCAATTCCTTATAACTTACAAGAATTTTTTAAGTTTATAAAAAGGGGTACAAATTTCAAGGTTAGCATTACCAATGTAATCTGTACACATTGTAGAAAGACCAGTAGACTCACACCTTTGTTTCATAGTAAAGGCTTGAGGATCTAAAAATGATTCTGGGTTAAAAGCATGAATGTTCAATGTGACCATAGATAGTACAGAAACTTTCCATGTAGCAGAATGACAAAAACTCACTCAATCTTGATTTCAGCATAAATACAGCAGGGCCTCTTTCCCACCTTTTAGGAGACTGGATCTGTGTACATGAGCCCAAAGTATTTAGAACGATGAGGAGGACTTTTAAGTCTATGCTTAGAAAATAACCAAAGGGAATTTAAAATCTTAACCTTGTGACCTATTTATTATTATAAGTAATAATAAAAGCAGTGCTTTCTTTGACAGAGCTAGATTAAGAGCTTTTTAGAATTCAATTAATTAATGTTAAAAATATGAGCATAGTGGGAGAAAGAGATGTGAAACATTTTTATTCTTTTCATATACTTTAAATCACTTTTTTTTAGCACAACATATACTTTCATACACATAAACTTGCATTTGCACACCTTAAAACACCTTCTTATACCCTAAAATGATTTACGAGATCCTCAGTGCTTAAGCTTTAAATGTTACACCTTTTTCTATCCAAATGTTCTTCAGGAGACACAGGTTGTTAATTAATGAGAGCAGTCATTACAAAGTTAGTTCCTTTAAATAGAGGTATAGTAAGAAGTTACACTGAAATGTGTTTTGTGAGTTGCTCCTTTCTAGTCTGCTTAGTAGCACTATGAAAGTGAGGCCTGATTTTTACACACAAAGAAAACTGAGAAGGCACTAGAAGTCTTGGGAAAGGATCTGGTAGCTTGCTGCCAATAAATCTACAATTAGTCAATATCCTTAGAGATTTGATAAATTATAACTGGAAATGTAATTTAAATAGTCTAGTATCAAAGTGACAGAGACCCATTATATAGACTTGTTACATTAGGTACTTGTAGTTTCTATAATTTCACTGGGGGCAGTAGTAGTAAATCTTTGGCTGTCACAAAGTGCAGTATAATACTTTGGCTGCCAGACCTGGGTCTGAGTTTTTTTTGTTTTTTTGTTTTTTTTTTCTGAAGAGGACCAACGTGGGGGTATGATCTTACATCAACTGGGCAAAGTACAACAATTAACCTAACAGTGTCTGCACTTTGAACAGAGCCCTGACCCACTTTCTGGAGTCCTGGCCAATAAATAAGCAATAACCTGACCTGCCAAATGTAGTAAGAAATTTCTGGCCTGGTGTAGTGCTGAGGTCTGGACTAGTCCTCAGCCCAGCTTCTGCTTCACCCCAAGTAATCACACAAAGACATATTAATTACATGCTACTTGGCCTATGGCTCAGGCATATCATTAGTTAGCTCTTGCATCATAACCCAATCCCATTAATCTGTCTTGCCATGTGGCCCATGGCTTACCTGAATTCCCTCACATCTTCCTCCTCGGCAGCAGGTAACATCATCTCTTGGTAGTAGCTTGCAGCATCTCTGACACAGCCATTTCCCTTCTTTATCTATGCTCAGATTTCCCACCTGCTTCTAAGATGACTTGCCATAGCCCAAAACAGTTTCTTTGTTATCCAATGATAATTTACAGTGTATAGAAAGACATCTCACATCACTTCCCCTTGTCTGTCTAAACAAAAAAGAAGATTTCAATTTCAACACAGAAAAATCACATATAACAAATAACTACCAAGCAAGAATTTCAGTTACAATATCTAGTCTATTTGTATTTAGCAAAATTAAAGAAAATATTCTATTATCTACCTTATCCTTGTTAGTCCATAGTTTTATATCTAATTTACCTTTTATTATAACTAAGGAAAACTGTAACTATTTGATCTTCAGTTACATCAAAGGTCACAGAACGATATAATGTTACCCGAGTAAGAAAGGGTATTATCAACAACTTCCAAATTCTAGAAATGACAGAGACATATGACTACCTGGACAGTCACCCCAAATTTCTTTGTAATGTTGGAGCATCTATTTTTCAGCCTACAGGCCTAGAGTGTCAGGCAGACTCTTTTTGAGGTAGGAAATTTGAATGACTATTCTATCCATTTTGGCATAGGTCATCAGTCACTTCTCCTTATATCCTGCAAGATGTCTGGCAGTTTTCTCTGCAAAGCAGGAAACTGAAGGATCACCTAGGATTATTGTGACAAACTTCGGTGGTCATTTTGCAATGGGTCCTGCCACTTTGTAAATCATACTTTCAGGCAGTTGAGGCAAGAATACCTTCATGCCCAGTGGCTAATTTTTGCCACAAAGAAAGTAAACTCCATGTGGACTTTCTTTTATGCCTATCACCCTCCTGAAGTAGATTGGTGCTGCCAGGAACAGACATGTCTCACTGTCCAGAAGAGTCTAAGTTCTTTAGATAATTTAAATGCCATATTCTGTAGGTCTTTGAAGTATTTGAAGATTACCTATCTAATTAAAATATATCTTTGTATACCTAAAAAATCTAACTAACATGACTATAAATTTGATTAATGATTAACTATTAATTTCTTAACTATACATTATAATTTTAAAGAAATTGCATATATTAAATAAAAATAGAAATATACATATATTATAATAAAATCAACCTCAAATTTGTATCATTAAGCCAAAACCTATACCAATGCAAAATACTTTGAGATTAACAGCTGTTTTTGGATTAAAGTGGATTCAATAATCTATTGTTTTCATTTCTGTATCACGTATCCTTTTTTCCCTAGAAAGAGATTGACTATGACTGTTAACCATTTATAATGAAAACAAACACTTATAAATAATATTTTTGGAATTTGGGCATAGCTTTCTGTAAATTATTTCATGCTAATTGGGGGTGCTGACAATTTTATGGGGTTAGTTGGCTTTCTTGAAGCTGATGTGGCCATCTCTTCCCATCAGAGATTTTTCAGGGGGTCTTCCTCAATCAAATCTCAATTTTTGTTAACCTGGAATAAATTCACAGCCTCTCATTTTCTATGAAAATAAAAAGAAAACCTCTTCTCCAAAGTATCGTATCTTTTGACTTGAATTTTAAAGTCAACTCACTTACAAAATACATAGGTTGGATTAATCCCATAGCATTCATAATGAAATGTCTTTTAGCAGCTCTTACTACTTCCTTTGCAGTCAAAAAACTTAGAGACAAGATAATAACATACAGTGTCCAGACACTTTGTAATTTCCAGCTTTACATGGCTTATTATTGTTTTTCCCTATATCTTAAAAAAATGTTCTTGAGCCTTTTTGTTATTCTTTTCTTTCTCAAGCCTACATATTTTTAAACACATTGCAAACCATTTGGAGTTTTTTTTTAAAATTTTGAATCTGTCTTTATTGTATATTTTTTTAAAAAAACTTTTTCAATTTCTGACCACACCTTTAATCTGCCAAGGTGTGGCTAGGATTAAAGGCTGATCTATGGCATCTGACTCCACCCAGCTCCACCTAGCTCCTTTGTGTGTGAGAGTTTTCCTTCAGGGCAGCATTATTGGCAGGGACCATGTTTACCATCCCAATTCTGGGGAATTTTAGGATCCACACTGTCACCAAATAGAACGCCTCTGCCCACTGCCCATAAACTGGCATCAGGGCCTCTTAAAAGAGCCACACAATTTTTGCTGCTATGGCTGAGTCAGGAATCCTCACTTAAAAAGGCTGTGTCTCTGTTTTCCTCCAGTATTAAATAGAGCTGACTCCCCAAAATGATGCTAAGAAGCCATCTTTGACTCTGTTTCCTTTTTGGTTGTGAGAAGAGTAATTTTAAATCTGTCATAAGCAGCTTGTGCTTGTATCAAGGCTTCTGTGAGACTTTGGGAACACATGTTGCAGCTCAGGCTACACACAGCACCCACCATTATGTAATTTAAGCCTACACACCATGCAGTCTCTGTACCACAGTCCCTTGAGAGACACAACTGGGAAACTGCTTTTGGCTCCTTTTCTGTGCTCTAGAACAATTTTTAAGCTTTCAAAGGCTTTATACGGATGTTTGTGCCCCACATTGGGCACCAGTTTTAGTAAGAAGCTTCTGGCCTGGCCTAGTCCCCAGGTCTGGACTGGCCCTCAGCCTAGCTGTCACTTCATCTTAAGTAATCACAAAAAGGCTTATATCATTACATACTGCTTGGCCAATGGCTCAGGCATATTGCTAGCTAACTCTTGAATCGTAACTCAACCATTTCCATTAATATGTCTTGCCATGTAGCCCAAGGCTTACTTGATTTTCCTGACATCTTCATTCTCGGCAGCAGCTCATACCATCTCTGTCTGACTCCAACCTTTTTCTCCTTAATCTATGCTCAGATTTCCCACATGCTTCTAAGATGACTTGCTATAGGCCAAAATAGTTTCTTTATTATTTAATGATAACTTACAGTGTACAGAAAGAATCCCACATCAGCCGTGTCCTGACATCAAGCCTTCTTTAAGAAAAGACTCCACCCTTTAATTTTTCTTTTCTCTCTTCCCTCTCTTCTCCTGCTGGAGACTACGTGCTTCTCTGAACCCCTCTCCCCTCTTCCTTTCTCCCCCTCCCCCACCCTAATAAAGTCTTAACATGAGCACAGTCTATAAGGGTGCCTCTTTCTATAGCTTCCACCCACTGCTTGCTTGTCTGGGGCTGTCTTCCACTCACCAGGTACCACCTCCTGAGTATTACAGCATTGGTGCTATGACTAGGGAGGGGCTCTCCTAGCATTTGTCCTGTCCACTGGCAATCTGAAATGCTGAAATCTTCATTGGTAAGCTCCCCTTTAATACATTTTCCATAAATGAGAATTCATCTTTCGGATCTTCCACCCTGACCCCCACTGCTTTGTCAACCTTGGAGAGCTTGAACCATCTTGTGGTACCATTGCTTGATTATTGTAATATTACAGTCCTTGGGTCTTTTGCTCACTCATAGAAAATGCAGCTAGCTTTGTCAAAAATCAGGTCCTCAAAGGTGTGTGAATTAAAGTCAGGTTCTTTGATTTGATTACATTGATCTACAAGTCTGTTTTTATGACAGTGCCAGGCTGTTTTAATTCCTATAGTTCTATATTGTAGCTTGAAGTCAGGGGTGGTGATTCATCCTCAAATTCTATTATTGAGCAGAATTGTTTTGCCAATTCTGGGTTTCTTGTTATTCCACATAAAGTTGAGTATTGTTATTTCAAGGTCTGTAAAATATTGTGTTGAGATTTTGATGGGGATTGGCTTGAATCTGTAGATTGCTTTTGCTAAGATTGCCATTTTTACCTCTAGATCCTTCCTATCCAGGAGCATAGGAGATCTTTCCAATTTCTGATACCTTCTTTAAGTTTTTTCTTCAGTGACTAAATTCTTGTCAAATAGATCTGTCACTTCTTTAATTAGAATTTCTCCAAGATATTTAATGCTATTTGCACCTATTATAAAGGGTGATACTTCCCTGATTTCTTTTTCAGCCCTTTTATCATTTGTGTATAGGAGGGCTATTTTTTTTTTTGAGTTAATATTGTACCCTGCTACATTGCTGATGGTTATTTTCAGCTTTAGGAGTTCCATGGTAGAATTTTGGGGGTCACTTATGTATACGATCAGATCATCTGCAAATAGAGATAGTTTGATTTCCTCCTTTCTAATTTGTATCCCCTTAATCTCCACAGAGATGGCTGACTAGAGCTAGTGGGAACTCATTGACTCATAAATAATTGCTGAGGAACCTTCAGGGAAAAGAATTAAACCCTTCAAAAGTAGACAACTGTCAAAAGGCATGGGAAATTTGTGGAGCCTTTTTGAACTGACATCTCAAAGCCCATTTCCTATAGAGAAATGTCTAACCCAGCCTTAATATTGGGATGAGGGACTTAGACTTACCTCAACTGAATATTCCAGACTGAATGGACCCACATTGGGACCCCTTGACTTCCTTGGGGAATGGATGGGGGATGGGATAGGAGAGGCTGAGGGAGGACTAGGAGGTGCTGGGAGGAGGGAAGGAAGGGGGAACAGTGGTAGATATGAAAAAACTTTTAAAATAAAAAAAATGCAACTAGCTAAGGGCTTACACTCACACTTTACCCAAATTTTATGTATTTTGTAGTTTAGTTATAAAAACAACAAATACGTAATTTCCTTATAATTTTCTTGGCTTGTTGCCATGTGATTCAGAAGTCTCTCTTCAAATCTTTGATGTTAACATGGTGTTTCATATAAAATTCTGAGTCTTCTAGCACATTTCTTATGAACAGATGATTGATTTTATCATTACCTTGTGCTAGAGAGCATCTAGACCCTTATGAGATCTGATACTTTTTGTGTACAGTGAATGGTTTCTACTTTTGATTATTTGTTATAGTTGAATAAATTACCAAAGTTAATACAGAGTCATACGAAATAAGTCCAGTCATTTCAGTTATATATTAAAAAAACCTTCCTGCATACTGATTTTCAGTAATTATATTAAGAGATTCAGGAAATCATAATAATAATATCATAAGAATGGCATACAGCTCTAGTTTTTTAAAATGAATCTTAAAGACTTGGAGCCACCTATTTTTCCCAAATTATAACCTGCCTCTCCAAATTTATTTTTATTAATGAAGAACATAGGCAATCAAGAAATTGATGCCCTTTTTACTGTATGAATTAGAATTCAATTAGATCTCTTTATAAATTGAAGTCTCGTGCTTTGGGGATATTATTTTTAGTCTTTTCTAAAAAATTACTGCAAATTCTTTACCAATATTTATTGTCTACCCACAACAAGGTAATTTTAGCATGAGTAAAATGTACCAAAATTTCTTATGTGCCTATTTCTGCCAATTGATAAAGACTCATTTTTCCATTCAGAATCAGTTGAGAAACCCTTTTTTACACGGGTCTTTAGCTTTTGGATCTGTTGTGTGCTAAAAATATTAATCCTACAATATCTTCTATTTTAGAATTCTATAAAAATAAATAGAAGGCAAAAAAATTCAATCAAGCTTTGGGTCCATGTGACTTACATATGTACTCTGCAAATTATTTTCTACAAGAGTCAGTTCTCTCTCAGCCTCAGCTGTTAGTTTTATCAGGATATTCAAGTTCTTATCACCTTGTGAGATTTAAAATAAATTACTTAGTTCTTGAGCAGTTAATATGATTGTAGACTATGTACTGTCAATACCTTCCAGAAAATTTTGAAAATATTGAGATTTCATAATTGATCTCTCCAGATTTTTACATTGTATAAACCTATCTTATATCCTAGATAATTGAAAAAAATACATTTTTATATTTTTTTTCAGGAGCAATTTGTAATCCCCAGAAAGACAAAATTCTGTTTACTTCATCAAACTATTTTTACTAATATTTTAACTGAATTTTACTTATCTACATCAGCCAGTATATCAGTCATATAAAGATAAGTTTTAGATTGAGAAAACTGTTTATGAATTATTTTTAATAGCTATTTTACAAAATGTCAACTCAAGTGGAAGTCCTTAACATTCCTGTAGAAGAATTTTCCATTGATACTTTTTAACAGGTTGAGTAGTATTGTAAATAGTCACTACAAAGACAAATTTTTCTCTATTCTCTTCTTGTAGAGGTATAGTAAAAAAGCAGTCTTTAAAATCACTATAATAGACTATTTCTTAGATGATAAAGGAGGCAGTGGAATTCCAGGTTGTAAAAAGTCCATGGGATGAATTATCTCACTTATGACTTAAATCTGTAAACATTCTCTATTCTCTAGCATTTCTTTTAATGAAAAATATGGGAAAATTTCAAGGACTGGTCTATTCTTTAATATTGTTAAGCACTGAGTTTCTCCTGTATCAGTTGTTCTAGAGCCTTTAATATTTAATTTTTATCTTTTTGATATCAAAGGCCATTGTTTTACCCACCCAGTTAACTATTTTAAAGGTAGGGCTGTTGGTATCTCAGAAAGTTTAGCAGCATCTCCATTGCTTATGTATAACCTGAATGGTCACTGAATGCTATTGTTAATAACTTTTAATTTTTTTCTCAGAAATATTATTTTTAGGTTGTTTCTGAGATTGTAGGACTATTAATCTGTGTTTTACAATTTGTAACAAATTATATCCCCAGAAATTTATGGCTACATTAGCCACAGATGGTTTTAATTTTCCTATATGTCCTTCTGGTCCTATATACTTGACTTATCTTGCACTTTTTTAAAAAATCTGAGGTAAAGTTCTACTACCTAGAAACTGAACATTTATCTCCTAAAATGGCCAATCTGGATGCCAAAATTTTGGTAAAATTATTTTTACATCTGCTTCTGAAACTTTTAATTCCAATGCCACGCATTTATATTTTTCTTTTGGTCTCTGATCATTTATAGGAGTTTGCCAATATACTTATTTTCTTGTCTCCCATGAATTTTCATTTTTTTGTACTGAAGCTCTTCTGTTTTTAATTACATCCAGAAGAGTGCTTTTAACAACAGGTATTACTTTTTAAAATTGTTCTGTAGATGGATTTCTACGATGCTGATAGTTGCTGAGAGCTGTATAGCTTGGTCTCCAATTAGAATTAGACTACCTGTCCAACAGTTTTCCTCAGGACAAGGCACCCATAGAAATGGACTTCCACTTAGCAAGAACCAGTAGTACATGGGACAGATTAGGAATCTTCAAAATTCCTGCAACTTGCAGACTCTTTTCTCTCTAATTATATTGGTGTTTCTTTATGTGCTTTTCAGTTTTCCTTTTTCAGTCACACATGTAATAGCTGTAATTTTTCCTTGGAAATTCTACTTTTAAAATATTTTTCTTTAAATTTCAGCAGGGGGCTAATGTTTCTAAAATCTTTTATCTGGAATTACTAACTACAGGTCCTAATTTCTGGAAACTTTTCTGACTCAATAGAGACAGGTACATATGAGAAAACAACACTTGGAACATTAAACATGCCTCACAGTTCTGGAAATGAAAGTAAGGCATCTATACACATGATGTGGGAATGCCTTTCTGTATGCTGTGAATCTCAATCTTTAAATAAAGGAGCTGTTTTGGGCCATGACAGGCACCATAGAAGAAGTAGGAGGAGGAATCAGAATAGGTAGGAAAGGAAGGGTGGAGTCAGAGACAGATCAAGTAAGCTGCCCAAGAAAAAACATATAAAAAACACAGGTGAGCCATGGGCCACGTGACAAACAGATTAATAAAAATGAATTGATTTAAGATGTAAGAGCTAACTAACAATGTGCCTGAGCCATAGACCAAACAACATAAAGTTAATATAAGCATCTGAGTCATCTTTGGGGCCAGAGCGGCGGGCACTTGTACTTCGATATAAATCTGAATTTGTAACTATTATATAAAGCTGAATCTGAAATTGCTATATTTTATGGATGCTTCTACCTCTGTTTAAAATATTTGCACATCATTGTCATGTACACTATGCAATTACTACCTTCATTTAACTATACTAGATATAATGTATGATTGCACTAGTTATGATATATGCACAAGATGTTTTATATACCTCTGTTTAGACATGTATTTACATGTCTAAAATGCTGTGGCCACTTTACCTGGTAATATACCCCTGGCTAATGTTTGATAGTCCTACTAAAGGTCACTGTTCAGGGATTGTACACCCTTTAAACAGGTATTCTAATTTTTAGTACAGGGTTTGTTCCTTAAGACGATAAAAACTACTCTCAACATTACTTAAGGTACCATATCCCGGTCATCTCAGATACAGGTTAAAATATCATAGATAGACAGGAATCTTCAACCATTTCATAGACCCAGAGAATATGGCATTTAATATTTGAAATTCGGCCATGAGAGACACGATGACTCCTGGTGTCACTGCTCCCTTCACGAGATGGTGTTGAGCATTGAAGATACTCCATTGGAATTTGTTCTTTTGGCAGAGAATGGCCGGTTGAGTAAGGAACTGTCCTTACCTTGATTGCTGACAGTATACACATGGTGTCAAGCTGGACGAACAAGTTGATGGATGGAGACTGACAAAACCTGCCTGGACAGGATAAGACAGTCCCTCCAAAATGGCCCTGCTTGTGAAAAGATCTGTCAGATACCATAGGCCTGTAGCCAATATGATAGATGCTCCAACAGCGCACAAATCCAGGTAGCTGTGTTGCTGTCCTCTCCCAAATTTTGGAAGCCAGACTTCCATGTACTTCTGACTTTCAGGTGATTCACCTTCCTTCTCAGGTCTTGAAGAGGTTGAAGAATAGGTATTTAAGGTTATCACCCTATTATCCCTTAGATAAGAACACTCAGTTGTTGAATTTTCACTTTCCCAGATTAACCTTTTGAAGTAATTTATACACCCTACCATCTACCAATATTCTAGAACTATATGATGCGCCTTATATAGGTTAGGTTTTGATTGGAATTTGTACTTTGTCCTCTCCTAGATACTACCTCATAATAATTCTTATTATACATAGTCTTAGTTTAGAACCTTCTTAGTTAGACAAAAGGGGGAGATGTGGTGGGATTCAGGTGTCAGCTGATAAGGTCCAAAGACGCTTATCCAGGGTCCCGGGCCCCTGAAGGGGGCGTGGAAACCCCATTGAAAAGGGGCTTCTGGGACACAAGGCCCTCCTGCCTGGTTCCTGGCTGCTGGAGAGACAGGATTGGAATCCATCGTCCGTCCATCGCTCGTCCACCGTTCCAGACTCCAGTCCCTGTTCAGGTGCTACTATAAACTGTTACCTGTACCGTGAGTGTTGGTTTATATTTTAATAAATATCTATCCTGCACTGGTGCCTTCTAAGTAAACTTCGCATACATACACAGAATATGGAAAAGGCCTCAGGGACACACATAGTGGCAGCTGTTGTAAGTTCTTTGGATACTAGTTATATAGAATCAATGATAAAATTTAGTATATTCCAATGGAGGAAAAGCAGTGTAAAATACGAGATGGAAAGATCCATTTTTTAAATACACTGGAGCTTATGTTTGTGGAAGAAATATGAAATAATGAGGTGAGAACAGAGCACCCTAACAAAGTCTGCCTTATATAAAGATCAAGACCTAAAGGAAAACTATAAAATCATATCTTGCAGACATGAACGAACTGTCTGGGTGTGATTATTGTTACTATTAAAGTATCGTACCCATGTCTATTACTTTTTAACTCTGTAACCACATCCAGCTGCCAGCTGACACAAGTGTAGTGAGAGCAGGCTGTGTCTGGCTTGATTTTTAGTTAAGCCTGAAAAGATGCTGGACTGTGTCTAGAGTAAGGTTATATAGAGGAAAAAGGAAAGTACATTTTGGAAAGCAAAAAAGAAACTACGGTGCTTTTATGATTATATGATATATTCTTTAAAATATGATGTATTTCACAAAGATAAGAAATAGAAGCCAATAATAAAACCTTTACAAATACTGTGAGCAATCAGGGAAATGGAAAGAAATTTTTCCTTCCTTCCTTCTCTACTCAAAGCCTTGTTTTTGTCTAGCCACCTTTACTCCCCCCAAAACACTGTGTCCTGTCTTTTAAGTTACCATAGGTAGATATGGTAACTTAAGTTTATTGCAAATTGGGATTTAGGAGTGAGACCTGGCAAAAGGTGGAGAAAGCAAAGGAGTAGGCCAGCTACAACATGCACACGCCCTGCACACAGTCTTCACTGACTAGTGCTTTTCTCAGCTCCCTCATACAACATCATTTGGCTATATTCAATATTAAAAATTGCTCTATTTTTAAGCATACTTTGTTTTCGGCTTACTAGGTTCACTTTTTTACAGGGATTCAGGTATGTTTTAGGTATGAGTGGCATTAGAATGTTATTTAACACTACACCACTTAAAATATAATCTGATTCTTGAGTTAGCATATGGCTGATATGGGATGTCTTTCTGTACACTGTGAATTATCATGGCTAATAAAGAAACATTTTTGGTCTATGGCAGGGTATCTTAGGAGAAGGCAAGAAATTCATGCATAAATAAAGGGAAAAAAGGTAGAGTCAGAGAGATGCTGTGAGCTGCCGCTGAGACAGCAAGGTGTAAAGAAACTCAAGTAAGACATGAGCCATGTAGTAATACATAGATGAATAGAAATGGCTTAAGATGCAAGAGCTAGCTATCAATAAGCCTGAGCATTAGGCTAAACAGCATGTAATTAATATAAGCCTTTGTGTGACTATTTGGGGCAAAGCTGCAGTAGGGCTGTGGGTCCATACCTTGGGGCTAGGTCAGAACAGACAGGTCAGAAACTCTTACTACATATGGCTCCCTGTCCTCTAGCTGGTTTAAAGTTTTCTTCAAAAATCTTTATTCCATATCAGGTGAGCCATGTGCTGTGTAACAGAGAAAAGATACCAATAATAGATAGATAGATAGATAGATAGATAGATAGATAGATAGATAGATAGATAAATAAATAAATAAATAAATAAATAAATAAATAAATAAATAAATAAATGGGCAGGTTATTCCCAATAAGAACTACTATAGCTACTCATCTCATACTCTTTCAGTTTTGGTAACTTCTCTAAAACTTTCTCTAAGGTATAAATCTTATCTCAAGACTTGTAAAATGATTGTGCAAACTTTCTGTACCTCAAGATTTGAAAGCACGTTGGGTCTGATTCAGATTCTATAAAATCGATAATAGAAGGGTTAATTTAAAACTTATAACACTACGATTGATAGTTAAAATTCTATACATAGGCAATCTTAAAAAAATATGGCTTCCTGACATCTTAGATGCTGTTCTGCCACTGGGATGGAAGTAGTCACATGATTGACATGCATTTCTGCTAGGGTTAGAAAGGATTTTCCCATGTAACATTACTTCCATCTGGTGGTAAAAATGACTACATGACATCAGCCATCCTCTTCGCTGTGAGGCCCAGTGCAGATAATTTTTTCACCCCTTTTAACCTCAGCAACCAGCTTTAACCCATAGTGCCCTCTTAATCTCCATAGTCTCTGGTTTTCCCTTGTCCATTCTCAGCAACAGGCTACCTACTCAGTCATGGTTGAGGCAGTCCCAGACCAGCACCCTAACTAAAATTACAATATCCCAGGGAGCATCTTTGTTCTAGATCAGTTTGTAACTTGCATCCTGGTTGGCCACTCCTAAAAAATCTAAGAGGTCATTCAGGACAAACACAGTAACTAGTCTTAATTTTCATACCACCTTACAATGGCACTCTTAAAATCTTACAATATATCAGTCTGAAAACCAAGACTCCAGATGGAAAATAATTCCCTATGATCTACTTTTCTTTAAATTTTCCTGATATTAGGGCCAAAGTCAACTATCTAGAGAAAGGACACCTGACTCTACAAGCAAAAGTCTTAGCAATAACCTTTAAGTAGTAGCATGGGAGAAATGAAAAAGACTAAAACCAGAAATGCCTGTTGCTAGGATAGGCCTCTCCACTGGCCATAACAGCTGCTAAGGCTCCATGGCTTCCCAAACCTGAGAGCCTCTGAATTTCTATTTTAAATGCAGTCAGGAATGTCACCAGGCTCAGGCCTGCCTGATCCCTCATAGGCCACCCACAACATATTGAAGATACCATCAAAAATTACTGATTGCTCAAATGGCCCTCATGATGTGGGGGCATTAAGCCCAGATGTCCTTCAGCTGACCTTTAAATTTAGCCATGGATTATTAAAGGGTTCTGGGCTCCCTTGGTCTCTCTCACTGGGATCCTCAAGTAGACATAACAGTATCAGGACAATTTGTTTTTCTCTTTCTGGACACTGAGATCACCTATCTAGTTCTGATGGAGTTTAGAGATCCACATCTTGTCCCCCTATTGTCAGGGAAGGGTGACAGCTTTAGCAGTCTCATCAAACTTCATAAAACATATCACCCATGCTCAATCCGCAGTCACCATAGCATCAGGGGACTTAAGACTCTTAACTTTTAGAAAAAAATTATGACATTTGTTCCACCCACAAAATAAACATACTCTCTGAAGTGCTCTTCAGAGCCACACTACATGTGCAATTCTACTTTCTAGGACACATACACAGTTTTTTCCTCCTCTACCTGCTCTAACCATTTATCTCTCCTCTTATACTGGGTGTCACTATAGAGCTCTCCTATCTTTTTTAGCCTTTACTACAAAAGTAACATAGGTGGGCCAAAATAGCTTACCCTTTTTAACTATAAGTATAGCCTGGCTTCCAACAGTCAAGGTACTTTTCTCTTCAGAGCTTTAACAATTTTGGTGCTGAAACCCAGGGATGGGTTTCCATCAAAGCTGTAATGCTTACACTCACAGCTCTGCCCACTTACAGCACAAATAAACCAGATACTATGTCACCTATAGCTCATCAAATACTTTGTCTATTTGGCCCTTCATAAACAGCCACCATGCTTTCCTTGTTCTTAGGGTCTCTGTTGGCACATCTTTGGGATTACAAAAGTTTGCGGATGCCTGGCCATGCCCAGTAATTCATAAAGTCAACATGAGTTTTATTATCAATTTAGGGGATGCCCAATGTTAATTTGTGACCCTCCCCACACTTGCTCACACACAAAAACAGCACACACAAAAATACAACCAGGGGCCAGTGAGATAATTTTGTGGGTAAAACACTTGCTACCTAGCCCGTCTTTCTGCCAGAGTTCTATCCCCAGGAATATTTGTGGGATATTTTTTACCCTTGAAAAGATGTATAGCTGTGATTGGTATAATAAAAAGCTAAATGACAGATCTGGGCAGGAGAGCAGAGGAAAGACTTCTGGGCAGTGAGAAAACTATGGGAAGAAAGAGGTTGAGTCTCCAGCCAGATGTGAAACTATAGACAGACATACAAAAAAAGGATTGAAGTAACAGTTACGTGACATGTCAACAATTAATAAAAATGGGTTAATTTATATTATAAGAGATAGTGGGACACAAGCAAAATTTAAGGTCAAGATTTCACAATTAGTAACTCTTGCTGTCATTATTTTGGAACAGACTGCTAGATAAAGACTTATTATACGGACTCACATGGTTGAAAGAAAAATACTGGAATCATGTAAGTTGTGCTTGATCTCCATATACTTAGGCCCTCACCCCTACATTAATAAATACATGCATTCTTAAAGTTTTATAAGGGTAATTGGGAAACTTGGGTTTAAATCCCATCATATACTGGTTGTATGATTTTGTGTGAGTGGCTTAACCGTCTAGTGCTTGGTACTAAGAGAAAGTAAGCTCTTCACACTTGTTACCATGGTTATAATAGCTATATGAATATCAATACCCAAACTTTCTTCTCAGTGCCTCAGTTTCCCAAAAGAGTAGGATTATGGAATTCACCTTGGTATATGGGAGGTTCTTCAGTTTTGTGTAATCTCAGTTCAGTGAGCACTGGCAGTGAGAAGGGAATCCTTTTTTTTTCATTCTTCTTGTCCTTGTCCAAGGACTCCTGGGAAAAGATCTGGCACCGATATGCCAGCTTAACTTCTATACAAAACCACTGGAGCTGCTCGGCCATGCTCAGGCATGTCTCACTTGTGTGCATCTCTCACTTCATAGGCAATTCCTCACATTGCTTTTGTGGCTTTATCCCACATGAGACCCTCAGAACATTTAGGCTCCAATGAGAGAGCTTCTTCCTATATTTCCATGCTAAACTGAGGCATGTCATGTTAAGAAAGATTATGGATTCTGATTTGACCCTAGAAAAATTCTGATCTTGTCATGATTCTCTGGCAACTACTTGTATTTTCCCAGACACATAGTTCCCTGGCTCACTCAGTAGTGTAGGTCTGTTCTCCAGGTACAAAGGAGCCTGAGGCCATGGGTCAGGAGTTCAAAGACTACTTTGTTATTTCAAGGCTAGCCTAGGTAATTTTTTTTTTCTCTCTCTCTCCCCCAATCATACAGCATAACCATGTTTTTGATTGTTTTCAGTTTTAGTTTGGTTTTGGGACAGGGTTTCAGTGTGGAATTGTGTATCAGCAAGTCCTATATATCAATATTTTCAGCTCAGATGAATCTCAATGGGTAGTGTACTATCGTAGTATGCGCCAGACCTCTTCATAAACAGGTCATAGTGGATAAAACCTGTCATCCAAGTTATTGAAGTTGGAAGCAGGAAGGTCATGATTTGAAGATCATCCTGAATTTAATGAGGCTGTTTCCACCCCCCCCCAAAAAAAACCCAAAATAATGATTAACAGAAAAGATCAGGCTCAGAGTATATTGTGGCATGGCTCATCAGGTAAAGTTGCTTTCAAGAAAGATTAATGGGCATGGTTTGGTCTTTCTGACTCATACGGTAGAAGGAGAAAGCTGGGTCACATAGGCTGTTATAGGACATTAGAAGTATAATATTCTTGTGCACACACAAAGACAAAAATAAAAAATTAAATCCTAAAGTATAAAGGGTGATATTTGGTTCAGCAGTTCAGTACCTGCTGTGGGCCACATAATGACCATTTCTGCTTGACAATCTTCCAGCATTTTGACATTGCAAATCACATTTCTCCAGCATTGTTTTACTTCCATTTTAAATAATTCTCACTATGCATTATGGAAGTTCCCTTTTGCCTTTTCTGATGGGAAATTTTGTGAGGGCTTGCGTGGAAGATGAGGATGTATACAATGATAGTCTATTTATTTATTTATTTTGGAAAAAATTCCCATCAGCCTGGAACCATACATCATGAAAATTCCACCTACTCCCACACAAGAATACCCATTATTTTGCCTTGATTACACCACGAATAGAGAATTTAAGATTTACTAACTGGTCACATCTGGCCCAAGAATGAAAGCACATCAAAGGGAAACAATGGGCTCACATCCAAGTAGGCATTTAGATACTTGCTGAACTTATCACTTTTTCCCACAGGAAAAAAATGTTTTGATAAAGTTAATGGCTGCTTTCAATCTTGCTTGTGGCTAAAGTATTGTGCAATTACAAATGATAAAAGGTGAAGCTTTTTTCCTTCAATAAAGTAGCAGCTATCCTGATTTACGCTCAGTTCCTGCCAGTCTCCTTTCCTCACTGACACATTTCCTCTTTGAAACCTGAACTCGTTGGAGATGGATTCTGGCAAGTACCTCTTGCAGAAAACCTGGTGATACCCATGCTCAGCATGAAATATACCTTAAAGAGAGCAGGTGACAGAAGCCATTCATATGGATGACCTCACTTTTGTTTTCTCATGCTTGGACCCCAACCCCAACAGCTGCCTCAGTATGGTCTGGCAAGGTGCCCAGACAATGAGTTCCAGACCTTATTGGATGTACTCCAGGTGGAGTAAGGTGTCATCAAGCTCTCACTACTTCCCACAGATGAGAATCTGTATGAATGTAATTATGTATTGGTACATATATTTTATCACATTTTTATTTTTGTGTATATCATCTGCATGAAGGTACACAAATGCCATAGTGCACAGGTAGAAGTAAGAGGAAAATTTGAGAATTAATTCTCCTTTTCCATCACATGGAGAGCAATTTTAGGTTAAGCAGGGTTGGCAGCAAGATACATTATTGGCTGCTTCATCTTGCTGACTCTTACTATACTTTTTAGGAAGTATGGAAGAACATGTTTATGGTATATATCTGAGTGTGATTGGTATACTTATATGTATAGGACACGTGTCAGCATGGCAGGCATCTTTAAATGTGTATTTGTGTGTTTGGAGTAGTTTTGATGAATGCGTCATTCAGCCCTGTCCAAATCCTCCAACTTTCCTCACATTTTAACCCCCTTCCAAGTCTCCCACCACACTTAGCTTCTATTCCTTCACCCTGCTTCTGATCCTGTTCTTCTTAGCCTCTATCTTTGCACCCACACAAACATCCAACATTCCTGACCCTTCCTCTTCCTCCACCCACCTCCCTGAGTCTATAGGTAAATATTTTGCCACAGAGGAAATGGTAATGGGAATGAAAATCTTAGGCACTTAGGCAGTTTCTTCATATAATTTGCTCTTGCCTTGAGGACATGCTTAGCCAAATCACAAATATATCCATTCCATTTGATAATAGATTGCTGTTGTGAACATCCTAATTTATGATTTGATGGGCCAGATAATATCCAGCTCATAATGGGCAGGCAGCTCAGCTTTTATAGCAATGTGGCAACACATGTCAAATGTTTAGTGGCCAATAATGTCAAAGAGCATGCCAATAGCTGTTTCTAAAAGGGGGAATAGCTGTCTGCAGATAGTGGTAGAATCTCATGATAAGATCCCAAAGGTCTCTTCTTTGACACAACCACAGGGGACTAGAAAAGGCTCCGAAGAGCATCCCTATCTGCCACTGATATTTTGGGCACTATCCAGTTGGCTGCTACAAGTGGCAGAGAAGTCTGCAAAGAAGCCTGAACCTGTTGAAGACCTGTTCCAGGACCCACAAAAAGCTAGCAGCTTTCCAAGTCACTTTGTATATGTGCTAGAATAATACTCCTAAGGGGGGGGGGAACCCCTGCTGTCTTCAGATTCCAAATACCCCCATTAAATGTGATTCTTTTTTGGTGGTGGGAGGGAGTAGGGGTACTAACTTGTCCTTCACCTTAGAAGAATTATGTCTGCATTCCAAATATCACTGACTTCCTAAGAATTTCAATGAGGTAAAAGGTCCTTGAATTTTGGTAGGATTTATGTCCCACCCATTGATGATTATATGCGTTATCAATGAGTTCAAAGTGGTTGTTACCTCCTGATCACATGGTCTAATAATCAACATAATGCCATAAAAATTATTTCACCAATGTGATATTTTGTGAGTCAAGTGATCAAGTTACGACACAGGAAAGAGGTAAAATATTATTGATGCAAAGCTGTGAAGGAAGACAGTCCAGTGACAGCTATTCGTCTGTAGTTTTAAATAGATGTTAGTACATAGTGACTGAACAATTTGATTTTATTTGAATTGCACTGGAAATAACAACTGCAGTTCATGAGGCCAGACAGGAATTGACAAAGGTAGCTTTCCTATAGACTCTTTTCACTCCTCGTCAAAATGGAGAGGAGTTAGTATGTTACTCACCCCATGATTTAGGCTCTATTTTTTTAAAAAATGGATATTTATCAAAAGTAGACTCCAGTAAGGGAGCTGACACCTCCATCTATATCCGTGGCTTTACTTCTGATTCTACCTGAATAAAGAAATTTATCTTTTTTTGCCTCTTTTACAAATTGTACAATTTCATCATGCAGTTTAAAATATGAATTTTCTTTCTCTTAAACACACACACACACACACACACACACACACACACACACACACACACACACACACACACACACACCTATACACCATTAGCATACCTGGTACCCAAAGAAGGCAGAAAAGTTCTCCTGGGTCAGGAATTACAGAAACTTCTGAGGCACCTGACATGGGTGCTAGGAACAAAACATGGATACCCAACAGCAGTAGTACTACTGGGTTCAGTCTCCAGCTTCCAAAGACACATTATAATACAAATAGTTAGGATGCTCCTTTACCCCTTCTGCCTTCTATTATTTTCAAGTGATCAAATTTCTAGCTCCTTGTTCAATGAAGAACTAAACTATTTTTAATCCCTTTGCAAACAGACTCTGCACATTGCTTATTTTAACTGTTAACATGTTTCTTGATGTGAATGAATCTAATGAGAGATTTAGTTGAGTAGAAATGAATCCACATTATACTAGAAAAAGTTCTACAATGTGACATGTACTTTATGCATTTATGGTTGTATGAGGTTGTTGGATATCCTGAAACTGGAGTTCTAAGACAGATTTCCTCAAATTCAAAGAGATCACCTGCCTCTCTCCCCTAAATGCTGGGATTACAAGAGTGCAACTCTATATACAAGTAAGATGTTTTTTAAATGATCTATTATTGAATCAGACAGTAAAAGAATAAATTTAAATAGAAAGCATTTTTTTTTTTAAATAAGCAATAATACTTCTTGGATTCCTTCAATGTATTCAACTGGTAAACTGTATTCTATGGTTTCAATATGCTGGTTAATTTCTTTGCATTATAAATTTCATCCCTTTAAATTTTTTTTTAACTGGTTGGGTGGTGGTGTCACATGCCTTTTATCCCAGCACCTGGTAGGCAAAAGCAGGCAGATCTCTTTGAGTTTGAGGTCAGCCTGGCTTAGAATGAGTTCCAGGATAGCCAGTGCTTCTCAGGAAAACCCGTCTCAAAATCATAAACTGTGTGTAAGTAGCAGTGCCACGGCATGCATGAGCCAGAGGACAACTTACCCGTGTCTATTTTCTCCTTTCACTATGTGAATATTAGAGGTCAATTTGAGACAATGAAATTTGGCAGTAAGTTTCCTAAATTCTTGAGTGAACTCACTGAATTTTATTTTTTTCAAAACTATGTATTGATTTATTGGTGTCATTTGTGTGTGGGTGATTATACAATCCAAGTGCAGTAATCAAAGAAAAACTATGAGTAACAAGTACATTCTCCCAGAGAATGACCTCAGGTTATCAAGCTTAGCAGCAACTACATTTACCCACGGATAAAATTCTCTGTTATTCATTTGTGCTTCCATTGAGAACAAGTATCCAGTCCTCAGAATTAGTAACATGATCCAAAAATAATGGATGGTAACATAAATATCATTTTCACTTGCAAATAGGTTTTATTAAACTATCATGTGTTCCTCCTGTATTCATGGAAAGCATACAGCATGTTTTAACTTAAAAAAAAAAAAAAGACACATTAAAGGTAGAATGGCCCTACTAATCTTACTCAAGCACCAATGAGATAGCTCAGTAGGATAAATGTTTGTGGAGTACAAGTCTTTACCTCATTTATTAGATTCATGGAGATTTTCACCAGTGTGATTTTTTTTTTTTCATGAACTTGAAGGTTACTACAACATGTAAATACTTTATCACATTGATTGCATTTATAAAGTTTCTGTCAAGTCTGACTTCTTTCGTGTCTGTGAAGATGACTTTTATATGCGAAGGATTTACCACATTGACTCCATTCATGGGATTTTTTTTCTTCAGTCTTTTATTTGAAGATGATTGTTACTTGCAAAGGCTTTACCACATTGACTGTAATTATAGGGTTTCTCTCCAGTATGACATCTTCCATGCCTGTGAAAATGACTTTTATATGCAAAAGCTTTACCACATTGATTACATCCATAGGGTTTCTCTCCAGTGTGACTTCTTTTATGCCTGTGAAGATCACTTTTACATGCAAAGGCTTTATTGCATTGACTACATTCATAGGGTTTCTCTCCAGTATGACTTCTTTCATGTATTTGAAGATGACTTTTCTGTCCAAAGGCTTTACCACATTGGTTACATTCATAGGGCTTCTCCTCCATATGACTTCTTTCATGCCTGTGAAGACTACTCTTCTGTGCAAAGGCTTTACCACATTGACTACATTCATATGGTTTCTCCCCAGTATGACTTCTTTCATGCCTGTGAAGATGACTTTTATAGGTAAAGGCTTTTCCACATTGATTACATCCATAGGGTTTATCTCCAGCATGATTTTTTTCATGCCTGTGAAGATCACTTTTACTTGCAAAGGCTCTATTGCATTGACTACATTCATATGGTTTCTCTCCAGTATGACTTCTTTCATGTATTTGAAGATAACTATTCTGTGCAAAGACTTTGCCACAATGATTACATTTGTAGGGCTTGTGTCCAGTATGACTTCTTTCATGCCTGTGAAGATTACTTTTTTGTGCAAAGGCTTTACCACATTGATTACACTTATAGAGTTTCTCTCCAGAATAATTTCTTATATGTCTTTGGAGATAACTGGGATATGCAAAAGCTTTATCACATTGATAATATTCATACCTTTTCTCACTAGTATGAGTTCTACGAACTAGATGAAAACTGTAACATGCAAAGGCTTTGTCACTTTGATTATATTCATAGGGTTTTAATTCCAAATTTGTTCTTTGGTGTACTTTTAGCGAGGAATCAAATATAAAAGATTTATCATATTGATTAAATTCATAGAGATCCTCTTCATTATTGGCTGTGTTGTATGTTTGAAGATACCCATAATGGCTAAAGTCTTTAGTAGACTGCTCACATTTATTACTCTCTCTTCCCATATAATTTTTTCTATATCTTTGAAGAGAATGCAGAGTTTTACCACCCTGATTGCATGCATAACATTTTCTTAGACTGTGAATCATATCACATGTGCAATGTGATCCAATACAGACAGACAGATTTCCATATTCCCTGTACTCATAAAGTTTTTCTTCAATGTAAGTTTGTTGATACATCCCTACTGACAATGGAAAACCAATTGATGGTAAATTTGTATCATAGTCATGTCTTCCCATAGTAGGGACTACTACATGTTTTCTAACTGTTCTAAGGAAGACAGGAGAACAATACTTCTTTCCATATCCCATGGACTCACTTGGCTTGTATCCAGAGTGACAGGTGATATATCTGTTAAAGTAATAATAACAAACAAAAGGTTTACACATTGCATTGATATAACCTAATGTTTTTTTCCCCTCATAGAGATGTGGTATAGGGATTCAGGTTTCTCCACTATTACAATCCCGTTGTCTTTCATAAAGTGCTCCACTTACTAAAATATGCTGTTATTTACTACAAGTATATGAGGAACACTAGCTTTAATATGAAAGATTTACTTATAAAAGTTATTGGAATACTTTAGTCCCCTTACCAATGTGAATACCATTTATGATAATTTATGATAGGTGGATAGCCTCTCTATAACATGCCTCTCATATGGTCATAATTATAATTGTGACATCTGTTTAGCATTATTTCCTTGATTTTCCTTAAAGAAATGCTTTGCAAACCATGATCACCTACCTAACACTGAAGTACATAGTGTACAGATTTAATAAACATTATAAAGCTGTATTTATTATTGCTTTTCACTAAAAGCTAAGGGTAGCCGGGTCATGGTGGCATACTCCTTTAATCCCAGCACTGAGGGGATAGAGTCTGGTGAATCTTTAAGTTCAAGACCACCATGATATACAGAGCAAGTTCTAGAATAAGCTCCAAAGCTACACAGAGAAACCCTGTCTCAGAAAACAAAGTTCAGAGTACATTAACACTTCTTCAGAGGTAGACATGTATCAGCTTTCACATAAAAATTACCTTCCACATCTTCTAGAACTTTGACCATGTTCTTCAATATTGGTGTGTTCCCATTTGTACCCTAAAATACAGTACCAGAAAATGTATGTGATATATTACTAAAAATTAGGAAGAATTGAAATTATTATCTTTCATGACCCTTAGAAAAATGCATAACTTATTTAACAGATTCTTTCTTAATGTAGGAATGTCTTTCTATATGTCGTGAATAAAGGACTGTTTTGGTCCATGACAGGCACCATAGAAAAAGTAGGTGGGGAAATCAGAGAATAGGTAGGAGGAGGGCAGAGTCACAGACAGATTGAGTCAGAAGCCCAAAGAAGAAACATGTAAGGAACACAGGTGAGCCATGGTCCACGTGGCAGACAGATGAATGGAAATGGGTTGTTAAGATAAAAGAGCTAGCTAGTGATGTGCCTGAGCCATAGGCCAAACATAAAGTCAATATAAATGTCTGAGTCATTTTTGGGGCCTAAGCAGTGGCGGGAGGCTAGGCACTCTGAGATGGCAGGTCAGTGGGACTGAACTGTAGAGCAAGTCAGGCCAGAAACCTCATAACAGATGGCACCCAATGTGGGGTAAATACCCACATAAAGCATAAAAATGCTTTAAAAGAGTTCTAGAGCAAAAACAGAGCCAAAAGCAGCTTTCAAATTGTGTATCTAAAGTGAGTCCTAATATAGAGATAGTGTGGCGTCTGGGCCACATTCAACATGGTGGCAGACTAGTGGGGCAGGGAGCATAACCTAGAACCTGGCCAGGTCCCGAAGTCTCACAAGAGAAGACTCAATAGCATAGGACTGATTTAAGGTTCCTGTTATTTTTTAAACAAAAAGAAACAGAGTCAAAGATGGTTTCTTAGTAGCAGCATTTCTTGGGTCTGCTATGTTTGCTGGTAGTGAACAGAGACTCAGCCCCTTTAAGAGAAATTCCTGACTCAGCTTATCTGCAAAAACTATGTGTCTCTTTAAGAGAGTGCTAGCATTTTTAAAGTTCTTCTGGTTGGAAAATGATTAAGGATTTGCAATAAAACATATTCAGATGGAACAACTCCCCCCCCCCCCCCTCCCGTAAATGGATTACAATGTGTGTAAAATGTAGATAGGCTTCAGAGTGAAAAGAAAGTAGAAAGTCTTTAAAAAGGAGAAATAAAAGTATAAAATTATGATAAGTCATGCAAAGATGGAGAATAGACACAGAGTCTAGATTGTGGTTATTGTGTTTTAATTTTTTGAATGTTAATGAGCTAACTGTAAAAAGGCAATTGATTGCAAAGGCTGCTAAGTTAAACAACTCTAAGACATACAGAATATGGCATTTAAAATATTTCAAGAACTTAGACTTTTCTGGACAGTGAGACAGATCCGCTCTTGGCAGCACCAATCTACTTCAAGAGAAAAATGGGCATTAAAGAAAGTCCATATAGTGTTTACTCTCTTTGTGGCAACAGGTAGCCACTGGACAAGAACCTGTTCTTGTACTGACAGCTTGATAGTATACTGTTTAAATTGGACATGCAGGTTCCATAGGAAAGTGATCTCTGAACTTTGGCAGAATAAGCCGAGATGATCCTTCAGGTTCCTGCTTTGCAGAGAAAACTGTCAGACATTCTTCAGGACACAAGGAGAAGCGACTGATGAACCAAAATGAGCAGAGCAGATTCCCTGCTTCACTGAAATAAAATAAGACTCCAGTCCTATAGGCTGAAGATGGATGCCTCAACTTTATAAAAAAAACTTTGGGCGACTGTTCAGGCAGACAGATGTCATTTCTAGATTTTAGACGTTGCTTACACTTCCTGTTTACTTGGGTAATACTGTATCCTTCTGTGGTCTTTGATGTAGTTGAATTAGATAGTTATATGTATAGTTTTTCTTAGTTATTTTAAAGGGTATGTTGGATATGAAACTTTAGATTCATAAAGATAAGGTACATGATAAAATATTTTCTTTAATTTTGTTAAACACAAATAGACTAAATATTGTAACTGTAATTCTTGCTTGATAGCTATTTTGTTATATGTAATTTTGCTATGTTAAAATTGAAACCTTCCTTTTTGATTAGACAAAAATGGGGAGGTGATGTGAGAACGTTTTTCTATATGTTGTGAATAAAGGACTGTTTTGGCCCATGACAGGCATCATAGCAAAAGTAGGCAGGGGAAATTAGAGAATAGGTAGTAGGAGGGCAGAGTCACAGACAGATTGAGTCAGAAGCCCAAAGAAGAAACATGTAAGGAACATGGGTGAGCCATGGTCCGTGTGGCAGGACAGACTAATGGAAATGGGTTGAGTTAAGATAAAAGAGCTAGCTAGCAATGTGCCTAAACCATTGGTCAAATAGCATAAAGTTAATATAAGTGTCTGAGTCATTTTGGGGGGCTAGGCGGTCTGAGATGGCAGGTCAACGGGACAGGATCATAGAGCAGCCAGGCCAGAAACCTCATCATAACACTTTCTCTTTAACATTCAAAATTACAGGAGAGCACCAATCTCCAAGAAAGGTTTAACCTCTTAAGTCAAAAAGTAAGAGGAAGCTCACAGTCTTACCTATAGCAGTGAGGTTCCAGTAGGTCTCTTGCATCACATCTTTGTAGAGACTCTTCTGGGAAGGATCCAGCAAAGCCCACTCTTCATGACTGAAGTTCACTTGCACATCCTCATAGGACACTGCATCCTAAAGAATCTCATATATGTACATAATATAAATGTTGAGACATTTATATTGCAAATGTACACTTTATTGAGAATATGTTTATATAATTCTGTGTGCTTGACAGAATCTATAAATGGGCCATAGAATTTCAAATGCAGCCACTAACTCATTTTAAAAAGAAACAGAGGAGAATGACACTTTCCATTTCTGTACCCAGTGAATAGAAAAAATACAAGATAACTGCTTACTAATACATTCAGATAGGCATGGAAAAAAAGATCTTATCAAAAGTATTAACTTCAAGAATGGTTAGACAATCTAGGTGTGGTGGTACACATCTTAAACCAAAATCTCAGGAAGACTCTGTGATTACCAAGTCTATGCATACATTTCCAGGACAGCCAAATGTACACAGTGAGATGGTGTCTCAAAAGAACAAACAAACAAATAGAAAGCACTCAGGGATCACTTGAAATTTCTCCATAGAATTAAACATTCATTCCAATCCTGTACTTGTTTATCATAAACTGGAGAGACACCTATTAAACTCTAAGGTTAATAACTTATAGGAAGAAATGCTTTTTTAATAAGTTAGCAACTGACAGATCAAAGAGTTCTCAACAACATTAGTAAAGTAAATGCTACTCCAAAAATAATAAAACAAAAAAATGATAGAGTATATAAAGTTCAGTCAACAGATAAGACGACCTCTGGCTTTGAAGAGGTTCTAGATCAATGCCCAGAACTCACTGTAGGTTAGCAACTAAGTTCAAAAGAATTTGGTGCTCTCTTCTGACTTCAGTAAATGGCAGGCAGACAAGTGGTATATATCTATATACCACATATATATGGACAAAAGATTCAGACATTTGAAAAGTTAAAAAATATAAACACACACACAAAGTTAGGGACAATTTTACACACTTGCAATTCACTGATTCAGGAGATCACTCTTAATTTCATGACTGCATGCATTCTTGTTCTAAAAAGTGATACCCTCTGACCAAAGTTCGTAAGTCATGATGTGGGTAAAGTTCAGCACAAGAGTGAATACTTGACATATACAGAATCCTAATTTAATCAGCCAAACTTATAAACATAAAAATATCATGCAAGAGAAGTGGATTAGCAAGAAAAAGTAATTGCTTCTATTTTACCTTACACTATTTTAGGAATGGAGTCTCTAATGGTATTGATGGTGTGGCTACATAAGAAGGAAGTGGATTGCTCAGTTTTAACAACACAAGGAACTGCAATGATGGTTTAAACACTCAAAGACCTTCCACAGAGACTACCTTCATCTGGAAAGGCTTCTCCTAAGGATTTTATAAGCCACCAATGAAGGCCACACACCAAAGACAAAGACTCAAATACAGCATTGTTAATTCAATTCACATTTTGACACAGACATGACAGTCATAGTAAGTCCACCATGCAAGTTATAGTTAGTCTAATTTCAAAGACTCCTATATTGTATAACATCCATTTCACTATTCTTCTATCACTCAAGGCAATTTATTGAGTATGACATCATGTACTGTCAGACATAAATTATATCTACCAAACACACAATGGTACAGATTATACATTTCCCTTTTAAAAATATATTGGAAGACAAGTCTGAAACTCTGCAAGACTAACACCAAATCCTGCAACTCTGTGTCAGACAATGGGAGTTTCAGTTTCAATAAAGATTAGATGGCTCTTTCTCTCTGTAACTTTTCACATATCCCTTTCTTTGGCTAATTCCACTTCTGAAATACAGCCTTAGATGGCAGGTATCTCAACATACTGTGAGACAGGCTTTATCTTCATGGCTTCATGAATGAAATCTCACAGTATCCTCACTGGGGCTCACAAGGTCTATACTCAACACTAAGGGTGCAAGTCATTATCATTGAGACAGGGTGTTATGTAGTTGCAGCTGACCTTGACTGCCATTTGTAATCTAGATAGCACCAATCATGATCTTCCTGTCTTAATTTTTAAGTGCCAGGATTATAGGTAACGTCCACCACTCTGGTTAAAGTGGTTAGAACAGAGCTTCCATATTAAGTGACACAAAGGAAATAAAGGAGACATGAGAGTTGACCATTTCTGGAAAAGGAAAAGACAGGTGGAAAGCCACTAAAGATGATAATGTGCTTGACAACCCACAGCACTGAAGCAGAATCAACAAATCGCTAGGTAAAACCATGATCTTGAGAGGAGGCAATTTACCAAGCACCTCCACTTTTAGGCCTTAAGTTTTGAGAATAAATAATGTATATAGTAACATTACCTAATTTGTTGTTTAGATCTCTGACACTTTATAAAAGTCTCACTACTGGTTCTTCTAGAGGATCCAGGTCTGCTTCCTTTTAACCCCACGAAGAGTCAATGATCAGTAACTCCAGTCCCATTTTTCGGCATTCTCAGACTGCAGACATGCACATACTACATGATCATATATGAAGATAAAATATCCACACTATACCATAAAACCATTATTTACAAAATAACCTGACTACTGAGTTAAAAGATAAATGTATGAATAGCTAGAGAACTTAGGGGTGATTTTAATCATACTACTTGGGCCCAGAGAGATGGTAGAGTGATTACTAGCACTTAACACCCTTCCAAAACAATCAATCAATCAATCAATCAATCAATCAAACAAACAAACAAACAAACAAAAAAAAACAGTGTTTAGTTCCCAGCACCCACATGGTTACTCACAACCACCTATAACTCCAGTTCTAGGAGATCTGATGTTTTTTTTGGTTTCAGTGGACAGCAGACATACACACTGTATGCATGAAAACATTCATACATAACAAAATTACAACTTAAATCCTATTAGAAAGTAAAAGAATAAAGTATCTCAAGATGTAGCTTGGTTGGCAACATAGTTGTCTAGTATGCATGAGTCCCTCAGTTCAACTTCTACTTCAGACATGGGATAAGGGTCAGGACGCCTATAATCATAACACTTGCGAGGTGGAGGTAGAAGTATCAGAAATTTAAGAATATCCTTGGGCATACAGGGACATTGCTGTATAAGAGACTGACTCAAGAAGCAAGAACATAAAAAGAATCAAACAAGAATATCCCAGGAAAAAGAAGAACAAAGCATTTGAGATACATGCCACAGAGATTTATGAAAGGTCACAAATCTGGAATAGGTATCAATTTCATTCATAATCAAATAATTGGCAAGGTTGATTTGAGAACTAAACTGTCTTCTGCAAGCTCCATGTGTACACTTGCAGCTGAGCCATCTTTCCAGCTTCTGAAAAATGCTTAAGTACAATGTGGCTTTGGTTTTTGAATGTTATTTCTAGCAGAGAATGTCTACATGTTTATCTTGGAGGAATAAGATTTTTAGAATGTTCCAGCAATATCTGTATCTGAAGGAAAAAGTGAAAAATTGCACAGTGCTTGCTTGCCAAGTTAAATCAATTGCATTCCTGTAGAATTATGCTTGGCTTGAAAATAAAATATTGAGTATGTGGTTAAAAACCGCAAACTTAAAAGAGAGAGGTCTCACTCAAATTAAACCTTTCATGAAAGAGCTTTGCCAGCTAGGCATGGAGACCTGACACAAGGCATCTCATCAACTGGGAGGTGGAAACAAGAGAATCAGAAGTTCAAGACTAGTCTTAGCCTAATAAGATCCTATCTCGAAAAATTAGTCGTCTAAGGTAACACATAAAGGTCCAATCGAATATAAGGAGTTCTAGGAGAAAAGGAAAATAATGCCATATAAAACATTTTATTTTCAGTGTAGGAATTATTGATTTAATAACACCTGTGTATAAGTTGACTTGACATTTTGATCCCATCACTATTTTTAAGTATAATACATAATCAAAATGCTTTATTTTTTCCTACCTAGACAATTAAAAATTTGATATTGTGTTTATTTGTGTGATGTATGCGTCTGATGTGTGTCAGGGGTACATAAATATGATAGGGAGAGTTTAAAGATCAGAGGACAACATTCAGGTGGTGATTTCTCCTTCCACCAAAAGTTCCTAGAAAAAAACTCAGGCCATCAAGAATGCATACAAAGTACTTTTCCTACTGAGCCATCTCACTAGTACTAACTGAATTCTAACTCAGAGATGGTCTTACTCCTTCCTATATGTAAACATCTCTCTTTTTTGTGAGTTCTTGAGACAGGATCTCTTTGTGGCTCTGGCTGGCTTGGAATTCACTATTTGGACCAGGGTAGTCTTAAACTTCCTGCACCTGCCTCTAAAATACTAAGACGAAAGGCTTGAGATCTATTGCTCAGCTAATTATATGTACTGATTTAATCAAAATATAATACAGAAATATATGGCAACTTATTGAATAAGGGCAAAAGTAAAGTGAAAGTAACAGTTTAGTTTAAAAATTTTTTAACACTTGCCAATGGAAAGTCTAACTCTGTGACAGGTGTCTGATGTTGTCCCAGGAAGAGTTTGCATTTTATTTCATTACAACACACTGCAGAATTTGCATAGTATATCCCCTGATGAGATCTTGGCCCTCCAATGAGGAAACTGTTTTGTGGTTTTGGAGAAAGGTCTCATTCTGTGCTCTTGTCTGGCCTCAAGATAATGGTGATCCTACTGTTTCAGCTTTTCAAGTGTTGACTGGTTGAAGGAAATTCTGTGTAAAAGCTGATTCAGTGATACTATTTGCCTTAGGTGCTTAGGTTTGACCCATAACCTGAGGGGAGGGACTAATGTAGCTTTATTGTTCACTCAGTATGCTCATAAGCATATGAAATGCATGTGAGTCTCTTCAAACCAAAATAAACCAAAAGAGATAGAAAATAACTATAATCATCAAAGTAAAAGTGCATCATGATGAAGATTCAATTTCTAATGTCCATTCCCCAAACAAAAGGGCACTCTCACTTGTAAAAAGGAAGACTACTACAGCTTAAATATTGACCATCACACACTGATAGTGATAGATGTCAACATCACACTTTCACCCATGAACAGGCAATCTGGAAAAAACCAAAACAGAGAAATACTGAGGCTGCCGGATATTACAAACCAAAGTGATATTTACAGAACATTTTACCTGAACTCAAAGAATACACATTCATCTCAGCAGTGTAATAGGTCCCAGGCTTTAGGAGGCCTGCAGGCCTTAACATAAGTGACTCCATTATGGAAACACAATTCAGGCTGTAAAACTGAGCATGTAGACAATACCACTTGAAAAACTAAAACAAAGGCTTACTCCATGTTAGTCCATATTTATGATGAAGTCTCTAAATGTATTAACCTTACTCTTTAGAGTCCATAGTTCTGCTTCTGGATAACTATTCTTGCTAACTGAAGTATGTCAATCAAGAATATGGATTTTGGGCTTAAAAACATCCTGAAAGAGGCACAGGGCTACCCTGGGATCCTGAACACTAAGATTAGTTGTAGACTGGTTAATAAAAACATTTTATTTGCTTAAAGCCATGTCCAAGCACTCTTCTCTGGTGATTTCTCATAACATTTCTGGAGTTCCAATTGGGTTCCAAGAAACAAGACCTCAGGAAACTTGGGGTCTCAGAACCACTTGGAAGGAGGAGGGATACAATGGTAGAGGACTACTTGCAGGTGTTTAACTAGAGATATTGAAGTCCCCAGGCTTCTTTCTTAGAACTTTATTACTGTGAAGAGATACCATGATGATGGCAATTCTTATAAAGGAAAATATTTAAATGCAGCTAGCTTCAGATGTTTAGTCCACAACTATCATAAGGAGCAGTATGGCAGCAAACAGGAAGATATGGTGCTGGAGAAGGACCTGAGAGTTACAGAACTTGATTAGCAGTCATCAAATGTGACTTGAGCAAAGTAGGTTTAGTATGAGCATATGAGACCTCAAAGCCTGCCTCCAACAGGGACACTTCTACACCACAGGATCACACACCTTCAAGTAGCACCACTACTACCATGGGCCAAACATTCAAACACAATAGGCTATAGGGCAAGTACTAATCAAACCACCAGATCAGAGTACTACCTTTTATCAATTACTACCTACTTCTTCACAGGGGTCTAACCCATCTACCTAAATAGAACACAGATTAAAAAGTTGTTTGTTCTGTCATCCCTAGGGGTTAAGTCTGGTTGAAGTGCCATCTCTGTGGACACATAGAAAGAAGGTAGATACAGATGCTCATACAGTGTCCAGAAACCAGTGATCCGGCACTGCATCCCTCTGTTCAGGTATGTAGTGGGATTCAGGTGTTAGCTGACAAGGCTTCAAGGCATGTCTTTGGAGTTCCAGGAGCTTGAATGGGACGTGGCCAGACCCCATTAAGAAGCTGGCAGGACACTGAACTGGCCCTTGTTTTTGTTCCTGTGTTCTTGGAGAGTGGATCTGCAGCCCCTGCGTGAGACAGTTCTATCTCCAAGAATTGTCTTAAAGTTCAATTTGTATCATGAGTGTTCATATACTCCTCAATAAATATTAATCCTTTATATGACATATTACTTGTGAAATATGATAACCATTCTAATTGTTTTTCCTGTCTGTCTCTCGATGTATATGTAACTCTAAAAGTCTTTCTAGGTTTTTTTTTTTTTTTTTTTAAATCAGTTATGTTTTCCTGTACTGACCTGTGGCTTTCTCTAGTATAAAACCCTCCTCTACCCAGTTGGAAAATCTGAACTCCTTCCTGTTGGAAACTTGAATCCTTTTGGCTCTGCCAAATCACCTAGAGGAGGAAAAAGTCCTCCACCTGCCATACTTTAGGAGCAAAAGCATTTGCTTGTTTTGTTTCTTGACTCTTGTTCAGTTCAGAGTTTGTCCCCATGTAGAGGTAGGCAGGTGCTGGGTCTTTCCTCCGGATGCCAAATCAACTGCCATGTAAGTGGAACTAACACAGGGTGAGGCAGAAATAGTTCCCTTGGGTAAGCATTCCCTCCACTTTGTATCTGCTTTAAGCAGTCCTGGGAAAGGGTAAAAGTTTTGCTGGGCTTTTCCAAAAGGTAAAGAGAAAGGTCCACTACATTCTCTTTCACAATTTATGTCTCTTTTTCAACCAATAATCTGTAAAACCCCTCATTCTCTGAAAAAGCAAAAAAAAAAAAAAAAAAAAACAAAAAACAAACCGAAAAAACAAAACAAAACAAAAAACCCACTACCCCTGTGCTGGGCAAAGGAATTGCTGATAGACAACACAGACAGGAAAGAACATATATTCCCCGCTGTCTAATAGTAATAATAAACAAGACTTTATACAATTTCACCAAGTACTTATTGAAAAGATTAAGGGCAGCTGCTTAAAAAACTGTCATCCAATCAATCAGGGAATTTGAAAAATGTTATAAAAGCTGAAAAACAAAGGTATAAGTAGGTACAAGTTGTTGGAGTTAGTTTAAAAGCTTTATAACAACAAAATCTGATAAATATAAGAACTTCTGCATAAACTGAAATCCACCTTCACTTTGTCTGATAATGAGACAGTTAAATTACAGATATCCAGAAACATTTTGGTATCTTATCTTCAGCCACACAAATATCTCCTAGCTGAAAGTACTGCCCAGCTCAAAAGATAAGCAATACTAAATGACTCTGGAAACAAAAAGGGAAATTGAAGTGTATATTGTCTGGCTTGAAAAGACAAGCATCCTGGCACCCTGCTAGTCACCCTGGAATATGTATCTCCTGCCTATGAAGAAATCAGAGAACTCTGATTCTCATGAGTGTGTTTCTTCCAGAGAAACAGGTGTACACTGTCTTAGATCTGAAAGATACATTTGTCAGCCACCTCCCATTGGCAGAAGTGACTTATCCTATCTTTGCTTTTAAATGAACAGACCCAGTGGGAGGTTACAATGGGAAACAGGTGGCCCCAGACCTTACTGACACTATATGCAGTACTTCTATCCCTCCTTCAGAGGTTTCATGGAAAAACAGATAATAAAAGAAACTCATCTAAGATTGTTCATTCCTCTCAGTTGCACATTGCTATCCAAAACACGAGCATTTTCTTCTGTGGTGGCCATGACCCAGCATGCAGTCTTTTTGTTTGTTTGTTTTTCAAGACAGGGAGACAGGGTAGAGGCAGGACTTCAAAAACGTAAGCCTGGCATACAGTGAAAATTCAAGTATAGACAGGGTTACAAGAAGAAATGCCACCCTGAAGAAAAAAGTTTAAACAAGTTTGGTCTGTGACACCAAACACCAACAATTAGGGTCCCCAAAGGGAGGTGACACCAGGGTGACAACCTGGAATGAGACGTTGGAGATAGAAAGTTAGGGATCAGCATGCCTTGGATAAGCTGATGGCTCATGCATGCTAAGCAAATTCATTAAGAAGTACAGTTCAACCAGGTATAGGGGTGCACACCTTTAATCCCAGTACTTGGGGGCTGAGGTAGACAGATCTGTGTGAGTTCCAGGACAGCCAGAGCTGTTACACAGACGAAACCCTGTCTTAGAGGGGAAAAAAATTACAACTCTGATACACTCTTTGCAGGTGGAGAATTGGACCATCAGCAAAAAGATAATTTAGCAACGTTGGCAAGAACACAAGCAACCACAGACTGAGCTCATACTGGCCATGAGAAGGAAAACCACAGCCACATAGGCTGAAGAACCTGGTTCCCTTTCATCTTTTGAGAAATCTGATCAACCGCTAGACCAGAACTGTCAAGTTAGCCTTTGGTCAAGGAATAAGAAATAGTTTTTCCTTGGTGCTTTCATCAGGGCCTCTGAGAAAACCTTCAGGGCTTGGCTCCCAAAAGTCTCAACTCCAACCAAAACAAATAACATGTAGAAAAATGGAAACATAAGTATTAATGCCTGGAAAGATAGGGCTTAGAAAAAAAGACTACTAGAAATTGGAGATTAAGTAGAGAATAACAGAGGATAACTAATGACACCCAAACGTCATTTTAAAAAATCCTAATTAATATATATTTAGCCCTGTTATTTTTAAAAGGAAGACAGACTTAAATTGTCAATCTCTCACATGAACTTTAAGCTGAGAGTGGTGTGCAGTCCTGGAATCACCACATGAAAAGCTGAGGCAGCTTTTTAAATCTTTTTTAATCATTTCCATATCATATTCCCCCTTTTTCCTTAGAAAGAGATTGACTATGACCATTAACCATTTATAATAAAAACAAACATTTATAAACAATATGTTGGGAATTTGGGATAGTCTTCCATTTCCTGCTTATTGAGGGGCACTGGCAATCTTATGGGGATCCTGAGGCTGGATCATTTTAGTTGGTAGCCTTGAAACTGATGTGGCCATCTCTTCCCATCAGAGACTTTTCAGGGGGGTCTTCCGTGATCAAAGCATATTAACCTGTAAGCAATCCACAGGTTTGTATCTTCTGTGGAAAGGAAAGCAGAACCTCTTTTCCAAAGCAACATATACTTAGACCCAAATTTCAGTGTCAAGATACCTTCAATCAATCAATCAATCAATCAATCAATATCAATCAATCAACCAATCAATCAATTAAAAAAAGGGTAGAGAATGTCTTTAAAAAAGAAAGAGTAATGAAAATATAAGCCATTTAAAAATGGAAACTACACAGAGAGTCTGGATTATATATATTATTATGTTTTAAATTTTTTAACTGTTAATGAGCTAACTGTAGAAAAACATTTGATTGAAAAAGCTACTAAGTTTAACCAACTTATATATTTAAAAGGTATCTTGGCTATAAAATTTGGGTCAGGGATATGTTGCTTTGGAAAAAAGGTCTCTTCTTATTTCCATAGAAGATAAGAACCTATGGATCACTTCTAGGCTAATATGATTTGATTGAGAAAGACCCTCTGAAAAATCTCTGATGAGATGCCCAAATAATTCAACATCTAAATCAGCTTCAAGGTTGATAACTAAGATGATCAAGCCTCAGGGTCCTTCAAAGATTACCAGTGCCCCTATTCATAAGGAAGTAGACTAGAAAACTATGCCACATTCCCCCAAAATAGATTATGGATGATTATCTTTATTTAGAGGGTTTGGTTAATGTTCATAATCAATCTTCTTTTAAAAAAGAAAGGGGCTATAGAGATGACAGGATAAAAAGATAGATTATTGAATATACTTTTAAAAAGGAACTACTTTTAAATACTTCACATTGATATGAACTTTGGTTTATTGATTCAAATTTAAGGTCAACTTTATGCTGTATGTATACTTATAATGTTGTTTAAGGTATGTTTATGTCACTAATTTTAAATTGTAATGTATAATTTTAAAATGCAGATTAATAGCCATCTATGATAATCAACTTATGATTATGTTAGGATATTTAGATATACAAAAATATATTTCATTTATATAGGTAATCTTCAAACACTTCAAGGACCTACAGAATATGGCATTTAAAATATTTTAAGAACTTAGACTTTTATGGACAGTGAGATATGTCTGCTCCTGGAAGCACCAATCTACTCTCAAGATGATGATGTGCACTGAAGAAACTCCATGTAGAGTTTACTTTCATTGTGGCAAAGGTTGGCCACTGGACAAGCAATTGTTCTTGCTTTGACTGCTTAACAGTATGCTGTACAAACTGGACATGTAGAACACATAGCAAAGTGACCTTTGAACTTTGCTAGAACACACTGAGATGAGGTTTGTACTTTGCAGAGAAAACTTCTAAACATTCTACAGGATGTAAGAAGAAGTAACTGACAAACCTAACCAAGATGAATGGTACAATCCTCCAAATTTTCTGCTGCATTAAAAAGTTTTCCAGAGACTCTAGGCCTGTAAGCTGAAACTAGATGCCCTGATATTACAGAGGAACTTTGGGTGACTGTCCAGGTATCCAGATGTCTCTGTCATTTCTAGAATTTGGAAGTTGCTTGCAATGTACTTCCTGTTTACTCAGGCAATATGTACTTCTGTGGTCTTTGATGGAGTTGAACATTAGTTATAATTATAGGTTCCTTAGTTATAAATTATATATATGAATTTGAACTCACAAGAATAATATAGATAATAGAATATTTTCTTTAATTTTGCTAAATACAAACTGACTAGATATTGCTGCTGTACTCCTTGCTTAATAGCTGTTTTGTCATATACAATTTTGCTATGTTAAAGCTGAAATCTTTTTTGATTAGACAGAAAAGGGAAAGTAATGTGAGATGTCTTTCTGTATGCTGTGAATATCATTAGTTAATAAAGAGGTATTTTGGCCTATGGCAAGGCATCTTAGAGGCAGGCAGGAAATCTGAACATAGATAAAGGGGAAGGAGGGCAGAGTCTAGGAGATGCTGCAAGCTGCCACCTGGAGAAGCCAAGATGTAAAAAAGTACAGGTAAGCCATGACCCATATGACAAAACATAGATGAATAAAATGGAGTGAGTTAAGCTGTAACAGCTAGCAAGCAATAGGCTGAAGTCATAGGCCAAACAGTGTGTAAGTAATATAAGCTTTTGTGTGATTATTTGGGGCTCAGTGGCTGAGGGACTGCAGGTCTGGACCTTGAACCAGACAGGCCAGAAACTTCAGGCTACACAGAATGGCTAAGACCAGAAACACTAAAGACAGCCTATGTTGGAAAGAACATGGAGAAGGGGAACCCTCCACCACTGCTGGTGGAAATGTAAGCTTGTACAGCCACTCTGGATATCAATATGGTGGTTTCTCAGAAAATTACGAATCAGCCTTCCCTTAGGACTAAGCAATACCACTCTAGGGAATATACTCAAAATATGCTCATTAACAACCCAAGGATGCTTGCACAACTATGTTTATAGCAGCTTTATTTGTAATAGCCAGAATCTGCAAACAACTTAGATGCCCTCAACCAAAAAAAAAAAAAAAAAAAAAAAAAAAAGAAAAAGAAAAAGAATAAAGAAAATACGGCACATTACTCAATGACAAAAAAAAAAACCCAAAAAACAAACAAACAAACAAACAAAAAAAAAAACCAAACCGACATCATAAGATTTGAGGCAAATAAATGGAAATAGAAAGACATAACAAAGGATGAGCAGGTTCAATTCCACAACCCCAGAGAAGATGGGTAGAAAGGAAGACACTAAGAGAGGATTGCCCCAGGAAGGGGAAATGGTTAAGATCTCCTGAGAGGGTGTAGGGGAGAAAAGAGAGATTGTGAATTGAGGATTTGAGAAAGTCAAGTTGGGGATGGACTGAGAGGTGATCAATAAGGGAGAAATCCTGAGAGAGTCAGACATCATAAGCTTGGGAAGAAACCCAGTGCTAGAGAAATCCACAGGAACCCACAAAGAGGTTGCAGCTAAGTCTCCTAGCAATGCTAGAGAGTGTACCTGACGAGTCTTCCCTCTAGTCAGATTGGTGACTGACCCTAATTGTCATCATAGAACCTACATCCAATGACTGATGGAAGCAGATGCAGACACCCACAGTCCAGTTTACGTGGGGAGAGGGAGGAGCAGCAAGTGAGCAAGGGGAGGGTCAAGAGCACAATGGAGACATCCACAGGAACAGCTGACCTGAGCTAATGGGAGCTCAGTGACTCTGGACTGATAGCTGGGGAACCTGCATGGGACTGAGCTAGGCCTGTAATGAGGGTGACAGTTGCTCTAATCAGGCTGTTGGTAGCCCCTGGCAATAACATAGATCAGTCCCCAGTGTTAACTTGGAGACTCATAAACATTCATAACTCCAGGTCAAGAGAATCCAATGCTCACTTATATCTTCAGTGGACACAAGACACATATCCATGTATAGGTATATGGTTTAAAAATGATTAAAATGCTCTTTCCATCCTGGTGAAGTCAGCATCTAGAATGGGGGACAACTACATGGTAGATATTTTTAAATAATTAAAATTGAAATTACATATGCAGTAAGTAGATCCACTTTAAACCAGAGTTGAGTCACATATATAGTAAGTTTTTATAAGCTAAGAGTATCTATTATACAAAATTTTTAAGTCATTAAACCTTTTGTTATCAGTTTGAAGATAAATTTTGTTGCAGATTTTATAGATATTTAATGTTAGCCAGTGGACCTGAGAAAGAGATCATAGCATAGTCTTAAAATAGTGTATGAGAGCAGAGCCCAGAGAAATTAGAAAGAGAAATTTTTTAAAAGTGAAGAGTTAAAAAAATGTTAGAAGAAGAGATTTTGGAAGTGTATTGCAAAGCAAAGTTAAGATATGAAATTGAGGCCAATAGTTTGTAAACTGAGAAGAGAGAGACTCACCAAATGGAAACGAACAAGAGGGAGTTCCTATACTTTTAAGAAACACTAAAAGAAATGTCAGAGAAAAGAGAGAGAGAGAGAGACAGAAGGGGGGGGGCAGAGATCAGCTGCAGAAAGTAGCTGAGAGCAGAAACTCTGAGACTTCAGGTGGGAGCTGGCAGAAATTAGTACCCAATGTGCTCAGAGAAGGTGCATGACTGCAGGTCACTCCTAGGAGAAGACAAGGAACGGTCACAGTGGTCCAGTAGCTTTAAGGAAGTTGTGGGATTACAGAAGGAACTGTCAAAATGAGAAGAATTTAAACCTGGCCATCTCCAAGTGGAATAAAAGACTTATCTGAGAATATTTCCAAGATGACAGCTATGGCCCTTTCTGTGGGATCAGAGGCTCAGCAGCATGAGAGGAGCTTCCTGGCCACTGATGTGGCTTTTGTAGTAAGAACAAACAAAATGGGCAGCTCTAGTGACACCTAGTAGAGTAGGAGGGGAGATAATAAAACCTTGGGGGAACCTGCCCCAACAAGGTTTTCTCTCAGGGTTAGAGAGATATGCGACTTACCAATGAAATAGGGAGCTATGGATATAATCTCACAGTACTCACTTTTCTTTATCTTTATTGGCACAACTACAACAGTGAAGAGGCTTATATACTCAGCAGGCAGTTATTTTTTTTTTGGCAAGACAATGCAGGACTTAAATTTCTCGGGGTCATAAAGAGAGGTGATAAGATTTATACAGGCAGGAACAATCAGCTTTAGTTTATGACACAAAAGCAGAAGCCAGTCAAGCTTTTTTTCTTTTTCTTTTTTGTGAGGATCAACTAAAGATTAGAGCAAGAAGGCAATCTAAAGTGAGAAAATCATGTACTCTAATACTCTAACTACAATCCTAAATGTGGCTAGGCATAAGGTTGAAAGTTTATTAATCAGCAAAAAATCATGAACCAACTAAAGTCCTGTGTTGATTCTATAAGGTCTTCTCTCAGCTGCTTTTCTGACTGGATGGTGAAAGTTGTAGTTGCTAGGTGACCTGAGTAAACAATGGAGGAAAGCCTACAGCTTTTGTTCTGCTGTAACACTTTCTCTTAAGAGGTGGTCTTTTACTGTTAAGGCTCAATTTGCATACGAAACAAGACCTGTCACCTTTTAGCTGCTCTCAGTGGAGCAGGTCTTCAGAATAAAATTTTGTCTTAGAGCCTGTAACTAAGAGTTAATTACCCTTTTCTTTTTAACACAAGCAATAAACCTTCACTTTAGGGTCTTGTGCTAATGAATCCAGGTTCAAGTACAGAGAGTTAAAGGCCTAAGATTAGTGGTGTTAGCTCTAGATAAGTTTTCTTATCTGTAGAGGTGATGAGCTTAAGACATACTGGTGTTTCATCTATGTGTAGCTGTTTTTAAATAAATTACCGTTCCTGAGGGCTGACTCTGCCCAGATGTTTACTAGTAAAGATAAATGCAGAGAGGGCAAGAGAACAAAGACCTGATATTTGAGAAAAGAGATCTTGTCTGTGTGACTGATTTTACACATAGCTAAGAGAGGTTATTCATGTGCCCCCAGATGTATGAGAAAAATTATGTTCAATAAATGATAATCACACTGCTAAAAGTTCCTGAGAAATAAATTTCAAAAGATAACAACAACAACAAAAAAACTACAATCACACACAAGAGATCCTCCGTAAGAAACAGCTAACACAATAAAAGGCAAGTAACACCAAAACTCCTTATAATTTGGCTTGACTCCACCCTTGGCTCTGATGGGTAAGCCTTGTCAGTGCCAACTGAGGTTTTACTTTATATATGTGTGGCCTCTAAACAGGAAGAGTGGAGTAGAGGTTATTTGGAAAAGTAGATGCTAAGTGTTTTTAGTAGATGTCCATGTGGGTAGAGAGATGCCCAGATAGGAGTAAGAGACCAGAGTCTATATATGTGAGGTGGTTGCCCAGGCTGACCCCACAGTTTGTAGAGAGCTCAGGATAGAATTGTGAAAGACACCTAGGGAGCAGAGTAAGTGGAGAGACATTAGCTGAGAAGTCAGAATCTAGAATTCATAAGTCTGAGTGATGGTAACACATGCCTTTAATTCTTGCTCTCAGAAGCAGGCATATCTCTGTGAGTTCAAAGCCAGGCTGGTCTTACAAAGGGAGTTCCAAAGAAGCCAGGGCTGTTACTCAGAAAACAAACAAACAAACAAACAAAAAACCCAAAAACTTTATCTTAATAAATCATAATCAAATTTGGTGGGTAGCAGAAGCAAGTAGAAAAATATTACTTTGATATTAATAGCCATCTGTCAAAAATTTGAAATATAAGTTATAACCTAAAAATTATTTTATAACATTGAATTAAGCTTCATGGCTCCATATGTTCAAATAACTAAGTTTTTATTGGAGAATATGAAGGATTATTCATACCATTTCATCTAAAAAAAAAAGCAAGTTAGTTGGAATCACATCAAGTTCCTCATCTCCTCTTTCCTGCTTAAACTAATAGAACTATAGCAATTTAGTTTCAAGAAGAAAAATCACTTGGTTGTGAAATTATTAAAAATCTGTTCTGGGACCCCACAAAAACTTTTAACATTTTGAATCACCTAAACTTAATTTTCTGATAATCATTAAAAATTCCAAATTTGGATCAACCTACTTCCTGCCAACCCCCTTCTTTACTTTGACTATTCCAAGTTGCAAGTGAACAATGTACTGTGATCCTTACAAATGCACTTAGCACTCCCTAATAGAAGTCTGTGCTCTCTAAGGACACTCATGTCCTTATCTCATTCTTGTCACTGACCTGCATCCTGTATTCCAAGCACTGAGTGGCATAAACAGTTGTAGATGTTCAAACAATTTCTCAACGACATAGAACAAGATAAGTCTGGCCTAATGGGATGGATTATTTGGTGTCAACTTGATACAGGCTGGAATCATCTAAGAAGAGGTAAGCTAAACTGAGAAAATGCCTCTATTTGAGTGGATTGTGTCAGCTGGACTTTACAGCATATTCCTAATTAGTGATTGATGGGAAAAGCCTAATGTTATAATTTAAAAGTGGCAGGAGAAAAGAGTTATGCCATATAACAGGATTCACAGGAGAGACTTATAGAAAGAGGAGAGAGAAGGGCCACAGTTCCTCTGCTTTAAACGACCATGTTAAACAAGAAGGTCACCAAAAGTTCAGAACCCCCCACCCCAGTTCCTGAAACTTGTTATCTGCGGGAACTGACTGTATTAACTGTCTAACCACAAAATGTTCTTATCCTGAGGCTGGCTGTTAAGAACTCAGATAACCCCCTCTTGACTCCACGGGAGTTAAAGCAACTGCCTAGAAACAATCCCCTAGACACGACCCAATCTGCAGCAAGCAAGCACCCCTAACCTCAAAATCATCCGAAGATGCTAACTCACTGTATAAAAATGCCTATTAACTTTCCTCCAGCGGCTCCTCCCATCTCACTGTGGTGAGTGCCTATGGATGAGCTTCCTGGCTGGCTTGTATTGTGCACCTGAAGTAAATCTTGCTTTTGCAGTCTGGACATCTTGGTCTTTGGTGGCTCTTGAGTCTGGGCATAACAAGACCAGTCCATGGGGATGAAAGGGAAAGAAGAGACAGAGACAGGAGGTGAGCAAAGTCCTCCTTTTATAAGGGAAATGAGTGAACGTGCACTTAGTGGCCACAGCTGAGAACACATCCTCTCAGGACCCTAAGGGACAGGCCAGTACAGATGCCCGAATGCTAACACCCAGTCTACCGTGAATGGTTTCTATATGAAATCAGGCTAGGAAGACCATAGGGAGTAATACAGCAAGCAACACCCTCCATGCTCTCTGCAGCAGCACCTGTCTCTAGGTTCCTGCCTTTTCTGAATTCCTGTTTTGACTTCCTTTGACGATAAATAGTGATGTGGAAATTTAAGCCTAATAACCCATTCCCTCAATTTATTTTTAGTTATGGTGCTTCAAAACAGCAAAACAAAACAAAAAACAAATCTAAGACACCTACCTGACACCTTGCTCTTAAAAAAATTTTTTTTTTTGAAAATCAAAAAATTTCTCAATGACTGGGAGATATTGGAAAATACTGATTAAATGAGTTACCTATATGCAAAATAAAATGTAAAGAAGTGAAACTGTGATATTTTGAATAACAATGTTTAAATGCTTAGACAGCAGGGAGTGGCACCACTAAGGAGGGATTAGGGGATGTGGTATCTTTGGAGTGGGTGTGGCCTTGTTGGAACAAGTATATACTGGGGGTGGGGCTTTGAGGTTTCAATGGACAAGCCAGGCCCAGCACCTGTCTTTCTTCCTGCTACATGTGAATCTGGATGTAGAACTATAAACTCCCATGTCTGTCTATGTGCCATAACTAAAACTCCAATTAAATACTTTCTGTTAAGATACTTGCCCTAGTTATGCTGTGTCTTCATAGCAATAAATTTAGAATTTAGAAAACAACCAACTTACAGAGATCTATCTGTCTCTGCTGTGATTAAAGGCACAGGATAACAGTGCCATGCTCAAATATTTATCTTAGTTCTAAATTATTTCAACTCTTAGAGATTTAGAAAACAAATTTAAACTGTAGTAACCCTTTGAATTTACTTAAAACATTTAAAATCTCTTAACTGAGATTTTAAGCACAAACAATAAAAATAATTTTTATTTAAGAAGAAAATTCAAAAGCTTATGTCTGAGATGTCATAAGACATGAGGCAATTTACAGTATAAAATGCTAACATAGAATTAAGACATGTGGTTTAAGAAAACCCATTATTTCATTTTATGCCAGTAAGGGAAATGTGCTTTTGGTAAATTTTTATTAAAAGATGATTAATTTTTATTTTATTTTTTTTTATCCTTAATGAAATGAACAAAACAAAAGACATTCATTAGTCTTAACTTAGTTTGGATTAAATGTCCAAGCTGTTTAATGAACTATTTAGGAGGTTTCTACTATTCAAATGTAAACTTTATAAATATTGATGGAAACAAAGGCAAACCCTCTTCCTCAATGTAACACATATTCTAGTTTTCATTTTTAGGTCAAAAATTCCTTAAAGTATACAGATTGATTGTATTCAGTAGTTTTGTCTAGTATCCAATGTCTCTAGAGCTGTCATTATTTATTATCATTTACAAAAATTTAAAGCCAATAAAACATTGTGTAATCTGTGTCATGGAGTCTATATTATCCCTTTCCACTTATTAAGCAAGTCTTTTCAAGTGCAATTAGATCTCTCTATAACTACTTGTCCTGTTGCATTATATGCTACATCTCTAATGTGTTTTATGTTGTAATATAGAAAAGCTATTTCCCTTTACTCTAGACATATGCTTCAGCACTGTCAGACTTAATGTGTACAAGTATCCCCATGATGGCCAGCCATAGCCTCTAATGTATAATTACAGAATCAGCATTTTTAGAATTTAGAAGTTGCCCATTGAAATTCTCAAGATGATATACTGAAAGTGGAAGTTTTCTTAAAATACACCAAAAAAAAAAAAATCAAAAAAACAAGGCAAAATCAGACAAACTAAACCCCCCCCCCCAAAAAAAAACATATAAAAAACACAAATGAGTCACGGGCCATATGACAAAATAAATTAATAAAAATAAATAAAGTTAAAATATAAAATCAAACTAATAATATGCCTAAGTCATAGGCCAAACAACATAAACTTAATATAAAGGTCTAAATTCTTTTTAAGGCCTAACCAGCGGCGGGCAGCTAAAAAATCTAAGACTACAAGTCTATGAGTCTAAACCTCTGGCCACTCTAGGCCAAAAAACACCCCTACTGCTACAGATGGTGCCCAACATGGAGCACCAGATGAAGGTGGAAGTTTTCTTAAAATACACCAATCTAAGATTAATATTTATTAAAATATAAGCTAACACTCACAATACAAATAACAATTTATATAGACACCTAATAAACTAAATTATCTACACAATAAACAATAAATGCCAAACTAGTCTCTCTAATAGTCAAAAACCAAAAACAAAACCTCCCAATATCTTAACAACCTCTTTTAAATAAAGTTAGCCATTCCCCCTTCAAAAGTCCGAGACCCCAAATAAATGTCTTCAAATCTTATCAACTAACACCTAAATCCCACCACAATGTACATACATTAATTTTCCAAAAAATCTACAAAATAAAACACATCCACTTGTGAAATTTCTCTTTTGGAAACCTTTCTCATTGCTTTCTGCAGGTAATGATGATTGCTCATACAAAGAATAAGTAGGACATTTCCTTATGATTTCTGTGTATTGCTGCCAACTCATAATAAAATTGCTCTTTAAACCTATGCCATTAATATGGTGTTTTTAATGAAATCCTGAGGCTTTTACATTTCCTATTAATAACTGACCAATTTCATCATTTCCTTGTACTAGTGAGGCTGGTAGACCTGTATGGGATCTGTTATGTGCTATATACACGGAATAATTTCTATTTCTGATTACTTATAATATCAAACTTTATTATGAATCATTCAGAATAAGTTCAGTGTTTTAAATATGTAAACCAACCCCTTCCACATATTGAGTATCAGTAACTAAGAGATTCTGAAAAATCTAATAACATAAAAATGGCATATAGCTCTGACTTTTAAAATGAATTATAAAAGCATTGATCCACTTATTTGTCTTGACATATAAACTTCCTTTCTTGACTTATTTGCAAGAGCAGAAAATGGAGGCCTTCAGAAATTGGTGTTTCTTTTATTATACAAGGGAGAGACCTATTAGTTATTTTTATAAACTAAAGCCTTTACTATTTGAAGTATTTGTTGTTAATCTCTCACAAGAAATTACTGCAAGCTCTTTGCCCATGTTTATTTTGAGACAATAATTTGCCATTTTCAGCATTAGTGAAAAATATCACAATTTTTACTAGGTATATTTCTGGTAATTGAGGAAGCCTCATTTTTCCTTTCATAATCAATTATACATTTCTTCTATATAGGTCTTGAAATTTTTACTCTATGTGCTAAAGATATCCATTTTAAGAAATAATCTGTATGTAAGGGAATTACTGTGGAAGAAAAAATAGAGGCAAAACAACTAAAATAAAATCAAGCTTCTGATGCAGGCAATCTAAATGTATATTCTGTAATTTCTTTTCTCTGTCAGCCTCAGCTGATGATTTTCTTAGAATAATTAAATCTTTATCCCCCTGTAAGATTTGAAATAAATTACTTAGTTCTTGAGTAGTCAATACAATTTTTGGCTGTAGTCAGTATCTCCCATGTTTTTGGAAATAATTACTAGTTAGTAATTGATCTCTAGTTTGTACATTTTATAGTCAATTTTCTTTTGCAAACCTATCTTATATCCTAGATAACTGAAATAATTTCCCCTTTATTTTTTTTTTTTCAGGAACAATTTTTTAATCCCCATAAAGGCAAGATTTTCTTTACCTTATCAATTTTTTTAAGGTACCTGTGTTTAAATCAGTTAGTACTATATCATCCATATGAGAAAATTTAAATTGAGGAAACAGTTTATGAATTGTTTCTAATGGCTGTTAACTCAAGTTGAGGCTGTGTAACCTTACCTGAAGGAGAACTTTCCACTGATATCTTTTAGCAGGTTGATCAATATTATAAGTAGGCACTCTGAAGGCATTTTTTCCCTATCCTCTTCTTGTATAGGTACAGTTTTTTTTTAAAGCAGTCTTTTAATCCAATTACTATAATAGATCACCCCTTATGAAATGAAGAAGACAAGGGAATTTTACATGTTGCATTGCCTGAGATGAAGCTCCAATCTCTGGAAGCTGAATATTTACCTCCTGAAGAGGCCAATCTAGATACCAAGATTTTGGTGAAGTTATTGTTACATCTGCTCCTGGGTCTACTAAGCCTTCAACTTCATTGTCACTTATTTGTATTTTTAGTTTGGTCTCTGATTGTAGCAGTTTACTAATCTACTTGTTTTCTGGTGTCTCCTGAATTTTTTGCTTTCTCTCTTGACCCTGTTACGTTCTTGATTACATCCAAAGTAGTGCTATTTTTTTTTTTAAACAATAGTTTTTAAATCTTTTAATTGTTCTATGGATGAGTTTCCCTGATTTTAACAGGGAATTTTTGGATTGAATTTGATATCTGGGCCTACAGAAAGATCCTCAGGATGTTTTCCAATAATACAAGGTTATCTTGCATGTTCCTCGTTGATCTGCATACATTAGTTCAATGTTGGCCTTTTGTCCTATCTTCTGTATACTCCAGAATTAAGTTATCTCTTCAAATTTTTTTTTCTACGAATGCCTTGCCTAAAATTTCCTTTCAAAGGACCTTGCTTAACATAATTAAAGCATCTGACATTTTGATTTTTCTTAATAAAAATTTAAAATTACTTCTATCAGAGTAGCATCAAAAATGTGAGGTTCAATATCAGATGTACTTTTAATTCATCCATCTATTGTTGCTGATCTTTTCTTTAAAAGTCTAAACACTCTTTTGCATTCTGACTTAACATTTTCAACAGCCAAATATTAATATTTGTTTGACTTTTGAACCTAATACTATTCAATTTACTGTTGCAGTCAGTCTTTGCAAAAAAAAAAAAAAAAAATCAGTGAAGGCTCCTTTTAGTCCTTATATATTTTATGCAAGTGACTCAGACATCTGTCCTGATTCTTCAACCTTGTCCCAAGTATTTAAAACAGCTAAACAACACAGTCCTAAGGTTTGGCTATCAATTCAAGTAGCCTTTGTAACTCAAAATATTGACTTCCAACTAGAAAATTATCTTAGTAAGTATTAATATCTCTAGCTCTATTTCATTGTTCTATGGCCCTAGCTTTTTCTTTCAATCATGACTGCCATTGTAACTGAGGACCAACTTTCAATGTGGCTCTTGCCAAATCTTTCAAGTTTGCAAAAGTGGAGGGGTAATTCTGTTCTGAGTTGCCCATAAATTTATTATCTACTTAACATAATGGAAATGCCTACCATGTGATATGACTGATTCCTTAAATCTCCTCAAATCTAATTAGTTCTATAGGATTCCATTTAATTTCTTCATAATCTTAGTACTTATCATCTGGTGGTAGTTCTTGTGTAGTAACTAGATAAAAAGTTTAACTTTCAAACAACCTTGGACCATCCCCCTTCAATTTAAACATATGGTGGCATGTTAGGTTCTTGTCTAAATTTCTGTCTTTCTCTGGGTATTTTAATTTTCATTTATAAGTCTTATCAATTCACTTTGCATATTAGGCACAAAAATAACTTGCCATTAAGGATAAAATACAAATTACAAGACTGATAGTAATTATAACTAATATAAGCCAATCTCAGTTAAGTCATTTATCTTTTCATTTTCTGCTTTATTTTCAAGCCATCAAAAGTAGCATGATATGAAGTCTGTTCACCCTGTATTATATTTCCCATTTTATCATAGGAAAGATTTTTCCTTTTAATATTACTTAAATCTCCCTGAGAACATCACACATGCCTTATCAAATCTGATGACTTCTCAAGTTTGTCCACAACTGGCATGATTCTCTGTTCATGTGGTCATGTCACATGTTGGATGCCTAATGTTTTTTCATCCACTGATGTCCTCCAAAAAAATCTCCATCTTCACCATTGCAAATAAAAAATTCACAAACTGATGTCTATCCATTTTACTTCCTGTGCATTTCTCTGTTCTCCCGATTTCCTTTGGATCTCTATTTTTCTTGTTCACTTTCTGCCAACTGCTTCCCTTCCCTAATTTGTGTCCTATGGTTGACATTTTAAAATCCTGTTTACAATAAGCAGAAAGCTCTTGGATTAATGGTTTGAGCTTGGCCCAAGCCACACTTCACCTAGAAACAGGATTTTTCAGTGATTAACACAATCTCAAAGCTCACATTGTCAGAAAATAATCTAGAACAATTAGGGTCTCAAAAGTGGACGTGTCCAGGGTAAGAACCTGCAATAAAAAGATAAATATAGGGAGTGTGGGATCATTAGATCTTGCATAAGCTTATGACTCATGCTTGTCAGAACTTAGTTCAGACATGAAGTCATGAGGGAATTGAGTACTTGTGAAAATCTGCAAAGAAAACAAGACAAAAGACTTTGCCCCACAGATTCTTTAAAACGCATGTTCTCGAATGTATTTTTTGTGTTCCTCTTGCCAGATGTAGTAAATAAGGGGAAGTTTACTTTCAGTTAGTTGGTATTGCTTGCTGCTGTTATTCAATCAAATGTTTATGTTCCTATTGGGGGGGGCATGTTTTTACCATTTGTGGCCCATTCCTGATTGTATATAGCTTGAACTCATGAAAAATTTATCCTTGTGATATTTCTTAACTCTCAGAGTATATATTCTCTCGTGCTAAAAATGTTGACTATTGTATAAACTTTAGTCCACTTCAAATACCTCCATTGTCTTAGGTCCCACTCCATGTAGAGCAGTGACAGGGCTCCACCATTGACCATGCCTCCAATCCCTCACTGAGACATTCAACACAGGAGCTCAATGCCTAAGGCATTTTCTAGGAACCTCATTGGTGATTATAGGCTGAGGCTTTACCCCTAAGAAATGCCTCAAGATCCACACTGGTGTTTTCTAGTAAGGGGCTTTACTGCTAAGCCAAAACATTTTCTGACTTATTTAAATATTGCATTGCACTCATGTCCATTGTCATAACTTGTTTTGGGTACTGAAGTTCAAACTATCTTCTGAGTGTACTTGCCCAATTCCTGTTCTCACCCAGTGTTCCATACTGGATACAATTCTCTTTTGCAATGAGGATATACTCCTGATGGATGGTTGTCATATACATGGCATATCAGAAGTTGTAACATGTCAGGTATTGGAGAGTCATGAGAATAAGAGAGTCAGAGTGTAAGGAGCCCTGATATGGGTGAGCTGTACACCATTGGTAAGGTCCAAAGCTGGTCTCTCAGTGAACAAGTCCCATTTATCACCCTGTAGGCTAGGAAAGGTGGTGCTGGAGGCTTCAGCTGATAGTGGTAAAGAATGAAGTTTGACAAGCAGATTTGTGTCCTTAGCAGCCCTGGGTCTGCATCAGCTGCATCTGCAGCTAGACATACCCATACCACACTGCAGTAGGAGGTTTCTGTTTCATACTTTCAGGCCTAGCCTCAAGGTTTAGACCCGCAGACCCACAGAGACACCCAGAGGCTTACTATAGATTTAGGCTGTTCGGCCTAAAAGGCTGTTAGCCTACAAGTCAGGATATCCTTCCCTCCAGAGCTGTCTCTTCACAGTTTCAGGTATAGCCTGACTTTCTGACAAGTCAGGCAGGATACCTTTTCCTCCAGAGCTGTAACAATGGCATGGGGACAATGACATCTTTGGGGGACCCTGAGAAAACTGAGATAATGGTCAAATCCTGTGAAAACTAGGTTAAACATTTGTTGCCCGGCTGCTGTGTAATGGGTAAGTATAGGGCTTATCTAAACTCTTGTCTCAAATAGTCTGAAACTGGACCATCTCAGCTAGCAGCTTTGAATTTGTTCTAGATGTGGATTTTATATTAAAATGTAATAGGGACATTTAGAAAGGCTGGATCGCTTGGAATATTTATCTTCATTGCTATCTGCTCTTTTCTTTTTCCTGAAAACAGATTATTTTAAAAACAAACTTTTAAAGGTAACATACATATTTGCATATACACAAGTATATAGAATGTGTATTATACACAAGTCAGCTAAAGATGATTTTCTTTATGTTTTAGCAGGTAAAAGAATTTGTCAATGTAATAACTCCATGTGGACTGCAAAACCAAACTGTAATGTCATATGTCATGAGGACTCTGTAACCAACAAGGTTTACCATGTCTCATCCAGTTTCAGAGCTGTTCTCATAGTACAGAAATCAGCATATATGTCACCTGCCTTGTACATTTATTTGGGGTTTCTTTATGTCTATAGTCAAGATTTTTAGGTCTCCCCTGTTCCTACAGGTTTGAGACTCCCTATTAATTGCTAACATACAAAAAATAATTTAGCTGAGTAAAGATAAGGTCATATTATGCTAAAGAAAGTTTCAAAATGTGGTGTTTACGTTTTAAATTATTAATTTTTATTTTATGTAAAAAGATGTTTCGCTTGTATGTATGAGACTGTTGAATCCCCTGGAAAAGGAATTACAGATAGCTGTGAGCTTCTGTGTGGATAATAAAAATTGAACCCGGGTCCTGAAGAAATGCATCCATTTTTCCAGTTATTTTCTTTATTCTTTTTCCTCTTTCTTCCTTTTCTTTTTTTCTCTCTCCCCCCCCCTTTATTGAAAAAGGATCTCTCCATATACTTATGATCATCCAGAAACCACAAATTAGGTCATTAGACTTAGTAGCAACTACATTTACATACTGATAAAATTCTCTGCCACTCATTTGTTTCTGACAATATGTTAAAAACAAGTTAGTCCTCAATAATGTAACATAATCCCAAAATAATAGATGATAGCTTTGGTAGTTTGAATATAATTGGCCCCTTTAATCTGAGTGAATGCCACTACTAAATATGGTTTTGTTGGAGTGGATATGCCTTATTGAAAGATGTGTTACAACTATGGGTAGTGTTTGAGGTTTCCTATACTTAGAATATTGCCAAGTGTCTGTTAACTTCCTGTTGCCTGCAAGATATAGCATTCTCAGCTCCAGCACCACCTATATGCTACCATTCTCCCTGTCATAATCATAATGGACTAAACCTCTGAAACTGTAAGCAAATAATTCCAACTAAATGTTTTCTTTACAAGAGCTGCCGTGGGCATGGTATAGTTTCACAGCAATAAAAATTCAAATCAAAACAACATAAATAGCATTTCATTTGCAAATATGCTTTATTATTCAAATTATCCTGTGCTCTCACCTTCTTGAAACACATTGTTTCCAAATTGAAAAGGAGACAATATTTTAAAAATGACCTGTCTCTACTAGCCTTACCCAAACACTAGTGAAACAACTCAGTGGGAAAATGTATATGGACTGCAAGGCTATATCTAATTTATTAGGTTCATAGGGATTTTTACCACTGTGAATTGTTTTTTATGATTTTTAAATGCTATTGTAATAAGCAAATATTTTACCACATTGACTACATTCATAGGATTTCTCTCTATTATGACTTCTTTCATGCATATGAACAGCACTGTTACATGCAAAGGCTTTACAACATTGATTAGATTCATAGGGTTTCTCTCCAGTATGAATACTTTCATGATAAAGAAGACTATTTTTATATGCAAAGGCTTTTCCACATTAATTACATTCATTAAATTTCTCTCTATGACTTCTTTGATGACTGAAGATTGCTCTTCTGTTAAAGACTTTTCAACATTGATGGCATTCATAGAATATCTCTCCAGTATGAATTCTTTCATGCCTGTGAAGGTGACTCTTATGTACAAACACTTTACTCCACTGATTGCATCCATAGGGTCTCTCTCTAGTATAACTCATTTCATGCCTCTAAAGATGACTATTTTATGCAAAGACTTTAGCACATTGACTACATTTATAGGACCTTATTCCAGTATGACTTCTTTCATAACTGACAAGATAACTTTTACTTACAAAGGCTTTTCCACACCAATTACATTCATGGATTTCTCTTCCCCATGACTTCTTTTGAGACTGAAAAGATTAGTCCTCTGTGTAAAAGCTTTACTACATTGACTACATCCATTGGGTTTCTCTCTAGTATGACTTGTATGTATTTGAAGATAAAAAGGGACATGCAAAAACTCTAACACACTGAGGATAATCATACCTTTCCTCTCTAACAGGACTTCAACATACTTGATGAAAGCTATGACAGGCAAAGGCTTTGTCACTTTGATCATATTCATTGGATTTTCCTTCCAAATGAATTCTTAAGTGTACTTCTAAAGAGAAATCAGATATAAAGGCTTTATCACATTGATTACATTCATAGATATCCTCTTCATTATTGTTTGTTTTTTGTGTTTAAAGACATCTGTAACAGCTGAATCTTTAGTAGATAGTTCTCAGTTATTGCTTCCTCTTCTCATATAAGTTTTTACAAGCCTTTGAAAAGAACTAGAACTCACAATATTACCACATAGATTGCATTCCTAACATTTTCCTATCATGTGAGTCACACTAAATGTGTAAAGTGATCATGTACAAACAAACACATTTCCATATTCCTTGTGCTCATAAGATTTTTTCTGCGATGTGTTTGTTGATGTATTCCTACTAAAGTTGGAATACCAATTATTTCCATATCCCTCATGGTCACATCGCTTAAATCCATAGTGACAGATGATATACCTGTTAAAGGGAAAATAACCAAAATTTTTCTCACACTGCATTCATATAGTCTAATTTTTGTATCTCATACAGATGTGGCATAGGGATTCAGGTTTCTACAACATGAAAACTTTCTTGTCATAAAATGTTCCTCTCACTAAACTATTCTAAGTCACTCATTAGAAATAGATAAAGAGTACTAGCATTAAAATGGAAGGTTTGCTTATTAAAGGTATTAGACATTCATTGAACTAACGAATGTGAATAATTTTTATGATAATTGAATGGTATGTAAGTAAGCAGACAGTTCTACAACATTCCTCTCATATAGCTACAGAATGGGAATAGATCTTCACCAACCCTACATCTGACAGAGGACTGATCTCTAAAATATATAGAGAACTCAGGAAACTAAAAGCCAAATGGCCAAATAAAACAATTTAAAAATGGGGTTCAGAGCTAAAAAAGGGATTCTCAACAGAAAAATTACAAATGGCTGAAAGGCACTCAAAAATTGTTCAACATCTTTAGCCATCAGAGAAATGCAAATCAAAACAACTTTGAGATACCATCTTGCACTTGTCAGAATGGCTAAAATCAAAAACACAGGTTACAGCCTATGCTGGAGAGGATGCAGAAAAAGTGGAACACTCCTCCATTGCTGATGGGAGTTTAAACTTGTACAGCCACTTTGGAATGCAGTATGGTTGTTTCTCAGAAAACTGGGAATCAATCTCCCTAAGGATCCAACAATACCACTATTGGGCATATACTCAAAGGATGCACATTCATACCCTAAAGGCATTAGCTCAACTATGTTCATAGCAGCATTATTCATAACAGCAAGAACCTAGAAACAACCTAGATGCCCCTCAATTGAAGAATGGATTAACAAATTGTGGTACATTTACACAATGGAGTACTACTCAGCAATTAAAAAATGACATAAAATTTGCAGGCAAATGGAATGGATTTGGAAAATATCCTCCTGAGTGAGGTAACACAGGCCCAAAGATAGAAATGGAATTCACTCACTCGTAAGTAGAATTTAGACATAAAACGAAGAATACCCAGGCTGCAAACCACAACCCTTAAACAGCCTGGGATCAGAAGGAACTTAAGAGGGACATCTAGGAATCCCCCAGGAAGAAAAAATAGAGATGATCTCCTGAGTAAATTCGGATCATAATGGGTAGTGACCAAGGATATGTGGGAACAAATCATGAAAGGAGATGGTTGAATGAGAGGAGCAACAGAGAAGGAGAAAAAAAGAGACGATTATTTTTAAAAGAGGAACCCACTGTGGGGCTGAAAAGAGGCCAGGTGCTAGGGAAACCTTCAAGAATCCACAGGATATCCCTGGCTAGGTCTCCAACCAATAGTGGAGGGGGTGCCTAAACAGGACTTCCCCTATAATCAAATCTAAGTCCACCCTAAGTGTCACTATAGAACCTTCATCCAGGCATAGAGGTGGAAGCAGAGATCTACAGCTAAGCACCAGGTTGAGCTTCCAGTCCAGAGAGAGAGAGAGAGAGAGAGAGAGAGAGAGAGAGAGAGAGAGAGAGAGAGAGAGAGGAGTCTATATGAGCAAAGGGATAAGAATTATGAGGAGGAATCCCACAGAGATTGCTGGCTGGATCTTTGGGGAGCTCACTGAACCAAAACAGCCACTGGGGAATCATCAGGAAAAGGAATTAAACCATCCGATGGTAGATGACTGTGGATTGGCATGCGCAGTAGGTGGAACCTCATGAATTAGGGTCAGACTATGTTTATTCCTGTGCATAAACTGGCACCTTGGAGCTCATCCCTACAGAGGAACACCTAACCCAATCCTAATATTGGGATGAGGGACTCGGACCTACCTCAAATGGATACTCCAGACTGAACTGACCCACCTTGGGATTCTTTCCCCTCCTTGGAGAAAAGATGGGGGATGGAGTGGGGGAAGGTTCAGGAAGAACTGGGAGGGATTGGGAGAAAGGAAGGAAGGGTGAGCAGGGAATACTTTAAAAAAACCTTTTTAAATAAAAAGAGAAAAAAAGATTGCAAAGTCATGGAATCTGAACACCCCTGTAATATATGAATAAATAAATAGATAAAAGATAAAATAAAGAAATTTATGACATCCTAGAAATAACCACAGATACAATGGTTTCTCAAGAGAGCAGTCTACTACTTTCATCAACCTTAGTTGATTTCACAGGATATGTACAATACTGAGAGGTAATACATCAAAATATTACACAAACAACCTGTCTTACTGTTCTATTGCTGTAAATAAGTAGTCTGACCAAGGCAACTCTTGTAATAGAAGGATTTTAATTTGGGTATTGATTATGGTGACAGAGGATTCATCCATTATCATCTTGAAAGGAAGCTTTGGTGGGAAGGCATGGGGCTGACTGTTACATCCTGATATACAGACAGGCAGGCAGAAACAAATACTTCCCTTGTCCTGGTCTTTTGAAACCTCAAAACTAACATATACCGACACACTTTAATAAATAAAACACTCTTATTCTCACAAGAGCATACTACTTAATTTTACACAATAACTTCCACTAATTGTGGACCAACATTCAATGATGGAAGCTTGGGGGGACTGAGCAAATATAAACCATGACAGGAACACAATCTAAAAAGACAGATCTCTAAATGAGAAGCATGAAAGTGATTAGGGCAAAAAGAGACAGAAGAGAGGAAGAGAGAGATATCTTTCTAAAAATTAGGAGGTGCCAACTTCTCTGACTAAATTACAGGTTTCCTGAATCTAACCTTCCCTACCCCATCTAAGTAGAGATTAACATATTTTGTACTACTCTTGCCATCTTAAGGACCCCTCATTAGTTTTCTCGTGTTTCACATGCTATCTACTATGGATTGGAGATGTCAACACACAGTCTTGACAACATGGAATGAAGCAATCTCATTAGTGGAAATTGTGTGGGTTAATCAACAAAAAAATTATGTAATTGCAGTATTTGGTCATTCCAACAGTCTTTGTTTTCAAGTTCCTGGCATTTTTAGAAATGCTTTTACTCATAAAAAGGTGGAAAACCAATGAAACTGATACACTTCTCAGAGTATTTGATGATAATTTATGAGATATTCCTAGTGAGATAAAAGATGTGGATGACTGTTTTGATGATTCCAGAGATGATTCTGCTGATTCTACTGACAGTGAAATGATCAGACCTCTTAAGAAAGAGTAACTTCAAGTGATTCTAAAATTGACAAAACTACAAATAATTTTTGGTCTAAACTGATGTGCCACCACACTTATAGATGTTTGATGGTCATACTGAGGTCACTACATCACTACATTTTTTTCTCAGTCTGATTGGACTCTGTGACTAATTTCTTTTTTAGAGATGAATTGTTTGAGATGTTGTGCAAAGAGCTGCCTAACTATCATGATCAAACTGCAATGAAAAGCAAAACACCATCCTTCTGTGAGATTATGTTCTGGTACACTGTAAATATTTGTCCCTCCTACTGGTTTAATACAATGCTGATTGGCCAGAAAGCAGACAGAAAGTGTGAGCTGGGCTGCCAGACTAAGAAAACTCTGAGAAGAGGAAAAGCAGAGCACAGTGGATCGCAGATGTAGAGGAAAGAGAACCAGAATGCTGCTCTGAGAAAAGGTACCAAGCCACATGGCTAAACAAGAGAATAATGGGTTAAATTGTAAGAGTTAGCAAGCAATATGCCTGAGTCATAGGCCAACCAGCATGTAATTTATATAAGCCTTTTTGTGACTATTTGGGACTAAGCGGCTGCAAGTGGGTCCAAACCTTGAGACTAGGCTGGAAAGGATAGGCTAGAAACAGTACAACACCATCTGGAACACTAAAGTTACACAGGACATCAAGAAATTCCATGGCCTAATTATTTTGATTTGTCAAACAAGAAAAGATAGCTTGAAAGACTACTGGTCAACAGATCCTTTGATATGTACTCCTATCTTTCCACAGAAAATGAATCATCATCATAGGTTTGATTAAATATGGACCTTCTGGCATTTCAAATATAATGCCAAAATGGACAACTTCTCAGGGAGATTTTTAAGATATAGCCTGTGATGAATTATTTCCTGCATTAATTTCACACAATATGCAAACCAAAGCAACAGTTGTCTTTGGATAAGGAAATGATACCATGGAGAAGACATTTAAAATTTCACAAGCACAACCTAGCAAAAACAGCAAAATATGGTTTACTTGTTTAGATGGTGTGCAAGAGTAACAGCAGCTATATCTGAAATATGGAGCTACACACTGCTAAAGAAAAGAAATTGCTAGAAACTGTTCCTTCAGTACTTGTTGTATCTTATCTTGCATATGGCACCATATTTACCAGGATAATTATTGTATGTTATATCTACTGCTAAATTGTTGCTACAGGACAGAACTAAAGTCTGTGTATTGACAAAAAAAAAAATAGAAAATGGGAAAGAAGATTATAGAAACCTACCTGCATCAAGGCATACAATGCCCAGATGAAAGGCATTGACTAGGCAGATCAATTCATTTTGCGTTGTTCCATTCTAAGAAAAATGGTGAAGTGAATAAAAAAGTAGCACTGTGCCTCATAAACTGTGGAGTTTTCAATTCATGTAGAGTATACAATGTCTTCAGTCCACAAACAAAAAATAAATGATAAACAGTTTGTGCTACTTTTGGGGAGAGACTGGATAGAAAAGACAATGATAGAGGCTCTCAGGAACCAGAGGTAAATCTGTGCTGCCCTTAACCCTGGGGGTGCAAGAAAAGCACTTCATAATGATCCACCCAAAAGATTGTCAGGTTAGAGGAAGCAGCAGAAACCTACATGTATTTCAGTGATTGAAAAAAATTCTGAGACCTTGCAGAATTTGTACTGTACATAAAAAAAGGAGTAAATCTAGATACTTAGGTAAATTTTGTTCCTCTTCATAAAGGAAAATATATCTTACTATGTAGCATATAAGAGTACTAAAAACTATAATTGTTGAATTACTTTATTTTTTGTAAATAATATAATTATTGAAAAACAACAGCAAAAGTGCACTATGATCTGTAATTATGCTGAATAATGTGCAGTTCCTGGCATATGCTTTAGAGATTTCTATGCAGTATAAAATATGTTAATGAATTTGAGGCTTCCAATTTTATGTTTAAATGATTATTTTTTTTTCCTCCGTGTGATGACATTATTCCTTGTTCCCCTCCCTTCCCCCAGAGAACCTGGGAACCCCTGAATAACATCTGGTAGAAGCAATGAAGGTAGTCTGTTGGTGTGGTTATGTGTGATTGCTGTAAATGCTATCTGAAGTGCCATGCAAAGCTTCTAAGGTTTGAAATTTGATTTTACTATTTTAACAAGATGAAATCTTAAAGTCTTCCATTCCAGCCAACAGAGACTCAGAAATCTATCTGATCACAGCCCAGACCATACTCAACTGGGATAAGATGGGCCAAGCAGTATCTTGTGTGTGGGGACTGAGGAGAAGATAAAACTCCTGGGTGATAACAACTGACTTCTACAGAACAATCTGTGCGATGATACATAAGGAATGGACTGTCTCTGCTTGAGGCCATGAAAACCTTTAATTTGTTCCTTAGTTGTATGGGGCCTACTTCCCTAGTACAATGGTACTATCTACTCGTATACTCATTCTATCCTAATTAAAGTGTTTTTTTTTAAAATTTATTTTATTTTTTTATTTTTTATTTTCTTTAAGGAAAGGTTGTAATCATGCACAATTAACCTTTTAAAAGTGGGTATCCCATTGGGATGTGTGCCTGATGGAGGATGGGCTTCTCTCAGTAGAGAGCTGGAGTAACCAAGAATATAAAGCACATGGCTTTAATCCCAGCACTTGGGAGGCTGGGGTGGGTGGATCTCTGTGAGTTCACGGTCAGCCTCGTCTACAAAACCAAGTTCCAGGATAGTCAGAGATACATCTAGAAGCCATGTCTCAAAGACAAATAACAAGCCTATGCTTCTGAGAAAGAATAGAGAATAGAATATGAAGAGCAAACTTAGAAACAAAAACACAATAGAATTAATTGTGACACAAGGCCAAGAAGTCTGCAGGGTGGCAAATCTGCCTTCCATGATGACATAAATGGAACACACGTATGTTTCTAGACCTGGGCTGCTGCTCCCTTGCCCATGAAGTAATGTCATTCAAGTCTGCTGATTCCCTCAAAGCCCCAGGAGTGGCAATAACAACACTGTTAAGAGTAATAACACCTTCCACAGTGAGATGAAAAGAGCACAGGCTTGCCCTGCATAGTGACATCAGCAACAAGGATGTTTCCACACAAGGACCCCTCCACTCACTATGCTCTCTGCATAAGCGAGGCCACCAGAGCAAAGTCATTCAGAAGCCACACTTTCTCTTGCAGTTACAGGAACCTCAGGGTATTAAATAAAATTTCTGGTGATGCTGAAGAGTCCAGCCACCAATTCTGTAGTGGGATTATGTGTATTGTAAATAATTATCCTGCCTACTGGTTTAATAAAAACTCTGATTGGCTGAAGGCAAACAGGAAGTGTAGGCGGGGCTACAAGACTAAGAAAACTCTGGGAATAGGAAGAATAGAGCAGAGATGCCACAGACACACCAGAGAAGCAGATGCAGAGGACACCTATGCTGCTCTGAGAAAAGGTACCAAGCCACATGGCTGAACAGTTTAAGAGTTATGGGTTAGTTTAAGAGCAAAAGCTAGCAAGATATATATAATATATATTATATATAATGTCAATTAGTGTACAATTAATATATGCGTCTGTCTGTTTTAGTGAGTCTGTAGGTCCGGGGCATGAGGCTAGGCCAGAAACATAACATAACACAGTCCCTGTCCCCCGTACCCCCCTGCCCAGGAAGGACCCAACATCTGTTTCCACAGCTCCTTAACCCCTTTGGGAGAATGGGCTCTGGTCACAGACTCCAAACTACACCCCCTCCTCACAGCTCCAGGCAGCAGTAAACAGTGCAGGACATGGAAATAAAAGAGTAGCCCTCAGGAATAGAGCCCAAGAACCTTCTTTGTGAGTTTGAAGTCAACCTGGTCTACTTGCTCTATAATCTAGGCTGGCCTTGAACTCACAGAGATCCTCCTGTCTCTGCCTCCCAAGTACTAGGATTAAAGGTATATGCCATAATTGATATAAATTTAGAGTTGTTACTTTTTGAAAAGGCAGAGTCAAAATTGCTAATCTTGAACATGAATTTTGAGCTTAATATGGTGTTACAACTTTGGAATACCACCACATGGATGATCTCATTTAGTGGTGATTTAGGGGGCAATTTTTTAGTTTTGCTTGGTCAGTCTTACATATAACAGCTGCAATTTTCCCTGGAAATTTTCTTCATTTTCAAATATTTTCCCCTAAGATTCAGCAGGGGGTTAATGCTTCTTAAATCTCTTATCTGAAATTACTAACTGTAACTCCCAACCCTGGGAACTTTTCTGACTCAATGGAGAGTTAGGTACATATGAGAACAACTTGGAACATTAACCATGCTTCACAGTTCAGAAAAGGAGAGTAGGGCATGCATAGAAGACTAGAAAAAAGAATTAGGAATACACATAGTGCTAACTGTTGTGAATAAGTTCACGGACACAAAGCATAAGAGAAGAAAATACAGTACAAAATGGGGGATAGATATAGATCCATCTTTATCATACATAAGAACTTATATTAGTGTAAGAAATATGGTACAGTGAGATGGGGAAAGAGTGCTTTATCAAGGTCTGTCTTTTATGGAAATCGAGGCCTGGGATCTTCTGGTAGAAAAGGGAACTGTATAAAAATATATCTTGCAGCTATGAAACAATTGTCTGAGTTTGAGTACTGTTGTGTTTATAGTATTGTGCCCACACCTATTATTTTTAATTTTGTAACCACAAGTAGCTGCCAGCTGACGTAAGTGCTGTGGGAGCAGGCTGTGTCTGGCTTGATATTTAGTTAAGCCAATAAAAATGCTGAACTCTAGGTCTAGAATAAGGTTTTGCAAGGGTTGGAAAGGTGTATTTGGAAAAACATAAAGGAAAATGGGAGCTTTCATAATGATTATGATGTATCCTTAAGTTGTGATATATTACTTAAAGTCAAAAATAATACTCAATAATAAATCTGTCCATGTAACCCTGGTAAGAAAAACTATTTGGGTCCACATGAGTGCAATCCACTTTGTAATTAGAAGTTTTCCCTATGCCCACATCCCTTCCCCATCTCAGGACCTGAAGCCGAGCCTAGCCAAGGCTGGACCTCAGCATTACAGGGGCCAATTACATTTAAATTACCACAACAGGGAAGCTAAGGAGAATGCTCAAGGCTAGAGGCCCTACTAGCCCTTTTGCCTTGGTCTCCCCAACTACTGGTATTAGATGCATGCAACAAGAAACTTCTGGCTCAAAATAATTATATTCCAGACACTTGATAACAGTCACTCAACACAAAAACTCTGCTACACCATAAAAATTGCACAAATCTGTCAGTGCCATAAAAATTTTCTAGATTTCTGCAGAAAGTCAATGCTGCCGCGCCACTGCCAGCTGTCATTCAGCCTCTTTAAAAGATTGTTTTTCCCAACACTACCTCTTAAGGTCTTCTTCCTTCATAAGGTCTATCCTAGGCCAATGATCTATCTCAGTGTCCTACTGTGTGCTTCAGTACATTTTCCACAGTTATATGTTTCCTGACAGTAGTGATTCTGAGGATGGACAAGGAATCAGTCAGACAACACAGGCAGGGCATTCCAGGTGTCCTTGTAGAACGACACAGTGAGAAGGGGTATACTGGGCATTCGAGTAAAGGAATGATATAAAAGAGTTGCCTAACAGATAAGGTGTGTGTTGCTAGAGAAAAGCAGCCAATGCTACTTCACTGAATGAAATGGAAACCATTTGAGAAAGAGTAGGTGATGAAGGAACAGGTGGGGGAACTGGTGGAGAGATGAGAAGGTGAGAGAAGCTGGGGGGGGGGCGTTGAACAAATACAATCTCGAGCACTGTGAGCTGAAGTAGAACCTTGATATAGATTTGTAATGTGAATATAGATGTGTCAGCCACAGGTGCAAACCTGGCTTCTCCAGCACACAGGGGCAAACATTCTGACTGCTAGGAAATAACCCAGTTGGAGTGAAATGGTCAGCTGCTGTTACCAAGGTTTTCAGAAGAAAAGCTTGAACTAGTTAGTAGGCCCAAGAGGCTAGGTTCCACTTAAAACCAACCAATCCTTGAGAAGAACTAGTCAATCCCTAAGCAAAAAATCTTCTCCCTGGAAAAACTCCACCTCTTAAAAGCCCTATATAAGCCTCTCTACCTATTCAGCTGTTTTTTCCACCCCAGCAGAGGCAGTCACTCTCCTGGACTCCACCTTCCCAAATAAATCTCTTCATAAAAGAATCTTGGGTGATAAAAATCTTCATTTGCCAGCACAGAACAGAATAACCTTGCAGCACATTCCCTTACGGGGAGTGAACAGAAAAAAATAAACACAAACAAACAAACAAACAAACAAACAACCTTGCTAAAATGTTCCTTTAGTAGGGCTTAGCTGTTAAAAGTAACAACTTTCACCAGAGCTAGAGATTGCTACATTTATGGGGGTGTGGTGGGGGGTGTCCTTTTAGCAGCATGAAGTAGTAGAAGCAAGATCTTGGGCCAAAGAGAAGAGCTCTGCAGGGAAGCCCTCTAAGTGGGTGGTGGAGCAAAGCTAAGCTGTGCTTTCTCTAGGAGAAGGATTGCTATGTCCTATGAAAAGGCCATTCCCTACCACATGCCAGCTTTAGGTATCTCCTGACTTCCCAAGTCAAGGTTCCTTTCCTCCTGGAGTTAAGCTGTCCTACTGTAGCTCCAGTTATATTCTGATTTCCTGACAAGTCAGGATATCTTTCCCTTCAGAGCTGTAACATTCACAGTACTGGAAGGTAACTGTTCTCATCTTGTTTGTGTAGGGGTGAGTAAAGACTATAGGCATCTTTGTCCTGGGGAGTCTTTAACTTCCTGAAACTGAGGTGACTCCAGCTTTAGAAAAATGACTTATATTCTGAGGCCATAAAAAAAAAAAAAGAAAAGAAAACAAGAAAGAAAAATAAAAAAGGTAGAGAGGGTAGCCTCTTTTTTCCTTTTTTAAGATACCTTGTGCACTCAAGTGAGGATTCAGAGCCCTCTACAAGAAACTGCAACAGAGGTGCTCTGAAATGCTGGATCATTTGGGCCATTCATTTCCACTGGAGACTTTTCAGGGGGTCTTCTTGATCAAACCTTATTTTCTTTAATCACAAATAAATCCATAGCCTGCCATTTTCAATGAAAATAAAAAAGAAAACTTTCTCCAAAGCAACATATCTTATGATTTCAATTTTAAAGTTAACTCATTTACAAAATATATAGGTTGAATTAATCCAGCAGCATTTATAATCAAATGGCTTTTAGCAGCTTTTACTACTTTTCAGTCAAAAAATTTAAAGACAAGACAGTAACATACAGTATTCAGATACTCTTTGTAATTTCCATCTTTATGTGCTTTTTTTTTTTTTAACTCTATTTCTTTTTAAAGAACTTTCTCCAGCTAAGGACTTGTGAATAGATACTTCTGGGTATAAGTTCACTTCCCAGATACCCTATGAAATTTATCCTAAATAGAGTTGTCTCACCATATGTTCATTTGAGCTTACCTAGCCAGGTTCATGAGCATTGTACCCCTGCCCCTGGGTCCCATTCCTTCTCATGGTCTGTTTGCTTCTCCATCCCCAGTTCCCTGTCATGCTTTCATTCAAATGCTCTCTGTGTTTCCCCAACTGGTTGCTTTTTTAGTTGCACACTTTTAATTTTGCTTTTGCTTCTCTGGTATTTGGCCCTGCCATGCTGAGATTCATACCCAGCACATGGCTGTTCACCCTCCCCACAACAAGAGGCTGGGAGACTCACATCTTAAGCTGCAGCTGGCTGTGTCCTCTGCATGGCTCTTGCTCTTCTTCCAATTTACTCCAGTTGGTACCCATATTCTCACCCCTCCTGTGTGCTGCTGTTGGCTTGTGCCCATGCTCTACCTTCCTCCCCCCTACTCTGCTGGAACTCTGCTTGCTACACTTTCCAAACAAAAAACAGAACAAAACTCCTTCCAGAGCCTCCACTTGTTGCTGTCTTTCAATCTTGGGCCACTTTCCCTCCCTCCAGAAGCTCCTCATGCAGGTTCTGGGCATCACGGCAAGGAAGAGTATTTTATTCTTATTCTGCTTTATATTGTAAACTCTTATTTTAGGATTTTTAAGTTGGTCAGCTGGTAAAATTTTGTTCATCTTTCTGTTGAAATGTGTATGTGAATAATGTGGTCACAGTATTAAAAAACAAACTGGTTTTGGATGCCTGGGTTTTTATGAGAATATGGTATTTAATTTTTTAAAAAAAAAAAAGCCTTTTATGATAGAGAGACATGCCACCTCCTAGAAGCATCCTATATCTCCTTCAAGGAGATGGACAATTTTCACCTGGAGGCTTGCTTTAAATATGGCAAAGTTTGATAAGCAGAGAAAAGCTGCTTTACACTTTAAACTACTGCCAAGATCTTGTTCAGACTGTGAATAAGCAGAGCAATGAGGATCAACTGCTTTGCCCTGTAAAGACAAGTAGACCAATCTCCCCAAATTCTTACACCACAAAACGTCTGTCAGATTTTCTGGCATTGGCAGCTGAAGGCTAAGTATTGCTTCTGGGAATTACATCCATCAACAACCACAGAGAGAACTGAGACAACCTGCATAGTTAGAAAGCTGTCTTACTTCTGCTTACTTATCCTCAGATCTGATGGTGTTTGATGACGAGGATACTAATAGATCTGCCAGTTTAACAGCTATTTCCCTTAACCCAAGGGCTACAAGCAGATAGGCAGCTCGTAAGTAAGTTTCCTGTTAATATTACAGACACATGTGTGTCATTCAAAGACTCCATGGTACAGGATAAAGTGGTTTTAGATGTAACTTAAAAGGTTCAAAACTTTAACATTGATAAATGCAGTTTTGATAAAACTACAGGGCACTGATCAGTTTTCAGAAGCCCTTAAATTTCTATGGATGTTTAACCCAAAGCCATAGTCTTTTGCTGTAACATCAAGATATACATCTGTTCCAGCTATTTTATAAACACTTGAATGTTTCTGCACAGGTCCATTCCTCCTGCCAGACTTGTGCCAAGGTGAACCCTCAGGGGGTCCTCCAGATACATCAGCCTCTGTACCAGTTAAGAGTACTGATGAGTATGGCATGTACTTACTGACAGGTTGACTTTATCATGTCCTCACTCATGAAAACTTCCATTATCTCTTAACTGTTACTGAAACCTTTACAGGATGCATGTACTCCCACCTTCAGGGAAACAACAGATGTGATGGCACTTGTACTCCTGGAACCCATCAGCCCTTGATTTGGTATACCACGCCCCCATTCCTGGAACATCAGCGCTAGTACCATCCCTCCAGTCTCAAAAGCATATCTGCTCTTTCATCTGGCTCATTCACTCTTGCCTCTTCTGTACAACTAGGGCACATCCCCATTTCATTCTTTTTCCCATGGCCAGTCCCATTCATAGGGTACTAATAATTTGTTTTGTTTTCCTAGCAACCTGCCTTCTCTGCCTCCTCAAGAAATAGGTTTCTGAGATCTCCAGGATGACAGCTAACTGAAGGTCTCTTCACTCATTCCTCCTCACGAAGCAAGCATGACCCCACAGACTCCCAAATTCCCCTTCCCCACATCACTGCATGCTCGCAGAAAGTAGCCAGAACTGAACCAGCACACAAGGATCCTGAAATGTTCTGGTATAAGCTCGCATCTATATACCCAGAGAGTCTAGGGTGATTAGACAGAAGACCCACCTCTTAGTCTCACCAGACCTTCCCCCCTCAGAAAGCCTGTTCAAAGCCAGCCCCTCCCTGGGGCTTTTCAAGACCACACCTATAGGCTATATAAGACCTGGTAGCCATTATTTGTGGTGTGACTTTCCCTACCTTTCCAGAGTTTCTCTGCTCTGTTCATTACCTGGATTCATTGATTACAGTTGATTGACTTATTACATCAGTGACAATAGATACCCAATAACCAGCGATTGAAAACTTATCAACCCCTAAGGAAACAGAGCAGTCATTAAAAGTATCCTAACCAAGAAAAAAAAAAAAAAAAAGAGAGAAAGTTTTAGTGCAGAATTCTGCCAGGTGTTCAAGGAAGAGTTAAAGCCAAATACCACTCAAATTATTCCACAGAACAGAAGCAGAAGGAATAGCCAAGTAGTGGTGACCCATGCCTTTAAACTAAGCACTTTGGAGGAGTAGGGTAGACTTTTCTGAGTTCAAAGCCAGTCTAATCTACAAAAGCTAGTTCCATAATAACCAGAGCTTGGCAGGGAAACCCTGTCTCTAAAAACTAAAACAAACAAAAACAAATAAATAAATAAACAAGGAAACAAAAGGAACACTGCTAAATTCATTTTATGAGGACCCTGTTCGCCTGAAACCCAAAGCACATAAAGACCCTAACAAAAGAGAACTACAGACCAACTTCCCTTATGAACATAAATCTAAAACTTGTCAATAAAATAGTCACAAACTAAATCTAAGAACACATCCAAAAGGCCATCCACCCATGATCAAATAGGCTTCATCTAAATGCAGAGATGGTCAACATACAAAAATTAATTGAACACAAAGAAATGCATGTCAGAAAAGGCCTTTGAGAAAAACCAAACACCCTTTCATGATAAAGTCTTGGAGAGATAAGGAATATATGGAACATGCTTAAACAAAATAAAGGTAATTTCAGCAAGCCTAAAATCAAATTAAATGAAGAAAAGCTCAGTTATCACCTAAACTCAGGAACAAGACAAGGCTTGTCCACTCAATACCCTATCTATTCAATATAGAACTGGAAGTCTTCACCAGAGCCATAAGACAACTGAATGAAATTAAGGGGATAAAATTTGGAAAGAAAGAAGTAAAGGTATTTTTTTATTTGCAGATGATGTGATAATATGAAAGTGACTCAAAAAATTTATAGAGGAACATCTACATCTGATAAACTCAGCAAAGTATCTGGATATACAATAATCTCATAAAAATAAATAGCTCTTATACATACAAATGACAAAAGAACAAAGAAAAAAATAACATCTTTTAAACTGCTCAAATTACAAAAAATATTTTGGGGTAACTCTAATCAAGCAAGTGAAAGACTTTTATGATAAAACTTCAAGTCTTTGAAGACAGAAACTAAAGAAGATATGAGAATAAGAAATATCTCCCAAGCCTATAGATTGGTAGAACCGACATAGACATAGTAAAAATGGCAATCCTACCAAAAGCAATCTACACATTCAAGGCTCATCAAAATTCCAACACAGCTGTTCACAGACCATGAAAGGGTGATTCTTAATGTCACATGAATAAACGGACATTTCTGAACAATAATGAACTGTTGATGATCTAACATTTCAGATTGTATAGTAATAAAAACCACATAGTATTGACATAAAAACAGACACAAGGATCAATGAAATTGAACTGAAGACCCAGAATGAACTCACACTCCTATAAACACCTGGGATATACACATATGTATGTGTATATATATATATATATATGTATATGTATGTATATATATGTATGTATGAGCAGAAATACATATTGGAATGAAGACAAACATCTTCAACAAATGGTAGTGGTCAAACTAGATGTTTACATGTAAAAGAATGACTATACTCATCATCCTACATAAAACTCAACTTCACATTTATAAGAAACTGTATGACTCTGTCTTGTTTTAAATGTTAGGTGTTCAGTTTTGTATGCTCACATGAGTCACAACTCTGTGTCTCAATCCTCTCTTCAGAGTGAAGTGGGTTAATCTGGCTTACACTTAGCAACATGAGAGAGTTGCCCAAACAGAAATTTTGGTGGCTCTGGCTAACTTCCCCAAATTGCACACACACCAAATTTGGTTTTCCTACATTCACATGGTATGTACACAGAAAGGCATCCACCCTGCCCAATAAGATCCTTTTTTAATAAAGACACCTACAGGCCAAAAACTTAAACCACCTAGCCTATTTTCCCCTGCAGTGTATACAATAAACTATTCCTTCTATTCTGGTCTCAGTGGAGAAACTATGTTCAACACAAATACTTTCCAATTAGTGCAATAGACAGCCCTCTCTATAACTCAAATGGGTAGTTTTAGAAGTGTCTGATGCTACAAACCTTTAATCAAGAACTGGCAAGGTTGAGTTAGAACAGCAGGGTCAATGCCCTGCACTTGGATCAAGACAAAAAAAACATCAACATAACAAACCTTGTCTCAAATTATTTTTCCTGAAAGCTTAAAAGTGTAACTGTACTCAAAATAATGTGCCATCACAATGAGAAACCATACCACACACTCAGAAACTGAAAAATCTCTTCAGTAATTACAAGTTTCCAGCTCTACCTAATATACAAAGAAGAGCTGGCTAGAAACAGATTTGCTAACTTGTGTACACCATGGGCTTATGTACCCACATTTTGACAACCTAGGGAAATGCCGCTCACCATTCTTCTGCTATCATGGCTTGCTCAGTTGGCTTTCTTACACAATTTTCACCTGCCTAGAGTACCAGCAACAACCTTGATATATGTACTCTATTACATCAATCACTAATCAAGAACACACCTACAGGTTAACCTACACATTGGTTTGACTCTAGCTTGTGCCACGCTGACCAAATCTAACCAGCATAACTACTGAATCATCTCCCCAACCCCAAAGACAGATTGTTAAAACCTCAACTCTCTTCACACTTGCTTTTCAACACACACACACATAAAGTTTTGAAAATCTGTCAAGTTTAGGGCTGGAGAGATGGCTCAGCAGCTACCACCACTTAACGCTCTTGTAAAAGTCCTGGGTCAGTTTCCAGCACTAACATGGGGCACACAATCATCCCTAGATGCTGTTGCAGGAGATCTGATGCCTCCTTCTGTCTTCTGTGGGCAGAAAACACACATGTGTGAACATACACATATACAAGCAAAACAGTCAGACACACAGAATAAAATAATAAAGAAAAATTTAAAACACTCTCATATCTCTTATATATCATTATAGTTTTGTAAGCCAGAAATACCCACAAATGTGGCACATCTGTAGCAGAAACTATAACTCTGTAATTAAAGAACCAAGAAATTTGATCAAAGAAGAGAAATTTCATGATTGTAAGACAGGAAGACTCGGTATCGTTTCAGTACAGAATTTAAGCTATAGATTCAACAACGGTCCAACAAAAAGTCTAACAAGTTTTTCTATCAATAACAAAAAAACTGAACACAATGGGTCATCATCAATGCAAAAACTATCAACACAACGCTGAGGAAAAAGCACACAATCTGACTTCAAAATGTCTCACACAGCTACGATGATGATTTACTGCGTGGGATAGAATAACTCGATCAACGGAGCATGAGAGCAAAAGTTAGAAACAAAGACACAATGAATATAGCTTCAGTTTTGACTCGTGAGGCCAGGAAACCTTTACTTGAGCCTGGCCTTACTGACACTCGTGACTGATCCCCGGCATCTACAAGCACAGAACTAACTGCAGCCGGATCCTCCACCTGGATGCTCAGGGCCGAGACACTGGAGGGAGCAGGGCTCTGCGCGCTGACCACTCAGCCTCCCAGGAGACACTGAAGCCTCACGCTCCGGACCTCAACAGTCGGCACTGAGCCCCTCACCCCGCCCCCGTGTTCTGCGCAGCCGCAGCCCTAAGACACAGTCACTCAGAGATCATGGCAGGAGAGAGAGAGCAGCGGGGACCGCAGGTACCTCTCGGACCTCACCGGGCGCCGAGTCCATCCCCGCCGCCCCGGAGGACCCCGCACGGCTCCCCGGCTCCTCCCCGCGTGGGGACGGCGGCCCCTCGCTCACCATGGCGGGAACCGAGCTCGCCCCGCTCCCCTCACGGCTCCCGGCGGCGGTCACAGCGCAGCACACGGAACAAGTGTCTCTCTCAGCCCGGGAGACAGCGAGCCAACCGAATGGCGGACCGGAAGTGCCCGCCCCATTCTGACTGGCAGTAAACTTTGGAGCCCTGATTGGCTAGTGTGGCCTGAGTGACGGGAGCAGCTCCCTTGCAGACGCATTACTGTAAAGGGAAATAGCGAAAGGGTTCCCAGCCTTGTGTTTCACCCCAAGCACACAACTGCCCACATCTGCGGAGATTGGCATTGCAGTAAAACTTGCTCCTGGGCTGCAAAGTGGCCCCTGAACTACTCCTGCACTCAGTAGGAACTTCCCCGTCTTCTCTCTGGACACAGGGTGCTAGGTCTCAAACCTGGACCCAACAGCTGAGGTGCCTATTTAACACATCAAAGCAGACATTGGCTGCCAGATTCTCCCAGCATCCCCAAGTCACTACCTGGTACAGGGCATGGCTGCCATACAAAGCCCCCTATCCTTAACTTCTGTAACCCCGGGTCGGGACTGTCCTCCCCTACATGATCCTAATCAGGCTCATGTCTACTCTGGACTCTCCCAAACGCCCCTGCCTCTCCCTGTACTCTGCCTTTACCTACAATAAACCTTCTAGTCCACCATACCTAAAAGCAGTCGTGTCCTTTCCCTTTATGCTTCTTTTAAATCCTCCACTTTCTTGACCTTCCTGTGGACTGTGCATGTTTGGTACTCTGGAATCCTTTTGCCTGGCAGGTGAAATGCTGCATAGCTTCTTTTCAATCCCTGTTATACCTGTGCCCCCAGCACCAGAAGCATGGACCACAGGAAATTGGGGCTGAGGCAGTGATAAAGGATCTGCAGTTTCAGGAGAAACTACCTGAACTCAGCTGTTACCCAGTAGGACCAGAGTAAGGCCGACCCTACCCTAAACCCATTGTAGCAAGATAGCCGCCTGCAGAGCCAGGTGAAGGACTTCTACCATCCCAGGAAGAGAGGTGTGATGTCTTGAACCTTTGATGGCACCATCCACATGCTGAGTCAGACTCAACTCTGACCAGCTTCATGGGGTGAGGACTCATTTCTGGGGCACTGGTCTGGTTTTGCTGTAAAACTGAGAAAGAAAAGAAAACTTCCAGCTTTCTGGGGGTCCAGCCTTCAGTAGCTCAGGGCTCAAAGGGAATTCTCAGAATACACAAGTACTTGACGTTTTTATCTGAAGAGGTTAAGGAAAAAGACAGTCACACAATCTCTTGATGATTTCCTCTAGATATTTATTCATTCTTCTTTTGCTTTCTGATTCTGTATTCTTATCTCTATCCAGAAATGTTCCCTCTGCCCCTCTTCATGTTTTTCTTTGTCCTTCTAACTGTCTTGATGTTTTCTTTCTAACCCATCTCAACTCTATCTTTAGTCTTTCCCATACAGCTTATATACCACAGCAAAATCTTTCAAGTAATATAAAAATTACAATGTAGTTACATTCTGTTTACAAGTAAATAATTACAATGGATGTGTTTTTAAAAACAGTATGCTTTCAATATCCATAATTCCACATTCTACGTATTACAGATTAAAAAAATCCCAAGAACACATGTACTTCATATCCAAAAAATTGTTATAGGTTAATCATGTATGCAAGCAAGATCCTCTTACCAGTCAGATATTTTACTACTATACTGTATTTTGCAGTTACAAAGAAAGGGCCAGTTACATTATTACTTCTCTTGAAAGGTAATCTTATAAGGAATCTTTAAGGGATCACAAACTTGAACCTTATATATAAAAGAAAATCAGTCAACTTTACTTTAAACCTTTTGAATTCATACCCACTCATCAATTGTCTTTAATATATATATGTCTATCTATATCTATCTATCTACCTATCTATCTATCTACTGAGGGAAGAAATGAGTATAAAGAATTAATAATCACCTTTGATCGTCGACCAGTCCCAGCAAGAAAGGTTCATCAGCCAATGATAATTGGGCTGTTTTGATCTTGTTCCCTGACCTTAAAAACTTCCTCATTCAACTATGTGCCTTCATAAAACTTTAGATTGTCTTCTTGGGGGTTCTACCTCAGAGCTATTTGACAAAGCTACCTGGTCTAAGTATAAGTATTTTCAAAGCTTTGTTTCATCTTTGATTAACTCTGAAACCTGTGAACACATCTTCCAACATAAAGTCAAGAGAATCTAAGTTAGCTGGACTACTAGGATTCCGTTGTTTTTCTTAATTATTAACTTAAGCACCAGTCTATATGGATCCTGAATAGAGTCATGTGTTCTAGCAGTGTAATACCTCCTTATGTTTTGGCATCAAAACTCTATTTAAACTAACATTATTATGAATTGGATAGCACAGTCCAGAGAGAAATCATCTTCATATTAGTCCATAGTTAAAAATAACCAGTGATATGGGATGTCTTCATGAAATAAACAAATTACAAGAAACGAAGATCTCACCAGAACCCATTTACATCATATCAGATTCCAGAGAAAGATGTCAGCAGAAAACATGTGAAAGCACAGAAGATGCAAAAGACCTTCTGGATGTTGTGGTCTTGGGGCCATGTCTTTCCAAAATCCATCTATCAGGGACTTTCTTCCTGGTGGGCTAAAACCCTCAAGTTAACTGCCATCTCCTCTGACATGGCCACCAGCAGGAAAACATGCTGATTTTTATTTTTGTATAAAGAAAGTTTGATTAAAAATATACACCAAAAATCGGCAGTTTCTTAAACTATTATTCTATAGAAAATGCCCATCAATATAAATGCAGAATTTTAGTTAACTAAATCCTATGCAATTAATGTGACTATTTTTACTTAATAACTCCATATTTACTATAGAGCCTCAATACTCTGATGACTAAATTATAAATATTTTACTGACCACTTGATATGTGAGTGCACAGATTTATTTTCCCCTCATTCTGCATCATTAGTAAAAATTAAGTAAGCCAAATGACAACAAAGTATTTTTATATCATGTTTCTATTGTATTATATTCTTTGTTAGGATTTCACTCTGTAAACCTGTTTGGACAGGAACTCACTATGCAAACCAAACTAGCTTTGAGACAGTAAAGATTAGTTTGCCTCTGCTGCAGGGTGTTAGGATTAGAGGGCTACACAACCATGCCTGACTTAGATTAATTCTGTATATTTACTTATTAAATGAACAGAAGCTAGGTGGCACACAATGTACTCTAAACTGAGGATTCTATATCAAGGGGGTAACTGTGATATTTAGGCAATCCTGGGTTATAAGTGAGACCCTATCTCAAAGAAGTAAATGGTAAAGCATGTGCAGGCTCTAGACCCCAGCTTTTGGAGTTCACATGGGACTATGGCACCCTGGCATTTGCCCATATGTACACAAGCCATTTTTTTTTGACATTTCCTGGAATCTGTGATAGTGCTGAAGCAGCAGCCAGGAGCAGTAGAAATGACATGAACATCCCTTTCCAGATGTTATACTGATAAGCTCCATCACTTTGTGGAATAATTTTATCCTGCGTCCTGACTGCAGGTATTCCTTGAATATTCTTTAAGGCAAAACTAACACTTGACTGACAGTCAGGCATACTCTGATTTCTAGCTCAGGTAATCTATTTACCAAGGCTATTCATTTCTACATAACCTTAGAAAACAGTAGGTACAGTCCCATGCTAATGATAATTATAGAAGTGGTTGGATAATCATAGCACCTGCATGGGCCAGAAGTTGGAAGTAAGATATTTGGCCACACTGGGTATCTCAAACTCTGTAAAGATGTGTTGCTTTTCTTATATTTTGAAACATTTGTTTAATTATGTAAAGATTTGTTGCATTTGCTTAAGTATTTAAAAATGATCTAGCCCTGAGATCTGAACTAGCATTCCCAAATAAAGTACCCTCGGCTGCTTGGTCCCAAATAATCACTCAAAGTCTTACATTAATTACATACTGTTTGGATTAGGGCTTAGGCTCATTATCAGCTAGCTCTTGTATCTTAACCCATTTATATTAATCCATGTTTTGCCATGTGACTCGTGGCTTACCAGAGTTCTTTCATATCATCCTCTCTTGGAGTGCTCACAGCATCCCTCTCTGACTCCACCCTCCTTCACCTTTAGCTATGCTTGGATTTTCTGCCTGCTTCTAAGATGCCTTACCATAAGCCAAAACAGTTCCTTTATTGTCCAATGATAATTCACAGCTTACAGAAAGATATCCCACATCGAAAATGTGTTGCTGTTTTACTTTTTCTGCTTAAGGACCCTACCCAGTCTAATAAAAATGAATTGCCAATATCTAGACAGAGGAGGGCTAGGAGGGCAGAGAGAAAATGGGAAGACGATAAGGGAGCCAGCCAGATAGACACAAGGAAACCAGGGATTCTAAATGGACAGCATGTAGTTGAAGTAAATAGGGCCTTGGGGCAGCTCATTGATCAATAAAAATGGGTTAAATAAAGTTTAAAACACTATCTAGAAACAAGCCAAAAATAAAGCCAAGTATTCATAATTAATAAATTAATAAAGTTATTGTGTCATGAATTGGAGGATGGTGGTCCAAGAAAGCCTGTTTCATTTAATGCCCAATGTTGATGACCTATAGTTCCTCATAGGGCTTGTGAAGGCTAAAAAATTGAAAAGAAAAGAACATGGTTTCCTAGTAGCCTGGTGATTGTAATATACAGAAGTACAGCTCTGTTGTACAGCAAGCATTTGAGCAGACAGCATGTTAGGTAGAAATATCATGCTAAGGAAAACTGCCTACTGCAGCTTGACCACAAAACTCTCTGAGCTGGGATGATTCACTAGAGCCCCAGGTTAAACACAGCTCCCAGCTAAATGCAGCTCTCATCCAAGCCCAAGGGCACAAGGTTGGTTCCTATGGACCTGAGAAGAAGGTGGAACCAGCCGGCAGTGCCAAGTGCTAAGTGGAGCCTGGCCCACTAAAGTTTAGCTTACATGGTCAGAACAGACTACAGGCACACAGGAAAGACAGGTCTAGCCTAAAAAATAATCTCTAAACAGGTAATAATGTTCACAAAATGTGTGTAGAGACATAAGAAAGATATAAGTGGGTAGATACACTTATTGAAAAGTTTATAAATATACTCTTTCTGTGTGTCTCCCCCCACTCTCCCTCCCTTTTTTCTCCCTCTCTCCTCTCTCTCTCCTCTCTCTCTCTCTCTCTCTCTCTCTCTCTCTCTCTCTCTCTCTCTCTCTCTCTCTCTCTCTCTCTCTCTCTCTCTCTCTCTCTCTCTCTCCCTTTCTCTCTCCAGCTAGATGGGGAGCTTGACCTGGTGCTTGGCTATGGATCTCTGCTTCTCCCTCTATCCATTGCTGGATGAAGGCTCTATAATGACAATTAGGGTGGTCATTCATTTGATTACAGAAGTCCTGCTTAGGCACCCTCTCCACTGTTGCTTGGAGTCCCAGCCTGGGACATCTTGTGCATTCTTGGAGGTTTCCTTAGCACCAGGTTTCTTTCTACCCCACAGTGGCTCCCTCTATCAAGATATCCAGTTCTTTGTTCTTCCTCTCTGTTGCTTCCCCACTCAGCCATATCCTTCTCTCATGGTTAGTTCCCACCTCCCCTTGCTCCTTCCCCCCATATGATTCCAATTTACTCAGGAGATCTTATTTATTTCCCCCTTTTAGGGAAATCTTTGGATTCTCTCTAAGTTCCTCTTGTTATCTAGCTGTTCTGGGGTTGTGGTTTGCAGCTTGGATATTCTTTGCTCCAAATTTATCCATTTGCCTGCAGATTTAGAATGTCATTTGTGTCTTTACTGCTGAGTAGTACATTGTACCGCAATGTGTTAAAACTTCTGAATGTAGATGACAGTTGAATGGCATGGACAGCTTGTGGAGCCTCTTGCAGTAGGACCAAAGTTTATTCCTGATACATGAACTGGTTTCTTGGAACCCATTATCTACAGAGGAACACCTTACTCAGCCTTGATACTGGGGGAAGGGACTTATACCTACCTCAAATGGATATGCCAGACTGAACTGACTCACCTTGGAATTCCTTGCCCTCCTTGAGGAATGGACAGGGGATGGGATGAGGGGGTGTGGATCAGTGGAAGCTACAAAAAACTGTTTAAATAAAAACATTTACAAAAAACAGATGCTGATATGAGAAAAGGTACTAAGCCGTGGCTAATCATAGGTTAGTTAAAAATAAGAATTAAGAAGTAATGTGTATGAGTCATAGGCCAAATAACTTATAATTAATATAAGCCTCTGCATGTTTATTTGGAACTGAATGGCTGCAGGACCATCAGGCAGGACACAGAAACTTCATAGTACAAATGACATTCCAACATGGTAGTGCAAAACATCTACATAAAGACTGAGAAAGCTTAAGAAGAGTTCCAGAGCATAGAAACGAATTCCAGAAAAGCTTTCTAGCTGTGCCACTCAAGTGGACCCATGGTACAGTTATGCCATGGCATTCAGACTTGAGCTACAATGGTTTCAGTTAGGTTTGAGCTACGTGGCTGGTTCCTGCAGTCTCACAGAAGCCTCAGTTCAAGCAAGAGGTACATATGATGGATTTAAGATTTATATTCTTATAGACAATAAGTGAACAGAATTAAGCATTGCTTTTTGGTAACATGTTAGTGGCATTTTTCCAGGTGGATTTTGTTTGCAGACAGGGAGCAGAGGTGAGGGTCATTTAAGAGAAGCTTCCTGACTCAGCCTTAGCAGCAAAAATTGAGAGGCTCATTTAAGAATCTCTAATGTCAAACACTTTAATGGTGTTAATGAGCAGCAGGCAGTGGTGCTCTGCTTGGAGGCAGTGTGGAGCCTAAAATTTCCCAGAATTGGAATGATAAACATGGTTTCTACACGTAATTTTGCCATGAAACTTAGTTCTCACACACAAATATTTGAGTGAAGCTGGGTGGAGTCAGGCACCAGGATACTAAGCCACATGGTCAATCATGGTTTATTGAAGAGTAAGAATTAGCAAGCAATATGCTTGAGACATAGGTAGAATAGCATGCAATTAATATAAGACTTTGTGTGAGTGTTTTGAATTACTGGTCCAGATCTCAGGGTTAAGATGTACCAGAAACATCTTACTACAATATATGTTACCTTTAGATGTTTTGTGCTATTATAAGAAAGGACTGAACCATAACAAAGACAAGTAGCCCAAGTATTCCAGCCTCTCAGAATGCCTTCGTTAAACTTTCCTCAAAAAAAAAAAAAAAAAATCTGCATCCGGACAACTTCAAAGTTGCTAACTGAGATGGTCAAGCCTCACAGATGACTCCATCAGAATTTGGATAATCCCTATACTTTTCCATTGCATGAGACTGGATGATAAATGTTACAACTAGTTTCCCCAGGACTTGACTATTATATCAATATTCAGAGTCCCTGAGAAATGCCACCAACTCCAAAAAGCAACATGCAGTCTACAGAACATAATGCTCATATTCCCAAGAGATGGTATAGACGGTCTGTAGTCTTCTGATGGCTTATAGATGTTTGTCATTATTTAGGGGAACTGAGTAATATAGTATAAAAAGGCAGCTATTAATTTCAAGTATTTTACATAGGCATATGTTTTGATATATTGATACAACTTTAAAGTTATTTTTGTCAAGCTGTATTCATTTATCTACTCTTTGGAGTATTGTCTTACACAATTCATTTAAAATGTAATATATAATAAAGAAATGCAGAATAGTATATCTATAACAATCAAATTTGTAGTTCTATTAGTTATGTTTTTTAATGTTAAAGATGTATGTTTTAGATAAATAGGTAGTCTTCAAATACTTCAAATACCAACAGAATATGGCATTTAAAACGTCATAATAGCATAAGACTTTTTTATGAGAGTGAGATACATCTGCTTCCAGCAGCACCAGTTACTTCAAAAAATAAACACTGAAGAACCGCCATATGGAGTTTGCTTTAAATGTATTATGACTAGCCATTTGGACAATAAACTGTTCTTTTCTTGACTACTGACAGTGTTTTATATAAACTGGACATGCAGGACACACACAAAAAAGCAACTGTCAAATGTTGTCAAGACAAGATGGGATCCTGCTTTGTAGAACAGCCTGCCAAATATTATAGGCTTGTAGGCTGAAGATAGATGTTCCAGCATTACAGGGGAAACCTGGGTGTTTATCTAGTTAGCCAGCTGTTTCTGTAGTTTTCAAAATTGCTTGCCTTGCATTTATACAGGTAATATTATATTCTTCATGGGCATTTGATGGTATTGCAGTTTTTATTAGTTACAACAGAAGGTAAATTAGGTACAAAAGTTAGAGTTCACTAAGATAAAACATATTAGAGTAGGTTCACTGAATTTGCCAAATACAAATAGACTGGACATTATGAATATAATGCTTACTTGATAATTATTATTATATTTAGTTTTGCTCTATTAATGTTAAACCTTCTCCTTTTTATCTAAGAAAAGGGAAAAATGTAAAGGGATGTTCAATCACACTGTGAACTTCAAGTTTGCATTGTTTGACTATATAAAGATGAATTGCATTTGTTATGTTGTGAAATATTTAACTATGTAAAGATGGGTTGCTGTTTTACTTTGCTTGGCTAAGGTATTTAAATGGTCTATTAAAAAACTAAAGTGTCAGTAGCTAAGAGAGGATAGACAGATGGTGATCGTGTGCAGAGAATAAAGGTAGAACAAGAAAGGGAGAGAGCCAGAGGTAAAGGAAGCAAGCAAGAAAGAATGTAGATGAGGTAGGTAAGCAAGGCTCAGAGCAGTGTATGTATTAATAGAAATAGATTAACTGAAGTGAGAAAACCTAGTTACACACAAGTCTAAGCTAAAGCCAAGCACTCATAACTAATAGTAAGTCTACACATCATGATTAGGGACTTATAGTTAGTAATGCATGAGGCATATTGTCACAGCTTGTCAGAAGTTACTAAAAGGACTGAAATCAGTAGGTGAAAAGTGGATGAAGATGGATTTATCTTCCAAGATGGCTCCACTGGATTCTTATTCCAGCATTCCAGCACAACAAGCACCTATCAATTTCAAATCATAACCATATGTTTATGTACACAATCTTACTTGTGAACATGAAGATAGTTATGATGACAAAAACCAAGAATTCTTAGTGACAATTTCTCTGTTTGAGAGTACAATGAGTGAATTCACTTTGGCTGACATGTTTAAGATATTTGTAAAGAAAAGTAAACTAAAATAGTCTTCCAAGTGTACTGGCTCGTAAGCTTCAAAACTTTATAGTGCCCCGCAGAGAAGAGTGTTCTGGGCCTAGTTCCCAACACTCAACACAGTTTGCTTGTATTGCTACTACTCCACATCAAGCGATCTGACCCCACTTCTGTCTACTGAGAAAACTACGCATGCAGATGCAAATATTCAGACATACACACAGCAAATATAAAGTAGGCAAACAAATCTTTATAAAGAAACAATATGCAAGAAGGTCCACATATTGTTAAAAAGGAACATGAACATTGTAATTTTATGTGAGATCCAAAAGGCATTATTTGTTTACTTCTAAGGTTGTGATATTTTGTGTATATTTTACATAGAGATTAATATTTGGTTAGGTATGTGTTGCTTAAATAAAGAAAACTCAGGGCCAGATCCCTGGGAAAGTCAGAGATATCAGATTTTACCCAGCTTTCTTCAACCTTCCTCAGCCTGTCTTCTTCTGGTTTCTTCCTCCTGCCTGTCTTTCTATGCCCACATTAAATACTCTCTTCACTCAGTTAAGGTGTGGCCTTGCCACTGCCTGCCTGGGAGCCAGCAACTCCTTCTGTAAACTAAGATGACAGGGAACTCAGATTGTATTAAGGGCATACATAGGTCACCACTCCCAGGATATTCCCTGTGGTGTGATTAAAGGTGTGAGTTACCACTGTCTGATCTTCCTAGACTGACTGTGGGTAGATCCCTCTGATATCTCAGAATATTTTTTATTATATTACAAAATATCCTCACATATCCCCTTTATGTCAAATTAAAAAACAAGGTTATCACTAACATAAGAAAAACCATATACAATAGGTACAATAATTATATACAGTATATACAACAATAAATTAGTAATTTCCAGTCCATTAACAATTGACAATTCAAAGAAAATATTTCATTAATTATCCTATTTTGATGAGTCCAAAAGATTATACATAATTTACTTTCTATCTAACTTGTATTACTAACTAAAAACTATTATTTTGATGTCTCTTAAACTTATACACTTTAACTTCATAGTTTCTTATCTAAAACTATTACTAGAAAAATATAACTATAACTATCTCACATTCAACTACCTCAGAGACCCAAGTAGGAAATAATATTTACCCAAATAAACAGGAAGTGAAAGCAACATCCAAAAACTATAAATGACAGAGATGACACCTATCTGTCTGGACAGTCACCCAAAGTTCCTTTATAAAGTTGGGGCATCCATCTTCAGCCTACAGGCCCAGACACTCTTTTCCTTTCAGTGAAGCAGGAAATATGCTCCGACCATTCTGGTATAGTTCAGTCACTTTTCCTTGTGTCCTGAAGAATATTTGACAGTTTTCTTTGAAAAGCAGGAACCTGAAGGACCATCTGAGCTTGTTATGTCAAAGTTCAGAGGTCACTTACCTACGGAACCTGCATGTCAAGTTTAAACAGCATACTGTCAAGCAGTCAATACAAGAACAGGTTCTTGTCCAGTGGCTAACTGTTGCCACAAAGAAAGTAGACTCCATGATGGAGTTTCCTAAATGCCCATTTTTCTCTTGAAGTAAATTTGTACTTCCAGGAGCAGATCTGTCTCACTGCCCAGAAAAGTCTAAATTCTTAAAATATTTTAAATGCCATATTCTATGGATCTCTGAAGTGTTTGAAGACATGTTCATCTAAAATATATTTGTTTGATCTTGAAAATATATCTAACATGACTGTTTGAATGTAATGTCTAACTACTAACTTGCATTACTTTATATTCTAATTAATTGGTAATAAAAACTTTTATGGACTAGCAACTTGTATTGCACTGTTAAATGAACTGAATAAATATACTACCTTGAACAAGCATAGAGATATTTGTACAGTAACACAATCTCAATTTATACAATTTGTATACAAAATACAAAGATCCAATCCAATGTAAAATATTTAAAACTACTAAATCATTTTAAAAGAAGATTCAATAATCTACCCTTATATCCCATATATCTGTATCCCCCTTTTCTATTTTTTAACACAAATCTTGAATCTAATTATTATTGTTTAACTTTTTTCTAACCATAACCATTCACAATTTTTAACCAATTAACCTAAACAATGACAATGATCATTAACCCATTGAACAACTAAAACCACCCACCCCACCACTTGAGAATGTGGGTGCCATGTTCTTAATATTACTTCCTGCTGTCTGGGGGCAACAGCATCTTTTGGGAATCCTGAAAAGAAAAGTTTTGTTAAATGTCAAGTCCTAAAATAAGTAGCTGTGTAATTTGCTATCCAGTCTCTGCATAACAGGAATGTGCACAGCTTGTCTCAAGCACAGGCTACATGAGTCTGTGAAGCTGGTTCATCTCAGTGAGCTGCCTTGAAATTTTCCTGAGCAGTTTGTAGTCCAAATCTGATCTTTGATTGGTGTTTGCCAGCCTAGTGGCTTTGTCAGAGTCCATGTGAAATCATTGTTGTGGGGCCCCATCTTCCTTTTTGATACTTCAAGTTCAGAATTAGACATTGTCATGGATTACTGAAGAAAACTGATAAGAGACTAAAACCCAACACAATGTACAGGAAACTAAATATATAGCTATTTATTCAGCATAAAATTAGTAACAATAGAATAGTCCCTTATTTTTTGTTATTCTTCTGTCCCATATCAGGTGGCTCTTCTGATATGATACAGATAATTTGTATTTTCCTTTAACAAGTATGCTTGAGTTTAGAGAAGGAGAGAGCCACACTCCAACTCTAAAGCCAGCTTTAAATTATAAACTGGGACTTTAACTAACAAAAATTTTTTAGAGGTTAAGCAATGAGATTTTACTCTATAAAGTATACTAGTACCAATAGTTATGATATTCTTTTGTTTGTAAATTTTCCTGTATAGCCTCCCCTTTGCTTTAGATGTCTAGATGTCCAAGGTCTTTTAACTTTTTGAAGATGGGTATTTCCAGTTTTCCATAAAGACAAAACAGAAACCTGCCCCCACCCACCTTGTTTTTTCTTACAACTTAAAGAATTGTAATATGGGTGGATGAGTTATCAATTCTTAGTTTCATGAAGTTTCTCTGGTTCAAATGGAGTCTTTATTAATTTTGATAGTATCCATAACTTTTCATCACCTGTGCAAACAAAAGTAAAACCACTTCCCCAAATGTAGCACATACCCTGGCTTCCATTCAGAGGTTAGTACATCTTTGAAGTAAACAGGCTGATTTAGTTGAGCTGTTTTTTTATAGTCCAATGCCTTTCAGCAGCTCTTGTTCCTGTCTCATTAGCATTGAGAAAATGTAATGTTAATAAGGCATTATGCAGTCTATCTCTGGGGGTCTTTGTTATTCCTTTTTGCTTATTTAGCATATCCTTCAGAGTTCTATTTGATCTCTCTATGACTGCTTTCCCTGTAGGATTGTGTGGTATTCCTGTAATATGCTTTATATTATAATAAGCAAAAAATTTGTTTCATTTCATTAGAGACATATGCCAGAGCTGTTCCATTGTCCAGAGCACTATGGCTTTTTAGAATGAGCTTTGGGTTCTTCAATTGTTCTGGCAAGGTGCAGGATAAGACTGAACTATATTTAATAAAGGGCTTGTAAAGGCCTCCACAGTGCATTTTCCACAGGCAAAAAGTTACCTTGTCTGTCCCTTGTGGACCTGGACTCATTGGTCCCCAAATCTCCCTTTGCCATACCTTCTGCATATTCCAGAAAAGAAGATGTTCTCTTAGGATTATTCCTAACAAAGACATTGTTTCTGGGAACGCCTTGTTTACAGTGACTTTTTTTTTTGCAGAGTTGTATGATTTGAGATTTTGATTTTTCTTTAAACTTCTAGAAACAAGTTTAAAGATTCCATATTAATTGTGTCCTGGATCTAGTCCTTAAAGGTGCCTGATCTTGCCTTTAAAGGCCTAACTATCCTCTTGCATTGAGAGTCAGCATTTTTAAAAGCCAAAGATTCAATACTTACTCACTTAGCTTCTGAACCTGGTGGCATTCTATTCAACAATTCAGTTAATCTTTTGTAAGAACTCTATAAGGTTTATTTTGGCCCTTGGATCACTTTCATAAAGAATTCAATTTTCCCCCATATCTACAGTTCTATCCCAAAAATTTAAGGCTACCATTTTACATAAAGCCAGGGTGTGGTAATGGCATACAGATTTTTGTCTATATTAGCATAATCTCCCTTCCCAATAAGTTGGTCTTGGAGACTTCAAATCCTCTATCTCTTCTGCATTTTTCTGATCTTAGTTTCATCTTTCCACCAGGTTCTCCACTGTAATTGTGGTCCAGCCTCCAAAACAATATTAACCATATCTGCCCAGTCATTAGGGTTTATTCTGTTATGAGGTGACCAGAAATTTAACATTTGTTTTACAAATGGTGAGTGCACACAATAGGTGACTATTGCTTCCTTTGGATCTCCTTAAATCTAATATTTGTACCAGAGCCCATTCAGTTTTACATTTTCTATCATTTTGTAATTCCTAAGGTTGGCTGTTTGAAAAAGCCTTAGCCTTTTTCTCTGCAATCTTAAAAGGCAATGTTGAGACTGGCTCTTCAAATTGCTCCGTCTGGGCTTGAATATTTCTTGGACCTGTTTTTACATGTTTTCCTAATATTTGTATCCTGCAACTCATATCCACCAACTTGGAACTCATAAAAACCAATTTTTTTAGGGTAAAAGTAAGAATGATCAAAAAATTAAAAATACTGGGACGAAGGTCTCAGACCTACCTCATCTGGATATTTCAGACTGATCTGTCCCACCTTGGGATTTCTTGCCCTCCTTAGGGAGTGAATGGGAGGATGGTGAGAAGGCTAATGGAAGACTGGGATGAGGGAAGGGAGGGGAGCAGTGGTAGATATGGAAAGAAATTTAATTGAAAAAAAGGTCAATGGAAGCTACTAATACTGAATATTTGGATGTATGTAATGATTTGTTTACTAGTATAACATTTTAGATATTATGTTCTTTTGTTTTTTTAATTAAAATCTTAATCATTCAATTTTCTTCAATAGACTGGGATCCATATTCATGGGTCCAAACTTGGAGAGAAATTTAATACACCCATTTGACCTTCCTCCTCAGCTGTCACCACAAAGTCACTCAAAATGATCTTTTTCTTTCTTCTACTTCATATGCATCTCTCTACTTATCATACATATTTTCTCTTATTCTCTTTGGTTTTTACTATGTCCACATCCTACCATTTAGTGCTTTGCTTTGCCTCATGACCTATATTGAGTTTACTTAATCATTTTTACAACAGTAGAGCAGAAAGCTATTAGATTAAAAGTGTGCTAGAGATGAGCTAGAAACAGTTTTCCAGTAAATAACTCAATCTCAGGTTCACAGTTTCTTTTCTGTCTAAATAAAGAGGAGAAATTATAACTCTAACACAGTAAGACTATTCATACAACTGTAGACCTTTCTGCCAAGCATTCTACAGTGTACAGCTTGGTTGTTTTTTTCATTCTTAGGATTGTTTTTGAGTTCAAAGTTCGCTAAAATGTTAGTGTCAGTCTCATATTAACTCATTAATTTGAATGTTCAGAGCAGTTAGTAGTCTGAATTTGATCTCTGGGTGGTGCTTGTCAGCATAGTGGCATTCTGGGTAGGTAGAACATAGCACTCAACCCAAATGTTTTCATTGTTTGTGCTGAACCTGGCAGCATAAGAAGCATGGGGTAGTTTTTTCATTTATTGGTGTTACCAAAATCCAGGTGTATTTATTATTTCAGGTCCTGCATCATCTTGCTGAATACCTCAAAGGTTTCTGTTAGGAATGGTAAAAGTAGAAAACTTAAACTTTTAAAATGACATATTAATCAGGTCTCTGAAAGGATAGAAGACCACAGTCTATTAAATACATCTGGGAAACACAAACTTAGTTCCTAATTACTTACTTCAGAATCAAACCTGAAAATATGTACAAGAAACTAGATAAAGCTTATTTCTAGATGAGTTGGCATTCTTTGTGACTTTAGTATAATGATAGAATGCTTATATATATATAATAATCTTATAGATTTTCAGAGAATATTTACATCATAAGAGAGTCAAATGAAAACCAAGTGATTATGAAATTACTGGCAGCATATTAGTACTTTATTTTTCCCTCTGTCCCTACCAGGTGTCTCTTCTCATATAAGACAGAGATTTTGAACTTTTCATCAACAAGAATGCATGAGTTAGAAGAAGAAGAGAACCATACTCCAACCCCAAAGCCAGATTTAATTTTAAATTAAATTGGGACCACATGAATGCCACTTGCTCTGTATGTCTGTAGAAGACAGCTGGTACTACTCTGGGGCTCCAAGCCAGTATTTCATGCCAGTCAGCTGAAGACAGTACCACTTGGCTAATTTACTCTATTTGGGGAGACATATCCTCTTCATGGTCCATATTTTTCTTCAGACAATTCACTTGTTCAGTGGTCTCTGGATTCTTTAATTGAATGCTATTATTCTCCTGGAAAGGTGAAAGCAAAACCCTGCCCTAACCTTAACTCTGGCAAGTTTCTTTTTCACAAGTGACATGTATTGTTTCAACAAGTGTTATTTTTAAATAAATATAAATTGCTTGATTTTTATCAAAAAAGTGCTAGGATCCAGATGTTGGTATAAAAGCCTGCTATCTCAGAGAGGCAAAGAATTCACCCATTTGACCTTCCTCCTCAGCTGTTGTCCCTGAAAAACTTCTTAATTCCTGTCTCAGAGAATTTCCTCTTTAAACTTCAGGTCCCTTCTTCCTGCTTCCTGCGCATTTCTTTACCATCCTGACTAACTCTCTATGATTTTTTTCTTATTCTGTTGCAGAATCTTTGTTTATATTGTAAAGCTGTGTATCTGCCTATGGTACCTTCTGAATGGTTTAACAAAAAGATGAATGGTCAATAGGCAGGAGAGATTAGGAAGGACATTGAGAGAACAAGAGGAACTAAGAATAAATCTAGGCATGTGGGAGTGACTCAAGGGAGATTCAGAACAAGATGGAAGAAGCAGGATGAGTGGTCCTGGCAGATTCTATATTAATAAAGAGTTAGTTAGGAGCAAACCTAAGCAAGAGGCCAAACTGTCATGATTACTAAAGCTATATGTCATTAATTGGGAGCTGATGGGACAAAGAGTTGTTACAGTCATCATCATGTAAATTAGTTTCTTGTTCTGCCTCTTGTTTACAATTTGCCCTGGTTACAACATTCAACCAGAAAACTCTTAAACTAAAGGTATGTGCTAGGGCTGAGCACATCTAGAAATAGGGTTTTTCAGTAAATAATGCAATGTCAGGGTTCACATTGCAATCAAATATCTTACAACACTATTCCTTCTATTCTGGTCTCAATAAAGCAACAATGCTTCACACACAAATCCTTTTCCTGTTAGTGCTTTGGGCAGTCAACTCCATGACTCAAATGCATGATTTTAAAGGTATGTGATACTACATTTTCTTTAGTGGGCCAAATCTCCTTGATGATTACTTCCTGTTTCAGCACATGACTGCCATCTGCATATACTTTGTGCCATTTTCCAAACCACAGTATTTTTTCTGTCCTTTTTGTTCTTTTTTTAAACTATTAGTTATGGGTGCTAATAACTCACTGTATGAGTTATTAGTAATAACTCTACCACAGACTGACTGTTTTGTTGGAAAAAAAAACTCAGTCCATTATCTCTTCATTCAGCCATACTTAATTTCACTGGATGTAGGCAGAATATGGGCAGATGATATTAGAGAAATAACCTCCCTTAGTGGCTGTTCTATTGATGTAAAGAAATGTTATAACTGAGGCAATATAATCGTTTCAGAACAGATCATAAGTAACTAGGATAAAATAGGACTTGGTAATATCTTGTCCTTGGGAGCTGAGGAGAAGATGACACACTCTGACCCCGAGACAAGAGCCAATTCACTGACTGGTCCTGAAACCAGAGCCAAAGGTTAAAACAAAACCAGAGAAAGGAATATACTTTGGCAGTAAAACCAGGACCACAGAAACATTCTCTGTCCATAATAAACTTACCATTAAAACCAACCAATCCTTGAGTACAAAACAAACTAATCTCTAAGTATGAAATCTAGCCAATTTTAGAGCTTTTCCAAGCTCAGGAATTGAAATCCAACCAATTTCCTCCCTGAAAAATCGTACTCTGGAAAAACTATCTCTAAGAAACCCAATATAAGCCATCGATCCATTTAGTTTGAAGCTGCCACTTTGCACCCAGGCAGAGGAACTCTTTTATACTTCTCCCTTTTATACATTTCTTGAATGAGGTTTGGATGACAACCTTCTTTTGCTGAAGTGGAGTGGAGCAGAGAAGTAACATTTTTGTGGGGAAACTGTTTTAGCAAAGCAGAGCAGAAAAAAGCAGAGCTGTAATGGCTCTATCACAAAGGAGCAGAAGTGCTACATATCTGCAGAGAAACTCTCTTACAGAGGCAGAGTTGTAACAACTTTCACCTGAGCAAGTGCAGAACTTCTACATTTCTGCAGGAAAGGTATTATAGAAATTATTCACTGGCAATTGATTATATAAAAGGATTAATATCCATTAACAAGTTTATATGGACACTCATTGATACAAGATTGAACCTTAGGGCAATTCCTGGAGGGTTGAAATGTCCTACACAACAGCAACAGCAATTCTCCCTCTGAGAACATGAGGAGCGAAGCAGGAAGGGGAGCAGCATGCAACAGGTCTTCAAAGGGGCTAACCATGCCCCAAATAGGGGTCCTCAAAACCTCAAAACAAGCCTGTTTGTCTTGCTCAATAACACCCAAACCTGCCACATCTCCCCCTTTTGTCTAATTAAGAAAGTTATAAACCAAGGCATAAGACTATACATACAATAGAAATAATTGTATGGTATTGCCAGGAGGGGAAAAAGGCAAATAACAAATTCAAACTATAACTAAAAAACAATCGACATAAAATATATAAGTGGCAATATACAGACATTACCTCAAAGCTGTTTATCTTAAATAGTGTGACCCTAATATCTAATACCTAATAGCTCTTAGCTAACATATGAGATGGTAGTAACCTTAGCTATCTAGTCTTCAATCCCTGAGAAGGAAAATATTTTGCCTGAATAAAAGCTGAAAGTACAAGTGAGTAACTTCCAAAATTTAGGAGAGGACAGTGACAGTCAGCTGCCTAGACAGTCACCCACAGCTTTTCTGCAAAGTTGGAATAAGCACCCTTTTTTTTGGCGATAGGCCTGGGATATCTGATCAATCTCTTTAGAAACAGGTTATTTTAAGAAACCATCTTATCCTGTCTTGGCAGGTTTCAGCAGTCTCTTATCTTTTGTCCTGCTCACCCAGATTGAACAGCATGCTTACTGCCAGCAGTGGAGGCAAGAGCAGTTCCTTGCCCAACAGGCCATTGTCTGCCAAGGAAGACTGTAGTATGAGGTTTCTGGCCCAGACTTTCAGGCTTAACCTCGAGGTTTAGGCCCACAGACCCACAGACCCACAGAGACACACAGATGCTTATTATAGTTTTAGGCTTATCAGCATAAGGCCAAGGCATGTAACTTGCTAACTCTTTACCCTTTAATCTAACCCATGACTCTTATCTTGTTCATCCATGTGGCTTGGTACCTTTTCTTAGAGCAGCATAGTTGTCCTCTGCTTCTTCTGGTTTCTCTCTGGCATTCTGCTCTGTTCTTCCAGTTCCCAAAGTGTTCTTAGTCTGGTAGCCCCACCCACACTTCCTCTCTGCCTTTGGCCAATCAGTACTTTTTATTAAACTCATAGGCAGAACAATTATTTACAGTGGAACAACATAATCTCCCACAGAAGACAAACTCCTTCTGGCGTGTCCTTGATGCTCAACACCATCTCAGGAAAGGAACAGTGCTAGCAGAAGTGATCATGTCTCTCATAGCTGAATTCTGAATAACAGAACATTAAATGCCATATTCTCTAGATCTATGAAGTGTTTGAAGATTCCTGTCTAACTGATATACTTACTCCACTATATTTCTGAGAAATCTAAACATGACTAGTACATGGCAAATTAATTAACTGCCATCTACATTTTTTTATCATCCTAAAGACTGAAACTTACATTTTAAAAGTAGACAATCTATAAATGGGTGTACAGTTTTTTGATAATTACTTCAAGTATGACAATCATATAAACACTGAACAAAGATAAATGTATAATGCAAAATGACAACAGTATCCTAAATATATATCATTATACAAAATATCTAAACAGAGATATGTTGCAAGAATTCTTGTTGTATCAAAGGAAACCCAAGGCCAGATATTGAGGAAAGGCTGGAGTATCAAAGAGGAAACACCACTGTCAGATCTCACCGAGCTGTCTTCCAGCGTCCGCAGCCTTGCTTCCTCAGCCTCCTGTCTGTCACTTCTACTGCCTGCTCTGTCTTCTTACTCCTGTCTTAAATACTTTCGTCACCCAGTTGTTTCAAATCCATGTTAAGATTAAAGGTGTGAGTTATTACTATTTGGTAGTTAGCCCTGAACTCACAGAAATACAGAAAGATCTCTGTTTCTGGATTTATGGGGTTAAAGGCGTACCACCACCACTGCCTGTCTGGGAGCCTGGAACTCTCTCTGTAAACCAAGCTGGCATCAAACTCAGATCTGCTGGGATTGAAGACATAGGTTACCACTCCAGGTCTTCCTTTCCTTATGCTGGGATTAAAGGTGTGAGTTACCATTCTCTGACCTTCTTATATTGACTGTGGTTGGATCTGTTCACTGATATTTCAGACTGGTTTTATTAAATATGTAACATATCACCACAGAGGTATACAAAACATCTTAAACAGATAGAATGAATGTGTGTATACATTAGTATAATTAAACAGAGGTAGCAATTGCATAGTGGAAATGACAATATGCATTAATGTGCAAAATATCTTAAACAGAGACAGAAATATATGTAAAATAAGACAATTACAAATTCAATTTTGTATCAATGAACAAATTAACTTAGACATATGAAATAATTTCAAATTTGAGTTTGTATGAATATGCAAATTCTCGAGCAGACACCTCCTGAGCAGAAAAACTCACTTAACAAGGCTGGGGCAGGATTTCATTTTTGTGCTTACAGAAGATAGACACCATGGAAGTACTATAAAGAGATGCCAGAGAATCCAGCAGATGGAGAGGACAACTATGCTGCTGTGAGAAAAGCCACAGAACCCATAAACATAGGTTAGTTTAAGAGCAAGAGCTAGCTAGCAATATTCCAGAGCCAGAGGCTGATGAGCATAAAATTCATACAAGCGTCTATATGTTTCTGTGAGTCTGCAGATCTGTGGGTCTGCACCACAGGCCAGACTGGCCAGAAACAATACTTCAATCAGCAGTGGAAATTTAAAAGTTCAGAGATTTAGTATTGAGAAATGAAAATCTAATGAACTGATAGAGAACTGATTACTTTACTATTCAGTCACAAGCTCAAGATTTTAAATTTCCTCTATTTTGTCTGCTAAGTATAGACTTTGGAGGTGTATTTTATCAGAGTAAAACAAGGCTCTCTAGACAAAGAAAATATTTCATGCCTTTTAATCCAAGCACATAGCCTTTACTAAGATACCAAAATGTAAATCAGTTCCAGGTGTTTTACAGACACCTGCATGTTCCCGGAGAAACAGTGCTGCCACTGAATCAAGGAGTATTGCCTGATGGAAATTATTCACCCCACAAATTGCCTGGAGAACGTGATCAATACAGCCAGTATACATCTCTGTTCTGTTCCTATTGTCAGCCTTCACTCTTCCAATGGCTAGCCCATTCATAGGCCAATGGTAATATTCTATTCCTACTAACTACTTGCTTCCTCTGATTGTCTTGGAACAGATTCATGAGGTCTCTAGGATGGCAGTTAAGCAAATGCTTCTTTAGCTCTCACTGAGTGTGAGCCCACCAAATCCTGCTCCACACATCATTGCATGTCAAGAGGAAGAAGCCAGATTTCAACTGGCACCTATACAACCAAGAAGAATGGGGTACTTGGCTAAAAATTCCAGCTGAGAAAGCCTCATTTCTGCCTTGCCAAACAATACCATTTCCGAAAAACCACCAAAGAGTCCAGTTCTGAATTCCAGGTGATTCTAGTGGTTTCTCTCTGAAGCTGCCCAATCCCTGCCTAAAATGTTATACTTGGCCACAACCCCAGCTTGTGTTGGACACATCAACACCCTCTGCCTGCAGGGTATTTAATCCCCCTCCTTTAGATAGGATATGTGATTTTTTTAAATGTTCCTTCTCCTATCTCAATCTCTGGGGGCTGGAGTCACCCAGGAGTTGCTTTCCTCGTACTCATGTTATCTTTTACTTTTCAATTTGCTTAGATCTGGTTTACTCAATCAGCAGAGAAACCTATTACTAAGGAAAACCTATTACATGCCACCCAATGCTACACCAAGCATTTGAACATAAGAGCCTGAGGGTGTTGAGCACAATATAAACCATTAAAGGAAAACAACATAGTATAAAGAGCTTTAAAAGAAAACAGAGTGAAAGAAATTGAGAGAAACACAAGCGCACATACATACACTCCGAGAGAGAGAGAGAGAGAGAGAGAGAGAGAGAGAGAGAGAGAGAGAGAGAGAGAGAGAGAGAGATGCCCTTGCACATGCACCTCAGTAACCTTAGAATAAATCTGGTGGAAGCAATGAAGGCAGTCTCTTGGTGTGCTTATATAATCAGATGATTTCTCTCTTTACCATCTGGTTCCAGAAAACTGACCCAGAGGATGATTATTGCTTATAAATACTTGGCCAATATCTCAGTCACTCTTACACTTAAATTAGCCCATATTTCTATTAAGCTTTGACACATGACTCATGGTTTGTTCTCTCATTTTTACACATCCTTCCTGCTCAATGGCTGGCTGGTATCTCTCCTGACTCCTGACTTCTTTCTGTCATCCTCGGTTTAGCTTTTCTGCTTAACTTCCTGTCTAGTTACTTGCCTGTCAGCTTTCTATTAACCAATGTGATTACTACATATTCAAAGTATAGACGATTGTTCCACAGCATTTTCTCCTTCTATCTAATTTGTAAGGAATGCTTAAAACTTAGTGTAGTAAAATTATATACAACAAAACAGTTATTAAGTAAGAATTACAGTAATAATATCCAATTCATTTGCATTTGTAAAAATTAGAGAAAAATACTTAATTATCTATCTTATCTTGGTGAGTCTAAAATTTTGTACCTAATTTACTATTGTAACTAAGGAAAACTATAACCATTTAGTCTTCAACTTTATCAAAGACCCCCAAAAGGATGAAATTTTACCTAATGACAGAGACATCATGCTGTCTGAAGAGTCACTCATAGTTTCTTTGCAACAGTGAGGCAACCGCCTTTCGCCTAAAGGCCTAGAATATCTGACATTTCCCAATGATTAATGGGTTTCTGAAGGGTTGCTCTACCTCATCTTGGCAAAGTTTAGGTGTTACTTTTCATTACCCTCTGATCCAGTTTGTTCAGTAACTTAGAAATTGAGGCAAGGGCAATTTTTTGCTCACATGGCTAGCTTTTGCCATAAAGAAACAAACTTCATATGGATTTTTTGATGCCCAACATTTCTGAAGTAGGTTGATGCTGCCAGTAACATACATGTCTCACTGTCATGCAAAGTCTTAGGTTATTGAACATATTAAATGCCATATTATATAGTTCTTTGAAGTGATGAAGACTATCTATATAAATATACTTGTATATTGTCTGGAAAACATACCTAACATGACTGTAAATTTGACTTATGAATGCTCTAAATCTATATTTTTGATAATATATTACATTTTTAGATGAGCTGCATGAACACAATACCTTACACAAGAGTAGAAATATACATACTGCATAACAAAACTAATTTTAAATTTGTATCAATAAACTAAAAATTATACCAATGTAAAATATTTTGAAATCAGCAGTTGTTTTTTGGATTAAAGTAGATTCAATAATCTATCCTTCCTCCTACTTTTTCTATATTGTATCCCCTTTTCTTCCTTTTGGAAGAGATCTCTAAATATAACTTTTGTTTAGCCTTTTTTTTTTGACTATAACCAATAACAATTTTTAACCAACACCCTAACAAAAACAAACATTCATAACTCATTTTTTTTGGTAGATTGCAGGGATAGTTCTCTAAACTACTTTCTGCTGCTTGGTAGTGCTGGTAGTCTTTTTGAGACTGGGATAAAATTTAGAATTATTGTTAAGTCTTGGCTATAGTATTCTGTGAGACTGGATCATCTCAGTCAGCAGATGGAAACTGTTCTGGATGCTGGATCACTTGGGTCATTGGTGATCATTCAAGATTTTTCAGGGGTTCTGAAAACCTGATTTTTTTTAACCCAAAATGAATTTACAGCCTCTCATTTTTTGTGGACACAAAAGCATATCATTTTTACCAAAGTAACATATTTTGACTTAAATCCAAATTTTTAAGTCAAGATAATCTTAAAATACATAGATTGGTTTAATATATGTTTCCATAATCCAATGTTTCTTGGCAGCCAAAAGTATTAGAGACAAAACAATATTATATATAATATATATTTTCTGTGCATTTTGTATTTTTATATGGCTTATTAAACTTTTAGTGTTCTATTTTTTAAAAGAACTTTCTCTACCATTTTACTTTTCTCTCCGGAGCCAGGTGTATGTTTAAACATACTGTAATGTGGTTAGAGATTTTTTTCCCTGAGTCTGTCTTGATGTGGGAATGTCTTTCTGTATGCTGTGAATATCAATCTTTAAATAAAGGAGCTGTTTTGGGCCATGACAGGCACCATACAAGTAGGAGGAGAAATCAGAGCATAGGTAGGAAAGGAAGGGCGGAGTCAGGGGCAGATCCAGCAAGCCACCCAAGGAGCAACATGTAAGGAACACAGGTGAGCCACGGGCCACATGGCAGACAGATTAATGAAAATGGGTTGATTTAAGATGTAAGAGCTAGCTAGCAATGTGCCTGAGCCATAGGTCAAACAGCATAAAGTTAATATAAGTGTCTGAGTCATTTCTAAGGGCCTGAGCGGCAGGTGGCTGGGCAGCTAAGGGGTTTGGCATGGCAGGTCTGTGGGTCTGGGTCTCTGGCCACTGGGGACCAAGAAACCACACTGCAACACTGTCTCTACTGCATGTCTCTATCTTTTGCTAACCATGAGCCTTTAAACTGCTAAGAAGCTTAGCTTGAACCAAAGCTGCAGCATTAGCAGTGGGCTCCACCCCATTCCTTTGTTCATTGAGAGACTAGTCTTATAGTAGAGATGTATGTTTTCCACCCCAACTTTGGGAAGCTTTGGGGTCCATACTGCCACCAAGTAGTATGACACCTGCTGCTCATAAACTCCATTTAAGTGTTTGGCAGCAAGGACTTTTAAAAGAACCATATGGTTTTTGTCTTTAATGCTGAGTCAGGAAGTCATTTCTTAAAGGAGTCATGGCTCTGCATGCTGCAAGCAAACAGAGTCTACCAGAAAAAGACAGTTACCAAGAAGCTATGCCTGACTCCATTCTTGTGTGTCTAGAAGCCTACTTTAAGATTTATTGGGGTTTATGTGAAAGTTTCAGTCAGATATTGGAAAGCCATATGTAATTGGACATTTTCTGTTCTGTTTGGGCCCAAATAACTGACTCAGAGGCTAAATATTACTTATAAATGCTCAGCCAATAGCTCAGTGTTATTACTAGTTAACTCTTATACCTAAATTTAATCCATACTTCTATTTATGCTTTGCCACATGGCTCATGGCTTGCTATCTCATTTTACATGTCCTGCTTGATCATCAGGTGTTTTTCCTGACTCTGTCCTCATTTTTCTCATCACCATCAGCTTGTCTGTCCCACCTAACTTCCTGTCCAGACACTGGCCTGTCATCTTTTTATTAACTACTTAGAGAAATACATATTCATAGTATAGAAAAGGATTGTTCCACAGCATGATTAAGTGTGATTGTTGTAGATGATGCCATCCAGAAACTGTATTTTCTAACTGGAAAGAAGTGTCACACAAGGTTGCTAAGGTTTTAAAGTTGATTTAACAATTTTAACAAATTGGAATCTAACCGCTTAAATTCCACCAAGCTGAGAGATTCATAAATCTGTCTCTCCTCAACCTAAACCATATTTTCCAGGACAAAATGAGGTCAAGTAATATCTTGTACCTAGTGACTGAGAAAGAAATTCAACTGGATAACAATTCTTGGCTTCTGAAGTAACAAACTATGTGGTAAGATATATGCATAGAATCAACTGTCTCTTGTTAAAGCAATGAAATTATTTCCACTTTGGGATGGTTCTCAAAACCCACAAGGTGAAAGGTAAGGGCTGGTCCCAGAGAGGCCATCTGACTGCCACATTGTGCTGTGTGTGCACACACACAGAGAAAAATAATAAGTGATATCTAAGGGACAGAGGGGAAATTCAGCAGTTCAAGCACTATGTAATTGAGATTTGGATAGTTAACTTCATTCTTCATTATACATCTGTCTTCAGCACAAACCAGACAGAGGAGTTAAAGGCAGATGTGGTGGGAACCACCACTTGGCATCTTTCAAGTTCTTTGTGGTAGAACTTATTTCTGCAAATCCTCCAGAGATGCAATACTAGTTTTCCTCAAAAGAGACAACTCTGAAGGCTTCCATTTAGCTCTTACAACCATAATAGCTCTTACTTGTTGTGGGATTCAGGTGTCAGCTGATAAGGTCAAAAGACACTTATACAGGGCACCGGGCCCCCTGAAAGGGGCGGGGAAAAGCCCATTGAAAAGGGGCTGCGGAAACACAAGACGCGCTCTTCCTGGTTCCTGGATGATTGGGGTAGCATCGGCGACTGTCCTCACTGTTCCAGACTCCAGTCCTTCTTCAGGTGCTACTGTAATCTGTTAACTGTACCGTGAGTTCTGATTTATATTTTAATAAATATTTATCTGGTACTGGTGCCTTCTAAGTAAACTCCGCCTACACTTACTCAACAGGTCAGAGAACCAATATAAGAATTATGCCAACTTCTAAGTATATTTATCCCAACTATACATTATGGGACTGGCAAGGTTCAGAGCCCACTGGGCCTACATAAGTTAGACTTTAGCCAAAACTCCACTAATTACAGACCTTGATAAGTCCCTCTTTTAACTTGAAGGACACAATGTTTCTAAGGATGATCCAAAATTAGGGCCAATTCAGAATCTGCATCCAACAGATCCCAAGAAGTTTGAGGTTTTGCTTTCCCTGTTGTATAGTTATCCTTGTAAAAGGCCATAGATTTTTTTCTGTGGAAAGACAAGGGGAAAAATAACAGTAAAACTTTTAGATATTTTTATCAAGGTCCTTCCTCAGGGAAACCATTCCTTCTTTTAAGAGGACTGATTCTATAAATCATCTCAAATCTGAAACTGTTTCCTAAAATAAGATTCATTTTTGTATGATCCAATTCAGCTTTTCTTTCCTTTTGAAGAGAGTGCACAAAGGCATTTCAGCCTGAGTACTACTATTTTGAGTTTAGACCATTTGCCTGCAAGGCAAAATAAATTTAGGTTCTCAATCCCTAGGGGAGCTGAGAACTTTCCAATAGCTGATCAACTTCATCCTCAAATCATCAAAATAGTCATTATACAGTCTTAGTTTTTTAGAAACACGATGGCTGATCATAACAACAGAAGGTTGTTGTTGTCATGTGTATGAAGCTAATTTGTTGGACTAATGGGCTTGCATTTTATGTTAATTGACAATGATGAGACATTTAATGATGCCTGAGTCTCCAAATCCTGACTGGTAAAAATCTTTACTGTAACTTGGCAACAGATGTTTATAATTTTTACACTTACTTGTGCCCAGGCCATGAAAATAAACAAAGCCACTGAGTCCTTCTTATGCAGCTCTGGCGACCCATCTATGTAGCAAATTATTAAAGCTTTGGAACCCATAAAGGTTGTTTCTTTTCTTCCTTGTGGAACATTTGGAGGTTCCTCTGAGGCATGGGACTGATTCACTCCATAGGTGACACCAGAGTTCTTCAGAGGTAGGTAAGGTTTTCACACCAGGCTTTGGACTCAACAAAGAGTTCAGATGGGGCAGCACTCACTCCATGGAGGGGAGTCAGTCTCTGCCACATCCGGACTGATGGGATTTGCTCCAGAGAGACAGGATCTGTTCCAGATGTGGCCTCACCTAAGTATGGAATCTTTATCAGTGCATGTCTTGTCCATCTTGACATTTGTCTTATTTGTCCAATTTTATCTTGGTTGTGTGAATCCAGTTTCTCTTTCTCATAACTGCCAGGTTTTTTGATGTTGTTTTTCTGTGTTGGTCACTGTCTTCTTTTATATTTTGAGATTATGGGGCAAACTACTTCATCTTTTCTTATACCCCTAGATCTCATGTTACAGCACTTCACAACTTAGAAAAGAAAGAGTACAAAAAACTAAATTGACACTGGAGCTGCCATTTGGGGCTGGTGGGGAGTTTTAAAAGCTGGCATGGAAGTAGGTTGTCACTCCTATTATAACACTATGAGATTTGGATTCTCAGATGCCCCACATCTTACATCAAGATGGAGTAAAGAATTTTTGTCTATCTGTTTTGAATGTATGAATATGACAGCTGCATGCCTGTCTGACTGGTCTTAAATGTATATATGACTTTACTGTGTTCTGAATGTCTTCATTACAACTCAGCTATTAAGGTTTCATCCAGGTGCCTCAAAATTAATGTAATAGAAATCATATATCAAATGGGTATTAATAATATTAAAGTTTTATGCTGTTCTGTTATATTAAAGGTCTATCTTTGAAATTAGGTAATGGTCCACTTTTTTTAGACCCATGCTTCTTTTTAAAGTTTTTGTGTCTGGGGTCAAAAATTGGCAGACAGAAAGAATGAGAGCTGAGCAGCTAAGAAATTATTGGCTTAAAATTACTGGATAGTTTTACAATCTGTAATATTTATAATAAAAAACAGTTAACTTAAAACTCTAAAATGGGGCTGATAATCAAAAGGTTACATAGGTAATCTTAACACAATTTCTATTGTTCTGGGAAAATGTTCAAATGTGCTAACCTTGCCTTTTAACTCTTTCTTAGTTATGCTTCTGATTACTTTTGTTAACTGAAATACGGCAATGCAGAACATGGTTCTCTTTCTGAAAGATTCATTCTGAGAAAGACTCCAGACTACACGCAAATTTTAAACACCCAGTGAAGTCACTGGCCAACTACACAACAGAAACTGGAAGATTTTTGTCTTCTGATGCTGTAAGATGGTGACCTTAAACAGTTTGTAAAGAACTTAGAGCAGTTTCTAAATCTTTGAGGTCAAAGGGCCTTTTGTTACCAGGAGTAGCTCAGGGTTCCATGCATGTTGAATATTTGACTCCTATTGCACCACAAAATTGAAAATCATTGGTTTAAATAATGTATCTTTTTACTTAAGGTATTTTCAAGTTTACAAAAAATACTGGTTTAAAAATATATGTTGAAACTCCTCACTTTTGCTAGCATTGTTAAGCTATAGTTATTCTGATAAACTGAGTCATATAAGACATTGTTATATTCTATAATGGTACACAATGTAGGAATCAGGAAAATTCCCAGTCTCTTTGTAAACTGTGCAAGATAAAAATCTTATTTTAATGATGAAAGAACTTTGATCCAAAATTTTTCACTTTTATTATAAACTGTTATAAACAATTAAGCCTTGAGATATTCAGAACTCTACTTAAGAATCATCCTAAGTATTAATTTAATCAAGTACAGCGAAAATACATCTAGCCTCTTATAGGTTTTCAAGGTATAGTCTTAAACAAATAACTAAAAATGAATGAGGGTTGTTTGGCTCAAGTAATCAAGCTGTCAGAAGTTTGATGACTTTGCAGTTTGAGACATTTAAACTAATATGATGAACAGACACTCTCAGATTTTTAGCAGTGATGTCCAAGGCCTCCAAGAAGACAATAAATATGAGAATGGATGACTAACCTCTGGGCAAGACTACCCCAATGCTCAAGACTGTGAACAAGCAGGATACTATAGCATTGATTGCTCTACTTTGCCTATACAAGGTGAGACCACTCTCCCCTGTTCTTTTTCCATAGGTAAACCTCTCGTATAGTAGGCGTGACACTAGACTTTTGTTCTGGAGCCTCTTCTCTCAGTACTGTGGAGACCGCAAGAGCCTAGGATATCTGTCTAGATGGGGGTCATAGACTAGCTAGTCTCTGTCATTTTGGTTAATCCTTCTCAAAAGCTATCTGTGGCCTTGTTAGCTAGACAACAGGAGGCAATCAGCTTTTTCTGTCAGGGCTATAGTCACCCTTCTGATTCATTAATCAGCTTATTAGTTTGTTAAAGCTACTATGTCTAGTGTTAAGAAAATGCAAATAGGTTGTCTTGCTCACAAGCTTCATCTTAGAGTTTTTACTAATGGAACATAATAACAACTGCTATCTCTGGTAAATGATTAGGTGGAAAGAAAAAAGTTCAAAAGCATTTGTTCTTGGGCACAAACTTTTTTCATAAATCTCACTTTCTAATGATATTGGGAGAGAAGGTAAAATAATTAAATTGGCTCACATATAAAATGTTCAATAAGTAAAATGTAGAATAATAGAAAAAATAAAGAAATTGCAGAGAACTGTGGAATTGCCTATGTCTGGCAACCTTAAAAGGCATGCTTCATAGTTTCTTCTTGTTATGTTTCTCTCTATGTTCCATCAATAGTCAAAGAAACATGAAAGCTTGAAAGGACAAGTGGCCTTAAGACATTAATCTTATGCACCCTGTATGACTTGCAAACGTCACTAAAACTATATTCTTATGCTCAGATTCCAGTGTTTCAGAGTTTTAATATCAATTAGTAAATTTTGAATAAATTGATAGGTCACTGACTACTCATTATTTAGTCATAAGCTCAAAAACTTAAAGGTTGTCTTCTAAATATAGACTTAATAATAGTTTTTCATCAGGCTAACCCAAAGCCACAGTTTCTGTTGTGTGTCCAAGGTGTAAATGTTTCAGCTGTTTTACAGCTTCCCACTAATTTCTTTTCCATAATATGGACTTCAGTACAATGAAAGTGATAATATATCTATAACATTTATCTCCTTTGGTAAGTTAAAAATTCATGGAAACTTCAAGATGTCAAAAAGTTCATAATGCTTGAATTCACCAGTCACAGGTCAAACTGACTCCAGATAAGTAAAACTTTCAGGAAAAATAAGAGTTTCTTTGAAGGTTCTAAATTCTAACTTCTGGCTTTCGTATATTTGTCTCAGCAGATTTAATAGGCACCACCCAGGGAGCACCTGTGGGATGCAGTTTGCTAAAGGCGTACATGAACAAGTCCAGCAATTGTGAATAATCCCTGTCACTTCACCTGGATCAACTCATCAGGTGCTTATTCTAAATTCCCCATTGCACAGCCTTTTATAGACCTCTCAGCTTTCCTGGGCCCTGACAAAAATAAAGGTGTGTCTACGTACCTCAAAGATCCAGATTAGAAGTTGATCTACCTACTTCAAATTATGTAAAAACCACTCAAAATGGTGGCTGTTTGTTTTTGGATTTTAGAATTCCAGATGTGATCAAGTTGACAACCAAGAAGAGTCACTGGAGTGAGGTATGACACAAGGACTGGGCCAGGATCCACTGAGTGGATCTACTTTGAAGTCAAGTTCTTATGCTGTGGGCAGTGAGTATGAGTTTCCCTGTGAGCCATCCCCAGTTCCTAATCCTTCATAGGTTATTTACATAATCTCTCATCAATTTACCTGTAATCTCCCTTTATACAGGACTTTTTTACATGTGTGGTTTGGTACATGTGGTCCTGGTGGGGAAAGGTTTCCAGACTTTTCCTGTTAGTTTGTTCTGAGACCATCTCTTAGACTCAGGTGGCGTCAAACTCAGGGTTGTAGCTGAGGATGACCTCAAATTGCAGATTCTTCCACTGCTGCCTCATGAGTACTGAGATGACAGACAAGAGTTTATTACATCTAGTTTATTCTATCCTGAGACTGTAACTACTAATGGAACACCAAAAGAGAGTAAAGACCATTACCAAATTTCTTTGGTCTAATTAAGTAAGCTTTATTTTATGTTACTTAGCTATCTCCCTAAAGCAGGGTTAGGGAGAATAGCACTGAACACAATGGAAATTAGAGCTTCTGTAGCTTTTTTAAAAAGCCTGCAAGATTGGGGATTTCTAGGGGTATTTTGTTACTTAGAAACTTGGCTGAACATCTAAAATTATTTGGTAGAACACCTTATCTTATCAGGGTACACTCAGTAAATGAGTTAAACTCCACAGGGTAAAAAAAAATATCAGACTCCAGAAACAAGTAAAACCACAGTGAACTTTAAAGTTGCAGCAAACAGAAATTAACTTATGCTGACCTTCTAGTAAAGGGGCTTCCTGTGATTACTTTGTATTAAGTCTGGTCCATCAGAACTCAAGGATCTGTGCATTCTAGACCAGCAGACTACCACAGCCCCAGCTGCAGCCCTGGGCTTATTTCTGATGTAAGTCTCGATGCCTCTTTCTACACATCCCTCTATTGCTGTCACAATGTTAATTTACCTCACTTGGCCAAAAATTGATTTATGACAAATTTGCTATTCTCATCCTGGAGTCTTTTAAAGAAACACTTAAATGATAAAATCTGAATTTGCTTTTCTAACACTGCCCAGAAAGACCAGTCTCCAAGGAGGCAGCACAGGGTTTGAGAGAATTCCATGGCATTTATGTAAACTAGGATGTTTCTATCTGAGGGGTTTTAGGGACTGAAATCACTCATGGACTCTCTTGATGGCTCTTTATTTTTTCATGCTGTTCTCTCCTTTATTCCAGTTGCTTTTACTACTCAAATACCCCAGCAGAATCTTTCAGGCAGTACTGGAGTCATAGAGATTACATACCATTTATTAAATGATTGATTTAGGTAAAAACATGTCCTAGGCAGGGGAAAGGCAAGTCAAACTAACTGTAACTCTGTAAACATTTTGAACTAACACCACACAATTAGAAGGTATCGAGAGAGTGGTGAGTCTTTGAGCAAGTAGATGCCATAAATTCTCTAATTTAGGTTTCAATCAGCATTTCTGAAATAGCATTTATCTTTTAGCATTGTTTCATGTCTGCACTTCCAAGGAGCTTTAAACTTTAAAATGTACTTTCTGCCCTGTATGTGACTCCTGACTATCAAAAGAATTTTGTAGACCTTATTTTAGGAGCATAGAGTTAAATTCTTTTCTGCAGTCCCTGACTAGCCAGAATGTGTTTTTACAAATTGAGCTCAGGAATGAGTGCAAGGAACTAGTATTGGAAACCAATTGTTGGGCTGTTTTGTATTTCTGACCTAGTCAGAAAGCTCAGTTATATCCTTGTGAACTACAGCTTGTTTTTCTGGGAAAATTTATCTTAAAAACCATTAGCAAGTCATCTGGTCTCATTTAAAGCTATAAAGCTTTGAGTCATCTAGTGGTGCTTAGCAATAAAATTTTAAAAAATTGAGCCAGCCCTCCTCCCAGTGAATCATTAATTTGAGTGGTGATATGATGCAGTTCTTCAGGGGGAACTCATAGTCCCTGCCTGTATAGAATTTCATTGTATTTATCTTTGTGCATAAAAAATTTGTATAGACTATCATTATTATTACTAATTTTGACAGTACAGCTAAGGAAGAATCGTCTTCCTGATAACACACTGATATAAATGCCCAATAGATCGGGATGGTTTCATGAACTAAACTTATTACAATAAAGTATGTGATGACTCCCTATACACATTCACACCATGCTAGCAAACATGTAGAAGGACAACAGAAACAGCAAAAGAGATCACAGTGCCTGTATCATTGTGGCATTGCCTAACGAGTTACAATGGACTATACCCACTAGAGAGTTTTTTCTCCTGGTGGGCTGACACCTACAACCTCAATTACAACCTGTTCACTGTTCCTATGACATACTTACCAGCACTCCTCCAGAGACTATTAGTTTTTTCCCTTTTAGAGTGATGTAAACTTGATATTTTGGCTCATACCTGCAATCTTACCACTTAACATTCTGAGGGAGGAGATTTCCATGAAGTCCAATAAAGATATTGCAAAGTCAGCCCCCTGTAAACTACATTGTTTTATATTTTGTTCTAAAAAGTGAAGATAGATAAAATGGAAAGAGTTCAGTCTTTCTGAACAGTAAACTCAGAATTCACATTTTTCTGGTACATTGGGTTGCTGTCTTAAGATGATTAATACTGTCAGGAGTAAGTAATTGTCAGTGAAACACACAAGTATAGCAACTTGATATTTTTACCTTTATTTTTGTGGAAATATATATGCACACAGGTGCTGAATAAAATGGCTCTATATGAAAATGTGCACATGTACAGATAAAAGGAGAGTGTGCAGAAGGTGATACCACATGCATCACAAGAGTTGAACTCACAGGAACACATTACAAGTTTGACTGCAAGCAACGTTAGGAAATTTGGCAGGTATAGGAACTGAACTATTGCATTTCATCTTTTCTTCCCATCTATATAAGAAGAGCTTCAGCAAAGTAAAACAGTAAAGTAGAATGTAGTGTCCAGACCTTACTGAGAGTCATTCACACAAGCTAGGGCTCCATGGTGAGAGCCTTTCTCAAAAAATCCAGCCAAAGAAAACAACAACAACAAAACACAGTTATGAGGTGGGAAGTGGTGACTCAAACCTTTTATCCCAACATTCAATAGGTAGGGGAATGATCTCTGTCAGCTTAAGGCCTGTCTGGTTTACAGAGCCAGGTCAATGGCCAAGGCTACACAGAGAAAAGAGTCGATGTCTCAAAAAAGAAACAAAAACTTAATTAGGTGTATATGTTTATTTAAAAAAACAATTTTGATTAAAGATCTATCTAAAGATAGTGGCCTAATATAGGTGTTGGAATACAATTTGAGTTCCCTGTAACAGCAGTTTTATGTTTCCAACAGCAGAGCGAGCTCTTCAGCCAAAATTGCATGTATTCAACTTGTGTGATTTTAAATCAACAGATTAGCTTTTGCAAACAGTTGAAACATGATTCTTTTACCAACCCAAAAATTCAATTAATTATGGGGATACATTCACATGATATACTAGTTATGTTCAAGAATTACATTCATGAGAAGAGTCATGAATAGTCAGAATAATCAGATACAATCAAAAAAGAATTTCTATTTGCCACTTCTATTCTTTACATATTTATTTTTATTTTTGAGACCAGATCTCACTGTATGGTCATAACTTGTCTTGAAGTCACAGATCTAGCTGCCTCTGCCTTATAAGAGTTAGAATTAAAGTCATAAGGCCCCATACCTGTGGGGATATTTTGTACTATAATAAAAATATTCTGAGATATCAGAGGGATCTACCCACAGTCAGTCTAGGAAGATCAGACAGTGGTAACTCACACCTTTAATCCCAGCACAGGGAATATCCTGGGAGTGGTGACCCACACCCTTAATTCAATCTGAGTTTGAGGTCATCTTAGTTTACAGAAGGAGTTCCAGGCTCCCAGGCAGGCAGTGGGGGGTCACCCCTTAACTGAGTGAAGAGAGTGTTTAAGGTAGGCATAGAAAGACAGGCAGAAGGAAGAAGCCAGAAGAAGCCAGGCTGAGGAAGCTGGAAGACAGCTGGGTAAGGTCTGACTGTGGTGTTTACTCTAATATCTCCGACTTTCCCAGAGATTTGGCCCTGAGTTTCCTTTATTCATGCAATACTTGGCGTCCAACTTTGGGGCATGAATTCCTCTCCTCCCTAGCCCCCCCCCCCCAAATGCACTTGCTGGCTAGAACAAAATGTGACTGGAGAAGTAATTGCTGGTGGGCTAGGCTTTCTTTTCTGGATGAGTCTCCAGCCTTAGGCAGACCGGCCACATGATTTTCTATTTCATTCTCATCTGGGTAAGTCTTTCAGACAATGGCCTCTTTCTCCTGGTGGGTTGTTTCTTTTTTCTTTTTGGACCCCTCCTTGGGCTGCTATCACACTAGGTATCTTCCCCACTTCACAATCAGTTGAATCATCAACAGACAACAATCAGTGAGTAAATCATTTTTTTAAAAAAAGGAAATTTGTTTAAAGCAATGGAGAGTGATTGGTCATACTGTAATCTTTCACTAGATGATTTGGTATTAAAACCACTGAAGGAAAACATAAATAAGGTAGATGGGACTATCATAATGAACATCATACGGTTTATTGTGAATATTTTTTGATTTCTATCTTATCACTTAAAAAGACAATTAATATAAATTCAAAGAAAAAGGTCTTTAAAAAGCCTGTTGAGAGAGAACACAAAGATGTTCAAATTCAAACAGAGGAATATGAAGAACTAATTTCAGCAAGGTCATCTAAAACTAGACAAAAACAGGCAACATTAATATACCTAGTAACCTTTTTAAAAAATGAAGAATGATAAAGATGATACAGAAGCTAGCTGGGCTCCAGTACAAATGTTAGAATTATGGAGAGTAAAAGAATCAATTGTAACATATGGGATGCATTCACCATTTGTCAAACAAATGTTGAACTCTTGGCCATGCTGTAATCAGGTCACCCCTAAAGATTGGTTAGATATGGTTACAGCTGTGTTAGAGGCAGGACCACTTATACAGTGGAAATCATGGTAGAAGGAGGAGGCTAAAACAATAGAACAAGGAAGCAGGACCAGAGGCATAGAAATCTCCCAAGACCAACTTCTTGGGGAGGGAGATTATGCTGATATTGAAAGGCAGTCTTTATACAATGAACATACTCTGGATGTATGTCACATGGCAGCTTTAAATGCCTGGGACTGGATTGAAGAAATAGGAAAGAAAACTGAATCATTCACGAAAGTAATTCAAAGCTCAAAAGACATTTTCATAGATTAACTGCAGAAATAAACAGAATGGTACTGGACTCAGAAGACAGGCAAATAATCATTGAATCACTGGCATTTGAGAATGCCAATGCACAATGTAGAAAAATCCTTAGACCTTTAAAAGCAAGGTCAGCACCTTTGGAGGATTGGATTCATGAGACAATTAATCTAGAGTCTTATGACAGTGGCGATAACTGGGTAGGGGAGCTTATTTCTAGAGGTAGAAGAAAAAGTCAGAATGTTAAATGTTACAATTGTGGAAGGCAAGGTCACATAAAAAGAGATTGTAAAAAGGTGTTCCCAGAAACAGTGCTTTTGGTAGGAATAATCCCAAGAGAACACCCCTCCCTTCTGGAATGTGGAAAAGGAAGACATTGGATGAATGAGTGCAGAGACATGGTAACCTTCTGCCCCCCCCCCCCGGGAAATGCCCTGAGGGGATTTTCAAAAGCCCCCATATCCAATCCAGTCCAGTCTTACCCTGCCATTGTGGAGGAAATCCCTTTCCAGAATAATTTAGAAAATTAAAACTTATTTTAAGAAGACATACTAGACAGAATGATCAAAAATCTACAGGAAGGAAAAAATTCAAGAAAAACTATAAAGTGAATATTTTGAGAAGCTTCTATCAATAAACAAAGGCCAAAATTAAAAGTACAAATAAATGATGTTATTATTGAAGGCTTATTGGGCACAGAGGCAGGTGTATCAATAATTTCACCAGAGTCATGGCATCCAAGTTGGCCCCTTCAGGAGGTAAATGTTCAGTTTGGGGGTATAGGGTCGATATCCTAGGTAAAAGAGAGTGCAAGATGGCTTGAATGTATAGGACCAGAAGGACATAAAGGAATACTGAAGCCATATGTGGCTGGCATTGCTATAAATCTATGGGGAAGAGATTTACTACAACAGTGGAACACACAGATTAATATTCCTCCAAACACAGAATTAAGCCATAAACTAGCACATGGTTCTGGAAAAAAACATTAGAAGGTATTATGAGAAAGTCACAGACCATTCAGGTTATAGAGAAACAAGGCAAAACTGAAAAAAAGCTGCTGACCTTCAAAAACACCCACAGCACTACCTCTAAAATAACTAGCAGAGAAACCTATATGGTGCATCAACAGCCTCTAACAAAAGAGAAATTGCAAAGCAGCTGGTACAGGAACAGTTAAATGCTCAGCATATAAAAAAATAAACCACCTCTTGGAATTCTCCTGTATTTGTTATTAAAAAGAAATCTGGAAAGTGGATGGTAACAGATCTAAGGGCAATAAACAAGGTGATCCAGCCAATGGGCTCTCTACAGTCTGGATTCCTTTGCCTTCTCTGTAACCTAAAGAATGGTCTATTATGGTTATTGATTTAAAAGACTGTTTCTTTACAATACCTTTACAAGAGCAAGACAAAGAAAAATTCGCCTTTACAGTGCCCACTTATAATAATTCTCAGCCTGTAAAGATATTCCAGTGAAGGGTCCTCCCTCAAGGAATACTGAATAGCGCTACCCTGTGCCAGTATTTTGTACAAAAGCCAGTAGAACAAATTCGCAAGAAATTCCTACAATCTATAATTTATCATTACATGGATGAGATCTTGTTGTCTGATTCAAATATCGATACCTTAGAAAAAAATTTTTGAAGAAGTAAAAAGAATTTTGCCTGCTTGGGGATTACAGATTGCCCCAGAAAAAAATACAAAGAGGGGATTCCATTAATTGTTTAGGCTAAAAAATAGGGCAAAAAATTAGACCCCAAAAGGTACAAATCAGGAGAGATAAATTGAAGACACTTAATGATTTTCAAAGATTACTAGGAGACATTGCCAATTTACAACCCACTATTGGAATTAAAAATGATGAACTAGATAATCTGTTCAAAACGTTAAGTGGTGACAAGGACTTGAGTAGTCCAAAATAATTGTCACTTGAAGCTGAGAAAAAAATTGGTTTTAGTGGAAAAGAAATTACAGGAGGCACATGTGGGTTGTGTGGATCCAGATCTTAATTGCATTCTTGTTATCTTGCCCTCTAAGCATTCTTCTACAGGAATTTTAATGCAAACGGAAAACGTTATATTGTGATGGATATTTCTTCCACATAAACCGAGTAAGAAGTTAAAGATATACGTGGAAAACATTTCTGAACTTATTTTTAAAGGAAAATCAAGACTTCATCAATTGACAGGAATGGATCCAGCAAAAATTGTTGTACCTTTAATAATGAAGAAATTCACCAATTGTGGGTAGAAAGTGAACCTTGGCAAAGAGCCTGCAGTAATTTTTTGGGAGATATTAACCACAAATATCCTCAAAACAAAAGAATTGAATTTCTAAAGAAAACTAATTGGGTTCTCCCTCGTATTGCACGAGATAAACCAATTTCTGGAGCTGATTTCATTAATGATGAATCAGAATTAACTTCATTATTTATTCTGTTACAAGAAATAATCAGGACTAGAAATCATCCCTTCTATATAACACACATTCGATTCCATACGGGTCTGCCAGGTCCTTTAGCACAAAGTAATGATGAAATTGATAAATTATTAATAGGAAATGTACTAGAGGCCTCAGAACTTCATAAAAAGCATCACCTCAATAGCAAAGGATTAAAAAAAGATTTCTCTATTACTTGGCAACAAGCCAACAAATTGTAAAAAATTTTCCTACCTGTTCTTTCTATAACCAAACTCCATTGCCAGCAGGAACTAATCCTAAAGGCATATATATAAATGAAATCTGGCAGATGGACGTATTTCATTTTACAGAATTTGGAAATTAAGACATGTCCATCACACAATAGATATGTTTTCAGGATTTCAATGGGCAATTGCTTTGAGTTCAGAAAAGGCTGATTCTGTAATCACACATTTGCTAGAAGTTATGGCCATCATGGGAATACCTGTACAAATTAAGACTGACATTGCTCTGGCATATGTCTCTAGTGAAATGAAACAATTTTTTGCTTATTATAATATAAAGCATATTACAGGAATACCACACAATCCTAAAGGGAAAGCAGTCATAGAGAGATCAAATAGAACTCTGAAGGATATGCTAAATAAGCAAAAAGGAATAACAAAGACCCCCAGAGATAGACTACATCATGCTTTATTAACTTTGAATTTTCTCAATTCTAATAAGAAAGGAACAAGAGCTGCTGAAAGGCATTGGACTATAGAAAAAAATAGCTGAACTAAATCAGCCTGTTTACTTCAAAGATGGAAGCCAGGGTATGTGCTACATTTGGGGAAGTGGTTTTACTTTTGTTTGCACAGGTGATGAAAAGTTATGGATACTATCAAAATTAATAAAGACTCCATTTGAACCAGAGAAACTTCATGAAACTAAGAATTGATAGCTCATCCACCCATATTACAATTCTTTAAGTTGTAAGAAAAAACAAGGTGGGTGGGGGCAGGTTTCAGTTTTTGTCTTTACAGGAAACTGGAAATACCCATCTTCAAAAAGTTAAAAGACCTTGGACATCTAGACATCTAAAGCACAAGGGAGGCTATCCAGGAAAATTTACAAGCAAACGAATATTGTAACTATTGGTACCAGTATACTTCATAGGGTAAAATCTCATTGCTTAACCTCTACAAAGTTTTTTTATAAGTTGAAGTCCCAGTTTAATTATAATTTAAAGCTGGCTTTAGAGTTGGAGTGTGGCTCTCTCCTTCTCTAAATTCAAGCATACTTGTTAAAGGAAAATAAAAATAAATGTATCATATCAGAAGAGCCACCTGATATGGGACAGAAGAATAACAAAAAAATAAGGGACTATTCTATTGTTACTAATCTTATGCTGAATAAATAGCTAGATATATATAGTTTCCTGTTATTGTTTTGGGTTTTAATCTCTTATCAATTTTCTGCAGTGATCCAGGACAAGGCCTAATTGCGAACTTGAAGTATCCAGAGGAAGATGGGGCCCCACAACAATGATTTCACATGGACTCTGACAAAGCCACAAGGCTGACAAATACCAACCAAAGATCAGATTTGGAATACAAACTGCTCAGGACAATTTCAAGGCAGCTCACTGAGAAGAACCAGCTTCACAGACTACTATAGCCAGGACTTGAGACAAGCCATGCACTTTCCTATTACACAGAGACTGGACAACAAATGACACAGCTGCTTATTTCAGGACTTGACATTAACAAAACTTTTCTTTTCAGGATCCCCAAAAGATGCTGTTGTCTGTAGCAGGAAGTTTATGGCCTGGACTTTCTGGCCTAACCTCTAGGTTTAGGACCCGCAGACCCGCAATCCCCCAGAGACACACAGATGCTTTCAATAGTTTTTGGCTGATCAGCCTCAGGCCAGGCATATAACTTGCTGACTCTGTACCCCACATCTAACCCATGTCTCTTATCTTGTTCAGCCATGAGGCTCAGTACGTTTTCTTAGAACAGCATAGTTGTCCTCTCCTTCTTCTGGCTTCTCTCTGGCATTCTGCTCTGTGATTCCTGTTTTCAGAGTTTTTAGTCTGGTAGCCCTGCCCACACTTCCTGCCTGCCTTTGGCCCATCAGCTCTTTTTATTAAACCAGTAGGTGGGAAAATTATTTACCATGAAACAACACAATACCCCTACAGTTGTCCCCAGATAGCAGGAAGTAAATTTAAGAACATGGTACCCACATTCCCAAGTGGTGGGATGGGTTTTTTTTGATCATTCAATGGGTTATGGATCATTATCATTGCTTAGGTTAATTGGTTAAAAGTTGTGAATGCTTATGGTTAGAAAAAGTTAAACAAGAATGAATATATTCAAAATTTGTGTTAAAAATAGAAAGAAAAAGGGGATACAGATATTTAGGATATAAGGGTAGATTATTGAATCTTCTTTTAAAATTATTTAATAGTTTTTAATTTAAATATTTTACATTGGATTGGATTTTTGTACTTCGCATACAAATTGTATATTTTGAGATTGTGTTACTGTACAAATATCTCTAACTTGTTCAAGGTAGTATACTTTATTCAGTTCATCTAACAATGTTACAACTAGTCCACAAAAGTTTTTACCAACTAATTAGAATATAAAATAATGCAAGTTAGTAGTTAGACATTGCATTCAAACAGAGTCATATCAGATATATTTTCAAGATCAAACAAATATATTTTAGATGTTTAGGTCTTCAAACACTTCAGAGATTCATAAAATACGGCATTTAAAATATTTTAAGAACTTATACTTTGTTGGACAGTGAGACAGATCTGTTCCTGGCAGCACCAATCTACTTCAAGAGAAAAATGGACATCGAAGAAACTCTATGTGGAATTTACTTTCTTTGTGGCAGTGGTTAGCCACTGGACAAGAAACTGTTCTTGTATTGACTACTTGACAGTGTGTTGTTTAAACTGGATATGTAGGACCCATAGGTAAGTGATCTCTGAACCTTGGCAGAACAAGCCAAGATGGTCCTTCAGGTTGCTGCTTTCAGAGAAGACTGTCAGATATTCTTCAGGACTCAAGGACAGCAACTGATGAATTATACCAGAATGGGCAGAGCAGATTTCCTGCTTCATTGAAATAAAAAGAGACTCTGAGCCTGTAGGCTGAAGATGGATGCCCCAACTTTATAAAGGAACTTTGGGTGACTGTCCAGGCAGATAGGTGTCATCTCTGTCATTTCTAGATTTTGGAAGTTGCTTGCACTTCTGGTTTACTTGGGTAAATATATCCTTCTTTGGTATTTGATGTATTTGAAGATTAGATAGTTATAGGTACAGTTTTTCTTGGTTATTTTAAGGTATATTGGATATGAGACTTTAGATTTACAAAGATAAATTAGATGATAGAGTATTTTCTTTAATTTTGTTAAATACAAATAGACTAGATATTGTAACTAATTCTTACTTGGTAGCTATTTTGTCATATGTAATTTTGCTATGTCAAAATTGAAACCTTCCTTTTTGATTAGACAGAAAGGGGGAGGTGATGTGGTAATGTCTTTCTGTTTGCTATGAATATCAATCTTTAAATAAAGGAGTTGTTTTGGCCCATGACAGGCACCATAGAAAAAGTAGGAGGGGAAATCAGAGCATAGGTAGAAAGGCAGAGTCAGAACAGATCGACCTTAATGCCCAAAGAAGAAAGATGTAAGGAACGCAGGTGAGCCACCCGCCATTTGGCAGACAGATTAATGAAAATGGGTTGAGTTAAGATGAAATAGCTAGCTAGCAATGTGACTGAGCCATAGGCCAAATAACATGAACTTATAAGGTTCTGAATAATTTTGGGGGCCTGAGCAGCAGCGGGATGCTAATGTGTCTGGGGCTACAGATCTGTGGGTCTGAACCTCTCACCATCCGGGGAAAGAAAACGTTATTGTAACACAGAGCAGTCATACAGGGGGTGTCCAGATCTGGATCTGGCAGCAGTGTAGCCAGATTGAGGGTCACAGGATCCTGAAAGGTTATTCTAGCAGGGATAAGTAGTGCCTGACAGTGGGTCACCCATATATTGCTCAACCATCAGTGTGTGTGGGGGGGGGTTGCTTGAGCACTGACTCTAGTGGAGGGGGGGCTTTAATCATAAGACTCTGTCCCAAAGTCAGTTTATCTGTGTCTTTGACCAGCAGCACCACTGCTGCAATAATACATGGGCAGCGTGGCCATCCAGCTGCCACTGGGTCCAATTTCTTTGATAAGTAGGCCACGGGTCATTTCCAGGGCCCAATGGTTTGGACTAAAACCCCTTTTGATACCCCGTGGTGTTCATTGACATATGGGTAGAAGGGTTTGTAGATGTCTGGAAATCCTAAGGCAGGGGCTTCTAATAATTTCTGCTTGAGGGTATCAAATGCAGCCTGCCTGTCTTTGTCCCAGGTCATGTGGGAGCCTGCTTTTATGGCCTCATATAGAAGCTTCGCCAGTTCAGTAAACCCTGACACCATCTGTTGTCTACACCATCCTGTTGTCTCCAGGAATCCTTGAACTTGTTTCACTGTCCTGGGGCCCAGTATTTTGAGCAGAGTCTCTTTTCGTGCTTCTGAGAGCCACCTCTGCTCTCCTAGGATGTATGCTAGATACGTGACCCGGGATTTGCACAATTGAGCCTTCTTCACAGATGCTCAGTACCCCAAGTCCCCCAGTTTCTTCAAGAGATGCTCTGTTCCTAGAAGACAGTCCTCATAGGTCTCGGCTGCCACCAACAAGTCATCCATGTCCTATAAGAGTGTGATATGGGGGTGTTTTGTATTGTACTCACCCAGGTCCTCATGCAATGCCTTGTCAAAGATGGTGGGGAGTTTTTGAATCCTTGTGGCAGGGGGGTCCAGGTCAGATGCCCCTGATTCTGACTTTGGGATGTTGCCACTCGAAAGCAAAGTATGGTTGGCTGCTTGGGGCCAAAGAGAGGCTAAATAAGATATCTTTCAGGTCTAAGATGGTATACCATTTCTTTCTACGGTGCAGTGTACTGAGCAAGGTGTAGGGGTTCGGCACAGTGGGGTGAATGTCAACCACCTGTTTGTTCACTTCTCTGAAGTCCTGGACTGACTGATAATCACTGGAGTGGGTTTCTTTACAGGGAGTAAGGAGGTTTTTCAGGCTGTTTAATGGGATGCAGAACCTTTGTTCCAGTAGCCACCAGATGTCAGGCATGATTCCTTGTCTGGCCTCCAACATTATGGGGTACTGGTGGATCTTAACTGGGTCAGCATTTGCTTTCAATTCTACAAATATGGGAGGGTGGTGTCTTGCCAGTCCCTTGCCCCCAGTCTCAGGCCAGGCAAGAAGAAACTTTTGGAGCAGGCTTGGATCTGGAGCTTGAGTTCTGGAACACTCCGGTGGAGTCTATATTCCTCATACAGGGGGATGGTTAGCATGACATGAACCGGTTCTCCCGTTGAATGGGCCACTTGGACTCCTTCAACCAAGAAACAATTTGAGCCTTCATTTTGCTAGCAGGTATGGGCACTCAGGAATGACTAGAAATGAGTGGGTTGCTCGTCCCATGCCTAAGTCGACTGTCCTTCGGGTAATCTGTCAATAGGGTTTTGTGCTTGTATCCCCTTGTACCCGGGTCTGTCTTTCTGTGAGTAGACTATTTGGGGCAAGGAACACAGAATGCCCTGCTCTGGTGTCTACTATGAACTGGACCGGATCTCCCCACACACCTTAAGGGTTACCCTGTCGCCCCTAGTCACTATCATCTTCTTTTAAGGCTGCCAGGATGGTGGACTTCTGCCTATTTAGCTCCTTAGGCTTGCCTCAGTTTTTATTCTTGGGGCATTCCCTCTCCCAGTGTCCTTCTTCCTTACAATATGCACATTGGTTCTTACCCAGCCTTTCTTGTCTCTTTTATCCTCTCTGTCTTCCCTCTCTCTCTCCTTTCTGTCCTCTTTCTGTTCCTCTGTCTCTCTTTTATTGTATACTTTTCTGCCACTGCCACTACATCCCAGGGGTTCTTCTCTCTTAGTTTTTCTAGAGATTGTTGTAGTGGGTTCTCTCGGAGGCGGGCGGATAAGCAGTCTGGGCGACAGATCTGTGGGTCTGGGACCTCTGGCGTACGGGACCCGAGAGAACCCGCTACAACAGATGGCGCCCAACGTGGGGCGATTATCCACTTAGAGCCTGAGAAAGATTAAAAAGAGTTCTAGATCGCAGAAACTGAGCAAAGGCAGCTTCCAAATTGTGTATGTAAATCGGGTCTTTGTACAAAGAAAGCATGGTCCGAGTCACATTCAAAATGGCACCAGCGGCGGGCTGGCGACAGGCAGTGTGAGCTACAATCAGGCGGGTTCCTAAAAACTAACAAAAGACTCAGTAACGTGATTGATTTTAGATTTCTGCTTATTTTGAACAAAAGAGAAACAGATTTTCTTCGTGGCAGCATTTTCTTGGGTGTGCTCTGTTTACGGTCCGTTTAAGAAAACTTAGTGATTCAGCCTAATTTGCAAAAACTGTGCTTCTTTTTGGAGAATGTATTTTAAAAGCTCTTAAGGTTAGAAGATGATTAAAGATTCACAATAAAACAGATTCAGATAAAAAGAAAACCTGTAAACGGGTTACAATGTTTGTAAAAGGTACATAGGCTTCAGAGAAAAAAGAAAGAGGTTAAAAAAAGTTTTTAAAGCGAGAAATAGAGTAATAAAAATATAATAAGCCACGTAAAATGGAAAATAGACACAAAATCTGGATTTTGGTTGTTATTGTGTTTTCTTTTAATTTTTTAACTGTTAGTGAGCTAACTGCAGAAAGACAATGGATTGCAAAGGCTACTAAGTTAAACAAGAATATATATTTTAAAGGTATTTTGATTTTTAAATTTGTGTCTAAGGATTTATTGCTTTGGAAGAGTTCTGTTTCTGTTTCCACAGATGAGAACCTGTGGATTGCTTCCAGGCAAATATGGTTTCATCAACCAAGACCCCCTGAAAAAACCTCTGATGAGAAGAGATGGCCAGATCAGCTTCATGGCTGCAGATTATGATCCAGTCTCAACAATCCATGAGATTTTCAACGCCCCTTAATCAGCAAGAAGTAGTAATAGATAACTTCGCCCAAATTCCCCAAATATTGTTTCTAAATGTTTGTTTTCATTATAAATGGTTAATGGTCATAGTCAATCTTTTTCTAAGAAGAAACGGGGGATATGGTATGTGAATGCTTTTTTAAAAATTAGATTATTGAATTTACTTAGATCAGAAAATCAGCTGTTAATCTCAAAATGCTTTACATTGGTATAGATTTTGGTTTATTGATACAAATTTAAGGTCAATTTTATTATGCTGTATGTGTTTTTCTATTCTTGTTTAAGATATGATGTTCATGTAACTGTTTTAAAATTGTAGTGTATAATTAAGAAATGAAGGTTAATAGTCACTTTTGATAATCAAACTTATAGTTAGGTTAGTTAGGATTTTTAGGTATACAAAGATATATTTCAATTAAATAGATAATCTTCAAATACTTCTAAGACCTACAGAATATGGCATTTAAAATGTTTTAAGAGCTTAGACTTTTCTGGACAGTGAGACAGGTCTGTTCCTGGCAGCACTAATTTACTTCAACAGGAAAATGGGCATTGAAGAAACTCCATATAGAGTCTCATCTATTTGTGGTAATGGTAAGCCACTAGAGAAGAAACTGTTTTTATATTGACTGCTTGACAGTATGCTGTTTAAACTAGACATGCAGGTTCCATAAGAAGATGACCTCTGGACTTTGGCAGAACAAGCCAAGATCATCATTCAAGTTCCTGCTTTATAGAGAAAACTGTCAGACATTCTTCAGGACTCAAGGAGAAGCAACCGATGAACTGTGCCAGAATGGGCAGAGCAGATTTCCTGCTTCACTGAAATAAAAAGAGACTCAAGGCCTATAGGCTGAAGATGGTTGACCCAACTTTATAAAAGAGCTTTGGGTGACTGTCCAGACAGATAGGTGTCATCTCTGTCCTTTCTAGCTTTTAGAAGTCGCTTGCACTTCTGGTTTACTTGGGTAAATATGTCCTTCTGTGGTCTTTGATGTAGTTGAAGATTAGATAGTTAGAGGTATAGTTTTTCTTAGTCATTTGAAAGATATATTAGATATAAAACTTTAGATTCATAAAGATAAGATAGATGATAGAATATTTTCTTTAATTTTGCTAAATACAAATAGACTAAATATTGTAACTGTAATTCTTGCTTGATAGCTATTTTGTTATATATAATTTTGCCATGTTAAAATTAAAACCTTCCTTTTTGATTAGAGAGAAAGGGGGAAGTGATGTGGGAATGCATTTGTGTGTGCTATATCTTTAAATAAAGGAGCTGGTTTGGGCCATGGCAGGTACTGTAGAATAGGTAGGAGGAGAAATTAGAGCTTAGGTGGGAGAAGCAGGGTGGAGTCAGGCAGACCGAGCTGAAGCCGCCGAAGGAACAGCATGTAAGGAGCACGGGTGAGCTACGGGCCGCCACGTGGCCCGCAGATTAATAGAAATGGGTTGATTTAAGATGTAAGAGCTAGCTGGCAGTGTGCCTGAGCCATAGGCCAAACAGCATGAAGTTAATAAAAGCGTCTGAGTCGTTTCTGGGGACCAGGGCGGCGGGCGGATAAGCAGTCCCGGGCGACAGATCTGTGGGTCTGGGACCTCTGGCGTACGGGACCCGAGAGAACCCGCTACAACAAGAGCTTGCAGTTTCTTACTAATGTCTGGGGCAGCCTGGTTAATGTAGGCTAAAATAACTGCCTGTTTTGTTTCCTCTGTCCCTGGGTCATAAGGAGAGTACTACTTAAATGCTGCCATTAGTCTTTCTAAGTAGGCATCAAGGCTTTCATCTACACCCTGTCTAACATTGTAAATTTTGGCCATATTGGTTGGCTTTCAGACCTGCCAAAGAGCCTGGCAATAGACCTGGAGATGTTCCCTACCTTTTTGCCATCCAAGGTGGGGCAAGTGGAGGGAAAGGTTGTCATGATCAGGGCTGCTCAGGGCTGCATCTGTCAATGGAGTACCTTTGGCACCAATCTTTGGGCATTCTCAAAGAATCAGCTCCATTCCTCCACCATGAACAGGACCCCAAACAGTTGTTGGCAGTCATCCCAGGTGGACTGGTGGGGGAAAAGGACAGTCTCTAACAAGTAAATTACATCCTGGGGGTCTTTAGAAAAGGGGGCATTTGAGCCTTCCAAGTATATAAATCACTGGAGGGAAAATGCCAATAATGAAAGAGTTGATTCCTGTCATCAACAGGGGGACTTGCTGGTTGGAGATCCTGGAAATGTCACATATGAATGTTGAAGGGACCGGTACATGGATATGAATAGATATTCAATTACATAGTAAATCTTTTTCATCCTTCCCACATGTTAGTAACACAGCCATGACTACCTGAATTAATACTGTTACAGAATCTTACTCCCTGTCTGCTTCTATAAAAATTATACAAGGTCCCTCTGAGCCTTATGCTGACTTCATAGGGAGACTCAAAGATGATATTGAGCAAAAAGTAAAAGGTTAACAAATCAGTTATTATTGAGACAGCTGGCTTTTGATAACATGAATGAAGGTTCCCAAAGATTAACCAGACTTCAGAAAATCAGGGAATGCAATAAATTTCCTAAATTATGTAGTAATATGGGGACTTACAAATATAGAACAAAATTAATTATCTGCTTTACAAATCTATGCTTTTCAAAACAGATTTCTGCAAAGTGATTGAATTACTGCCAGCCTATCCACTTAATGAATCAATATAAATGGCTCTTACAAAGGTGATGCCCAGAATCAGTGGGTTCATGGTTCATGCTCTAAATGTAAGAAAGAAAAACTGTGCTAATCAATGTATATCTAAAAGTGATAAGAGCAATGCATTGCCTATTATTACCAGCAATACTCTATCATTACCTTCCAAGAACTGGACAATGGATTGAGGAACATCCTTATCATAGTCAGGGCTTCTATTGCTCAGAGCTGAAGTGATGTAAGCCAGTCATTATTGCACTCAGACCAGAATAATGATCTACCCATGTCCCCTGTGATAGCTAAATGTAGTGGGACAGTTCCATAGGGTTCAGGAAATGGTCTCAAACCAGTTTCCAAGGCATGCACATAATGATCTTCCTTATGAGCCAACTTGGAGTCTGCCTGAGGGCCTAGCAATTGGCGCTGTCCAAATCTCCTAATTGTGTTCAACCAATGAGGGGTGACTCTGCAGTGTCATTGGAATACAACATGGGTACTGGGAAGAGAGCACAGAAGGCTCTATTGCTGAATAAACAAGTTAGCCATTTGCTTTTTTTCTGACTACTGGTCACAACACCTTCCCACTCCCTCGAGGGAGCCATTAAGACTCAATAATATCTGACACTAAACATAGGTTCCCTTGCATGGGTTTTGAGCTCACCTAGGTCAGGGTCATTTTCTTCATTGCCTATAAGGTTTCCAGACACTGGTTCTGGTTATTTCTCTCCCTTTGCTTGCAGTACTGGACAATGCCTTCAGGACTTGTGGCACTAGACGGCCCCAAGACTCATGGCACTGGACAGTGCCCCCAAAGACAGTGTTTTGGTGAGAAGGCCCCTCAGTGTATTTTCAGTTCCTTTGGCCGGTAAGCTTTGGGACCCCTTTGCTTTGTTGTCTGTCATGTTTGTCTGCCCATCCCTGTGCATAGCTGTTGTCTCTCTCCATTACCTCCACCCCTCCCATGGCTGACTTCTCTATGACAGCCAATGATGAGGAGCAGACAGTCTGGGCTCTACACTGAGGAGCCACAGTCAAGAGTACACATGAGACTTCCCTGTCAGCCTCACTCTTGGTGTAGGCAGCTACACTCCTGCTGTAGTACCTTGAAGTAAAGTGCTTCAAAGTGATTTTCCTGAAGGTGGAAATTCACTTGTTCTGTGGTGTGCCTCCATAAAGTATAAATTATTTGCTGGCAACTGATTATATAAAAGGATTAATCTTTATTAAGGAGTTTATATGAAATACTCACTGATACAAGATTAAACCTTAAGGCAATTCTGTAGAGTTGAGCTGTTCCATGTGGTGGCAGAGGCAATTTTTCCTCTGAGAATGCAGAGAACAAACAGGGAGAAAAGACACTGTACCCTAGGTTTTAAACTGTCCTGGCCACACCTCATACATGGTTCCTCAAGATTTAAAGACCATACATCTAATTCAAGGAAAATAACACCTGATCCTCACTACATCTTTCCTTTTGCCTAAATAAGAAGGTTTTGAAATTCAATGTAAAACTATATATAGTAGAAAGAATCATAAGGGAATGTCTAGGAGAGGGAAAAGGCGAGTAAACAAGATCAAAGTATAACAAGAAAACAATAAATTTATCTTCAATGTCTAGAATATTTGTAAGTGGCAATACATAGAGGTTATTTTAAAGCCTTTTACCTCAAACAATATGAATTTCATATTTAAATGCTCTTAACTAAGATATGAGATAGTAGTAACTTTATTTAGTCTTGAAACCCATTAAAGATTTGAGAAGGAAATTATATTATTTGAATAAGCTCAAAGCATGAGTGAGTAACTTTTAAATCTTAGCAGGAGAAGACAGTGACAGTCAACTGCCTGGACAGTCACCGGCAACTTCTTATTGTAAAGTTGGAGCATCTACATTTTGGGCTACAGGCTTAGGACATTTGACAGGTCTCTTTAGAAGCAGGGTATTTTGAGAAGCTGTCTTATCTTGTCTTTATCTTTTGTTTTGTTCACCTGGATTAGACAGTGTGTTTACTGTCAGCAGTGGAAACAAGGGAAATTCTTTGCCCAATAGGTCATTATCTACCAAGGAAGACAAACTCCTTGTGGAGTGTCTTTGATGTCCAACACCATCATGGGAAGGAATAGCGCTGCCAGGAACAATCATGTCTCTCATGGCTGCATTTTGAGTAACAAAACATTAAATGTCATATTTTTAGGTCTATGAAGTGTTTGAAGACTTGCTTATTTGACATATCTTTTTATATATCTGAGAAACTTAAACAACATGAGTAGTCCATGGCAAACTTAAATAACTATGATCTGTAATTCTTATCTGTCAAAGACTGAAGATTATATTGTAAAAATAGACAATCTATAAATGGGTTACAGTTTTTGAATAATGACTTTAAGTATGACAATCATATAAACATTAAGCAGAGGTAAATGTATGGTGCAAAATGACAACAATATCCTTGATATATATCATTATACAAAATATCTAAACAGGTATATAAAATATCTAAAACAGACTTAGAATATATATATATATACATATATGTATCTTATGACTAGATAATTAAACAGAGGTAGATAATATATAGTGGTAATTACAACAATATCCTTAATATGCATTAATGTGTAAAATATTTTAAGCAGAAGTAGAAGCATTTGCTAGTTATGACAATTATACCATTAATTTTGTATCAATATAAAATTACCTTAGACAGACATATAAAATAATTTTAGATTTGGATTTGTATGAATATATAAATTCTCTTAAACAAATAAAATAATTTTATGTCTGTATATGAATCTGTATTAGTGTAAGTTGTGTATGGCTTATATTTGACTGATTGTTTATAGGTAGATATAATTATTTATATTTGTTTTATTTATTTTTAAAAGTGATTTTTGAGTTTATAATATTGTTTTACCCATAACTTAGAAATAACTTATAACCACTGCAGCAGAGTGATAAGTATCTATAACCCTTAGAGGACCAAACTAATCAGGAGAGAGGTATAGTTTTTTATAGAGTTGTTTCTTGTTGACTTGTGGGTGATGGTATATCTCTGGGGTCCTCTAAAAGCTAAAAACAAGATAGTGGCTTGTTCTTAACGGACTGAATATAAACATCTATAGCCAGTCTCAGAGTGCTGTGCAAGGCCATCTGGAATGTTTTTTAAATCATGATGTGATGGATAATCATAGTAAGTTATCTTGTGTCTGTCTTGAACAATCTGTATTTTAAAAGCATTACATTGAGTGGTGTACATCACTTTTTAAAAAGAAAATTACAGACTAGGTAGGATCATTATGGTGCAGCCTTATTTTTATTTATTTTTATTTTGGGATGCATTGGAGTTTTCTGGTAGGAGAATTTTTTTGTTGTTTACAGTGGAAAACTTAAACATTGTTGATATCAAATGGAGAATTTACATTTTTGGGAGAGAATTATATGCAAAAAAGGTTTCTAATAGGTCAAGAAAGAATAAATATATAGGGAAATAGGATTATAAATAAAATTATAATAACAATACTCTCTATTTGGCTATCTTCTGTCTCATATCTGGCAAATTTTTAAATATGAGACAGAATCTCTTACATTTTTATTAATTAATGAGATTGGGTTTAAAGGAGAAAGCCACTTACTCCAACTCTAAAGGCAGCTTGATTTGTAATTAAGCTAGAATTACAAATTTTGAGAGATATAAATGTTAAGCAGTGAGAATTTACTCTCTATCGTATATTGGTACTAGAAAGACTTATTTTTTGTATTTGTAATCTTTTGATAATTGACTTTTTTTAGCCTTAGACAACTACAGTCTTTTCAATTTTTTAAAGATGGTTGTGTCTATCTTTTTGTAAAAACAAAAATGAAACTATGCCCCAGTCTTGTTTAGTGTTTTTTTTTTTTTTTTTTTTTTTACCATGTATTTAATTGTCATATTGGTGGTTGAGGCATTATTTTTTTTCAAGAGGTTTCTTTTTTACAACTCAGATTTTAATTAATTTTGGTGGTATTATAGTTTTTTTCCTTGTGGAAACCAAAGCAAAACCCCATGTATAATGAAGCATCTATATGAACTTTTATTCTGAGATCTAAACATCTTTGAAGTGGACAGATTGGTTTATCTTAGAAGGTTTTTTATTATTTAATGTCTCTCTGTGGCCATTGTTTTCTTTTTAAAATCAGCATTAAGAAAATTTAACATTACTAAGGCATTATGCAATCTCTCTCTGGGATTTTTGTTTTACTCTTTTGTTTATAAAACACCTCCTTTAAGGTTTGATGCAAAGTTTCTGTATCATATTTAAAAAATCACTTGATGTAGGATAGAAGAAAAACCAAAATTAAGGAACTATCTCATGATATTTAAATTTTATATCAAAGTTTATAAGAATAATATATAGAGAGAGTTTAAAACTCTTTGTCATGATACTAACATTCTTATTAGTTACAAGAGGCTTTACCTAGCTTTCTGTACATTGTTTTGGGTTTGAGTATTATCAGTTTCCTGCAGTGCACCATGACAATGCCTAACATGGATTTTGACATCTCCAAAAGGATGATGATTCCCCACAATGATGATTTCACGTGTACTATGACAAGGCCACTAGGCTGTGAAACACCAACAAAAGATAGGCTTTGGACTATAAACTACTCAGGACAATTTCAAGGTGGCTACCTAGGATTAACCAGCCTCACAGACTTGTGAGATAAGACTGGAATTTTTCAATTATGCACAGACTGGGCAACCAATGATGCAGCTACCTATCCCAGGACTTGACAATTAACAAAATTTTTATCTTCGGGATCTTTTAAAGATTACATTGCCCCCAGATAGCAAAAAGTAAATCTAAGAACATGATGCCCACATTTTCAAGAGGTGGGTGGTTGGGTTTTGGCCTTTCAATGGGTTATGAATAATTGTCATTATTTAGGATGATTGACGACAAATTGTTATTGGTAATGGTTAAGAAAAAAGCTGAACAAGAGAGATTAGATCAGGGTTCTTGTTTGAAAAAAAGAAAAAGAAAAAAGGGAGATAAAATTATGCTTGGATAAAAGGGTAGATTATTAAATCTACTCTGAGAAAAAAATATTGATATAATAGAAGGGTAGATTATTGAATCTACTTTAAAAATCATTCACTAGTTTTAAATATCTTACATTAAATTAATTTTTGTATATTATATAAAACTTGTGTATACTGATACAAAGTTGAGATTAATTTTTTTACTATTCATATTTTAACTCTTGTTAAAGGTATTGTACTTCTGCGGTTGATCTAATAATGTAATACAAATTTCCAGTCCTTGAAAGTTATTTTTACCAACTAATTAGGATATCAATAAATGCAACTCAGTAGTTAGTCATTACAATCAAATTTATAATCATATTAGATATGATTTCAAGGTCAAAAAAGATAAAACTTAGAAAGATCATCTTCAGAAACTTCAGAGTTCTACAAAATATAGCATTTAAAATATTTTAATAACACATTTAAAAATTTTTAATGACAATAAGACATGTCTGTCCCTGGCAGCATCACTCTACTTTAGAAAAGGTGATGGGCATTAGAGAAACTCCATATAGGGTTGACTTTCTTTGTGACAGAGATATCCACTGGGCAGGAAAGTGCTCTTGCCTTGACCCCTGACAGCAGGACGTCCATAATGAACAAGGAGGACACCAAAGAAAGAACTGCTGCACCTTGACAGGACAGTGTAGGAAGGTCTTTAAGAATATCCTGCTTCATAGATAAGTCAGTCAGATATGCTAGGCCTGTAGGCCAAACAAGGATCCCCAAAGCTGCAGAGGAACCTTGTATGACTCTCCAATCAGCCAGCCATTTCTGTCATTTTTCTCTTTTTTGGAAGTTGTTTTCTGTCTTTTGATGTTTGTCAAACTGAACAGTTTACACTTCTTTGTGAGTTACTTTTCTGAATCTGTAATTAGGAAAACTATAACTATCTAATCTTTGACTCTCTCAGAGATCTGAGAGGAAAATAATACTAACTAGGTGAACAGAAGGTACAGGCTACTCAGAAGGCAGAGATCCATCTCTATCTCTGTGAGTTTAAGGCCTAACAGCCAGACAGTGGTGCACACACCTATAATCCTAGTTCTAGGAAAGTTCACCCACAAAGTAAGATAGCTGGGCTTGGAAAGAAAGATAAAGCAGGAGAATGCAGTAGCTCTCCTTTCCCCTGAGCACATAGTCAATCCGACGACTCATAGAGACAGGACCTCCTGAGGAGTTTGCTGGGTGAGAATTGGCTGTAATTTGTTCCCTGTCTTTATGATATTCCAGCCTATTTTTATTATATATACAATGTATTACCACACTTGAATCACTTTGTTCTACAGATTCCCGTTGTAGAAATATTCTAATTTCATATGGCCTATCAAACTGGGAGGATCCTCAGTTCTGTGTAACCTTAACATTTTGGGTGATAATAGTGGCATGGAGGGAACCCTGATGTGGGAATGCATTTATGTATGCTGTGAATCTCATGACCCGGGCAGCTGGGCGGCTGGGCGGCTAAGCGGTCTCGGGCGACAGGTCTGTGGTCTGGGACCTCTGGCTGCTCGGGACCGAGAACCCTCGTACTACAGAACCCATGTTATTGTCCTTATTCTTGTCCTTGTCAAGCACCTCCTTGGCATGATTCTGGGACTGGGATGCCCGCTTGAACGCTATAGAAAGTCTACAGTGCTGCTCTTGAGCTGCGGCCAGCTGGACCTGGATCACATGCCTGTCTCTTCTTAAACAGTGCCTCCTGCACCTATGCTTTAGACTTTAGTGCTTTAGACCTCCCCCATAATTTTCTGGACATTTAGAATCCATAGAGGCTTTGATCCTAGTGTTTATCTGACCCTCACATGCAGAGCAGCTGGCTTTCTACTCAAGGTGGATTCTAGATTTCCACTCAGCCTGAGCAATATTCCATTCCTGCCACAAACCTTTGGCTAATAGCTGTGTGCACTATGACAAGTAGTTAAGCTTCTCTGAGCCCTAACTTCCACACTTAGTGGTGCAGGTGTTTGATCCAGGAACTTAAAGGCTGATGCAAGAGGCTCCAGAATTCAGTGGTTACAATGTGAGTTCAAAGGCAATCCAGGAAAATGAGAGAGACCTTGTCTCAACACACACACACACACACACACACACACACACACACACACACACACACACACCATTGTAACGAATTTTTTGCATTGTTTCCATTTTGTTCTGTTTTTGAGAAGGTCTCAATGTGAAGCTATGCACATATCAATGTTTTCAAGCTCAGATCAATTTCATTGCATAGAATTATGACCCAGCACGCACTAGGCCATTCTGTAAACAAGGATTGTTCACAAAAGTTGTCATCCCATAAACTGATAGTGGGAGGCAGGGGGTCTGAGTTCATAGTTGGCTCTATATGTAAGATTTTATGTGTAGAAGTGAGAGCAGAGTGTTCTGGGCTGAAACTTCTTTCATTATAAGATTTGAACTCCAGCCATTAGGCTTGACTGCAGTTACCTTTCAACAATTTGGTGGCACATAAATTTTACTTTAAATTTTTTCTTTTTGGCATTATAAGTAAAGGTTTTTGTTGAAATAAAGTCATACGGTCAGAGTTCATTATACTGTTTTTCTTTTAATCTTATTGAGGCAAAATTTCAACATGTGAAAATCACCACTTTAGTGTATTTGGTTAACTGTTCACATGACATTTTACAGTTATCACTGGTCCAGTACACAGACCTTGAAGTATGTGAGACCCTATCTTTAAAAATCAAAAAGTATTCAGGCTGTGATGGCACACCTTTGTCTCTCCTCTATAGGTGTTGTGACCTGGGAGAATAAAGCCTGTAAATGAGGTAAGAGGTAATCAAAGCCTCTTGCAATAGCCAAAGTTCTTCAAAACCCCATATAATTTACATTGTATTAATTAAAAAAGGTCAAATGAGTAATATTCTCCTAGTTTAAGCATTACACCATAAGAAGACATGCCATACTTAGAAATCATTGTTTTCTGTAAGATCATATAAAGTATAGACATTTAATTGAGTAAAAATAAACAATAATGAGAAATCTAAATCTGTTTTGTTAAACCTGAGAGCAGTACAACAATACATTCCAATAATAATGCCATGCTTTAAAGAAACTGAGATTAGAAGAATCTTGTCTTTTTTGTTGTTGTTGTTAAAGTGTCCTTACAAGCACTGAGAATTCTCCTTACATGACTTCAGTCCTGGACGAAGTTCAAGCATTACCCTTGTTTAATTTTTTTAAAATGCAGGGTGTCCTGAGCGATTGAGATTTCAAATGTAGAAAAAAATTATCATTTGCTGTATGAGTGTGCTATAACAAGCAAACTAGGAAAATTTACTGCAACAAATAACAAGAATCAAAAAAACAGTATTATTGGTTACATTATTATGATGGTCAGGAAAATTTAGACAACCAATTATAAAAAAGACCCACATGATAAGTAGTTCTGGTATCACTTGGAATTTACTCCCTTTTGACTGTAACAAATACATTATTTGTAATACAAATGTTATACTGTCCTATGCAAATATGAAGCAACTCAAATCCCAAGGGAAAATTAAATGCACACTCTGCTTAAGATGGATGAATTACTCTCTCATAGTCTCAAGATCTAGTCATAAACACAGAGACATTAGAATTAAGAACAGGAGCTGTGTCTATCTGATCCATAAGTTTATATAAAGGATGAGTAGTATTAGCCAATACAAATACTGCATTTGAAAAAAATTCTCAGGTGACCTAGGCCTTTCTGTACTTTATACAATATTTTCTGCCTTGAGGTACAGGTTGTTACCTTACCACCAGTGAGCCAACTGGAACTCTGATGATATGCTTGATATCTCTTTTGACCTCCAGTTACAGGTTTTCTAGTCTTGTGACTTCCACTGTCTCCTTGCTGTGTACAGTTGGCTTTAATTGTCTGTGACTGGAAGAGCTAAAGAGAAATCCATAATGCTTCAGTGGATCTGCAAATCTTTATCCAACTGGAATTCAGACTATCAACTTAATTTAAGCCACAGAGGCCGATCTAAACACAGTGCATAACGCTATGAAGGGGAATGTTTTTGTGCTCTTGAACATTTATCACCTTGAGCCAAATTTTAAAACTTAGACTAAATGAAGAAAATACAAAACTATCTCTTGGTTCTCCTCTTTAACTTATAACAATTATTTTAGTTATTAATTGTTTTCATTTATGCAAACTTTTATCTTATTTAAAAATGTATCACCAATACAAGACACATCAATTTAAGATTTAAACAATCAACCAGTGTATGTAAAAAAGGTGGGGCCCCACTTGGACTCCACATGCACATATTCTGAGCAGAAAGATTTGATAATTATTTTATTTTTCTTCCCTGTAAACTTGCAGGCACTAACATACATATGTATGTTTAAAGAATAATTGAGATCGCATTATGTGCTTCTTTAGGATTTATTTTGTTTGTTTTTTAATTTTATTTTCATTAAAAAATAAGTTATCTCCATAAATGTTTTCCCCCTGTCCACACTGCTCTCCCTCCCCTCTTCCCTCCTAATCTATCTCAGTCAGCCCTCATCCTCGCCCCTCTCCATCTACCTATCCCCTCCTCTTTCAAGGGTAAGAAGTCCCAAGTTGGGCCAGCCCAACTCAGCATGCACATCCAATTCACTCATCCCAAAGTCAATGCTGGGTTGGGTGCTTATCTATAGGGAATGGACTCCAAGGTACCAGCCTAGAACGGGAACACAGTAGGATCCCAACCCTAGTGGCTACATACACTACTCATGCAAGTCTAAAGCCACCAACCCAGGAGGGACCAGCTCCCCCTCCCTATGGATCTCCAGTGACAATTCCCAACTTAGTGAGCTCCCCAGAGCTCCAGCCATTCATCACCATGGAAACTTTCCTATAATCCCTATCCCCCTCCTCAGACAGACTCTCCTTCCCTACTCTTAGCTGGACCAGGAGCTCTGCCCAGTGCTCAGCCATGGAGCTCTGCCCCTACTTTCATTGCCTGTTGGATGTAGGTTCTGTGATGACACCTAGGGTGTTTACTCATTTGATTATATAGGAAGTCCTATTTAGGCACCTTGTCTATCATTCCTTGGAAATTTGACCAGGGTCATCCTGTGAGTTCTTGGAGGTTTCCCTAGCACCCAGTCTCTTTCAAATGCCACATGGCTTTTTCTATCAAGATATCCATCTCCCTCTTTGCTTTTCTCACTCAACCATCTCCATTTTTCAAGATTTGTTCCCAATTCCTCCTGGTTTCAACCAGTTATGACCCCAATTTGCAAATGTGATCTTCTTTAATCTTCTTAGGGAAATCTCTGCATGTGTCTCATAAATTCCTTCTAATCCCAAGATGTTCAGGGGTTGTGGTTTGTAGCTTGGGTATTTTTTGCTTTTTGTCTAAAACCCACCTATGAGTGACTATATCTCATGCCTAACTTTCTTGGCTTGTGATACCTTGCTCAGGTAGATATTTTGCCTGAAAATTTTAGGGTATCATTTATATTTAGTACTGAGTAATACCGCATTGTGTAGATGTACCACAGTTGGTAATCTATTCTTCAGTTGAGAGCCATCTAGGTTGTTTCCAGGTTCTTGCTATTACAAATAATGCTGCTATGAACATAGTTGAGCTAATGTCTTTGGGGTACGAATGTGCATCCTTTGGGTATATGCCCAATAGTGGTATTGCTGGATCCTTGGGGAGGTTGATTCCCAGTTTTCTGAGGAATAGCCATACTATATTCCAGAGTGATTGTACAAGTTTACACTCCCACCAACAATGGAGGAGTGTTCTCCTTTTTCTGCATTCTCTTCAGCATGGGATGTCATCTATGTTTTTGAACTTAGCCATTCTGACAGGTGTAAGGTGGCATCTCAAAGTTGTTTTGATTTGCATTTCTCTGCTGGCTAAAGATGACAAGAAAAAATTTAAGTGCCTTTCAGCCATTTGTAATTCTTTTGTTGAGAATTTCCTTTTTTAGGTTTTTGTCAAACAGATCTGCTACTTCTTTGGTTAGTTATGCCAAGATATTCAATGCTATTTGCAGCTGCTATAAAGGGTGATGTTTCCCTTATTTCTTTTTCATCCCTTTTATTCTTAGCATATAGAAGGGCTAATGATTTTTTGAGTTAATCACTTACCCTGCTACATTGCTGAAGGTGTTTATCAGCTGTAGGAGATTCCTAGTAGAAGTTGAAAGGTCGCTTAAGTATAGGATCATATCTGCAAATAGAGATGGTTTGACTTCTTCCTCTCCAATTTGTACCCCTTTAATCTCCTTTTGTTCTCTTATTGCTTTAGCTAAAACTTTGAGAACTATATTGAATAGACAAGGAGAGAGGACAGCCTTTCCTTGTTCCTGATTTTAGTGGGATTGCTTTGAATGTTTCTCCATTTAGTTTGATGTTGGCTGTCAGCTTGCTGTATATCACCTTTATTATATTTAGGTAATTTCCCTGTACTCCTGATCTCTCTGGGACTTTTATCATGAAGGAGTGTTGGATTTTGCCAAAGGCTTTTTTAGCATCTAATGAGATGACCACGTGTTTTTTTCTTTCAGTTTGTTATATGATACATGATTTTCACATTTTTTCATAGGTTAAACCATCTCTGCAATTCTGGGATGAAACCTACTTGATAGTGGTGGATAATTTTTTTGGTATGTTTTTGGATTTCATTTGCCAGAATTTTATTATCTTTGCATCAATGTTCATTAGAGAGATTGGTCTGTAATTCTCTTTCTTTGTTGCATCTTTTAGAGGCTTGTGAATCAGGATTATTGTGGGCTTGTAAAAAGAGTTCAGCAATGTTCCTTCAGTTTCTACTGTATGGGACAGTTTGAAGAGTATTAGTATTAGTTCTTCTTTGAATGTCTGGTAGAATTCTGCACTGAGACCATCTGCCCTGGTTTTTTTTGTTTTTTTTTTTTTAACTTGTGTGATTTTTTAATTACAGCTTCAATTTCCTTTTGGGTTATAGGTCTATTTAGGTCTTTAATCTGATCTTGATTTAATTTTGTTAAGTGGTACCTGTCCAGAAAGCTGTCCATTTCTTTTAGGTTTTCCATTAGTGGAGTATATATTTCAAAGTGTGACCTGATTGTTCTCTAGATTTCCTGGGTGTCTGTTGTTATGTCCTCTTTTCATTTCTGATTCTGTCAATTTGGATTCTCTCTCTGTTTCATGGTTAGTTTGGATGATGGTTTGTCTATCTTGTTGACTTTCTCAAAGAACCACCTCTTTGATTCATTGTTCTCCTTGTTTCTCTTGTATTGATTTCAGCTCTGAGTTTGATTATTTCCTGCCATCTACTTCTTCTAGGTGAGTTTGCTCCTAATTGCTCTAAAGCTTTCAGCTGTGCTGTTAGGTCTCTTGTGTGAGATTTCTCTAGATTTTTCATATAGGCATCTAGTGCTATGAGTTTTTCCTCTTAGCACTGCTTCCATTGTATCCCATAAGTTTGGGTGTGTTGTGGATTCACTTTCATTGAATTCTAGGAAGACTTTGATTTCTTTCTTAACTTCTTCCTTGATTCAGAAGTGGTTCAATTGAGAGATGTTCAATTTCCATGAATTTCTAGGATTTCTGTGATTTTTGTTGTTGTTGACCATAGTTGTCTGATAGGATATAAAAAGTTATTCCCATTTTTCATATCTATTGATATTTGCTTAATGACCAAGTATGTGATCAATTTTAGAGAAAGTTCCATGAGGTGTTGAGAAATATGTATATTCCTTTGTGTTTGGATAGAAGGTTCTGAATATATCTATTAAGTCCATTTGGGTCATAACATCTGTTAGATCCCTTATTTCTCTATTGAGTTTCTGTGTGCTTGACCTATCCAAGGGTGAAAGTGAAGTACTGAAGTCTCCCACTAATAGTTGGGTGTTATTCTTATTGGTTCTCCTTTTAGATAATTTGGCCTTTTTCCTTTGCAGCTCTTAGTATGTTTTATTTGTTCTGTAGTTTTAGTTGCCTGATTTTCCTGTGGTGAGAGGGCTTTGGGGGGGGGGTGTATTCTATTTCATGTTCTGTAAGCTTCTTGTATCTTTACAGGCATTTTGTTCTTTAGGTTGGTGAAGTTTTCTAGTATAATTTTGCTGAATATATTTTCTGTGCCTTTGAGTTGGTATTCTTCTCCTTTTTTGATTCTAATCAGGTTTGATATTTTCAAGGTGTCCCAGATTTCCTGTTCATTTTGTGTTATGACTTTTTTGTTTTAATGTTTCCCTAAAAGATGTATCTATTCCCACTATTGATTCCTCCACTCCACAGATTCTCTCTTATATCTTTTGCATTCTGTTGTTATGCTTGCTTCTGTAGTTCCAGTTTATTTCTTCAGGCTTTCTGGTTCCTTCTTATTAGCTTCTATTTAATTTTTTATAATTCTCCAAATGTTTCTTTCACCTTTTTCTTTTCCTTTTCTTGGTTTTTTTTTTTTTTCTTTTAGGGATTTTTTTTTTTATCTCTTCCAACTTTTTTGTTAGTATTTTCTTTATTTTATAAGGGAGGTTTTTTTTATATCCTCTTTCAAAGCTTCTATTATCTCCATAAAGTTGTATTTAAGGTCGGTTTCCTCTACATTATTATGCTCAGATCTTGATGTAGAACCACCAGCTTTTTTCTGATGATGTATTGTGGTTCTTTATATTGTTACATGTATTCTTACACTGCTGTCTTCCAATTGCTTTCTTTGTTTACTTTTAGTCAGTTCTTAGTTGGCTGTTAGTCAGTTGTGAGCCCAGGGCCTGAGTGTCTCCAGTAATTGCAGGGGTTGCTCTTAGTTGGCTGTAGGCCAAGGAGCTGTGTGTCTTACAGTTTTCATAAAGGATCATTCTTAGCTGGGTCTCAGTTTTCTCTAGTCAGCTGTGGATCAGGAGCTTCAGAGTCTCTAGTTGTCAAAGTGTGATGATGCAGATTGCAGTTTGAGCAGGGTTTGGCCCCTGGTATGTCCCTCCAGCTGTTCTTTGCTGTGGATTGGGCTTGTGTGGGGCTCTCCCAACTTTCTTTGATTTTGGACAGTGTTGGGTGTGATTAGGTTGCTGGGGGCTGTGTTCCCAGGCTGGGGTTTGGAGACCATGGTCTTTACTTGGCCCAAGGGCCAGGGTGCCACTTACCTCTTAGTCAGCTGTGGACCAGGAGTGAGGCTCTGGATCTCCTGTTGTCAATGTGTGATGATGCAGATTGTGGTTTGGGTGGGAGTTTGGCAGGTGGGATGTCCCACAAGCTGTGTTTTCATAGGGATTGGGCTTGGGGGGCCTCTCCCAGCTCTCTTTGGTTTAGGGAAGTGCTGGGTGTGGTTGGGGTGCCAGGGGCTGTGTCCCCATGCAGGGGTTCATAGACCATGGTTTCTGCTTGGCCTGAGGGTCACGATGCCACAAACCACTTAGTAAGCTGTGGACTAGGAGGGAGGCTTCAGGGTCTCCAGTTGTCAGTGTTTAATGACATAGATTGTTGTCGACATATCTCTGAAATAGGTTGATTTAGCTCAGTAATTTCTTTTTATAGTCCAATGCCCTTTTTGGCTGTTGTTTATTTCTCATTAGTATTGAGAATATTCAAAGTTAATATAGAAACATGTACTCTATTTCTGGAGTCTTTGTTACTTCTTTCTGTCTATTTAGCATACCCTAAGGTTCAAATTGATCTTTCGTTGATTGCTTGACTTGTAGGGTTGTGTATATATGCAGTATTCTTTATATTATAATAAGCAAAAAAATGTTTCATTTTACTAGAGACATATGATGGAACATTGTCAGTCGTAATTTGTATAAGTATTCTCTTAATGGCCATAACTTCTAGCAAATGTGTGACTACAGAATTTGTCTTTTCCCATTGAAATCCTGAAAACATATCTATTGTATGATATACGTATTTTAATTATATAAATTCTGTAAAATGAACAGCACCCATCTGCCAAAATTCATTTCAACATATACCTTTAAAATTACTTTCTGTAAGTAAACAAGTTTGGTTATAGGAGGAACAGGTAGGACATCTTTTTACAATTTCTTTAGCTTTTTACCAAGTGATAAAGAACTTTTTTTTATAAACCCTTTGCTATTGACATGATTTTTTAAAGGAAACTCTGAGGCCTCTAGTACATTTTATATTAACAATTTATCAATTTCATCATTCCCTTAGAGGGCCTGGCAGACCCATTTTGAATCAGATGTATGTTACATATAAAGGATGATTTTTATCCCTAATCATTTCTTCTAACACGATAAATAATTAAGTTAGTTATGACTCATCAGAAATAAAGACAGCAGTTTCAACATGTAAAACAACTCAGCATGCTAAGAGTCAGTGTCTATTAGGAGGTTCTGTAAAAATCCATTAATACCATCATAATAGCATATAATCCTGACTTTTGAAAAGAATTATAACCGCTTTGAGCCACTTTACTTACATGTTCTGATTTGTAACCTGCTTTTCCTGATTTATTTGCACCAACATAAAATTAACATAAAATGCTAAGAAATTAGCATTCTCCATACAACATGAGGAAGAATCCAGTTATAACTTTATAATTTGAATTATTTTGCTTTGAGGATATCTGTCAATTTCTTCCAAAAAATAACACAAGATCTTTGCCAAGGTTCACTTTATACCCATAACTGGTCATTTTTTTCAGTAGTTAAAGGTACAAATCTTGGTTTCGCACATGAGAACAGACACATGCCACCAGCTGCTTATTAGAGTTTATTCAGGGGAGTTTCTGAGCAGGTACAAGAGAAGAGAAGCAGAAGAGAAAGAGAATGGCTTTCATGTGGTGTCTGCTTATAAGAAAGAGAATTGGTGAGCACAGATTTACATATCCATGCTGAGGGCCACACTCTTCATATGCAGCACATTCTGCCTGTACCATGTTGGGTTTAGCATATGGCTGCTACGTGCTAGGAATTCTTATCTTACCTGGTACATGTCAGACTAGCATGTTTAGTATGTAGCTGCTATGTTCTAGGAATCCTTACAAGGATTTTGTTGGGTCCATTCCTGTCAATTAAGTCTTAATTTTCCTTTAAAAATCAAATCAGAAAACTTTACCACATGTTTTTCTTACTCAGTTTATGTTGCATAAATATCCATTCCAATATAATATTTTACCTTTGCATTAAAATTCCTTTAGGAGAATGCTTAGAAGCTAAAATAAGCAGAATGCAATTAAGGTCTGGATCAGCACAATCCATATGTGTATCCTGTAATTTCTTTTCCACCAAAGCCAATTCTCTCTCAGCCTTAGCTGATAATTATCTTGGACTGTTTAAGCCCTTATCACCATCAAAGTTTTAGAAAAAATTATCTAGTTCATGATTTTTTATCTCAATAGTGGTTCATAAATTAGAAAAGTTTCATAGCAATCTTTGAAAATCATTAAGAGTCCACACAATCTATTTCTCTTCATTTGCACTTTTTGGGGTCTAAGTTTTTGTAGACCTATTTTATATCCTAAATAATTAATGAAATCTACTCTTTGTATTTTTCAAAGTTTTTCAAATTTTGTTAGTTTATGGCTCATTTCTGTTTTTGGAGGACTGTTAGTCTGAATATTCCGTTGTTGCAATAAGTCTCATTCCTATAAATTCATAGCAATGTTAGCGACATATGGCTTTGATTTTCCTCTCTCCTTCTAGCCCCATACATTCAAGCCATCTTATACTATTTTACCTGGGATAACATCCCAATTCCCCAAAACTAAACATTTACCACCAGCAGGGAACAATTTAGATGCCACAATTCTCATAAAATTATTATTGCTGCCACCCCTGTGTCTACCAAACCTTTAAGAACATTATCTATTCGTATTTTTAATTTTGGCCTTTGTTCATTTTTAAAAGTTTGTCAAAATATTTGCTTTATGATTTTTCATGAATTTTTTATTCTCTTTTCTATTGCTGTTCCATTGTCCAGAGCACTATGGCTTTTTAGAATGAGCTTTGGGTTCTTCAATTGTTCTGGCAAGGTGCAGGATAAGACTGAACTATATTTAATAAAGGGCTTGTAAAGGCCTCCACAGGGCATTTTCCAAAGGCAAAAAGTTACCTTGTCTGTCCCTTGTGGACCTGGACTCATTGGTCCCAAAATCTCCCTTTGCCATAACTTCTGCATATTCCAGAAAAGAAGATGTTCTCTTAGGATTATTCCTAACAAAGACATTGTTTCTGGGAACACCTTGTTTATAGTGACTTTTTTTCCAAAGTTGTATGATTTGAGATTTTGTTTTTTTTTTTAAACTTCTAGAAATAAGTTATAAGATTCCAAATTAATTGTATCCTGGATCTAATCCTTCAAGGGGCCTGATCTTGCCTTTAAAGGCCTAACTATCCTCTTGCATTGAGAGTTAGCAATTTCAAAAGCCAAAGATTCAACTTACTCACTTAGCTTCTGAATCTGGTAGCATTCTATTCACCGATTCAGTTAATCTTTTGTAAGAATTCTATAAGGTTTATTTTGACCGTTGGATCACTTTCATAAATGATTCAATTTTTCCCCTATATCTCCAGTTCTATCCCAAAAATTTAAGGCTACCATTTGACATAAAGCCAGGGTGTGGTAATGGCATACAGATTTTTGTCTATATTAGCATACTCTCCCTCCCCAATAAGTTGGTCTTGGGAGACTTCAAATCCTCTATCTCTTCTGCATTTTTTCTGATCTTAGTTTCATCTTTCCACCAGGTTCTCCACTGTAGTTGTGGTCCAGCCTCCAAAACAGTATTAACCATATCTGCCCAGTCATTAGGGTTTATTCTGTTATGAGGTGACCAGAAATTTAACATTTGCTTTACAAATGGTGAGTGCACACAATAGGTGACTATTGCTTCCTTTGGATCTCCTTAAATCTAATATTTGTACCAGAGCCCATTCAGTTTTACATTTTCTATCATTTTGTAATTCCTAAGGTTGGCTGTTTGAAAAAGCCTTAGCCTTTTTCTCTGCAATCTTAAAAGGCAATGTTGAGACTGGCTCTTCAAATTGCTCCATCTGGGCTTGAATATTTCTTGGACCTGTTTTTTAACACATTTTCCTAATATTTGTATCCTGCCACTCATATCCACCAACATGGCACTCATAAAAACAAATTTTTTAGTGCAAAAGTAATAATCAAAAAATTAGACACCATATTAATCACATCTACAATATTTATCTTCTTTGTGGGCTCCAGTTCCAAATCATCTAGAGTAATATCAAAGACCAAGCCTTATTTCTCATTTCTAGTGTGGGAAAATTTTTTCTGTCTTAAAATAATGCCCTTTTTATGAAATCCCAATTTACTCACTTGCTGTCAATGACAATTCAGATGACTGTGAAATTGGGCAGCTACCAACTATAGTAGCAGCCCAAGGAAGAGGTCCAGAAAGGCAAATAAACTCCATCCCACAACCCACTAGGAGACGGAGATACTGTCCAAAAAAGTCACACAAACATGGAGAATATGTGTGGTGGGCTCTGAGTACGGCTGGAGACTAACTCTGAATGTTCACAAGCCACATGTAGCTCTGACCAGCAAATAGCTTTGTGTGTGTGTGTGTGTGTGTGTGTGTGTGTGTGTGTGTGTGTGTGTGTGTGTGTGTGTGTGAACTTGTGCCCCAAAAGTTGAGTGCCAAATATTACACAAATTATAGTTGGTATATAATGAAAATCTAGAACCAGGTATTAGTATTGGAGGAAAGCTAGACTATGAGAGGAAACAGGCCAGTCAGTTCTCATCCAGTCAACTTCTCAGTCTGACTGGTCAGTTTTACTGAATCCTCAATTTCTGCCTTCTCTTGCATTATTTATCTTTTTCCATTCTGCTGTTTACCATCTGGTTCTACTCTGTATCTAGTGTTCAAGAAAGACATAGAAGCGCAATAGATCTCCTGAACCAGGATTTACAGGTACTTCTGAGGCAACTGATATGGGCACTAAGAACCAAACGTGGGAGCTCCAAAGCAGCAGTACTATTCAGTCAAGTCTCCAGTTTCCAAAGATGTCATTATAGTGAAAAAAATGAAGATGGGCCTGCCCCTTTATTCCGCCTTCCATCATTTTCAGGTAATAAAAGCAAATGCTACTTGTACAGTAAAGTTATGGAGTGGATTTCAACTACTTTGTGAATAGGGATTAAATAAAAGCAAACATTCTACACATTATTATAATTATTAGCACAATTCTCCTGATGTGAATAACCCCAACAAATAACTTAGTTGAGCAGAAATGAGTTCATATTATGCTAGGAAAATTTCTACAGTGTTACATATTTTTGAAATGATTATTTTTTTCCATGAAACTGTATTGACTAAACATATGTCTGAGAGTATTGAATTCCCTAAAATTGGACTTAAGACAGTTGTGAGTTTCTATGTAGTTGCTGAGTCCTGTGGTTCATTCCAGATCCCCTTTTTGAAATTTTTGGAGAAAAGATCTGTCTTTATAACTAAGGCCCTCCTGGAATTCCCTCTCAGGTAATCAGCTCTAGCAGCATTTCATTTTCATAAAATATTGTCATTTGTTTGTGTTTATGAGAATATGATAAAAAAACAAGTACTCATTCCTCAGAATAAAGTAACATGACCCAAAAATGAATGACAATGTAAATATCAGTTTCACTTACAACTATATTTTATTATTCAAATTACTGTGTTTCTGTATTCTTGGAATACAATATATTTCCAAATTGAAACAGACAATATGGTAACTAAGGAGTAGTTCTCACCTTATTCAAACACCATTGAGATAGCTCAATGCTAAAAATGTATGTGGATTGCGATACTTAACCTCATTTATTAGGTTCATGGGATTTTCACCACTGTGAAATTATTTATGAATCTGAAGAACAAAGAACATAAAAAGAATTTACTAGAGTGATTATATTCATTGGGTTTTTGTTGAGTATAATTTCTTTCAGGATTGTAAAGATGACTGTTCTATACAAAGTCTTTACCACAATTATTACATTCATGGGGCTTATCTTCAGTAAGAGTTATTTCTTTCATTGGAAGGACACTGTTACACGCAAAGTCTCTACTGCATTGGTTCTATCCATAGGGTTTCTCTCCAGTATGACATCTTTCATGACTCTGAAGATGACTTTTACGTGCAAACGTTTTATCACACTGATTACATTCATAGGGTTTCTCTCCAGTATGACATCTTTCATGCCTGTGAAGATTACTGTTATGTGCAAAAGCTTTACCACATTGATTGCATTCATAGGGTTTTGTCCCGGTATGAATTCTTTCATGACTGAGAAGATGACTCCTCCCTGCAAAGGCTTTACCACATTGATTGCATAGATAGGGTTTCTCTACAGTGTGTCTTCTTTCATGACTAAGAAGATTACTCTTCTGTGCAAAGGCTTTCCCACACTGCTTACACTGATAGGGTTTCTCTCCAGTATGAATTCTTTCATGACTGCGAAGATTACTTTTCTGTGCAAAGGCTTTACTACACAAATTACATTCATAGGGTTTTATTCCAGTATGGATTCTTTTATGACTGCGAAGATCACTCTTTTGTGCAAAAGCTTTGCCACACTGATTACAGACATAGGGTTTCTCTCCAGAATGACTTCTTTCATGACTGAGAAGATTACACTTCTCTGAGAATGCTTTACCACATTGATTACATTCATAGGGTTTCTCTCCAGTATGAATTCTTTCGTGAATCAGCAACTTATACTTGTGTGCAAAAACTTTACCACATTGATTACATTCATAAGGTTTCTCCCCACTGTGACTTCTTTCATGCCTGTAAAGATGACTCTTCTGTATAAAGGCTTTACCACATTGATTACATTCAAAAGGTTTCTCTCCAGTATGGATTCTTTTATGGATTTGAAGGTAACTGGAACATGTAAAGGATTTATCACATTGATTACATTCATAGGCTTTCTCTCCTGTATGACTTGCTTCATGAATGAAAAAATTCTCCATTGCAAAGGATTTAGCACTTTGATTGCATAGATAGGTTTTCTCTGCAGTGTGTCTTCTTTCATGAGTAAGAAGATTACTCTTCTGTGCAAAGGCTTTCCCACACTGCTTACACTGATAGGGTTTCTCTCCAGTATGAACTCTTTCATGACTGCGAAGATTGCTTTTCTTAGCAAAGGCTTTACTACACAAATTACATTCATAGGGTTTTTCTCCAGTATGAATTCTTTCATGACTGCGAAGATCACTCTTTTGTGCAAAAGCTTTACCACACTGATTACAGCCATAGGGTTTCTCTCCAGTATGACTTCTTTCATGATTGAGAAGATTGCACTTCTCTGCGAATGCTTTTCCACATTGATTACATTCAAAAGGTTTCTCTCCAGTATGGATTCTTTTATGGATTTGAAGGTAACTGGAACATGTAAAGGCTTTATCCCATTGAGTACATTCAGAGGGTTTCTCACCAGTATGAATTCTTTTATATATTTGAAGGTAACCAGGATTTGCAAAGTCTTTATCATATTGGTAATATTCATACTTGTTCTCTCTAGCATGAGTTCTATGAACTTTGTAAATACTATGATATGCAGAAACTATATCACTCTGATTAAATTCAAAAAGTTTTCCTTCCAAATGAGTTCTTTGATATAGTGTTAAAGAAGAATCATATCTAAACGTTTTATCATGTTGATTATATTCATAAAGATATTCTTCATTAGTAGTTTTGTGTGTTTGAAGATACCTGTGAGGACTAATGTCCTCAGTACACAGCTCACGTTTATCACTTCCTCTTTCCACAGGAGCTTGTTCATGTCTTTGAAAAGAACTGGAACTACTCAGAGTTCTACAACCCTGAGTACATGCATAACATTTGTTTATACTATGAGTTACACTACATGTGCAAAGTGAAACTGTACAGACAGATGAATTTCCATATTCCTTGTATTCATAAGGCTTTTCTCCAAAATGACAGCATAAACTTATATCACAGTCATTATGTCTTCTCACAGTGGGGACAACATAGCTTCTAATTGTTCCAGGAGAAACAGAGGTATATTGCTCCTTTCTGTACCCCTTATGCTCACATAATTTGTATCCACAGTGACAGATGATATACCTATTAAAGAAAGAATAACAAATTAAAGATTTTCACAATTACAACCAAATAATCTAACATTTTGTGCCTGAAACATATGGTATATTGATTTAAGTTTCTACATCCCTTGTCTCTCATAAAGTACACCACACTAAACTATGGTAAGCTACTCACTACAAGTATATGAGGAACACTAGCTTTAAGCATTACTACAGTTGTGTTTTATACTATTGCTTTTCATTAAAAGTTCTGAGTACATTAACATTTCTTCCAAAGTACATATGTATCCGCATGCATGTGAAAATTACCTTCCATGTCTTCTAGAACCTTCACAATGTTCTTCAATATTATGGTCTTCCCATTTATAACCTAAAATACAATACCACAAAATTTAAGTGACATATTACTAAAAATTAGGCACAACTAAAATTACTCTCTTCCATGAATCTTTTTTACAATGCCTGATTTCTTTACTAGATTCTTCCCATTTCACATTCAAAATCACAAAAGAGCAACAATCTCTAAGAAAGGCTTGTCCACTTAAGTTAAAAAATGACAGAAAGCATACATTCCTACCTATAGAAGTGAGGTTCCAGTAGGTTTCCAGCATCACATCTTTGTAGAGACTCTTTTGGAAAGGATCTAGCAAAGCCCATTCTTCATGAGTGAAGGTCACATGCACATCCTCATAGGTCACTGCATCCTAAACCATCCCGTATATGTACATAATAGAAATGTTTAGACTACATTGCAGATTTACAATTCATTGATAATATGCTTATATAAAATATAGTGCAATATATACTGATAGGGATCATAAAATATTAAATGCAGTCACCAACACATTTTAAAAGGAAACAGAATAGGAAATTGAAAAATCATGCCTTCTATTTCTGTGCCCACAAAAGAGAGTAGACATTTCAGAAATGCCTAGTAATATATACAGAGACTCATACTAACTGATTAATATATTTAGAATATATTAAAAAACGATCAAAATCGTTAACTTCAAGGATAATATGGTGTGGTGTTGCTAATCTTTAATCTGAAAACCCAGGGGGCAAAGATAGGTGATACTCTTTGATTTCCAAGCCAGCCTGGTATGTAGAGATTTCTAGTAATACAGAGATACATAGCGAGACCCTGTTTCAAACAAACAGTAAGTACTCAGAAATTCCTCCACACACTTAAAATGTTTACTCAACTTCTATATTTCTCAATCATGAAGTGGAATGTCTTCTAGTAAACTATAAGGCTAGTAATTCCAAGGGAAACATGTATTTTAGTAAGTTACTGACTGAGAGAGAAAAGAATTCCCAAACATATCAGTTAATGCTGATAATTTTTTTTTTAAAAAAAGACCAATATTCAACACAATGGAGTATATAAAGATGTGCCAACAGACAAGATCACTGCTGTTTTTTAATAGGTACCAAATCAGTTCTCAGCACGCACTTGTGCCCTAGGGGATCTGAGTCTCTCTGGTCTCCACGGATATCAGGTATATACAGTGTGCACAGATGTGTAGGAAGGAAAAACAATCATACGTAGCAAAATTAAATTAATATTCTAATAAAGGGAAAGAATAAAGGCCCATAGTTGTACCTCTTGCATAGCATGCATGAATCCCTCATTCAATTCCTGTTTCATAAAGGGGTTAAGGATTACAATGCCTAAAATCACAGCACCTGAGAAGTGGAGATAGCAGGGTCAGAAACTGAAGGTCATTCTTTGGAACACAGAAAGTTTGAGGGCAGCCTGCAGTATATGACACTCTGCCTTTAGAAACAGAAACACAAAGAATCACAAAAGAAAAGCCTATAGGGTGCAAGTTACTAGAGTGCTATGAATGAAAAGACACAAAGCTGGAATATGTATCAATTGTATCCAGTTGACAGAAACGGCAACCTGGATATGGGAACTGAACTGTCTTTTATAAATTTCATGTGCACACTTTTCACTGAGCCATCTTCCCAACCCCTATAAACTGTTTATGTGCAGCACGGCTTAAGTTTCAGAGTGTTATGACCAGCAAAAGACGTATTTGTCTTGGAAGAAACTAGGAAGTCTAGGAAAAATAGAGAAATAGTGCTACATAAAACAATTCATTTCACTGTAAGAATCATTTGTTTAATAATACCTATAGATGAATTGGCTTTATATGTTAAATACCATCAGAATTTTTAAGTTTAACCCAAAACTGAAATGTATTCGTTTTCTGTCTCTAGAAAATTTAAAAAATTAGCACTGTGTGTATTTCTGTGATGTATTTGTGTGATATGTGTGTCAAGTTAGGCAACAGAGTGCACAAAAGTGCAGAGGGAGCAGTTGAAGATCAGAAGATAAAGTTTAGGAGTCAATTTTCCCTCCACCAAAGGATGTGAACACTTATACCCTGTTAATTAAATGTACTAACTAAATCAAACTACAACACAGAGATATATGGCAACTTCATGAAGAAGGGAAAGAGAAAGTGAAAGTTTCTCAATGTACTACCCTTGCTTTTTTCATCTGTAGTTTTTCTTTGGGTTAACTGTTCTTGATAACTGAAATATGCCCCATAACATGCTTTTTGTGCTTAAAAGCTCATCCTGTAAAAGGCTCAGGCCTAAACTGGAATCCAAACGACCCAGTGTAGCAGCAGGCCAGTTAATAAAGACTTTCTATTGGCATAAAGTCATGTCCTAACAGTCTACTCTGGTGAATACCCACAAGAAGTACCTCATGGAACTTTCTTCAAAATTGACCACATACTCAGAAACAAAGCAACACTATACAAACACAAGAAAACTGGAATAACTCCATGCATCCTATCAGATCACCACAAATTAAAGCTGGGTATCAACAATATCAGAATTGGATTGCTTACAAATTCATGAAAACTGAATACCTCTCTAATAAATGAAAAATGGGTCACGATGAAAATAAATGAGAGACTTTCTGAAATGACCATTCAACAGATTGAGTGTTTTCTCAGGAAACCAGTTTATTACCCTTTCATTCAGAATTACATGATTTCATAGAACATGCACAGAATACAAAGAGATACTATGTCAAAATATTAATAAGCAATGTGTCTTAGTGACTGTTCTATTGCTGTGAAGAAGCACTATGATCAAGGCAACTCCTGTAATGCAAGGCTTAATTTTGGGATTGAATATAGTGACAAAGGGTCACTTAATTATCTCAAAAGACAGTATCACCATCAGCAGGTATGAAACTGGATGTTAACTCCTGACACAGGCAGGTAGGCAAAAACACTTGTCTTGCACTGGTCTTTCAAAACCTGAAAGTTCACCTACAGTGGCACATCTATACAAACAAAGCACACCTACTCCCACAAGGGTGTATCTCCTAATTTTATACAGTTTTTTCTATTAATTGGGAGCAAACATTCAAAGATAGGCATCAAGACTGTAAACCATGAAAGTGATACAACATAAAAGGAAAGAGTTCTAAAGAAAAAGAGTGAACAATACTAAGGATAACATAGAAAAGAAAGAGGAAAAAACAAAGAGAAAGAGATAAAAAAGGACAAAATTATTTCCTCCAAGTCAAGGGAAGCGAATTCTTCTGGCCAGGCAATAGGCTTACATATTATAACTTTCCTACCCTATCTATGAAGAGAATAAAACTTTGCTGTCTACGACAAAGGATTAAGTCCATATCATTCACAAAAATAATGTGAAAGTCTCTAAATGGAATCAGTGTGCTGTGCCCATGCTGATGGCTCAGGCTAAGCAAATTCATTGAGAACTGTAGCTCTTACACATCATTTCAAGGTGGAGAATGGGACAGTGAGCAGAAAGATGATTTAATAATGTTGTCAATTACACAGGATACCTCAGGATGAGGTTACAATAGCCATGAGACATAACCACAGCATTTCAAACTGAAGAGCCCAATTTGTTAGTCTCTAAAAGCCACACCCTAGTGACAATAAGTCATGCCTTCCTTGGGGCTCTGATGTCAAGCCCCCTTTAAAGCAAGGTTTCTGTGTGTATCTCGCTTGCTGTCGTCATTTTGTGAGCTCACCTTTACTCTTTCTTCCTCTTTCCTTCTCTTCTTGCTCTGCCATTATAATCATAATCTATTAATCATAACCATATTCATCTGACAATAAAGCTCTTTTCTACATATAAACAGCCATTAAGAATCTCCTGCTATCCACTACTGCCTTCTGCCAAGTTCCAGAGTTCCACCAGCATCAATAAGAATGTGCTGTCAGATAATTGGACATATGTGAATCATTGTCAATATATGAACAAAATCCTAACAGAGTTCCCTTGATTCCTTCAGGAAGATAGTTCAAGCAAAGGTCCAGATATTGGCATGTCTACACTTGGGCAAAAATGAAGAACTAGGTTTTCTTTGGTACTTCCATCAGGGCCAATCCACAGAAGGGAAAGAAGCCAGATTTCAAGGACATCTGTTTGCTACTGTAACGTGAAAATTTAATTACAATAGGCCTGAGTTGGCAAACTGTTGGGTCATCATATAGGGAGTCATGGGTTACTATTGTGAGCTCCAAGTTTTGGTAGGAAAATACTAAGGTTAGGCCCAGGTATTCAGAAGTAATTGGTCCTAGGTTGAGGTGTTTTTTAGGCCAATCTTAGTCCTGATTGCCCAACATGGTAACAAACCCTCACAACTATAGAGATAGTGGGATAGAATAACTCGATCAACGGAGCATGAGAGCAAAAGTTAGAAACAAAGACACAATGACTATAGCTTCAGTTTTGACTCGTGAGGCCAGGAAACCTTTACTTGAGCCTGGCCTTACTGACACTCGTGACTGATCCCCGGCATCTACAAGCACAGAACTAACTGCAGCCGGATCCTCCACCTGGATGCTCAGGGCCGAGACACTGGAGGGAGCAGGGCTCTGCGCGCTGACCACTCAGCCTCCCAGGAGACACTGAAGCCTCACGCTCCGGACCTCAACAGTCGGCACTGAGCCCCTCACCCCGCCCCCGTGTTCTGCGCAGCCGCAGCCCTAAGACACAGTCACTCAGAGATCATGGCAGGAGAGAGAGAGCAGCGGGGACCGCAGGTACCTCTCGGACCTCACCGGGCGCCGAGTCCATCCCCGCCGCCCCGGAGGACCCCGCACGGCTCCCCGGCTCCTCCCCGCGTGGGGACGGCGGCCCCTCGCTCACCATGGCGGGAACCGAGCTCGCCCCGCTCCCCTCACGGCTCCCGGCGGCGGTCACAGCGCAGCACACGGAACAAGTGTCTCTCTCAGCCCGGGAGACAGCGAGCCAACCGAATGGCGGACCGGAAGTGCCCGCCCCATTCTGACTGGCAGTAAACTTTGGAGCCCTGATTGGCTAGTGTGGCCTGAGTGACGGGAGCAGCTCCCTTGCAGACGCATTACTGTAAAGGGAAATAGCGAAAGGGTTCCCAGCCTTGTGTTTCACCCCAAGCACACAACTGCCCACATCTGCGGAGATTGGCATTGCAGTAAAACTTGCTCCTGGGCTGCAAAGTGGCCCCTGCACTTTTCCTGCACTCAGTAGGAACTTCCCCGTCTTCTCTCTGGACACAGGGTGCTAGGTCTCAAACCTGGACCCAACAGCTGAGGTGCCTATTTAACACATCAAAGCAGACATTGGCTGCCAGATTCTCCCAGCATCCCCAAGTCACTGCCTGGTACAGGGCATGGCTGCCATACAAAGCCCCCTATCCTTAACTTCTGTAACCCCGGGTCGGGGCTGTCCTTCCCTACATGATCCTAATCAGGCTCATGTCTACTCTGGACTCTCCCAAACGACCCTGCCTCTCCCTGTACTCTGCCTTTACCTACAATAAACCTTCTAGTCCACCATACCTAAAAGCAGTCGTGTCCTTTCCCTTTATGCTTCTTTTAAATCCTCCACATTCTTGACCTTCCTGTGGACTGTGCATGTTTGGTACTCTGGAATCCTTTTGCCTGGCAGGTGAAATGCTGCATAGCTTCTTTTCAATCCCTGTTATACCTGTGCCCCCAGCACCAGAAGCATGGACCACAGGAAATTGGGGCTGAGGCAGTGATAAAGGATCTGCAATTTCAGGAGAAACTACCTGAACTCAGCTGTTACCCAGTAGGACCAGAGTAAGGCCGACCCTACCCTAAACCCATTGTAGCAAGATAGCCGCCTGCAGAGCCAGGTGAAGGACTTCTACCATCCCAGGAAGAGAGGTGTGATGTCTTGAACCTTTGATGGCACCATCCACATGCTGAGTCAGACTCAACTCTGACCAGCTTCATGGGGTGAGGACTCATTTCTGGGGCACTGGTCTGGTTTTGCTGTAAAACTGAGAAAGAAAAGAAAACTTCCAGCTTTCTGGGGGTCCAGCCTTCAGTAGCTCAGGGCTCAAAGGGAATTCTCAGAATACACAAGTACTTGACGTTTTTATCTGAAGAGGTTAAGGAAAAAGACAGTCACACAATCTCTTGATGATTTCCTCTAGATATTTATTCATTCTTCTTTTGCTTTCTGATTCTGTATTCTTATCTCTATCCAGAAATGTTCCCTCTGCCCCTCTTCATGTTTTTCTTTGTCCTTCTAACTGTCTTGATGTTTTCTTTCTAACCCATCTCAACTCTATCTTTAGTCTTTCCCATACAGCTTATATACCACAGCAAAATCTTTCAAGTAATATAAAAATTACAATGTAGTTACATTCTGTTTACAAGTAAATAATTACAATGGATGTGTTTTTAAAAACAGTATGCTTTCAATATCCATAATTCCACATTCTACGTATTACAGGTTAAAAAAAACCCAAGTACACATGTACTTCATATCCAAAAAATTGTTATAGGTTAATCATGTATGCAAGCAAGATCCTCTTACCAGTCAGATATTTTACTACTATACTGTATTTTGCAGTTACAAAGAAAGGGCCAGTTACATTATTACTTCTCTTGAAAGGTAATCTTATAAGAAATCTTTAAGGAATCACAAACTTAAACCTTATATATAAAAGAAAATCAGTCAACTTTACTTTAAACCTTTTGAATTCATACCCACTCATCAATTGTCTTTAATATATATATGTCTATCTATATCTATCTATCTACCTATCTATCTATCTACTGAGGGAAGAAATGAGTATAAAGAATTAATAATCACCTTTGATCGTCGACCAGTCCCAGCAAGAAAGGTTCATCAGCCAATGATAATTGGGCTGTTTTGATCTTGTTCCCTGACCTTAAAAACTTCCTCATTCAACTATGTGCCTTCATAAAACTTTAGATTGTCTTCTTTGGGGTTCAACCTCAGAGCTATTTGACAAAGCTACCTGGTCTAAGTATGTGGAGACCCACAAGTGTGGGAAAGACTTCACTTCCTTCTTCTCTCAGCCTGTTGAATTGTTCTCTGAACCAGGAGGTTCTCTCCCAGGCATGAATGATATATTTTGTGGCTCCTTGTGGTCCTGGCCACCATGCCATGATGCACACTTTGTTCTTTCTGCACAATGACTAACCCCCTGCTTTTGGTTACTGTTACATTTCCTTGTAGTGCAGCCAGCAGGTGGGAGGCTACCACCCTGGGTGGTGATGTAATCATCAGGTTGGGGGCTTCCTCCCTGAAACATTTATATACTGTACCAAGTTACAATAAACTTAGAGACTTGAGCAGACTTTCCAGCCTTGTCTCCATTCTTTGTCCCACTCTCTCTCTTCCAGACCCATGTTGACTGATCCTGCAGGCCGGGGCAAGTGGCGCCCAACGTGGGGCTGGAAGTACGAGAGACCCTCAGTGAGGATGCTGTCTGTTGGCCGGCATATGATGGTAAGTACCATTTAGAACATAAGCTGAGAAATGATTGCCTGTCATTTTCAATAAGCTTAGGAAGGACAGTTTTTTTTTTTTTCAAGATGGGTCAGGAAATAAGTCAGCAAAAACTTTTTATTGATGGGCTGACACAGACATTAAAGGCGCGAGGAGTAAAGGTGACAGAAAAACAGTTGACTGAATTTTTTAAGTTTATACAGGAGGTCTGTCCGTGGTTTCCAGTTGAAGGAACATTAGATGAAAAACGCTGGAAGCATGTCGGAGATGCTCTTGAAGATTATTATCATACATTTGGGCCAGAAAAGGTTCCTGTTACAGCTTATTCTTATTGGGGTTTGATTAATGAAATATTAAGCCAATGACACATCGACCCAGTCATGATAAATGTTGATAATGACGGGAATAAAATCTTAAAGAAAACAGAAAATGCCTCTCCTGCTTCATTTAAAAATAAAAGTAAAAAGTCCAAAGGAATGGAGGACTTAATGTCATTTGACAGTGATGAAGATTTAAACACTGAAACCTCAATTAAATATAAAAAGAAACCTAACAATCAGAAAAAAGAGAGTCTTGATAAAAAGACAGACAGGAACAAAAGGGCAGAGGACTCTGATGAGGATATTGATCTGACTGATCTAGAAGAGGAAGCAGCCAAATATCACAACCCAGAGTGGCCTCCTCCTATACAGCCCTCAGCTCCTCCTGCTACTGTTTGCCCTGTACTAGATCCCAGGCAGGAATTAAGAAGTAAAATAGAATTTGTTAAAGAGCAAATAAAATTTGAGGAAAAGTATTGTCAGCTTGTTTCTTACTTAGAATGCCTAAAAGCAGGCAAACCTGGAGAAGGTTTTGGACTTCAGGCACCCCTACCATCTCAGTCATCACTTCTCCCAAGTAAAGTAAAGGTGTCTCCAGGATTAATTCAGACTGGGCCAGAGGCTTTCCCTGTCACAGAAACAAGGGATGCTCAGGGAGTTGCCTGGCGTACTCATCAAGGATTTGACTTTAAAGTTATTAAAGAGCTAAAAACTGCTGTTGCACAGTACGGTGCTACTGCATCCTATACCACAGCAACTGTAGAATCTGTGGCAGACAATTGGCTGACTCCTTCTGATTGGCAGACTCTGACTAGAGCCACACTTGCTGGAGGAGATTACTTACTTTGAAAGTCAGAATTTGTAGAAATTTGTAAAGAACAGCCAGACGTAATCAGGCAGCAGGAAATGGATGGACCTTGGACATGCTAATTGGTGAAGGCAATTTTGCTCACAGTGATGCATAAATGCAGTATGATGCAGGACTCTTTGCATAAATTCAGGCAGCAGCAACTAGGGCATGGAGGAAACTGCCTGTTAAAGGGGACATGAGTTCTACACTCACCTCCATTAAACAAGGACCAGATGAACCTTTTGCTGATTTTGTTCATAGACTTATGACAGTGGCAGGACGTATTTTTGGCAGTCCAGATACTGGTGTTGATTTTGTTAAACAATTGGCATTTGAAAATGCAAACGCCACTTGTCAAGCTGCCATTCGCCCCTATAAAAAGAAAACTGACCTGTCTGGTTACATTCGCCTGTGTTCAGACATTGGGCCTGCATATCAGCAGGGATTGGCCATGGCAGCTGCATTACAAGGGTACACTCTGAAACAATTCCTGGCACAGAAAGGAAAGGGGAAGTTCTTTAACTGTGGTCAGTTGAGTCATTTTTCAAAAAACTGTAGAGCAGAAAGGAGAAAATGCTAATAAGCAGATGCCAGGTATCTGTCCCAAGTACAGAAGAGGCAGACATTGGGCAAATGAATGCAAGTCTAAAACAGATGATCTAGGGCAACCTTTGCCTCACAAGCAGGGAAACGGGTACAAGGGCCTGCCCCAGGCCCCGAAAAACAAACAAATCTATGGGGCAATAAGCTTTGTACCTCAAAGCAAAAATCCATTTCAGATCTCTGCAGAGCAACCACAGGAAGAGCAGGACTGGACCTCAGTTCCTCCATCCACACAGTCTTAACTCCTGAAATGGGTGTTCAGGTCCTACCCACAGGAATTTTTGGCCCTTTGCCCAGTAATACTTTTGGCCTGATTATTGGACGTAGTAGTTCTACTTTGAATGGCCTCCATTGACACTGGGGCGGACATCACAATCATTAAAAAAGAGGATTGGCCAAAGGCTTGGCCTGTGAAAGTAACCTTTACTCACCTTAAAGGAATCGGTCAAAGTTGCAATCCTGAAAGGAGTTCTAAAAACCTGACTTGGCGAGATAAAGATGGAAATCAAGGAACTATTCAACCATATATTATCCCAGAATTAATATTAACGTATGGGGAAGAGATTTACGTTCTCAAATGAGCCTTATTATGTGCAGTCCAAATGAAGCAGTGACAGCTCAAATGCTGAATAGTGGATTTTTACCAGGAAAAGGACTAGGAAAAAATGAAGAAGGCGGACGAGAGCCTTTAACTGTGCAACTTCGACCTTCCCATGCAGGGTTAGGGTATTTTTCTTAGAGACCACTGATACTCCTGTAACTCATGCAGATAAGATTACCTGGTTATCTGAAGAACCTGTATGGGTTGATCAGTGGCCTCTCAGTTCTGAAAAACTTTCAGCCACAAAACAGCTGGTGCAGGAGCAACTGGAGGCTGGTCATATTGTTCCCAGCAATTCTCCATGGAATACACCCATTATCAGGTAAATGGAGGTTGCTGCAAGATTTAAGAGCAGTCAATAAAACCATGGTTGTTATGGGTGCCCTCCAACCAGGGCTTCCATCACCTGTAGCCATTCCTTTGGGATATTTTAAGATTGTTATTGATTTGAAAGATTGTTTTTTTTACTATTCCTTTACACCCTGAAGATCAGAAGCACTTTGCTTTTAGCCTGCCTGCTATTAATTTTAAAGAACCTATGCAGAGGTTTCAATGGCGTGTTTTGCCACAAGGCATGGCAAATAGTCCTACTCTCTGTCAATCTTTTGTTGCCTCTGCCTTACATGTAGTTAGGAAAGCATGGCCTTGTATATATTTGATTCATTATATGGATGATATTTTGATTGCAGGTAAGAATGGACAAGAAGTCCTAAAATGTTATGCAGATGTAAAAGAAGCCTTGAATTCTAGAGGCTTAGAAATAGCTCCTGATAAGGTTCAACTAAAAGATCCTTATACTTATTTAGGATTTCAACTGAGGGGCTCTAATGTATTTTCACAAAAATTAAAACTTAGATTAGACAATCTTAAAACTTTAAATGATTTTCAAAAGCTTCTAGGAGACATAAATTGGCTTGTTCCATATCTTAAGATTAGCAAAGGAGATTTGAAACCTTTGTATGATATTTTGCATGGAGATTCTAAACCTACTTCACCAAGAATGCTTACTCCTAAAGGAAGAGAAGCTCTTAAAGTAGTAGAGGAAGCCATTGGCTATCAGACTATTAGTTTTCTGGATTATGATCAACCTTTGAAGTTTGTCATTTGCAAGACAGCTTTGTCACCTACTGCAGTTTTTTGGCAGACTACTCCACTTATGTGGACTCATTTACATTCTACTCCTAAGCAAGTTATAGGCACGTATTATAAGGCTGTGTCTGATCTTATTGTGCAAGGAAGAAAGCTAGGAAAACAATACTTCAGCAAAGAACCTGATATTATTATTCAGCCTTATACTCAAGAACAAATAAATTGGCTTATGCAAACTACTGATTTTTGGCCTGTAGCACTTGCTTCTTTTACTGGTGTCATAGATAATCATTACTCACCAAATAAACTTCTTGATTTTGCAAATAGGCATGATTTTGTGTTTCCTAAAGTAACTTCCTTTTCTCCATTGGAGGATGCCTTGGTGATTTTTACAGATGGTTCCTCCACAGGAAAAGCTGCTTATGTGTGTGGTGACGTTACTGTTAGCTTTGAAACAGTATCCACCTCTGCTCAGTTATCTCACTTACAAGCAATTGTTGCAGTTTTCTCTGACTTCTTAAGTCAACCCTTAGACATTTATACTGTTAGTGCTTATATAGCCTATTCTGTTCCTTTGTTAGAGACAGCAGGTGTAATAAAGAGTGCATCTGAGGCTGGTAAATATTTTTCACAGCTTCAATCTCTCATTCGCCAGCACACTCATTCATTTTTTCTAGGACATCTTAGAGCTCACTCTGGCCTTCCTGGACCCCTGCAAAAGGGAACGAGTTAGCTGATTTAGCCACTCGTTCTACTGCTTTTCCTATACAGGCTTGTCCACTTATGGTTGTTGATAATATTTCTGCTGCTCAAAATACTCACAAATTACATCACCTCAATGCTAGGACTTTACGTCTCCTACATAAGATTAACCAGAGAACAAGCCAGACAGATTGTAAAAGATTGCCCTTCTTGTGCTATTCACTTACCTATTCCTCACTATGGAATAAACCCAAGAGGACTGGTACCTAATGCCTTATGGCAAATGGATGTGACGCATTTTCCAGAATTTGGTAATTTGAAATATATTCATGTTATTGTGGATACCTTTAGTGGTTTCATTTATGCATCCCTACAAACAGGAGAAACTACAAAACATGTTATCAATCACATGCTGACTGCAATTTCAGTGTTTGGATGTCCACAACAAATTAAGACTCACAATGGCCCTGGATACACCAGTTTGAGCTTTGCTCAATTTTGTACTCACTTGAACACTCAGCACATAACTGGCATTCCTTACAATCCGCAGGGCCAAGGCATAGTGGAAAGAGCCCACCAGTCATTAAAAATTACCATTGATAAAATTAAAAAGGGAGAATGGTACCCTACCAAAGGCTCACCAAGAAATATTTTACATCATGCCTTATTTATTTTTAATTTTTAAAATTTGGATGCTAAAGGAGAATCTGCGGCTACTCGATTTTGGCACACTAAGACAAAAGATCATTTTGCCATGGTTCTCTGGAGAGATCCACTGGGCAATTCTTGGCATGGACCAGATCCAGTTCTTATTTGGGGACGTGGATCTGTATGCATCTATTCAAAGCAAGCAAAGTCAGAAAGATGATTGCCTGAGAGATTAGTAAAGCAGATAAATGATCCACCCAGGGAGGGGGTAACTCCCCCTCAGGATGATTCTTCTCTTCTTGCAGGTCCTGACTTCATGGATCCTGAGATTGAGAAAGATGGTGACAAACCTCCTGATGCTGCTCTACATCTCACAAATTTTTGCGAAGACTCCTCAGAATCCCCACCAACCTCTTAATTTTACTTGGCAGGTAATTTCTGGTAGAGGGGATGTACTTTGGTCCACCTCTAAAGCTGTTTATAAAAATTGGTGGCCTGATTTGACTCCTGATTTATGTAAACTAGCCTTAGGAGCAGAAGTCCCTTGGGGATTAGAAAATATTTTGCCTCCTATTGATTTGGCCCCAGAAATTCCTCCTGTGAAAGGAGGAATTTTTTATTATATTCCCAAACCTAAATTTCCTGGATGTGATAATGCCATAGCATGGTCCATACTTGCTACTTATACATTTTACGTTTGCCCTGGGCCACATTCACCTAGAAACAATTTATATAAATGTGGCTCCAGGTATGATTATTACTGCCGTTCTTGGGGTTGTGAGACCACAGGAAATGCTTATTGGAAACCTTCCTCATCTTGGGATTATATTACTGTTTCTTCTGACTATGACTATAGCTCTAAAAACACCCCAGATGATGGATTTCCAGCCTGTAAGTCCTCTAATACCATAACTAAAGGCTGGTGCACTCCCTTAAGGATACAATTCACTTCTCATGGTAAACGGTTGTTTCATTCATCTTGGCAACAAGGCCTTACTTGGGGTCTTCATCTATATCAGATGGGCACCGATACAGAAGTTGTGTTTAAAATTAAACTTGTGAAAAAAACCTCTTTATTATAATAAACCTGTAGACATTGGACCTAATGTGTTAATACACATACCCCATGAACCTATACCTGTGCCTCAACCTACGAAGGCAGGCATTTTGACTATTCCTTCTCAAGATCTTTTTCAACCAACCTCTACACAAAATATTATTCTTACAATAATTAATCAGACATTTTTTACCTTGAACAGCAGTCAGCCAGATTTGATTAATTCTTGCTGGCTGTGTTATCATTCCTCACCACCTTTTTATGAGGGTATAGCTGTTATTAGTAGTTACACTGAGACCACTGAGGCTTCTTCATGTAGGTGGGCTCAAGAACACACTCATAAGATTTCTTTAGCACAGATAACAGGTCAAGGGCTTTGCCTCGTGGACATAGGACAGACTGTGTCATCTGAGTTTAGTCATTTATGCAATATGACTCATTTTATTAATGCTTCTGCATCAACTTATTTGATTCCTTCTGTGGACACCTGGTGGGCCTGTATGGATGGTCTCACTACTTGTATATATTCAGCCTTAACCACATCTAGCTTTAAATTTTGCATTATGACTCAAGTTGTTCCTAGACTTACTTATTACACACAAGAACAATTTTCCACCGATTGCAGCAATTCCTTTGATTTGCCTGTTCGCATTCGTAGAGAGCCCATTTCTAATGTTACCCTTGCAGTTTTGCTTGGATTAGGCACTACTGGAGCAGGCACAGGAGTTGCTTCCCTAGTTCTTACAAGTCAACATTATTCTGAACTTCGTTCCACCATAGATGAAGACTTGCAAAATTTAGAAAGAGGAATTTCAGCCTTAGAAAATTCTCTAGTTTCTTGATCTGAATTTGTTTTACAGAATAGGAGAGGACTTGACTTACTTTTCCTTCAACAGGGAGGGCTGTGTGCAGCCCTCAAAGAGGAATGCTGTTTTTACACTGATAGTACTAGAGTTGCTCGAGATAGTATGGCTACAGTTAGAGAGGGGTTGGAGAAAAGAAGAAAAGAAAGAGAAAAAAGAGATGGGATGGTTTGAAAATTGGTTTTCAGCCTCTCCATGGTTGACTACCTTGCTTCCCTCTATTTTGAGACCCTTGCTTGGCTTATTAATACTTCTATTGCTAGGACCTGTTCTGTCTCCATTTTTTGCATCTCCTCCCATTCTTTGTCCCACTCTCTCTCTTCCAGACCCTCCGTTGACTGATCCTGCGGGCCGAGGCATAAGTATAAGTATTTTCAAAGCTTTGTTTCATCTTTGATTAACTCTGAAACCTGTGAACACATCTTCCAACATAAAGTCAAGAGAATCTAAGTTAGCTGGACTACTAGGATTCCGTTGTTTTTCTTAATTATTAACTTAAGCACCAGTCTATATGGATCCTGAATAGAGTCATGTGTTCTAGCAGTGTAATACCTCCTTATGTTTTGGCATCAAAACTCTATTTAAACTAACATTATTATGAATTGGATAGCACAGTCCAGAGAGAAATCATCTTCATATTAGTCCATAGTTAAAAATAACCAGTGATATGGGATGTCTTCATGAAATAAACAAATTACAAGAAACGAGGATCTCACCAGAACCCATTTACATCATATCAGATTCCAGAGGAAGATGTCAGCAGAAAACATGTGAAAGCACAGAAGATGCAAAAGACCTTCTGGATGTTGTGGTCTTGGGGCCATGTCTTTCCAAAATCCATCTATCAGGGACTTTCTTCCTGGTGGGCTAAAACCCTCAAGTTAACTGCCATCTCCTCTGACATGGCCACCAGAAGGAAAACATGCTGATTTTTATTTTTGTATAAAGAAAGTTTGATTAAAAATATACACCAAAAATCGGCAGTTTCTTAAACTATTATTCTATAGAAAATGCCCATCAATATAAATGCAGAATTTTAGTTAACTAAATCCTATGCAATTAATGTGACTATTTTTACTTAATAGTTCCATATTTACTATAGAGCCTCAATACTCTGATGACTAAATTATAAATATTTTACTGACCACTTGATATGTGAGTGCACAGATTTATTTTCCCCTCATTCTGCATCATTAGTAAAAATTAAGTAAGCCAAATGACAACAAAGTATTTTTACATCATGTTTCTATTGTATTATATTCTTTGTTAGGATTTCACTCTGTAAACCTGTTTGGACAGGAACTCACTATGCAAACCAAACTAGCTTTGAGATAGTAAAGATTAGTTTGCCTCTGCTGCAGGGTGTTAGGATTAGAGGGCTACACAACCATGCCTGACTTAGATTAATTCTGTATATTTACTTATTAAATGAACAGAAGCTAGGTGGCACACAATGTACTCTAAACTGAGGATTCTATATCAAGGGGGTAACTGTGATATTTAGGCAATCCTGGGTTATAAGTGAGACCCTATCTCAAAGAAGTAAATGGCAAAGCATGTGCAGGCTCTAGACCCCAGCTTTTGGAGTTCACATGGGACTATGGCACCCTGGCATTTCTGACATTTCCTGGAATCTGTGATAGTGCTGAAGCAGCAGCCAGGAGCAGTAGAAATGACATGAACATCCCTTTCCAGATGTTATACTGATAAGCTCCATCACTTTGTGGAATAATTTTATCCTGCGTCCTGACTGCAGGTATTCCTTGAATATTCTTGAAGGCAAAACTAGCACTTGACTGACAGTCAGGCATACTCTGATTTCTAGCTCAGGTAATCTATTTTACCAAGGCTATTCATTTCTACATAACCTTAGAAAACAGTAGGTACAGTCGCATGCTAATAATAATTATAGAAGTGGTTGGATAATCATAGCACCTGCATGGGCCAGAAGTTGGAAGTAAGATATTTGGCCACACTGGGAATCTCAAACTCTGTAAAGATGTGTTGCTTTTCTTATATTTTGAAAGATTTGTTTAATTATGTAAAGATTTGTTGCATTTGCTTAAGTATTTAAAAATGATCTAGCCCTGAGATCTGAACTAGCATTCCCAAATAAAGTACCCTCGGCTGCTTGGTCCCAAATAATCACTCAAAGTCTTACATTAATTACATACTGTTTGGATTAGGGCTTAGGCTCATTATCAGCTAGCTCTTGTATCTTAACCCATTTATATTAATCCATGTTTTGCCATGTGACTCGTGGCTTACCAGAGTTCCTTCATATCATCCTCTCTTGGAGTGCTCACAGCATCCCTCTCTGACTCCACCCTCCTTCACCTTTAGCTATGCTTGGATTTTCTGCCTGCTTCTAAGATGCCTTACCATAGACCAAAACAGTTCCTTTATTATCCAATGATAATTCACAGCTTACAGAAAGATATCCCACATCAAAAATGTGTTGCTGTTTTACTTTTTCTGCTTAAGGACCCTACCCAGTCTAATAAAAATGAATTGCCAATAGCTAGACAGAGGAGGGCTAGGTGGGCAGAGAGAAAATGGGAAGAAGATAAGGGAGCCAGCCAGATAGACACAAGGAAACCAGGGATTCTAAATGGACAGCATGTAGTTGAAGAAATAGGGCCTTGGGGCAGCTCATTGATCAATAAAAATGGGTTAAATAAAGTTTAAAACACTATCTAGAAACAAGCCAAAAATAAAGCCAAGCATTCGTAATTAATAAATTAATAAAGTTATTGTGTCATGAATTGGAGGATGGTGGTCCAAGAAAGCCTGTTTCATTTAATGCCCAATGTTGATGACCTATAGTTCCTCACAGGGCTTGTGAAAGCTAAAAAATTGAAAAGAAAAAAAGAACATGGTTTCCTAGTAGCCTGGTGAATGTAACATACAGAAGTACAACTCTGTTGTACAGCAAGTATTTGAGCAGACAGCATGTTAGGTAGAAACATCATGCTAAGGAAAACTGCTTACTGCAGCTTGACCACAAAACTCTCTGAGCTGGGGTGGTTCACTAGAGCCCCAGGCAAACAAAGCTCCCAGCTAAATGCAGCTCTCATCCAAGCCCAAGGGCACAAGGTTGGTTCTTATGGACCTGAGGAGAAGGTGGAACCAGTCAGCAGTGCCAGGTACTAAGTGGAGCCAGGCCCACTAAAATTTAGCTTACATGGTCAGAACAGACAACAGGCACACAGGAAAGACAGGTCTAGCCTAAAAAATTATTCTCTACATAGGTAATAATGTACACAAAATGTGTGTAGACACATAAGAAAAAAGTGGATATATAAATATATACTCTTCTCTCTCTCTCTCTCTCTCTCTTTCTCTCTCTCTCTCTCTCTCTCTCTCTCTCTCTCTCTCTCTCTCTCTCTCTCCCTCCCTACCCCCCTCTCTCCAGCTAGATGGGGAGCTTGACCTGGTGCTTGGCTCTGGATCTCTGCTTCTCCCTCTATCCATTTCTGGATGAAGGCTCTATAATGACAATTAGGGTGATCATTCATTTGATTACAGAAGTCCTACTTAGGCATCCTCTCCACTGTTGCTTGGAGTCCCAGCCTGGGACATCTTGTGCATTCTTGGAGGTTTCCTTAGCACCAGGTTTCTTTCTACCCCACAGTGGCTCCCTCTATCAAGATATCCAGTCCTTTGTTCTTCCTCTCAGTTGCTTCCCCACTCAGCCATATCCTCCTCTCATAGTTAGTTCCCACCTCCCCTTGCTCCTTCCCTCCATATGATCCCAATTTACTCAGGAGATCTTATTTATTTCCCCCTTTTAGGGAAATCTTTGGATTCTCTCTTAAGTTCCTCTTGTTATCTAGCTGTTCTGGGGTTGTGGTTTGCAGCTTGGATATTCTTTGCTCCAAATTTATCCATTTGCCTGCAGATTTAGAATGTCATTTGTGTCTTTACTGCTAAGTAGTACATTGTACTGCAATGTGTTAAAACTTCTGAATGTAGATGACAGTTGAATGGCATGGACAGCTTGTGGAGCCTCTTGCAGTAGGACCAAAGTTTATTCCTGGTGCATGAACTGGTTTCTTGGAACCCATTACCTACAGAGGAACACCTTACTCAGCCTTGATACTGGGGGAAGGGACTTATACCTACCTCAAATGGATATGCCAGACTGAACTGACTCACCTTGGAATTCCTTGCCCTCTTTGAAGAATGGATGGAGGATGGGGTGAGGGGGTGAGGATCAGTGGAAGCTATAAAAAAACATTTTAAATAAAAGCATTTACAAAAAACAGATGCTGCTCTGAGAAAAGATACTAAGCCACGGCTAATCATGGGTTAGTTAAAAATAAGAATTAACAAGTAAAGTACCTGAGTCATAGGCCAAATAACTTACAATTAATGTAAGCCTCTGTATGTTTATTTGTAACTGAATGGCTGCAGGACCATCAGGCAGGACACAAAAACTTCATACTACAAATTACATTTCAATACAGTAGTGCACAAACATCCACATAAAGACGGAAAATCTAAGAAGAGTTCTAGAGTCCACATAAAGACGGAAAATCTAAGAAGAGTTCTAGAGCATAGAAATGAATTCCAGAGCAGCTTTCTAGTTGTGCCACTCAAGTGGACCCATGGTACAGTTATGTCACGGCATTCAGATTTGAGCTACAAGGGTTTCAATTAGGTTTGAGCTATGTGGCTGATTCCCACAGTCTCACAGAAGCCTCAGTTCAAGCAAAAAGTACATATGATGGATTTAAGATGTATGTTCATATAGACAAAAAGGGAACAGAATTAAGCTTCGTTTGTGGTAAAACATTAGCAGCATTTTTCCAGGCGGGTTTTGTTTGCAGACAGGGAGCAGAGGTGAGGGTCATTTAAGAGGAGCTTCTTGACTCAGCCTTAGCAGGAAAAACTGAGAGGCTCATTTAAGAATTCCTAATGGCAAACACTTTAATGGTGTTAATGAGAAGCAGACAGTGGTGCTCTGCTTGGTGGTAGTGTGGAGCCTAAAATTCCCCAGAATTGGGATAATAAACATGGTTTCTACAAGGAACTTTGCCATGAAGTTCAGTTCTTACACACCAATATCTGGGTGAAGCTGGGTGGAGTCAGGCCCCATGGATACTAAGCCACATGGTCAATCATGGTTTATTTCAGAGTAAGAATTAGTAAGTAATATGCTTGAGACATAGGTAAAATAGCATGCAATTAATATATGACTTTGTGTGATTATTTTGAATTACTGGTCCAGTGTTAAGCTGGACCAGAAACATCTTACTACAATATATGTTACCTTTAGATGTTTTTGTGCTATTATAAGAAATGACTGAACAATAACAAAGACAAGTAGCCCAAGTATTGCAGCTTCTTAGAATGTCTCCATTAAACTTTCCTCAAAAACAAAAATCTTTATTCAGACAACTTCAAAGTCGCTAACTGAGATGGTCAAGCCTCACAGATGATTCCATCAGAATTCGGATAATTCCTATACTTTTCCATTGCATGAGACTGGACGATAAATGTTATAACTACTTTTCCTAGGACTTAACTATTATATCAATATTCATAGAGTCCCTGAGAAATGCCACCAACTCCAAAAAGCAACATGCAGTCTACAGAACATAATGCTCATATTCCCAAGAGATGGTATAGACGGTCTGTAGTCTTCTGATGGCTTATAGATGTTTGTCATTATTTGGGGGAACAGAGTAATATAGTATAAAAAGGCAGCTATTAATTTCAAGTATTTTACATAGGCATATGTTTTGATATATTGATACAACTTTAAAGTTATTTTTGTCAAGCTGTATTCATTTATCTACTCTTTGGAGTATTGTCTTACACAATTCATTTAAAATGTAATATATAATAAAGAAATGCAGAATAGTATATCTATAACAATCAAATTTGTAGTTCTATTAGTTATGTTTTTTAATGTTAAAGATGTATGTTTTAGATAAATAGGTAGTCTTCAAATACTTCAAATACCAACAGAATATGGCATTTAAAATGTCATAATAGCATAAGACTTTTTTATGAGAGTAAGATACATCTGCTTCCAGCAGCACCAGTTACTTCAAAAATAAACACTGAAGAACCGCCATATGGAGTTTGCTTTAAATGTATTATGACTAGCCATTTGGACAATAAACTGTTCTTTTCTTGACTACTGACAGTGTTTTATATAAACTGGACATGCAGGACACACACAAAAAAGCAACTGTCAAATGTTGTCAAGACAAGATGGGATCCTGCTTTGTAGAACAGTCTGCCAAATATTATAGGCTTGTAGGCTGAAGACAGATGTTCCAGCATTACAGGGGAAACCTGGGTGTTTATCTAGTTAGCCAGCTGTTTCTGTAGTTTTCAAAATTGCTTGCCTTGCATTTATACAGGTAATATTATATTCTTCATGGGCCTTTGATGGTATTGCAGTTTTTATTAGTTACAACGGAAGGTAAATTAGGTACAAAAGTTAGAGTTCACTAAGATAAAACATATTAGAGTAGGTTCACTGAATTTGCCAAATACAAATAGACTGGACATTATGAATATAATGCTTACTTGATAATTATTATTATATTTAGTTTTGCTCTATTAATGTTAAACCTTCTCCTTTTTATCTAAGAAAAGGGAAAAATGTAAAGGGATGTTCAATCACACTGTGAACTTCAAGTTTGCATTGTTTGACTATATAAAGATGAATTGCATTTGTTATGTTGTGAAATATTTAACTATGTAAAGATGGGTTGCTGTTTTACTTTGCTTGGCTAAGGTATTTAAATGGTCTATTAAAAAACTAAAGTGTCAGTAGCTAAGAGAGGATAGACAGATGGTGATCGTGTGCAGAGAATAAAGGTAGAACAAGAAAGGGAGAGAGCCAGAGGTAAAGGAAGCAAGCAAGAAAGAATGTAGATGAGGTAGGTAAGCAAGGCTCAGAGCAGTGTATGTATTAATAGAAATAGATTAACTGAAGTGAGAAAACCTAGTTACACACAAGTCTAAGCTAAAGCCAAGCACTCATAACTAATAGTAAGTCTACACATCATGATTAGGGACTTATAGTTAGTAATGCATGAGGCATATGGTCACAGCTTGTCAGAAGTTACTGAAAGGACTGAAATCAGTAGGTGAAAAGTGGATGAAGATGGATTTATCTTCCAAGATGGCTCCACTGGATTCTTATTCCAGCATTCCAGCACAACAAGCACCTATCAATTTCAAATCATGACCATATGTTTATGTACACAATCTTACTTGTGAACATGAAGATAGTTATGATGACAAAAACCAAGAATTCTTAGTGACAATTTCTCTGTTTGAGAGTACAATGAGTGAATTCACTTTGGCTGACATGTTTAAGATATTTGTAAAGAAAAGTAAACTAAAATAGTCTTCCAAGTGTACTGGCTCGTAAGCTTCAAAACTTTATAGTGCCTGCAGAGAAGAGTGTTCTGGGTCTAGTTCCCAGCATTCAACACAGTTTGCTTGTATTACTATTACTCCACATCAAGGGATCTGACCCCACTTCTGTCTACTGAGAAAACTACGCATGCAGATGCAAATATTCAGACATACACACAGCAAACAAAAGTAGGCAAACAAATCTTTATAAAGAAACAATATGCAAGAAGGTCCATATATTGTTAAAAAGGAACATGAACATTGTAATTTTATGTGAGATACAAAAGGCATTATTTGTTTACTTCTAAGCTTGTGATATTTTGTGTATATTTTACATGGAGATTAATTATTTGGTTGGGTATGTGTTGCACAAATAAAGGAAACTCAGGGCCAGATCCCTGGGAAATTCGGAGATATTAGAGAGAGTAAACACCACAGTCAGTTCTTACCCAGCTGTCTTCCAGCTTCCTCAGCCTGGCTTCTTCTGGCTTCTTCCTCTTGCCTGTCTTTCTATGCCTGCCTTAAATACTCTCTTCACTGAATTAAGGTGTGGCCCCACCACTGCCTGCCTGGGAGCCTGGAACCCCTGTGAACTAACATGACCTCAAACTCAGATTGGATTAAGGGTGTAGGTCACCACTCCCAGGATATTCCCTGTGCTGTGATTAAAGGTGTGAGTTACCACTGTCTAATCTTTCTAGACTGACTGTGGGTAGATCCCTCTGATATCTCAGAATATTTATTATATTACAAAATATCCTCACATATCCCCTTTATGTCAAATTAAAAAACAAGGTTATCGCTAACATAAGAAAAAACATGTACAATAGGTACAATAATGATATAAAATATATACAAACAATAAATGAGTAATGTCCAGTCCATTAACAATTGACAATTCAAAGAAAATATTTCATTAATTATCCTATCTTGATGAGTCCAAAAGATTATACATAATTCACTTTCTTTCTAACTTGTATTACTAACTAAAAATCATTATTTTGATGTCTCTTAAACTTATACACTTTAACTTCATAGTTTCTTATCTAAAGCTATTACTAGAAAAAATATAACTATAACTATCTCACATTCAACTCAGAGACCCAAGTAGGAAATAATATTTACCCAAATAAACAGGAAGTCCAAGCAACATCCAAAAACTATAAATGACAGAGGTGACACCTATCTGTCTGGACAGTCACCCAAAGTTCCTTTATAAAGTTGGGGCATCCATCTTCAGCCTACAGGCCCAGAGTCTCTTTTCATTTCAGTAAAGCAGGAAATATGTTCTGCTCATTTTGATATAGTTCAGTCACCTTTCCTTGTGTCCTGAAGAATATTTGACAGTTTTCTCTGAAAAACAGGAACCTGAAGGACCATCTGAGCTTGTTCTGTCAAAGTTCAGAGGTCACTTTCCTATGGAACCTGCACATCCAGGTTAAACAGCACACTGTCAAGCAGTCAATACAAGAACAGGTTCTCATCCAGTGGCTAACTGTTGCCACAAAGAAAATAGACTCCATATGGAGTTTTGTTGATACCCATTTTTCTCTTAAAGTAAATTGGTGCTTCCAGGAACAGACCTGTCTCATTGTCCAGCAAAGGCTAAGTTCTTAAAATATTTTAAGTGTCATATTCTATGGATCTCTGAAGTGTTTGAAGAAGATCTGTTCATCTAAAATGTATTTGTTTGATCTTGAAAACATATCTAATACAACTATGTTTGAATGTAATGTGTAAGTACTAACTTGCATTACTTTATACTCTAATTAATTGGTAATAAAAACTTTCATGGACTAGCAACTTGTATTACATTGTTAGATGAACTGAATAAATATACTACCTTCAATAAACATAGAGATATTTGTCCAGTAACACAATCTCAATTTATACAATTTGTATACAAAGTACAAATATCCAATCCAATGTAAAATATTTAAAACTATTAAATCATTTTAAAAGAAGATTCAATAACCTATCCTTATATCCCATATATCTGTAACCCCCTTTTCTATATTTTTAACACAAATCTTGAATCTAATCATTATTGTTTAACTTTTTTCTAACCATAACCATTTACATTTTTAAACACATTAACCTAAATAATGGCAATGATCCATAACCCATTGAATGATCAAAAACAACCCACCACACCACTTGGGAGTGTGGGTGCTGTGTTCTTAAATTTACTTCCTGCTGTCTGGGGCGACGGCATCTTTTGCGGATCCTGAAAGAAAAGTTTTTTTAATTGTCAAGTCCTGAAATAAGTAGCTGTGTCATTTGTTGTCCAGTCTTTGCATAACAGGAAAGTGCATGGCTTGTCTCAAGTCCTAGCTATAGTAGTCTGTGAAGCTGGTTCATCTCAGTGAGCTGCTTCGAAATTGTCCTGAGCAGTTTGTATTCCAAATCTGATCTTTGGTTGGTGTTTGTCAGCCTAGTGGCTTTGTCAGAATCCATATGAAATCATCCTTGTGGGGTTGTGGGGCCCCATCTTCCTTTTTGATACTTCAAGTTCACAATTAGGCATTGTCATGGATTACTGCAGAAAACTGATAAGAGTTAAAACCCAACACAAAGTACAGGAAACTAAATATATAGCTATTTATTCAGCATAAAATTAGTAACAATAGAATAGTCGCTTATTTTTTTTTTGTTATTCTTCTGTCCCATATCAGTTGGCTCTTCTGATATGATACAGATAATTTGTATTTTCCTTTAACAAGTATGCTTGTGTTTAGAAAAGGAGAGAGCCACACTCCAACTCTAAAGCCAGCTTTAAATTATAATTAAACTGGAACTTCAACTCACAAAAATTTTTTAGAGGTTAAGTAATGATATTTTACTCTATGAAGTATACTGGTACCAATAGTTATGATATTCTTTTGCTTGTAAATTTTCCTGGATAGCCTCCCTTCTGCTTTAGATGTCTGGATGTCCAAGGTCTTTTAACTTCTTGAAGATGGGTATTTCCAGTTTTCTGCAAAGACGAAAACAAAAACCTACCTCAACCTTGTTTTTTCTTCCAACTTAAAGAATTGTAATATGGATGGATGAGTTATCAATTCTTAGTTTCATGAAGTTTCTCTGGTTCAAATAGAGTCTTTATTAATTTTGATGGTATCCATAACTTTTCTTCACCCGTTGAAACAAAAGTAAAACCCCTTCCCCAATGTTTCACACACACTGGCTTCCATTCAATTGTTAGTACATCTTTGAAGTAAACAGGCTGATTTAGTTCAGCTGTTTTTTCTATAGCCCAATGCCTTTCAGCAGCTGTTGTTCCTTTGTCATTAGCATTGAGAAAATTCAAAGTTAACAAAGCACTAGGTACTCCGTCTCTGTCTTTGTTATTCCTTTCTGTTTATTTAGCATATCCTTTAGAGTTTGATTTGATCTCTCTATGACTGTTTTCCCTATAGGATTGTGTGGTATTCCTGTAATATGCTTTATTAATAAGCAAAAAATTGTTTCATTTTACTAAAGACATATGCCAAAGCATTGTCAGTCTTAATTTGTGCAGGTATTCCCATGATGGCTGTAATTTCTAGCAAATATGTGATTACAGAATCAGCCTTTTCTGTACTCAAAGCAGTTTCCCATTGAAATCCTGAAAATGTATCTATTGTATGATAGATCTATCTTAATTTCCCAAATTCTGTAAAATGAAATATGTTCACCTGCCATATTTCATTTTTATGTATACCTTTAGGATTACTTCCTGCTGGTAATGGACTTTGGTTATACAAAGAACAGGTGGGACAATTTTTTACAATTTCTTTGGCTTGTTGCCAAGTGATAAAGAAATCTTTTTTTAATCTATTGCTATTGATGTGATGCTTTTTATGAAATTCTGAGGCCTCTAGTACTTTCCTATTAATAATTTATCAATTTCACCATTGCCTTGTGCTAAAGGATCTGGCAGACCTGTATGAGATTGAATGTGTGTTATATAGAATGGATGATTTTTAGTCCTGATTATTTCTTGTTCCTGGATAAATAATGAAGTTAATTAGGACTCATCATTGTAGTATGAGGTTTCTGGCTGGACTTTCCGGCCTAGCCTCAAGATTTAGACCCACAGACCCACAGACCCACAGACCCACAGAGACGCACAGATGCTTACAATAGTTTTAGGCTGATCGACCTAAGGCTCAGGCATATCACTTGCTAACTCTTTACCCTTAATCCAACCCATGACTCTTATCTTGTTCAGCCATGTGGCTCGGTACCTTTTATTAGAGAAGCATAGTTGTCCTCTGCTTCCTCCAGCTTCTCTCTGGCATTCTGCTCTGTGCTTCTTGTTCTCAGAGTTTTCTTAGTCTGGTAGCCCGCCCACACTTCCTGTCTGCCTTTGGCCAATCAGTGCTTTTTATTAAATCAGTGGGTGGGACAATTATTTACAATGTAACAACATAATCTCCCACATATCCCCTTTTCTCTTTTTAAAACAAAAAGAACTCCAAATCTAATCTTTTCCCCCCTTATCTATAACAACTTATAAAAAACACTGTAAATAAACACCATAATCCATAATCCATGTTTTGGGAATGTGGGTGTCATTCTCTAGGCTACTTCTTGCTAAATGTGGGTGCTGTCAATCTCATGGGAATCCAAAGAAGAATTTTGGATTATACACAAGTCTTTAGTGGAGTAGTCTGTAAGGCTGGATCATCTCAGCCAGTCTGCTTGAAATTGTTCTGGATACAGATCTTAGGAAATTTCAACGGAGGTGCTCTGAAATGCTGAATCATCTGGGCCATCCATTTCCATTGGAGATTTTTCAGGGGATCTTCCTCTATCAAACTTTATGTTCTTTATCCAGAAATAAATCCACAACCTCTCATTTTCTGTGGAAATAAAAAGAAAACCTCTCCTCCAAAGTAGTATATCTTTGGATTTCAATTTTAAAGTCAACTCATTTACAAAATATATTGGTTGAATTAATTCAACAGCATTTATAATCAACTGTCTTTTAGCAGCTTTTACTAAGTCATTTTCAGTCAAGAAGCTTAAAGATAAGACAGTATTATGCAGTATCAAGACACTCTTTGTATTTTCCAACTTTATGTCCCTTTTTTACTTTATTTCATTTTTAAGGGCTTTCTCTACCCTTTTTTCCTTTTCTCTCTCTAAGCCTATGTATATGTATATTTTCAACACACTCTAAACCATTTAGACTTTTAAGAGAAAACTATCTTTACTGTGTATTTATTTCTTAACTTTTTCTGTCTCTAACCACAGCATTGCTTGGCTAGAGTGATTGACTCCACCGAGATTCATCTACTTCTTTCTGTTTCTGAACACACCTTTAACATGCCAAGGTCCTTGGCTAAGGATTAAAGGTTGGTAGGATGGGTGAATGGCTCTACCCAGCTCCTACTCTAACTTCATAAAATTTAGCTTTTTATCCAAGGTACGCTTGGGAATTTTCATCACCAAGTAAAGCTTTGCCATCTGCTACTAATTAACTCCATTTAAGTATTTGGCAGCAGGACCTCTTAAAACTGTTTTGCCTCTAAGGCTAAATTGAGAAGCTTCTCTTAAAAAAAAAAAAAAAAGCCAAGCCTCAGTTTGCCTCCAGCAAACAGAGCTGAACCAAGAAAACACCACCACTAGAAAGCCATTTCCGATTCTATTCCCTTTTTGTCCTTATGAACAGAAACCTTAAATACATCATTTACAACTTTTTGCCTATATTGAGGGTCTTGTAAGACTTCAGGAACCAGCCATTTTATACCTTAAGCTGAACTCCAAAAGCCCGCCATTGTAGCGCAAGCCCACTTGCCTCGCCAGGGCATCTCTGTCCACAGCTCATGTGAGAGACACAACTCAGAAGCTTGTTTTGGTTTCAGTTTTATGCTCTAGACTGTTTTTAAGATTTCTCCAGCTTTATGTGGGTATATATCATGTATATCACACACATTGGGCTGCCATTTGTAGTAAGAGGTTTCTGGCCCAGACTATCAGACCTAGCCTCAAGGTTTAGACCTGTAGACTCACAGACCCACGGAGACACACAGATGCTTACATTAGTTTTAGGATGATGGGCCTAAGGCCCAGGCATATAACTTGCTCTTTACCCTTAAACTAACCCATGATTTTTATCCTGTTCAGCCATGGTACATGGTACCCTTTCTCAGAGCAGTATAGTTGTCCTCTGTAGCTTCTGGCTTGTCTGGCAACTCTGGAGCTTCTGTGGCATTCTGCTCTGTTCTTCCTGTTCACAGAGTTTCCTTAGTCTGGTAGCCCCATCCACACTTCCTGTCTGCCTTTTGCCAATCAGCACTTTTTATTAAAGCAGTTGATGGGACAATTATTTGCAATGGAACAACATAATCCTCCTACAGTAAGTTGATAAGTAAATTGCTTACCCCATGCTTCTGGGTCATTTTTAGAAGATGAGTATGTATCTAAAGGTAGCTCCAGTAAAGAAGCTAAGGGAGCTGTCACTGCATCCATCTTGATGGTGTTTTTTCCTCTTAACTTTGCCTGAACAAAAAAATTCTTCTTTGCTACTTTTACCAATTTTAAACTTTAGTTATGAAGTTTATATTCATTCCAAAAAGTTCATGTCATTGCTTTATGATTAATATTCTTCTTAATTAATGCAACAACAGTCCAAGTTAGTGACCAAGAAACCCAAAATAATACAGGAATATTTTCCTGTTCTTTATGACTTTATTTTCCTTTTGAACTTGGTCCCACATTTCCTCACTAAATTGCCAACTTCTGGAAATGAGGCATTAAGACAATTTGCATACAATAGAATAGTTGTGCTTTTGATGTTCATGCTCCTCCATACTTTTTAAATGAGGCATTTGTTTAAGGCAAAGTCTGCTCTGCTTTCTGCACCATTATTCTCAGTCACCTGCTTTTCTGAGGTCCTCGGTCTTTTATCTTGTAGCCAATTTTTGGTCCCTTCTCAAGAACCACTTGTCACTACTGTAGAGAGGGAGGGTCCTAAGAGAATTGAGCTGATAGATGAAGCACACTAAAGACTCATTCAAAATCCTATTTTATTCAGAGCCCCAAATAATTTATAATTTAAGAGCTAAGAAAGAATACTTGAATAATGTTTGAGTGTGTTCAAATGGTAAACAATGACAAAAATAATCCACATGGAACAGAAACATGTTTTCTCATGAAGGTACAAGAAGCATAGTTAAATTGAAAACAACAACAAACAATGAGTAATGCAAAGTAAATTCATTCCTAAATGCTATCATGTGTATATATATATATATATAAATTCCAAGAACAAATCAGACTTTTGAAGAAACTTAAGTCACAGTTACCTTGAACTGTCTTCCTGGAGTGTACAAACAAGCACACAAATGCTTCCCACATGACTTCATTCCAGGACAGTGTTCCAACAATTCACATGAACAAAAGTAATTTGATTTTAAAAGAAAATATAACATATATGTGAAGAAAGCTCTTTTTAAAATATGGAATAGAGTCTCTCCTGTCACACACACACACACACACACACACACACACACACACACACACACACAGAGTGAAATCAAGAGGAAGAGAAAAAGAGAGATGTGTATGTATATCATATATTATATAAATTCTAGTTAATATATAATAAAAACTCAGAGCCAGATATTAGGGGAAAGCTGGATATCAGAGAGAAGAGATAGGCCACCGTTAATTCTCACCCAGCCAACTTCTCAGACCAAACAGGTTAAGTGCTATTTTTACGGTCCTCAGCTAAACTGGTCGCTTCTACAGAATCCTTAACTTCTGCCTTCTCATGCTTTATATATCTTTCTCCCACCCAGCTCTCTTACTTCCTGGCTCAACTCTGAATCATAATCCTAAAGTTAGGATTAAAGATGTGAGATACCACTGCTTGGTTGTTAGGATTTAAAGATAAAAAAAATCCAGAAAAATCACTGTCTCCTGAAAAATGGGATTAAAGATGTGGGTCAACATTTTCTGACCTTCATGATTTGACTGTGGGTGATTCTGTCCTTTGATATTCTAGACTAATTTTATTATATACACAATATGTTGCCATATATTCACTTTTGTGTCAAAATAACAAAGTTTATAACATAAGAAAATAAACTATATATAATAGGTACAATAATTTTATGCAATAAATATGAGCAATAATAACATCAGTAAGGTACAGTCCACTAACAATTGACAAATTCAAAGAAAGTATTTCATTATTTTTTCTATTTTGGTGAATCCAAAGGATTGTACCTAATTCACCTTCTATCTAACTTGTATTACTAGTTGAAGACTATTTTTGATGTCTCTCAAATTTATACACTTTAACCTTTTAGTGATTTTCTTTTCTAAAACTGTCACTAGAAAACCATAAGTATCTTATCTCCGAGTCCCTCAGAGACCTGACAAGGAAAATATTAAGTAAATAAATAGTAAGTACAAGCATGCAATTTCTAAGAAATATGAGAAATGACAGAAATGGCTGGCTTCCTAGACAAAATTCCTCTGCAGAGTTGGAATATCTGTCTTTGGCCTACAGGTCTAGCATATCTTAAAAATTTACCTGTGAAGCAGGATATTCTTAAAGACCTTACCTCATCTTGGTTAGGATTGGCAGGTCTTTCTTGCATATGCTGCTTGTCCATTTTGGACATCATACTGTCAGCTGTAAAAGTAAGGGCAATTTCTTGCCCAGTAGATAACTTTTGCCACAAAGAAAGACAACTCCATATGGAGTTTCTTCAATGACCACCATTTTCTCTGAAGTAAATTGGTGCTGCCATGAGGAGACAGGTCTCATTGTTATGAAAATGAAAAGAAATGACATTATTATAATATCTTTTTTGTATGTTCATTTTATTATGTTTCAATTAAAAATGTCTTTTATTCCATGAATACCCCTGCTTCCCCTTTCTTTTCTCACCCAATCCCTCCCAGTCAGCCTTCAGCCTCCCTCCTTCCAATCCACCCATCCCCTCCCCCGAAAGGGCAAGAAGTCCCAAAGTGGGTCAGCTCAGTGTGGCAAGCCAATACAGGCAAATCCAATTTCCTCATCCCAAAATCAAGACTAGGTTAGGTGTTCCTCTGCAGGGAATCAGCTTCAAGGTTCCAGTCCATGCACAGGAACACAGTCTGATCCCACCCTTTGAGGATCCACATGCTGCCCATGCCATTTGACTACGTTTGGAGGATCTAGCTCCTTTTCCTGATGGTCCCTCAGTGCCTGTTCTTGATTCAATGAGCTCCCCATGTAGCAGTTTCTGTGGGACTTCTCCTCATAATTACTATCCCTTTGCTCATCCATACTCTGCTCCCCTGTTCTAAGCTGGAACAAGAGCTCAGACCAGTGCCCAGCCATGGATATCTGCCTCTACCTCTACCCATTGTTGGATGTAGATTCTGTGAAGAAACTGAGGGTGATTATTCAATTGATTCTAAGAGAAGTACAGTTTAGGCACTCCCTCCATTTTTAGTTGGAGACATACCCAGGGACATCCTGTGAGTTCTTGGAGGTTTCCTTAGCAAACAATCCCTTTCCAAGCCCACACTGGCTTCCTCTATCAAGGTATGCATTTCTTTTTTCTCCCTCTTTGTTGATCCTCTCATGATTTGTTCCCACCTCTTCTTGGTGGAAACCCATTATTTCTATTTGCTAAGGAGATCTTCTCTATTTTTTTCTTCCTAGGGGAATTTCTAGATGTCTCTCTTAAGTTCCTTCTGATCCCAAGTAGTTCAAAAGTTGTGGTTTGCAGCTTGGGTACTCTTTGATTTTTGTCTAAAGTCCACTTATAAATGAGTACATCCCATGCCTATATTTATGGGCTTGTGGTACCTCACTCAGGAGGATATTCTCCAAATTTATCAATTTGCCTGAAAATTTTAGGATATTATTTTATTTTTATACTGAATAGTATTCCATTGTGTAGATGCACCACAGCATGTTAATCCATTCTTCAGTCAAGGGGCATGTAGGTTTTTTCTAGGTTCTTGTTATAAAGAATAATGTTGCTATAAACATAGATGAGCTAATGTCTTTGGGGTATAAATGGGCATCCTTTGGATATATGCCCAATAGTGGTATTGCTGGATCCTTGGAGAGATTGATTCCCAGTTTTCTGAGGAACCGCCATACTGCATTCTAGAGTGGCTGTACAAGTTTACACTCCCAGCAACAATGGAGGAGTGTTCCCCTTGCTCCACATCCTCTCCAGCACAGGCTGTCATCTGTGTTTTTGATCTTAGCCATTGTGACAGGTGTAAGGTGGCATCTCAAAAGTGTTTTGATCTTCATCTTTCTGATGGCTAAATATTTTGAGCAATTTTTGAGTGCCTTTCAACCTTTTGTAATTCTTCTGTTGAGAATTCCCTTTTTAGCTCTGAACCTCATTTTTAATTGGATTATTAGGTTTTGGGGCTCTAGTTTCTTGAATTCTCTATATATTTTAGAGATCAGTCTTATCTCAGATGTAGGTTTAGTAAAGATCTTTTCCCATTGTGTAGACTCTTGTTTTGTCTTATTGACTGTGTCCTTTGCCTTACGGAAGCTTCTAAGATTCAGGAGGTCCCATTTATTATTGATTGTTGTTCTTAGTGTCTGTGCTACTGGTATTATATTTAGGAAGTGGTCACCTGTATCAATGCATCGGAGGGAATTTCCTACTTTTTTTTTTCTATTAAGTTCAGTAGTTTATGTTGAGGTTGTTAATGTACTTGAATTTGAGTTTTATGCAGGGTGATAGGTTTGGATTTGTTTGCATTCTACATACTACCATCTACTTATACCAACATCATTTTTTGAAGATACTATCTTTCGTCCATTGAATATTTTTGACTCCTTGTCAAAAATATGGTGTTCATAAGTGTGTGGATTAATGTTGAGGTCTTCAATTTGATTCCATTGATAAACAAATATGTTTTTATGCCAGTATCAGGCTGTTTTTATTACAGTAGCTCTATAGTACATAGCTTGATGTCAGGGATGCTGATTTCTTGAAGTTATTTATTGAGCAGGATTGTTTTGACGATTCTGGTTTTATTGTAATTCCAGATGAAGTTGAGTCTTGTTCTTTCAAAGTCTGTAAAAAATTGTGTTAGAGTTTTGATGGGGATTGCATTGAATATGTAGATTGGTTTTGGTAAAGTTGTCATTTTACTATGTTGATCCTATATATCCAAGACCATGGGGTATCTTTCCATTTTCTGATATTCTCTTCAATATCTTTCTTCAGTGATTTAAAGTTTTTGTCAAACAAGTCTGATACTTTTTGGTTAAAGTTATACCAAGACATTTAATGCTAATTGTAGCCATTATAAAGGGTAATGTTTCCCATTTCTTTTTCAGCCCTTTTATCCTTAGTGTATAGGAGGACTATTGATTTCTTTGAGTTAATCGTGTACTCTGCTATTTTGCTGAAGGTGTTTATCAGCTGTAGGAGTTCCCTGGTAGAATTTTGGGGGTCACTTATGTATACAATCATATCATCTGCAAATAGAGATGGTTTGACTTCTTTCTTTCCAATATGTATCCCCTTAATCTCCTTTTGTTCTCTTATTGGTGTAGCTAAAAGTTTGAGAACTATATGGAATAGATAACGAGAGAGAGGACAGTCTTTCCTTGTTCCTGATTTTAGTGGGATTGCTTTGAGTGTTTTTAGCATTTAGTTTGATGTTGACTGTCATCTTGATGTATATTGTCTTTATTATATTTAGGTATTTTCCCTGTATCACCAATCTCTCTAGGACTTTTGTCATTAAGGAATGTTGGATTTTGTTATCAGGTTTTTCAGCATCTAATGAAATTTTCATATGTTTCTTTCCTTTCAATTTGTTTAAATTATAGATGACATTCACATTTCTTTGTATGTTGAACCATCTCTGCATCCCTGGGATGAAGCCTATTTGATCGTGGTAGATTATGTTTTTGATGTGTTGTTGGATTTTGTTTGCTAGAATTTTATTGAGTATTTTTGCATCAATGTTATGAGGGAGATTGGACTGTAATTCTCTTTCTGTGTTGCATCTTTGTGTGGCTTGGGGATGAGGGTGATTGTGGCCTCATTAAAAGAGTTAGACAATGTTCCTCAGTTTCTACTGTATGGAACAGTTTAAGGTATTAGTTCTTCTATGAATGTCTGTTAGAATTCTGCACTGAAACCATCTAGTCCTGGGCATTTTATACCTGGTAGACTTTTAATAACAGCTTCAATTTCCTTTGGGGTTAAAGGTCTGTTTGGGTTTTAGTCAGATCTTGATTTAATTTTGGTAAGGGGTACCTGTCCAGAAAGCTGTCCATTTCTTTTATATTTTCCATTTTAGTGGAGTATAGATTTACAAAGAATGACCTGATATTCTCTGGAAGTACTAGGTGTCTGTTGTTATGACCCTTTTTTCATTTCTGATTCTGTTAATATGGTTATTATCTCTCTGCTTCTTGGTTAGTTTGGATAAGGGTTTATCTATCTTGTTGATTTCTCAAAGAACCAACTATTTGATTAATTGATTCTTTGTATTTTTCTCTTTGTTTCTATTGTATTTATTTCAGCCCTAATTTTGATTATTTCTTGCCATCTACTCCTTGTAGGTGAGTTTGCTTCTAATTGTTCTAAAACCTTCAGCTGTGCTGTTAGGTCTCTTATGTGAGATTTCTCTAGGTTTTTCACATAGGCATCTAGTGCCATGACATTTCCTCTTAACACTGCTTTCATTGTATCCCATATGTATGTAAGTTGTAGATTCATTTTCAGTAGATTCTAGGAAGTCTTTGATTTCTTTCTTAATTTTTTAATTGACCCAGAGGTGGTTCAAGTGAGAGATGTTCAATTTCCATAAATTTGTAGGCTTTCTGTGATTTTTTTTTTGTTGTTTTTGTTGTTGAACTCTAGCTTTAGCCCATAGTTGTCTGATAGGATGTAAAAAGTTATTTCCATTTTTTTGTATCTATTGATACTTGCTTAATGACCAAGCATGTGGTCAATTTTAGAGAAAGTTCCATGGGGTGTTGAGAAATATGTATATTCCTTTGTGTCTTGATAGAAGGTTCAAAATATATCTATTAAGTCCATTTGGGCCATAACATGTTAGATCCCTTATTTCTCTGTTGAGTTTCTGTGTGGTTATTGACCTATCCAAGGGTGAAACTGGGGTTATTGAAGTCTCCCACTAATAGTTGGGTGTTATTCTGATTGGTTCTCCTTTTTAGATAATTTGGCCTTTTTCCTTTGCAGCTTTTAGTATTTTTTCTTTGTTCTGTAGTTTTAGTTGCTTGATTACCATATGGTGAGAGGGCTTGGAAGGGTGTATTCTATTTCATGTTCTGTAAGCTTCTTGTATCTTATAGGCATTTTGTTCTTTAGGTTGGTGAAGTTTTCTAGTGTAATTTGATTCCAATCAGGTTTTGTAATTTCAAGGTGCCCCAGATTTTCTGAACATTTTGTGTTATGACTTTTTTGTTTTAATGTTTCCCTAAAAGATGTATCTATTCCTACTATTGATTCCTCCACTCCACAGATTCTCTCTTCCATCTCTTCCATTCTGTTGTTATGCTTGCTTCTGTAGCTCCAGTTTCTTTCTTCAGGCTTCTTGGTTCCTTCTTTATTGCTTCTATTACTTTTTTTTTTTTTTTAGTTCCCCAAATGTTTCTTTCACCTTTTTCTTTTCTTTTTCTTGGTTTTCTTTTCTTTTTTTTTTCTTTTAGGGATTTTTTTTTAAATCTCTTCCAACTTTTTTGTTAGTATTTTCTTTATTTTTTAAGGAAATTTTTTTTTTTAATATTCTCTTTCAAAGCTTCTATTATCTCCATAAAGTTTTATTTAAGGTTGGTTCCTTCTGTTTCCTCTACATTATTATGCTCAGATCTTGATGTAGAACTACCAGCTTTTTTGTGATGGTGTCTTGTGGTTCTTTATATTGTTACATGTATTCTTGCACTGCTGTCTTCCCATTGCTTTCTTTGTTCACTTTTAGTCAGTTCTTAGTGGGCTGTTAGTCAGTTGTGAGCCCAGGGCCTGAGTGTCTCCAGTAATTGCAGGGGTGCTCTTAGTTGGCTGTAGGCCAAGGAGCTGTGTGTCTCCAGTTTTCATAAAGGATCATTCTTAGCTGGGTCTCAGTTTTCTCTAGTCAGCTGTGGATCAGGAGCTTCAGAGTCTCTAGTTGTCAAAGTGTGATGATGTAGATTGCAGTTTGAGCAGGGTTTGGCCCCTGGTATGTCCCTCCAGCTGTTCTTTGCTGTGGATTGAGCTTGTGTGGGGCTCTCCCAACTTTCTTTGATTTTGGACAGTGTTGGGTGTGATTAGGTTGCTGGGGGCTGTGTTCCCAGGCTGGGGTTTGGAGACCATGGTCTTCACTTGGCCCAAGGGCCAGGGTGCCACTTACCTCTTAGTCAGCAGTGGACCAGGAGTGAGGCTCTGGATCTCCTGTTGTCAATGTGTGATGACGCAGATTGTGGTTTGGGTGGGAGTTTGGCAGGTGGGATGTCCCACAAGCTGTGTTTTCATAGGGATTGGGCTTGGGGGGGGGGCTCTCACAGCTCTCTTTGGTTTAGGGAAGTGCTGGGTGTGTTTGGGGTGCCAGGGGCTGTGTTCCCGTGCAGAGGTTCATAGACCATGTTCTCTGCTCTGTTTTTGGAGGACTATTAATCTGAATATTCCATTGTTGAAATAAGTCTCATTCCCATAAATCCATGGCAATGTTAGTGACATATGGCTTTAATTTTCCTCTCTCCTTTTTGCACCACACATTCAAGCCATCTTGTATTGTTTTACCTGGGATAACATGCCAATTCCCCAAAACTAAACATTGACCACCAGCAGGCAACAATTGACATGCCACGATTCTCATAAAATTATTATTGCTGCCACCTCTGTGTCTACCAAACCTTTAAGAACATTATTTATTTGTATTTTTAATTTTGGCCTTTGTTCATTTTTAAAAATTTGTCAAAATATTTGCTTCATGATTTTTCCTGAATTTTTTATTCTCTTTTCTATTGCTGTTCCATTGTCCAGAGCACTATGGCTTTTTAGAATGAGCTTTGGGTTCTTCAATTGTTCTGGCAAGGTGCAGGATAAGACTGAACTATATTTAATAAAGGGCTTGTAAAGGCCTCCACAGCGCATTTTCCAAAGGCAAAAAGTTACCTTGTCTGTCCCTTGTGGACCTGGACTCATTGGTCCCAAAATCTCCCTTTGCCATAACTTCTGCATATTCCAGAAAAGAAGATGTTTTCTTAGGATTATTCCTAACAAAGATATTGTTTCTGGGAACGCCTTGTTTACAGTGACTTTTTTTTTTCCAGAGTTGTATGATTTGATTTAGGGGGATTATGTTTTCCATTGTAAATAATTGTCCCTGTCTATGAGCTTAATAAAAAGCACTGATTGGACAAAGGCAGACAGGAAGTGTTGGTGGGGCTACCAGACTAGGAGAACTCTGGGAACAGGAAAACCAGAGCAGAATGCATGAGAGAAGCCAGAAGAAGCAGAGGACAACTATGCTGCTCTGAGAAAACGTACCAAACTGCATGGCTGAACAGGATAAGAGTCATGGGTTAGATTAAGGGTAAAGAGTTAGCAACTTACATGCCTGGGCCATAGGCTGATCAGCCTAAAACTATTGTAAGCATCTTGTGTCTCTGAGGGACTATGGGTCTGCGGGCCTAACACTTGAGGCTAGGCCCGAAAGTCCGGGACAGAAACACCATTTGAGATTTTTATTTTTTAAACTTCTAGAAATAAGTTATAAGATTCCATATTAATTGTATCCTGCATCCAATCCTTCAAGGGGCATGATCTTGCCTTTAAAGGCCTAACTATCCTCTTGCATTGAGAGTTAGCAATTTGAAAAGCCAAAGATTCAATAATTATTCACTTAGCTTCTGAATCTGGTAGCATTCTATTCACTGATTCAGTTAATCTTTTGTAAGAAATCTATAAGGTTTATTTTGGCCCTTGGATCACTTTTATAAATGATTCAATTTTCCCTCTATATCTCCAGTTCTATCCCAAGAATTTAAGGCTATCATTTGACATAATCCAGGGTGTGGTAACGGCATACAGATTTTTGTCTATATTAGCATAATCTCCCTCCCCAATAAGTTGGTCTTGGGAGACTTCAAATCCTCTATCTGTTCTGCATTTTTCTGATCTTAGTTTCATCATTCCACCAGGTTCTCCACTGTAATTGTGGTCCAGCCTCCAAAACAATATTAACCATATCTGCCCAGTCATTAGGGTTTATTCTGTTATGAGGTGACCAGAAATTTAACATTTGCTTTACAAATGGTGAGTGCACACAATAGGTGACTATTGCTTCCTTTGGATCTCCTTAAATCTAATATTTGTACCAGAGCCCATTCAGTTTTACAGTTTCTATCATTTTGTAATTCCTAAGGTTGGCTGTTTGAAAAAGCCTTAGCCTTTTTCTCTGCAATCTTAAAAGGCAATGTTGAGACTGGCTCTTCAAATTGCTTCATCTGGGCTTGAATATTTCTTGGACCTGTTTTTACATGTTTTCCTAATATTTGTATCCTGCAACTCATATCCACCAACATGGCACTCATAAAAACAAATTTTTTAGTGCAAAAGTAATAATCAAAAAATTAGACACCATATTAATCACATCTACAATATTTATCTTCTTTGTGGGCTCCAGTTCCAAATCATCTAGAGTAATATCAAACAAAGACCAAGCCTTATTTCTCATTTCTAGTGTGGGAAAATTTTTTCTCTGTCTTAAAATAATGCCCTTTTTATGAAATCCCAATTTACTCACTTGCTGTCAATGACAATTCAGATGACTGTGAAATTGGGCAGCTACCAACTATAGTAGCAGCCCAAGGAAGAGGTCCAGAAAGGCAAATAAACTCCATCCCACAACCCACTAGGAGACGGAGATACTGTCCAAAAAAGTCACACAAACATGGAGAATATGTGTGGTGGGCTCTGAGTATGGCTGGAGACTAACTCTGAATGTTCACAAGCCACATGTAGCTCTGACCAGCAAATAGCTTTGTGTGTGTGTGTGTGTGTGTGTGTGTGTGTGTGTGTGTGTGTGTGTGTGTGTGTGAACTTGTGCCCCAAAAGTTGAGTGCCAAATATTACACAAATTATAGTTGATATATAATGAAAACCTAGAACCAGATATTAGTATTGGAGGAAAGCTAGACTATGAGAGGAAACAGGCCAGTCAGTTCTCATCCAGTCAACTTCTCAGTCCTAACAGGTCTTCAGTCTGACTGGTCAGTTTTACTGAATCCTCAATTTCTGCCTTCTCTTGCATTATTTATCTTTTCCCATTCTGCTGTTTACCATCTGGTTCTACTCTGTATCATCATCCTAGAGTTAGGATTAAAGGTATGAGATACCACTGCTTGGCTGTTAGGCCTTAAATTAAAAAAAAATCCAGTAAGATCTCTGTTTCCTGGGTGATGAGATTAAAGGTATGAGTCACCACTTGGTCATCCCAAGTGATGGGATTTAAGTTTATGGGTCACCACTCTCTGACCTTCATGACTTGACTGTGGGTGATTCTTTCCTGATGTTCTTGACTGATTTAGTAAATATACAATATACCACCACATATATATAGTCCATGAACATACCTAGTGTTCAAGAAAGACATAGAAGCGCATTAGATCTCCTGAACCAGGATTTACAGGTACTTCTGAGGCAACTGATATGGGCACTAAGAACCAAACGTGGGAGCTCCAAAGCAGCAGTACTATTCAGTCAAGTCTCCAGTTCCCAAAGATGTCATTATAGTGCAAAAAATGAAGATGGGCCTGCCCTTTTATTCCTTCTTCCTTCCATCATTTTCAGGTAATAAAAGTGAATGCTACTTGTACAGTAAAGTTATGGAGTGGATTTCAATTATTTTGTGAATAGGGATTAAATAAAAGCAAACATTCTACACATTGTTTATTATAATTGTTAACACAATTCTCCTGATGTGAATGACCCCAATAAATAACTTAGCTGAGTAGAAATGAGTGCATGTTATGCTAGGGAAAGTTTGACAATGTTATATATTTTTTAAATGATTTTTTTTTTTACATGAAAGTGTCTTGACTAAACATGTCTGAGAGTATTGAATTCCCTAGAACTGGACTTAGACAGTTGTGAGTTTCTATGTAGTTGCTTAGTCCTGTGGTTCATTCCAGATCCCCTTTTTGAAATTTTTGGAGAAAAGATCTGTCTTTATAACTAAGGCCCTCCTGGAATTCCCTCTCAGGTAATCAGCTCTAGCAGCATCTCATTTTCATAAAATATTCTGTCATTTGTTTGTGTTTATGAGAATATGATAAAAAAAAAAACAAGCACTCATTCCTCAGAATGAAGTAACATGACCCAAAAATTTATGACAATGTAAATATCAGTTTCATTTACAACTACATTTTATTATTCAAATTATTGTATTTCTGTATTCTTGGAATACAATATATTTCCAAATTGAAACAGACAATATGGTAACTAAGGAGTAGTTCTCCTCACCTTACTCAAACACCACTGAGATAGCTCAATGCTAAAAATGTATGTGGACTGCAACGCTTAACCTCATTTTTTAGGTTCATGGGATTTTCACCACTGTGAAATTATTTATGAATCTGAAAAATACAACATGGAAAGAATTTACTAGAGTGATTATATTCATTGGGTTTTAGTCAAGTATAATTTCTTTCAGGATTGTAAAGATGACTGTTCTATACAAAGTCTTTACCACAATTATTACATTCATGGGGTTTATCTTCAGTAAGAGTTATTTCTTTCATTGGAAGGACACTGTTACACACAAAGTCTCTACTGCATTGGTTCTATCCATAGGGTTTCTCTCCAGTATGACATCTTTCGTGACTCCGAAGATTACTTTTACATGCAAAAGTTTTATCACACTGATTACATTCATAGGGTTTCTCTCCAGTATGACATCTTTCATGACTCCGAAGATTAGTTTTACATCCAAAAGTTTTATCACACTGATTACATTCATAGGGTTTCTCTCCAGTATGACATCTTTCATGACTCCGAAGATTAGTTTTACATGCAAAAGTTTTATCACACTGATTACATTCATAGGGTTTCTCTCCAGTATGACATCTTTCATGCCTGTGAAGATTATTATTACGTGCAAAAGCTTTACCACATTGATTGCATTCATAGGGTTTTGTCCCAGTATGAATTCTTTCATGACTGAGAAGATTACCCTTTCTTGCAAAGGCTTTACCACATTGACTACATTCATAGACTTTCTCTTCTGTATGACTTGCTTTATGAATGAGAAAATTCTCCAGTGAAAAGGATTTAGCACTTTGATTGCATATATAGGGTTTCTGTACAGTGTGTCTTCTTTCATGACTAAGAAGATTACTCTTCTGTGCAAAGACTTTCCCACAATGGTTACACAGATAGGGTTTCTCTCCAGTATGAATTCTTTCATGATCACGAAGATTACTTTTCTGTGCAAAGGCTTTACTACACAAATTACATTCATAGGGTTTTTCTCTAGTATGGATTCTTTCATGACTGCGAAGCTCACTCTTTTGTGCAAAAGCTTTACCACACTGATTACAGGCATAGGGTTTCTCTCCAGTATGAATTCTTTCATGTCTGAGAAGCTTATCCTTGTGTGCAAAAGCTTTACCACATTGATTACATTCATAAGGTTTCTCTCCACTGTGAATTCTCTCATGCCTGTAAAGATTACTCTTCTGTATAAAGGCTTTACCACATTGATTACATTCAAAAGGTTTCTCTCCAGTATGGATTCTTTTATGGATTTGAAGGTAACTGGAACATGTAAAGGATTTATCACATTGAGTATATTCATAGAATTTCTCACCAGTATGAATTCTTTTATATATTTGAAGGTAACAAGGATTTGCAATGTCTTTATCAAATTGGTAATATTCGTACTTGTTCTCTCTAGCATGAATTCTATAAACTTTGTAAATACTATGATATGCAGAGACTATATCACTCTGATTAAATTCCTAGTGACAGATGATATACCTATCAAAGAAAGAATAACAAATAAAAGGTTTTCACAATTACAGCCACATAGTCTGTGACTCAAACATATAGTATATTGATTTAAGTTTCTACATCCCTTGTCTCTCATAAAGTACACTTCATACTAAACTATGGTAAGCTACTCACTACAAGTATAAGAGGAACACTAGCTTTAATATAGAAGATTTGTTTGTAAAAGACTTTGGATATACTCTAATCCACTTATCAACTTGTATATCTTAATGATAATTGACAGTTATACAACATGCTTCTCATATGGCTATAATTAAAAGTTTAACATCTGTTATACTTTTGTTTCCCTGTCTTCTCCATAAAGAAATACTTTCCAAACAGTCATCAGCTACCTAATATTGGAATACAAGATTTTGTGAGAATTTAATAACCATCAAACAGCTGTGCTTTATACTGTTGCTTTTCATTAAAAGTTCTGAATACATTAACATTTCTTCCAAAGTACATATGTATCCACATGCATGTGAAAATTACCTTCCATGTCTTCTAGAACCTTCACAATGTTCTTCAATATTATGGTCTTCCCATTTATAACCTAAAATACAATACCACAAAATTTAAGTGACATATTACTGAAAATTAGGCACAACTAAAATTACTCTCTTCCATGAATCTTTTTTACAATGCCTGATTTCTTTACTAGATTCTTCCCCTTTCACATAAAAAAATCACAGAAGGGCAACAATCTCTAAGAAAGACTTGTCCACTTAAGTTAAAAAGTGACAGAAAGCATACATTCCTACCTATAGAAGTGAGGTTCCAGTAGGTTTCCAGCATCACATCTTTGTAGAGACTCTTTTGGAAAGGATCTAGCAAAGCCCATTCTTCATGAGTGAAGGTCACATGCACATCCTCATAGGTCACTGCATCCTAAAGCATCCCATATATGTACATAATAGAAATGTTTAGACTACATTACAGATGTACAATTCATTGATAATATGCTTATATAAAATATAGTGCAATATATACTGATAGGGATCATAAAATATTAAATGCATTCACCAACACATTTTAAAAGGAAACAGAATAGGAAATTGAAAAATCATGCCTTCTATTTCTGTGCCCACAAAAGAGAGTAGACATTTCAGAAATGCCTAGTAATATATAGAGACTCATACTAACTGATTAATATATTTAGAATATATAAAGAAAACTTTATCAAAATTGTTAACTTCAAGGATAACATGGTGGGTGTTGCTAATCTTTAATCTGAAACCCCAGGAGGCAAAGATAGGTGATACTCTTTGATTTCCAAGCCAGCCTGGTATGTAGAGATTTCTAGTAATACAGAGATACATAGCAAGACCCTGTTTCAAACAAACAGAAAGTACTCAGAAATTCCTCCACACACTTAAAATGTTTACTCAACTTCTATGTTTCTCAATCATGAAGTGGAATGTCTTCTAGTAAACTATAAGGCTAGTAATTCCAAGGGAAACATGTATTTTAGTAAGTTACTGACTGAGAGAGAAAAGAATTCCCAAACACATTAGTTAATGCTGATAATTTAAAAAAAAAAACAAAAAAAAACCCCAATATTCAACACAATGGAGTATATAAAGATGTGCCAACAGACAAGATCACTGCTGTTTTTGAATAGGTACTAAATCAGTTCTCAGCACGCACTTGTGCCCTAGGGGATCTGAGTCTCTCTGGTCTCCACGGATATCAGGTATATACAGTGTGCACAGGTGTGTAGAAAGGAAAAACAATCATACATAGCAAAATTAAATTAATATTCTAATAAAGGGAAAGAATAAAGGCCCATAGTTGTACCTCTTGCATAGCATGCATGAATCCCTCATTCAATTCCTGTTTCATAAAGGGGTTAAGGATTACAATGCCTAAAATCACAGCACCTGAGAAGTGGAGATAGCAGGGTCAGAAACTGAAGGTCATTCTTTGGAACACAGAAAGTTTGAGGGCAGCCTGCAGTATATGACACTCTGCCTTTAGAAACAGAAACACAAAGAATCACAAAAGAAAAGCCTATGGGGTGCAAGTTACTAGAGTGCTATGAATGAAAAGACACAAAGCTGGAATATGTATCAATTGTATCCAGTTGACAGAAACGGCAACCTGGATATGGGAACTGAACTGTCTTTTATAAATTTCATGTGCACACTTTTCACTGAGCCATCTTCCCAACCCCTATAAATTGTTTATGTGCAGCACGGCTTAAGTTTCAGAGTGTTATGACCAGCAAAAGACGTATTTGTCTTGGAAGAAACTAGGAAGTCTAGGAAAAATAGAGAAATAGTGCTATATAAAACAATTCACTTCACTGTAAGAATCATTTGTTTAATAATACCTATAGATGAATTGGCTTTATATGTTAAATACCATCAGAATTTTTAAGTTTAACCCAAAACTGAAATGTATTCGTTTTCTGTCTCTAGAAAATTTAAAAAATTAGCACTGTGTGTATTTCTGTGATGTATTTGTGTGATATGTGTGTCAAGTTAGGCAACAGAGTGCACAAAAGTGCAGAGGGAGCAGTTGAAGATCAGAAGATAAAGTTTAGGAGTCAATTTCTCCCTCCACCAAGGGATGTGAACACTCATACCCTGTTAATTAAATGTACTAACTAAATCAAACTACAACACAGAGATATATGGCAACTTCATGAAGAAGGGAAAGAGAAAGTGAAAGTCTCTCAATGTACTACCCTTGCTTTTTTCATCTGTAGTTTTTCTTTGGGTTAACTGTTCTTGATAACTGAAATATGCCCCATAACATGCTTTTTGTGCTTAAAAGCTCATCCTGTAAAAGGCTCAGGCCTAAACTGGAATCCAAACGACCCAGTGTAGCAGCAGGCCAGTTAATAAAGACTTTCTATTGGCATAAAGCCATGTCCTAACAGTCTACTCTGGTGAATACCCACAACAAGTACCTCATGGAACTTTCTTCAAAATTGACCACATACTCAGAAACAAAGCAACACTATACAAACACAAGAAAACTGGAATAACTCCATGCATCCTATCAGACCACCACAAAATAAAGCTGGGTATCAACAAAATCAGAATTAGATTGCTTACAAATTCATGAAACCTGAATACCTCTCTAATGAATGAAAAATGGGTCACGATGAAAATAAGAGACTTTCTAGAAATAACCATTCAACAGATTGAGTGTTTTCTCAGGAAACCAGTTTATTACCCTTTCATTCAGGATCACATGATTTCATAGAACATGCACAAAATACAAAGAGATACTATGTCAAAATATTAATAAGCAATGTGTCTTAGTGACTGTTCTATTGCTGTGAAGAAGCACTATGATCAAGGCAACTCCTGTAATGCAAAGCTTTCAATTTTGAGATTGAATATAGTGACAAAGGGTCACTTAATTATCTCAAAAGACAATATCACCATCAGCAGGTATGAAACTGGATGTTAACTCCGGACACAGGCAGGTAGGCAGAAACACTTGTCTTGCACTGGTCTTTCCATTGACACTAGCAGTGGAGCGTTGTTCCCCTTGCTCTGCATCCTCTCCAGCATAGGCTATCGTCTGTGTTTTCTTTTTCATCTTTGCCATTCTAACAGGCATAAGAACATATCTCAAAGTTGTTTTGATCTGCATTTCTGATGGCTGAAGATGTTGAGCAATTCTTTAAATGTCTTTAAATCTATTTGCAATTCTTCTGTTGAGCTCCATCTTTTAATTGGATTATTTGGGAGTTTGCCTCTAGTTTCTAGAATTCACTATATATTTTAGATATCAGTCCTTGTCAGATATAGAGTTGGTGAAAATCTTTTCCTATTCTGTGGGGTGTCATTTTGTCTTTTTGACTGTGTCCTTTACCTTACCTTTACCTTCTCAATTTAATGATGTCCCACTTATTAATTGTTGTTCTTTGTGCTTGCGCTACTGGTGTTTAGGAAGTGGTCACATGTGCCAATGCATTCAAGGGTAATTCCACTATCTTTTCTATCGAATTCAGTGTAGCTATGTTTAATGTTGAGGTCTTTGAGCCACTTTTTGAGTTTTGCGCAGGGTGACAGATCTGGATATCTTCGCAATCTTCTACATACGACCATCCAGTTATACCAGCACCATTTGTTGAAGACAGTATCTTTTTTCCATTGCATATTTTTGGCCTCTTTGTTAAAAATGAGGTGTTCATAGGTGTGTGAATTAAGGTTAGTGTCTTCAATTCGATTCCATTCATTGTACAGGGAAATGGATGGATTCGGAGAGTATCATCGTAAGTGACATAACACAAGCCCAGAAAGATAGACATGGTAAGTACTCAGGCATAAGTGGATTTACACTTAAAGCAAAGAATATACAGGCTACAAACAACAACCCCTGAACAGCTTGGTATCAGAAGCAACTTAAGAAAGATGCCCAGGGAAGAGGAAACATAGAAGATCTCCTGAGTAAACTGGGATCATAAAGGGGAGTGAGCAAGAGGTGGGAACAAATCATGAGAGGAGATGGTTGAATGAGAAGAACAATGGAGAGGGAGGAAGAAAAGCAGCGTGATAGAAGGAGCCACTGTGGGTTAGAAAGAAACCTGGTGCTAAGGAAACTCCAAGAACCCACAAGAGGCTTCACAACTGTCAAATGGCATGAGCAGTTTGTGGAGCCTCTTGCAATAGGATCAGACTATGTTCCTGGTGCACAAACTGACATATTGGAGCCCATTCCCTACAGAGGAACGCCTAACCCAGCTTTAATACTGGGATGAGGGACTCAGACCTACCTCCACTGGATATGCCAGACTGAACTGACTCTCCATGGGACTTCTTGACCTCCCTGGGGTCAAGAAGGAATAGGGTGGGGAGAGGCTGATAGAGGACTGGGAGGGAATGGGAAGAGGGAGTGGAAGGGGGGCCGTAGTTCATATGGAATAAAAGCTTCATAAATTAATTTTTAAGACTTGCATTTTGGTCTTGTACCTTCTACCTATTCCCCTACTGGGCTTATTACGCAAAAGACAGACATTTTAAAATGAATATTTTTAGCTTATAAACACAGCAAAAAGTTGAAACCCCATATAAAATGTTTCTGAAATAATTATAAAAGATAGAATAAGACTTCATCATTGGTCAGCAATGAATCCAGCTGAGATTGTAGTATCTTATTCTGTCGAAATTATGCACTTGGGGGTAATTAATGAATGGCAAAGAGCCTGTAATAATTATTTAGGAGAAATGAACAACAAATACCCCAAAAGTAAAAGACTTCATTTTATAAAAAAGAACTGAATAAATACTTCCACGTATAGTAAAAAGAGCTATTTCTGAAGCTCTTATGTTTTGTACTGATGCAAATGAATTAGAACTGACTGGTTTTAAAGTATGAAACATAAGTAAAGTAATTCAAAGTCCATATGCTTCAGCTCAAAAATCAAAGTTCTGTGCCATTCTCATGGTTTTATAAGACTTTTATGAATCTCTTCATAGAATTACTGATTCTCAATATGCAGAAAAAGTTGTATTGCATATCAAAACTGCTGAAATTATTCATGAAATTCATAATTAACTATTATTTGTACAACCACAACAGACAATCTGAGAAAGAAATCGCTCACTATATGTTACCAACATTGGGTCTCATACTTGATTACTTGGGCCATTAGCAAAGGAAAGTGCACAAAATCAAGCAACTATTAATAGGAAATGTATTGAAAGCTTCAGAATGTCATTAAAAAGACATCATGTTCACATTAAAGGCTTAAAGAAAAACAATCTCTGTAACCTGATAGGAAGCTAAAAACATTATATTATTTAAAAAGTCCTAATTGTTCTTTGTATGATCAAATTCATTTATCTGATGGAAGGAATTCTAAGGGCATTCAAAGAAATAAAATGCAATGAATGGAGGTATTTCATTCAGCAGAATTTGGAAAATTAAAATATATGCATCATACTATTGAGACATACTCTGTATTTCAGTGAGCATCTGCCCTAAGTTCTAAAAAAGGCGGATTTTATAATTACACATGTATTAGACACAATGGCTCCAATGGGTAAACTGATAGAAATTAAAACTGATAATTCTCCTGTTATGCTTCTATTAAAGAGGAACGAATGTTTTCCTGTTATAACATAAAATACATTAAAGGAATTCCAAATCCTACAGGAGAAGCAAGTGTTGAAAGATGTAACCAAACTCTCAAAATTAGAGATACTTTTAAAATAATAGGGGGATATGACGATTTCCAGAGATAGATTATATAATGCTTTACTAATTTTAGATGTTTTAGATGCTAATTAAATGGGGACAACGGCTGCCTTTCAGCATAGAAAATTACTATGATTTTCTTACCTTATTTGATTTAGCCTGTGTTCTACAAGGATGCTTTGACTTCAGAATGGAAAATGGGAAAAGTGTTGCAATGGGATCAAGGGTAGTCTTATGTTTCTGCAGGAGATGAGAAGTTATGGATATCATCAAAGAGCAAGAGAAGACTCTTGGATGCCTTTGCTGCTGATCTGAATAACACAACTCTTAGCAGAAAGATACAGAAAGTCCTTGAAGCAGGCAGCTGACCCTTCTTCATGGGAGACATCTTAAGAAACAGACTGAAGGAGAAGTAATAGATCCACTGGCCAAAGAACTTCTGAGTGCTACAACACTCTCCCTTGCTATGCTGCCGGTTGTAACTGTATGGTTATTGGGGATTAATCATTCTCATTGGGCTCATATTCCCAGTCCTGAAATTAACAAAAGGGTAAATTGGGGAGATATCAAAATTTCTGTTGTGGTCAATGAATCCTCTTGGCTACCCAGTCCTTATGATCACAGAGAACCTAATAAGCATGAGGAGGAAGCTAAGTAGAGTATAAATTACACTGAGGAGTACAAGAAATTCTTATTTGTGTACACTGAGGAGTACAGGAAATTCTTATTTGTGTAAGTAATGGAACTCACGGTCTAAAGAAAACTTTTCTAACTTGGTTGTCCACACTTAATAATACTACCAGGATTTTCACAATAAATTTTATATGCTTCATGCATCTGGTTTTAGAGGACAGGAGATGAATGCTACTAGGTCCATAAATCTACTATCCTGAGAGATATAGGTTTCCAGCAAGGAACATGACTGGTTGGCAACCATGTAAAAGTGGAAAACCTCTAGTGCTTATTAAAATCACCCAAGGGGACATCAATTGGAGCTCTTACAGCTTCCCTTAAGGAAAATATTCTCACACAGTTAAGATGACTATAATATAGTTTTAATGTAATTGTGGAAATTAGCTCCACTGTTGTTGATCCTATCCAATGGCATGGAGTTGAGATGTCAGGTTCAATGTTACTATTTGGCAATTCAATCCAGACTAACTTGTCAAAATTGGCAAGTAAGTACCTTATACCCTCTTAGATTATGGAAAGTTAAATGTGTCTGATGGTAAATATACTTTGTCCTTTAAATTGAATCAGACACCTTTGCAGCATGTATACCAACCAGTACCTTATATTTTATTGAATGGGCCTATACAATGGACCTTAATAACTATAGTAGTACTTGTAAACACTGTACTCTTCATACCTGCATTAATGCTAGTATGCTATGGGATGTCACTTCTGAAGTTTTATATATTATTCAAGCAAGGACTGAAGTCTGGATCCCACTGAAACTGTCGAAGCCATGGCAAGACTCACTTGTGCTAACTGTAGTCTGGAAACTCACTGAAGAGTATTAAGAATATTGGATAACTGGCCTGGATATTACTGTTGCTATAGAAATTACTGCATTGACGGTGACTGAAGTAATAGTGAGAGTGGCCCTTTGTAAAGAAACTGCTCAATTTGTTATAGAATGGCATCAACATTCTGGAGACCTTTGGGCTCAACGATGAAAATAGATCATGGGATAGTTAATGAAATAGCTAGCTTGTGAAAAGCTGTGTTACTTTTAGATCAGTGAGAGAGTTTAAAGGAACAAATTAGACTGAAGTGGAACAGCTTATTGTAGTACACCTTCAAAGTTTAATGACAGTTAGTATGATTGCCAAAGGTTAATTACATTTGTTGAGTGACATTTTTCTCAAATAATTTATAAATTATTTAAAAAAATAGGGAAACCTTTTTAAATAAGTTACCTGACCTATCTGGAATGGATGTTACAGAACATCTTGCAGACACCATCCCTTCATTTAATCCTAGGGATGATTTTAATAGGCTTCTCATCTTAGCAACTGTTATACTTGCTTTCACTTAAATTTTTGTACTGGCTTTCAAATGTATTTTGATTTATATACAACAATGAGGAAGCATGAAAGAGCAAAGGCTGCTTCACTGCATGACTGCATAATCTTCAATGCAGTTATGTGGCATAAACAAAAGGAGGGTATTATTTATAGGGACTTAGCAAACTGTATCTGTGGTAGACATCAGGATAGATAGTTTTCATTGTAACTACAGTAATTGGGAGAGTGAATAGTTCTTTTCTAGAAATACTTGACCTTGAAGAATTGTTGTGGAAAACAGTAAAGAATATTTGTGGAAAATAGTAATTGTTTCCCAAGATTTGTAGAATTGTCTTTCTGTAGTCTCGGCATGATTTGGGTTACAAGATGCCTCTGGCATATCCAAGGCTCCTGGATTATTGCATATTGTAAAAGTTACACAGTAAAGGACTAATGCCAAGAGGGCCTGTGACCCTTTGCTTTACAAAGACATATAAGACTTTGGTGTTAAGAACCACTTTACCAAAGAAACAACTTGGTGTAAAAATAAATATGCCTCTACAACTGTTTGGGGTTCAGTTGATCAGAGAAGCTGACATTTCCAACTCCCACAGTCCTTAAATTTTCATCTTAGAGTGACCTCTTTCTTCAACTGATCCACGCAACACAAAACACACTGACAGAGGCAAACACATCCTATAGAATTCCAAAAGCCTAACTCAAAAAAGTAAATTCAAAATATATATTTGTCCATTTCTACTCCAGAATATCACTTGTCATATAGCCAAGGTGTGTTTAAACTCATAATCTTTCTCCTTCAGCCTGCCAAGTATATTTCACGCCTGTGTGAACATGCCAGGTAAAAATGATGAAGTAATCAGACCAAGAACAGAAGTCAAGCCTTGAACTGATTGCTCACAAATCTGACTGTGATATGGGATGTGCTGCCACTGTTTGGATAGTTAGTGGAGAAACAGATCTGGACAGCAAAGAAGGTTATTTTCTGTTTTTCGAAGGGGGGGGGTTCTGATTATCTTAGGATTTCTATGGCTGTGATAAACACCATGACCAACAGCAACTGGGTAAGAAAGGGTTTATTTGGCCACAAGTTCATTGTCCATAATTATAGGAAGTAAAGAGAAATTCAAGAAACCCAGGAACCTAAAGGCAGGAGCAGATGGGAAGAATTCATGGAGGGATGCTGCTTATGGACTTACCTTCCTATAGAACCCAGGCCCACCAGCACATCCATAATGGGCTAGGTCCTCTCTCTCTCAATCATTAGTTAAGAAACCACCATAAAGCATGCTTCTCCCTGGCCGTACGGCCCCTCCTCTCAGATGACTGACTTGTGACCAGGTGACACAAGGCTATCTAGTGCAGGACTGAAACCCAGATGAGTGACCTCTGAAGTGGAGAAGAGCAGACAGGAGCTGCCAGAGCCTATGTCGTGTTACAGTTACCTCTTGGAGATACAGGGGTAGGCATCCTCCTGTCAGCACTTCTGTTGGATTAGGAAATCCTGACTGTTACTCCAACAGGAAATGTTTAAACAACATATCAAGATGACTAACTGCTATGTGTCTGCAATACAAGCATGCAAGCTAGCCTGGGCTACACAGTGAGGTACAGAAGATCAGTGGACACATAGAAGGACCCTATCTGTTTATGTGAGGTATTGCAATGGAACCCAGAAATTTGTAATATCCGGTCCAGTGCTCTACCCCTGAGCAAACACAGCACCCTGGTCTGCATGCTTGGAGACTTAAGTACAGCAAAGACTTGCAAGCCCACTTGTAGATATTCTCTTTCCATGGGTCATGTCATCTTTTGTTCTTTTGGTGTTGGAGACAAAGTCCCCTCGTGTAGGACTGACTGATCTGGAACTCTATGTGAACACCAGACTACAGCCGTTCTCATCATTCTGCTTCTGCCTGAGTCTTGCTATTACATTTGTGCATCACCAACCACAGATGTTACTTTTTGGGATGACAGGGTGTCCAGCAGTCCAGGTGGACCTCAGATTCAGGAAACTACTGAGGTTAGCCTTGCATGTTTTCCCTACCAACATACATCCACCTGGTGGAGACATTTTAATAGTAAACACTGAGGCATCATCAAATGCACTGTGAATATCAGCTCTGGAGGATATAACAACAGGTATGGATTATGTCATCTTTTGTCCTTAATACTTTGGGGAGGAACTGGGACCTACTTAAACTGGATATGCCAGACTGAACTGACCCACCATGGGACTTTTGCCCTCCTTGGGGAATGGATGAGGGGATAAAAGGGAGGGGGGGCAGAGGGAAGAGTGGGAGTGACTGGAAGCAGGGAAGGGAGGAAGAGCAAGAGTAGATATGGAAAAAAGTTAACTGTAAGGTGATACATAAAATAAAATAAGGTTTTTAAATTCTTAATGTTCTCCTTAATAAAGTAATACATCAACCACTAAGACATCCTTTCAATGGACATTACCAATTGATAAATCCTTCGCAAAGAATAAAATCTAAGCTTCATACAATGTAAAAAAACGGAACGGGAGGGGCTGTGAGGAAAACAGCATAGTGCAGGAAACAGATATCAGATGTTATGTACTTTGAATCTTAACTGAGGGTTTAAGTTCCTACAAGTCAAAATTTACGGTATGCTCTCTATATTTTTAATTAAAAACACACAACCCAAGCATTTGTAAGTACACAATGTATATATTTGTAATATAAAATATTTTATGTATAGACATCGAAAGGACAATTCTTAGCTTCAAATGGGGAAAACAAAACAGGATAGCTATTGTAATTCTGAACAATAAAAGAACCACTGAGGATCACAGCACTGCAGACTGCATTAGAACTAGAGGAATAGTAATACAAACCGCAGTGTATTGGCATAAAAACAAACACATCGAATGACGAAATCAAACTGAAATCAAACTGAAGACCCACACATGAACCCACACTTCTACAAATATCTTGTTTTTGATGAAGAAGCAGAAATACAGCCTGGAAAACAGACAGCATCTTCTATGAATGGTGTTGGTCAAACAGGATGTCTGCATGCACAAGAATACAAATAGGTCTATACTCATCATAGGAGACTCTGTGACCATGCCCTGTGTAAAATGTTAGCTGCTAAGTGCTATATGCTCACACACAAGTCACAGGAAATGCTCAGTCTCTCAATCCCCTTAGTGATGGAAGTGCATCCCAGTTTGCACTTATCAACATGAGAGAGCTGCCCAATTGGAAACTTCAGTGACTCACTGATATGGGACTACCTTTCTGTATGCTGTGAATAGCAATCTTTAAATAAAGGAGCTGTTTTGGCCCATGACAAGCACCATAGAAAAAGTAGGAGGAGGAATCAGAATAGGTAGGAGGAGTAGGGCAGAGTCAGACAGAAGGAGCCAGAAACTCAAAGGATCAATATGTAAGGAACACAGGTGAGTCACGGGCCACGTGGAAGACAGATTAATAAAAACGGGTTGAGTTAAGATATAAAAACTAGCTAACAAGGTGCCTAAGCCATAGGCCAAACAGCATGAACTTAATATAAGTGTCTGAGTCATTTATGAGGCCTAAACAGCAGTGGGCAGCTAAGAGGTCTGGGGCTGCAGGTCTGTGAGTCTGGGCCTGTGGCTGCCCAAGGCCGTGAAAGTACATTGTAACCGATGGTGCCCAATGAACCTGGGGCAAAAATCCACTTAAAGCCTGAGAAAGTTTTAAAAAGGGTTTTAGCACAGAGACTGAGCCAAAAAAGCTCCCAAATTGTGTATATGAAGCAGGTCATTGTACAGAGAAAGCATGGCATCCAGTCACATTCAAAATGGCGCCGGCAGTCTGGCAGCAGGTGTGTAAGCTGCAATCAGGCCAGTTCCTGAAATCTCACAGAAGACTCAGTAGCATATTATTGGTTTAAGGTTTCTGCTTATTTTGAACAAAAAAGAAACAAAGACGAATACTTAGTAGCAGCATTTTCCTGGGTCTGTTCTGTTTGCTGGCCACAAACAGACCTGGTCCCTTTAAGAGAACTTACTGATTCAGATTTATCTGCAAAAACTATGCAGCTCTTTAAGAGACTGTATTTTAAAAGCTCTTATGTTTAGAAGATGACTAAGGATTCACAATAAAATATTCAGATGAAAAGAAAAACCTGTAAATGGGTTATAATGTGTGTAAAAGGAACATAGGCTTCAGAGAGAAAAGAAAGACAAAGTCTTTAAAAAAATAAAATAATAAAAATATAGTAAGCCACGTAAAAATAGCAAGTAGATACAAAATCTGGATTTTGGTTGTTATTGTGTTTTCTTTTAATTTTTTAAATGCTAATGAGCTAACTGCAGAAAGACATTGGATTGAAAATGCAAAGGCTATTAAGTTAAACAAGAATATATATAAAGGTATTTTGATTTTAAATTTATGTCTAAGGATTTATTGCTTTAGAAGAGTTCTGCTTTTGTTTCCACAGAAGATGAGAACTTGTAGATTGTTTCCAGGCAAATGTGGTTTCATCAACCAAGACCCCATGAATAAACCTCTGATGGGAAGAGATGGCCATATCAGCTTCAGGGCTGCAGACTATGATCCAGTCTCAGGAACCCATGAGATTTTCAACACCCCTTAATCAACAAGAAGTAGTAATAGAAAACTACACCTAAATTCCCAAAATATTGTTTATAAATGTTTGTTTTCATTATAAATGGTTAATAGTCATAATTAATCTCTTTGTAAAAAGAAAAGGGGATATGGTATAGGAATAATTTTTAAAAAATTAGATTATTGTATTTACTTAGATCAAAAAATCAACTGTTAATCTCAAAATGTTTGCATTGATGTAGATTTGGTTTATTGATACAAATTTAAGGTCAATTCTCTTATGCTGCATTTTTCTACTCTTGTTTAAGATATGATGATTACATAACTGACTTAAAGTTGTAATGTATAAATAAGAAATGCATGTTAGTTAGATTTTTAGGTATACAAAGATATATTTCAATTAGATAGATAATCTTCAAAGACTTCTAAGACGTACAGAATATGGCATTTAAATGTTTTAAGAACTTATACTTTACTGGACAGTGAGACAGGTCTGCTCCTGGCAGCACCAATTTATTTCAAGAGAAAACTGGGCATCAATGAAACTCCATATAGAGATTAGCTTCTTTGTGGCATTGGTTAGCCACTGGACATGAACCTGTTTTTACATTGACTGCTTGACAGTATGCTGTTAAAACTGGACATGCAGGTTCCATAGGAAGGTGACCTCTAAACCTTGGTAGAACAAGCCGAGATGGTCATTCAGGTTCCTGCTTTGCAGAGAAAACTGTCAGACATTCTTCAGGACTCCAGTAGAAGCAACTGATGAACTGTGCCAGAATGGGCAGAGCAGATTTCCTGCTTGACTGAACTGAAAAGAGACTCTGGGCCTGTAGGCTGAAGATTGATGCCCCAACTTTATAAAGGAACTTTCAGTGACTGTCCAGGCAGCTAGGTGTCATATCTGTCATTTCTAGATTTTCTTGCACCTCCGGTTTACTTCGGTAAATATATCCTTCTGTGGTCTTTGACATAGTTAAAGATTAGATAGTTATAGATATAGTTTTTCTTAGTCATTTAAAAGATATATTAGATATTAAACTTTAGATTCATACAGATAAGGTTGATAAGAGTATTTTCTTTAGCTTTGCTAAATACAAATAGACTATATGTTGTAACTATGATTGTTGATCGCTAGCTGTTTTGTTATATGTAATTTCCCTTTGTTAAAATTGAAGCCTTCCTTTTTTATTAGACAGAAAGGGGGAAGTGATGTGAGAATGCCTTTCTATATGCTGTGAATAGCAATCTTTAAATAAAAGAGCTGTTTTGGCCCATGACAGGCACCATAGGAAAAGTAGGAGGAGGCATCAGAATAGGTAGGAGGAGCAGGGTGGAGTCAACAGAAGGAGCTAGAAGCCCAAAGGATCAACATGTAAGGAGAGACAGACCAAGCCTGAAGCCCAAAGGAGCAACATGTAAGGAACACAGGTGAGCCACGGGCCACGTGGAAGACAGATTAATAAAAACGGGTTGAGTTAAGATATAAAAACTAGCTAACAAGGTGCCTGAACCATAGGCCAAACAGCATGAACTTAATATAAGTGTCTGAGTCATTTATGAGGCCTAAACAGCAGTGGGCAGCTAAGAGGTCTGGGGCTGCAGGTCTGTGAGTCTGGGCCTTTGTCTGCCCGAGACCGAGAAAAAACAGCTCACCTAACCTCCTCAAATTGTATACAGACCACTTTGATTCTCCTTCATTCACATGATATGTATGAATTAATACATACTGGGAAAGTACGCAGAAAGACACTCCACTGCCCAATCAGATCCTTCCTTGTGACAGACAAACCTACAGGTCAAGGACTTAAAACACCTCTAATCTAGCTATTTCCTAGCCTATGTTTCCCAGAAATGAACACAATAAATTATTCCTTCTATTCCAGTCTCAGTGGAGAAGCTATGTTCAACACAAATACTTCTCCTGTTAGTGCAATGGACAGCCCACTCTGTGACTCAGATGGGTAGTTTTAGAAGTGTGCGATGCTACAAACCTTTAGTCAAGAACTGAGGAGGTTGAGTCAAGAGGACAACAGAGTCAATGCCCTGTGGGCCTAAACACTTAGACCAAGGTAAAGAAAGTCAACATAGCAAACCTTATACCAATATAAGCTGGAAGGTGAAACTCTTCTAAAATTCATGTGCTTCACAGTGAGAAATCTTGCCACACACATAGAGATTAATTAAGAAAACTCTCTTCAGTAATTACAAGTCAGCAACTTAACCAAATAGACAGAGGAGCTGACCAGGGACAGGTTTCCTAACTCGTACACACCATAAACTCCTGCACTGCACATGTGCTGTCAACCTGGAGAAATTCTGCTTACATTCCTCCTGCTATCACGCCTTGCTTAGTCTGCTCCTTATACAACTGCTGGTCACCTGCCCAGGGTGGCACCCAGCACAGTAGGACGGGCCCTACCACATCAACCACTAATCAAGAACACACCTACAGGTTTACCTGCACATCAGTGTGACTCTCCCTTGTGCCAAGCTGACCAAACCTAACCAGCACACCTACTGAGTCATCTCCCCAACTCCAAGGACAGATTGTGAAAACCTCAACTCTCTTCACACTTGCTTTTCAGTAAACACTTGAGCACGCACACACATGAAGTTCTGAAAATCTGTCAAGTGTAGGACTGGAGAGATCACTCAGCAGCTACCACCACTTAACGCTCATGTAGAAGTCCTGGGTCGGTTCCCAGCACTAACATGGTGGCACACAATCATCCCTAGATGCTGATGCAGGAGATCTGATGCCTCCTGTCTTCTGTGGGCAGAAAACACACATGTGTGAACATACACATATGCAAGCAAATCACTCTTATAAATGAAATAAAGCAATATAGAAAAACAAAACACATTCCCTCATATCTCATATATTTCATCATAGATAAATATAGCCAGAAATACCCACAAATCTGACAAATATCTATATCAAAACTATACCTTTGCAATTAAAGAATTCAAGAAACTTGGTCAAAGGAGATAAATTCCATGATTGTAAACAGGAAGCCTAAATATTAGTTCAGTGCAGACTTTGAACTATAGACTCTGCAACAATCCAATAAAAAGTCAGGCAATTTTTATTATCAACAGAAAGTGATGACAAAAAGTCATGAATAAAAAAATGATCAGCACAAGATTAGGTAAACAGCACACACAGAGACATCATCTGACTTTAAAACGTAACACACAACTGCAATAAGACTGTACTGCCTCGGGAAGAATAGAGATCAAAACCTTACTAACAAAATCACAATTAAAACAGCGTCGATTTGAACACAAGAGTCCAGGAACCCCGGACACATGACTGGACCAGCAGGCCCTCTACATGCAGAAGTGTCAATGACACACTTATGCCCTGCACAGAATTAACTGCAGACGGATCCTACACCTGAACGTCACTGCCAAGTGCAGAACTTCTACACGTTACAGAAAGTAGGTCTCTGTCACTCAGCAAATCCGCCTTTCAGGGCGAGGATGCTAAGGGCGCATGCGCGCACCGTGCGTTCACAATAAGGAACTGTCCACGCACAGTACCCACCCCCGTGCTCTTTGCAGCCCCGGCCGCAATCCGCAGGCGGAGGCTGCAGGACCCGGGAGCTGAAAGGACAGCATGGACCTCACGGACCTCACGGGGCGCGGGTCTGCCCGCCGGTCCCCACAGCCCCGGAGGACCCCACCCGGCTCCCCGGCTCCTCCCCACGTGCGGACGGCGGCCCCTCGCTCACCATGGCGGGTTCCGAGCTCGTCTCTCTCCGGAACACGAGCTCCCTCCTGAGCCCGGAGACACCGGTTTGCAGGATGGCGGACCGGAAGTGCCCTCCCTTGTCCGTACTGACAGTCGGATTGAGAGGACTGATTGGTTACTGAGTGCAGAGTGACTCTCCCAGGGCCGACTGTTATGAAGGGACACAGCACAGTGTGGTTCCCAGCCCTGACTTCCACCTCAGGCACGGAACTGTCCCAAGCCCTGCAGAGACTGGCATTGCAGCAGAACGTGAGTCTGAACTGCAGATCGTTCCTGCGCTTTTCCTGCACTTAGCAGTCGCTTCCTCCTCCTCCCCCTGGGTGTTAGGTCTCCAACCTGCACCAAAAGGCTGAGGTGCCTATTTAACATATTGAAGCAGACACAGGATGTCTGGTTCTCACTGCCTCCCTCAGGCCCTACCTGATTTAGGGTTTGGTTGCCATGCCCCGCCCCCTACTCAGAACTTCTCTGGCCTAGGATCTAAGGGACCCTTCCATGTATAATCCAACTATTCTGATGACACGGGTTTTCTTTTTGTTTCGTTCCATCCACTCTTTCCTTCCTGACTGCTCTGTCTGCCTCTTCCCCCAATCCTACCTCATCTCACAGGACTCAGGGTCATGTCCACTCTGGACTCTCCCAGATGTTCCCACTCTCCCTTCACCCTTTTATCAACAACAAACACTCTCATGTCCTTTCCTATTCTTTAAATTTGTTTCTTTTTTTATTTTCTAGTTTTCATTCACAGCATTCCTAAAATACACAGACGTTACCTAATGCGTAGTGGAGTGATTTCCCTGACTCCAGCCAAAATGATGTCCAGCCCATCCGGGTCAAATCTAAACCAGCTAATTGACATTCACCAGGCATCAAAACTTCCAATAAGGCTCACCTAGGATTGCTCACACTTCTCTCAGCTGCATATGGTAAACAAAACATGCACACTTGCCCAGCCTTCTGTGTGACCCTGGAGTACCATGCCAGCACTGGGGAGGTGGAGGCAGGACATCAGAAGTTTAAAGCAGCTGAATCTAAGACGCAAAACACCCAAAATTTGGGTCCTGAAGGGGAGGTGACCAAGGAGGTCCCAGTAGGTCTTGCATGAGCTGATGGCTCATGCTAAGAATGTTTAAGAACTACAGCTATAATACACTATTTGTAGAGCAGAATGGGACAGTCAGCAGAAGCTAAATTGAGCTATATTGTTAAGAGGAAGTCAGGACACCTCAGACAAGAGTTCACAGTGGGCATAAGACATGACAGCCTCTCAGGCTGAAGAGCCCCATTCTCTTGACTTCTTCAACAAATTCACTCAGGTACTGGAGCAGACCCGGAAAGTCTGTCCTTGAACAAAGGCAGAGGACTAGTGTTCTTTAGAGCTTTCATCAGGGCATCTGAGAAAACCCTCGTAAAGGCTCATTTCCAACTAAGTAAAAACACATATGAAGCTGAAAACACAGGGATCAATGGGAAATGTAGGTCTTAGAAAAAACACAAGTATAGATTGGAGATGAAATAGACATAATAGTGACTTAGAAAATAATAATACCAAAAGTTACTTTTAAAAGAATTGACACACCTTACGTGCATTACTATTAAAAGAAGACAGATTCAAATTGCTCAGTTCCCGTGTGATTTCTGAAGTGAGTGTGATGCTGCAGCTCTGAAAGGAGTAGGCAGAAGCCTCACAAATTTAAGGCCTGGTATGGCTACAGACTAAGTTGACAAAATAGCATTGTGTTTATAAGTCACTGGAGAGATGCTGGAGAAGCATGGAAGAACTCTAAACCGAGTACCCAGTATTCTCTACCCCCAAATGGAAAAGAGCAACTACAAACAAAATACTGAAATAGGTGGGTTAGTAGGCGGTGCTGTGACAGGAACCAGCTGGTTCGCTCTGTGAGTAAAGGCACTTGCAACCAAGTCTGACAGCACGATGTCAGTCTAGGAGAGAAGGCACGTCTCCAACTTGCCCTCTGACGTTCACTCACGTGCTGTGGCACGTGTATTCACACACGTGTCTCAGTGTCCATAGTTCAGAATTTGTTTTTAAAAACTGAAAACAAGAAAACAAAAAAATGCACCAAAAAAAAAAAAAATCACTCCCCTCAAAATAGCTAGCTATGGGTCCTTTAACCACTTACCAAAATAGAGCCCCTTCACCACACTGCCAAAGTAAGTGTCTGGACTGGCAAACCATCTGCCCCCAAGTCCTTTGTAGCACTAGGGAAGCCTGCAGAGTGAAGTGAGCTCCTACCATCCCAACTAGAACAGTAAGTGTGGTATATTAAAACTTCGTTGGAACCAGCCACTCTCTGGGTCAGACTTCAACTCTGGGAGTTGAAGACTCATTTCTGGGCACTACTCAGGTTTACTATGAAACTGAGAAAGGACAAAGAAATCTTGTCAGTTTCACATCCAGCAATCCGTACCTGAGACCACCTGTGGGAAAAGTGCTATGATTTTCATTTTTGTAAAAAGAAATTTTGACTAAAAATACGCACAAATTTCTGCAATCTCTTAAGAAATTATTCTGTGGAAAAGGACCACTGATATAAATACAGAATTTTAGTTAACTAAAGCCTACAGGATCAAAGTACTTTTATTTAGTCACTTCATATTTAGTATAGAGCTTCTTAATATTCTGATGACTAAATTATACATGTTATATAGCACACTTGAAGTATAAGGCTACAGATTTTTTCTCAATTTGCATCATTAATAAAATTAAGTAAGTCTTATTAAGAATAAGTATTTTACATCATGATCCTATTGGGCTTTTGTCAGGGTCTGACTCTGTAGCCCTGACTTGTTGGAAAGTCATTATGCAGAACTGAGTGGCCTAAAAATCTTAAGGATCAATTTGCCTCTCCTCCAGAGTGCTACAATTAAATGTCTGGACCACCATGCCAGACATATATTAATTCTGCACACATTTACTCATTAAATAAACTGAAGGTTAGTGTAACACACAGTTGTACTCTGTATTGAGCATACTTTGGCAGGAAAATAACTGAAGTTTAGGCCATCTTGGGTTATATTCAAGACCCTCTCAGAACAAATTGAAAAGCACACTCTGGCTTTGACACCCTAGAAATTGTTAACCTTAATGTCAATCTTTGTCTTGGAGTACACATAAGACTAGGGCACCCTGGCCTCTATTCCCAAGTCTACAGTCCAATTTTCGACATTGCTGCCGTGAATCTGTGGCAGTGTTGAAGCAGCAGCCAGAAGCAGTAGAATGACAAGAAGAATCCCTTTCCAGCTACTGTACTGTTATCATCCACTGCTTTGTGGCAGAGTTTTATCCTGTGTCCTGCTTGAGGCCTTCCATTGAGAATTCTTTAAAGCCACACTGACATATGAATGGCACATTCAGTCTGGCATAATATATGATTTCTGGCTCAGGTAAACTAATTTCCCAAGGCTACTCTGCTTATACCTGACCTTGGAAGCTAGCAGTTACAGTCCCATACAAATAGTGATTACCTAAGGGTTGGACAATCACTGATAGCCCATGGATAGACCTGATGTGCATGTGGTACTATTATCACAATTTATAAGCAATTGCTACAAAGACTGGAAAGCACCTGATAGAGACTGAATTGACTTTTTTTTCTAAGATGACACTACTGAGGTCACATATCTTTCATGACACCAAACATCTGGAAATTTCAAAGCACAAGATTGTTTATTTACATCATCTTACTTGTGAATATAAAGACAGAAATGAGTCTTTCCACTTATCTTCAGAGACATGAAAATAAGATATAGGAAATGGAAGCAATAAAGTTTAGCCGTGGATTAAATGTTAAAGCAGCACAGATATCTTCAAAGACATAACAAGCAATAATAAAGAGGATATCAATGAATATAATCAATATGGTAAATGCTTTAGCTCTGCTTCCTCTTCACAGTTACACAAAGAATTTATGTGGAAATAAATCAAAATATATCACTGATCAAAGTGGTATAGTCCTTGCATGTGACAGTCATGACCAAGTATGTAGAACTCATGCTAGAGAGACAACTTATGAAAATCATTAATGTGGTAAAGCTTTTGCATGTAAAAGTTTATCTACAAATACATGTGAGAAGTCATAATGGAAATAAACATGAACATAGTCAATGTTGTAAAACCTTTATACATCTCAATCATTTTCAAAGACATGAAAGAAGTCATACTAGAGAGAAAGTCTATGACTGTACTCTTTGTGGGAAAGCTGTTGCATATAATAATGATCTAAGAAGATATGAATGAACTCATAATTGAGAGAAGCCCTATAAATGTAAACATTGTGGTAAATAAAGTCTTTCCGTATCAAAATAATCTTCAAGTTCATGAAAGAAGTCATACTGGAGAGAAACCCTATGAATGTAACCAATGTGATAAAGCCTTTGGACAAAACGTAGAAACCTCAAAAGCATAGAAGAACTCATATTAGTAAAAAAATCTTATGAACCTAATAAATGAGTTAATGCCTTGGATACCACATTTTCCCACTGAGCTTTTCAGTAGGCAAACGTAAGATTAGTAAAACCATTGCATCGTTAAAATATTGTCTTATTTTCAAATTATAAGCAAATTGGCATTCACTAATATGGAAACACAGGACAAGTAGAATAATAAAATTCTTTGTAAATGAAAATTCTATTATACTGCCATCTACTTTGTTTCCATTTTCAGTTCATTCTGAAAATTAAATACTTGTTCTTAACACTTTGTCGTGAACACAAATGGCAGAGAATTGTCTCAGTGGTTAAAGGTGAATGCTGCTAATCTTGATAACATGAATTTAATCTCTGAGAGACCAACAGTATGCATACAAGTTTTTCATATAAGTATTATACTTTGGCTACTGCATATGTCCAACCACACACCTGCACATATGTGAATACTTTTGAAACTGAAATAAGGGCTAAAGAGTTCACTTACAGGATTAAGGCAGAGAATTGTCTCAGTGGGTAAATGTGATTGTTACTAGACTTGATGAACTAAATTTAGTTTCTGAAAGACTCACATTACTCATACAAGATTCTCTTGATTATTACACTTTGTATATGTATGTGTATACCCACACACCTGCACATATGTGAGTTCTTTTGAAATTGAAATAAGGGCTAAGGAGTTCACTTACAGGATTAATGCACTTGAAGCCAAACTTGACTGCCTCAGTTTGATCTCTAGTACTGATAAAGAGGATACAAGAAATATCACTGTTCATTAAATAAACAATGGGCCTGCAATGAATCTTACATTATCTTTTCAACTCTGAGTCAATGATGGGCCATTTTTACAAACCTCTCAATTGGATGTAGTCAGACCTGCATGTAATCCCAGAACTTGGGGTCTCTATTAGTTTTAGGTCATCCAAGTCCACACAAATTTTGGAGCATGTGAGGCAGTTCTTCCCCCAAGCATGTATAATTTATTACATAGATGTTATTCTGTATCTATATATGACATGATTCAGAAGATGCTACATAAAAATGGTACATTATATCACTGAAAAGTTACAAAGATTAGACACTAATATTTGAGACAGCTGGTTACTAGAACAAAGGTTATATCTCAAAAATGTCAATTACATAAGATAATATCTTAAAATGTCATCCAGAAATTATCAGGGCATATTAGTTGGCCACATCATCCTTTAGGTAGGAGTACCTACCTACGCCCTCACCATTTTGTTTGATACTGTAGCAAAGACATGACCGAGCATCATTCCTAAACAGTGCCTGGGGAGTGAAAGTAACAAAGACACCTATTTTAATCCAGACAGAAAGGCCTTTTCTATAGACTGTTGATATTATCTTCATTTATTCCCCTTACTAACATGACTCATACAAGTAATATAACACAAGAGGATAGAAGGATTTGTTAACACCATAGTGTTCAAAAACTATTAACTGCTTTCCTTATTCATGTTCAATTAGCAAATTAGGGCAGAACACTGTATCAACAATTATATGGATTTGAATGTTGCTGTATTAAATTACCCTTAACTAACTATGCTTAAGCCTATTAAATAATTCAATGGATATTTAAATAATTTGCATATTTGCAGGACAGGAGCCAAGGCCTGTGTTGGCTCCAGTCATTTTCACCTTTCTCCTAGATTATAAACTAAGTTTACAGAGCCTACATGACATATTCCAGCGCTCCAGTTCCTGACAATGAAGACCCTCTGCAGGTTTGGCCTTTAACTCTCTAGGAATGCAGCCCTATCTCCCTGTCAGATAAGAACACCTGCAGACAGTTATGGTCAGAGTTGGGTGACAACCTTCCTGAGACAGAACATTCCATAGATAGGATTGATTAGTAACCTTCTTCCCCATTCTTCCCTACACAGCCAACTTCCTGCCTCACTTGCTTTATAAACCTCCTTGAGAAAATTAAAAATTACAGCTCGATCACACTCGTCCTGCTGTCATTCTTTTCTGTGTCTCTTGCTCCTTCCACTCACCCCCTTTTCATTCCAGGGCCCCTCCTCAAGGCCCCAATTGGCCAGGGCAACTGGCACCACAACATGGGCCCAAGTCTGAACAAGCAAGTGCCACAACACAGGCTATTCAGCAGGGTCAGAGAGCCCTCCATGGACTGTTCCTGTGAGTCTGGACCTCACTCAGGAGGATACCAACACCATGGACTGACCTACTGTGAGACAGTCCCAAGGAGGATCAGACGCAAGGTAAGATTATCATGGGGCAAGAATTTAGTGAACATTATTTGTTTTTGTTTTTTTTCCGAGACTCAAGACACAGGGAACAAAGGTTTTGAAAAAATTTTTAGACTGTGTGGTAGATATCTGTCCCTGGTTCCCTCAAGAAGGAACGATTAATGAAAAGAGATGGGAAAGAGTTGGGGACACACTAAATGATTTTTACAGAACCTCTTGCCCTGAGAAAGTTCCAGTTTCAGTTTTTACTTACTGGAACCTTATTAATGATATTTTGAAGGTTTAAAATCATTCCCCAGATTGAAAACACTTAATAATTGAGGGGAAAAGGGACCTCAAAGAGACTCCCTGACCTGCCTCCAAGGCAGCAAGGCCGCCACCCTCCTGCTTTCTCAGATCCAAAAGGCAGGTTTGAGAGTATGGAGGCACCTGCCGCTTAAAGGGCCCTCTACCACCTACCTGGCTAAGATTAGGTTGTCAACCACCTGAATGAAGCCACTCACTGACTTTTTGGTGGGGAGGAAAGCCCTTTTGTTAAACATCTGGCTTTTGAAAATGCTAATTCCTAAGAAACCTACATCCAACAGACAATGGAAGTGGGGGCAGGGCTCCATGGCTGAGCACTGGGCAGAGCTCCTGGTCCAGCTAAGAGTAGGGAAGGAGAGTCTGTCTGAGGAGGGGAATAGGGATTATAGGAAAGTTTCCATGGTGATGAATGACTGGAGCTCCAGGGAGCTCACTAAATTGGGAATTGTCACTGGAGATCCATAGGAAGGGGGAGCTAGTCCCTCCTGGGTTGGTGGCTTTAGACTTTCATGAGTAGTGTGTATAGTCACTAGGGTTGGGATCCTATTGTGTTCCTGATCTAGGCTGGGAACTTGGAGTCCATTCCCTATAGAGAAACACCCAACCCAGCATTGACTTTGTGATGAGTGAATTAGATGTGCCATGCTGAGTTGGGCTGGCCCAACTTGGGACTTCTTACCCTTGGAAGGGGAGGAGATAGGTGGATGGGGAGGGGTGAGGATGAGGGCTGACTGGGATAGATTGGGAGGGAAGAGGGGAGGGAGAACAGGGGGGATGCATTTATTGAGATAACTTATTTTTTAATGAAAATAAAATTAAAAATAAATCCTAAACATAATGTGATCTCAATTATTCTTTGAACATACATATGTATAAGTTAGTGCCTGCAAGTTTACAGGGAAGAAAAATAAAATAATTATCAAATACAAATACAAATCTTACAGCTCAGAATATGTACATGTGGAGTCCAAGTGGGGCCCTATGTTTTTTACATACACTGGTTGATTGTTTAAATCTTAAATTGATGTGTCTTGTATTGGTGATACATTTTTAAATAAGATAAAGGTTTGCATAAATGAAAACAATTAATAGCTAAAATAATTGTTATAAGTTAAAGAGGAGAACCAAGAGATAGTTTTGTATTTTCTTCATTTAGTCTAAGTTTTAAAATTTGGCTCAAGGTGATAAATGTTCAAGAGCACAAAAACATTGATATGAATGAAAACATTGATATGTGCATAGCTTCACATTGAGACCTTCTCAAAAACAGAACAAAATGGAAACAATGCAAAAAATTCGTTACAATGGTGTGTGTGTGTGTGTGTGTGTGTGTGTGTGTGTGTGTGTGTGTGTGTGTGTGTTGAGACAAGGTCTCTCTCATTTTCCTGGATTGCCTTTGAACTCACATTGTAACCACTGAATTCTGGAGCCTCTTGCATCAGCCTTTAAGTTCCTGGATCAAACACCTGCACCACTAAGTGTGGAAGTTAGGGCTCAGAGAAGCTTAACTACTTGTCATAGTTCACACAGCTATTAGCCAAAGGTTTGTGGCAGGAATGGAATATTGCTCAGGCTGAGTGGAAATCTAGAATCCACCTTGAGTAGAAAGCCAGCTGCTCTGCATGTGAGGGTCAGATAAACACTAGGATCAAAGCCTCTATGGATTCTAAATGTCCAGAAAATTATGGGGGAGGTCTAAAGCACTAAAGTCTAAAGCATAGGTGCAGGAGGCACTGTTTAAGAAGAGACAGGCATGTGATCCAGGTCCAGCTGGCCGCAGCTCAAGAGCAGCACTGTAGACTTTCTATAGCGTTCAAGCGGGCACCCCAGTCCCAGAATCATGCCAAGGAGGTGCTTGACAAGGACAAGAATAAGGACAATAACATGGGTTCTGTAGTACGAGGGTTCTCGGTCCCGAGCGGCCAGAGGTCCCAGACCACAGACCTGTCGCCCGAGACCGCTTAGCCGCCCAGCCGCCCAGCTGCCCGGGTCATGAGATTCACAGCATACATAAATGCATTCCCACATCAGGGTTCCCTCCATGCCACTATTATCACCCAAAATGTTAAGGTTACACAGAACTGAGGATCCTCCCAGTTTGATAGGCCATATGAAATTAGAATATTTCTACAACGGGAATCTGTAGAACAAAGTGATTCAAGTGTGGTAATACATTGTATATATAATAAAAATAGGCTGGAATATCATAAAGACAGGGAACAAATTACAGCCAATTCTCACCCAGCAAACTCCTCAGGAGGTCCTGTCTCTATGAGTCGTCGGATTGACTATGTGCTCAGGGGAAAGGAGAGCTACTGCATTCTCCTGCTTTATCTTTCTTTCCAAGCCCAGCTATCTTACTTTGTGGGTGAACTTTCCTAGAACTAGGATTATAGGTGTGTGCACCACTGTCTGGCTGTTAGGCCTTAAACTCACAGAGATAGAGATGGATCTCTGCCTTCTGAGTAGCCTGTACCTTCTGTTCACCTAGTTAGTATTATTTTCCTCTCAGATCTCTGAGAGAGTCAAAGATTAGATAGTTATAGTTTTCCTAATTACAGATTCAGAAAAGTAACTCACAAAGAAGTGTAAACTGTTCAGTTTGACAAACATCAAAAGACAGAAAACAACTTCCAAAAAAGAGAAAAATGACAGAAATGGCTGGCTGATTGGAGAGTCATACAAGGTTCCTCTGCAGCTTTGGGGATCCTTGTTTGGCCTACAGGCCTAGCATATCTGACTGACTTATCTATGAAGCAGGATATTCTTAAAGACCTTCCTACACTGTCCTGTCAAGGTGCAGCAGTTCTTTCTTTGGTGTCCTCCTTGTTCATTATGGACGTCCTGCTGTCAGGGGTCAAGGCAAGAGCACTTTCCTGCCCAGTGGATATCTCTGTCACAAAGAAAGTCAACCCCATGTGGAGTTTCTTCAATGCCCATCACCTTTTCTAAAGTAGAGTGATGCTGCCAGGGACAGACATGTCTTATTGTCATTAAAAATTTTTAAATGTGTTATTAAAATATTTTAAATGCTATATTTTGTAGAACTCTGAAGTTTCTGAAGATGATCTTTCTAAGTTTTATCTTTTTTGACCCTGAAATCATATCTAATATGATTATAAATTTGATTGTAATGACTAACTACTGAGTTGCATTTATTGATATCCTAATTAGTTGGTAAAAATAACTTTCAAGGACTGGAAATTTGTATTACATTATTAGATCAACCGCAGAAGTACAATACCTTTAACAAGAGTTAAAATATGAATAGTAACAAAATTAATCTCAACTTTGTATCAGTATACACAAGTTTTATATAATATACAAAAATTAATTTAATGTAAGATATTTAAAACTAGTGAATGATTTTTAAAGTAGATTCAATAATCTACCCTTCTATTATATCAATATTTTTTTCCTCAGAGTAGATTTAATAATCTACCCTTTTATCCAAGCATAATTTTATCTCCCTTTTTTCTTTTTCTTTTTTTCAAACAAGAACCCTGATCTAATCTCTCTTGTTCAGCTTTTTTCTTAACCATTACCAATAACAATTTGTCGTCAATCATCCTAAATAATGACAATTATTCATAACCCATTGAAAGGCCAAAACCCAACCACCCACCTCTTGAAAATGTGGGCATCATGTTCTTAGATTTACTTTTTGCTATCTGGGGGCAATGTAATCTTTAAAAGATCCCGAAGATAAAAATTTTGTTAATTGTCAAGTCCTGGGATAGGTAGCTGCATCATTGGTTGCCCAGTCTGTGCATAATTGAAAAATTCCAGTCTTATCTCACAAGTCTGTGAGGCTGGTTAATCCTAGGTAGCCACCTTGAAATTGTCCTGAGTAGTTTATAGTCCAAAGCCTATCTTTTGTTGGTGTTTCACAGCCTAGTGGCCTTGTCATAGTACACGTGAAATCATCATTGTGGGGAATCATCATCCTTTTGGAGATGTCAAAATCCATGTTAGGCATTGTCATGGTGCACTGCAGGAAACTGATAATACTCAAACCCAAAACAATGTACAGAAAGCTAGGTAAAGCCTCTTGTAACTAATAAGAATGTTAGTATCATGACAAAGAGTTTTAAACTCTCTCTATATATTATTCTTATAAACTTTGATATAAAATTTAAATATCATGAGATAGTTCCTTAATTTTGGTTTTTCTTCTATCCTACATCAAGTGATTTTTTAAATATGATACAGAAACTTTGCATCAAACCTTAAAGGAGGTGTTTTATAAACAAAAGAGTAAAACAAAAATCCCAGAGAGAGATTGCATAATGCCTTAGTAATGTTAAATTTTCTTAATGCTGATTTTAAAAAGAAAACAATGGCCACAGAGAGACATTAAATAATAAAAAACCTTCTAAGATAAACCAATCTGTCCACTTCAAAGATGTTTAGATCTCAGAATAAAAGTTCATATAGATGCTTCATTATAAATGGGGTTTTGCTTTGGTTTCCACAAGGAAAAAAACTATAATACCACCAAAATTAATTAAAATCTGAGTTGTAAAAAAGAAACCTCTTGAAAAAAAATAATGCCTCAACCACCAATATGACAATTAAATACATGGTAAAAAAAAAAAAAAAAAAAAAAAAACCACTAAACAAGACTGGGGCATAGTTTCATTTTTGTTTTTACAAAAAGATAGACACAACCATCTTTAAAAAATTGAAAAGACTGTAGTTGCCTAAGGCTAAAAAAGTCAATTATCAAAAGATTACAAATACAAAAAATAAGTCTTTCTAGTACTAATACACGATAGAGTAAATTCTCACTGCTTAACATTTATATCTCTCAAAATTTGTAATTCTAGCTTAATTACAAATCAAGCTGCCTTTAGAGTTGGAGTAAGTGGCTTTCTCCTTTAAACCCAAACTCGTTAATTAATAAAAATGTAAGAGATTCTGTCTCATATTTAAAAATTTGCCAGATATGAGACAGAAGATAGTCAAATAGAGAGTATTGTTATATAATTTTATTTATAATCCTATTTCCCTATATATTTATTCTTTCTTGACCTATTAGAAACCTTTTTTGCATACAATTCTCTCCCAAAAATGTAAATTCTCCATTTGATATCAACAATGTTTAAGTTTTCCACTGTAAACAACAAAAAAATTCTCCTACCAGAAAACTCCAATGCATCCCAAAATAAAAATAAATAAAAATAAGGCTGCACCATAATGATCCTACCTAGTCTGTAATTTTCTTTTTAAAAAGTAATGTACACCACTCAATGATTGCTTTTAAAATACAGATTGTTCAAGACAGATACAAGATAACTTACTATGATTATCCATCACATCATGATTTAAAAAAGCATTCCAGATGGCCTTGCACAGTACTCTGAGACTGGCTATAGATGTTTATATTCAGTCCGTTAAGAACAAGCCACTATCTTGTTTTTAGCTTTTAGAGGACCCCAGAGATATACCATCACCCACAAGTCAACAAGAAACAACTCTATAAAAAACTACACCTCTCTCCTGATTAGTTTGGTCCTCTAAGGGTTATAGATACTTATCACTCTGCTGCAGTGGTTATAAGTTATTTCTAAGTTATGGGTAAAACAATATTATAAACTCAAAAATCACTTTTAAAAATAAATAAAACAAATATAAATAATTATATCTACCTATAAACAATCAGTCAAATATAAGCCATACACAACTTACACTAATACAGATTCATATACAGACATAAAATTATTTTATTTGTCTGTTTAAGAGAATTTATATATTCATACAAATCCAAATCTAAAATTATTTTATATGTCTGTCTAAGGTAATTTTATATTGATACAAAATTAATGGTATAATTGTCATAACTAGCAAATGCTTCTACTTCTGCTTAAAATATTTTACACATTAATGCATATTAAGGATATTGTTGTAATTACCACTATATATTATCTACCTCTGTTTAATTATCTAGTCATAAGATACATATATGTATATATATATATATATTCTAAGTCTGTTTTAGATATTTTATATACCTGTTTAGATATTTTGTATAATGATATATATCAAGGATATTGTTGTGATTTTGCACCATACATTTACCTCTGCTTAATGTTTATACGATTGTCATACTTAAAGTCATTATTCAAAAACTGTAACCCATTTATAGATTGTCTATTTTTACAATATAATCTTCAGTCTTTGACAGATAAGAATTACAGATCATAGTTATTTAAGTTTGCCATGGACTACTCATGTTGTTTAAGTTTCTCAGATATATAATAAGATATGTCAAATAAGCAAGTCTTCAAACACTTCATAGACCTAAAAATATGACATTTAATGTTTTGTTACTCAAAATGCAGCCATGAGAGACATGATTGTTCCTGGCAGCGCTATTCCTTCCCGTGATGGTGTTGGACATCAAAGACACTCCACAAGGAGTTTGTCTTCCTTGGTAGATAATGACCTATTGGGCAAAGCATTTCCCTTGTTTCCACTGCTGACAGTAAACACACTGTCTAATCCAGGTGAACAAAACAAAAGATAAAGACAAGATAAGACAGCTTCTCAAAATACCCTGCTTCTAAAGAGACCTGTCAAATGTCCTAAGCCTGTAGCCCAAAATGTAGATGCTCCAACTTTACAATAAGAAGTTGCCGTTGACTGTCCAGGCAGTTGACTGTCACTGTCTTCTCCTGCTAAGATTTAAAAGTTACTCACTCATGCTTTGAGCTTATTCAAATAATATAATTTCCTTCTCAAATCTTTAATGGGTTTCAAGACTAAATAAAGTTACTGCTATCTCATATCTTAGCTAAGAGCATTTAAATATGAAATTCATATTGTTTGAGGTAAAAGGCTTTAAAATAACCTCTATGTATTGCCACTTACAAATATTCTAGACATTGAAGATAAATTTATTGTTTTCTTGTTATACTTTGATCTTGTTTACTCGCCTTTTCCCTCTCCTAGACATTCCCTTATGATTCTTTCTACTATATATAGTTTTACATTGAATTTCAAAACCTTCTTATTTAGGCAAAAGGAAAGATGTAGTGAGGATCAGGTGTTATTTTCCTTGAATTAGATGTATGGTCTTTAAATCTTGAGGAACCATGTATGAGGTATGGCCAGGACAGTTTAAAACCTAGGGTACAGTGTCTTTTCTCCCTGTTTGTTCTCTGCATTCTCAGAGGAAAAATTGCCTCTGCCACCACATGGAACAGCTCAACTCTACAGAATTGCCTTAAGGTTTAATCTTGTATCAGTGAGTATTTCATATAAACTCCTTAATAAAGATTAATCCTTTTATATAATCAGTTGCCAGCAAGTAATTTATACTTTAGGGAGGCACACCACAGGACAAGTGAATTTCCACCTTCAGGAAAATCACTTTGAAGCACTTTACTTCAAGGTACTACAGCAGGAGTGTAGCTGCCTACACCAAGAGTGAGGCTGACAGGGAAGTTTCACGTGCACTCTTAACTGTAGCTCCTCAGTGTAGAGCCCAGACTGTCTGCTCCTCATCATTGGCTGTCATAGAGAAGTCAGCCATGGGAGGGGTGGAGGTAATGGAGAGAGACAACAGCTATGCACAGGGATGGGCAGACAAACATGACAGACAACAAAGCAAAGGGGTCCCAAAGCTTACCGGCCAAAGGAACTGAAAATACACTGAGGGGCCTTCTCACCAAAACACTGTCTTTGGGGGCACTGTCCAGTGCCATGAGTCTTGGGGCCGTCTAGTGCCACAAGTCCTGAAGGCATTGTCCAGTACTGCAAGCGAAGGGAGAGAAATAACCAGAACCAGTGTCTGGAAACCTCATAGGCAATAAAGAAAATGACCCTGACCTAGGTGAGCTCAAAACCCATGCAAGGGAACCTATGTTTAGTGTCAGATATTATTGAGTCTTAATGGCTCCCTCGAGGGAGTGGGAAGGTGTTGTGACCAGTAGTCAGAAAAAAGCAAATGGCTAACTTGTTTATTCAGCAATAGAGCCTTCTGTGCTCTCCTCCCAGTACCCATGTTGTATTCCAATGACACTGCAGAGTCACCCCTCATTGGTTGAACACAATTAGGAGATTTGGACAGCGCCAATTGCTAGGCCCTCAGGCAGACTCCAAGTTGGCTCATAAGGAAGATCATTATGTGCATGCCTTGGAAACTGGTTTGAGACCATTTCCTGAACCCTATGGAACTGTCCCACTACATTTAGCTATCACAGGGGACATGGGTAGATCATTATTCTGGTCTGAGTGCAATAATGACTGGCTTACATTACTTCAGCTCTGAGCAATAGAAGCCCTGACTATGATAAGGATGTTCCTCAATCCATTGTCCAGTCCTTGGAAGGTAATGATAGAGTATTGCTGGTAATAATAGGCAATGCATTGCTCTTATTATCACTTTTAGATATACATTGATTAGCACAGTTTTTCTTTCTTACATTTAGAGCATGAACCATGAACCCACTGATTCTGGGCATCACCTTTGTAAGAGCCATTTATATTGATTCATTAAGTGGATAGGCTGGCAGTAATTCAATCACTTTGCAGATATCTGTTTTGAAAAGCATAGATTTGTAAAGCAGATAATTAATTTTGTTCTGTATTTGTAAGTCCCCACATTACTACATAATTTAGGAAATTTATTGCATTCCCTGATTTTCTGAAGTCTGGTTAATCTTTGGGAACCTTCATTCATGTTATCAAAAGCCAGCTGTCTCAATAATAACTGATTTGTTAACCTTTTACTTTTTGCTCAATATCATCTTTGAGTCTCCCTATGAAGTCAGCATAAGGCTCAGAGGGACCTTGTATAAGTCCAGCAAAGTCTAAGTTCTTAAAATATTTTAAATGCCATATTTTATGAATCTCTGAAGTGTTTGAAGACCTAAACATATAAAATATATTTGTTTGATCTTGAAAATATATCTAATATTCTATAGTAAGTGGTTTCTGGCCCAGACTTTTGGGCCTAACCTCAAGGTTTAGGCCCACAGACCCACAGACCCGCAGAGACACACAGATGCATACAATAGTTTTCATCTGATCGGCCTCAGGCCCAGGCATATCACTTCTCTACCCTTCATCTAACCCATAACTCTTGTTCAACCATGTGGCTGGGTACCTTTTCTTAGAGCAGCATAGTTCTCCTCTGCTTCTTCCAGATTCTCTCTGGCATTCTGCTCTGTGCTTCCTGTTCTCAGAGTTTTTCTTAGTCTGGTAGCCCCGCTCACACTTCCTGCCTGCCTTTGGCCAATCAGCGCTTTTTATTAAACCAGAGGGTGGGACAATTATTTACAATGAAGCAACACAATCCCCTACATATCCCTTTTTCTCTTTTTAAAACAAAAAGAACTCCAAATCTAATATTCTTTTCCCCCCTTATCTATAACAACTTATAAACAACACTGTAAATAAACACAAACATCCATAATCCATGATTTGGGAATGTGGGCGTCATTCTCTAGGCTACTTCCTATTGAATGGGGTGTTGACAATCCCATGGGAATCCAAAAAAAAAAGTAGGATTATGCAGAAGTCTTTAGTGGAGTAGTCTGTAAGACTGGGTCATCTCAGCCTGTCTACTTGAAATTGTTCCGGATACAGAGCTCTGGAAACTTCAACAGAGGTGCTCTGAAATGCTGAGTCATCTGGTCCATCCATTTCCATTGGAGATTTTTTAGGCAGTCTTCCTCTATCAAACTTTATGTTCTTTATATAGGAATAAATCCACAGCTTCTCATTTTCTGTGAAAATAAAAAGAAAACTTCTCCTCCAAAGTAGCATATCTTTGGATTTCAGTTTTAAAGTAAATTCATTTACAAGATATATAGGTTGAATTAATCTAACAACATTTATAATCAACTGTCTTTTAACAGCTTTTACTAAGTCATTTTCAGCCAAGAGGCTTAAAGATAAGACAACATATACTATCCAGGCATTCTTTATATTTTCCATCTTTACGTGGCTTATTTTTTATTTATTTATTTATTTATTTATTTATTTATTTATTTATTTATTTATTTATTTATTTTATACTTTCTTTTTTAAGGGCTTTCTCTACCTTTTCTTTTCTTTCTCTAAGCCTATGTATATATATTTTTTAACACACTCTAAACCACTTAGAATTTTTTTTTTTTAAAAAAAACTATCTTTACTGTATATTTATTTCTTAATCTTTTCTCTCTCTGACCACACCTTTGATTGCCTAGGGAGATTGACTCCACCCAGATTCTTCTATTTCTTTCTATTTCTGACCACACCTTTAATCTGCCAAGATTCAAGGTTGTTATGATGGGTGGATGGCTCCACCCAGCTCCTAGTCTAATTTCATAGAATTTATCTTTTTAACCCAGGTACTCTGGGGAATTTTAGGGTCCATATAATCACCAAGTAAAGTTTTGCCATCTGCTGCTCTTTAACTCCATTTAAGTATTAGGCAGCAGGGCCTCTTAAAAGACTCACAAGTGTTTTGCCTCTAAGGCTGAATCAGGAAGCCTCTCTTTAAAAAGTCAAGCCTCAGTTTGCTTCCGGCAAACAAAGCTGATCTAAAAAAACATCAACATTAGAAAGCCATCTTTGATTCTGTTCTCTTTTTGTCCTTATGAACAGAAACCCCAAATAAATCACTTACAACCTTTTGCTTATATTTAGGCTCCAGTGCGACTTCAGAAACCAGCCATTTTACACCTTAAGGTGTACTCCAAAAGCCCACCATTGTAGCTCAAGCCCATGTGCCTCACCAGGGCATCTCTGTACCATGGTTCAGGTGAGAGACACAATTCAGAAGCTGTTTTGGGCTACATTTCTGTGCTTTCGACCGTTTTTTAAGCTTCCTATGGCTTTATATGGGTATATTTTACCCACATTGGGCTGCCATTTGTAGTTGGAGGTTTCTGACCCTGACTTTTGGGCCTAGCCTTAAGGTTTAGGCCCACAGACCCACAGACTCGCAGAGACACACAGATGCTTACAATTAGTTTTAGGCTGATCGACCTAAGGCCCAGGCATGTAACTTGCTAACTCTGTACCCTTAATCTAATCCATGACTTCTATCCTGTTCAGCCACGTGGCTCAGAACCTTATCTTAGAGCAGCATAGTTGTCCTCTGCTTCTTCCCGCTTCTCTCTGGCATTCTACTCCGTGCTTCCTGTTCTCAGAGTTTTTCTTAGTCTGGTAGCCCCGCCCACACTTCCTGCCTGCCTTTGGCCAATCAGCACTTTTTAATAAACCAGTGGGTGGACAATTATTTACAATGGAGCAACATAATCCCCTACAAAACACCACAGTCATATCTTACCCAGCTGTCTTCCAGCTTCCTCAGCCTGGCTTCTTCTGGCTTCTTCCTCCTGCCTGTCTTTCTATACCTACCTTAAATACTCTCTTCACTCAGTTAAGGCATGACCCCAACTGCCTGCCTAGGAGTCTGGCACTCCTTCTGTAAACTAAGATGACCTCAAACTCAGATTGAATTAAGGGTGTAGGTCACCACTCCCAGGATATTCCCTGTGCTGGGATTAAAGGTGTGAGTTACCACTGTCTGATCTTCCTAGACTGACTATGGGTAGATCCACAGTCATTATATTTCAGAATATTTTTATTATATTACAAAATATCTCTACAGGTATGGTGCCTTATGACTTTAATTCTAACTCTTGTAAAGCAGAGGCAGATAGATCTGTGACTTCAAGACAAACTATGACCACACAGTGAGATCTGGTCTCAAAAATAAAAATAAAAATGTAAAGAATAGAAGTGGCAAATAGAAATTATTTTTCTGATTATATCTGATTATTCTGTCTTTTCATGAATCTTTTCATGAATGTAATTCTTGAACATAACTAGTATATCATGTGAATGCATTTTTCATATAAATGATCCCCATAATTAATTGAATTTTTGGGTTGATAAAAGAATCATGCTTCAACTGTTTGCAAAAGCTAATCTGTTGATTTAAAATCACACAATTTGAATAAATGCAATTTTGGCTGAAGAGCTCGCTCAGCTGTTGGAAACATAAAACTACTGTTACAGGGAACTCAAATTGTATTCCAACACCTATATTAGGCCACTAAAGAAACAGATCTTAGTTAGTTTGACTTGCCTTTCCCCTGCCTAGGACATGTTTTTACCTAAATCAATCATTTAATAAATGGTATGTAATCTCTATGACTCCAGTACTGCCTGAAAGATTCTGCTGGGGTATTTGAGTAGTAAAGGCAATGGGAACAAGGGAGAGAACAGCATGAAAAAATAAATAAAGAGCCATCAAGAGAGTCCATGAGTGATTTCAGTCCCTAAAACCCCTCAGATAGAAACATCCTAGTTTACATAAATGCCATGGAATTCTCTCAAACCCTGTGCTGCCTCCTTGGAGACTGCTCTTTCTGGGCAGTGTTAGAAAAGCAAATTCAGTTTTTATCATTTAAGTGTTTCTTTAAAAGACTCCAGGATGAGAATAGCAAATTTATCATAAATCAATTTTTGGCCAAGTGAGGTAAATTAACATTGTGACAGCAATAGAGGGATGTGTAGAAAGAGGCACCGAGACTTACATCAGAAATAAGCCCAGGGCTGCAGCTGGGGCTGTGGTAGTCTGCTGGTCTAGAATGCACAGATCCTTGAGTTCTGATGGACCAGACTTAATACAAAGTAATCAAAGGAAGCCCCTTTGCTAGAAGGTCAGCATAAGTTAATTTCTGTTTGCTGCAACTTTAAAGTTCACTGTGGTTTTACTTGTTTCTGGAGTCTGATATTTTTTTTTACCCTGTGGAGTTTAACTCATTTACTGAGTGTACCCTGATAAGATAAGGTGTTCTACCAAATAATTTTAGATGTTCAGCCAAGTTTCTAAGTAACAAAATACCCCTAGAAATCCCCAATCTTGCAGGCTTTTTAAAAAAGCTACAGAAGCTCTAATTTCCATTGTGTTCAGTGCTATTCTCCCTAACCCTGCTTTAGGGAGATAGCTAAGTAACATAAAATAAAGCTTACTTAATTAGACCAAAGAAATTTGGTAATGGTCTTTACTCTCTTTTGGTGTTCCATTAGTAGTTACAGTCTCAGGATAGAATAAACTAGATGTAATAAACTCTTGTCTGTCATCTCAGTACTCATGAGGCAGCAGTGGAAGAATCTGCAATTTGAGGTCATTTTCAGCTACAACCCTGAGTTTAACACCACAAACAAACTAACAGGAAAAGTCTGGAAACCTTTCCCCACCAGGACCTCATGTACCAAACCACACATGTAAAAAAGTCCTGTATAAAGGGAGATTACAGGTAAATTGATGAGAGATTATGTAAATAACCTATGAAGGATTAGGAACTGGGGATGGCTCACAGGGAAACTCATACTCACTGCCCACAGCATAAGAACTTGACTTCAAAGTAGATCCACTCAGTGGATCCTGGCCCAGTCCTTGTGTCATACCTCACTCCAGTGACTCTTCTTGGTTGTCAACTTGATCACATCTGGAATTCTAAAATCCAAAAACAAACAGCCACCATTTTGAGTGGTTTTTACATAATTTGAAGTAGGTAGATCAACTTCTAATCTGGATCTTTGAGGTACGTAGACACACCTTTATTTTTGTCAGGGCCCAGGAAAGCTGAGAGGTCTATAAAAGGCTGTGCAATGGGGAATTTAGAATAAGCACCTGATGAGTTGATCCAGGTGAAGTGACAGGGATTATTCACAATTGCTGGACTTGTTCATGTATGCCTTTAGCAAACTGCATCCCACAGGTGCTCCCTGGGTGGTGCCTATTAAATCTGCTGAGACAAATATACAAAAGCCAGAAGTTAGAATTTAGAACCTTCAAAGAAACTCTTATTTTTCCTGAAACTTTTACTTATCTGGAGTCAGTTTGACCTGTGACAGGTGAATTCAAGCATTATGAACTTTTTGACATCTTGAAGTTTCCATGAATTTTTAACTTACCAAAGGAGATAAATGTTATAGATATATTATCACTTTCATTGTACTGAAGTCCATATTATTTAAAAGAAATTAGTGGGAAGCTGTAAAACAGCTGAAACATTTACACCTTGGACACACAACAGAAACTGTGGCTTTGGGTTAGCCTGATGAAAAACTATTATTAAGTCTATATTTAGAAGACAACCTTTAAGTTTTTGAGCTTATGACTAAATAGTGAGCAGTCAGTGACCTATCAATTTATTCAAAATTTACTAATTGACATTAAAACTCTGAAACACTGGAATCTGAGCATAAGAATATAGTTTTAGTGAAGTTTGCAAGTCATACAGGGTGCATAAGATTAATGTCTTAAGGCCACTTGTCCTTTCAAGCTTTCATGTTTCTTTGACTATTGATGGAACATAGAGAGAAACATAACAAGAAGAAACTATGAAGCATGCCTTTTAAGGTTGCCAGACATAGGCAATTCCACAGTTCTCTGCAATTTCTTTATTTTTTCTATTATTCTACATTTTACTTATTGAACATTTTATATGTGAACCAATTTAATTATTTTACCTTCTCTCCCAATATCATTAGAAAGTGAGATTTATGAAAAAAGTTTGTGCCCAAGAACAAATGCTTTTGAACTTTTTTCTTTCCACCTAATCATTTACCAGAAATAGCAGTTGTTATTATGTTCCATTAGTAAAAACTCTAAGATGAACCTTGTGAGCAAAACAACCTATTTGCATTTTCTTAACACTAGACATAGTAGCTTTAACAAACTAATAAGCTGATTAATGAATCAGAAGGGTGACTATAGCCCTGACAGAAAAAGCTGATTGCCTCCTGTTGTCTAGCTAACAAGGCCACAGATAGCTTTTGAGAAGGATTAACCAAAATGACAGAGACTAGCTAGTCTATGACCCCCATCTAGACAGATATCCTAGGCTCTTGCGGTCTCCACAGTACTGAGAGAAGAGGCTCCAGAACAAAAGTCTAGTGTCACGCCTACTATACGAGAGGTTTACCTATGGAAAAAGAACAGGGGAGAGTGGTCTCACCTTGTATAGGCAAAGTAGAGCAATCAATGCTATAGTATCCTGCTTGTTCACAGTCTTGAGCATTGGGGTAGTCTTGCCCAGAGGTTAGTCATCCATTCTCATATTTATTGTCTTCTTGGAGGCCTTGGACATCACTGCTAAAAATCTGAGAGTGTCTGTTCATCATATTAGTTTAAATGTCTCAAATTGCAAAGTCATCAAACTTCTGACAGCTTGATTACTTGAGCCAAACAACCCTCATTCATTTTTAGTTATTTGTTTAAGACTATACCTTGAAAACCTATAAGAGGCTAGATGTATTTTCGCTGTACTTGATTAAATTAATATTTAGGATGATTCTTAAGTAGAGTTCTGAATATCTCAAGGCTTAATTGTCTATAACAGTTTATAATAAAAGTGAAAAATTTTGGATCAAAGTTCTTTCATCATTAAAATAAGATTTTTATCTTGCACAGTTTACAAAGAGACTGGGAATTTTCCTGATTCCTACATTGTGTACCATTATAGAATATAACAATGTCTTATATGACTCAGTTTATCAGAATAACTATAGCTTAACAATGCTAGCAAAAGTGAGGAGTTTCAACATATATTTTTAAACCAGTATTTTTTTTGTAAACTTGAAAATACCTTAAGTAAAAAGATACATTATTTAAACCAATGATTTTCAATTTTGTGGTGCAATAGGAGTCAAATATTCAACATGCATGGAACCCTGAGCTACTCCTGTTAACAAAAGGCCCTTTGACCTCAAAGATTTAGAAACTGCTCTAAGTTCTTTACAAACTGTTTAAGGTCACCATCTTACAGCATCAGAAGACAAAAATCTTCCAGTTTCTGTTGTGTAGCTGGCCAGTGACTTCACTGGGTGTTTAAAATTTGCGTGTAGTCTGGAGTCTTTCTCAGAATGAATCTTTAAGAAAGAGAACCATGTTCTGCATTGCCATATTTCAGTTAACAAAAGTAATCAGAAGCATAACTAAGAAAGAGTTAAAAGGCAAGGTTAGCACATTTGAACATTTTCCCAGAACAATAGAAATTGTGTTAAGATTACCTATGTAACCTTTTGATTATCAGCTCCATTTTAGAGTTTTAAGTTAACTGTTTTTTATTATAAATATTACAGATTGTAAAACTATCCAGTAATTTTAAGCCAATAATTTCTTAGCTGCTCAGCTCTCATTCTTTCTGTCTGCCAATTTTTGACCCCAGACACAAAAACTTTAAAAAGAAGCATGGGTCTAAAAAAAGTGGACCATTACCTAATTTCAAAGATAGACCTTTAATATAACAGAACAGCATAAAACTTTAATGTTATTAATACCCATTTGATATATGATTTCTATTACATTAATTTTGAGGCACCTGGATGAAACCTTAATAGCTGAGTTGTAATGAAGACATTCAGAACACAGTAAAGTCATATATACATTTAAGACCAGTCAGACAGGCATGCAGCTGTCATATTCATACATTCAAAACAGATAGACAAAAATTCTTTACTCCATCTTGATGTAAGATGTGGGGCATCTGAGAATCCAAATCTCATAATGTTATAATAGGAGTGACAACCTACTTCCATGCCAGCTTTTAAAACTCCCCACCAGCCCCAAATGGCAGCTCCAGTGTCAATTTAGTTTTTTGTACTCTTTCTTTTCTAAGTTGTGAAGTGCTGTAACATGAGATCTAGGGGTATAAGAAAAGATGAAGTAGTTTGCCCCATAATCTCAAAATATAAAAGAAGACAGTGACCAACACAGAAAAACAACATCAAAAAACCTGGCAGTTATGAGAAAGAGAAACTGGATTCACACAACCAAGATAAAATTGGACAAATAAGACAAATGTCAAGATGGACAAGACATGCACTGATAAAGATTCCATCCTTAGGTGAGGCCACATCTGGAACAGATCCTGTCTCTCTGGAGCAAATCCCATCAGTCCGGATGTGGGAGAGACTGACTCCCCTCCATGGAGTGAGTGCTGCCCCATCTGAACTCTTTGTTGAGTCCAAAGCCTGGTGTGAAAACCTTACCTACCTCTGAAGAACTCTGGTGTCACCTATGGAGTGAATCAGTCCCATGCCTCAGAGGAACTTCCAAATGTTCCACAAGGAAGAAAAGAAACAACATTTATGGGTTCCAAAGCTTTAATAATTTGCTACATAGGTGGGTCACCAGAGCTGCATAAGAAGGACTCAGTGGCTTTGTTTATTTTCATGGCCTGGGCACAAGTAAGTGTAAAAATTATAAACATCTGTTGCCAAGTTACAGTAAAGATTTTTACCAGTCAGGATTTGGAGACTCAGGCATCATTAAATGTCTCATCATTGTCAATTAACATAAAATGCAAGCCCATTAGTCCAACAAATTAGCTTCATACACATGACAACAACAACCTTCTGTTGTTATGATCAGCCATAGTGTTTCTAAAAAACTAAGACTGTATAATGACTATTTTGATGATTTGAGGATGAAGTTGATCAGCTATTGGAAAGTTCTCAGCTCCCTTAGGGATTGAGAACCTAAATTTATTTTGCCTTGCAGACAAATGGTCTAAACTCAAAATAGTAGTACTCAGGCTGAAATGCCTTTGTGCACTCTCTTCAAAAGGAAAGAAAAGCTGAATTGGATCATACAAAAATGAATCTTATTTTAGGAAACAGTTTCAGATTTGAGATGATTTATAGAATCAGTCCTCTTAAAAGAAGGAATGGTTTCCCTGAGGAAGGACCTTGATAAAAATATCTAAAAGTTTTACTGTTATTTTTCCCCTTGTCTTTCCACAGGAAAAAATCTATGGCCTTTTACAAGGATAACTATACAACAGGGAAAGCAAAACCTCAAACTTCTTGGGGTCTGTTGGATGCAGATTCTGAATTGGCCCTAATTTTGGATCATCCTTAGAAACATTGTGTCCTTCAAGTTAAAAGAGGGACTTATCAAGGTCTGTAATTAGTGGAGTTTTGGCTAAAGTCTAACTTATGTAGGCCCAGTGGGCTCTGAACTTTGCCAGTCCCATAATGTATAGTTGGGATAAATATACTTAGAAGTTGGCATAATTCTTATATTGGTTCTCTGACCTGTTGAGTAAGAGCTATTATGGTTGTAAGAGCTAAATGGAAGCCTTCAGAGTTGTCTCTTTTGAGGAAAACTAGTATTGCATCTCTGGAGGATTTGCAGAAATAAGTTCTACCACAAAGAACTTGAAAGATGCCAAGTGGTGGTTCCCACCACATCTGCCTTTAACTCCTCTGTCTGGTTTGTGCTGAAGACAGATGTATAATGAAGAATGAAGTTAACTATCCAAATCTCAATTACATAGTGCTTGAACTGCTGAATTTTCCCTCTGTCCCTTGGATATCACTTATTATTTTTCTCTGTGTGTGTGCACACACAGCACAATGTGGCAGTCAGATGGCCTCTCTGGGACCAGCCCTTACCTTTCACCTTGTGGGTTTTGAGAACCATCCCAAAGTGGAAATAATTTCATTGCTTTAACAAGAGACAGTTGATTCTATGCATATATCTTACCACATAGTTTGTTACTTCAGAAGCCAAGAATTGTTATCCAGTTGAATTTCTTTCTCAGTCACTAGGTACAAGATATTACTTGACCTCATTTTGTCCTGGAAAATATGGTTTAGGTTGAGGAGAGACAGATTTATGAATCTCTCAGCTTGGTGGAATTTAAGTGGTTAGATTCCAATTTGTTAAAATTGTTAAATCAACTTTAAAACCTTAGCAACCTTGTGTGACACTTCTTTCCAGTTAGAAAATACAGTTTCTGGATGGCATCATCTACAACAATCACACTTAATCGTGCTGTGGAACAATCCTTTTCTATACTATGAATATGTATTTCTCTAAGTAGTTAATAAAAAGATGACAGGCCAGTGTCTGGACAGGAAGTTAGGTGGGACAGACAAGCTGATGGTGATGAGAAAAATGAGGACAGAGTCAGGAAAAACACCTGATGATCAAGCAGGACATGTAAAATGAGATAGCAAGCCATGAGCCATGTGGCAAAGCATAAATAGAAGTATGGATTAAATTTAGGTATAAGAGTTAACTAGTAATAACACTGAGCTATTGGCTGAGCATTTATAAGTAATATTTAGCCTCTGAGTCAGTTATTTGGGCCCAAACAGAACAGAAAATGTCCAATTACATATGGCTTTCCAATATCTGACTGAAACTTTCACATAAATCCCAATAAATCTTAAAGTAGGCTTCTAGACACATAAGAATGGAGTCAGGCATAGCTTCTTGGTAACTGTCTTTTTCTGGTAGACTCTGTTTGCTTGCAGCATGCAGAGTCATGACTCCTTTAAGAAATGACTTCCCGACTCAGCATTAAAGACAAAAACCATATGGTTCTTTTAAAAGTCCTTGCTGCCAAACACTTAAATGGAGTTTATGAGCAGCAGGTGTCATACTACTTGGTGGCAGTATGGACCCCAAAGCTTCCCAAAGTTGGGGTGGAAAACATACATCTCTACTATAAGACTAGTCTCTCAATGAACAAAGGAATGGGGTGGAGCCCACTGCTAATGCTGCAGCTTTGGTTCAAGCTAAGCTTCTTAGCAGTTTAAAGGCTCATGGTTAGCAAAAGATAGAGACATGCAGTAGAGACAGTGTTGCAGTGTGGTTTCTTGGTCCCCGGTGGCCAGAGACCCAGACCCACAGACCTGCCATGCCAAACCCCTTAGCTGCCCAGCCACCTGCCGCTCAGGCCCTTAGAAATGACTCAGACACTTATATTAACTTTGTGCTGTTTGACCTATGGCTCAGGCACATTGCTAGCTAGCTCTTACATCTTAAATCAACCCATTTTCATTAATCTGTCTGCCATGTGGCCCGTGGCTCACCTGTGTTCCTTACATGTTGCTCCTTGGGTGGCTTGCTGGATCTGCCCCTGACTCCGCCCTTCCTTTCCTACCTATGCTCTGATTTCTCCTCCTACTTGTATGGTGCCTGTCATGGCCCAAAACAGCTCCTTTATTTAAAGATTGATATTCACAGCATACAGAAAGACATTCCCACATCAAGACAGACTCAGGGAAAAAAATCTCTAACCACATTACAGTATGTTTAAACATACACCTGGCTCCGGAGAGAAAAGTAAAATGGTAGAGAAAGTTCTTTTAAAAAATAGAACACTAAAAGTTTAATAAGCCACATAAAAATGCAAAATGCACAGAAAATATATATTATATATAATATTGTTTTGTCTCTAATACTTTTGGCTGCCAAGAAACATTGGATTATGGAAACATATATTAAACCAATCTATGTATTTTAAGATTATCTTGACTTAAAAATTTGAATTTAAGTCAAAATATGTTACTTTGGTAAAAATGATATGCTTTTGTGTCCACAAGAAATGAGAGGCTGTAAATTCATTTTGGGTTAAAAAAAATCAGGTTTTCAGAACCCCTGAAAAATCTTGAATGATCACCAATGACCCAAGTGATCCAGCATCCAGAACAGTTTCCATCTGCTGACTGAGATGATCCAGTCTCACAGAATACTATAGCCAAGACTTAACAATAATTCTAAATTTTATCCCAGTCTCAAAAAGACTACCAGCACTACCAAGCAGCAGAAAGTAGTTTAGAGAACTATCCCTGCAATCTACCAAAAAAAATGAGTTATGAATGTTTGTTTTTGTTAGGGTGTTGGTTAAAAATTGTTATTGGTTATAGTCAAAAAAAAAAGGCTAAACAAAAGTTATATTTAGAGATCTCTTCCAAAAGGAAGAAAAGGGGATACAATATAGAAAAAGTAGGAGGAAGGATAGATTATTGAATCTACTTTAATCCAAAAAACAACTGCTGATTTCAAAATATTTTACATTGGTATAATTTTTAGTTTATTGATACAAATTTAAAATTAGTTTTGTTATGCAGTATGTATATTTCTACTCTTGTGTAAGGTATTGTGTTCATGCAGCTCATCTAAAAATGTAATATATTATCAAAAATATAGATTTAGAGCATTCATAAGTCAAATTTACAGTCATGTTAGGTATGTTTTCCAGACAATATACAAGTATATTTATATAGATAGTCTTCATCACTTCAAAGACTATATAATATGGCATTTAATATGTTCAATAACCTAAGACTTTGCATGACAGTGAGACATGTATGTTACTGGCAGCATCAACCTACTTCAGAAATGTTGGGCATCAAAAAATCCATATGAAGTTTGTTTCTTTATGGCAAAAGCTAGCCATGTGAGCAAAAAATTGCCCTTGCCTCAATTTCTAAGTTACTGAACAAACTGGATCAGAGAGTAATGAAAAGTAACACCTAAACTTTGCCAAGATGAGGTAGAGCAACCCTTCAGAAACCCATTAATCATTGGGAAATGTCAGATATTCTAGGCCTTTAGGCGAAAGGCGGTTGCCTCACTGTTGCAAAGAAACTATGAGTGACTCTTCAGACAGCATGATGTCTCTGTCATTAGGTAAAATTTCATCCTTTTGGGGGTCTTTGATAAAGTTGAAGACTAAATGGTTATAGTTTTCCTTAGTTACAATAGTAAATTAGGTACAAAATTTTAGACTCACCAAGATAAGATAGATAATTAAGTATTTTTCTCTAATTTTTACAAATGCAAATGAATTGGATATTATTACTGTAATTCTTACTTAATAACTGTTTTGTTGTATATAATTTTACTACACTAAGTTTTAAGCATTCCTTACAAATTAGACAGAAGAAGAAAATGCTGTGGAACAATCGTCTATACTTTGAATATGTAGTAATCACATTGGTTAATAGAAAGCTGACAGGCAAGTAACTAGACAGGAAGTTAAGCAGAAAAGCCAAACCGAGGATGACAGAAAGAAGTCAGGAGTCAGGAGAGATACCAGCCAGCCATTGAGCAGGAAGGATGTGTAAAAATGAGAGAACAAACCATGAGTCATGTGTCAAAGCTTAATAGAAATATGGGCTAATTTAAGTGTAAGAGTGACTGAGATATTGGCCAAGTATTTATAAGCAATAATCATCCTCTGGGTCAGTTTTCTGGAACCAGATGGTAAAGAGAGAAATCATCTGATTATATAAGCACACCAAGAGACTGCCTTCATTGCTTCCACCAGATTTATTCTAAGGTTACTGAGGTGCATGTGCAAGGGCATCTCTCTCTCTCTCTCTCTCTCTCTCTCTCTCTCTCTCTCTCTCTCTCTCTCTCTCGGAGTGTTTGTATGTGCGCTTGTGTTTCTCTCAATTTCTTTCACTCTGTTTTATTTTAAAGCTCTTTATACTATGTTGTTTTCCTTTAATGGTTTATATTGTGCTCAACACCCTCAGGCTCTTATGTTCAAATGCTTGGTGTAGCATTGGGTGGCATGTAATAGGTTTTCCTTAGTAATAGGTTTCTCTGCTGATTGAGTAAACCAGATCTAAGCAAATTGAAAAGTAAAAGATAACATGAGTACAAGGAAAGCAACTCCTGGGTGACTCCAGCCCCCACAGATTGAGATAGGAAAAGGGACATTTAAAAAAATCACATATCCTATCTAAAGGAGGGGGATTAAATACCCTGCAGGCAGAGGGTGTTGATGTGTCCAACACAAGCTGGGGTTGTGGCCAAGTATAACATTTTAGGCAGGGATTGGGCAGCTTCAGAGAGAAACCACTGGAATCACCTGGAATTCAGAACTGGACTCTTTGGTGGTTTTTCGGAAATGGCATTGTTTGGCAAGGCAGAAATGAGGCTTTCTCAGCTGGAATTTTTAGCCAAGTACCCTATTCTTCTTGGTTGTATAGGTGCCAGTTGAAATATGGCTTCTTCCTCTTGACATGCAATGATGTGTGGAGCAGGATTTGGTGGGCTCACACTCAGTGAGAGCTAAAGAAGCATTTGCTTAACTGCCATCCTAGAGACCTCATGAATCTGTTCCAAGACAATCAGAGGAAGCAAGTAGTTAGTAGGAATAGAATATTACCATTGGCCTATGAATGGGCTAGCCATTGGAAGAGTGAAGGCTGACAATAGGAACAGAACAGAGATGTATACTGGCTGTATTGATCACGTTCTCCAGGCAATTTGTGGGGTGAATAATTTCCATCAGGCAATACTCCTTGATTCAGTGGCAGCACTGTTTCTCCGGGAACATGCAGGTGTCTGTAAAACACCTGGAACTGATTTACATTTTGGTATCTTAGCAAAGGCTATGTGCTTGGATTAAAAGACATGAAATATTTTCTTTGTCTAGAGAGCCTTGTTTTACCCTGATAAAATACACCTCTAAAGTCTATACTTAGAAGACAAAATAGAGGAAATTTAAAATCTTGAGCTTGTGACTGAATAGTAAAGTAATCAGTTCTCTATCAGTTCATTGGATTTTCATTTCTCAATACTAAATCTCTGAATTTCTAAAATTCCAGTGCTGATTGAAGTGGTGCAGAACCACAGATCTGCAGACTCACAGAAACATATAGACGCTTGTATTAATTTTATGCTCATCAGCCTCTGCCTCTGGAATATTGCTAGCTAGCTCTTGTTCTTAAACTAACCCATGTTTATGGGTTCTGTGGTTTTTCTCAGAGCAGCATAGTTGTCCTCTCCATCTGCTGGATTCTCTGGCATCTCTTTATAGTACTTCTGTGGTGTTTATCTTCTGTAAGGGCAAAAATGAAATCCTGCCCCAGCCTTGTTAAGTGAGTTTTTCTGCTCAGGAGGTGTCTCTTGCTTCTCTGTGGTACTCTGCCCTGCTCTTCCTGTTCCCAGAGTTTTCTTAGTCTGGTAATCCTGCCTACACTTCCTATTTGCCATCAGCCAATCAGCATTTTTATTAAGCCAGTAGGTAGGACAATAATTTACAAGGTAACAACATAATCCCACTACAGCTGATTCTGTAATTATGCACCTTTTGGAAGTCATGGCCATTATGGGAATATCTGTACAAATTAAGACTGACTGCTCTAGTATATGTTTTCCAAAGGATGAAGAAGATTTTTGGATATTATAATATAAAGCACATTGCAGGTATACCACAAAATTCTACAGGACAAGCAGTTGTGGGAAGATCTCACTGTACCTTAGAAGAGATGATTCATAAACTGAAAGGAGGGACAAAAATCCAGGGAAATAGTTCATAATGCCTTACTAATCTTAAATTTTCTTAATGCTGATAAGAAAGAAATAGTGTCTATGGAGAGATATTGGATAATGGAAAAATCTTCTGAGATTTTTAATCTACACTTGTTGAGGGGCATCTAGGTTGTTTCCAGGTTCTGTCTATTATGAATAATGTTGCTATGAACATAGCTGAACTAAGCACTTTGGGAAAGAATGTGCATCATTTGGATATATTCCTAATAGGAGTATTGCTGGATCATTGGGGAGATTATTGTTCTTTCAAGGTTTGTAAAAATTGTGTTGGGATTTTGATGAGGATTGCATTGGATCTGTAGATTTTTTGGGGGGGGGTAAGATTGCCATTTTTACTATGTTGATCCTACCTACCCAGGAGCATGGGAGTTCTTTCCATTTTCTGGTATCTTCTTCAATTTATTTTATCAGTGACTTACATTTATTGTCATAGAAGTCTGCTGCTTCTTTGGTCAGAGTTGCTCCAAGATAATTAATGCTATTTTCAGCTATTGTAAATGGCATTGTTTTCCTGATTTTTTTTTCGGCCATTTATCATTAATGTATAGGAGGCCTATTAATTTTTGAGTTAATCTTGTATCCTGCTACATTGCTAAGACTGTTTATCATCTGTAGAATTTCCCTGGTAGAATTTTGTGGGTTCCTTGTTTTATGCTATCATATCATCTGCAAATAGAGAGTTTGACTGTTTTTATTCTTTTCAAATTTGTCTCTGCTTAATCTCCTTTTGTTTTCTTGTTTCTTTAGCTAAAACTGTTGAAACTATATTGAATAGATAAGGGAGAGAAGGCAGCCTTGTTTCTGATTTTAATGAGATTACTTTGAGTTACTTTCCATTTAGTTTGATTTTAGCTTCTGGCTTGCTAAATATTGCCTTAATTGTGTTAGGTATTTTCTCTGTATTCTTGATCTCTCCAGGGCTTTTATTATGAAGGAGTGTTGAATTTTGCCAAAGACTTCTTCAGCATCTAATGAGATAATTCTGTGGTTTTTTTTTCTTTTGAGTTGTTTTTATGATGTATGACATTGACAGTTTTTTATATGTTGAACCATTCCTGCTTGTCTGGGATGAAATCTAGCTGATCACAATGGACATTTTTTTGATATTCTCTTGAATTTGGTTTGCCGTTATTTAAGTGAGTATTTTTGCACCAGTGTTTATGAGGATATTGGTCTGTAATTCTCTTTTTTTGTTGCATCTTTGTGTGGCTTGGATATCAGGGTAACTGTGGCCTCATAAAGAAATTCAGCAATGTTCCTTCAGTTTCCATTGTATGGAACAGTTTGAGAAGTATTGGTATTAGCACTTGTTTGAATGTTTGGTAGAATTCAGCACTGAAACCATCTGGCCTTGGGCTTTTTGATTAGAAGACTTTTAATACTATCTTCTATTTCCTTAGGGTTTATAGGTCTCTTAGGTCATTTATCTGGTCTTTATTTAATTTTGGTAAGTAGTACCTGTCTAGAAAGCTGTCCATTTTTGTAGGTTTTCCAATTTAGTGGAGTACAGATTTTTGAAGTTATGCCTCATGATTCTCTGGATTTCCTGAGTGTCTCTTGTTGTGCCCCTGTTCTTTTCTGATTCTGTTAATTTGGATTCTCTCTGCCTTTTGGTTAGTTTGGATAAGGGCTTGTGTTTCTTGTTAACTTTCTCAATAAACCAACTCTTTGATTCATTGATTCCTTGTACTGTTCTCTTTGTTTCTATTGTATTGATTTCAGTCCTGAGTTTGATTATTTCCTGCCTTCTACTCTTTCTAGGTGAATTTGCTTATAATTGTTCTAGAGCTTTCAGGTGTGCTTCCAAGTCTCTTGTGTAAGATTTCTCCAAGTGTTTCATTTAGGTATCTAGTGCTATGAGTTTTCCTCTTAGTGCTGCTTTTATTGTGTCCATAAGTTTGGGCAGGTTGTAGATTACTTTTCATTGAATTCTAAAAAGCCTTTGATTTCTTGACCTGTTCTTTGACCCAGAGGAGATTCAACTGAAAGATGTTTAGTTTCCATGAATTTGTAGGCTTTCTGTGGTTTGTGTTGTTGTTGAACTCTAACTATAATCCATGATATGATACAAAGAGTTATTCCCAGTTTTATATCTATTCATATTTGCTTCATGACTAAATATGTGATAAACTTTAGAGAAAGTTCTATATGTTGTTTACAAGAAGTCTATTCCTTTGTGCTTGGATGAAATGTTCTATAAATATTTTTTATATCCATTTGAGTCGTAACCTTTCTTAGATCCTTTATTTCTCTGCTAAGTTTTTGTTTGGTAGACATACCCATTGTTGAGAGTTAGGTATTGAAACCTCCCACTATTAATGTAGGAGTTTGATTTCATATTTAAGCTTTAGTAATGTTTTGTTAATACATGTCAGTGCTTTTGTGTTGGGGACATAAATGTTCAGGATTGAGACTTCATCTTGATGGACTTTTTTCTGAGATGAATAAGTAATGTGCATTCTAATTTCTTTTGATTGATTTTACTTTGAAGTCTATTTTGTTAAATGTTAGAATGGCTACATAAACTTGTTTCTTAAGTACATTTGATTAGATAGTATTTTTCTTAACCCTTTATTCTGAGCCTGTGTCTATTTTTAAAGTTAAGGTGTGTTTCTTGTATGCAGCATAAAGATAGATTCTGTTTTAGTATCCATTGTGTTAGCCTGTATCTTTTTATAGATGAATTGAAGCCTTTAATATTAGGAAATATTAATGATCAGTGATTGTGGTTTAATGTTATTTTTGGTGGTATTGTGTGTGTGTGTGTTTTTCCTTCTGTGGGATTATCTATTGCTTGTGGTTTTGGGGGTGTATCTTGCTTCCTTAAGTTTGAGTTTTCCCTCTAGTACCCTCTTTAGGGTTGGATTTATGGATAGGTATTGCTTAAATCTGGTTTTGCTGTGAAATATCTACATGATAATCTCATTATATGCAGAAAGAAAACAAAATTTTGTTGACAAAATTCAACACTACTTCATGATAAAAGTCACGGAGTGATCAGGGATACAGGGAAAATATGTAAGTATAATAAGGGCAATATATAGCAAGCCATCAGCCAACATCAGACTAAGTGGAGAGAAACACAGAGTAATTCCTGTCCTATCTCTATTATCTATTCCATATAGTTCTCAAAGTTTTAGCTAAAGCAGTAAGAGAACAAAAGGAGATTAAGGGGATACAAATTGGAAAGGAAGAAGTCAAACTATCTCTATTTGCAGATGATATGATCATATACATAAGTGACCTGCAAAATTCTACCAGGGAACCCCTACAGCTGATAAACACCTTCAGCAAGGTATCAGGGTACAAAATTAACTAAAAAAATACAACAGCTCATCTGTACACAAACAATAAAAGGCTAAAATGTTATCAGGGAAACATCCATCATCCTTTAAAATACCTGCAAATAACATCAAATATCATGAGGTCACTCTAATCAAAGAAGTTCCAGACCTCTATGTCAAGAACTTTAAGTCACTGAAGGAAAAAATACAAGTGAAGAAGACACCAGAAGATGTAAGGATCTTCCACGCTCATGGACAGGTAGGATCAACACAGTAAAAAGAGAATCTTACCAAAAGCAATTTATAGATTCAATGCAATTTTTATCAAAACCTCAATATAAAGATTATTACACTGAACCTAATAGAAAAAAGTAGGAAGTATCTTTAAGCATATTGGCATAGGAAACCACTTTCTAAATATAATACCAGTAGCTCATATACAAAGTGCAACAATTAATAAATGGGATCATCTTGCCACACTAATTGCTATTATAAAACATTTGTAATAAGAATTTTCTGGCCCGGCCTGGCCCCATAGTCTGGACACACCTGCAGCCACTTAGCACCCCCCCAAATGACACTGATGCTTATATTAATTTAATTCTGTTCAGCCTATGGTTTAGGTTTACTGCTAGCCAGCTCTTGCACCTCAATTCAACACATATCCATTAATCTGTCTTGCCATGTGAACTGTAGGTTGCCTGTGTTACTTTTACACATTGATTCTTGGGCAATCAAAAGAGACACTACCCTTCTTCCCCTTTCTATGCTCAAATTTCTCCATCTACTTTTAAGATGCCTTGCATAGGCCAAGACAGTTCCTTTATCTCACACATGCAGAAAGACATCCCATACTAAACATTCGTATGGCAACTGATGGGTGCAGATTCGAGATCCATACCTAAGTACTGGGTCAAGCTCTTGGTACAGCTGAAAAGAATGAGGGAATATTATATGACCAAAGGGATCATGAGGAGGAGACTCTCAGAGATGGATGACCAGAGTTATTTGGAGCTCACTATGAAATTAGAGTTGAGGAACCTTCATGGAATGGAACTAAACCCTCCAAATGTAGCTGACAGTCAAATAGCATGGGCAGTGTGTGGAGACTCTTGCAGTAGGACCAGAGCTTATTCCTAGTGCATGAACTGGCTTCTCAGAGCCTGTTCACTACAGAGAACACTCAGTCCTGATACCGAGGGTGGGAATAAGTCCTACTCAATTATATATGCCAGATGGGATTGGCTCACATTGGTAGTCCTTGCCCACCCTGGGTAATGGATGGTGGGATAGGGTGAGGGGAGGTTGAGTTAGGAGGAGGAGGAGGAGAGGCAGAGGGATCAGTGGTAGAAAAAAAGATAAAAAACAATGATTGTTTTCTGTGATTTGTAGAATTGTTTTTCTGAGGAGGCATTTTAGCCTGTCCATGATTTTGGTAAAAAGACACTTCTGGAACACCCGAAGCTCTTGGGTACATGAAATGGTACACAAAAGTAACTAAAGTAGCAAGAGAAACATATATTAGTAACTTTGTGTAAGAATCAATAAATAAGCCAGTAAATGGTGGTTTCAGATTGAGTCCATCAGATGGTTGACCTTCTTGTGCCACACAAGCCTAAAACATTCATCTTGGAATGACCTCTGATTTACCAATTTATGCAACCCAGAATACCCAAAGTCAATGTACCTCGAGCTTGTATCAAGTTACCAAATTTATCAAGCATACCTAGATAGTAATCTTCCAACTTCCAAACACAAATTTTAAAGCAAACCTCAACTCTTAATATCAGTTTTTTATGTATGAATCTGAATACAAACATAAAATTTTGATAATTCATTAAATTTAAGACTGGAAAGATGGCTCAGTAGTTAAGTCTACTTGTTAAAGACATGAATTTCATTGCCATCACTAGGACTGTGGTACACAATCATACCTACATCCTGCTACAGGAGATTAGATGCTCCTTTCTTTCTATTATAGACTGAACAATAGAAATTAAAACACACATGCATGTGAAATAAACTAAATGAATAAATTAAAACATCCCCAAGTTTAATTTATAACATGATTAACAATTCAAGCAGAAATAGAATTGTTACAAGAATCTGTATTACTAAGCCATGTACAATCCCCACACTGGGGATTCTAGTCAGAGGCTTCAGAATTAAGAAATGCTCATAGATTTTCATTGGGGTTTTCTAGGAAGGGTATGTACCCCTGAGCCACAACAATTTTTCTGGTATCTTCAGAGATTAGATAGCATTCATGTCTACTGCCATAACTAGGTTTGAGGTCCAGAAGCTCAGACAATCTTCTGACCCAAGCTACACAATTGTTCACTTTCCCCTAAGGCCTAATAGTTTTCCAATAGCTGTACATGTGGACCAGAAAATGCTCCTAAGAGCATTCCTATCTGCCACTGACACTTCACATCAGTATGTGTGAATCAGTATGCAAGTTGAAGTAGTATATATCCTGCACAGCCGCCTGAACCTATTGAAGAACATTCTCCTGTTTCAAGTCCCACATAAGCTAAAAGCTTTCCAGGTCATTTGTAATATGGGCCAAAATAACACACCCAAGAGAGCAATGTGCTATTTCCCAAATCCAAATAGCCACATTAAACGTTATACTTTTTCTTGGTGGTGGGAGGAGGCAAGTGCAGTGACATGTCCTGCACGTTAGGAAAAATTGCTCTACATGGCAACCCATACTGGACTTCTAAAAATTTCAATGATCTAGAAAAACTTTGAATTTGATTTGATTTATGACTATGGGCATATTGTTATCGATGAGTTCAATGTAGTTGCGACCTCCTGCTCACATGGCCCAAACAACATAATTTCATCATAATAGTTCATCAATGTGATATTTTATGGAAGAGACAGACAATTGAGATTCTTTCTAAGTTATCTCACTTAGACACAGAATGATGATATATTGATGTAAAGCTGTGAAAAAAGACAGTCCAGTGCCATCTATCATTATATAGCTATAAAAGATTAGTTAGTGCATTATTAGGAGTTAAATAACTTGAGTTTGCTGAAATTGCACTGGGAATAATAATCATAATTCATGAGGCCAAATAAAATGCTAAATAAAGTTAGCTCTTCGACAGACAGTTCTTATCAAAATGGAGAGATTACAAAAGTGAGTTGTAGTAAGAGGTTTCTGGCCTGGTCTTTTGGGCCTAGCCTCAAGGTTTAGACCCACAGACCCACAGATCCACAGAGACACACAGATGCTTACATTAATTTTAGGCTTATCGGCCTAAGGCCCAGGCATATAACTTGCTAGCTCTTTACCCTTAAACTAACACATGATTTTTACCCTGTTCAGCCATGGGGCTTGGTACCTTTTCTCAGAGCAGTATAGTTGTGCTCTGCATCTTCTGGCTTGTCTGGCAACTCTGGAGTCTCTGTGGTATTTCTACTTTGTTCTTCCTATTCACAGAGTTTTCTTAGTCTGGTAGCCCCATCCACACTTCCTGTCTGCCTTTAGGCAATCAGTGCTTTTTATTAAAGCAGTGGGTGGGACAATTATTTACAATGGAATAACATAATCCCCCTACATATCCCCCTTTCTCTTTTTAAAACAAAAAGAATGCCAAATCTAATATCCTTCCCCTTATTTTCTATAACAACTTATAAACAACACTGTAAATAAACATCCATAATCCATGTTTTGGGAATGTGGGTGTCATTCTCTAGGCTACTTCCTGCTGAATGGGGGTGCTGGTAATCCCATGGGAATCCAAAGATGAATTTTGGATTATGCACAAGTCTTTAGTGGAGTAGTCTGTAAGGCTGGATCATCTCAGCCAGTCTCATTGAAGTTGTTCTGGATACAGATCTCAGGAAACTTCAACAGAGGTGCTCTGTAATGCTGAATCATCTGGGCCATCCATTTCCACTAAAGATTTTTCAGGGGGTCTTCCTCTATTATATTTAGGTATTTTCCCTGTATCACCAATCTCTCCAGGACTTTTATCATTAAGGAATGTTGGATATTGTTAATGGATTTTTCAGCATCTAATGAAATGTTCATATGTTTTTTTTTCTTTCACTTTGTTTAAATTATGGATTATATTTGTATTTTTTTGTATGTTGAGCCATCTCTGCATCTCTGGGATGAAGCTTATTTGATTGTGGTGGATAATTTTTTTGATATGTTGTTGGATTTGGTTTGCTAGAATTTTATTGAGTATTTTTGCATAAATGTTATGAGGGAGATTGGACTGTAATTCTCTTTCTGTGTTGCATATCTTTGTGTGGCTTGGGAATCAGGGTGGTTGTGGGCTCATAAAAAGAGTTAGGCAATGTTCCTCAATTTCTACTGTATGGAACAATTTGGGGTATTAGTTCTTTTATGAATGTCTGGTAGAATTCTGCACTGAAACCATCTGGTCCTGGGCATTTTATACCTGGAAGACTTTTAATAATAGCTTCAATTTCCTTTGGGGTTAAAGATCTGTTTTGGTCTTTAGTCAGATCTTGATTTAATTTTGGTAAGTGGTACCTGTCCAGAAAGCTGTCCATTTCTTTTAGATTTTCTATTTTAGTGGAGTATAGATTTTCAAAGCATGACCTGATAATTCTCTGGAATTCCTGAGTGTCAGTTCTTATGTCCCCCTTTTCATTTCTGATTCTGTTAATATGGTTATTATCTCTCTTCTTGGTTAGTTTGGATAAGGGTTTATCTATCTTGTTGACTTTCTCAAAGAACCAACTCTTTGATTAATTGATTCTTTGTATTTTTCTCTTTGTTTCTATTATGTTGATTTCAGACCTAAGTTTGATTATTTCTTGCCATCTATTCCTTGTAGGTGAGTTTGCTTCTAATTGTTCTAAAACCTTCAGCTGTGCTGTTAGATCTCTTGTGTGAGCTTTCCCTAAGTTTTTCACATAGGCATCTAGTGCCATGACATTTCCTCTTAACACTGCTTTCATTGTGTCCCATATGTGTGTATGTTATAGATTTATTTTCATTAGATTCTAGGAAGTCCTTGGTTTCTTTTTAAATTTTTTCCCTTGACCCAGAGGTGGTTCAATTGAGAGATGTTCAATTTCCATGAATTTGTAGGCCTTCTGTGATCTTTGTTGTTGTTGAACTCTAGCTTTAGACCATAGTTTTCTGATAGGATATAAAAAGTTATTCCCATTTTTCATATCTATTGATATTTGCTTAATGACCAAGTATGTGGTCAATTTTAGAGAAAGTTCCATGAGGTGTTGAGAAATATGTATATTCCTTTGTGTTTGGATAGAAGGTTCTGAATATATCTACTAAGTCTATTTGGGTCATAACATCTGTTAGATCCCTTATTTCTCTGTTGAGTTTCTGTGTGGTTGTTGACCTATCCAAGGGTGAAACTGGGGTATTGAAGTCTCCCACTAATAGTTGGGTGTTATTCTGATTGGTTCTCCTTTTTAGATAATTTGGCCTTTTTCCTTTGCAGCTCTTAGTATTTTTTATTTGTTCTGTAGTTTTAGTTGCTTGATTTTCCTGTGATGAGAGGGCTTGTGGGGGGTGTATTCTATTTGGTGCTCTGTAAGCTTCTTGTATCTTATAGGCATTTTGTTCTTTAGGTTGGGAAAGTTTTCTAGTGTAATTTTGCTGAATATATTTTCTGTGTCTTTGAGTTGGTATTCTTCTCCTTCTTTGATTTCAATCAGGTTTGGTATTTTCAAGGTCTCCCAGATTTCCTGTTCATTTTGTGTTACGACTTTTTGTTTTAATGTTTCCCTAAAAGATGTATCTATTCCTACTATTGATTCCTCCACTCCACAGATTCTCTCTTCCATCTCTTGCATTCTGTTGCTTTGCTTGCTTTTGTAGCTCCAGTTTATTTCTTCAGGCTTTCTGGTTCCTTCTTTATTGCTTCTATTACATTTTTTATAATTCTCCAAATGTTTCTTTCACCTTTTTCTTTTCTTTTTCTTGGTTTTCTTTTTTTTCTTTTAGGGATTTTTTTTTTTTTAATCTCTTCCAACTTTTTTGTTAGTATTTTCTTTATTTTTTAAGGAAGTTTTTTTTTTTATATCCTCTTTCAAAGCTTCTATTATCTCCATAAAGTTGTATTTAAGGTCGGTTCCTTCTGTTTCATCTACATTATTATGCTCAGATCTTGATGTAGAACTACCAGCTTTTTTGTGATGATGTATTGTGGTTCTTTATATTGTTACATGTATTCTTGCACTGCTGTCTTCCCATTGCTTTTTTTGTTCACTTTTAGTCAGTTCTTAGTTGGCTGTTAGTCAGTTGTGAGCCCAGGGCCTGAGTGTCTCCAGTAATTACAGGGGTGCTCTTAGTTGGCTGTAGGCCAAGGAGCTGTGTGTCTTACAGTTTTCATAAAGGATCATTCTTAGCTGGGTCTTAGTTTGCGCTTAGTTGGCTCTTAGTCAACTGTGGATCAGGAGCTTCAGAGTCTCTAGTTGTCAAAGTGTGATGATGCAGATTGCAGTTTGAGCAGGGTTTGGCCCCTGGTATGTCCCTCCAGCTGTTCTTTGCTGTGGATTGGGCTTGTGTGGGGCTCTCACAGCTTTCTTTGATTTTGGAAAGTGTAAGGTGTGATTAGGTTGCTCATGGCTGTGTTCCCAGGCTGGGGTTTGGAGACCATGGTCTTCACTTGGCCCAAGGGTCAGGGTGCCAGAAATATCTTCATCAGCTGTGGACCAGGAGTGAGGCTCTGGATCTCCTGTTGTCAATGTGTGATGACGCAGATTGTGGTTTGGGTGGGAGTTTGGTCCATGGGATATCCCACAAGCTGCGTTTTGGTAGAGCCTGTGCTTGGGGGCCTCTCCCAGCTTTCTTTGGTTTAGGGAAGTACTGGGTATGGTTGGGGTGCCAGGGGCTGTGTGATAAAGAACTTCTTTTTTTTTTTAAACCTTTTGAAATTGACATGATTTTATAAATGAAACTCTGAGGCCTCTAGTACATTTTACATTAATAATTTATCAGTTTCATCATTACCTTAAGCTAGGAGGCCTGGCAGACCGATGTGGAATCAGATGTATGTTACATATAAAGGATGATTTCTTTTCCTAATAATTTCTTCTAACATAATAAATAATTAAGTTAGTTATGACTCATCAGACATAAATACATCAGTTTCAACATGTAAAACAACTCTGCATGCTAAGATTCAGTGTCTATTAGGAGGTTCTGTAAAATCCATTAATACCATCATAATAGCATATAATTCTGACTTTTGAAAAGAATTATAATGGCTTTGAGCCACTTTACTTACATGTTCTGATTTGTAACCTGCTTTTCCTGATTTATTTGCATCAACATAAAATTAACATGAAGTGCTAAGAAATTAGCGTTCTCCCTACAACATGAGAAAGAATCCGGTTATAACTTTATAATTTGAATTATTTTGCTTTGAGGATATTTGTCAATTTCTTCCCCAAAAAATTAACACAAGATCTTTGCTAAGGTTCACTTTCTGCCCATAACTGGTCATTTTTTCATTAGCTAAAGGTACAAATCTTGGTTTCACACGTGAGAACAGACACACGTCACCAGGTGCTTATTAGAGTTTATTCAGGGGAGATGCTGAGCAGGTACAGAAGAAGAGAAGCAGAAGAGAAAAGAGAATGACTTTCATGTGGTATTTTCTTATAAGAGAATTGGTGAGCACAGATTTACATATCATGCCCATGGCCATGTTCTTTGTATGCAGCATGTTCTACTGGAACCATGTTGTGTTTAGCATATGACTGCTATGTGCTAGGAATTCTTATCTAACCTGGTGCCATGTCAGACTAGCATGTTTACTATGTAGCTGCTATGTACTAGGAAGCCTTACAAGGATTTTGTTGGGTCCATTCCTGTCCATTAAGTCTTAATTTTCCTTTAAAAATCAAATCAGAAATCTTTTCCATATGTCTTTCTTACTCAGTTTATGTTGCATAAATATCCATTCCAATATAATATTTTCCTTTGCATTAAAATTCCTTTAGGAGAATGCTTAGAAGCTAAAATAAGCAGAATGCAATTAAGGTCTGGATCAGCACAATCCATATGTGTATCCTGTAATTTCTTTTCAAACAAAGCCAATTCTCTCTCAGCCTTAGCTAATAATTATCTTGGACTGTTTAAGCCCTTATCACCATCTAAGGTTTAGAAAAAATTATCTAGTTCATGATTTTTTATCTCAATAGTGGTTCATAAATTAGAAAAGTTTCATAGCAATCTTTGAAAATCATTAAGAGTCCACACAATCTACTTATCTTCATTTGCACTTTTTGGGGTCTAAGTTTTTGTAGACCTATTTTATATCCTAAATAATTAATGAAATCTACTCTTTGTATTTTTCAGGAGCAATTTATAATCAATCCCCAAACTGCAAAATTTGTTTCACTTCTTCAGTCTTTCTAATGTGTCTATATTTGGGTCAGTCAGTAAGTTGTCATCCATGTAGTGGAAAATGATAGGTTGTGTGAATTGCTTACATATCACTGCTGGTAGCTGTTGTACACAATATTGGCATAAGGTGAGGTTATTTAAATTTCCAGGGAAAGAACTTTCCACTGATATGTCTTTATAGGCCGAGGATTATTATAAGTTGGCACTATAAAGGCAAATTTTCCTTGTCCTCTTCATCTAGAGGGTATAGTAAATAAAGTCTTTTAAGTTAATTACTATAATAGGCCATTCTTTAGGTAACAAAGATGACAAAGGAATTTCAGATTGTAGAGAAGCCATTGGATGAATCACTTTGTTTACTGCTCTTAGACCTGTTACCATTCACCGTTTTCCAGATTTTTAAAATAAAAAATACCAAAGAATTCCAAGGGCTGGTTGATTCTTCAATATGCTGAGTGTTTAAGTGCTCCTTTAGCAAATGTTCTAAGACCTGCAATTTATCTTTTGTTAAAGGTCATTGCTGAACCTATATGGCTTATCTGTTAACCGTTTTAAAGGTAGTTCTATGGGTGCCTTTGAAAGATCAGCAGCTGTTCTGTCTTGTTTTCATAACTACTTGAATGGTTGATGACTGTTTTTCACAATACTGCCTAATATTTTTCTAAGAAACAGACATTAGTTTATGGCTCATTTCTGTTTTTGGAAGACTGTTAATCTGAATATTCCATTGTTGCAATATGTCTCACTCCCATAAATTCATAGAAATGTTAGCCACATACGACTTTAATTTTCTTCTCTCCTTCTAGCCCCATACAGTCAAGCCATGTTGTACTGTTTTACTTGGGATAACATCACAATTCTCCAAAACTAAACATTTGCCACCAGCAAGGGCCAATTTAGATGCTATGATTCTCATAAAATTATTATTGCTGCTACCCCTGTGTCTACCAAGCTTTAAGAACATTATTTATTTGTATTTCTAATTTTGGCCTTTGTTCATTTATAAAAGTTTGTCAAAATATTTGCTTTATGATTTTTCATGAATTTTTTATTCTCTTTTCTATAGCTGTTCCATTGTCCAGAGTAGTATGGCTTTTTAGAATGGGCTTTGGGTTCTTCAATTGTTCTGGCAGGATAAGACTGAACTATATTTAATAAAGGGCTTTTAAAGGCCTCCTCAGGACATTTTCTACAGGCAAAAATTTACCTTGTCTGTCCTTTGTGGACCTGGACTCATTGGTCCAAAATCTCTCTTTGCCATACCTTCTGCATACTCCAGAAAAGATGGATGTTCTTTTAGGATTATTCCTAACAAAGACATTGTTTCTGGGAACACCTTGTTTACAGTGACTTTTTTCCAGAGTTGTATGATTTAAGATTTTGATTTTTCTCTAAACTTCTAGAAATAAGTTGTAAGATTCCATATTAATTTTATCCTGGATCCAATCCTTCGAGGGGCATGATCTTGCCTTTAAAGGCCTAATTATCCTCTTGCATTGAGAGTTACCATTTTCAAAAGCCAAAGATTCAATAATTATTCACTTAGTTTCTGAATTTGGTAGCATTTTATTCACTGATTCAGTTAATCTTTTGTAAGAATTCTTTAAGGTTTATTTTAGCCTTGGATCACTTTCATAAAGAATTCAATTTTCCCTCTATATCTCCAGTTCTATCCCAAAAATTTAAGGCTACCATTTGACATAAAGCCAGGGTGTAGTAATGGTATACAGATTTTTGACTATATTAGCATAATCTCCTTCCCTAATAAGTTGGTCTTGGGAGTTTCAAATCCTCTATCTCTTCTGCATTTTTCTATGATTTTAGTTTCATCTTTCCACCAGGTTCTCCACTGTAGTTGTGGTCCAGCCTCCATATCTGCCCAGTCTTTAGGGTTTATTCTGTTATGAGGTGACCAGAAATTTAACATTTGCTTTACAAATGGTGAATGCACACCATAGGTGACTATTGCTTCCTTGGATCTTCTTAAATTTAACATTTGTACCAGAGCTCATTCAGTTTTACAGTTTCTATCATTTTGTAATTCCTAAGGTTGGCTGTTTGGAAAAGCCTTAGGCTGTATTTCTGTAATCTTATAAGGCAATGTTAAGACTGGCTCTTCAAATTCCTCTATCTGGGCTTGAATATTTCTTGGACTTGTTTTTAACACATTTTCCTATATTTGTATCCTGTCACTCATATAAACCACCTTGGCACTTATAAAAACCAATTTTTTTTAGGGTAAAATTAAGAATGATAAAAAATATTAATATTAGACACTATATTAATTACATCTACCTTATTTATCTTCTTCTTTGGGTGTTCTAGTTCTAAATCATCTATATCAAACAAAGACAAAACCTTATCTCCCATTTTTAGTATGGGAAACTTTTTCTCTTTGCCTTAAAATAATTTTCTCTTTATGAAATCCCAATTTACTCACCAAACTTGTTGTCAATAACAATTTGACGACTGTGAAATTGGGCAGCTACCTAGTATAGTAGCAGCCCAAGGAAGGAGTTCAGAAAGGCAAATAAACCCCACCCCACAACCCACCAGGAGAGGGAAGATGCTCTCCAAAAAAGTCGCACAAATGAACATGGATAATATGTGCGGTGGGCTCTGACTAAGGCTGGAGACTAACTGTTAATGCTCCCAAGCAGCCATATGTAGCTCTGACTAGGAAGTAGCTTTTTTTGTGAATTTGTGCCCCAAAAGTTGAGTTCCAAATATTACACAAATTCTAGTTGGTGTGTAATGAAAACCTAGAACCAGACATTAGTATTGGGGAAAAGCTAGACTATAAGAGAGAGGAAACAGACCAGTCAGTTCTCATCCAGACAACCTCTCAGTCCTGACAGGTCCTCAGTTCTCACTTTTACTGAATCCTCAATTTCTGCCTTCTCTTGCCTTATTTATCTTTTTCCTTTCTGCTGTTTACCTTCTGGTTGTACTCTAGAGTTAGGATTTAAAGTATGAGATACCACTGCTTGGCTGTTAGGCCTTAAATTAAAAAAAAAAATCCAGTAAGATCTCTGTTTCCTGGGTGATGAGATTAAAGGTATGAGTCACCACTTGGTCATCCCAAGTGATGGGATTTAAGTTTATGGGTCACCACTCTCTGACCTTCATGACTTGACTGTGGGTGATTCTTTCCTGATGTTCTTGACTGATTTAGTAAATATACAATATACCACCATATATATATATATATATATATATATATATATATATATATATATATATATATATTCCATGAATATACCTAGTGTTCAAGAAAGACATAGAAGCGCATTAGATCTCCTGAACCAGGATTTACAGGTACTTCTGAGGCAACTGATATGGGAACTAAGAACCAAACGTGGGAGCTCCAAAGCAGCAGTACTATTCAGTCAAATCTCCAGTTTCCAAAGATGTCATTATAGTGCAAAAAATGAAGATGGGCCTGCCCCTTTATTCCTTCTTCCTTCCATCATTTTCAGGTAATAAAAGTGAATGCTACTTGTACAGTAAAGTTATGGAGTGGATTTCAATTACTTTGTGAATAGGGATTAAATAAGAGCAAGTATTCTACACATTGTTTATTATAATTGTTAACACAATTCCCCTGATGTGAATGACCCCAACAAATAACTTAGCTGAGTAGAAATGAGTGCATGTTATGCTAGGGAAAGTCCTACAATGTTACATATTTTTAAAAAATGATTATTTTTTTTACATGAAAGTGTTTTGACTAAATGTATGTCTGAGAGTATTGAATTCCCTAGAGTTGGACTTAGACAGTTGTATCTATATAGTTGCTGAGTCCTGTGGTTCATTCCAGATCCCCTTTTTGAAATTTTTGGAGATCTGTCTTTATAACTGAGGCCATCCTGGAATTCCCTCTCAGGTAATCAGCTCTAGCAGCATCTCATTTTCATAAAACATTCTGTCATTTGTTTGTGTTTATGAGAATAAAAAACAAGCACTCATTCCTCAGAATAAAGTAACATGACCCAAAAATGAATGACAAAATATCAATTTCATTTACAACTACATTTTATTATTCAAATTATTGTGTTTCTGTATTCTTGGAATACAATATATTTCCAAATTGAAACAGACAATATGGTAACTAAGGAGTAGTTCTCCTCACCTTACTCAAACACCATTGAGATAGCTCAATGCTAAAAATGTATGTGGACTGCAATGCTTAACCTCATTTTTTAGGTTCATGGGATTTTCACCACTGTGAAATTATTTATGAATCTGAAAAATACAACATGGAAAGAATTTACTAGAGTGATTATATTCATTGGGTTTTTGTCAAGTATAATTTCTTTCAGGATTGTAAAGATGACTGTTCTGTACAAAGTCTTTACCACAATGATTACATTCATGGGGCTTATCTTCAGTAAGAGTAATTTCTTTTATTGGAGGGACACTGTTACACATAAAGTCTCTACTGTATTGGTTATATCCATAGGGTTTCTCTCCAGTATGACATCTTTCATGACTCTGAAGATGACTTTTACGTGCAAAAGTTTTATCACACTGATTACATTCATAGGGTTTCTCTCCAGTATGACATCTTTCATGCCTGTGAAGATTACTATTACGTGCAAAAGCTTTACCACATTGATTGCATTCATAGGGTTTTGTCCCGGTATGAATTCTTTCATGACTGAGAAGATGACTCTTCCTTGCAAAGGCTTTACCACATTGATTACATTCATAGGCTTTCTCTCCAGTATGACTTGCTTTATGAATGAGAAAATTCTCCAGTGCAAAGGATTTAGCACTTTGATTGCATAGATAGGGTTTCTCTACAGTGTGTCTTCTTTCATGACTAAGAAGATTACTCTTCTGTGCAAAGGCTTTCCCACACTGCTTACACTGATAGGGTTTCTCTCCAGTATGAATTCTTTCATGACTGCGAAGATTACTTTTCTGTGCAAAGGCTTTACTACACAAATTACATTCATAGGGTTTTTCTCCAGTATGAATTCTTTCATGACTGCGAAGATCACTCTTTTGTGCAAAAGCTTTGCCACACTGATTACAGCCATAGGGTTTCTCTCCAGTATGACTTCTTTCATGACTGAGAAGATTGCACTTCTCTGCGAATGCTTTACCACATTGATTACACTCATAGGGTTTCTCTCCAGTATGAATTCTTTCATGAATGAGAAGCTTATACTTGTGTGCAAAAGCTTTACCACATTGATTACATTCATAAGGTTTCTCCCCACTGTGACTTCTTTCATGCCTATAAAGATGACTCTTCTGTATAAAGGCTTTACCACATTGATTACATTCAAAAGGTTTCTCTCCAGTATGGATTCTTTTATGGATTTGAAGGTAACTGGAACATGTAAAGGCTTTATCACATTGAGTACATTCATAGCGTTTCTCACCAGTATGAATTCTTTTATATATTTGAAGGTAACCAGGATTTGCAAAGTCTTTATCATATTGATAATATTCATACTTGTTCTCTCTAGCATGAATTCTATGAACTTTGTAAATACTGTGATATGCAGAGACTATATCACTCTGATTAAATTCAAAAAGTTTTCCTTCCAAATGTGTTCTTTGATATAGTTTTAAAGAAGAATCATATCTAAACGTTTTATCATGTTGATTATATTCATAAAGATATTCTTCATTAGTAGTTGTTTTGTGTGTTTGAAGATACCTGTGAGGACTAATGTCCTCAGTACACAGCTCACGTTTACCACTTCCTCTTTCCATAGGAGCTTGTTCATGTCTTTGAAAAGAACTGGAACTACTCAGAGTTCTACAACCCTGAGTACATGCATAACATTTGTTTATACTATGAGTTACACTACATGTGCAAAGTGAAACTGTACAGACAGATGAATTTCCATATTCCTTGTACTCATAAGGCTTTTCTCCAATGTGACAGCGTAAACTTATATCACAGTCATCATATCTTCTCACAGTGGGGACTACAACATATCTTCTAATTGTTCCAGGAGAAACAGAGGTATATTGCTCCTTTCTGCACCCCTTATGCTCACATAGTTTGTATCCACAGTGACAAATGATATACCTATTAAAGAAAGAATAGCAAATTAAAGATTTTCACAATTACAGCCAAATAATCTAACATTTTGTGCCTGAAACATATGGTATATTGATTTAAGTTTCTACATCCCTTGTCTCTCATAAAGTACACCACACTAAACTATGGTAAGCTACTCACTACAAGTATATGAGGAACACTAGCTTTAAGCATTACTACAGTTGTGCTTTATACTATTGCTTTTCATTAAAAGTTCTGAGTACATTAACATACAAAGTACATATGTATCCGCATGCATGTGAAAATTACCTTCCATGTCTTCTAGAACCTTCACAATGTTCTTCAATATTATGGTCTTCCCACTTATAACCTAAAATACAATACCAGAAAATTTAAGTGACGTATTACTGAAAATTAGGCACAACTGAAATTATTATCTTCCATGAATCATTTTTTACAATGCCTGACTTATTTACTAGATTCTTCCCCTTTCACATTCAAAATCACAGAAGAGCAACAATCTCTAAGAAAGTCTTGTCCACTTAAGTTAAAAAATGACAGAAAGCATACATTCCTACCTACAGCAGTGAGGTTCCAGTAGGTTTCCAGCATCACATCTTTGTAGAGACTCTTTTGGAAAGGATCTAGCAAAGCCCATTCTTCATGAGTGAAGGTCACATGCACATCCTCATAGGTCACTGCATCCTAAAGCATCCCATATATGTACATAATAGAAATGTTTATATTACATTGGAGATGTACAATTCATTGATAATATGCTTGTATAATATATACTGATAGGGATCATAAAATATCAAATGAAGTCACAAAACATTTGAAAAGAAAACAGAATAAGAAATAGAAAAATCATGCCTTCTATTTTTGTGCCCAGAAAATGGAGTAGACATTTCAGAAATGCCTAGTAATATATACAGACTCATAATAACTGATTAATATATTTAGAATATATAAAAAAAACTTTATCAAAATTATTAACTTCAAGGATAATATGGTGTGGTGTTGCTAATCTTTAATCTGAAACTCCAATAGGCAAAGATAGGTGATACTCTTTGATTTCCAAGCCAGCCTGGTATGTGTAGAGATTTCCAGTAATACAGAGATACATAGTGAGACCCTATTTCAAACACAGGCAGGTAGGCAAAAACACTTGTCTTGCACTGGTCTTTCAAAACCTGAAAGTTCACCTACAGTGGCACATCTATACAAACAAAGCACACCTACTCCCACAAGGGTGTATCTCCTAATTTTATACAGTTTTTTCTATTAATTGGGAGCAAACATTCAAAGATAGGCATCAAGACTGTAAACCATGAAAGTGATACAACATAAAAGGAAAGAGTTCTAAAGAAAAAGAGTGAACAATACTAAGGATAACATAGAAAAGAAAGAGGAAAAAACAAAGAGAAAGAGATAAAAAAAGGACAAAATTATTTCCTCCAAGTCAAGGGAAGCGAATTCTTCTGGCCAGGCAATAGGCTTACATATTATAACTTTCCTACCCTATCTATGAAGAGAATAAAACTTTGCTGTCTACGACAAAGGATTAAGTCCATATCATTCACAAAAATAATGTGAAAGTCTCTAAATGGAATCAGTGTGCTGTGCACATACTGATGGCTCAGGCTAAGCAAATTCATTGAGAACTGTAGCTCTTACACATTTCAAGGTGGAGAATGGGACAGTGAGCAGAAAGATGATTTAATAATGTTGTCAATTACACAGGATACCTCAGGATGAGCTCACAATAGCCATGAGATATAACCACAGCATTTCAAACTGAAGAGCCTCTAAAAGCCACACCCTACTGACATCAGGCCAGGTACATTAGGTGCATTACTATTAAAAGAAGACAGATTCAAATTGCTCATCTCCCATGTGATTTCTGAAGTGAATGTGGTGGTGCAGCTCTGAAAGGAGTAGGCAGAAGCCTCACAAATTTAAGGCCTGGTATGGCTACAGACTAAGTTGACAAAATAGCATTGTGTTTATAAGTCACTGGAGAGATGCTGGAGAAGCATGGAAGAACTCTAAACCGAGTACCCAGTATTCTCTACCCCCAAATGGAAAAGAGCAACTACAAACAAAATACTGAAATAGGTGGGTTAGTAGGCGGTGCTGTGACAGGCACCAGCTGGTTCGCTCTGTGAGTAAAGGCACTTGCAACCAAGTCTGACAGCACGATGTCAGTCTAGGAGAGAAGGCACGGCTCCAACTTGCCCTCTGACATTCACTCACGTGCTGTGGCACGTGTATTCACACATGTGTCTCAGTGTCCATAGTTCAGAATTTGTTTTTAAAAACTGGAAACAAGAAAACAAAAAAAGTGCACCAAAAAAAAAAAAAATCACTCCCCTCAAAATAGCTAGCTATGGGTCCTTTAACCACTTACCAAAATAGAGCCCCTTCACCACACTGCCAAAGTAAGTGTCTGGACTGGCAAACCACTCTGCCCCCAAGTCCTTTGTAGCACTAGGGAAGCCTGCAGAGTGAAGTGAGCTCCTACCATCCCAACTAGAACAGTAAGTGTGGTATATTAAAACTTCATTGGAACCAGCCACTCTCTGGGTCAGACTTCAACTCTGGGAGTTGAAGACTCATTTCTGGGCACTACTCAGGTTTACTATGAAACTGAGAAAGGACAAAGAAATCTTGTCAGTTTCACATCCAGCAATCCGTACCTGAGACCACCTGTGGGAAAAGTGCTGATTTTCATTTTTGTAAAAAGAAATTTTGACTAAAAATACGCACAAATTTCTGCAATCTCTTAAGAAATTATTCTGTGGAAAAGGACCACTGATATAAATACAGAATTTTAGTTAACTAAAGCCTACAGGATCAAAGTACTTTTACTTAGTCACTTCATATTTAGTATAGAGCTTAATATTCTGATGACTAAATGATACATGTTATATAATTAGTTTCAAATTTGCAAGGTGATTCACATTTAAATAGTCCAAGATATTTAACAGCTTAAACGGAACAGGATCTGGTTCAAAGAGAACAATGTGAAATGGCATTAATTAGATCTCACAAATGAGATTTAAAAACTGCATCCTGGATATCTTTTTTTTTCTCCTGCTGAGTAGTACTCCACTGTGTAAATGTGTAAATGTACCACATGTTAATCCAGAGGGGCACTGAGGCTGTTTCCAGGTTCTAGTTATTACAAATAATCCTGATATGAACATAGTTGAGATAATGACCTTAAGGTAAGAATGTGTCCCCTTAGGGTATATGCCCAATAGTTGCCCCAGCCAGGGGGGTCTTCAACGGAGATCCTAGAAGGGGGAATGATGAATGAAAGGGACAGGAGACACAAAGAATTGGCAGCAAGACAGTATTCTGATCAAGGTACAAAATTTTATTTTAATCAGGCAGGCGGGAAGTAGGTACAGGTTGGAAAGTTCTCAGATCAGGTTGCCTAGCAACCTAACCACAACTTGTCCTCAGTAATGGTCAATTGCACAGGCACTGGAATGTGGGCTTTTGCCAGTGGCTTCATGATTTCTATGAAATAGCCCAGGCAGAGAGGGGAAATAGAAACTTACTCTCTTGAGATAATACCCTTAAGGAAAAATGTGCCAAATAGTGATACTGTTGGATCATTGGAGAGACTGATTGCCAGTTTTCTGAGGAACTGCCATACTACATTTAAGAGTGGCTGTGCAAGATTTCATTCACACTAGCAGTGGAGCGTTGTTCCCCTTGCTCTGCATCCTCTCCAGCATAGGCTATCGTCTGTGTTTTCTTTTTTATCTTACCATTCTAACAGGCATAAGAACGTATCTCAAAGTTGTTTTGATCTGCATTTCTGATGGCTAAAGATATTGAGCCGTTCTTTAAATGTTTTTAAACCCATTTGTAATTCTTCTGTTGAAAATAACCTTTTTAGATCTGAGCTCCATCTTTTAATTGGATTATTTGGGAGTTTGCCTCTAGTTTCTAGAATTCACTATATATTTTAGATATCAGTCCTCTGTCAGATATAGAGTTGGTGAAAATCTTTTCCTATTCTGTGGGGTGTCATTTTGTCTTTTTGACTGTGTCCTTTACCTTACAGAAGCTTCTCAATTTAATGATGTCCCACTTATTAATTGTTGTTCTTTGTGCTTGCGCTACTGGTGTTTAGGAAGTGGTCACATGTGCCAATGCATTCAAGGGTAATTCCTCTATCTTTTCTATCAAATTCAGTGTAGCTATGTTTAATATTGAGGTCTTTGAGCCACTTTTTGAGTTTTGCGCAGGGTGACAGATCTGGATGTCTTCGCAATCTTCTACATACGACCATCCAGTTATACCAGCACCATTTGTTGAAGACAGTATCTTTTTTCCATTGTATATTTTTGGCCTCTTTGTTAAAAATGAGGTGTTCATAGGTGTGTGAATTAAGGTTAGTGTCTTCAATTCGATTCCATTCATTGTACAGGGAAATGGATGGATTCGGAGAGTATCATCGTAAGTGACATAACACAAGCCCAGAAAGATAGACATGGTAAGTACTCAGGCATAAGTGGATTTTACACATAAAGCAAAGAATATCCAGGCTACAAACAACAACCCCTGAACAGCTTGGTATCAGAAGCAACTTAAGAAAGATGCCCAGGGAAGAGGAAACATAGAAGATCTCCTGAGTAAACTGGGATCATAAAGGGGAGTGAGCAAGAGGTGGGAACAAATCATGAGAGGAGATGGTTGAATGAGAAGAACAATGGAGAGGGAGGAAGAAAAGCAGCTTGATAGAAGGAGCCACTGTGGGGTTAGAAAGAAACCTGGTGCTAAGGAAACTCCAAGAACCCACAAGAGGCTTCACAACTGTCAAATGGCATGAGCAGTTTGTGGAGCCTCTTGCAATAGGATCAGACTATGTTCCTGGTGCACAAACTGACATATTGGAGCCCATTCCCTACAGAGGAACGCCTAACCCAGCTTTAATACTGGGATGAGGGACTCAGACCTACCTCCACTGAATATGCCAGACTGAACTGACTCTCCATGGGACTTCTTGACCTCCCTGGGGTCAAGAAGGAATAGGGTGGGGAGAGGCTGATAGAGGACTGGGAGGGAATGGGAAGAGGGAGTGGAAGGGGAGCAGTAGTTCATATGGAATAAAAGCTTCATAAATTAATTTTTAAGACTTGCATTTTGGTCTTGTACCTTCTACCTATTCCCCTACTGGGCTTATTACGCAAAAGACAGACATTTTAAAATGAATATTTTTAGCTTATAAACACAGCAAAAAGTTGAAACCCCATATAAAATGTTTCTGAAATAATTATAAAAGATAGAATAAGACTTCATCATTGGTCAGCAATGAATCCAGCTGAGATTGTAGTATCTTATTCTGTCGAAATTATGCACTTGGGGGTAATTAATGAATGGCAAAGAGCCTGTAATAATTATTTAGGAGAAATGAACAACAAATACCCCAAAAGTAAAAGACTTCATTTTATAAAAAAGAACTGAATAAATACTTCCACGTATAGTAAAAAGAGCTATTTCTGAAGCTCTTATGTTTTGTACTGATGCAAATGAATTAGAACTGACTGGTTTTAAAGTATGAAACATAAGTAAAGTAATTCAAAGTCCATATGCTTCAGCTCAAAAATCAAAGTTCTGTGCCATTCTCATGGTTTTATAAGACTTTTATGAATCTCTTCATAGAATTACTGATTCTCAATATGCAGGAAAAAGTTGTATTGCATATCAAAACTGCTGAAATTATTCATGAAATTCATAATTAACTATTATTTGTACAACCACAACAGACAATCTGAGAAAGAAATCGCTCACTATATGTTACCAACATTGGGTCTCATACTTGATTACTTGGGCCATTAGCAAAGGAAAGTGCACAAAATCAAGCAACTATTAATAGGAAATGTATTGAAAGCTTCAGAATGTCATTAAAAAGACATCATGTTCACATTAAAGGCTTAAAGAAAAACAATCTCTGTAACCTGATAGGAAGCTAAAAACATTATATTATTTAAAAAGTCCTAATTGTTCTTTGTATGATCAAATTCATTTATCTGATGGAAGGAATTCTAAGGGCATTCAAAGAAATAAAATGCAATGAATGGAGGTATTTCATTCAGCAGAATTTGGAAAATTAAAATATATGCATCATACTATTGAGACATACTCTGTATTTCAGTGAGCATCTGCCCTAAGTTCTAAAAAAGGCGGATTTTATAATTACACATGTATTAGACACAATGGCTCCAATGGGTAAACTGATAGAAATTAAAACTGATAATTCTCCTGTTATGCTTCTATTAAAGAGGAACGAATGTTTTCCTGTTATAACATAAAATACATTAAAGGAATTCCAAATCCTACAGGAGAAGCAAGTGTTGAAAGATGTAACCAAACTCTCAAAATTAGAGATACTTTTAAAATAATAGGGGGATATGACGATTTCCAGAGATAGATTATATAATGCTTTACTAATTTTAGATGTTTTAGATGCTAATTAAATGGGGACAACGGCTGCCTTTCAGCATAGAAAATTACTATGATTTTCTTACCTTATTTGATTTAGCCTGTGTTCTACAAGGATGCTTTGACTTCAGAATGGAAAATGGGAAAAGTGTTGCAATGGGATCAAGGGTAGTCTTATGTTTCTGCAGGAGATGAGAAGTTATGGATATCATCAAAGAGCAAGAGAAGACTCTTGGATGCCTTTGCTGCTGATCTGAATAACACAACTCTTAGCAGAAAGATACAGAAAGTCCTTGAAGCAGGCAGCTGACCCTTCTTCATGGGAGACATCTTAAGAAACAGACTGAAGGAGAAGTAATAGATCCACTGGCCAAAGAACTTCTGAGTGCTACAACACTCTCCCTTGCTATGCTGCCTGTTGTAACTGTATGGTTATTGGGGATTAATCATTCTCATTGGGCTCATATTCCCAGTCCTGAAATTAACAAAAGGGTAAATTGGGGAGATATCAAAATTTCTGTTGTGGTCAATGAATCCTCTTGGCTACCCAGTCCTTATGATCACAGAGAACCTAATAAGCATGAGGAGGAAGCTAAGTAGAGTATAAATTACACTGAGGAGTACAAGAAATTCTTATTTGTGTACACTGAGGAGTACAGGAAATTCTTATTTGTGTAAGTAATGGAACTCACGGTCTAAAGAAAACTTTTCTAACTTGGTTGTCCACACTTAATAATACTACCAGGATTTTCACAATAAATTTTATATGCTTCATGCATCTGGTTTTAGAGGACAGGAGATGAATGCTACTAGGTCCATAAATCTACTATCCTGAGAGATATAGGTTTCCAGCAAGGAACATGACTGGTTGGCAACCATGTAAAAGTGGAAAACCTCTAGTGCTTATTAAAATCACCCAAGGGGACATCAATTGGAGCTCTTACAGCTTCCCTTAAGGAAAATATTCTCACACAGTTAAGATGACTATAATATAGTTTTAATGTAATTGTGGAAATTAGCTCCACTGTTGTTGATCCTATCCAATGGCATGGAGTTGAGATGTCAGGTTCAATGTTACTATTTGGCAATTCAATCCAGACTAACTTGTCAAAATTGGCAAGTAAGTACCTTATACCCTCTTAGATTATGGAAAGTTAAATGTGTCTGATGGTAAATATACTTTGTCCTTTAAATTGAATCAGACACCTTTGCAGCATGTATACCAACCAGTACCTTATATTTTATTGAATGGGCCTATACAATGGACCTTAATAACTATAGTAGTACTTGTAAACACTGTACTCTTCATACCTGCATTAATGCTAGTATGCTATGGGATGTCACTTCTGAAGTTTTATATATTATTCAAGCAAGGACTGAAGTCTGGATCCCACTGAAACTGTCGAAGCCATGGCAAGACTCACTTGTGCTAACTGTAGTCTGGAAACTCACTGAAGAGTATTAAGAATATTGGATAACTGGCCTGGATATTACTGTTGCTATAGAAATTACTGCATTGACGGTGACTGAAGTAATAGTGAGAGTGGCCCTTTGTAAAGAAACTGCTCAATTTGTTATAGAATGGCATCAACATTCTGGAGACCTTTGGGCTCAACGATGAAAATAGATCATGGGATAGTTAATGAAATAGCTAGCTTGTGAAAAGCTGTGTTACTTTTAGATCAGTGAGAGAGTTTAAAGGAACAAATTAGACTGAAGTGGAACAGCTTATTGTAGTACACCTTCAAAGTTTAATGACAGTTAGTATGATTGCCAAAGGTTAATTACATTTGTTGAGTGACATTTTTCTCAAATAATTTATAAATTATTTAAAAAAATAGGGAAACCTTTTTAAATAAGTTACCTGACCTATCTGGAATGGATGTTACAGAACATCTTGCAGACACCATCCCTTCATTTAATCCTAGGGATGATTTTAATAGGCTTCTCATCTTAGCAACTGTTATACTTGCTTTCACTTAAATTTTTGTACTGGCTTTCAAATGTATTTTGATTTATATACAACAATGAGGAAGCATGAAAGAGCAAAGGCTGCTTCACTGCATGACTGCATAATCTTCAATGCAGTTATGTGGCATAAACAAAAGGAGGGTATTATTTATAGGGACTTAGCAAACTGTATCTGTGGTAGACATCAGGATAGATAGTTTTCATTGTAACTACAGTAATTGGGAGAGTGAATAGTTCTTTTCTAGAAATACTTGACCTTGAAGAATTGTTGTGGAAAACAGTAAAGAATATTTGTGGAAAATAGTAATTGTTTCCCAAGATTTGTAGAATTGTCTTTCTGTAGTCTCGGCATGATTTGGGTTACAAGATGCCTCTGGCATATCCAAGGCTCCTGGATTATTGCATATTGTAAAAGTTACACAGTAAAGGACTAATGCCAAGAGGGCCTGTGACCCTTTGCTTTACAAAGACATATAAGACTTTGGTGTTAAGAACCACTTTACCAAAGAAACAACTTGGTGTAAAAATAAATATGCCTCTACAACTGTTTGGGGTTCAGTTGATCAGAGAAGCTGACATTTCCAACTCCCACAGTCCTTAAATTTTCATCTTAGAGTGACCTCTTTCTTCAACTGATCCACGCAACACAAAACACACTGACAGAGGCAAACACATCCTATAGAATTCCAAAAGCCTAACTCAAAAAAGTAAATTCAAAATATATATTTGTCCATTTCTACTCCAGAATATCACTTGTCATATAGCCAAGGTGTGTTTAAACTCATAATCTTTCTCCTTCAGCCTGCCAAGTATATTTCACGCCTGTGTGAACATGCCAGGTAAAAATGATGAAGTAATCAGACCAAGAACAGAAGTCAAGCCTTGAACTGATTGCTCACAAATCTGACTGTGATATGGGATGTGCTGCCACTGTTTGGATAGTTAGTGGAGAAACAGATCTGGACAGCAAAGAAGGTTATTTTCTGTTTTTCGAAGGGGGGGGGTTCTGATTATCTTAGGATTTCTATGGCTGTGATAAACACCATGACCAACAGCAACTGGGTAAGAAAGGGTTTATTTGGCCACAAGTTCATTGTCCATAATTATAGGAAGTAAAGAGAAATTCAAGAAACCCAGGAACCTAAAGGCAGGAGCAGATGGGAAGAATTCATGGAGGGATGCTGCTTATGGACTTACCTTCCTATAGAACCCAGGCCCACCAGCACATCCATAATGGGCTAGGTCCTCTCTCTCTCAATCATTAGTTAAGAAACCACCATAAAGCATGCTTCTCCCTGGCCGTACGGCCCCTCCTCTCAGATGACTGACTTGTGACCAGGTGACACAAGGCTATCTAGTGCAGGACTGAAACCCAGATGAGTGACCTCTGAAGTGGAGAAGAGCAGACAGGAGCTGCCAGAGCCTATGTCGTGTTACAGTTACCTCTTGGAGATACAGGGGTAGGCATCCTCCTGTCAGCACTTCTGTTGGATTAGGAAATCCTGACTGTTACTCCAACAGGAAATGTTTAAACAACATATCAAGATGACTAACTGCTATGTGTCTGCAATACAAGCATGCAAGCTAGCCTGGGCTACACAGTGAGGTACAGAAGATCAGTGGACACATAGAAGGACCCTATCTGTTTATGTGAGGTATTGCAATGGAACCCAGAAATTTGTAATATCCGGTCCAGTGCTCTACCCCTGAGCAAACACAGCACCCTGGTCTGCATGCTTGGAGACTTAAGTACAGCAAAGACTTGCAAGCCCACTTGTAGATATTCTCTTTCCATGGGTCATGTCATCTTTTGTTCTTTTGGTGTTGGAGACAAAGTCCCCTCGTGTAGGACTGACTGATCTGGAACTCTATGTGAACACCAGACTACAGCCGTTCTCATCATTCTGCTTCTGCCTGAGTCTTGCTATTACATTTGTGCATCACCAACCACAGATGTTACTTTTTGGGATGACAGGGTGTCCAGCAGTCCAGGTGGACCTCAGATTCAGGAAACTACTGAGGTTAGCCTTGCATGTTTTCCCTACCAACATACATCCACCTGGTGGAGACATTTTAATAGTAAACACTGAGGCATCATCAAATGCACTGTGAATATCAGCTCTGGAGGATATAACAACAGGTATGGATTATGTCATCTTTTGTCCTTAATACTTTGGGGAGGAACTGGGACCTACTTAAACTGGATATGCCAGACTGAACTGACCCACCATGGGACTTTTGCCCTCCTTGGGGAATGGATGAGGGGATAAAAGGGAGGGGGGGCAGAGGGAAGAGTGGGAGTGACTGGAAGCAGGGAAGGGAGGAAGAGCAAGAGTAGATATGGAAAAAAGTTAACTGTAAGGTGATACATAAAATAAAATAAGGTTTTTAAATTCTTAATGTTCTCCTTAATAAAGTAATACATCAACCACTAAGACATCCTTTCAATGGACATTACCAATTGATAAATCCTTCGCAAAGAATAAAATCTAAGCTTCATACAATGTAAAAAAACGGAACGGGAGGGGCTGTGAGGAAAACAGCATAGTGCAGGAAACAGATATCAGATGTTATGTACTTTGAATCTTAACTGAGGGTTTAAGTTCCTACAAGTCAAAATTTACGGTATGCTCTCTATATTTTTAATTAAAAACACACAACCCAAGCATTTGTAAGTACACAATGTATATATTTGTAATATAAAATATTTTATGTATAGACATCGAAAGGACAATTCTTAGCTTCAAATGGGGAAAACAAAACAGGATAGCTATTGTAATTCTGAACAATAAAAGAACCACTGAGGATCACAGCACTGCAGACTGCATTAGAACTAGAGGAATAGTAATACAAACCGCAGTGTATTGGCATAAAAACAAACACATCGAATGACGAAATCAAACTGAAATCAAACTGAAGACCCACACATGAACCCACACTTCTACAAATATCTTGTTTTTGATGAAGAAGCAGAAATACAGCCTGGAAAACAGACAGCATCTTCTATGAATGGTGTTGGTCAAACAGGATGTCTGCATGCACAAGAATACAAATAGGTCTATACTCATCATAGGAGACTCTGTGACCATGCCCTGTGTAAAATGTTAGCTGCTAAGTGCTATATGCTCACACACAAGTCACAGGAAATGCTCAGTCTCTCAATCCCCTTAGTGATGGAAGTGCATCCCAGTTTGCACTTATCAACATGAGAGAGCTGCCCAATTGGAAACTTCAGTGACTCACTGATATGGGACTACCTTTCTGTATGCTGTGAATAGCAATCTTTAAATAAAGGAGCTGTTTTGGCCCATGACAAGCACCATAGAAAAAGTAGGAGGAGGAATCAGAATAGGTAGGAGGAGTAGGGCAGAGTCAGACAGAAGGAGCCAGAAACTCAAAGGATCAATATGTAAGGAACACAGGTGAGTCACGGGCCACGTGGAAGACAGATTAATAAAAACGGGTTGAGTTAAGATATAAAAACTAGCTAACAAGGTGCCTAAGCCATAGGCCAAACAGCATGAACTTAATATAAGTGTCTGAGTCATTTATGAGGCCTAAACAGCAGTGGGCAGCTAAGAGGTCTGGGGCTGCAGGTCTGTGAGTCTGGGCCTGTGGCTGCCCAAGGCCGTGAAAGTACATTGTAACCGATGGTGCCCAATGAACCTGGGGCAAAAATCCACTTAAAGCCTGAGAAAGTTTTAAAAAGGGTTTTAGCACAGAGACTGAGCCAAAAAAGCTCCCAAATTGTGTATATGAAGCAGGTCATTGTACAGAGAAAGCATGGCATCCAGTCACATTCAAAATGGCGCCGGCAGTCTGGCAGCAGGTGTGTAAGCTGCAATCAGGCCAGTTCCTGAAATCTCACAGAAGACTCAGTAGCATATTATTGGTTTAAGGTTTCTGCTTATTTTGAACAAAAAAGAAACAAAGACGAATACTTAGTAGCAGCATTTTCCTGGGTCTGTTCTGTTTGCTGGCCACAAACAGACCTGGTCCCTTTAAGAGAACTTACTGATTCAGATTTATCTGCAAAAACTATGCAGCTCTTTAAGAGACTGTATTTTAAAAGCTCTTATGTTTAGAAGATGACTAAGGATTCACAATAAAATATTCAGATGAAAAGAAAAACCTGTAAATGGGTTATAATGTGTGTAAAAGGAACATAGGCTTCAGAGAGAAAAGAAAGACAAAGTCTTTAAAAAAATAAAATAATAAAAATATAGTAAGCCACGTAAAAATAGCAAGTAGATACAAAATCTGGATTTTGGTTGTTATTGTGTTTTCTTTTAATTTTTTAAATGCTAATGAGCTAACTGCAGAAAGACATTGGATTGAAAATGCAAAGGCTATTAAGTTAAACAAGAATATATATAAAGGTATTTTGATTTTAAATTTATGTCTAAGGATTTATTGCTTTAGAAGAGTTCTGCTTTTGTTTCCACAGAAGATGAGAACTTGTAGATTGTTTCCAGGCAAATGTGGTTTCATCAACCAAGACCCCATGAATAAACCTCTGATGGGAAGAGATGGCCATATCAGCTTCAGGGCTGCAGACTATGATCCAGTCTCAGGAACCCATGAGATTTTCAACACCCCTTAATCAACAAGAAGTAGTAATAGAAAACTACACCTAAATTCCCAAAATATTGTTTATAAATGTTTGTTTTCATTATAAATGGTTAATAGTCATAATTAATCTCTTTGTAAAAAGAAAAGGGGATATGGTATAGGAATAATTTTTAAAAAATTAGATTATTGTATTTACTTAGATCAAAAAATCAACTGTTAATCTCAAAATGTTTGCATTGATGTAGATTTGGTTTATTGATACAAATTTAAGGTCAATTCTCTTATGCTGCATTTTTCTACTCTTGTTTAAGATATGATGATTACATAACTGACTTAAAGTTGTAATGTATAAATAAGAAATGCATGTTAGTTAGATTTTTAGGTATACAAAGATATATTTCAATTAGATAGATAATCTTCAAAGACTTCTAAGACGTACAGAATATGGCATTTAAATGTTTTAAGAACTTATACTTTACTGGACAGTGAGACAGGTCTGCTCCTGGCAGCACCAATTTATTTCAAGAGAAAACTGGGCATCAATGAAACTCCATATAGAGATTAGCTTCTTTGTGGCATTGGTTAGCCACTGGACATGAACCTGTTTTTACATTGACTGCTTGACAGTATGCTGTTAAAACTGGACATGCAGGTTCCATAGGAAGGTGACCTCTAAACCTTGGTAGAACAAGCCGAGATGGTCATTCAGGTTCCTGCTTTGCAGAGAAAACTGTCAGACATTCTTCAGGACTCCAGTAGAAGCAACTGATGAACTGTGCCAGAATGGGCAGAGCAGATTTCCTGCTTGACTGAACTGAAAAGAGACTCTGGGCCTGTAGGCTGAAGATTGATGCCCCAACTTTATAAAGGAACTTTCAGTGACTGTCCAGGCAGCTAGGTGTCATATCTGTCATTTCTAGATTTTCTTGCACCTCCGGTTTACTTCGGTAAATATATCCTTCTGTGGTCTTTGACATAGTTAAAGATTAGATAGTTATAGATATAGTTTTTCTTAGTCATTTAAAAGATATATTAGATATTAAACTTTAGATTCATACAGATAAGGTTGATAAGAGTATTTTCTTTAGCTTTGCTAAATACAAATAGACTATATGTTGTAACTATGATTGTTGATCGCTAGCTGTTTTGTTATATGTAATTTCCCTTTGTTAAAATTGAAGCCTTCCTTTTTTATTAGACAGAAAGGGGGAAGTGATGTGAGAATGCCTTTCTATATGCTGTGAATAGCAATCTTTAAATAAAAGAGCTGTTTTGGCCCATGACAGGCACCATAGGAAAAGTAGGAGGAGGCATCAGAATAGGTAGGAGGAGCAGGGTGGAGTCAACAGAAGGAGCTAGAAGCCCAAAGGATCAACATGTAAGGAGAGACAGACCAAGCCTGAAGCCCAAAGGAGCAACATGTAAGGAACACAGGTGAGCCACGGGCCACGTGGAAGACAGATTAATAAAAACGGGTTGAGTTAAGATATAAAAACTAGCTAACAAGGTGCCTGAACCATAGGCCAAACAGCATGAACTTAATATAAGTGTCTGAGTCATTTATGAGGCCTAAACAGCAGTGGGCAGCTAAGAGGTCTGGGGCTGCAGGTCTGTGAGTCTGGGCCTTTGTCTGCCCGAGACCGAGAAAAAACAGCTCACCTAACCTCCTCAAATTGTATACAGACCACTTTGATTCTCCTTCATTCACATGATATGTATGAATTAATACATACTGGGAAAGTACGCAGAAAGACACTCCACTGCCCAATCAGATCCTTCCTTGTGACAGACAAACCTACAGGTCAAGGACTTAAAACACCTCTAATCTAGCTATTTCCTAGCCTATGTTTCCCAGAAATGAACACAATAAATTATTCCTTCTATTCCAGTCTCAGTGGAGAAGCTATGTTCAACACAAATACTTCTCCTGTTAGTGCAATGGACAGCCCACTCTGTGACTCAGATGGGTAGTTTTAGAAGTGTGCGATGCTACAAACCTTTAGTCAAGAACTGAGGAGGTTGAGTCAAGAGGACAACAGAGTCAATGCCCTGTGGGCCTAAACACTTAGACCAAGGTAAAGAAAGTCAACATAGCAAACCTTATACCAATATAAGCTGGAAGGTGAAACTCTTCTAAAATTCATGTGCTTCACAGTGAGAAATCTTGCCACACACATAGAGATTAATTAAGAAAACTCTCTTCAGTAATTACAAGTCAGCAACTTAACCAAATAGACAGAGGAGCTGACCAGGGACAGGTTTCCTAACTCGTACACACCATAAACTCCTGCACTGCACATGTGCTGTCAACCTGGAGAAATTCTGCTTACATTCCTCCTGCTATCACGCCTTGCTTAGTCTGCTCCTTATACAACTGCTGGTCACCTGCCCAGGGTGGCACCCAGCACAGTAGGACGGGCCCTACCACATCAACCACTAATCAAGAACACACCTACAGGTTTACCTGCACATCAGTGTGACTCTCCCTTGTGCCAAGCTGACCAAACCTAACCAACACACCTACTGAGTCATCTCCCCAACCCCAAGGACAGATTGTGAAAACCTCAACTCTCTTCACACTTGCTTTTCAGTAAACACTTGAGCACGCACACACATGAAGTTCTGAAAATCTGTCAAGTGTAGGACTGGAGAGATCACTCAGCAGCTACCACCACTTAACGCTCATGTAGAAGTCCTGGGTCGGTTCCCAGCACTAACATGGTGGCACACAATCATCCCTAGATGCTGATGCAGGAGATCTGATGCCTCCTGTCTTCTGTGGGCAGAAAACACATATGTGTGAACATACACATATGCAAGCAAATCACTCTTATAAATGAAATAAAGCAATATAGAAAAACAAAACACATTCCCTCATATCTCATATATTTCAACATAGATAAATATAGCCAGAAATACCCACAAATCTGACAAATATCTATATCAAAACTATACCTTTGCTAAAGAATTCAAGAAACTTGGTCAAAGGAGATAAATTCCATGATTGTAAACAGGAAGCCTAAATATTAGTTCAGTGCAGACTTTGAACTATAGACTCTGCAACAATCCAATAAAAAGTCAGGCAATTTTTATTATCAACAGAAAGTGATGACAAAAAGTCATGAATAAAAAAATGATCAGCACAAGATTAGGTAAACAGCACACACAGAGACATCATCTGACTTTAAAACGTAACACACAACTGCAATAAGACTGTACTGCCTCGGGAAGAATAGAGATCAAAACCTTACTAACAAAATCACAATTAAAACAGCGTCGATTTGAACACAAGAGTCCAGGAACCCCGGACACATGACTGGACCAGCAGGCCCTCTACATGCAGAAGTGTCAATGACACACTTATGCCCTGCACAGAATTAACTGCAGACGGATCCTACACCTGAACGTCACTGCCAAGTGCAGAACTTCTACACGTTACAGAAAGTAGGTCTCTGTCACTCAGCAAATCCGCCTTTCAGGGCGAGGATGCTAAGGGCGCATGCGCGCACCGTGCGTTCACAATAAGGAACTGTCCACGCACAGTACCCACCCCCGTGCTCTTTGCAGCCCCGGCCGCAATCCGCAGGCGGAGGCTGCAGGACCCGGGAGCTGAAAGGACAGCATGGACCTCACGGACCTCACGGGGCGCGGGTCTGCCCGCCGGTCCCCACAGCCCCGGAGGACCCCACCCGGCTCCCCGGCTCCTCCCCACGTGCGGACGGCGGCCCCTCGCTCACCATGGCGGGTTCCGAGCTCGTCTCTCTCCGGAACACGAGCTCCCTCCTGAGCCCGGAGACACCGAGTTTGCAGGATGGCGGACCGGAAGTGCCCTCCCTTGTCCGTACTGACAGTCGGATTGAGAGGACTGATTGGTTACTGAGTGCAGAGTGACTCTCCCAGGGCCGACTGTTATGAAGGGACACAGCACAGTGTGGTTCCCAGCCCTGACTTCCACCTCAGGCACGGAACTGTCCCAAGCCCTGCAGAGACTGGCATTGCAGCAGAACGTGAGTCTGAACTGCAGATCGTTCCTGCGCTTTTCCTGCACTTAGCAGTCGCTTCCTCCTCCTCCCCCTGGGTGTTAGGTCTCCAACCTGCACCAAAAGGCTGAGGTGCCTATTTAACATATTGAAGCAGACACAGGATGTCTGGTTCTCACTGCCTCCCTCAGGCCCTACCTGATTTAGGGTTTGGTTGCCATGCCCCGCCCCCTACTCAGAACTTCTCTGGCCTAGGATCTAAGGGACCCTTCCATGTATAATCCAACTATTCTGATGACACGGGTTTTCTTTTTGTTTCGTTCCATCCACTCTTTCCTTCCTGACTGCTCTGTCTGCCTCTTCCCCCAATCCTACCTCATCTCACAGGACTCAGGGTCATGTCCACTCTGGACTCTCCCAGATGTTCCCACTCTCCCTTCACCCTTTTATCAACAACAAACACTCTCATGTCCTTTCCTATTCTTTAAATTTCTTTCTTTTTTTATTTTCTAGTTTTCATTCACAGCATTCCTAAAATACACAGACGTTACCTAATGCGTAGTGGAGTGATTTCCCTGACTCCAGCCAAAATGATGTCCAGCCCATCCGGGTCAAATCTAAACCAGCTAATTGACATTCACCAGGCATCAAAACTTCCAATAAGGCTCACCTAGGATTGCTCACACTTCTCTCAGCTGCATATGGTAAACAAAACATGCACACTTGCCCAGCCTTCTGTGTGACCCTGGAGTACCATGCCAGCACTGCGGAGGTGTAGGCAGGACATCAGAAGTTTAAAGCAGCTGAATCTAAGACGCAAAACACCCAAAATTTGGGTCTTGAAGGGGAGGTGACCAAGGAGGTCCCAGTAGGTCTTGCATGAGCTGATGGCTCATGCTAAGAATGTTTAAGAACTACAGCTATAATACACTATTTGTAGAGCAGAATGGGACAGTCAGCAGAAGCTAAATTGAGCTATATTGTTAAGAGGAAGTCAGGACACCTCAGACACGAGTTCACAGTGGGCATAAGACATGACAGCCTCTCAGGCTGAAGAGCCCCATTCTCTTGACTTCTTCAACAAATTCACTCAGGTACTGGAGCAGACCCGGAAAGTCTGCCCTTGAACAAAGGCAGAGGACTAGTGTTCTTTAGAGCTTTCATCAGGGCATCTGAGAAAACCCTCGTAAAGGCTCATTTCCAACTAAGTAAAAACACATATGAAGCTGAAAACACAGGGATCAATGGGAAATGTAGGTCTTAGAAAAAACACAAGTATAGATTGGAGATGAAATAGACATAAGAGTGACTTAGAAAATAATAATACCAAAAGTTAGTTTTAAAAGAATTGACACACCTTACGTGCATTACTATTAAAAGAAGACAGATTCAAATTGCTCATCTCCCATGTGATTTCTGAAGTGAATGTGGTGGTGCAGCTCTGAAAGGAGTAGGCAGAAGCCTCACAAATTTAAGGCCTGGTATGGCTACAGACTAAGTTGACAAAATAGCATTGTGTTTATAAGTCACTGGAGAGATGCTGGAGAAGCATGGAAGAACTCTAAACCGAGTACCCAGTATTCTCTACCCCCAAATGGAAAAGAGCAACTACAAACAAAATACTGAAATAGGTGGGTTAGTAGGCGGTGCTGTGACAGGCACCAGCTGGTTCGCTCTGTGAGTAAAGGCACTTGCAACCAAGTCTGACAGCACGATGTCAGTCTAGGAGAGAAGGCACGGCTCCAACTTGCCCTCTGACATTCACTCACGTGCTGTGGCACGTGTATTCACACATGTGTCTCAGTGTCCATAGTTCAGAATTTGTTTTTAAAAACTGAAAACAAGAAAACAAAAAAAGTGCACCAAAAAAAAAAAAAATCACTCCCCTCAAAATAGCTAGCTATGGGTCCTTTAACCACTTACCAAAATAGAGCCCCTTCACCACACTGCCAAAATAAGTGTCTGGACTGGCAAACCACTCTGTCCCCAAGTCCTTTGTAGCACTAGGGAAGCCTGCAGAGTGAAGTGAGCTCCTACCATCCCAACTAGAACAGTAAGTGTGGTATATTAAAACTTCGTTGGAACCAGCCACTCTCTGGGTCAGACTTCAACTCTGGGAGTTGAAGACTCATTTCTGGGCACTACTCAGGTTTACTATGAAACTGAGAAAGGACAAAGAAATCTTGTCAGTTTCACATACAGCAATCCGTACCTGAGACCACCTGTGGGAAAAGTGCTATGATTTTCATTTTTGTAAAAAGAAATTTTGACTAAAAATACGCACAAATTTCTGCAATCTCTTAAGAAATTATTCTGTGGAAAAGGACCACTGATATAAATACAGAATTTGAGTTAACTAAAGCCTACAGGATCAAAGTACTTTTATTTAGTCACTTCATATTTAGTATAGAGCTTCTTAATATTCTGATGACTAAATTATACATGTTATATAGCACACTTGAAGTATAAGGCTACAGATTTTTTCTCAATTTGCATCATTAATAAAATTAAGTAAGTCTTATTAAGAATAAGTATTTTACATCATGATCCAATTGGGCTTTTGTCAGGGTCTGACTCTGTAGCCCTGACTTGTTGGAAAGTCATTATGCAGAACTGAGTGGCCTAAAAATCTTAAGGATCAATTTGCCTCTGCTTCAAAGTGCTAAGATTAAAGGTCTGTACCACCGTGCCAAACATGTATTAATTGTGTGCATTTACTCTTTAAATAAACTCAAGGTTGGTGTAACACACAATTGTGGTCTGTATTGAGCATACTTTGGCAGGAAAATAACTGAAATTTAGGAAATCTTGAGTTATATTCCAGACTGTCTCAGAACAAATGGAAAAGCACCCTCAGGCTTTGACTCCCTAGAAATTGGGACCATTAATGTCAATTTTTGTCCTGTAGTACACATAAGACTAGGGCACTCTGGCCTCTATTCCCAAGTCTGCAGTCCAATTTTCGACATTGCTGCCGTGAATCTGTGGCAGTGTTGAAGCAGCAGCCAGAAGCAGTAGAATGACAAAAAGAATCCCTTTCCAGCTACTGTACTGTTATCATCCACTGTTTTGTGGCAGAGTTTTATCCTGTGTCCTGCTTGAGGCCTTCCATTTGAGAATTCTTTAAAGCCACACTGACATATGAATGGCACATTCAGTCTGGCATAATATATGATTTTTGGCTCAGGTAAACTAATTTCCCAAGGCTACTCTGCTTATACCTGACCTTAGAAACTAGCAGTTACAGTCCCATACAAATAGTGATTACCTAAGGGTTGGACAGGCGCTGGTAGCCCATGGATAGACCTGATGTGCATGTGGTACTATTATCACAATTTATAAGCAATTGCTACAAAGACTGGAAAGCACCTGATAGAGACTGAATTGACTTTTTTTTCTAAAATGACACTACTGAGGCCACATATCTTTCATGACACCAAACATCTGGAAATTTCAAAGCACAAGATTGTTTATTTACATCATCTTACTTGTGAATATAAAGACAGAAATGAGTCTTTCCACTTATCTTCAGAGACATGAAAATAAGATATAGGAAATGGAAGCAATAAAGTTTAGCCGTGGATTAAATGTTAAAGCAGCACAGATATCTTCAAAGACATAACAAGCAATAATAAAGAGGATATCAATGAATATAATCAATATGGTAAATGCTTTAGCTCTGCTTCCTCTTCACAGTTACACAAAGAATTTATGTGGAAATAAATCAAAATATATCACTGATCAAAGTGGTATAGTCCTTGCATGTGACAGTCATGACCAAGTATGTAGAACTCATGCTAGAGAGACAAGTAATGAAAATCATTAATGTGGTAAAGCTTTTGCATGTAAAAGTTTATCTACAAATACATGTGAGAAGTCATAATGGAAATTTTCAAAGACATGAAAGAAGTTATACTAGAGAGAAAGTCTATGACTGTACTCTTTGTGGGAAAGCTTTTGCATATAATAATGATCTAAGAAGATATGAATGAACTCATAATTGAGAGAAGCCCTATAAATGTAAACATTGTGGTAAATAAAGTCTTTCCTTATCATAATAATCTTCAAGTTCATGAAAGAAGTCATACTGGAGAGAAATCCTATGAATGTAACCATTTTGAATGTGACCCAGACACCATGATTTCTTTGTACAATGACCCGTTTTATATACACAATTTGGAAGCTGCCTTGGCTCAGTTTCTGTGATCTAGAACCCTTTCTAATCTTTCTCAGGCTTTAAGTGGATAATCACCGTACATTGGGCCCCATCTGTAGTAGTGGGGGTTTCTTGGTCCTGGGCAGCCAGAGGCCCAGACCCACAGACCTGCTGCGCCAGACCCCTTATCAGCCTGCTGCTGTTGCTCAGGCCCCCAGAAATGACTCAGACGTTAATATAACTTTATGCTGTTTGGCCTATGGCTCAGACACATTGCTAGCTAGCTCTTACATCTTAACTCAACCCATTTCTATTACCTGTCTGCCATGTGGCCCGTGGCTCACCTGTGTTCCTTACATGTTGCTCCTTTGGGTTTCAGGCTTGGTCTGCCTGGCTCTGCCCTGCTTCTCCTACCTATTCTGATTCTTCCTCCTACCTTTTCTATGGTGCCTGTCATGGTCCAAAACAGCTTCTTTATTTAAAGATTGAGATTCTCAGCATACAGAAAGGCATTCCCACATCACTTAGGGTGTCAGCCACCTGAATGAATCCACTGAGTGACTTTTTGGTGGAGAGAAAAGCCCCTTTGTTAAACATCTGTCTTTTGAAAATGCTAATTCCCCTCCCCAGGAGACCATTTGCCCTCATAAAGGAGGCACCCTTTCTGACTATGTTAAACTTTGCTCTAGCATTGGGTCTAGCCATAGGGCCAGCCCTTTACAGTGCAGGTATTGGCACCAGACCCAAATATGCTTTAATTGCAAGCAACCTGGTCATTTCTCCCTCGTGTACTGCCTTTCACTCCAAGCAGAAGATCACCCTCCTTCTAGCTCTTTCCCCACAATGCTGAGAACTAAGGGAACCTAACAGCTGGCACGCTTAGCATTTAAGACCTTAAACATATAAAACTTGATCTGCAAGAGGTGTTTTGCCTGGGTGGGGGTAGGGGAGGCAGAGGACTTCCCCATTGCTATATTTACACTTTGGTGACTTGTCAAAGATGCCTTGCTTAGTTCTAGTGTGAAGATAGAAAAATCCTGTTTGATTCTTTCCCTTGATCCCCTTCCTGAGGTCCCTGAAACTAGCCAAGGTTGACAGAGTTTCGGTTCCATTGTATCAAACACACTAATGGCAGCTTGCTCAGAACAGAGTTTCGGCTCCATTGTATCACTAAATTAGATGGCAGTTTGCTCAGGGCTCAGATTCTTGGAAAAGCTTTGTTCACAGGATTTATGGCAGCTTGCTCAACTGCTCACAGAATGTACTTCCGGAGTTCTTGGGACCCACCTGGTCAGCAGCTTGACCTTCTGGACTTCACTCGAGCGGGACCACTCAAGATAAGGCCCTGGGACTGCATTCCTGATGTAGCAACCTGGCTGGGGCCACCCAGGAAAGCCCTACTATGAGAACTACTGTTACAACTTCTATCTCAAGAGCCAGATGTACCCCTCCCCTACCCAGGGTGTGGTATAAGAATTCTACTCTGAAAGCATTCAGTGCTCTTGGCTTCTACAGTGCCTCGAGCCTGCACATGTGTGTACCGGTATATCATTCATTAAATTCTCTTTTTCTTTAAAGTTAACAGTGGTCATTAGCCATGGTCTTGGGGTGTCTAGGGGTGCTAAAGTTAGGGGCACTCGCCCGTTACACTAGTATAAAAGTGAAGGAGAAATTGGCAGATGCTGAGAGGTTCTCAATGAAGTTCAGGAGCAGGAGTCTGGGTCTTTTTTGAATGACCTTGGTTGTTGGAAGGGCCTTGCATGTCCTGAGAGTTTCAACTCTTTGCAGCCACCTCACCTCAGCTCTTCCTGCTTTGGCTACACTTAACTTAGAGGAAGAATTTAAGAAACTCAGAATTCAGGTAGAGGATTTCATAAGGCGTGACTTTCAACAAGCCTTCCCAATAATTAGGATTCCAGACACACAGGGCAATAGGGTGTGACTGCTCAATCCTCTAGCTTTCAAGGACATTGTGCAACTTAAAGAAACAGTAATGTCCTATGGAATCAATACCCTTTTTTCCATTATTCTGGTGGAAGACTAATCTTACACCTAGTGATTGGATGCAATTTGCAGGGCTTACCTCTCAGGGGGTACTACCTGTTATGGAGAGAAGAATTTCAAGAGAATTGTGCAGAGACCACTCAGCACAATGCCACAGTTCATGGCCCTGCACAGAGATCAGGAGGAAAATAGCTGGGGAAGCAGAGTATTTGGGATGAAAAGACAGGCGCTCACCTCTTCGTGCAGCTGTGATCGTTGTGATTGGTTTTGAAGCCTTGGGCTCCAAACTTTCTTTTTCTCTCTCCTTTCAGCCTTAGTCTTAAAGAGGGAGTAAAGTACTTTTCCCTTTTTGCAAACACTCTCTTCTCTGCTTTGAACAAGTCTATAGACAACCATTATCCCAGTTGCAAGTTGTTACAATTATTTCTTAATCACTCTGTGTATTGTCAAAAATTAACATTCAGTCTATACAAGTTGCTGAATTGGCTGCAGTATTTATAGCTTTACAGTATTTTTTAGATATTCCTATTCAATCAAAAATTGCATTTTAATGCTGAAACTTTACAATTTAAAGATCTTTCTAAACCTCAAGCTGTTGTCATTGCTAAGAGTTTTCCATCTTGAGTGGAATTTCTTCTTGTATCTCATTATGGAGTTAAGTGGATGTTACTCGTGTTGCCTTTTGGGAGAAAACACAACATGTTCATGTTACTGTTGATAAACTATAAATCCTCGAGCTATTATTGAAAGGCATATCTTCATAAAATATAGAAGGAAGAGTACATACTCCCAAGGGTCAGTTATCATCTATTCTCTACATTTAAAATCTTTAAATTATGGATAATTGGGGATATTGGCCACTGAGTGCCAATGGCAACCAAATTTATCCATATACCCTCAGGTAAAATGGAGAGATGTGATGTCAGGACAATGGTGTGGAACAGATCCATTGCTGGGGTAGGGGCAGGGTAGTGTTTATTTTCCCTCAGAAAGCTGAATCTCCAGTTTGGTTTCCTGAACGGTTGGTGCATGCTGTGAATGACCTTCATGCAAGTAACTCTGGTGCAATAAGTCCATTGGACAGGTAAGAAATCCTCCAATGTTGATGCCAGTGGGTCTTAATAGTCCAGTATGGCCCTACTTCATAACTGCTGATTGGAAGATGGGCATGAATCAGGATAAAGCTACATTATTGATACTTGGAATCTTATTGAGAGCCTCTGCTTTGAAAAGGTGATGGGTAAGAGCCAGTTTTCAAATATTTTCTTTATTCATAGTGGATGCATTGCAAGAAGAATTGCCTCAATTGCTGACTTTGGGCAGAACTCTTCCAACACTTCTGTTGTAAGCTTAAAATTTATACTTGTGCAATAAATAAAAAGTCTCAGAATCACACTGGCTACATGTCTCCAGCTAATCGCTGCTGGCCTTGGCACCCTGAATACCACCTGGACAGTTCACCATCCATTAAGGATTGAATGTATTACAAATCCTCCATATCAGCCAAAGCCCCTATGGTGGTGGGGACCACAGCCCCTGATAGGGATATTATGCTGGGAATCTATTTTAATGGGACTGTTTCTTGGAATTCAAGTACAGAGTTTGAAAACTCTCTATCCTTTCCTTTTTATTCTTTATGGTGACAAATGCTACTAATGTGTCTAGCAGTTTGAATTGTTCTAGAGAATCCTGTCTCCTGATTGGCTGCTAGAAATATGGGACATTTGTGCTGGTGGTTTGATCAGCTCATCCTGGTTCGTCCTAGAGAGATCAGCACAGCTGCTATTACTGCCATTGTGGCTGCCTCTGTGGGGAGAGGCAGCAGTGGCAACTGCCTTTTGTCATTCTATAGTCACTGCAGCCACCTTATATTTATAATCAGGAAGTACAGCCAATGCTTTAGGGACACAGAACAGTATGAGATAAAGTATCTTACAGCTTGACTTGCAGATTTCCTTTGTAAGAGCAGGTAAATTTGTTTTGGGAATTATGCAGCACCTGTCCATAGAGACCATTGCAGTGAATGAGACCAGAGAGCCAATCAGTTAGTTACAGGCAGAGGAGATGATTAGGAAGTGGGCAGGATCAGTGCGGGGAGGACCATTGCTTCTCATCGTGCTTCTAATACAGAGCCAGCTACAAACCCATATGCAGACAGGTTCCAAGTCTCACCTTCACTCATGTAGGTCCTGCTCACTATGATATCATTCCTCCCTTTAGGACCCTTTATAGGATTTTTGCTATTGATAGCTTTTGAACCATAGATCTTTAATAGGCTCACCAGATTTATTTGCAAACAGGTAGACTTCTTGGCCTACAAACCCATACAAGTCTACTATCATGGGCTCCATCTGGCTGATTTAGGGCTTAGATGAGCCTCATGAGGATGGGCCTTCTATGGGAGTTGCATGCCCACTCAGAGCTGCACGCCTGCCCATGGCAGGCTCAGACATCCCTATAAGATGTGCAAGCAAAAGACTGCAAGGAAAGGACCATGAATTCTGTCTCTGGGTCTCCCGAAGAGCACGCCTGGATGCATAGTGGTTGGTACTTGGCTCATGGCCCCTCCCCACAAAAAAGAGTACCTGTCCTCATCAGCACTGGGGAACACTCTGCCAATGCCAGAGTTCTTCACCTCCTGTAAAGTCTGGACAAATTCTAGGGGGTGAGGGGTCCAGAACCACTGCTCTCCTTCTGGTATATTGTCTGCATGGGCTTTTACTTTGTTCAATCCCTCCTCACAATTTTGTAAATCAATGGGAGGAAAATGCCTGGAGCCAAGGCCTGTTTTGGCTACAGTCATTTTCACCTTTCACCTAGATTATAAAATAAGTTTACAGAGCCTAAATGACATACTCCAGCGCTCCAGAAATAAGTAAGTGCCAGTTCCTGCCAATTAAGACCACCTTCAGGTTTGACTCTAGGAATGCAGCCCTATCTCCCTGTCAGATAAGAACACCTGCAGGTATTGGGTGACAACTTTCCTGAGACAGTACATTCCACAGATAAGGTTTCGTAGTAACCCCTCTTCCCCATTTTTACTACACAGCCAACTTCCCTCCTTATTTGCTTTATAAACTTCCCTGAGAAAAATAAAAATTGGAGCTCGATCACACTCCTGTCCTGCTGTCATTCTTTCCTGTGTCTCTTTCTCCTTCCACTCACATTCTTCTTACTCCATGCCTCCTTGTCAAGGCCCAGCTGGCTGGGGCACAGATTACAAGTGATGAATAGAAAATAATAAACCAGCTGGAAAACTATTTGAGTTTACATATAATTTGAATTTAAGATTACAAAAAGTTGTGCAACCTTCTATTCCACAGGGAGATACTTATCATATTGGTAACTCATCTAAGAGGTTAGAAGGAATTCATGGTGCAGCAATTCACTCATCTATTATTACTAGTTTATTACATAACACTGTTTTGATTCATGATTACAATTAATTTATGAATCTAAATATTGTTTCAGATTCTTCTTATGCTGTGGCAATATTTTCAGCAATAGAAACTGCTCTAATTATATGCAAATTCTGCCATGCTCCCAGTACTGTAGGAACTACAATGTCTGGTGGAAAAATACAAACACCTTTCTGTAAAAATGAAGTTATTACTCATTCCTGTCCACACTCTCAACTCCCCATCAAAACTGGACTGTTACTCACAATATAGCATTTCTTATAGGCCTCACAGTGAAGGCATAATGGAAAGTGCAATAAAACATTGAAATTAAGTGTTTTTTAAAAAAAATATTGACATTATCACTCACCGACAACAGGATAAATAGAAGCCCCTCCTTGTCCATAGCTAACTAAGATCCTCAGGCCAAGTGGATGCCACAGTCTTTGAACCCTGGTATGGTGACACTTCTCCCAGTACCCCATCCATACCCAACCCCACCCTAAACAAAGAAACCTGAGAAGCCCCCACCCCAGCCCATTCCTCATGAAAACACAGCTCTAGGGACATTACATGAGCCATATCACAGCCAAACTGCAGCCAACAACATTAGTTACCTACAATGGGATAAACAGAAGCCCCTTCCTGGTCCTCAGCTGACTAAGAGCTGACAAAGAGTAAACCAAGGAAGCAATGGGGCAGATGCCAGTGTAAGAATACATGTAAGAATATAAAGAACAACATGACATGCCCAGAAGAAGCTTATGCCTGTAGAACATCAAGATCTGAGCATAACAATGAAGAGGAAACAGAAAGAAATGACATTAAAACAACTTTATGAAGATAATAGAAGTTTTAAGAGAAGATATAAAAAAATTCCTTAAAGAAATAGAAGACAATACAAGCAAAAAAATGGAAGAGATGAACAACTCCCAGAAAGAAAATAAAGAAAACCAAGAAAAGAAAACAAAAAGGTGAAACATTCCAGGAATTAAAAATTAAAATAGAAACAATAAATAAGAAAAAAAGTTTAGGCAAAGTTGGAAATAGAAAACCTGAATAAACAAACCAGAACTAGAGACACAAGCATAACCAACAGAATGCAAAAGATGGAAGAGAATCTCTTGTGTGGAAGGTTCAATAATGGAAATAGATATGTTAGTTAAAGAAAACACTAAAACCAAAAAAGTCATACCACAATATGTCCAGGAAATCTGGAATACCATGAAAAGACCAAACCTGAGAATAATTTGAATCAAAGAAGGAGAATACCAGCTCAAAGGCACAGAAAATATATTTAACAAAATCATAGAAGAAAACTTTCTAAACCTAAAGAAGGAAATGCCTAGAAAGATATAAGAAGCCGACAGAACACCAAATAGAATAGACTCCCTTCCCCCAAATCTGCTCATCACATAATAATTGAGCCACTAAACCTACAGAACAAAGAAAAAGTACTAGGAGCTGCAAAGGGAAAAGGCTAAATTACCTATAAAGGCAGACCCATCAGAATAACACCAGACTATTCAATGGAAACAATGAAAGCAAGAAGGTCCTGGTCAGATGTTATATAGACACTAAAGAGCATGGCTGCCAACCCAGATTACTATACCCAGCAAAACTGTCAATAACTATGAATGAAGTAAACAAAATATTTCATACAAAAACAAGTTTTTAAAAATACCTATCCATAAATCCAGTCCTACAGAAAGCTCTGGAGGGAAAACTCCAACCTAAGGAAACAAGATTCACCATTGAACCACAATCAATAGTACCGCAGAAGAAAAACCCAAAGAATGGAAATACACATAAACTACCACCAAAATTAACAGAAATAACAATAATTGGTCATTACTATCCCTTAATATCAATGGACTCAATTCACCTATAAAAAGACACACCCTAACACAATGGATACAAAAACAGACCATCCTTCTACTACTTTCAAGAAACACACCTCAATGTCAAAGACAGACACAGGCTTAGCATAAAGGGTTGGGAAAAGACTTTTGAATCAAATGGTCCTAATAAATGAGGTGGTGTAGCCTAATATCTAACAAAATAAACTTCAAACTAAAATCAGTCAAAGGAGATCAGGATGGACATTACTTATTCATATCAAAAAAAATCCACCAAGATAAAATCTCAATCCCAAATATTTATGCCCCAAACACAAGGGCATAAAATGGCTTGTAAAAGAAAAACAGCTAAAGCTTAAACCTCATATCAAACCCCACACAAGTAGTGGGAGACTTCAATACCCCATTTTCACTCTTGGATAGGTAAAACAGACAGAAACTCGAAAGAGAAATAAGGGATCTCTGAGATGTTGTGACCTAAATGGACTTAATAGATATATACAGAACCTTCCACCCCCCAAAAAAGGAATATACATATTTCTCAGCACCCTTATGGAACTTATTCTAAAATTGACCACATACTCAGACATAAAGCAAATATCAATAGATACAAAAAAATGGGAATAACTCCATGTATCACATCATACCACCATGGTCTAAAGCTGGAGTTCAACGTCACAATAATCACAGAAGCCTACGAATTCGTGGAAACTGAACATCTCTCAATTAAACCAACTCTGGATCAAGGAAGAAGTTAAAAAGATATCAAAAACTTCCTAGAATTCAATGAAAGTGAATCCACAACACACCCAAACTTATGGGATACAATGGAAGCAGTGCTAAGAGGAAAACTCATAGCACTAGACACCTATGTGAAAAACCTAGAGAAATCTCACACAAGAGACCTAACAGCACAGCTGAAAGCTTTAGAGCAATTAGGAGCAAACTCACCTAGAAGAAGTAGATGGCAGGAAATAATCAAACTCAGAGCTGAAATCAGTACAAGAGAAACAAGGAGAACAATGAATGAAAGAGTTGGTTCTTTGAGAAAGTCAACAAGATAGACAAACCATCATCCAAACTAACCATGAAACAGAGAGAGAATCCAAATTGACAGAATCAGAAATGAAAAGAGGACATAACAACAGACACCCAGGAAATCCAGAGAACTATCAGGTCACACTTTGAAATTCTATACTCCACTAATGGAAAACCTAAAAGAAATGGACAGCTTTCTGGACAAGTACCACTTAACAAAATTAAATCAAGATCAGATTAAAGACCTAAATAGACCTATAACCCAAAAGGAAATTGAAGCTGTAATTAAAAAATCACACAAGTTAAAAAAAAAACAAAAACAAAAAAAAACAAAAAACCAGGGCAGATGGTCTCAGTACAGAATTCTACCAGACATTCAAAGAAGAACTAATACTAATACTCTTCAAACTGTCCCATACAGTAGAAACTGAAGGAACATTGCTGAACTATTTTTGCAAGCCCGCAATAACTCTGAATCCCAAGCCTTTCAAAGATGCAAGAAAGAAAGAAAATTACAGACCAGTCTCCCTCATAAATATTGATGCAAAAATACTCAATAAAATTCTGGCAAACCAAATCCAAAAACATATCAAAAAAAAAATCATCCACCACTATCAAGTAGATTTCATTCCAGAGTTGCAGTGATGGCTTAACATATGAAAAAAATGTAAAAATCATCTACCATATAAACAAACTGAAAGAAAAAAACACGTGGTCATCTCATTAGATGCTAAAAAAGCCTTTGACAAAACCCAACACTCCTTCATGATATAAATCCTGGAGAGATCAGGAATATGGAGAAATTACCTAAATATAATAAAGGTGATATACAGCAAGCCAACAGCCAATATCAAACTAAATGGAGAAACACTCAAAGCAATCCCTCTAAAATCAGGAACAAGGAAAGGCTGTCCTCTCTCTCCTTATCTATTCAATATAGTTCTCAAAGTTTTAGCTAAAGCAATAAGAGAACAAAAGGAGATTAAGGGGATGCAAATTGGAAAGGAAGAAGTCAAACTATCCCTATTTGTGGATGATATAGTATACATAAGTGACCCCTCCCAAATTCTACTAGGAATCTCCTACAGCTGATAAACACCTTCAGAAATGCAGCAGAGTAACTGATTAACTCAAAAAATCATTAGCCCTTCTATATGATAAGAATAAAGGGCTAAAAAATAAGGGAAACATCACTCTTTATAATAGCTGCAAATAGAATTGAATATTTTGGCATAACTCTAACCAAAGAAGAAGCAGACCTGTTTGATAAAAACCTAAATAACCCCATTAAAAATGGGGTTCAGAGATAAAAAAGAAAATTCTCAACAGAATTAGAAATGACTGAAAGGCACTTAAATTTTTTCTCACCATCTTTAACCATCAGAGAAATACAAATCAAAACAACTTCGTACTCCTCTCAGATTTAACAAACCAGATTTAGATTTCTCATTATTGTTTATTTTTACTCAATTAAATGTCTATACTTTATATGATCTTACAGAAAACAATGATTTCTAAGTATGGCATGTCTTCTTATGGTATAATGCTTAAACTCAGGAGAACATTATTCATTTAACCTTTTTTAATTAATACAATATAAATTATATGGGGTTTTGAAGAACTTTGGCTATTGCAAGAGGCTTTGATTACCTCTTACCTCATTTACAGGCTTTATTCTCCCAGGTCACAACGCCTATAGAGGAGAGACAAAGGTGTGCCATCACAGCCTGAATACTTTTTGATTTTTAAAGATAGGGTCTCACAACTTCAAGGTCTGTGTACTGGACCAGTGATAACTGTAAAATGTCATGTGAACAGTTAACCAAATACACTAAAGTGGTGATTTTCACATGTTAAAATTTTGCCTCAATAAGATTAAAAGAAAAACAGTATAATGAACTCTGACCATATGACTTTATTTCAACAAAAATCTACTTATAATGCCACAAAGAAAAAAGTTAAAGTAAAATTTATGTGCCAACAAATTGTTGAAAGGTAACTGCAGTCAAGCCTAATGGCTGGAGTTCAAATCTTATAATGAAAGAAGTTTCAGCCCAGATCACTCTGCTCTCACTTCTACACATGCAATCTTACATATAGAGCCAACTATGAACTCAGACCCCCTGCCTCCCAATATCAGTTTATGGGATGACAACTTTTGTGAACAATCCTTGTTTACAGAATGGCCTAGTGCATCATTCTATGCAATGAAATTGATCTGAGCTTGAAAACATTGATATGTGCATAGCTTCACATTGAGACCTTCTCAAAAACAGAACAAAATGGAAACAAAGCAAAAAATTCATTACAATGGTGTGTGTGTGTGTGTGTGTGTGTGTGTGTGTGTGTGTGTGTGTGTGTGTGTGTGTGTGTGTGTGTGTTGAGACAAGGTCTCTCTCAGTTTCCTGGACTGCCTTTGAACTCACATTGTAACCACTGAATTCTGGAGCCTCTTGCATCAGCCTTTAAGTTCCTGGATCAAACACCTGCACCACTAAGTGTGGAAGTTAGGGCTCAGAGAAGCTTAACTACTTGTCATAGTGCACACAGCTATTAGCCAAAGGTTTGTGGCAGGAATGGAATATTGCTCAGGCTGAGTGGAAATCTAGAATCCACCTTGAGTAGAAAGCCAGCTGCTCTGCATGTGAGGGTCAGATAAACACTAGGATCAAAGCCTCTATGGATTCTAAATGTCCAGAAAATTATGGGGGAGGTCTAAAGCACTAAAGTCTAAAGCATAGGTGCAGGAGGCACTGTTTAAGAAGAGACAGGCATGTGATCCAGGTCCAGCTGGCCGCAGCTCAAGAGCAGCACTGTAGACTTTCTATAGCGTTCAAGCGGGCATCCCAGTCCCAGAATCATGCCAAGGAGGTGCTTGACAAGGACAAGAATAAGGACAATAACATGGGTTCTGTAGTACGAGGGTTCTCGGTCCCGAGCGGCCAGAGGTCCCAGACCACAGACCTGTCGCCCGAGACCGCTTAGCCGCCCAGCCGCCCAGCTGCCCGGGTCATGAGATTCACAGCATACATAAATGCATTCCCACATCAGGGTTCCCTCCATGCCACTATTATCACCCAAAATGTTAAGGTTACACAGAACTGAGGATCCTCCCAGTTTGATAGGCCATATGAAATTAGAATATTTCTACAACGGGAATCTGTAGAACAAAGTGATTCAAGTGTGGTAATACATTGTATATATAATAAAAATAGGCTGGAATATCATAAAGACAGGGAACAAATTACAGCCAATTCTCACCCAGCAAACTCCTCAGGAGGTCCTGTCTCTATGAGTCGTCGGATTGACTATGTGCTCAGGGGAAAGGAGAGCTACTGCATTCTCCTGCTTTATCTTTCTTTCCAAGCCCAGCTATCTTACTTTGTGGGTGAACTTTCCTAGAACTAGGATTATAGGTGTGTGCACCACTGTCTGGCTGTTAGGCCTTAAACTCACAGAGATAGAGATGGATCTCTGCCTTCTGAGTGATGAGATCGAAGTGGTTGGTTACCACTCCCTGACTTTCATGACTTGGCTGTGGGAAAATTTTTCTTCTGAGATTCCAGATTACTTTAATTAAATATATAATATATCACCACATATCCCCTTTTGTGCCAATAATAAAAAATAGTTATAACTAATATAAGAAATACTATATACAGTAGGTACAATAACTATATGCAATATATATAGGCAATAATTACATCAATAATGTTCAGTCCATTAGCAATTGACAAATTCAAAGAAAATATTCCCTTGTTTAGTCCAAAGGATTGTACCTAATTCAATTTCTCTCTAACTTATATTCTCATCTGAAAACTGTCTTTTGATGTTTCTTAAACTTAACAGTTTACACTTCTTAGTGAGTTTCATTTCTGAATCTGTAATTAGGAAAACTATAACTATCTAATCTTTGACTCTCTCAGAGATCTGAGAGGAAAATAATACTAACTAGGTTAACAGAAGGTACAAGAAAGCAACTTCCAAAATAGTGAAAAATGATAGAAATGGCTGGCTGATTGGAGAGTCATACAAGGTTCCTCTGCAGCTTTGGGGATCCTTGTTTTGGCCTACAGGCCTAGCATATCTGACTGACTTATCTATGAAGCAGGATATTCTTAAAGACCTTCCTACATTGTCCTGTCAAGGTTCACCAGTTCTTTCTTTGGTGTCCTCCTTGTTCATTATGGACGTCCTGCTGTCAGGGGTCAAGGCAAGAGCACTTTCCTGCCCAGTGGATATCTCTGTCACAAAGAAAGTCAACCCTATATGGAGTTTCTCTAATGCCCATCATCTTTTCTAAAGTAGAGTGATGCTGCCAGGGACAGACATGTCTTATTGTCATTAAATTTTTTTTAAATGTGTTATTAAAATATTTTAAATGCTATATTTAATAGAACTCTGAAGTTTCTGAAGATGATCTATCTAAGTTATATCTTTTTTGACCTTGAAATCATATCTAATATGATTATAAATTTGATTGTAATGACTAACTACTGAGTTGCATTTATTGATATCCTAATTAGTTGGTAAAAATAACTTTCAAAGACTGGAAATTTGTATTACATTATTAGATCAACTGCAGAAGTACAATACCTTTAACAAGAGTTAAAATATGTATAGTAGCAAAATTAATCTTAACGTTGTATAAATATACACAAGTTTTATATAATATACAAAAATCAATTTAATGTAAGATATTTAAAACTAGTGAATGATTTTTAAAAGTAGATTCAATAATCTACCCTTCTATTATCTATTATTGATATCTATTATATCAATATTTCTTTTTTCCTCAGAGTAGATTTAATAATCTACCCTTTTATCCAAGCATAATTGTATCTCCCTTTTTTCTTTTTCTTTTTTTCAAACAAGAACCCTGATCTAATCTCTCTTGTTCAACTTTTTTCTTAACCATTACCAATAACAATTTGTCGTCAATCATCCTAAATAATGACAATTATTCATAACCCATTGAAAGGCCAAAACCCAACCACCCCACCTCTTGAAAATGTGGGCATCATGTTCTTAGATTTACTTTTTGCTATCTGGGGGCAATGTAGTCTTTAAAAGATCCTGAACATAAAAATTTTGTTAATTGTCAAGTCTTGGGATAGGTAGCTGCATCATTGGTTGTCCAGTCTGTGCATAATTGAAAAATTCCAGTCTTATCTCACAAGTCTGTGAGGCTGGTTAATCCTAGGTAGCCACCTTGAAATTGTCCTGAGTAGTTTATAGTCGAAAGCTTATCTTTTGTTAGTGTTTCACAGCCTAGTGACCTTGTCATAGTACATGTGAAATCATCATGGTGGGGAATCATCATCCTTTTGGAGATGTCAAAATCCAAGTTAGGCATTGTCATGGTTCACTGCAGGAAACTGATAATACTCAAACCCAAAACAATGTACAGAAAGCTAGGTAAAGCCTCTTGTAACTAATAAGAACGTTAGTATCATGACAAAGAGTTTAAAACTATATATATATACATATTATTCTTATAACTTTGATATAAAATTTAAATATCATAAGATTAGTATCAATAGAATAGTTTCTTAATTTTGGTTTTTCTTCTGTCCTATATCAGGTGGCTTTTTAAATATGATACAGAAACTTTGCATTTCCTTTAACAATCATGCTAGGGTTTAGAAAAGGAGAAAACCATGCTCCAACTACAAAGCTAGCTTTAAATTCCAGTTGAATTGAAACTTCAGCTTTTTTTAGCAGCAAAAATATATAGAGTGAGATTTTATCCTGTAGTGTATTGGTACTCTGATTTTTCTTTGCTTATAATTTTTTTCTATGTAGGCTTCTCCTCTTCTTAAGATGTTCAAAACCTTTTGACTTTTTGAATATGGGTATTTTTAACTTTCTGTAGAGACAAAAACTTGTTTGGTGAGATTTTCTTACATGGTCACATCAGTGGATGAACCAAGATTTCTCCTTATCAATGTTTCTATCCCCTAAATCCAGGCCAGCATGGAAATACCCTGTGGGTCAGAATACTTTATTAAAATCCAGTTTGCTGGACACCTCATCTAATATTCCTGCCTTGACCCCCAATCTGTCCCATCACCTGGTGACCTCAAGAGCTACATGAGACCCACAGTTCCTGAGCATCCATTGGATCAAGAGAAATTTCAGCAGCTGCCTGAGAACCTTAGTTCCTCAGAACGTATTGGATCAACAGAGGCTACTTGATACCCACAATTTGCCAGTATCTGTTGGACTAAGAAGTTCTACAGGATCAAGAGCTCCTCCTGTTTCAATAACTCATATTGGACCAACATAGCATCCCTGAAACATAGAATTAGCCAGCTTTTATTGCACCAAGAACAGCTCACTGTGACACATAACAAACTGCCTCCAAGTGAAGCAAGAGCCCAGATTGGTCCAAGAAAGAATGGTCCTTCAGGTTCCTGCTTTGCAGAGAAAACTGTCAGACATTCTTCAGGACTCAAGGAGAAGCTACTGATAAACTCTGCCAGAATGGGCAGTGCAGTCCTTTAGATTTCCTGATTCACTGAAAAGTAATCCAGAGACTCTGGGCCTGTAGGCTGAAGATGGATGCCCCATCTTTATAAAGGAACTTTGGGTGACTGTCCAGGCAGATAGGTGTCATCCTTGTCATTCTCAATTTTAGATGTTGCTTGCACTTCCTGTTTACTCTGGTAATATTATATCCTGTGGATTTTGATATAATTAAATATTAGATAGTTATAGGTATAGTTTTTCTTAGTTACCTTAAAAGGTATATTGGATATGAAACAGTTATTTTTAAAAGGCATATTGGATAAGGTAGATTACACAGTATTTCTTTAATTTTACTAAATACAAATACACTAGATATTGTAAATATAATTCTTTCATGATAACTATTTTCTTATATGTAATTTTACTCTGTTAAAATTGAAACCTTCCTTTTTGATTAGACAGAAATAAGGAGGTAATGTGTAAGTGTATCTTTCTTTTAAAAGGGGACTGTTTTGGCCATGGCAGGCAGTGTAGAAACAGTAGACGGGGAAATCAAAACAGGTAGGAAGAAGGTGGAATGAGACATATCTAGCCAGATGCCCAAAGAAGCAACATGTAAGGAACACAGATTGGCCACAGATCATGTGGCAGGACTGATTAATAAAAATGGGTCGAGTTTAGATGAAGGAGCTAGTTAGCAATGTGCCTAAGTCATAGGCCAAATATCATGAAGTTTTTTTTAAAAGCAATAAAAGGAAAAGAATACCATCCCAAATACATAGAAAATATATTAAACAAAATCATAGAAGAAAACTTTCCCAATCTAAGAAAGGACATGGTTATAAAGATACAAGAAGCTTACAGAACACCTAGACTAGACTTCCAAAAAAAGTCTGCTTAATCAAGCCTCTAAACCTACAGAATGAAGAAAGAATATTAAGATCTGTAAAGGCAAAAAAGCACACTAAATTATAAAGGCAGACCCATAAGAATAATACCTGACTACCAGATGGAGTAGTCAGAAGATCCTGGTCAGATGTTATACAGACACAAAGATATCATGATTGCCAGCACAGATTACTATAGTCAGCAAAACTATAAATCAACATAGATTGAGTAGGCAGGATATTTTATGACAAAACCAGTTTTAAATGATACATATCCATAAATCCAGCTCTACTAGTAGAAAAAGTCAAACTTATGGAAGCTAGATGAATCTACAAAGACACAAGACAAAGATAATTTCAAAGAAGGAAAACCCCAAGAAGGGTAACACACACTCAAGCACACAAAACATCAGTAATTAACACTTAACACTCACTTCTCATTAAGATCCCTTAATAAAAATGAACTAAATTCACTTATTAAAAAAGACACAGGCAAACACTGTAGATATGAAAACAGAATCCATTCTTCTCCTGGATACAAGAGACAAACCTCAACTCCAAAGACAGACACAGGCTCAGAGTAAAGGGTTGGGAAAAGACTTCAATCAAATGGATTTAAGAAGCAAGCTGGTGTAGCCATCCTAATATCTAACCAAATAATCTTCAAACTACCATCATTCAAAAGATATCAAGATATAAATTATTTATTTATCTCAGGAATAATCTATCAAGATGAAGTCTCAATCCCGAATATTTATGCCCCCAATACAAGGGTACCCACATATGAAAAAGAAACATTACTAAAGGTTGTCTCACATCAAACCTCACACATATATAATGGGAGACTTTAATATCCAACTCTGACCTATGGATAGGTCTACAAGACAGAATCTTAACAGAGAAATAAAGAATCTAACAGATGTTATGACTAAAATGAACTTAAAAGATACATACAGAACATTCCGCCCAAATACAAAACAATATAAATGACCTAAATAGACCTATATTGCCTAAGGAAATAGAAGTAGTTATTAAAAGTCTCCGGGCCAAAAAATTTTAGGGCCAGATAGTTTCAGTGCAGAATTCTAACAAAATTTCAAAGAACTAATACCAATATGACTCAAATTGTTCCACGCAATGAAAACAGAAGGAACACAGTCAAATTCTTTTTATGAAGCTACAGACACCCAGATCCCCAAACCACATAACAATGCAACAGAGAAAGAGAATTACAGAACAATCTCCCTCAAGAATATCAATACAAAAATACTTAATAAAATACTGGAAAACTGAATTCAAGAACATCCACCATGATCAAGTAGCCTTCATCCCAGAGATGTAAGGATGGTTCAACATATGAAAAACTGTCAATATCATCCATCAAATAAGCAACCTTAAAGAAAAATACCATATGATCATTTCATTAGATGCTGAAAAATTCTTTGACAAAATCCAACACTCTTTCATTATAAAAGTCCTGGAGAGATCAGGGATACAGGGGAGAAAATTAAATGCAATAAAGGCAATATACAGCAAGCTGACAGCCAACATCAAACTAAATAGAAACTCAAAGCAATTCTATTAAAATCAGGAACAAAAAAAGCCGTGTTCTCTCTCCCTATATCTATTCAATATAGTTCTTGAAGTTTTAACTAACGTAATAAGACAACAAAGAAGATCAAGGGGAAACATATTGGAAAGAAAGAAGTCAAACTATTACCATTTGCAGATGATGTAGTATACATATGTGAGCCCCAAAATTCTATCAGGGAACTTCTACAACCAATGAACACCTTCAGCAATATAGCAGGAAACAAGATTAACTCAAAAAATCTTCAGCCCTTCTATCCACAAATGCAGAAAGGCAGAAAACAAAACCAGGGAAACAGCACCCTCTGTAATAGCTGCAATAGCATTAAATATTGTGATAACTCTAACAGAAGTGACAGACATGTATGATAATAACTTTACATCATTGAAGAAGGAAGTTAAAGAAGATATCAGAGAATGGGAAAATGTGCCATGCTCTTGGATAGCTAGGATCAACATAGTAAAAGTGGAAATTTTACCCAAAGCAAACTACAGATTTATTGCAATCCCTATTAAAATCCCAACACAATTCTTCACAGAGCTCAAAAGAACAATATACAACTCCATATGGAATAACAAACTCCAGGATTTTCAAAACAATTCTGTCCAGTAGTAGAACTTTGAAGACATCACCATCCTAGACTTCAAGCTATAATATAGAGATACAGTTAAAAAACAAACGAAAAACAGACTTGTGAATTAATGGAATTGATTCAAAGACCCTGACACTAATCATTAATCTACACACCTCTGAACACCTGATTTTTAACAAGGAGGCCAAAATATACAATGGAAAAAAGATAGTTTTGTCAACATATGGTGTTGGCAAAACTCAATAGAGGCATGCAGAAAAAATGTAATTAGATCCATATCTATCACTCTGCACAAAATTCAAATCCAAGTGGATCAATGACCTCATCATAAACATCGTTACATTGAATCTGATAGGAAACAGAGGGCGCAGGAGACCACTTTCTAAATATAACACCAGCATCACAGACACTAAGAGCAACTGTTTCTTTTTACCAAAGCCAATTCTCTCCCAGCTTCAATTGAAAATTCATTTGGACTATTGAAGTCCTTGTCACCATCAAAAGTTTTGTACAAATGATTCAGTTCATAATTGTTTACTCTACTAGTGGTCTAAAACTTGAAACTGCTGTTATGAAATCTTTAAAAAAATTAAGAGTTCACAATCTATCTCTCCTAATTTACACCTTTAGAGGTCTAAATTTTGTAGACTGGTTTTATATTCTAAATAATTAATAGAATCTGCTCTTTGTGCTTTTTCAGGAGCAATTTCTAATCCCCAAGTGGGCAAAATTTGTTTCGCTTCTTCAAACATTCTTTAATGTATTTATATTTGAGTCAGACAAAAAGATATCATTTATGTAGTGGCAAATGATAGATTGTGAAAATTGCTTACAAGTCACTTCTAATAACTGTTGTACAAAATATTGGCACAGAGTGATGCTGTTTAACATTCCTTATGGGAGAAGTTTCATAGATATCTTTTTACAGGCCAAGAATTATTATAAGTAGACACTGTTATGAAATTCTTTTCATGTCCTGTCCTTGTAGAGTACAGAGAAGAAACAATCTTTAAAATAAATAACTATGACAGTCCATTATTTAAGTAAGAGCAAAGCCAAGGAATTCCAGAATGTAAAGAGTCAATTGATTGAATCACCCTGTTAATCACTCTTAGATCTGTTACCATTCTCCAGTTCCCAAATTTCTTTTTGATAACAAATATAGGAGAATTCCAAGGGCTGGTTGATTCTTCAATATACTGAGAATTTAGCTGCTCCAAGAGAATTATCAGCTAAAGGTGATAGAGAACTGGCTTTGGTAGAAGAGAAATTACAGGATGCACATGTGGATTGTGTGGATCTAGACCTTAATTGTATTCTGGTTATTTTACCCTTTAACTGTTTTACTACAGAAATTTTAATGCAAAGGTAAAGTATTATAGTGGAGTGGATATTTTTAACACATAAAACAAATAATAAATTAAAGACATGTGGAAAAGATTTGACTTGATTTAAAAAAATATATTAAGACTCATCAATTGAGAGGAATGCCCACAGCAGAAATTGTTGTACATTTAACTAATGATGAATTGATCAATTATGAGTAGAAAATAAACTTTAACAAATAACTTGTCATATTTTTTTAGGAGTAATTAACAACAAATACCTCCTAAGCAAAAGAATTCAATTCATAAAGGAAACAAATTGGATTCTTCCTCATCTTGAATAAGAAACTCCAATTTGTGGAGCCCCTCTATTTTATACTGATGAAAATAAATCAGGAAAGGTAGGTTACAGAACAGAAAACGTAAATAAAATGTCTCAAAGCCCTTATAATTTTGTCGAAAAGTCAGAATCATATGCTAATATAATAATATTAATGGAGTATACAGAACCTCTGAACACAGTTACTGACTCTCAATATGGAAAAAAAAGTTGTTTTACACATTGAAACTTCTGACTTTATTTCTGATGACTCAGAACTAACACCTTTATTTATTCTATCACAAGAAATAATCGGGAATAGGAATCATATATATAATATTCATCTGATCCCGTTTAAGACAGCCAGACTCTCTAGCAAAAGGTATTAATGAAATTGTTGATAAAAAATATGATAGAAAAAAACCTAAAAGTTTAATTTTAAAAGTATCACATCAATGGTAAAGGTTTTAAAAAAAGATTTCTCCATACTTGGCAACAAGCCAAAATTTTAAAGAAAAAGAAATGCTGTACCTGTTCCTTCAATAACCAAACTCCATTATCAACAGAAAGTAATCTTAAAGGTATATGTAGAAATGAAACTTAGCAGATAGATATGTTTCAGAATTTGAGACATTAAAATATGTACACCATATAATAAAATGTCTTTCAGTATTTCAATGGATAACTGCTTTGAGCTTGAAAAAAGGCTGATTCTGTAATCACAGATTTGCTAGAAGTTATGGCCATTGTGGGAATACTTGTAAAATTAAGATTTACAATGCTCCAGCATATGTCTCAAGTAAAATAAAATAATTCTTGCTTATTACAAAATAAAAAATATTGCAAGTATACCACACAATCCTACAGATCAAGAAGTCATAGAAAAATCAAATTAAACTCTAAAGGACATGCTAAATAAACAGAAAGGAGTAACAAAGACCCCCCAGAAATAGATTACATAATACTTTATTAACTTAGAATTTTCTCAATCCAAAATAAAAACAATACGATGTTCAAAGATATTAAACAATAGAAAATACTGCAGAGCTAAATCAGCCTGTTTACTTCAAAGATGTGTTGACCTCAGAATAGAAACCAGGATATGCACTATGTTGAGAAAGGGATTTTGGCTTTGTTTCTGCTGGTAAAGAAAAGTTATGAATACCACCAAATTAATAAAGACTCAATACAAATAGTATATCCCTCTTGGTAAGGAGAAATGATGGCTCATACGCCAATGTGACAATTCTAAGCTGTAAAGAAAATTCACCAAACAAGTGTTCCAGCTGGGTTCTGCTTTGTTCTTTACAGAAAATTAAAAATATCCATCTTCAAGAAGTCAAAAGACCTTAAACATCTAGATGTCTAAAGCAGAAGTGAAGGCTATCTAGAATAAAAATTACAAGCAAAGAAATATTGGAGCTATTGGTAACAATATACTCCACAGGGCAAAATCTCATTGTCTAACAAAATTCGAGCTGGTTTTGTAGTTAGAGGGAGAATGGCTCTTTTCTTCTCTAAACCCAAGCATGCTTGCTTTAAAAAATGTAAAATCTCTGTAGTATATCAGAAGAACAACCTGATATGGAACAGAAAAAAAAATTAAAGGACTATTCTATTTCTACTGATTTCATCATCTCTTGGTCTAAGTATTATCTGAAATTTTATGTTTGTATATACATATCTTAAACTTTCATCATGATATAAATTGTCATTTAGAGTACTAACTATAAAAAAAGGCCTCATCTAGTTTTCCTGTGCATTTTTTTTTTAGTTTAAATCTCTATCAGTTTTCTTTGGGGAACCTTATCTATGTTTACCTGTGACATTTGAACTCTCCAAAAGGACATTGCCCTCCCCCCAGGGTAATTACCCTTGGAATATGATAATGCCAGTAAAATGACAAACACCATTAAAGTTAAATTTTAGACTACAAGCTCCTCAGGAAAATTTTGAGGAAGCTAGTTGAGATGATTGAGCCTCATAGACTACTTTAGCTAGGATGAGAGACAAGATTTGCACTTTCTCATTAAGAAGAGATTGGACAACAAATGATATAGCTACCTATCTCAAGACTTGACAATTAACTCAAATTGTTTTCTTTTCAAGATCCTCTAAAGATGCCATTACCCTCAGACAGCAGGAAGTAAATTTAAGAACACAATGCCTACATGCCCAAGATGTGGGGCAGGTGGTTTTTGGTTTTTCAATGGATTGTGGGTAATTGTCATAGTTTAGGGTGACTGGTTACAAATTGTTATTGGTAATGGTTATGAAAAAAGCTGAACAAGAGTGATTAGATTCAGGGTTCTTGTTTGAAAAAAGGGGGATAAAGATATTATAAGATAAAAGGGTAAATTATTGAATCTACTTTTATAAAGCAACTACTAGTTTTACATATTTTACATTGGATTGGATTTTTGAATATTATATACAAATTCTATATATTGTGTATATTGATAAGTTCAGATTAATTTTGTTACTGTAATATGTTTCTACTCTTGTTCATGGTGTTTATTATATCTATATAGCTCATCTATCAATGTAATGAAAATTGCTAATCCTTGAAAGCTATTACCAGCTCATTAGAATATAAAGAAATTAGTGATTACAGTCAAACTTGCAGGCATTGTAGGTATGTTTTAAAGGTCTATTTTAGATAGATGGGTCATCTTCAAACACTTCTGAGATCTACAGATAGGCATTTAAGATATTTTGTGGTGGAATTCAGGTGTCAGCTGATAGGGTCTGAAGATGCTTATCCAGGGTCCCGGGCTCCTGAAGGGAGAGTGGCCAAACCCGTTCATAAGGGGCTGCTGGGTCCTTGGGAAGCCGCGTTTCCTGGTCCCTGACTGCTGGAGAGATCGGTTTGGCATCCATCATTCACTGCTCGGATAATCCAGTCTATCAGGCGCCAATATAAGCTGTTACCCATATCGTGAGTGTTGGTTTATATTTTAATAAATATTAATCTTGGATTGGTACATTTTAAGAGAAACTCCACCTACAATATTTTAATAATATAAGGCCTTTTAATTTTTATGACAATGGGAAATGTCTACTTCTGACTGCATCAATCTACTTTAGAGAAGATGATGGGCATTAAAGAAATTTCATATGGAATTACTTGCTTTGTGGAAAAAGTTAGCCACTGGTCAAGAAAGTGCTCTTGCCTCAACTGCTGATAGTGTGTGACATGCAGGACACAAAAGAACAAACTTTCAAAGCTTACCAGGATGAGGTAGAATGGTCTTTAAGAATATCCTGATTAGTAGATAAGTCTGTCAGATATGCTAGGTCTGTAGGCATAAAATAGATATCCCAATGTTTCAGAGGAAATTTGAGTGACTTTCCAGGAAGTCAGTTGTTTCTGTCATTTCTCACATTGTTTAGAAGTAGCTTGCTTGTACTTCCTGCTTAATCAGTTAATATTATTTCTTTCTCAAGTCTCTGAGGCAGTTGAAACTAGATAGTTATATTGTTATAGTTACAGATTTTAAAAAAGAGACTCACTAAGCAGAATAAAGTATTTAAGTTTGAGAGACATAAAAAATAGTTTTCAGTTGGTAATATAAGTTAGATAGAAAATGAACTAGGTACAACACTTTTGGCTCACCAAGATAGGAAAATAATGTATTTTCTCTTAATTTGTAAACTGTTAATGGACTGGACATTATTGATGTAATTATTGCCTATACATATTGTGTATTGTTATCATACTTATTGTACGTAGTTCTTTTATTAGTAATAAGCTTTGTTTACTTTAGAAACAAAATAGAATATGTGGTGATATATTGTGTATTTAGTAAAGTATGCCTGGAAATCAGAGCACAGAACCAAACAACAATTAGCCATGAAAGTTAGAAAGTGGTGACCCACTTTAATCCCAGCATTTAGAGTTAGAGATTCATCTGCATCTCTGTGAGTTTAAAGCCAACAGGAAGTGAGATGGCTGTGTGGAGAAAGAAAGATAAGACTGGAGGAGGCAGGAGTGTGACTTTGTTTCCCTGTCAGTTGAAGTCTCAGAAGCATTCAATCTGAGGATTTTCCGAGATGGGCCCGAGGAGTCGGCTATGTGAGAACAAACTGTGGATTGTTCCTCTGCCCTTATGATATTTTAGCTTTTCCCCAATATATATATATGGCTGTAGGTTTTTATTATAAGATCAATTAGAGTTCTTACAATACTATAGGCCACTGCATGGGGCTGTCTTCCCTCCCATCCCTGTGGGACAGGTTTAGGAGGATATGTCTGGCTGTCTTTCTCTCATCTCCATGGGGACAGGTTGAGGAGCATGTGCAGTACATCCTCAGGCCTATCCTGCCAATGCACCAGTTGCAGGCTTCGTGTCATGAAAGCCCAGCTCAGGTATCCAATGTACACTCTTTACTTCTGTAAGCCAAAACCTCAGGACAACATTTCTCAGGCCCAAGGGGAATAGACAGGACTCATGAGGCAATGGAAGGCAATCCTGGTACTTGACCAATGATGCCCAAATGGCCCCATTACCTTACCCTATTGACTTCTTACTCTCAAGTCCTCTGATTTCCATTTAGTCCATATCTGAAATGACTCCATATGACACCTACATTAGAACAGTCCACTCAGGAGTACAAGATTACTGCTAGGGGGAGAAATAACTAGTTTAATGTGAGGGCAAAGATGAGGCAGGGCATTCAAACATGAGTCTGATCTTCCGAACCCAAAACACACTTGTAGCAATGAACAGTGCAATATGTAGAGAAACCAAGGTGTGGAGCTGTGGCTCTGTTTAAAGACTCTGTTATGATACACCACTGAGTAGCTGGAGGAGGCTTGTGTTACAAGTGGATCCTTTGCTTTGAATCCCACCCAAGAATCTGGGGGCATGGTCAGGTGAAAGCCATTACTTAGAATCCCACGCAGAGGGGATAGAGGTGTGCTAATGTGTAGATCATTATTATTTCCATAGAGTCAGTGGTGCCTGCAACAATAAAACCACAATTGAGTAAGTCACACACAATAGCAAACTTTATTCAGCTCCTCAGACAATACTCCTTCATGAGGTTAAGAAAAGTTACATGAGTAAATTTATCCTGACTTCAATCAGTAGACAACCACTAAGACAAGTAATTTGTGGCAAAAGTATAGAGACTTATACATTTAACTGATATAACTGCATTAAGAAATTATGAGCAATTTGGGGGAAAAAATGACTCCTATACACTACCCCTTGTGAAATAAACTGGACTGTGTCTGTCTTAGGTTGGCTTTCCTAAAACCCTCTTTGACTATCAGTCCTGGAAGAACAACCTTTCTTGAAGAGCCATCCAGATGGAATTAGGCCTTTTGAATTTCAGAGAATAAGGCATGAATATGCCTCTGAGGATGACTATGTGTAGGATGTCTATGAGTGATTAAAACCCGAAGAGTCACCTTCATTGCTGGGCACTGCTTTTGAATGTGCTGCAACAGACACTTGAGAAGGAGAATTAAAAGCACCACCCCAGCAATCAAAATATAGGTGAGCATCCAGAAAGAACCAAATAGCCTTTTAAAGTTGTTCCAAACCTTAGTTAATGTGAATCCAGGGCACTACTTATTAGCTGCCTGCTGATGGAAATGAGTTCAGCCATGGGGGTAGGATCAAGGACCACACAGTGGCATTTGGCCCCAGGTTAACTGGGAAGGCTTCCAACAGCTTTTGAGGCCTGAGACTGGGGGGTGTGGTATGGTGAGGAGTGGGTATTATTTGCCTTGACTTAGAGGTGTGGTTTTTATATCTTGAGAACTTCTGAATGATGCATGGCCAGGCCAGTTAAAAACTCAGAGCATGCTGTCTCTTTGCCTTGTTTGTTTTTTTCATATGGGAGGAAAGGATTGCCAGTGCTGTCACCACCAAGGAACAGCTTAATTTTTTAAAAATTGCCTTAAGGTTTAATATTGTATTAGTGAGTATTTCATATAAACTCTTTAATAAATATTAATCAACTCATTCATACTTTACCTAGCACCCAGCATGTGGTTTTGGCCAGATAGCCCCAAAGCAAGATAATTCAATTTATAGAAAAAATTGATTTATTTCTTCTTCGTGGTGTAAGGGATAAACCAATTTCTGGAGCTCTTACATCTTATACTGATGCAAACATATCAGGAAAAGCAGGTTACAAATAAAAAACATTAAGTAAAGTGGTTCAATGCCCTTATAATTCTGTCCAGAAGTCAGAATTGTATGTTATGATGGTATTAATGGAAATTGCAGAACTTCTTAACATAGTCACTGACTCTCAGTATGCAGAAGGAGTTGTTTTACATATTGAAACTGCTGATTTTATTCCTGATAATACAGAATTAACCTAATTATTTATACAACTACAGGTTATTATTAGAAATAAAAATAATCATATATATATGTAATTATATAACACATATCAGATCCCACAAGTGTCTACCAGGTCTTCTAGCACAAGGTAATGATAAAATTGATCAGTTATTAATAAGAATTGTGCTGGAGGTCTCAGAATTTCATTTAAAAACATTTATGTTAATAGCAAAGATTAAAAAAGAGCATTCCCTTTACTAAGCACCAGGCGGAAAAAAAAAAATCTGTAAAAGATATATCCTACTTGCTCCTTCTATAACCAACCACCATCACCTGGTAGAAGCAATTCTAGAAGTACATTAAGAAATGAAATTTGGCAGACTGACATGTTTCATTATACAAAATTTGAAAAATTAAAATAAGTTTTCCTTACCATTGGCACTCAGGCTTCAATGGGCAACTCACCTGAGCTCTAAAAGAGCTAATTCTGCAATTACACACATTTTAAAAGTCATGGCCATTATGAAAATACCTATACAAATTAAGACTGACAATGTTCCAGCATGTTTCTCAACAGATAAAGCAGATTTTTAGATATTCTAGTATAAAGTACAATACAGGTATAGCACACAATCCTACAAGACAAGCAGTTGAAAAAGATCTCATCAAACCTTAAAAGAGGTGTTTTATAAATAAAAGAGTAAAACAAAAATCTCAGAGAGATTGCATAATGCCTTAGTAATGTTAAATTTTCCTAATGCTAATTAAAAAGAAAACAATGGCCACAGAGAGACATTAAATAATAAAAAACTTTCTAAGATAAACCAATCTGTCCACTTCAAAGATGTTTAGATTTCAAAATAAAAGTTCATATATATGCTTTTTATAAATTGGGTTTTGCTTTTGTTTCCACAAGTAAAAATAAACTATAATACCAACAAAATTAATTAAAATCTAAATTGTAAAAGAGAGACCTCTTAAATAAATAATACTCAACCACCAATATGACAATTAAATACATGGTAAAAAAAAAACCCACTGAACAAGACTGGGGCATAGTTTCATTTTTGTTTTTACAAAAAGATAGACACAACCTCTTTAAAAAATTAAAAAGACTGTAGGTGCCTAAGGCTTAAAAAAAGTCAATTATCAAAAGATTACAAATAAAAAAATAAGTCTTGCTAGTACCAATATATGATACAGAGTAAATTCTCACTGCTTAACATTTATATCTCTCAAAAATTTTAATTCTAACTTAATTACAAATCAAGCTGCCTTTAGAGTTGGAGTAAGTGGCTTTCTCCTTTAAACCCAAACTTGTTAATTAAAAAAAAATGTATGAGACTCTATATCATATAAAATAAGCCACCTGGCATGAGACAGAAGATAGCCAAATAGAGAGTATTGTTATTGTAATTTTATTTATAATCCTATTTTCCTATATATTTATACTTTCTTGACCTATTAGAAACTTTTTTGCATACATTTCTCTCCAAAAAATGTAAATTCTCCATTTGATATCAACAATGTTTAAGTTTTCCACTGTAAACAACAAAAAATTCTCCTACCAGCAAACTCCAAAGCATCCAACAATAAAAATAAATAAAAATAAGGCTGCACCATAATGATCCAATCTAGTCTGTGATTTTTTTTAAAAAGAAATGCTGTACAACACTCAATGACTGCTTTTAAAATACAGATTGTTCAAGACAGATACAAGATAACTTACTATGATTATCCATCACATCATAATTTTAAAAAATTCCAGATGGCCTAGCACAGTACTCTGAGACAGGCTATAGATGTTTATATTTAGTCCATTAAGAACAAGCCACTATCATGTTTTGAGCTTTTAGAGGACCCCAGAGATACATACACCATTGCCAACAAGTTACCAAGAAACAACTCTATAAAAAACTACACCGCTCTCCTGATAAGTTTGGTCCTCTAAGGGTTATAGATACTTATCATTCTGCTGGAGTGGTTATAAGTTATTTCTAAGTTATGGGAAAAACAATATTATAAACTCAAAAATCCCTTTTAAAAATAAATAAAACAAATATAAATAATTATATTGACCTATAAACAATCAGTCAAATATAAGCCATATAAGCCACAACTTACAATAATACAGATTCATATACAGATATAAAATTATTTTATATGTCTGTCTAAGGTAGTTTTATATTGATACAAAATTGAAGCTATAATTGTCATAATTTGCACGTGTTTCTACTTCTGTTTAAAATATTTAACACATTAATGCATATTAAGGATATTGTAATTTTTACTATACACTATCTACCTCTGTTTAATTATCTGGTCAATATATGTATATGATTCTAATATAATATAATATATATTCATTATATATATATTCTAACTCGTTTAAGATATTTTATATACCTCTGTTTAGATATTTTGTATAATGATAGATATTTAGAATATTGTCATTTTACACTATACATTTACCTTTGCTTAATGTTTAAATGATTGTCATACTTAAAGTCATCATTCAAAAACTATACACCTATTTATAGATTGTCTATTTTTACAATATAATCTTCAGTCTTTGACAGATAAAAATTACAGATTATAGTTAAGTTTGCCACGGACTAGTCATGCTGTTTAAGTTTCTCAGATATATAATAAGATATGTCAAATAAGGAAGTCTTCAAACACTTCATAGACCTAAAAGTATGACATTTAATGTTTAGTTACTCAAAATGCAGCCATGAGAGACATGATTGCTCCTGGCAGAGCTATTCCTTCCCGTGATGGTGTTGGACATCAAAGACACTCCACAAGGAGTTTGTCTTCCTTGGTAGATAATGACCTATTGGGCAAAGCATTTCCCTTGTTTCCACTGCTGACAGTAAACACACTGTCTAATCCAGGTGAACAAAACAAAAGATAAAGACAAGATAAGACAGCTGCTCAAAATACCCTGCTTCTAAAGAGAACTGTCAAATGTCCTAAGCCTGTATCAAAATGTAGATGCTCCAACTTTACAATAAGAAGTTGCCAGTGACTGTCCAGGCAGTTGACTGTCACTGTCTTCTCCTGCTAAGTTTTAAAAGTTACTCACTCATGCTTTGAGCTTATTCAAATAATATAATTTCCTTCTCAAATCTTTAATGGGTTTCAAGACTAAATAAAGTTACTACTATCTCATATCTTAGTTAAGAGCATTTAAATATGAAATTCATATTGTTTGAGGTAAAAGGCTTTAAAATAACCTCTATGTATTGCCACTTACAAATATTCTAGACATTGAAGATAAATTTATTGTTTTCTTGTTATACTTTGATCTTGTTTACTCGCCTTTTCCCTCTCCTAGACATTCCCTTATGATTCTTTCTACTATATATAGTTTTACATTGAATTTCAAAACCTTCTTATTTAGGCAAAAGGAAAGATGTAGTGAGGATCAGGTGTTATTTTCCTTGAATTAGATGTATGGTCTTTAAATCTTGAGGAACCATGTATGAGGTGTGGCCAGGACAGTTTAAAACCTAGGGTACAGTGTCTTTTCTCCCTGTTTGTTCTCTGCATTCTCAGAGGAAAAATTGCCTCTGCCACCACATGGAACAGCTCAACTCTACAGAATTGCCTTAAGGTTTAATCTTGTATCAGTGAGTATTTCATATAAACTCCTTAATAAAGATTAATCCTTTTATATAATCAGTTGCCAGCAAGTAATTTATACTTTAGGGAGGCACACCACAGGACAAGTGAATTTCCACCTTCAGGAAAATCACTTTGAAGCACTTTACTTCAAGGTACTACAGCAGGAGTGTAGCTGCCTACACCAAGAGTGAGGCTGACAGGGAAGTTTCACGTGCACTCTTAACTGTAGCTCCTCAGTGTAGAGCCCAGACTGTCTGCTCCTCATCATTGGCTGTCATAGAGAAGTCAGCCATGGGAGGGGTGGAGGTAATGGAGAGAGACAACAGCTATGCACAGGGATGGGCAGACAAACATGACAGACAACAAAGCAAAGGGGTCCCAAAGCTTACCGGCCAAAGGAACTGAAAATACACTGAGGGGCCTTCTCACCAAAACACTGTCTTTGGGGGCACTGTCCAGTGCCATGAGTCTTGGGGCCGTCTAGTGCCACAAGTCCTGAAGGCATTGTCCAGTACTGCAAGCGAAGGGAGAGAAATAACCAGAACCAGTGTCTGGAAACCTCATAGGCAATAAAGAAAATGACCCTGACCTAGGTGAGCTCAAAACCCATGCAAGGGAACCTATGTTTAGTGTCAGATATTATTGAGTCTTAATGGCTCCCTCGAGGGAGTGGGAAGGTGTTGTGACCAGTAGTCAGAAAAAAGCAAATGGCTAACTTGTTTATTCAGCAATAGAGCCTTCTGTGTTCTCCTCCCAGTACCCATGTTGTATTCCAATGACACTGCAGAGTCACCCCTCATTGGTTGAACACAATTAGGAGATTTGGACATCGCCAATTGCTAGACCCTGAGGCAGACTCCAAGTTGGCTCATAAGGAAGATCATTATGTGCATGCCTTGGAAACTGGTTTGAGACCATTTCCTGAACCCTATGGAACTGTCCCACTACATTTAGCTATCACAGGGGACATGAGTAGATCATTATTCTGGTCTGAGTGCAATAATGACTGGCTTACATCACTTCAGCTCTGAGCAATAGAAGCCCTGACTATGATAGGGATGTTCCTCAATCCATTTTCCAGTCCTTGGTAGGTAATGATAGAGTATTGCTGATAATAATAGGCAATGCATTGCTCTTATTATCACTTTTAGATATACATTGATTAGCACAGTTTTTCTTTCTTACATTTAGAGCATGAACCATGAACCCACTGATTCTGGGCATCACCTTTGTAAGAGCCATTTATATTGATTCATTAAGTGGCCAGGCTGGCAGTAATTCAATCACTCTGCAGATATCTGTTTTGAAAAGCATAGATTTGTAAAGCAAATAATTAATTTTGTTCTATATTTGTAAGCCCCCATATTACTACATAATTTAGGAAATTTATTACATTCCCTGATTTTCTGAAGTCTGGTTAATCTTTGGGAACCTTCATTCATGTTATCAAAAGCCAGCTGTCTCAATAATAATAATAAGTTCTAGTGTGTTCAAACTGTATAAGATGACAAAAGCAATCCACAAGGTACAAAAACATATTTTACCATGAAGGCATACAAAGCTTACCTTAACTGAAAAGAAGGAACAAATAATGAGTAATACGAAGTAAACTCACACCTTACTGCTATATTGTGAGAAACACAAAAACACATTCTAAGAATGATGTGAGAATGTCTTTCTGTATGCTGCGAATGTCAATCTTTAAATAAAGGAGCTGTTTTGGTCCTTGGTGAGCACCGTAGAAGTAGGTGGGGAATGAGAATAGGTAGGAAAAAAAGGGCAGAGTCAAAGATAGATCAAGCCAGATGCCCAAAAAAGAAATATGTAAGGAACACAGGTGAGCCACTGGGCCACAAGACAGACAGATTAATGGAAATGGGTTAAGATGAAGGAGTTAGCTAGCAATGTGCCTGAGCTATAGGCTGAAGAGCAAAAATTTAATATAAGTGTCCGAGTCATAATTGGGGGGCCTAAACAGCAGTGGGTGGCTAAGGCGTCTGGGACTGCAGGTCTGTGGGTCTGGCCCTCTGGCTGGTCGGTGCTGAAAATCTTATTGTAACAGATGGCACCTAATATGGGCAAATACCTACATAAAGCCTGAGAAAGAATAGAAAGGGCTCTAGAGCACAGAAAGCCAAAGCAGCTTTCAAATTGTGTATCTGAAGTGTGTCATTGTACATAGATAGTGTGGCACTAGGACCACGTTCAAAATGGTGGCGGATTGTTGGCAGGGAGCTTAAGCTGCAACCAGGCCAGTTCCTAAAGTCTCACAGGAGACTTGGTAACATGTGATTGATTTAAGGTTTCTGTTTATGTTCAAGAAAAGTGGAAAAGAGTAAAAAACCCAGCTTTTTGGTAGCAGCATTTCTTGGGTCTGCTGTTTGCTGGCAACGAATAGAGATACAGCCCCTTTAAGAGAACTTTTTGACTCAGCTTTTCCTGCAAAAACTGTGTGGCTCTTTAAGAGAGTGCAAGTATTTTATAAACTCTTCTGGTTGGAAAACAATAAAGGATTCACAATGAAACAGTTCCAGATTGGGGAAAAAAAAACTGTAAATGGGTTGCAATGTGTGTAAATTGTACAGAGCCTTCAGAGAGAAAAGAAAGGTAGAGAAGGTCCTCAAAAAATAGAAATAGAGTAATAAAAATATAATAAGCCATGTAAAAACAGAAAATAGACACAGAATATGAATTACAGTTATTATTGTGATTTCTTTTAGTTTTTTAACTGTTAAGGAGCTAACTGCAGAGAGACAATTAATTCCAAAGGCTGCTAAGTTAAACATAAATATATATTTTAAAGGTATCTTGATTTTGAAATTTGTGTCTAAGGATGTATTGCTTTTGTAGAGAGGTTCTGCTTTTGTTTCCATAGAAGATGAGAACCTGTGGATTGCTTCCAGGCTCTTATGGTTTCATCAACCAAGACCACCTGAAAATTCTTAGATGGGAAGAGACAGTCACATCAGCTTCAGGATGTGGACTAAAATGATCTACTCTCAAGAAACTGTATGATTACCAATACCCCTTAATCAGCACAAAGTAGTAATGGAAAACTATGCCCAAATCCCCAAATATTGTTTATAAATATTTGTTTTCATTTTGAATGGTTAATGGTCATAGTTAATCTCTTTCTAAGAAGAAAAAAAGGAATATGGTATATGAATGATTTTAAAAATTATTGAATTTGCATTAATCCCAAAAATCAGCTGTTAATTTCAAAGTATTTTATATTGGTACGGATTTTGGTTTTCTGATACAAAGTTGAAGTCAATTTTGTTATGCTGTATGCATTTTTCTATTCTTGTTTAAGGTATGATGTTTATGTAACTGATTTAATATTATAAGGTATAATTAAGAAATGCAGATTAATAGTCACCTATGATAACTAAAGTTATACTTATGTTAGTTAGGAATTTTTAGGTATGCAAAGATATATTTCAATTTGATAGATAATCTTCAAACACTTCTAAGACATACAGAATTTTGCATTTAAAATATTTTAAGAACTTAGACTTTTCTGGATGGTGAGACAGATCTGCTCCTGGCAGCATCAATCTACTTCAAGAGAAATATGGGCATCAAAGAAAATCCATATGGAGTTTACTTTCTTTGTGGCAACAGTTAGCCACTGAACAAGAAACTGTTTGTGTTTTGACTGCTGGACATTCAGTACCCATAGGAAAGTGACCTCTGAACTTTGGCAGAACAAGCCAAGACGGTCCTTCAGTTTCCTCCTTCACAGAGAAAACTGCCAGACATTCTTCAGGACACAAGAAGTAACTGATGAACTATGCCAGAATGAGCAGAGCATTCATTCAGATTTCCTGCTTCAGAGAAAAGTACACCAGAGACTCTGGACCTGTAGGCTGAAGATGGATGTCCCAACTTTATAAAGAAACTCTGGGTGACATCTGTCATTTCTAGATTTTGGAAGTCACTTGCACTTCCTGTTGACTTGGCTAATTTATATCCTTCTATGGTCTTTGATGTAATTGAAGATTAGATAGTTATAGGTATAGTTTTCCTTGGTTATTTTAAAAGGTACATTGGATATGAAACTTTAGATTCGCAAGGATAAGGTAGATGATAGAATATTTTAATTTTGCTAAATACAAATAGACTAGATATTGTAACTGTAATTGTTTAATAAGCTTTTTTGTTATATGTAATTTTGCTATGTTAAAATTGAAGCCTTTCTTTTTGATTAGACAGAACCTGGGAGGTGATGTGGCAATGTCTTTCTGTATGCTGTGAATATCAATCTTTATATAAAGGAGCTGTTTTAGCCCTTGGTGAGCACTATATCAGTAGGTGGGGAATCAGAATAGGTAGGAAAAAAAAGGACAGAGTCAGAGATAGTTTGAGCCAGATGCCCAAAGAAGAAATATGTAAGGAAAACAGGTGAGCCACCGGGCCATGTGGCAGACAGCTTAATGGAAATGGGTTAAGATGAAGAAGCTAGCTAGCAATGTGCCTGAGCCATAGGCCAAACAGCATGAACTTAATGTAAGTGTCAGAGTCATTGGGGGGGGGAGGGAGCAGAGGCGGGTGACTAAGCAATCTGGGACTGCAGGTCTGGAACTCTGGCTGGTCGGGGCCAGAAATCTTATTGTAACAGAACAATTCTGAGCTTGGAGAAAACTTAAGTCACACTTACCTTGTCCTGTTTCCTTGAGGTGTACACACAATCACTCAAAATTCTCCTCACATGACTTTATTCTAGGACAGTGTTCCAACAATACACATGAACAAAAGTAATTTTAAGAAAAGAAATATATACATGAAGAAAGCTATTTTTAGAGTAAGAAGTCTCTCTTCTTTATCAAATACCACACACACACACACACACACACACACACACACACACACACACACACACACACACACACACACACACACACACATATCCACCTTTATTCTATTAACATACTGGTACCCAAGGAAGGCATATAAGTGCATCAGACCTCCTGAACCAGAATTTCCAGGTACAACTAAGGCATATGATGTGGATGCTAGGAACTAAACTTGGATGCCCAACAGCAGCAGTGCAATTCAGACAATGCTTCAGGTCCCAAAGATGTCATTATACTGTAGAAAATGAAAATATCCCTGACTGTTTACTACTTCTGCCTTCCATCATTTGCAGGTGATAAAAGTCCCTGCTACTTGTTCAGAGAAGGATTGAGTGGATTTCAATCCCTTTGTGAATACACTCTGCACATTCTTATTTTAATAGCTGTGAATAACCACCAATGAGTATAAATTATGTTAGGCTAAGTTCCACAATGTGGCATATACTCTTACAAAATAATTATTTTATTATTATTTTACATGAAAGTGTTTTGACTAAACACGTGTAAGTCAAGTCCAATTTCAGGGTATTGGACTTGAAGGTAGTTATGAGCTTCTATGTGGATGCTTAGAATTAAACCTGAGTTCTGTGGAAAAGCAATCATCTTTCCAGATCACTTTTTTTGTTTTTTGTTTGTTTTTTTGAGAAATAATCTCTTCATATGCCTAAGGCCACCATGGAACTCATTATCAAGCCATCAGACTAAGTAGCAATCACATTTACTGATAAAATTCTCCCCCATTCATTTGTTTCTGAGAATTTAAGTTTTTAGTTTTCAGAATAAAGTTAACAGGACCAAAAATAATGGAAAACTATAAATATCAATTTTATTTGCTGATATATTTTATTATTCAAATAATGTTTCTGTATTCTTGGAATACAATGTTTACAACTTGAAAGAGACAGTATTTTAATTAAGGAGTGGCTATAGTAACCTTACTCAAGCACCAGTGAGATAGCTCAGTGGGAAAAATATATGTGGATAGCAAGGCTTGATCTCATTTATTGGGTTCATGAGGGATCTCACCAGTGTGAAATTTTTCATGGTTTTGAGGAACAATGCAACATGGAAGGAATTTGTCACAGTGATTACATTCATTGGGTTTTTGTTCAGTATGATTTCTTTCAGGGCTGTAAAGATGGCTCTTCTGTGCAAAGTCTTTACTACAGGGATTATATTCATAAGGTTTCTCTCCAGTATGAGTGTTTTCTTTTTTTAGAAGAGGACTGTTACAAGCAAAGTCTCTACCACACTGATTATATCCACAGGGTTTCTCTCCAGAATGACATCTTTCATGACTCTGAAGATGACTTTTACGTGCAAAGGTTTTATCACAATGGTTACATTCAAAGGGCTTATCTCCAGTATGAATTCTTTCATGAGTGCGAAGATTACTGTTACATGAAAAAGCTTTACCACACTGATTACATTCATAGGGTTTCTCTCCAGTATGAATCCTTTCATGACTGAGAAGATGACTCTTCCTTGCAAAGGCTTTACCACACTGATTACATTCATAGGGTTTCTCTCCAGTATGATTTCTTTTATGAATAAGAAAATTCTTCTCCAATGCAAAGGATTTAGCACTTTCATTACACAGATAGGGTTTCTTTGCAGTGTGTCTTTTTTCATGACTAAGAAGATTACTCTTTTGTGCAAAGGCTTTCCCACACAACTTACATTCATAGGGTTTCTCTCCAGTATGAATTCTTTCATGAGTTCGAAGACCGCTCTTCTGTGCAAATGCTTTACCGCACTGATTACATTCATAGAGTTTCTCTCCAGTATGGATTCTTTCATGACTTCGAAGGGAACTCTTCTGTGCAAAGGCTTTACCACACTGATTGCATTCATAGGGTTTCTCTCCAGTATGGATTCTTTCATGAGTGAGAAGAGTGCCCTTTTCTGAAAAGGCTTTATCACACTTATTACATGAATAGGGTTTTTCTCCAGTATGAATTCTTTCATGAATGAGAAGCTTATACTTGTGTGCAAAAGCTTTACCACATTGATTACATTCATAGGGTTTCTCTCCAGTGTGAATTCTTTCGTGCCTGTAAAGATGACTCTTCTGCATGAAGGCTTTACCACACTGACTACATCCATAAGGTTTCTCTCCAGTATGAGTTCTTTTATGGATTTGAAGATAATTAGAACATGAATAGGCTTTATCACATTGAGCACACTCATAGGGTTTTTCTCCAGAATGTATTCTTTTATATATTTGAAGATAATTGGGATTTGCAAAGATTTTATCACATTTCTGATATTCATACTTTTTTTCTCTATTATGAGTGCTATGCACTTGATAAAGACTGTGACATGCAGAGACTTTATTACTTTGATTATATTCACAGGGTTTTTCTTCCAAATGAGTTCTTTGAAGTACTTTTAAAGAGGACTCATATCTAAAAGCTTTATTACGTTGATTATATTCATAGACTTCTTCATTAGTTGTTGTATTGGGTGTTTTAAGAAAAATGGAATGGCTAAAGTCTTTACATTTATTACTTCCTTTTCCACTATGAGTTTCCTCATGTTCTTGAAAAGAACTAGAATAATTCAGATTTTTATCACACTGATTGTATGCATAACAATTGTTTATAGTGTGAGTCACACTACATGTGCAAAGTGAATCCATACAGACAGATGAATTCCCGTATTCCTGGTACTCATAAGGTTTTTCTTCACTGTCAGACTGTAAACTTGTATCACAGTCATCATGTCTTCTCATAGTGGGGACTACAACATATCTTCTAATTCTTTCAGAAGAAAAAGAGGTATATTGCCTCTTCCCATATCTCTTAGTCTCACATGACTTGTATCCAGAGTGACAGATGATACGCCTATTAAGGGAAGAATAGCAAATGAAAGGTTTTCTCATTACAGTCACACATAGTCTAACATTTTCTGTCTCAGAAATGTAATATATGGTTTCAGGTTTGTACACCATGCAACCTCCTCATCTCTCATAAACTATGGTAAGTCAAGAACTACAGCATATGATGAACACTAACTTTAATATGGAAGATTGCTTTATAAAATATCTTAGACATACTGCAATCCCCTTATCAAAATGTATAAACCTTATAGGATGATTGAACTGAATGACAATTCTACATACCTCTCATATGATTATAATTAAAATTGTGACATCTGTTATGGCATTCTTCCCTTGTTTTATCCTGAAAAGAATGCTTTCCAAACAGTAATCAGCTACCTGACATCAAAGTACATAGTACTGTGAGAGTTCAATAACCATCACACAGCTGTGCTCATTTACACTGCTACCTTTCTTTAAAAGTTCTGGGAACATTAACATTTCTCCTGAGGTACATATGTATCAGCTTTCACATGACAATTACCTTTCATGTTGTCTAGAACTTTGACAATGGTCTTCAATATTGTGGTCTTCCCATTTGTAACCTAAAATATAGTAGCAGAAAATGTATGTGATATATTACTGGAAATTAGGCATGTGAATCTTAGTCACTAGATCCTTCCTTCACACTCAAAATCACAGAAGAACAGCAGTCTCCAAGAAAGGCTTCTCCCTTTAACTTGTAAAAAGCTCACATTCTTACCTACAGCAGTGAGGTTCCAGTAGGTTTCCAGCATCACATCTTTGTAGAGACTCTTCTGGGAAGGATCCAACAAAGCCCATTCTTCATGAGTGAAGTTCACATGCACATCCTCACAGGTCACTGTATCCTAAAGGATCCCATATATATATACATAATAAAAGTGTTGAGACTTGAGTGCATTGCAAATATATACATCATTGCTAATATTTTATATAATTCAATATATAATATATGCTGCTCAATATACACTATAAGGGTCATAAAATATCAAATGTAGTCACCAACACAGTTAGAAAAGAAACACAAAAGGAGAATCACACCTTCTATTTCTGGGTCCACAAAATAGAATTCAGCATTGCAGGTAAAATGCCTCCTAATATATACAGATACACACACACACACACACACAGACACACACACAGGGCGGGGGGGGGACACTATTGTGTATACATCAGCAAAATTTTATTAACATTATTAACTTCAAAAATGTGTGTCATGGCTCCAACCTTTATTCCCAAACTCTTTAATTTCCAAGACAACTGGTATATGTAGAGATTTCCAAGACAGTCAGAGGTACATTGTGAGACATTATCTCAAAGAAACAAACAGAAAACACTCAGACACACATTTGAAATTCCTCCATAGAGTTAAAAGATTTACTTCAATTCAGTACATCTCAATCATACAGTGGAGTGACCCCTAGTAAAATGTAAGGCTAATAAGCCTTAGGAGGGCATAGTAAGTTACTGAGTGACAGATTAAAGAGCTCTCAAAAGCATTAGTAAAGTAAATGCTGGGCCTAAAAATAATAAAAAAAAATGATGATGAGGAAGTATATAAAACTGTGTCAACTGATGCTGACTCTTAAAAAAATCAATGAAAATGGTAAAGTATATAAAGTATAAAGAGGTCCTAGATCAGTTCTAAACACTCAACTTGTGATTACCATCTATTGCTATTACCAGGTCAAGAGAATCTAATGCTCTCTTCTGACTTCAGTTAAATACCAGGCAAACAAGTGATAGTCACCTGTAACTCCATTCCTCAGGGATCTGATTCTTTCTGGTCTCCAAGGGTACCAGGCATATGCAGCTTACACAGCCATGTAAGTAGACAAAAGTCATACAGCGCAAAATTAAAATTAATATGCTAATAAATCAAAAGAATAAAGGAGATGTACCTCATTTGGTAGCATTCTTGCCTAGCATACATAAATCCCTTAGTACAATTCCTGCTCCACAAAGAAGACAAAGATTGGGGCACCTGTAATCATAGCACTTAAAAGTTGAAGGTAGAAGAATCAGAAATTGAAGATCTTTCTTGGGGACACAGGAAGTCAGAAGGCAACCTACGTTATATGACATCCTGTCTTAAGAAATAAAAAACAAACAAACAAACCAAAAAAAAAAAAACATAGCAAGAATCAAAAGGAATGTACTGTGAGAAAGAAGAGACAAGCATATGGGACACGAGTTACTAAAAAGTTATGAAAGGCTGCAAAGCTGTAATAGGCATCAAATTTATTCATAGTGGACAAAAATGGCAACCTAAGCATGAAAACTGAACTCTGTCTTCTGTAAAGTTCATACGCATAGTTTCCACTGAGCCATAGGAGAAGACATATCTATCTTGAAGGAAGCAGAGTTCGAGAATGCCCCTAAAATAGGTATATCTAAAGGAAACAGGAATTTACTATGGGATAAAATGAACAGTCTTTGATTGTCAAGTAACAGCCATTACATCCCTAGATGTAGGGCCCTGAAAAAAAAAAAAATTGAGGTTTGCAACCTGCAGAACAGAGGTCTCCCTAAAATTCAGCTGACAGCCCTGATCTCACCACCTGGGAAGTGGAAGCAAGGTACTATCTCAAAAGAGAGGGGAAGAAGGGAGGGTGGGAATGAGGGAGGAGGAAAAGGAAATAAAAAGGAAGTAAAAACAAAAGAGAAGGAAGAAGAAAAGGAAGGAAAAGGGAAGAAATGAAGGGAGACAAATGAACAGGTCCCTCTTTAAGTCTCGCATAAAGGTTCAGGTTGATTAAAAGAAGCTGTAGGAAAAACAGAGAACTAGTACCACAGAAACCCTTCATCACTCTAAGACTTATCCCCTTAATAATTCCCTAGACAGAAGTCGATGCCATATTATAATCCCATCACAATTTTTAAGTGATCCAAGACCAAAGTGTATTCTTTTTCCTATACAGACAATTAAATTCTGTATGAGTATTGTATGTGCATGTGCCATATGTATGTGAAGGCAGGCACAAGAGTCCAAGAGTGCCAAAATGAGACTTTGAAAATCAAAGGACAGAGTTCAAAAATCAACTTTTCCTCACATCATCAAGGTTGCACACCGAACACTTCCTACTGAGACATCTCACCGACACTATTTTGACAAATTCTAACCCACTGATGGTCTCACCCATATTCTTAAACACATCTCTATTTTTTGTACTCTTTTTTGACACAAGACCTCTTTGTAATTCCAGTGGGTCTGGCACTCTTTGGGCCAGGGTACTATTGAGCTTCTTGCTTCTGCCTCCAAAATACTAGCTGACAGATGTGAGCCCTCATGGTCTGTTAATTCAATTTAATTAATTTACTAATTAAATCAAATTATTACACAGAGATATATGAAAACTTCTTGAAGGGTGAAAATAAAGCAAAACTGACATGTGTGTTTTAAAATCTTTTAACTCTAGCCAAGGCAAAGACTAACAATGTAACAGGCATCGCCACTGGTCTTCTATTGGCCTAGGAAAACTTTGCATTTTATTTCTCAACAACACACTGTAGAATACATGCAACATGTTCCCTGGTGACATCTTGGTCCTATAATGACACAATTGTTTTGTGTTTTTGGAGCTTGGTCTCATTTTATGTGTTGGTCTGGCCTAAAGCTAGTGTTGATCCTTCTGGTTCAGCTTCTAATGTACTGGGATTACAACTGTGAATCACTCTGAGTGGCTCAAGAAAATTCTCTATAAAAGGTAACTCAATGGCAGACTATTTGTACACCAAGTGTGAAGTGCTTGGATTTGATCCCTAGCCTACAAGGAAAAAAGTGTGGCTTCCCAGCTCATCCAATATGACTGTAAGCATATAAAATGCGCGTGAGGCTCTTCAAATAAAAATTAATCAAAAAGAGATGGGGAAGAACACTACATATTCAGAGGAAAAATCCACCATGACGATATTTCAATTTCTAACATCTACTGTCCAAACACAAGGGCACCTTCATTTGTAAAGGAAATATTACTACAGCTTAAATCAAATAGCGACCCTCACACACTAACAGCGGAAGATGTTAATATCTCACTCTTAAGTATAAACACGCCATCCAGACAAAAAGCAACCACAAAAATATTGAAATGACTGCCACCGAGTGGATTGAGGATGTACTTCAGAAGCCAACATCAAAGACTAAGAGGCAAGTTTAAGAGTCTCGAGGTGCAGCTGGATACCAGAGATTCGGGGAACAGCAAAGCATGTGTACACTGAGCCTCTAAAGAGGACTGAGTCTAAATAAAAGGTATTTAAGGCTTTAAAACAGTTCTGACCTCTGTGTCAGCCACAGAATTTCCAGACATCTCAAAATCTTTTCATCTCTTTATAAAACCAAAGAAAAAGATGGTTTTAACTCAAGCTCTGGGACCGTAGACATGACCTGTGATCTATCTGTTCAAATGATTGGCCATCCTGCCGAAGGGACTGCTAGTGTAATGAAAGAAAGCAAACAAAATGACCTCTTGTCAACATCCTATACTCAAGCACAAGGCATGGCCCTCCTCTGAATGACACCAAGACACCAGCTGTCTACTGCCTGTGTCACCCAGCACCAGGCCCTACCACTGACCCACCAGAGGCTAATTTGAGAAATCCACCTCCATCGCCTCAGCTACCCTCTTACCTGATGACACAGATAATTATCCATGACTGTCAGGAGATATAAAATGAAACTAGGTACCTTGGAGCATCTGCAGTTCCGCTAGCTGAAATAATTTGGGTCATATATGGTGAGATTTACCCCTATGAGATTACTTTGAGAAACCTCCCCCACTGCTTCCCAGGCTCAGAGATGAACAGTTGGCAGAACTGTCTAACCCTTATTTTCTCGAGACACCAGAGGCACTCCAGTTCTCCATAACGGCTATTCATGGAAATATCCAAGAGGCCCAGCTGACTTCTCAGTTCACCAGCAGTTTCCCTATGTTTCAGTCCAATGATACTGTCTGAGTCAACAGAGTAAACAAGAACACTAGATATAAGCTGGAAAAGAGCCTACAAGGTGACTCTTTATAGTTCCATGGGAGTAGAGATAGCTGGCAGTAAGCAATGGACTCCCTGTAGCCAGGTGAAGACAGCAGAAGCCACAGATGCTGCTAAATGGAGTGTCTGTGGACAATGGGCTCATTAAAATTAATGTTTCATCGTGTCCCCATGCCCTTCCACTCCATATTCCTCTAAATCCTCCTGACTCTTACATTTGGTATGAATACAAGGTTCTGTTTCAAGCCCCACAGACCTTAGGCCTGAACCTTGGAACTAAAAACTAAAACTAAATTCGGTACTATCTAATTTAACTACAGGTCAGCAACTCACATTCATTTTGACCTTTGCTCATTAAAGTCCATTTTAAGTGTATGGATGAGAAAGGTGAGATATGGGGGTTTATCTTTTGGTACAAAAATACAGAGTTTATAATTCTATTCATGCCCTATAGCCATATCCCTAACCCCCCTGGTTTCCATTACTGGGTTTGTGGAACTGAGCCTCCTGGAAAAGTTCATTAAAAGATGCTGGCCTTTGGGAAATAGGAAAAATCTAGAGAATCACACTTTATGCCAGAGGAAGGTCAAAAATGCTGGTTATGCTTAAACTCCTGGCCCCTGTCATGCTACATAAGGACAGAACCTAACCAGACTGTCAGCCCGCTGACTGACAAAATTGTCATTCCATAAGAGCTAACATTATCTTCTAGCTTCTTAAGAATACTGCACAAATATGGCGCATGTACATGTAGGAAAAATACCCATAAATATAAAATTTAAAACCTAAAGGATCTTCAAGACTCACAAAAAAAGGGGCACACATCACAACTCATATTACAATGCCTGCTTAACTTAGAAGGTATTCTAGGCCAGCCTGTTTCAGTTTTTTTTTTTTTAAGTTATCATTTTTCCAGGAGGTATGTTGGAGCATATGATGCCATTTGAGCTTTAGAGAGGTCAAAAGAAAACATTGCTAGGTCTCTCCTTACAGGATCTAGGTGTTTTTAGAATTGAATTTAACTGGTCATGTGCCCACAAACACGAATGATCAGTGAGTCATCTTGTTGGCCCAGTCTATCCAATTTAATGCACCCCTTTCCTGATGTTGGTTGGCTGTGTTTGTTGAGACAGTACCACACTACGTATTTTTGCTGGCCTGAAACTCACCATTAGAAGAGGATGACACAAAAATCAGAGAAATTGGCCTATCTCTACCTCCAGAGTGCTGGGACTAAAGAAATGCTGTCCAAAATGCTGGGCTGTGAGTCAAGAATTTACACAATAAATCAACATTCTGGTATTCTTAACTAAAAGTGGCCACAAGTAAAACCTGAACTGGCGTCAAGATGCTGGTAGCCACTCTCTTGTTATGTTAGACTCACGAGAAGCTATTTCAAGGTTGAAATCTGGAAGATGCAAGAATTACTTGTATTTGTATTTGGAAAATTATAACCTGATAGGATTGATTGGGTCTTGAACAATGTCAAAACAAAGTCAGAGCTGGGGTAAGATGATTAATACAGAACTTAATATACTATTGACTTGGGAAAAATAATCCACTGATACTGAACATTGCCTGAAATTGTAGAGGTGACCAGTTAGATGAATGAAGGATACTAAGGGGTGGGAGGGCCCAGTAAAGTCAGCAATCTTAAAAGTACAAGATGATGGGCTTAGTGGCCTCAGATTTGATCTTCTTACTCAGCATTAAGAGGGCTGGGAATTCTGATTTTGTTTAATCTCCAGGATCCACATGGTGGAGAGGGACAACTCCCACAAATTGTTCTCTGGGATGTACAGAGGGACAATGACACCGGCATGTTCCTTTCCATATAAGCTATCAAACGAACAACTGTCATTTAAAAATCAGAACATATCTAGATTCTAATAAGGGAACTCACTCATGCTCTTGGACTTGTGAAGGATCTTGCCTCAGTTTACTTCGCCAGTGCTAGGAATGAAGGTGTAATCCCAACTACCCCCATCCCTACCTTACAATTCAGCTTGTGTGCTCCACAGTCCCTCACCCCAAACTGACACTTCAGCTTTTGTGCTCCACACTGCCCCACACCTACCTTACAATTTAGCCTGTTGATCATCTATCTCAGTAAATGAACCAAATTCTTGAGATACATGCTCAAGAAAACAGACATCCATTTCATCAGGAACATGAAGCTATTTTGGTGTTGGTGTTGGGTGGAACATCCTTATTAGACAGCACTGTTCTAGGTGTGTGTTTATATCATCATAGGTAGTGTAAATACTTTCATATAAAATACTCTTTAGATATATTTAGGATTCTGATAAATCAAATCTGTAGAGCATGGCAGAGTATTGTATGATGTAATATTTCTATATTAATTTTGAAGCTTCACAACTATATGTGATAACACAAAAGGACACTGAGCCTATTATTTTCATTTCATCAATACTAACTAGTATTTCAACCCATTTATTGACAAATTTATTCACTTATGAGAAAGAGTCATTTATATTAAGCTGGCCTCAAACTCCCCATGTAGTCAATCATAACCACTGATTTTTTTGAATGTTTTGTTTGTTTTGCTGTTGTTGTGTTGTATATTGTTTTACTTAAAGATAACTAGTCTTAGTGTAGCCCATGTTGGCCTATAATCTGCCATTCCCGTGTCTCAGTCTCCAAAGTGTTGAGTTTATAGATGTTTACCCAGTGTAAGCTACACGTAGGGCCAAATCAAGAGCTCTGTGCAATGCTAAGCCAACACAGACATACTAAGCTTTAATTTTTATAGAGTGTTGACTTTTATGTTGAGAAAATGAAAGACCTCTTTCTGAAGAAAGTACGGTCATCAAAATGTGTAAGCAAAGTGATTCCCTAGCTGAGGCATGGACAGCATGGGAGGTATGGATATATAATGGACATAATGAACGAGGTCTCTTCTGGGTTTAAACTCTTTACTTTGTAGGATCTTTTTCCAGCTAGTGTCAGAGGTGGAATAAATTATAAACACACAGCCAGTGTCAAGAGAACTGATGGTGTGAGGGAGATCATATCTGGTGTCTGAAGTATATGTAGAAAAACTGTACTTCAAGGACTAAAGGTGTAACTTACTTGGTAGACTACTTGTCTAGCACAGAAGAACACTTGGTGCAATTCTTACCACTACTTAACATAGATGTGATGCTGCTGGTATATAAACTCGGTAACAGACAGATGAAAGCAGCAGGAATGGAAGAAAACTGATACCCATGAACAAATAACAAGTTCTAGGTCACCCTGGAAAACATTAGACCCACCAACCCATACATACCCACAGAGAGAGCCAGAGAGTTTAATCTTTTCCCATCAGTCCTGTTATCCACCGCATCACCACAGCTCTCACTGTTCAGTCTTTGTGACCAGGACCAGTCTACTGGTGAATCCAAGGTCAGGCCACCACAGTGACTCATCCCAGTAATCCCATCTCTCTTACCCTGAGGCAAAGGATTCTGATTATCAGATTAATTTAGGAAATAGCAAGAACATTTTTAAACAAAGGGGAGTAGATGCAAGAGAGAACCTAGTGCACTTCTAGAGTTCTGTCTCAGAGGTGATCTGTAACTCAGTTCTTGGAAGCTGAAGCAGGAAGACTAAGTTCAATGTCAGTATGGGTACACAGATAAAATAAAATAGCTCCTGGCCATCTTGGGCTACAAAGATAATTCAGTTTATTCATGAAAGATCTTTTAAAAAGATAACATCAGGTCAATGATTTGGCTTGGTAAATAAGAATGTTTGTCATACTGTTACAAGGCAGAAGACCAGAGTTTGATCCAGGATATACACATGAAAGCGGAAGAAGTAATTCAGAAAATGTGTCCTCTGATCTCCCACAGCTGTGACCTATAGCCTGTATCAAAGCAGGAAGAATGTGGTTAAGATCACAAGAATTAGGAAGATAGTTCAGTGCTAGAGACTGAAGCAGCCCTCCTGCAGCAAGACCCTAAACTACTAGTACTAGATTCATGTGTCTGTATCAAAATTTTGGCTCAACATAATTTATTATACTCTAGCGACTTCAAAGTAATCACAACATAAAAAACATTCTGCTACACCATGAAACTTTCATGAATATATCAGTTCCCTGGGAATTTTTAGGATTTCTGAAGAATGTCAATGCTGTCCCAATAATGCCTACTGGCATTCAACCTCTTTAGAAAATAGTTCTTCCCATCCATAACCCTTAAAGTCCCCTTTCTTCATAGGTCTGTCTTAATCAGTGATCTTAGTGTCCACCTTGCGCCTCAGTAAACTATAATACAAACAAGTACACTTTCCTCAGTTACATGTTCCATAACAATAGTGATTTAATGAGGAGCAAGGGCGTCCAGCCAGGGAATTCCAGGTGTCCTTGTGGAAGAATATAGTGTGCAGGAACCCACTGGACTTTCGAGTAAAGAAATACGATAAGGAGAGAAGTCTAAAACTGAGGAGTGTTACTAGAAGGAGGAAGTTGTCCAGGTTTTTAGAAGGAAAGTCTGACCTAGGTTGGTCTAGCAGGCTAGGCTCCACTAAGGGTCCACCATATACAAATGAATGGCCAGAAAGGGTGAAGAATAGGGATGGAGACTGAACACAGGTGTGATGCTCAAGATTTTTGGTTCAACCTGTAGAATGGAAGAAGCCAGATTTCAAGGACATCTGTTTGCTACTGTAACTTGAAAATTTAATTACAATAGGCCTGAGTTGGCAAACTGTTGGGTCATCATATAGGGAGTCATGGGTTACTATTGTGAGCTCCAAGTTTCAGTACGGAAAACACTGAGGTGAGCACAGGTATTCAGAATTAATTGGTCATAGGTTGAGGTGTGTTTTTTAGGTCAATCTTAGTCTTGGTTGCCCGATGTGGTAACAAACCCTCACCACTCTTGAGACGATCAGTATGGCACTTGGAAGATGAACACTCAAGTTCCAAGTCACCATCATGAAAGGTAATTGTTCTCATCTGATACGTGCAGGGGTGCAGGGATTTGGGGTGAGAGGTTCTCTCTGGAACCAAGATGACATCTGGTTTAGGGCAATGAATTTTTATCAATATCCTTACCGAAGGAAAACAGACTAAACAGAAGGTAAGGTAGAGAAGGCAGCCATTTTCCCTTCATTTACATATGTCGTCCTCCCAAAGGAGGAGTCAATGACATCTAAAAAGCAACTTCCAAACACCAGTTTTACTATTGTCACTTTTCCCATTCATTTATGGGAGATGATCTCACTATGTATAGCTCTGGATGGTCTGAAGCTTTGGGCTCACAGATATCTGACAGTCTATTCTTCCCTCCAAAGGGCTGATACTGAGGGTGTGAATCACAATGACTGGCTTTAGCACTTACATCTTTCCTCTTGCCTCTCTTCCCTTTTCATTCTTCCTCCATCCCTTCCTTCCTGTCTTTTTAAATTTCTTACATTTTTTTGTTTTTGAGACAGACTTTCTCTGTACAGCACTAGCTATACTGGAACACAGGGATGGACCTGCCTCTGCCTCCTAAGTACTGGGATTGAAGCAATACAGCAACTCCATTTCCTAAAAGCAAGTAGGAATGTAGCCTGGCTGGTAAAAGCCTTGCATAAGAACACTATATAAAATAAACCCCATGAATTGATTCCCCACATTGAATAAACATACCTCTAATCCCAGGAATTAAGATAAAGTGAGCACAACATATAAATCAGTCAGGGTTAGAACTCATAAAAGAAACTCACAAAACTCTCTCCCCTGCCCCTCAATCCTTCCAACTTCCTGGAAGCTCTTGACTGGGCAGGATTCTTCCTGCTTCTGCATCCATTACATGAATGTGTGTTGAAGGCCCAATGCTCAGAGCCAATTGCCCAAAGTAAGCAGAAAGGTAGGATGACATGTTAGTTTGAGGCTGAGTGATATAAGACCTGAAGTTTGCTGAGGCTTCTCTGTGTCAAAGGGGAGATCTTCCTCACCAGAGAATTGGAACAGATTGGGCTGTTTAATCTTGGGCTGTTTGTTGTGGCTTCCTATATCTGAATGCTTGCTACAAACATAGTAGGGCATCACAGAGGGCTAATGACTGTCAATAGCACTGGGCATGGCTGCTAAGAGAGGCTGGAAACCTCTTCCAGAATGTTACACTGAGGCTTGGCTTCTGTTCAAAGCAGGGAAGAAAGACAGTGCTGTGGGGTACAGGTGATCTTCTGATGATATCACGGTGTCTGTCATGATGCTTTTTCTACAGTATCTGATCGTTATCAATCTTTTTCTTTCTTGTGTGTAGCTGTTCTGTTTATCACAAAGTGGACATTAAAGCCTGTACAGGCTTCTTGGGGGAATTTCCCTGAGTCACTGTATCTGGAGTAGACATTAGAATAGTTTTCACTATCTCAGGGAATCACTAGAGTGAATACTTTTCCCTGTATCTAGGGTATTTATTAGAGCAAATAGTTGTTTTCTAGAAAGACTTTGACCTTGAAGTATCTTTATGAAAAACAGTAGTTGTTTTCCTTCATTTGTAGAATTGTTTTTCTGAAGAGGCACTGCAGCATTCCCATGACTTAGGTCACAAAATGCCTCTGGCACATCCAAGACCCTTGGATTATTGTGGACTGCAAACAATAAAGGACTAAAGTCCTGAGTGCCAGTGATGGTTTCTTTCAGAGACACCATATAATGTAAACTAGAAAGGATCTTGGTATGAGGAAATACTTTACCTAAAAAATGCCTTTCCAGTTGTTTGGGGTTCAGTCCATCAGAGAGGGTGGGATTGCTAGCTCCCACCCAGGCTGTAAAATTTCAACTTGGAGTGTCCTCTTTCTTCAACTGAGCCACACAACACAAAACACCCTGACAGAGGCTAACACAATCCATAGAATGCCAAAGTGTAACTCACCAAAAGCCAAACTCAACAAATACACAGTTATCTATTTTTTATTGATAATATCATTTGTCTTATAGCTAAGGTGTGTTCAACCTCATGATCTTCCTGCTTCAGTCTGTGTATTGATATTTCAGACCTGTGTGGCAATGCCTGGTCAAGAAAGATGAAGTAGTCAGGCCTTGAACTGATTGCTCATAAATCTATGATTTGAAAATTGCTGTCACTGTTTGGATAATTAGTGAAAATATGACTGTGATATGGAATATCTTGCCACTGTTTAGATAGTGGAGAAACTGATCTGGACAGCAAAGAAGGTTATTTTCTGTTTTTCAAAGGGGAGGGGTCTGATTATCTTAGGATTTCTATGGCTGTGATAAACACCATGACCAACAGCAACTGGGTAAGAAAGGGTTTATTTGGCCACAAGTTCATTGTCCATAATTATAGGAAGTAAAGAGAAATTCAAGAAACCCAGGAACCTAAAGGCAGGAGCAGATGGGAAGAATTCATGGAGGGATGCTGCTTATGGACTTACCTTCCTATAGAACCCAGGCCCACCAGCACATCCATAATGGGCTAGGTCCTCTCTCTCTCAATCATTAGTTAAGAAACCACCATAAAGCATGCTTCTCCCTGGCCGTACGGCCCCTCCTCTCAGATGACTGACTTGTGACCAGGTGACACAAGGCTATCTAGTGCAGGACTGAAACCCAGATGAGTGACCTCTGAAGTGGAGAAGAGCAGACAGGAGCTGCCAGAGCCTATGTCGTGTTACAGTTACCTCTTGGAGATACAGGGGTAGGCATCCTCCTGTCAGCACTTCTGTTGGATTAGGAAATCCTGACTGTTACTCCAACAGGAAATGTTTAAACAACATATCAAGATGACTAACTGCTATGTGTCTGTAATACAAGCATGCAAGCTAGCCTGGGCTACACAGTGAGGTACAGAAGATCAGTGGACACATAGAAGGACCCTATCTGTTTATGTGAGGTATTGCAATGGAACCCAGAAATTTGTAATATCCGGTCCAGTGCTCTACCCCTGAGCAAACACAGCACCCTGGTCTGCATGCTTGGAGACTTAAGTACAGCAAAGACTTGCAAGCCCACTTGTAGATATTCTCTTTCCATGGGTCATGTCATCTTTTGTTCTTTTGGTGTTGGAGACAAAGTCCCCTCGTGTAGGACTGACTGATCTGGAACTCTATGTGAACACCAGACTACAGCCGTTCTCATCATTCTGCTTCTGCCTGAGTCTTGCTATTACATTTGTGCATCACCAACCACAGATGTTACTTTTTGGGATGACAGGGTGTCCAGCAGTCCAGGTGTACCTCAGATTCAGGAAACTACTGAGGTTAGCCTTGCATGTTTTCCTTACCAACATACATCCACCTGGTGGAGACATTTTAATAGTAAACACTGAGGCATCATCAAATGCACTGTGAATATCAGCTCTGGAGGATATAACAACAGACATGCAGAAAATCTAGAAACTCATGAGAATATGCTTTAAAAGCTGTATTCGTAAAAACTGCCAAACCTAAAGAGTCACTGCTAATACTACTCAAATTACCCCACAATAAGAAACAGAAGAAACAATGTCTAATTCATCTCATGAGGCCACAAGTAACCTGAAATCCAAACCATATAAAGACCTAGTGGAGAAAATTGCAGACCTTTCTTATGAACCTAGATGTAAAATTTGTCAATAAAATACTCCCAAACTAAATCTAAGAACACATCAAAAAGATCATATACCATATTCAGGTAGGCTTCCTTCAAGAGATGCAGGAATGGGTCAATATAAAAAGATCAAGAAATATAATCCACCACATATAAACAAACAGGAAAAAACTTCATTTCATGGATTCAGAAAAGGATTTTGACAAAATCCAACACACTCTCATGATAAAAGTTTTGCAGAGATAAGGGATAAGATGAAAACACCTAATCAAAATAAAACAATTTCCACCAAGCCTACAGGCAACATCAAAGTTATTCGCTTATAATCAGGCTGCTGTATACCCACAAATTCAGGTTTCTTTCATTCATGTGTATATTAATCAACGAATCCTGAGAATCCACAGAAAGGCACTCACTCTGCTCGTCAGATCCTTCATTTATGTCAGGGACACCTGCAGGTCAATGACATTCATCTAGCTACTACCTAGAATGTGTGTCTCTAAAGTATACACAATATACTCTCACAATATTTATCCAATATAAAACTGGAAGTCTTAGCCAGGGTGATAAAATTAATGGAATACAAATTGAAATAAGAAAGAAGTCAAACTATTCTTATTTGCAGATGCTGTGATACTATATGTAAGTGACGCTATGAATTAAATAGAGGAAGGAGCTCCTATGGCTGAAAAGCACTTTCAACAAAGTAGCTGGATACCCAGTTTACTCACAAAAATGAGTAGCTCCCCTAGGAACAAAAAAACAAAAGGGCCGAGAAACGAAACAGCTTCAAATTATACAATATATCTTGGGGGTAACTCTAACCATGGAAGCAAAAGACTTGAATGATAAAAATGTCAAGGCTTTAAGAACAGACATTAAAGAAGATCTCCATGCTCGAGGATTAATGAGATTAACATAATAAAAATGGCTGGCCGTCCTACCAAAGGCAACTAGGGATTCAATGCAGCCCCCATCAAAATCCCAACACAGTTCTTTACAGACCTTGAAAAAACAATTCTTACCTTCAAATGGAAAAACAAAAATTCCAAGACAGCAATGAAATCCTGAACAATAAAAAAACTGCTAAAGGTCTCTTCAATACTGTACTATAGAAGAATAGAAATAAAAATCACATGGTATTGGAATAAAAATATTACTTTTAAATTAATTTTAAAAATAAAAATATATACATATGTGCCATCCCAGAATAAATGAAGTAAAATTCATACATACATGTATACATGAATGTAAAAATATCAAATCCTAAGCCTGGTACAGCCCATGAAATGGCATCATTCAAGGACTGTGGGTCCCAGCACAGATACAGGAGTGGCAGGAGCAACGCTGGACCTCAACAGACCTGACCAGGCCCTTGAGGCTCAAGAGGGGACCACTAGGACATCACATGAATTCACAGGACCATGGGGTACCTCATGGGACTTTATGGGATGCAAAATCCCTGGGGAACCACACTCTGCTTCCTAAGGCTCCTCCACATGTGGAGATGACAGTTTCTTCCACAACATCGCTTAAATTCTGAGCTCAACCTGTTCTCCTGACAGTGAGTCACTAGACAGTACAGGAAACCAAGAGAGCCTTACAGAGTCCAAAAACCAAGCCTACAGCATGGCAGACCGGAAGTGCCCTCCCCATTCAGACTACTGGTCTCTCTGCAGGCCCTGATTGGCTAATGGGCCTGAGTAACATGTGTCCCATGAAGGGACACAGAAAAGTAGTTCCCAGCCCTGGCTTCCACCCCAACCACAGAACAGTCCCAGACCTACAGAGAGTTGTACTGCAGCAGAATCTGGACTGCAAAGTCTTCCTTGGAGTAGCCCTGCACTCAGTGGGCACTTCCCCTTCTTCCTCCTGGACATAAATGAGCAGGACCTTAGCATACACACATCATTACTCAATGTGCAGGGGAATGATCCCCCTGCCTCACAGATGAAAGGGCCCCCAACCCATTTAGGTCAAGTTTGAACCACCTGATGGACCTTCCAGAAATCAGCAATTTCAATAAGGCATGCCTAGGATTGCTCACACCTCTGTCAGCTGCACACTGGTCCCAGCCTTCTGTTTAAGGACTGGAGTGCTTTTACTTCCCTTACTCATTACTGCTTGTGACTGTTATTTATGTAACAATTTATGACTTTATGGAAAACATGCTTTCCATGTCTGAATTGCCCTGGTGACTGTACACAGCTTTACTTTACTCCTGTGACCTTTCCTGTCTCTCAGTTTAAACTGTCTGGGGCTGTAAGTAAAGTTGGCTGTTGAATGAGATTTTAGTCCACCTCACTTATCTGCTCCTTTCTCCCAGGATCCATTGCCTCTAGTTGGGTCACGGGGGTGTGCCAACACAGCCTCCAGACTTTTGGTTTTAAAGGTAGAGTCTCACGATTCAGTGCTTTGAGAATTAGAGCAGTCATGACTATGCAAACTAGTGTCAAAGGTGAACCAAATTCAAGAAGGTAGAAACACTAAGAGTGTCCACTGAAACTCATTACAAATGTCAGAAGAAGGAGGAGGAGGAGGAGAAATTTGAGTCTTAACTCCTGTGTTCCAAATTGGCCTGGATATTCAACGTACTACTGTCCTGTACTTCATGGAACCATCTGCCTCAGTGAAATTACAGGCATGAGCCAAGATGCCCAGTTTTCACATCTTAAAAACAATGAACTAATACCCTGAGGTATGACTACTTCTAGATATTTTCAATTATGTATTTCCTAAAAAGAACTCTGGATGTCAATGAGCAATTTGTCAATAAACCCTTACTGGCAAGTGTGGCACATTAACACTGTGTGAGGAACAGGAGGATGCACAGAGAAAGGCATTAACACTAACATATGAGAGAAGCCAAGGGCTGGGACTGAGGCTGTTGGTAGACTGGCTAGTATGCTCCCAGTAAAGGGCTCTAACAGGCCAGACCATGCCAAACACAGGTCAGAGCACAGCAAACATGATTCCAACAGGATTTATCTTCCCTTCCTCTGCAAAACTGTTATTTCACATTCCTAAAGCTAGCTACCAAAACCTATTCCCTTTTTTGGCTACTGCCTCATTCCTAAGACTGATCACCAAGGTCCAACCATTAAGACACTGATGTCCAGTGATCAAAATTCATTATTTTGACTAATCTAATTAAAATCCCAAATAGAACTTACCAACATATCCTAGTTCATTGTACACATACCCCTTTTCCCTCTTAAAATGGACACTTGCAAAGCTACTTGCTAATTGCTTCAGCAACTCCAATGATAGAAAGTCTAATAGTTTATTCTACCAAAACCAGAAAACTGATGACAAAAGGTCATCACGAATGACAAAATGAACAACACAAGCCTGAATAAATAAATCTCTGCACACAACGACAATAAAGACTGCTATCTGGGATAGAAAGAGTAGATCATCAGAACAAGAGCAGAAACAAGCAAAGGAAAATAAAGTCAGTTTTTACAAATGAGGCCAAGAACCAGTGCCTGGCCTTGGGAGTGCAGGAAGATAGGACTACCCCGGCATCTACATACAAATGTGTTCGCGTCACAGACTTTCCGCCCTAAACACCATTAACTGAGCATGGACCCTACACTTAAATGCTCAGTGCCAAGCGCAGAACTTCAAGAGGATGCTAGAAAAAGTGGGGTTGGCAAGATAGCAAATCTGCTTTCCCTGGAGACAGTAAAAGCAGCTGAGGCTCACTGAATAGCTACATCAGCAACAAAGATATTTGCATCAAAAGCTCCACATGCTCTGCAAATGCAACAAGTGGAACTAAGCGACTTGGAGATCCAGCTTCCCCCCAGAGGCTTAAGACCTCAGGCAAGGAAACAGTTTGGCACCAGGAAGAAAGCTGGCCACAGGTTTCCATCAGAAGCAGGAGCCCTGGACTAATTCTACATGGGCTCCCATGGCTCTTCCCCTTGTGGGGATTGTAACCTTTAACTCACCCTGGTGTGGATTCCAAGTTTGCCCCACTGTCCTCAAGTTCTCTGTAGCAGATCACAGGTAAACATGCAGGAACACCAGAGCCTCCCAGAGCCCCTGGACCTCTTAGCATGAAGCCTGGTAGAAACGCCCTCCCCACTGTGAATGTGGGTTGGCCTAGCAGGTCCACTAGGACATCAGTTGGTTAGTAAGGTCTGAAGGATAAGAGCACCTCTCGTAGGAATAGAGTGTTGAAGAGATACGGTACAGTGGATTCCACCCCAAAAACAGAACTGTCCCAGCTCTGCAGAGATTGGCATTACAGTAATACTTGTGCCTGGCCTACAGAACTTGACCCTACAGTCTTCCTGCACTCAGCAGGCATCTCCCCTTACTCTTTCTGAGCACAAGGTCTTTAGCATACACAGACCATTACTCAGTATGCAGCAGAGTAATTTGCCTGCTTCACACCTGAAAGGGAACCCAGTCAATCCAGGTCAAACTTAAATGCCTAATTGATATTCACCAGGAATCAGTAACTCTAAGAAGGCTCACTTATATATTCTCACACCTTTCAGGTACACATTGGTTATCAAAATAATAACACTTCCCAGCCTTTTGCGGTGGCTCATGCTTAACTTCCTTAAGATGTACAGCTCTGATACACTATTGTAGGTAGAGAATGAGACAGTCAGCAGAAAGAGAATTTAGCAATGTTGGAAAAAGCAACACAGGATACCTCAGACTGAGCTCACAGTGGCCATGAAGAGCCTGGTTCCCATGACTCCTTCATGATGCTGACTCAAGCAGTGGACCAGACCTTCCCAAGTCTGCCCTTGGGCAGGACACAAAAGTAGTGTTCCACTGGTGCTTTCATCATGGCATCTGAGAAAACCTTGAATAGGCCAGGCTCCCAAAAGGCCCAACTTCAACCTACACAAAGAAAAACACATGAAATTGGAAACATAGGGATTAATGCAATAATAAGGCTTAGAAAAAAACACTCGTAGAGATTGGAGGTAGAACCTACTTAATCGAGAATAAAAAAAAATATTAACGATACCAAAAGGGGATTTGAAAAACTGCAATTGATATATCTTTAGTTATAATACTTTTCAAAGAAGACAGATTCATATTGTTAATTTCATGAATTTAGAGCTGGGACTGGTAGAATCCCACCACATGAAAGGTTGAGGCAGGAGCGTGACAAGTTTAAGACTTGATATGGCTACAGACGAAGTTGACAAAGACTTGGGCTCTTTATCAGACCCTGACTCAAAATACCTTTCTGTTTAAAATTCAGTGGACAGATGCTATGCAAGCACGGGGGAGCTCTAGAATAAGTACCTAAAATTCTCTACCCAAAACTGACAACAGAGAACCTACAACCATTCCAGAGAAGGAGGTGGGTTAGAAGGCAGTGCTGTGACTGGAACCAGCTTTTTGGCCAAGTGAGTAAAGGCACTTGCAACCAAGTCTGGCCGGAGGTCAATACCCACATTTCTAACTTGTCCTCTGACCTTCAGACATATGCTGTGGCATGCAGGATCACATGTGTCTTAAAGGTCTAAAAAAATAAAAAAACTGAAAACAAGAAAGACAAATATGCACCGTAATTAAACATCCAGCAAAATAGAACTCCTTCAGAATATGGCAGGATGGCAACAGGGGGCAAAGCAATCACAGTTCACTTCCCACCAAGTCATCAAGATATCACTGCAGGGCTCCCTTAAGATGAAATGGGAACAAATAGCTTCTCACAGCAACACTTATCTCCTAGGTACTTCCCTTTGAGTAAACGACTAACTGTACTCCAAGTTGGCAAAGAAAAACCAAGTCAGATGGAAAGCAAAGAAATTCATAAAAAGAATCATGAATTGAGCGTCTAACCAATTCAAACCTTTAGCAGGATGCTCCAAGGTCTGTCTCTGTGGTATGGCTGCTGCCTCAGGCCTGCTCAGGCAGTGCTTTCAAAGCATCTGACTGAAGATTGAGTGCGCTCTATGGCTACCAGCCCATTGCTGAGCTTCTTTCTGCTGGGAGCAGTTTACTGTGGGTACTTCTCACCTCCAAGAATATGTAATCTTAAGAGTAGGCAGCTCAACACACAACTGGACAGTGAATTCCCACCACCACCACCTTGGGCTAAAGGGCTGGATCATGTATGAATCCTCCGTTGTTGTCCTAGGCCAATGACACTTAGAAATGCTACTGGAATCTCCACATAGATAGAGAGGTGACAACCACACATGGTCACCCTCCTATGGTGTTGTATGTGGGAGAGTAACAAGAGGTTGCCAGCATGCCTTCCATCTGACAGACCCCACTCTGCAGTCCTGCGAGTTCTCACCAAGCATCATCATCATCATCATGCTGTGCTGTCTAACAGCCTCCATATCCTGTACTGTGAACACTGGGACAGCCCATTGTCTCCTGAGGGCTATACAGATAAGCCACTCAGGGACATCTCTTATCTTGCAGGTGAAATGGTACCTTCTCTTTTCCCCAGCCCTGTTGTGCGGCTACAGGATTTCTTTCACATCTGAGAACACGAAGTAGTGAGTGGTAGAAGAGGGTTTTTTGAACTTTGTTATAGGTGTATGGGTGCTTTGCCTACATGAATGTCTGTTCTCCACATCTTGAAGTGTCCTCAGAGATTAGAAGACACTTGGCGAATGCCCTGGGACTGGAATCACATACAGTTGTTGTTCACCATATGGGTGCTGGGACTGAACCTAAAACCTCTGGAAGAACACCAACGCTTTTAACTGTGGAGCCATCTCTCCAACCCAGGTAAAATTAAACAGCCTATAATAAAAGGTTTTGACCTAATTTTAATTCCTAAATTGATTATGGAAAGAAATATACAGCATGACAAATGTGAATAAACAGCCATTTGGTTAATTTTTTTTCAGATCACGAATTGCTCTAGAAGAGGAACAAATTCCCATCCATAATGTCCACATGCCAGCTCAAAACCATTTTTATCTGCAGTCCCAGAGCACCTCACATCCTCTCCTACATTCTTTGGAGCACTGAATGCACCTGGTGCACACACATACATGTAAGAAAAATACCCATCTACATAAAATTTAAGATGTTCAGAACAGAAACACAGGATCTTTCAGGTATGTGTTACAGGGACACACATTCCCAGCTCATCACAAGGCCTGCCAGAGCTGCAATAAGAATGCAAGGTCAGCAAACCCACTTTTAAAACACTTTGCTATTGTGTTGGGGGAGGGGACATGTGCATGCCATGATGCTCAAAAGACAACTTAGTGGAGTCTCTCCTTACAGCTCTTACATGGCCTTGGGGACTGCATTCAGTAGCCATGTGCTTCATATGCACACCTCTGCTCACTAAGCCTTGTGCTTGGCCCAGCTTATCAAATTGCGTGCAACCATTTTTCTTTGTTCATTGGTTGGGTTGTTGAGACAGCCCCACATTGTGTATTCTTGCTGACATGAAACTCACCATTAGACCAGGGTGGCCTGGAACTCAGAGGTATCTGCCTGCCTCTGTCTCCAGAGCACTGATATTAAATGGATGCTGTTAGCAACATTGGGCTGTAAAGAAAAGAGTTTACAGGATGAACTGACACTGTGGTATCCTTAACCAAAAGTGGCCACAGTAAAACTGAACTGAGAGGGCGGTGTCAACATGCTGCTACCCACTGTCTTGTTATCTTAGTGTGAGAAGCTATTTCAAGGTTAAAGTCTGGAAGATGTGAGGAATAGCTTTGTGTTTGTAAAATTATAACACGAGAGATTAGGAGTTGGAGAGTGTCAAAGTAGAGCTAAACTCTGGGTAAAATAATTTAGACCCATCTTAGTATACTATTGACCTGGGAAAAAGATCCACTGGGACTGAACTTACGCTGAGACTCTTTAGAGGTGACTGACTGGATGGATTAGGGCATTAAGGGGTGTGAGAGCTGAGTCAATTCAGGAACTAAAATGTGTGAAAAAGTGGTGTAAGGGTGATGGGCTCGATGTCCTCAGACTTAACTTCCTAACAGACTCCTGATGGCCAGAAATTCTGACAGCTAGATCCCAAGGATCCCCATAGTGGAATGAGAGAAGCAATCTATGGAAGTTGTTTACTGGGATCCACACCAGGCTTGCCCCTCCCCATACAAGCTAGCAAACAAAACACTTTCAAAATTAAAATATATCTATATTTTCATAAGCAAAGCCATTCATCATCTCAAACTTGGCAAGGATCCAGCTTGGTTTCCCTCCCCAGTGCTGAGACGGAAGGTGTGCTCCACACTCCACCCCCTTACAGTCCAGTTCCTGTGCTCCATACTCCAAACCCCCATACCTTACAGTTCAGCTTGTCTCATTCAAGGCACCCAATTCCTGAAACAGCAACTCAAGTCCAACAAAGTACAGTTTATCAGTAACTATTTAACTGATAGTAGGTTGACCACGCCTACTAAAGATCACTGCCTAGTTGTATACATAGTAAAAGTCCTCTACCCCTGACTACGTCCTCAGCACGCAGGTTTCTATGTCACAGTTACCCTGAAACCCAAACCACATAAATACGTATGAGAATCAAATGCCTTTCTCCCTTATGAGCATAAATGCAAAACTCATCAATAAAATACTCAAAAACCAAATCCAAGAACACATCAAAAATATCATCTACTCACGATTAAGTAGAATTCATCTAAGACATGCAGGAATAGGTCAAGATGCAAAAATCAAGAAATGTAATCCACCATATAAGCAATCAGAAAGAAAAAGCTACATTATCACCATATCAGATGGAGAAAAGGCCTTTGACAAAATCTAATACCCTTTCACAATAAAAGTTCTGCAGAGATAAGGGATACTGGGAACATACCTAATCAGAATAAAAATTTTCCACCAACACTCTAACTAACATCAAGTTAAATAGAAACTAAAGGTATTGACCTAACATCAGGAACAAAACAAGGCCTTCTGCCCTCACCATGTCTATTCATAACAGAACTGGAAATCCTGGCTAGTTCTGTTAGATAGCTGAAGGAGGTCAAGGGATAAGATTGTTCTGATTTGCAGATGATGTGATAGGATATGCAAGTCATCCTAAAAATTTCACAGCAGAACTCCTATGGCTGAAAAACACTTTGAGCAATGTAGTTTTGACACACAATTAACTCTCAAAAATCAGTAGCTTACCTACGTAAAAATGATGAAGACAATGAGGAAGAAAGCAAGGGAATAATACCTTTCAAAAGAGCCCCAAATTGTAGAAAATATTTCACAGAAACTATAACCAAGCAAGTGAAATGATTAAAACAAACAAACAAACAAACAAAAAACCCTTCCAATCTTTAAAGAAGCTGAAGAAGATATGAGAAGGTAGAAAGAACGCACATACTCACCATAGGCGGGATTAACATAGTCAAGATGGAGGCAGCATTGACACAGTAACAACCCACAAACTCAATAGAATCTAGGACAAAACCTCAATAAAACTATTTTTGAGGGAAGCCTTATTTTTTATCAGACATTTCAGTATTTCAGATAGGAAATCAGTTTGTCTCACTGATCTTCGTGGGAAAGAAAAAATGATTTCTTAAAATTTGTGATGTTTTCAGTGGTGGGAGGTCGCAAGTTGAATTTCCTTCCTTTTTCTTCAGCTTAAACTATATCAAACTGTTCCATTGTAGTGTTAATTAAAATGTTAGCTGTACGGTGATACATCATAAAATATCATAAAATATGATTTTTAATTTTTTAATGTTTCCCTTAATAAAGTAATATATCAACCACTAAGACATCTTTTCAATGAACTCTGCTGGTCCATAAGTTCTTCATTTACAAGCCAATTTAAGCCTCACACAAGGTAAAAACAGTAATGGGAGGGGCTGTAAGGAAAACACCATAGTGAAATAGATACCAGATGTTGTGTACTCTGAATTAAAGAACATCTTAACTGACAGTTCAAGTTCCTAGAAGTCAAAATTTACAGTGTGTTCTCTATATTTTTAATTAAAAACACTCAACCCCAGTATTTGTAAGTACACAATGTAAATATTTGCAATATAAAATATTTTATGTATAGACATCGAAAGGACAATTCTCAGCTTCAAATGGGGAAAACAAAACAGGATAGCTATTGTAATTCTGAACAATAAAAGAACCACTGAGGATCACAGCACTGCAGACTGCATTAGAACTAGAGGAATAGTAATACAAACCGCAGTGTATTGGCATAAAAACAAACACATCGAATGATGAAATCAAACTGAAATCAAACTGAAGACCCACACACGAACCCACACTTCTACAAATATCTTGTTTTTGATGAAGAAGCAGAAATAAAACCTGGAAAACAGACAGTATCTTCTACGAATGGTGTTGATCAAACTGGATGTCTGCATGCACAAGAATACAAATAGGTCTATACTCATCATCCTGGACAGAACTCAACTCCACATTTATAGGAGACTCTGTGACCACGCCCTGTGTAAAATGTTAGCTGCTAAGTGCTATATGCTCACACACAAGTCACAGGAAATGCTCAGTCTCTCAATTCCTTTACCTGACAGTTTGCACTTATCAACATGAGAGAGTTGCCCAATTTGAATTTTCAATGGCTCAAGCTAACCTCTCAATTGTACACCCAACAGTTTGTTTTCCCTTCATTCACATGGTAAGTATGAATTAATGGAGACTGGGAAGTACACAGAAAGGCACTCCACTGCCCAATCAGATCCTTCCTTGTGACAGACAAACCTACAGGTCAACGACTTAAACCACCTCTAATCTAGCTATTTCCTAGCCTATGTTTCCCAGCAATGAACACAATATACTATTCCTTCTATTTCGGTCTGAGTGGAGAAGCTTTGTTCAATGCTAATACTTCTATTAGTGCACTGGACAGCCCACTCTGTGAGTCAGATGGGTAGTTTTAGAAGTGTGTAATGCTACAAACCTTTAATCAAGAATTGAAGAGGTTGGTTGAGTCAGTAGGACATCAGGATCAATGCCCTGGGGCCTAAACTGTGGGAGCCAGCAGTAATTCAGTTTCCCACAGTGACTCAGTTTGAATTTAAAGTCCATTCAACCCAAAAGAGTTCAAAGTTTGCTTGCTCTAGTCTCTTTAGGAGCTGTGAGAAAAGCTGATTAGAGCCCATGGGAAAAGAACACATTATCTAGCTGAACTCAGCCTGCTGATAAAGATGAAAACAGTCTGTACCTTAATTCATAAATAATATAGGGATATGTTTTTTTCTCCTAACAGCTGACTGTCTATGCTGTGTGAAATGTGAGCACTGTTTTTACTCCTGATTTTAGTCTGTATATAAGCAGGCTCAGAAACAAACTTGTTACTTTTCTGGAAGAGATCAGGAAGTCCCCTCACTCTGTTCTTCTGTGTCTTAGATTTCCTCAGCCTCAGGACTCTGCTCAGCTAACCCAGTTGACATGTACAGTTGACTATTAGGATCAAGGCAAAGAGGGTTAACATAACAAACCTTGTCTTAAAATATTTTCCTGAAAGTTTAAAGGTGCAACTGTTCTGGAAATAATGTGTCATCACAATGAGAAATCGTTCCATACACTTAAGAGACTGAGTCAGCAACTTAAGCAAATACACAGAGGAGCTGACCAGGACAGGTTTGCCAACTCATACACACCACAGGCTCCCACACTGCGCATGTGCTGTCAACCTGGAGAAATTCTGCTTACATTCCTCCTGCTATCAGGCCCTGCTTAGTCTGCTCCTCATACAACTGCTGGTCACCTGCCCAGGGTGACACCCAGCACAGTAGGACGGGCCCTACCACATCAACCACTAATCAAGAACACACCTACAGGTTTACCTGCACATCAGTGTGACTCTCCCTTGTACCAAGCTGACCAAACCTAACCAGCACACCTACTGAGTTATCTCCCCAACCCCAAGGACAGATTGTGAAAACCTCAACTCTCTTCACACTTGCTTTTCAGCAAACACTTGAGCACGCACACACATGAAGTTCTGAAAATCTCTCAGTAGGACTGGAGAGATCACTCAGCAGCTACCACCACTTAACGCTCATGTAGAAGTTCTGGGTCGGTTCCCAGCACTAACATGGTGGCACACAATCATCCCTAGATGCTGATGCAGGAGATCTGATGCCTCCTGTCTTCTGTGGGCAGAAAACACATATGTGTGAACATACACATATGCAAGCAAATCACTCTTATAAATGAAATAAAGCAATATAGAAAAACAAAACACATTCCCTCATATCTCATATATTTCAACATAGATAAATATAGCCAGAAATACCCACAAATCTGACAAATATCTATATCAAAACTATACCTTTGCAATTAAAGAATTCAAGAAACTTGGTCAAAGGAGATAAATTCCATGATTGTAAACAGGAAGCCTAAATATTAGTTCAGTGCAGACTTTGAACTATAGACTCTGCAACAATCCAATAAAAAGTCAGGCAATTTTTATTATCAACAGAAAGTGATGACAAAAAGTCATGAATAAAAAAATGATCAGCACAAGATTAGGTAAACAGCACACACAGAGACATCATCTGACTTTAAAACGTAACACACAACTGCAATAAGACTGTACTGCCTCGGGAAGAATAGAGATCAAAACCTTACTAACAAAATCACAATTAAAACAGCGTCGATTTGAACACAAGAGTCCAGGAACCCCGGACACATGACTGGACCAGCAGGCCCTCTACATGCAGAAGTGTCAATGACACACTTATGCCCTGCACAGAATTAACTGCAGACGGATCCTACACCTGAACGTCACTGCCAAGTGCAGAACTTCTACACGTTACAGAAAGTAGGTCTCTGTCACTCAGCAAATCCGCCTTTCAGGGCGAGGATGCTAAGGGCGCATGCGCGCACGGTGCGTTCACAATAAGGAACTGTCCACGCACAGTACCCACCCCCGTGCTCTTTGCAGCCCCGGCCGCAATCCGCAGGCGGAGGCTGCAGGACCCGGGAGCTGAAAGGACAGCATGGACCTCACGGACCTCACGGGGCGCGGGTCTGCCCGCCGGTCCCCACAGCCCCGGAGGACCCCACCCGGCTCCCCGGCTCCTCCCCACGTGCGGACGGCGGCCCCTCGCTCACCATGGCGGGTTCCGAGCTCGTCTCTCTCCGGAACACGAGCTCCCTCCTGAGCCCGGAGACACCGAGTTTGCAGGATGGCGGACCGGAAGTGCCCTCCCTTGTCCGTACTGACAGTCGGATTGAGAGGACTGATTGGTTACTGAGTGCAGAGTGACTCTCCCAGGGCCGACTGTTATGAAGGGACACAGCACAGTGTGGTTCCCAGCCCTGACTTCCACCTCAGGCACGGAACTGTCCCAAGCCCTGCAGAGACTGGCATTGCAGCAGAACGTGAGTCTGAACTGCAGATCGTTCCTGCGCTTTTCCTGCACTTAGCAGTCGCTTCCTCCTCCTCCCCCTGGGTGTTAGGTCTCCAACTGCACCAAAAGGCTGAGGTGCCTATTTAACATATTGAAGCAGACACAGGATGTCTGGTTCTCACTGCCTCCCTCAGGCCCTACCTGATTTAGGGTTTGGTTGCCATGCCCCGCCCCCTACTCAGAACTTCTCTGGCCTAGGATCTAAGGGACCCTTCCATGTATAATCCAACTATTCTGATGACACGGGTTTTCTTTTTGTTTCGTTCCATCCACTCTTTCCTTCCTGACTGCTCTGTCTGCCTCTTCCCCCAATCCTACCTCATCTCACAGGACTCAGGGTCATGTCCACTCTGGACTCTCCCAGATGTTCCCACTCTCCCTTCACCCTTTTATCAACAACAAACACTCTCATGTCCTTTCCTATTCTTTAAATTTGTTTCTTTTTTTATTTTCTAGTTTTCATTCACAGCATTCCTAAAATACACAGACGTTACCTAATGCGTAGTGGAGTGATTTCCCTGACTCCAGCCAAAATGATGTCCAGCCCATCCGGGTCAAATCTAAACCAGCTAATTGACATTCACCAGGCATCAAAACTTCCAATAAGGCTCACCTAGGATTGCTCACACTTCTCTCAGCTGCATATGGTAAGCAAAACATGCACACTTGCCCAGCCTTCTGTGTGACCCTGGAGTACCATGCCAGCACTGGGGAGGTGGAGGCAGGACATCCGAAGTTTAAACCAGCTTGATCTAAGAATTTGGGTCCTGAAGGGGAAGTGACCAGGAAGATATCAGTAGGTGGTGCAAATCTTATATCTCATGCTACAGAAGTTTATTAAGGACTACAGCTCTGAGACACTATGCATAGGAGCAGAATGGGACAGTCAGCAGAAAACTAAACTATATTGACAAGAGGAACACAGGATACCTCAGCCTGAGATGACAGGGGGAATGATTCATAACAACAGCCTCTCAGGCTGAAGAGCCTGGTTCTCTAGGACTCCTTCAACATGCTCACTCAAGCACTGTACCAGAACTGTCAAGTCTGCCCTTGGACAAAGGCACAGGACTATTGTTTCTTTGGAGCTTTCATCAGGGCATCTGAGAAAACCTTGGGTTGGCTTTGCTCACAAAAGGGTCATCTCTAACCTAAATAAAAACACATGAAGATCACAACAAAGGGACCACTGCATGGAAAGACAGGGCTTAAAAAGAAAGACTAGTGGAGACTGGATAGGAAATTGACATAATATGTCCACTAGTGGTATTGCTGGGTCCTGAGGTAGGCTGATTCCCAATTTCCTGAGAAACTGTGATCATTATTTCCGTATTTGCTCTAAAAGTTTGCATTCCCACCAATATTGGAGGAGTGTTCCCCTTTCTCCACACCCTCTCCGACAAAGGCTGCCATCAGTGTTTTCCATCTCCGCCGTTCGGACAAGTGTAAGATAGTGAATCACAATTCTTTGGATTTTCATGTCCATGATGACTGAGGATGTTAACTCCTTAAATGTCTTTCAGCCATGTGATTTTCTTCTGTGGAGAATTCTGTCTATATCTGTACTCCACATTTAAATTGAGTTATTTGATTTTTTAATTTTTTAATTTTATTTACTTATTTATGTATTTTTTTTTTTTTTTGCTGTCTAGTTTCTCAAGTTCTTTGTATATTTTAGAGATCAGCCCTCTTTCAGAAGTGGGGTTGGTAAAGATATTTTCTCATTCTCCAGGCTTATTGACTGTGCCTTTGCCTTACAGAAGCTTCTCAGTTTTGGGAGATCCCATTTATTAATTGTTGCTCTCAGTGTCTTACTATCAGTGTTACATTTAGGAAGTGGTCTTCTGTGTCAACACGTTCAAGGCTACTTCTAGCTTTCTCTTCTATTAGGTTCAATGTAACTGGATTTATGTTGAGGTCTTTGATCCATTTGTACTCAAGTTTTGTGCAGGTCAATAAATATGAGTCTATTTGCGTTCTTCTACATGATGACATCCAGTTATACCATCACCATTAATTGAAGATGTTTTCTTTTTTCCATTGCATAGATTTATGCTCTTTGTAAAAGATCAGGTGGTCATGAATGTGGAGATTAATGAGCAAGAGGAACGAACACTCCTCCACTGGTAGTAGGAATGTAAACTTGTACAACCACACTGGAAAGTAGTATTGTTGTTTCTTAGAAAATTGGGACTCAGCCTACCTCAGGACCCAGCAATACCATTCTTGAGAATATACCCAAAAGATGCTCAACCACATCACAAGGACACTACTCAACTATGTTTATAGCACCATTATTCATAATAGACAGAACCTGGAAACTACCTAGATGGTTTTCAACCAAAAAATGAATAAAAAAGTGTGATATATTTACAGAATGTAGTATTACTCAGTGGTAAAAGAAAAAATAAATCATGAAAGTTGTAAGCAAATGAATGAAACTAAAAAGAAAAAAAATAACTGAGTGGGATAACCCAGACCCACAAAGACAAAAACAGTATATACTCACTCATAGTAGATGTAAGGAAAAGGCTGCTTACCACAAACCCAGAGGAGCTAAGTATAGAGGAAAACCCTAAGAGGGATAAACTTGATTTGTCTCAAGAAGGGTTAAGATCTCCTGGGTAACCTGGGAGGAGTATAGAGTAGACAGGATGAGGGGTGGGAACATGAGGATTTGAGATAGCTGAGTTGGGGGAGGGTCTGAGAGGTGATTTATGAGAGAGAAATCCTGACAGAGTGAGCCGTCATTGGCTTGGGGAGAAGCCAGGTGCTAGGGAAATTCACAGGAACCCACAAAGAGGACCTAGGTAAGATTCCAAGCAAGCTGGAGAGAATGCCTAAACTAGCCTTCTCCCCTATAGTCAGATTGGTGACTGTTCTAATTGTCATCATAGAACCTACATCCAATGACTGAGGGAAGCAGATGCAGACACCCACAGCCCAGCACTTGGGGGAACTCCTGGAATTCAGTTGAAGAGAGGGAGGAGCAACTAGATGAAAAGGGGGAGGGTCAAAAGCACAATGGAGACATCCACAGGGACCACTGGCTTGTGCGAATGGGGATTCACAGACTAGACTGACAGCTGGAGAACCTACATGGGACCAAACTAGACTCTGAAGGAGGGTGACAGATGCTTAGATGGATCACTAATAGTAGTGAGGCACCTGGCTATGGCCCCAGGATTTATCCCAAATACATAAACTGACTTTTTTTTGAGTCCACTCCCTATGGTGGGATGCCTTGCTCAGCATTGATACAGGGAGGAGGAGTTAGGTCCTGCCTCAACTTGGTAGGCTAGCCTGTGTTGGCTACGCAAAGGGGCCCTTACTCCCTTTGAGAAATGGACAGATGGGGGATTAAGAGAGGGATATCGGGGAACGGTGGATGCTATATAAAAAATTTTTCAATAAAAATTGACATCATAGCAAATAAGAAAATATTAATAACTCCAAAAGTTAATTTTTAAAACCATAATTGATATATCCTAAACTACGTTACTTTTAAAATAAGACAGATTCAAATTGCTAGTTTCTCATATGGATTCTGAGGTGAGAGTGGGGGTACAGCCCTGGAACCCCACCACATGGAAGAGTGCAGCAAGAGCATAACTTTTTTAAGGCCTCGTATGGCTACAGATGAAGTTATCAAAAGACCAAACCAAAACAAGAACTTGAGAAATTTGATCAGACCCTGAGTCAAAATAACTTTTTGTTTAAACCTCACTATACAGATGCTATCCAAGCATGGAAGTACTATCATATTCATTTTTGTGAAAAGAAATTTTGGTTAGAAATAAATATGCACCAAAATACCTTCAATCTCTTAAACAATTATTTTGTAGAAAAGGCCCATCAGTGTAAATACAGAGTTTTAGTCAACTAAACCGACAGGATCAAAGTATTTTTACTTAATCACTCCATATTTACTATAGAGCCTCTTAATATTCTGATGACTAAATTATACATATTTTACTGAGAACTTGACATATTAGTTTACAGATTTACTTTTCTCTAAATTCTGCCTCATTAGTGAAAGTTTAGTAAGCCACATTAAGAACATCATGTTTCCTATTGTTACATTTTCTTTATCAGGGTCTCACTCTGCAGCCCTGGCTTGTCAGGAACTCACTATGCACACCTGGATAGCTCAAAAATCATAAACATCAGCTTGTCTCTGTTGCAAAGTGATATGATTAAAGGCCTTCACCACCATGCCTGACATGTATTAATTCTGTAGATTGATTCATTAAATAAACTGAAGGTTTGTGTGGCACACAATTGAACTCTGTACTGAGAACAGTGTGGGAGGAGGCTAACTCTAAAATGTAGGCAAACCTGTGTTATACATGAGACCCTATCTCAAAAGAGAAAATGGTAAAGCATGTGCAAGCTTTGTCATCCCAGCATTTTGGACCATTAGTGTCAATCTTTGTCCTGGAGTCTGCATGGATCTGTGGCACCCTGGCCTCTGTACTCAAGTCCACAGTCCACTTTTTGGCATCCTGTCCAGAATGTATGGTGGTGCTGAAGCAGCAGCCAGCACAAGGGGCAACGGCATGAAGATTCCCCATCCAGCTTCTCTACTGCTGTGCTCCACTGCTTTGTGGACAATTTTTCCTCTATTCTGCCTACAGGCCTTCCAGTGAGGGTTGGTGCAAGCCACACTTAACACTTGACTGATACATTCCATCTAGCATACTCTATGATTTCTGGCTCAGGTTATCTATTTTCCCAGGGCTACTCATTCTCATTTGTACCTGAACTTGGAAACAAGCAGGTGGAGTCACTTGCTAACAGTGATTACTGAAGGGTTGAGCAATTACTGACAGCCCCTAGATAAGTCCAACGGGCATGTGGTACTTAACTTTCAAGGACAGGCTTTAAATATTTTCTCCTAGCATTCAGAGAAGGCTGATTCCTCTGTCCATGTCTCTCTATTCATCTCTCATGCTGCCAAGTTTCTCTGTTTATATATGCACAAAAGACAGAGGCAATTTTCTTGTAATCGCAAAGCTGCAGAGCTAAAATCTTGTCTCAGGAACAAGGAGATAGGAACTGTCCCATGTGACACTGTCAGCATTTATACTTTTAGGGGAGGTGTAACCAGAAGAAGACCCAGGCAGAGCTGAGAGGCAGAGAGGCTGATTATTTAATAGGCTTCTAAGTTCAAAGGAAGTTGGTGCAATGCTACATTCCTGGGAGTGCTTAATTAAACTAGGGGTTAATGAATAAATGTGAAAGAAAGAATAGGAGGGATGCCCTGGAGGTCTTTTTCTGCTGGCAGGTCCATGGTGTCTGCAAACAGCCTTAGGGTTGCCATGGTGAGCCACTGTGCTATGGAAAAAACTGTCTAGTCTGGTTCATGCTAACATTTTCATCAGCATAGCTATATAAAAAGAGACTCCTTTAAATCTGTAATTACATCTATCATCTAAGCAGTTATAATGATGGGAATTTATATGTGGCAAAATCCAGGCCATAGAGATCAAGGTGCAGGTGCCTGCCTAAAGGGAATCTGCCTTATTTCTGTTGCTGGATAAACAGTGGCTTTCTTTGTATTCTTTCAGGGTTAGGACATAGTAAATTTCCTACGTAAATCCCTAATATCAAGAAGCTGAAGTGAGGATAGATGTGGGGGATTAATAGCTTTTAGGATAGAACTGGGGGGCCATGTGATTTTAGCACTTTCTGGACTGAAGGAAACTATCGGGTGCTCACTTTACCTCCTCAGGAGTGAGTGGAATCAGCTGAGCTTGGGCGGTCCTTTATCTCTGAAGGTCCTACATGTGATCTGTACGAAGGACTCCCTTCTTAACTGTGTGCTCTGCCCAAAGGGAAATAATCCAGTATCTGCCACATTGGGCTATGGGAACCAAGGTTGGGAATAGAGGGGAGATTAGGCTAAATCAAGGTTATTGACTGTGTGACTAAATTATCTCAATAAAGGTCCCCATGGGGTGGGAGGAAGTTAGCACAAAGTAGAAACTGTGCCCAGTAAATGATCAGAACACTGCTATGCCATGAGAAGGAATTCTTCAACTATAATCGATGGGGCAAAGTTTATGGCTTCACACAGAGATCTACAGCAGGAAACAGCCAAGTCATTCAAAGGCAGTAATGCCAAGACATCATATGTTCCTTGGTTCAGAGCTCCATCAGACCACTTGGCTCTCGTGGTTGGATCCTTTTGTGACTACTAAATTTCTCGTGACATAATCCTGAGGCCAGTAGCAAGTAATATTGTTATAATTTATAAACAATTGCTACAAAGACTGGAAAAGGGGTGAAAGGAGGCTAAAGGTGGCTTTCCCTTCCAAGATGACACTACTGAAGTCAAATATCTTCAAATTTCAGCACACAAAACATCTGGAAATTTCAAAGCATAAAATTATGCCTATTTACACTATCTTACTTGTGAACATGAGGACATCCATGGTGACTATGAACAATAATTTTAGAGCGATTCCTGCTCTTTTTGAGGGTGCATTGAGTGGGTGTGCTTTGGCTGTTCGTTGTTAAGAAAAAAAATAAAACCATCATCCCGTGGCATTGGCTTGTTAAGAAAAAATTTGTACAAACTGTCCACCTCCCTTTTTCTGATAAGCAAAAGAATGTGCCCAAGGTTCCAAAAGACTCCGTCCTTTAAAAAAAAATAATGTCATGGCCACCCTGTTCTCAGCAAAACCTTATCTGCTTCTCAAGGCTACATGGCTACCCTGTTCTTGGAAGAATCACAAAATTGCTGTGGCCACCTGCTTCTCAAGGCTACCCCTACGACTTATGCTTCTTTGTTCCTTATACCCTATAAAAAGCCTACTTAATTTTAGTTTGGGGATCTCTGTTCCTTTGTGACATTGAGGCCCATGCTGCAGGGTAAATAAACTTAGCCTTTGCTTTTTGCATGAGAGTGTGTCTCTTGGAGTTCTCCACGCAGCGAGTCTCTCAACCCTAACATTTGGAGGTTCCACCGAGATTTCTGCCTGAACAGGAGACTCCAGCAGCCATCTCCCAGGGTAAGTAAGGCCTTTCTTTTCTGGTTTTTGATCACCTAGAGTGTTCTGGTATCTGTTTATTTTTGTTTCTGTTCAGGCTCGCTTCAGTGGCTGGCTCTGTCAGAGGGATGCGTGAGCTCCCCGACTTCGGTTTTGGTTCAAGCCAGTGGTGTGGCTGTCAATGGGATGCATGAACTCCCCTGAGTGCAGCCGACAGATGTGTCCAGGGGGCTGCAGGCCACAACTCTGAGGGATGCCTTGGAGGTAGAGGAACTCTGGGGATGCCTGGAGTATCCTATTCGGTTAATTCTGATTTAGTAATTCTGTTATCAGCAGACAAACGGATTAGGGAAATAGAGCCATCAGAAATTTTGTATGTCACTCTGTGCAAGTCCTGGAGATGTTTTGTATCTTTGTCCGTTGCCTTGCTGTGTGCGTTTCTGCTTTGTGTTGTGATCTATCTTGATCAGCCCACAGTGGGTCACACAAGTTCAACTCTCCTCTCTCTGACTTTGGATCATTGGCCTGAAGATCTGAAGATCAAGAGAGAGCTCAGAATCTCTCATTGATTGTAAAGAAGGACAAGTGGTAGATGTTTTGAACGTCAGAATGGCCCACCTTCCAGGTGGGATGGCCTCCTGAGGTGTCTTTTCACCTCCCACTCATACGAGAGGTCAAGGGATGTAGTCTTTCACCCTGGACGACACAGGCATCCCAACCAACAGCCCTATATCATGGTTTGGCAAGATTTATGTGAAGAGGACCCTCCGGCATGAGTAAGGCCCTTCCTTTTCCCTTACTCTGGACTGGTGAAAGCCATGCCGGCCTGATTACCAGCTGCTCCCTTGGTCCCCAATCCCTATCCCACCTCCTCCTCCTCTGGTTATGCCTGAGTCCCAGTCCGACCTGATTCTTCTGAATTCTGATGGTCCGCCTCCTTACCCCCCACAGCAGTCTGCTCCCTCTCTTCCTTCTTCCCTTTTGCCTCCTCCCACCCTCCTCCCTCCCTGATTCCCCACTGTTGGAACCTCTGGCTAAGTCTCCCAGGTCTGGACCAGCTCAAAGGACTCACAGTAAGTGAGCCCAGAATCCATGGGAAGTCGCAACCATACTCCCCCTACAACTGTTTGGTCCTCCCATCGATGATAGGTCTTTTATAAGAGAGAGACAGAGGAAGAGAAGGAGCAGAGGAAGGAGAGGGAACAGGAAGAGAAATAAATGGTTAGAGAAAAGTGAAGAATGAAAGAGTTAACAAAAATCCTGGCCACAGTAGTCGGAGGTTCTAGTGAGGAGAGAAGCAGGTTTAGGAAAGGCAGTAGAGAAAAGAGCCTGGGCCCACGCCATCGCCCTCCTCCTGACCTGAACCAATGTGCCTACTGCAAAGAGACAGGACATTGGGCCAAGGACTGCCCTAAGAAGAAAAAGACTTGGGAGTGTTGGCATGTCATGCTAGCCCTAGGAAATGATGACTATGGTGTCAGGGCTCAGATCCCCTCCCCGAGCTCAGGATAACATTTAATGTGGAGGGGACACCAATTGACTTTGAAGTGGATACCGGAGCAGTCTATTCTGCCCTACAGGCTCTGTTAGGACCACTTTCTAGTAAAAGGTCCTTAGTCTATGGAGCCAATAGTAGCCGATACCGTGCCTGGACTATAAAGAGACTTGGGGAAGGAGAGAGTCCCTCACCCCTTCTTAGTTATTCCTGAATGTCCTGCTCCCTAATGGTGAGAGATTTGCTCACCAAACTAAGGGCAAGAATTATATTTAACCCAAAAGGACCAGAAGTGGAGTTTCTGAATCCATCAGTGAGCCAACCTGTGGTAACTGTCCTTACTATGTCAGTTGAAGATGAATACCAGCTATATGCTAAGTCAGAGCAGCCCCAAGGACTTGTCCCTCAGATATGGTTTGAAGAGTTCCTCAACTCTTGGGCTGAAGTTTTGCCGGGTGTGGTTGGCAGTAAACCACCCATCAGTAGTAGTGACCTTTAAACCCTCTGCATCTCTGGTCTGAATCAAACAGTATTATATGAGGAAAGAAGCTCAAGAAGGGATTAGACCCTATATACAGAAACTTCTTAATTTGGAAGTATTGAAGCCCTGCCAATTGGCCAGGAATACTCCCCTTGTGGCTATTAAGAAACCTGGGACTGGGGACTATAGACCAGTGCAGGACCTGCGGGAAGTCAATAGTGGAGTACAAGATATACTTCCTACTTTCCAAATCCCTATAACCTACTCAGTACCCTCAACTCTGAAAAGACTTGGTATACCATACTCGATTTGAAAGACACTTTCTTTTGTCTGCCCTTGCACAAAGATAGTCAACCCTTGTTTGCTTTTGAATGGGTGGATCCTGAGACAGGGTCTTCTGGCCAGCTAACTTGGACATGGCTGCCACAGGGGTTTAAGAACTCCCCCGCTATCTTTGATGAGGCCCTTCATAGAGACTTGAGCTCTTTTAGAACTCAACATCCTGAGACCACCCTGCTTCAATATTTGGATGATTTCTTGTTAGTGGAAGACACTAAGGACTGTGAACATGGAACTCAGGAATTATTAAAGGAATTGACCAAACTGGGGTATCGAGCCTCAGCAAAGAAACCCCAGGTCTGTAGAAAGGAGGTAACTATTCTGGGGTATATTCTCAAGGATGGGAAGCGATGGCTCACTGAGGCTAGAAAGAAAACTGTAACCCAGATACCTCCACCCACAAATTGAAAGCAGCTGCATGAGTTCTTGGGAACAGCAGGGTTTTGTCGGCTGTGGATCCCTGGATTCGCATCCCTCACTGCCCCACTCTACTCTCTAATCAAAGGGGATTCTGCCTTTCAGTGGGAAGAGGAGCAGCAGGAGGCCTTTGACACCATCAAAAAGGCACTCCTGTCAGCCCCAGCTTTAGCCCTCTCAAATGTAGGCAAGCCATTCACACTCTATATAGAAGAAAGAAAGGTAGTGGCCAGAGGGCTACTTACACAAACCCTGGACTCCTGGAAGAGGCTGGTGGCTTACTTGTCCAAACAACTGGACTTAGTTGCTAGTGGGTGGCCATGCTGTCTAAAAGCAATCGCAGTGGCTATCCTCCTGGCTAAGGATGCAGACAAGCTCACTATGGGACAAAAATCAACTACTGTGGCTCTACACTTACTGGAGAGCGTGAACTGCCAGCCCCCAGACAGATAGCTGTCAAATGCCAGAATTACCCACTATCAGAGCATTCTCCTAGGTAAAGACAGAGTGACGTTCGGGCCCCCTTCAGCCTTAAACCCCACTACCCTGCTTCCGAATGAGACTATGGGACTTGGGCTGCACACCTGCCAGGAAATCTTAGTGGAGGAGACCAGAATCCATAAGGACTTGAAAGACCAGCTGCTACTCAACTCAGAGGTAACCTGATTCTCAGACGGGAGCAGCTTCCTCCAGGATGGTAAGAGACGAGCGGGGGCAGCGTTGATTGATGGGACTAAGGTTATCTGATCCTCTGGACTGGCGGAGGGAACATCTGCTCAGAAGGCTGAACTAATAACCCTCACAAAGGCCCTTGAACTAGCAGAGGGGAAACGGGCAACCATTTATACTGACAGTGGATATGCCTTTGCCACAGCCCATGTCCATGGAGCTATTTATCAACAAAGGGGCCTGCTAACGTCAGCTGGCAGAGAAATTAAGAGTAAAGAAATTCTCAGGCTCCTGGCTGCAGTTATGCTTCCCAAAGAACTGGCCATCATACACTGTGCAAGCCACCAAAGAGGGCTAACCCTAGTAGCAATGGACAACAGGCAGGCATATGAAGAGGCTAAGTCAGTGGCATTGAGAGAACCACTCCCAATAGTTAAAGAATGTCAACTGTCCTACACGCCCATCTTAGAGACTGTATCACTAGAAGAACTGGAAGCCTTAGTCTGTTTACAGCAGGTCCACCAGTTTACCCATCTGGGGTCAAAGAAATTACAACAGCTCCTACAGGATCAAGAAAGACTATCAGTCTCTAAGAGTAAAGAATTAGCAGACCGTGTAGCGAAAGAATGTCAAGTATGTCAGACTGTGAATGCCTATCCTTCCAAAGTACCTGGGAGAAAAAGATTGAGGGGGACTCGACCTGAGCAATTCTGGGAGGTTCACTTCACAGAAATTAAACCTGCAAGGTACGAACTTAAATATCTGTTAGTTTTTGTAGATACTTTTTCAGGATGGGTAGAAGCCTTCCCCACGAAAAGAGAGACTGCCCAAGTTGTCATCAAGAAGATTATGGAAGAGATTTTTCCTCGATTCGGCCTACCGAAGGTAATAGGCTCTCATAACAGACCAGTGTTTGTGGTCCAGGTAAGTCAGGGAGTGGCCAGGACATTGGGGATCGATTTGAAGTTGCATTGTGCGTATAGACCCCAATGTGGGGATTTAATAAAGTTTCAGAAGTTTTGGAGATATCAGAGGGAATCTACCCACAGTCTATGTAGGGGGTTAGTAAAAGCTCCAGAAGTCCCAGAGCTCTAACCACAGTCAGTCTAGGAAAATCAGAGTGGTGATTCAAACCTTTAATCCCAGCACAGGGAGTATCCTGGGAGTGGTGACCTACACCCTTAATCACAACTGAGTCAAGGTCACTTCAGATTATAGAAGGAATTCTAGGCTCCCAAGCAGGTGTGGTAGGGCCACGCCTTAATTACTGGAAGAGTACTTAAGACAGGATTGAAACCCAGAGGAAATGATTCCAAGGGAATCGAGGCTGAGGAAGCTGGAAGACAGCTGGGTAAAATTTGACTGCGGTGTTTATTCCCTCTAGTATCTCCAACTTCTTCAGAGATCTATCCTTGAGTCTCATTCATTTGTGCGACACCCCAAAGCTCAGGACAGGTAGAAAGAATGAATAGAACAGTTAAAGAGACCTTAACTAAATTAGCTGTAGAAACTGGTTTTAAAAGATTGGACTATGCTCCTGCCCTATGCTCTGTTTTGAGCTAGGAATACCTCCTCTTCTTCCATGAGCAATTTAACTCCTTATGAAATTTTGTATGGGACTCACCCTCCAGTCAAAGATATGTCCCCTATGCTAGAAGTTCCTTTTACAACCCCTTGCTCGACAGGCTCTGGGCCCTAGAAAAAGCCCAGCAGTTCTTGTGGCAACAACTCTCCACCACCTATCAACCAGGAGACGAAGGAACTCCACACTGATACCAAGTGGGGGACTTCATCTATGTCCGTTGCCACCAGGTGCAATCCCTTGAACCTTGTTGGAAGGGGCCATACCAGGTACTTTTAAGCACCCCTACCGCAGTCAAAGTATATGGCATCACATCCTGGGTCCATGCATCTCATCTCAAGCTGGCACCTGCGCCCCCAGAGTCCCAATGGAAACTGGAAAAGACTGATAATCCTTTCAAGGTATGGGTTCCTCCCTCCCCCTGAGGGAAAGTAATCTCCACCGGCCATTTAATTGCACCTGGACAATCTCTAACCAGGAAACAGGAACAACCCTCATTCTAGCCTTGCAGACTGGACCTAAGACACCCTGGTTCCCAAATCTTACTTTTAACTTGTGCAAATTAGCTGAAGGGACTCAAACCGGCTATGAGACAGATCACCATAAGAACCAATTATATTGCTATGAGACTCTATTCAGTTGGTAAATTATATATATGCTCTGAAGGAAGACAACCTTCCAAATGTGGGGGAATAGAAAGTTATTTGTGTGCTAAATGGGGCTGTGAAACCTCCACCTCAGGGTGGACAGCTAGTGGGCACAAAAATGTTAGTTTCATATGTGAGAGGTAGACACACACTACCAGATGCAACCACACAAAAGTTTATTCAGGGGAGTTGCTGAGTGGATAAGAGAGAATGAGAAAGGGGGTAGAGAAACGGGGGAGGGGAAAGAGAACTTTCACGTGGTGGCTCCTTTTAAGAGTGTGAGTGGGCACAGACTTATGTAGCCACACCTAGGGGCCTGCCCTCCACACGTGGTGTTTTACCTGCACCATGTTGGGTTTGCCATGTGGGGCTACTATGTCCCAGGAATCATTACAAGGATCACTTACATTGTTTCTTTAGGTAGCTAGATGGACAATAATTCAATCACTTTGCCTGATATCTGTCTTTGAAGAGCATAGGTCTCCAAAGCAGATAATTTTCTTCTCTATGTGTAGGTTCCCACATTACTACATAATTTACAAAGACTACAATATCCCCATTTCTCTGAGGTCTGCTTCATCTTTGGCCTCTTCATTCATATTATCAAATGCCAATTGTTTAATAACTCTGAAATTTATTCCCCTTTACTTGTTCAATAACATCTTTGAGTCTCCTTATAAAATAAGCAAAAGGCTCAGAGGGAATTTGTATAATTTTTATGTAAGCAAACTGAAAGTCAGATTCTGTATCAGTATTCATCCAGCCAGCTATTTCCCTAACATGTGGGAGGGCTGAGAAAGATTTATTACGCAACTGATTATCTGTTGCTATCCAGGAACATGTCCCTTTTCCCATTCCATATCATTTCCAGGATATTATTTAGTTGTAATTGTTGACTATTTTATGGGCTTCAATTGCAAGCTGCATTTGCTTTTGAAAAAATTGTGAAGAGCTAAGAAAAATTTAAGCAGCTATATTACAATTATATCATTTCTGTAATTGAAAATATATTTATAACTATAAGCAACAGTAGGTGCATAAGAAATATATGCTTTTAAAAATCTTTTACTATATCCTTATTTCCTGAAAATATTTTTATTTTGATGAAATTTCACTGGAAACACTAACCCTACAGTAGGAATCTGGGATGAACTGGTAAACAAATTGCTCTTCTGTTCTGTGAAAGAGCATGCCTTGGTTGTAATGTTAGCCTGTTTATATGTTCTAGTTTACCTTCATCAAACATGATATAGAAACATAAAAAATTAAGATAATATCAAATTTCTCATGTGCTCTACAGTTATCTTTAGGCACCGGAAGGTATAATTAAAGAGGCAATAAGGAACCAAAGGTTCTTCACTGGCCTACAAATCCCACACACTTTCACTTTAAATTTTGCTTGCACTCGAAAAATTCCCCTTTTGTCCATTTCTACCAATTAAATGTTTGATCAACTCATTTACATTCGTTCAAGGAGTGAGTCATCTCCCTGCATGAGAGTTCTTGTCTTTCTTTAGTATTTTGATAACAGGATAAACTAATGCCCAAGTGACTCAAAGTTGAACAGGGATATTTCCCCATGGTTAATATTCCTTTTTAATACTCTTTCAGAATCTGTCTCATTTCTTTTCATCTAACGTTTAAAAACTTACCATCATAAAACTTAAATAAATCTAATAGTCATTTTAATATTTGTACTGATTTTTGAAATTATAAACAAGCTGTGGTAGTTTGAATACAATTGGCTCCACAATCTTATAGGGAGAATATGATCTTGTTGAGGTAGAGTATAGTCTTGGAGGAAATGTACACTGTTATGGAGGTTTTTAGGTTTTCTATGTTCAGGAAACTGCCCAGTGTCTCAGTTGACTTCCTGTTGGCTGCTTCTCCAGCAGTATATCTGCCTGCACAGGCTGCCATGTTCCCCACCATGATGATAATATAACGAACCTCTGAAATTGTAAGCAACCCATCTCACTCCATTGTTTTCCTGAGCAAAATCTGCCAAGGTCATGGTATCTCTTCACAGCAACAGAAACCCTGTGGCAAAGATGAACTATGCAAAGTCTTCTCTGGCTTCTGCCCTATGATTCTCACATACCTGATTCTATGAGGGTCCACATGCTCTTATCTCACAGCCAACTTGAAGTCCCTGTTCTGAGTGACACTATGTTATTGCTCTAGAGGGGAAGGACCAGGGGAAACCAAGCCTAAAGATGTGACAGTCTAACGTCTCATACAATAGCCAATTTTATTCAAAGCACCGGATATTTACTCTCTAAAGATTAAGAAAAGTCATCTGAGTAAAGGTCTCATGAGTTAAGGATGTATATAATCATGAGGAGAAACTGTTTTTGGAAAACCATGTTTTTCCATAAATCCATACAATATACTGTTTAAAAATCTAATTGAATAACAACAGCAAACAGTCTGAAATAAACTCTCCACTATCTGGTGTACCTAAAGGAAGCAAGAAAACACATTCCAAAGCAATCCTTTGGTTTGGAGGTACACACTCACACACAAAATTCCACTCATGCCATTTCATCATATGTATACCTGGTACCAATGAAGCCACAAAATGCATCACATCTTCTGGACTAGGAATTATAGGCAGTTCTGAGCCATCTTATGTGTGTACTAGAAAGCAAACATTTTTCACCAACATCAGCCATACTGCTGAATTGACTCTCTGTTCTGTGAATGTGTCATCATAATGCAGAAGATAAAATAAAAATGCTCCATCATTCCTTCTGTCTTCTATCACTGGCAAAGGAGAAAATTCCATGCTATATGGTCATCAAAGGACTGAATGGATTTATGGCCCTCTAAAAATGGAATCTGCACATTGCTTCATATTATCATTGTTAACACACTTTTCTTGATGTGGATAAACATAACAAAAGGTTTTCTTAAGTAGAGATGATTCAAGATTATCTTAGGAAAAATCTCTAATGTGATATTTATTTATGTTTTGAAATAGGATCTATCTACATGGCATGGCAGTCTCAGAACACACTGTGTGGACTAGGCTGACCTCAAATTCACAGAGATATGCCTTCCACTTGTCATTCAAATGCTGAGATTACACTCACTCATCACTATGCTCTGCTGAGATATGCTTTTAAATAACCTATCTTTGAATCAGAGAATTAAAGGATAATGTAAAAAGTAAACAGGAACCACCATTTTTTTAATAAAAATAATAATACGTTTTAGAATTCTACAATGTATTAATTTAAATTGGTAAACCATTTTCTATATTCTCCATATTTTGATTATTTCATTTGTTAATTTTACCTTTTTCAAAATTTTAAAACTGTGTGTACACCTATGCTAACCAGAGGAGCAATTCCAGGTGTCTTTTCTCTACTTCCTCTATGTGAGTACCAAAGCTTAAACTAAGGAAGTAAAGTTTGACAAGTTCTATAAAATGCTGACTTCTTTCTGGTAACTATTTTGGTTTTAAACAATTTATGTGTATGCTTATGTAAGGGTGTGTACATGCCACAGTCCATGTGAACTGTTCTGAGGAAAACTTGTATGAGTAATGTTAAGTTCCAAGTCAATAAACTCAGGTCATGAGGCTTAACAGCAACCACTTTTGTCCACTGAGATATTTCTTTGGTATTCATTTGTGTTCCTGAGAAAGAGGTAAGAACAAGTGTTTAGTCTTCAGAACAAAGCAAGTTAACAATAATTGGATAGCAATATAAATACCACTTTCATTTTAAAATGTTTCATCGTTCAAATTGTCCTGGATTTATCTATCCTATGATGGCAATATGGTTACAATTTTAGAATGAGACAAAGTTTTCTTGATGGATGTTTCTACTAATCTTACTTGAGCACCAGTGAGATGGTTCAGTGTGAAAATGAGTGTTTTGAAAGTTTTTACTGCATTTATTGTATTTATGGATCATCTTTCCAGTATGACATTTTTCCTGCCTTTGTTGAAGTCATAATCTACAAAAGCTTTACCACATGGGCTGTATTCATAGGATTTCTTTCCAGTATGATTTCTTTCATGTGTTTCAATAGTTCTCTAACGTGCAAAGGTTTAACTGCATCAAATATATCAATTTGGTGTCTGTCCTATATAATTTTCTCCATGATTACAAGGACTATAATGTACAAAGGGACCAGAGATTGGGGGAAGAGAATATCAGCCTTGTTCCTAAGATGAAAAGTTCAAGTTCTATGGTAAAGAAATGCAGGGTAAATCTGATGCAGAGAGGGATTAGCTGCCATTTCCTGCATTGATATGTTAATGAAAAACTCAGGTAGCAATTTGTTACAAATTTGAGATCTAACAATTATCTCAAAAATTATTTTAAAGCATTAAATCAAATTTTATTTCTGGACCCATCTGTTCAGGCACTAACAATTTTTATTGGAGCATATAAAAATTAATCACACCCTTTTGTGTACATTTTCATCTAAAAGAAAATCAGGGCAGTTATTCAGAGTCACACCAATTCGTTCACCACCTTTGTTCTGTTTGAACTCATACAAATACAGTAATTGGGTTTCTAGCAGGAAATTACTTGTTGTCCATATTCTTTAGAGTTCTGGTCTGTAGACTTCCCCAAATTAGTTAACTAGACATTGTTACCTAAAGTTGATCATCTGAATAATCACTGAAAATCTGAAATGCAGACAGATTTGGATCTATCCACCTCCTTCCTGCCACCTCCCTCTCTCTGCTGTGGGTATACCTGTTAGCAAGTAGACAAGGAACTCCGACTTTTACACAGCTTTCTATGCATTTGCAACTGCCCAACAGAAGACTGGGCTCTATTAGAACACCCATTTCCTTGTGTTATTCTCTTTCTAGCTAACCTGCATAACTGCATAACCAGCACTGGATGACACAGGCAGTTTTAGGTATTCAAAGCAATTCTCAATAATTGACATGGCATGCCTGGCCTAATGTACTGGACTATTGTCAACCTGAAAAAGGAAACTCATCTAAGAAGACAGGATCTCAATTGAGAAAGTGCCTCTATAACAGTAGGATGTATCCTGGAGTATAAAGCTATTTATTATTTAGTGACTAATAGTGGGGAGCCCAGCTTACTATATGTGGGTCAACACAAGAGACAGTGGTCCTGGGTTCTATATGAAAACAAGCTGGGCAGCCCATGGGGAGAAGTAGAGTAAAGCAGCACTTATCCATGACCTCTGTATCAATTTCTGCCTCCAGGTCTCTGCCCATCTTGAGTTCCTGATATGATTTCTTTTGAGGATTAACAGTGATTTGGAAGTGTAAGCCAAATAAACAATTTCCTTCTCAACTAATGTTTGGTCATAGTGTTTCACTACAGTAATAGCAACCAAAATTAAGACACCTACCAGACACCTTGCTCTAAAAACATATAAAGAAATAAACATTTGTAAAAAACAAATAAAACTCTTAACAACTGGGAGACATTAGGGAATAGAATGAGATACAGATTAGAGTAGTGAATTATGTAAATAAGTATAAAAGGTGATGCTATGGTATTTGGATGACAATGGCACCATAGGCCCTGTGTTTTAATACTTATGCATTATGAAGTGGCGCTACTAAAGAGGAATTAGAATGCGGGACACCGTTGAAATAAGTATGGCATTATTGGAGCAAGGGTGCTGCCAGTTTCCAGGACCCAAGCCAGGCACATTGCCTTCTCTTTTTATTGCTTGCAGATCTGGACGTACAACTATTAGTATCATGTCTGACTGTGTGCTGCTATGCTCCTTTCAATGATGATAGAATAAATATCTGAAACAATAATTAAATGTTTTTCTTACTTGCTCTAGTCATGTTATCTCTTCATGGTACATGGGAGTAAGAAGCTGCTGTGATGGGCTAGGCCATGCTGCTTGTTGGTGGAATGTGGTTTCTGGAGTTTTGGATTAGGAAAGTGCATGAATGCTTTAAGTGGGACTAAATGGGGCGGACTGGAAGGTGTGTGAAAGACAGCGGTGCTGAGAAAATGTAGACTATGATGTTCCTGCACATGAGGTTTTAAAGGAGACTAAATGGGCTTGAGGCTTTTCTGTGGTAGCTTGGCAAAGAAATAAGGCTACGCTCTGCATTGTTTTTTGAAAAAGCTTAAATTTAGGAGATTTAAAGTAACTGTGTTGGCCGAAGTGATGTCAAGACATCCTAATATCATCTCTGGTGGGTTTCAGTGGTCTTGTTAAGAGTTATAATGGAATGCAGAAACTTGTGTAAGGAAAAAAATGAAGCAGAAAGAGAGCCAGGAAGTATAATGGAACTATGTCTGGTGCATGTGCATGAAGAAATAAGAGTTTAAAGAAAAGCCTGATGATAAATGACCTAAAGGGAGTGGTGACCTCACAGCAAGAAGCCAATTAGTTAAGCTTCCAAATTATAAAAAGAAACTTTTAAAAAAGCTTGAGCAGTGAAGGCAAACGTTAGCAAAGAGAAGCTAGTGCAAATTTAACTGAAGGAGGTGGCCATCCCCAGCAAGCAGCAGAATTGGGCAGATTTGACCTGGGTTCTGGCTTTAGTTCAGACTACTAGAAAGGTGCTAAGGAATCTCCCTCTGACAGTAAGGGCTGCTGAGCCCAGGCATGTGTCAAGTGCTTCTCCACATGGAAGCCCAGAGAAACCATTAAAAATGTAAAGGTGAAGCTTGGATTGTGTTGGAGACACCCCAAAGCTGGAGAAGCCAGAGCCATGAGATATCTACCAGGGAAACTTTGTAAGAGGGTGTGGAACCAGCCCAAGGAAGAGAAGAGTGTTTCAGTCAACAAAGATGAAAGGAACTGGAGATCTGCAGTGTTATACACCAGATATAGAGATACAAAATTTGTAATAGGCCAAGTCTCTTTTTAGTTTTGTTTGGTCCAGTATTTCCTTACTGTGCTTCCATTCCACCCTTTTTAATGGTAATACTGAAAAAGTACATGTTGGAATTACGTGATCTGTTGCTGAGTGTTCCAAATAGGCCAATATGTTTAGTCATCATGGAACACTTTGGAGGAATTAGGAGGCATGGCCTTGTAGGCATAGATGTAGTCTCTTTAGAGAAAGTATACCACCCTGGTTGGGCTTCCATGTTTCCAGGTCCCAAGCTAGTCCCAGAGCCTTTCTTTCTTCCTGCTGTCCACAAATAAGAAGGTAGAAGTCTTAGATACCATGGCTAGTCTGGTACTGCCATACTCCATCTAATGACAACAATGAATGATTCTCCTGAAACTGTAAGCAAGCCCTCATTAAATACTTTCCATTATTCCATTATAAAAGTTCCCATGGTCAAGACAGGCAATGGTGGTGCATACGAGAACTTAGTTGGCACCTGCAGGTATATCTCAGTGAGTTCGAGGCTACCTAGTCAACAAAGCAAATTCCAGGACAGCTAATTACACAGAAAAACCCTATCTAAAAAAATAAATAAAACAGTTCCCATGATCATGGTGAGTCTTCATATCAGTAGAACACAGGTAGACAGATACCAGCATATAGCTTTAAAATGAGATACAAGTAAGTAAAGAACACTTAACTGTTGTAGGATATTTGATATACTTATGTGAAGATATATTTCTGTTATTGGTTTAATAAAGAGTATCTAGGCAAGAGGTACAGGTGGGACTTCTGGGCATAAGGATGACTCTGGAATAAAGAAGGCAGAGTCACCAGGACTCATCAGCTAGATTCAGACAGAGTCAGAGGTACAAAAGGAAGCAAAGGTAACCATTCATGTGGTAGAATATAAATTAAAAGATATGGGCTTATTTAAGTTATAAGAGCTAGTTAAGGACAAGGCTGAGCATTCATAATTAATAAGAAGTCTCCATGTCATTATTAGGGAGCTGGCTGGAAAAACAGATAAGGACTTGTTACACTTTACAATCTTGAGTTTTAAAAGAGAGTAGGATTTTTCCTAGTAATAATACCATCAATAAAAGATAGTATTATCCCACTATATTAACTGGTGGGTGTGATATGCTGACACACAGCCACAGCACTGACTCAGTTCTCTCACTGAACTGAAGTGAGCCCATCACATTTATATTTACCAATATCAGAGCATTGCCCATTTGGAAATTTCACTGGATCAAGTTAACCTCTCTAAATTATACACCAATCAATTTGATTTTTCTTCATTAACTTGGTATGAATTAGCATGTGCTGGGAAAGTATACAGAAAGGCACTCACTGTGCCCCCACAGAACCTCTTATAACAGACTGGTACAGCCAATCTGAAACAAACTCTAATCTTGCTATTATCTAGACTGTCTGCAGTGTACACAATAAACTATTCCTTCTTCTCTGGTCTCAAGGGAGAAGTTGTGCTGTACACACAAATCGTTCTGTTGTGTGATATTTTGATCATATTCTGACAATAAAGTTAGCTTTTTATCAGAAGATGATGATAGCTACTATTGGACCAAAATTAACAGTAAAGGTCCTGAAGGACTGGACTAACAGGAGACAAGAAGTGGTAAGGGGATTCTGAGGGAGGGTCTCAGCCTTTTGAATTGAGGAAGAGGAAAAAGAAGAGGTCACTGATGATTCTTTATTGCTTCTATGATCATTCATGTTCTTACCCTAATATCTGACTCCTGATTTTTTTTATTAATTAAAAAATAATTAGATAAACGTACATCTGACATCCGACTCAGGGCATGAAATCATGAGATGGCTGTTTTTCCCCTGGCATTGCAGCAACTGCAGCTACCAGCAGTATTTGCAGCCAGCAGAACTGGCTGTCTTTGCTTCCCTGGCCCCAAGTCCACTAAGCAAGTACAGAGTTTTCCTCTGGCAGCCTCTCCACAACAATATTCAAATGCTGCCCAAATTTCACAGGCTCCAAACTCCATAGGTACGTGGGCTCCGAGTTCCATAGTTAGTTGCCCACAGAGGGACAGCTCTGCCTTCAGACAGCTTCTGCCACATGTGTTTCTTCCACACGTTCCCCTGTATCTGCTTTTCAGACAGATGACTTCTTGGCTTCTCTCCATGGGTTGCAGGCTTCCCCTGAACCTTTGGCTGCTGCCACACTCGGTTCAACTCCTCTATATCTGCTCACACTCTCTTAGCTCACAGCTACATGTGAACAGCTGTAGCTGCCCTCAACCAGACTCTATACTGTCAGTGTTCTCAATCCAACTGTGCTATGCAATGAAATCCAATCCATTGTCTTCATCAGCAGATTTGTAGATAACTTCAAACTCTGGAAGGGGGTGTTTAAAAAGAGGTATTTCCTATGTTGAAAAGGGAAATTATATTACAATGAAGTGAGGTAGGTCTGTGTATGATTTGACAATGGATGATTTGAGAAGAAACAATTAAATAAAGGAATAATTAACTTAGCTGGGATTTATATAATATCAATTATAATCATTACTAGTTTGGTAATTGTTTCCTCATTTTTCTCATTTTTACCCCAGCCCATGTTTTTTACCTATAAAAGATACAGTATTCTCAACTTGGGAACTCCTCCTGGTCTCGGTGTACTGAGTGCGTGGACCTGCCTGGCTTGTATTGTGCATTCAATAAGCCTTGCACTTGCGTTTCAGATTCCTTGGACTCCTGTGGTCTCTCTGGGTGTCATTCTCTGAGCAGAACAATGGATACCATCAGAACTGTTAATGATTAGATTCAAACAGGAAAGATCTCTTCTAGTTCATCAAATAGCATGACCATTCTGATGTGGAATGTCTTTCTGTAAGTTGTAAATATGCTTTATTATTGGTTAATAATGAAACTATTTTGGCCTGTGGCAAGGCAGTTTAGAGACAGGTAGGAAAATCAAGCAAAGATAGACACAGAAGGGCAGAGTCAAAGAGAGACATAATCTAGCCACCCAAGAAACAAGATGTAAAAGTGCAAGTAAGGCATGGACCATATGGAAATACAATAAATTAATAAAAATAGGTTGAGTTAAGTTATAAGACCTAGTTGGTAATGAGCCTGAGCTGTGGGGCTAAGGTGGAAGATGCAGTACTCTTCACTGTCCAGCTGGATCTTCTGTTTATTCTTTCTCTCTCCGAATAAAGTTCCAGGTCTCCTTTAAAAATGGCTGGGTCAGGAAAGTAGGCCATGTGGGAACCTACTTTTTGGTACTAAAAATTTTAAAAGGTTAATATTTATTAAGGGGTTTATAAAAATTCACTGATATAAGAGATTAAACAGGTGTGCAGTTCCTAAAAAGCTAGACTGGCTTAGGTGGCTAAAGCTCAGCAGGTCAAGTCCTCCATCCAAGAGCAAACAAACAAAAGCCAGCTGATGTGAACCTGATCTTAAACTGACTAAGGCCTAATATCCCCATCAAAATCCCAACACAGTTCTTGACAGTCCTTGAAAGAACAATACTCAACTTCATATGGAATAATAGGAAACCCAGGATTGTCCAAACAATCCTGCTCGATAAAAGAATGTCAGGAGGAATAACTGTCCCTGACTTCAAGCTATACTATAGAGCCATAATACATATAGAGCATGGTACTGGCATGAAAGCAGACTTTTGGATCAATGGAAGTGAGCCAAAGACTCCAACATTAAGCCACACACCTATGAACACCTGATTTTTGACAAAGAGGCCAAAAATATTCAATGGAAAAAGATAGTATCTTCAACAAATGTTCTTGGCTTAACTGGATGGCAGTATGTAGAAGAATACCAATAGATTCAAACCTATCACCCTGCACAAAACTCAAATCCAAGTGGATCAAAGACTTCAACATAAACTCAGCTACACTGAACTTGATAGAAGAGACAGTGGAAAATACTCTCCAGGGCATTAGCACAGGAGAGCACTTCCTAAATATAACACCAGTAGCACAGACACTAAGAATAACAATAATAAGTGGGACCTCCTGAAACTGAGAAGCTTCTGCAAGTCCAAGGACACAGTCAATAACACAAAATGACAACCTACAGAATGGGAAAAGATCTTCCCAAACCCTACATCATAAACAGGACTGATCTTGAAAATATATAGAGAAATCAAGAAACTAGAGCACAAAAATCTAAATAACCCAATCAAAAAATGAGGTTCAGAGCTAAAAAGGGAATTTTCAAGAGAAGAATTACAAATGGCTGGAAGACACTTAAAAAATGTTCAACATCTTTAGCCATCAGAGAAATGCAAATCAAAACAACTTTGAGATACCACCTTACACCTATCAGAATGGTTAAGTTCAAAAACAGAGATGACAGCCTATGCTGGAGAGGATGTGGAACAAGGGGAGCACTCCTCCATTGTTGCTGGGAGTGTAAACATGTATAGCCACTCTGGAATACAGTATGGCTATTCCTCAGAAAAGTGGGAATCAATATCCCCAGGGATACAGCAATACCACTATTGGGCATATACCAAAAGGATACACATTCATACCCCAAAGGCATTATCTCAACTATGTTCATATCTCAACCAGGTTCATAATAGTAAGAACCTGGAAACAACCTAGATAGCCCTTGATTGAAGAATAGATTAACAAATTGTGCTACATCTACAAAATGGAGTACTACTCAGCAGTTAATAAAAACAACATTCTAAAATTTTCAGATAAATGGAGAATATTCTTCTGAGTGAGATATCACAAGCCCAGAAAGATAGACATGGGATGTATTCACTCATAAGTGGGTTTTAGATAAAAATCAAAGAATACCAAAGCTACAAGCCACAACCCCTGAACATCTTGGAATTAGAAGGAACTTAAGAGAGACATACAGAGATTCCCCTATGAAGAGAAAATAGAGAACATCACCTTAGCAAATTGGGGTCATAACAGGTTGCAACCAAGAAGATTGGGAATAAATCTTGAAAGAAGGAGATGGTTGAGTGAGAGGAGCAAAGAGGGAGATAGAAAGAGATGGATTTCTCAATAGAGGAAGCCAATGTGGATCTAGAAAGAGACTGGGTGCTAGGGAAAAGTGTCCAGGAACTCACAGTATGTCCCTGGCCAAATCTCCAAACAATGGTGTGGGGGGGTGCCTAAATGGGACTTCCCCTATAATCAAATGAATAACCACCCAAGTGTCATCACAGAACCTACATTCAACAATGAATAGAGGTGGAGGCAGAGATCCATGGCTGAGCACTGGGCCGAGCTCCTGGTCCAGCTGAGAGCAGGGGAGGAGAGTCTGTATGAGCAGGGGATAGGGATTATGAGGAAGGTTCCCATGGTGATGGCTGACTGGAGCTCTCTGGAGCTCACTGAATTGGGAATTGCCACTGGAGATGCATCAGAAGGGGGAGCTGGGCCCTCCAGGGGTGGTTGGCTTTCAACTGGCATGAGCTGTGTGTGGAGCCTGTTTCTGTGTGTGGGCTAGCATCTTCAAGCCCATTCCCTGTAGCAGAAGACCCAACCCATCCCAGAACTGACTTTGGGATGAGTGAATCTAACTTGCCTGGAGTGGATATGCTGTGCTGAGTTGGCCCACCTTGGGACTTCTTCCTCTTTTGGGGAAGGGGATGGGTGGATGGGGAGGGGGCAAGGCTGAGGGCTGGCTGGGAGGAATTGGGAAGGGGAAGGGATGGGGAGCAGGGATGTACATTGACAGAGATTACTTTTTTAATGAAAATAAAATAAAATTAAAAGAAAAGAGAACAAGACAGATATTACTTATTCATCTCAGGAAAATTCCAGCAAGATGAAATCTCAATCTTCCAACATTTATGTCCCCAGAACAAGGGCACCAACATATGTTTTAAAAAGCAATACTAAGGCTTAAATCTCATATCAAACTACAACATTAATAGTGGGAGACTTCAATACCACACTCTCAACAAGGTCTACCAGACAGAAACTTAACAAAGAAATAAGGCATCTAACAGATGTTATGACTCGTAACACTAGATGCCTATATGAAAAACATAGAGAAATCTCATACAAGAGACTAAATAGCACAGCTTAAAACTCTAGAACAATTAGAAGCAAACTTACCTAGAAGGAATAGAAGGCAGTAAATAAACTCAGGGCTGAAATCAATAAAATTGAAACAAAGAGAACAATGCAAAAAAATCAATGAGTCAAAGAATTGGATCTTTGAGAAAGTTTAAAAATAGTCAAACCCTTATCCAACCTAACCAAAAGGGAGGAGGGAATAAGGGAGGGAGGGAGGGAGAGAGAGGAGAGAGAGAGAGAGAGAGAGAGAGAGAGAGAGAGAGAGAGAGAGAGAGAGAGAGAGAGAGAGAGAGAGAGAGAAGACCAAATTAATAGAATCAGAAATGAAGAGGTCATAACAACAGACACACTGGAAATCCAGAAAAACATATCATACTTCGAAAACCTACAAGCCACTAAATTGGAAAACCTAAAAGAAATGGACAGATTTCTAGACAGTTACAACTTACCAAAATTAAATCAAGACCAGATAAATAACCTAAATAAACCTATAACCTCTAAGGAAATTGAAGATGTTATTAAAAGCCTCCTAAGCACAAAGAGTCCAGGGACAGATGGTTTCAGTGCAGAATTCTACCAGATATTCAAAGAACTAATACCAATATTCCTCAAAGTCTCCCACACAAAAGAAACTGAAGAAACACTGCAAAACTCTTTTTATGAGGCTACAGTCATTCAGGTATCCAAGCCACTCAAAGAGAATGTCATCCATCATATACACAAACTGAAAGAAAAAAAAAATGATTCCCCACCTACTTCTTCTATGGTGCCTGCCATTGCCAAAACAGTCCTTTATTTAAAGATTGATACGCACAACATACAGAAAGACATTCTCACATTATCTCCTTATTTCTGTCTAATCAAAAATAAAAGTTTTAATTTTAACATAATAAAATTATAAGTAACAAAATAGTCATCAAGGATTATAGTTATAATATTTATTTGTATTTAGCAAAATTAAAGAAAATATTTTATTATTTATTTTATTTTTGTGAATTTAAAGTTTTATATTTAATATATTTTTAAAATAGTTAAGAAAAACTATATAACTATTTAATTATATCAAAGACTATAGAAGGATCTATTTATCTAAGTAAGTGTAAGTAACTCTTAAAATTTAGAAATGACAGAGATGATATCTATTTGTCTGGACAGTTATTTAAAGTTTTTTGCTTTTTTTTTTTATAAAGTTGGGGCATTTATTTTTAGTATATAGACCCAAGAGTCTCTTTTTGTTTTAGTGAAGTAGGAAATTTGTTTTGTTTATTTTGGTATAATTTATTAGTTTTTTTTGAGTTCTGAAGAACATTTGATAGTTTTTTTGTTGTTGTTTTTTTTTTTTTTTTTTTTTTTTTGGTAATGTAGGAACTTGAAGGACTATCTTGGCTTGTTTTGTTAAAGTTTAGAGATTATTTTTTATGGAATTTGTATGTTTAATTTAAACAGCATGTTGTTAAGTAGTTAATATAAGAACAGGTTTTTGTCTAGTGGCTAAATATTGTCATAAAGAAAGCAGACTTTATATGGAGTTTTTTTTTTTTTGATGTTCATTTTTTTTTAAATAAATTGGTGCTGCCAGGAGCAGATTTGTCTAATTGTTTAGAAAAGTCTAAGTTATTTAAATAATTTTAAATGTCATATTTTGTAGGTCTTAGAAGCAACAAGTCTGTATGACAAGAACTTTAAGACGCTGAAGAAAAAAACTGAAGAAGGTTTCAGAAAATTGAAAGATCTCATACTCCAGGATAGGTAGGACCAACATAGTAAAAATGGCAATTTTATCCAAAGCAATCTAGAGATTCAATGCAATCTACAAATTCAATGCAATCTCCATCAAAATCCCAACACAATTTTTTGCAGACCTTGAAAGAACAATATGCAACTTGATATGGAATAACAAGAAACACAGCATTGCCAAAACAATCCGGTTAAATAATAGAACTTCAGGAGGCATCACCTTTATTGACTTCAGCTATACTATAGTAATAAAAATAGCTTTGTATTGGCATAGAATAATCTTGTGGATCAATGGAATCAAATCGAAGACCTCAACCTTAATCCACACACCTATGAACACCTGATTTTTGACAGATGCCAAAAATATACAATGGATAAAAAAAATAGTATCATCAACAAAGATGCTGGTAGAACTGGTAGCATGTAGAAGAATGCAAATATGTATCACCCTGCACAAAACTCAAGTCCAAGTGAATCAAAGACCTCAACATAAACCCAGTTATACTAAACTTGATAGAAAAAAAGTGGAAAAATATCCTTGAATGCATTGTCACAGGTAAACACTTCCTAAATATGATACCAGTAGCACAGACACTAAGAACAACAATTAATAAATGGGGCCTCCTGAAATTGAGAAGCTTCTGTAAGGCAAAGGACACAGTCAATAAGATAAAACAACAGTCTACAGAATGGGAAAAGATCTTCACCAGCCCTACATCTGACAGAGGATTGATTTCTAAAATATATAGAGAAATAAAGAAACTAGAGGCAAAAATCCAAATAATCCAGTTTTAAAAATGGGGATCAGAGCTAAAAAGGGAATTCTCAGTAGAAGAATTACAAATGGCTGAAAGATACTTAAAGAATTGCTCAGCATCCTTACCCATCAGAGAAAGGCTAATCAAAACAGCTGTGAGATACCATCTTATAACGTTCATAATTGCTAAGATCAAAAACACATAGCAGTCTATGCTGGAGGGGATGCAAGGGAAACACTCCTCCACTGTTTGTGGGAGTGTAAACTTCTATAGCCACTTTAGAAATAAGAACTTTGGTTCCTTAGAAAACTGGGAAACAATCTCCCCAATCATCCAGCAATACCAATATTGGGCATATACCCAAAGAAAGCACAATCTTAGCCTAGGGTATTAGCTCACCTATGTTCATAGCAGCATTATTCATAGTAGCCAGAACTTGGATACAGCCTAGATGCCCGTCAACTAAAGAATGGGTTAACAAATTGTGGTACATTTACACAATGGAGTACTTCTCTGCAGTAAAAACAAAAATGATATCCTAAAATTTGCAGGCAAATGAATGGATTTGGAGAGTCTCATCCTGAGTGAGGTAACACAGGTCCAGGAAAAGAGACATGGTATCTATTCACACATAAATGTATCTTAGATACATAGCAAAGAATAACCAGGCTGCAAACCACAACCCCTGAACAGCTAGGTAACAGAAGAGACTTAAGAGAGACATGCAGGGATCCCCCTGGGAAGAGAAGGTAGAGATCTCCTGAGTAAATTGGGATCATAATGGGGAAAGAGCAAGAAGAGGTGAGAACAAATCATGAGAAGGAGATGGTTGACTGAGAGGAGCAACAGAGAGGGAGGAAAAAAATGGTTATCTTGATAGAGGGAGCCACTGTGGGGATAGAAAGAAACCTGGTGCTAAAGAAACCTCTAAGAACCCATAAGATGTCCCTGGCTAGGACTTCCAGCAACAGTAGGGAGGGTGCCTAAACAGTACTTCCCCTATAATCAAATGAATGACCACCCTAATTATCCTTATAGAACCTTCATCCAGCAATGGATAGAGGCAGAAGCAGAGATCCATAGCTAAGAACCAGGTTGAGCACCCAGTCCAGCTTAAGAGAGAGAGACAAGAGAGTATATGAACAAAGGGATCAGGATTATGAGTAGACCCACAGAGATGGCTGATCAGAGCTATTGGGAGCTCAGTGACACTGAAATATCTCTGCAGAAACTTCAGAAAAAGAACTAAACACCCCAAAGGTAGACAACTGTCAAGTTGTATGGGCAGTTTGTGAAGCTTCTTGTAGTAGGATCAGACTTCCTGGTGCATGAACTGACAGCTCAGAGCCCATTCCTTACACAGAAATTAACCTTAACCCAGCCTTAATACTGGGATGTGGGACTTGGACCTACCTCAACTGGATATGCCATATGAACTGACCGATTTTGGGACTCCTTGCTTTTCTTGGGGAATAGATGTGGGATGGTTTGAGGCGAGGCCGAGGGAGGACTTGGAGGGGCTGGGAGGAGGGAAAGGAGCAGAAGCAGATATGGAAACAAAAGTTTTTTTGTTTTTTGTTTTTTGTTTTTTTTTTTTTTAAATTCCTCCAGACTTATTGGGCCAGACAGGTCAAAAAACTTCTATTACATCATTACAAATAAACTAACATATAAGACTAACAAATGCCTTTCATTTAATCAGATATAAGCTGCCAAGAACAAAACTGCCCAATGTTATGGCTTGGGGCAGGGTTTTGTTTTTGTTTTTTGTGGAGTTTGAAGGTATTCATCTAAAGGATCTGAAGACTCCCAGACAAATATGACATCTTAAGCAAAAGGATGAATAATCCAGAGAAAATGTCCCAATAGTATTCCTAATAGTATATCACATTTCCAACTGGATAAAATTTCATAAATCTTCCAATTGTTTGTTCCTGCTATTCTCTACAAACATATATGGCAAATGGTCTTTGTGGTCCCAGTTCAATCATAAATAAAGCTGACTTTAGAGCTGGAGCGTGGATCTCTTCTTTTCTAACCCAAGAATGCTTAGTAAAGTAAAATCCAAAGTCTGTGTCTCATGTCAGAAGAGCCACCTGATATGGGACAGAAGAAAACCTAAAAGTTAGGGACTATTTTATTGCCACGAACCTCATAATTCTTTGTTCTAATTTTGACTCTTTAAACCTTTTCATAAGGCATGTTATCTCAAAATTTATAAAACTCATATTTTTTACTTTTTGTCATATTAATGGTCATATAGAACACTAACTAATTCTAGAAAAGGGCTTTACCTAGTTTCCTGTACATGATTTTGGGTTTGAGTTTCTCTCGGGGAACTGGGAATTAAGTTATTTCACTCTGGATGTACTTAACAAATTATGGTCCTTTTATTTTTTCAAAATCTGCTGCATATGACTTTTAAAATGTTTAAATTTTCTGCAGTGAACCATGGCCATTCCTAACAGTACCCTTTTAAGTCTCCAAAAGGAGGATGCAGCCCTACTATGTCTCCTGGGCTGTGGTAATGCAACTAAGTAGACAAACACCACCCAGAGATTGGCTTTGAACTACAAACTCTCCGAACAATTTCAAGGAGGCTGATTGAAATGGTTCAGCCTCACAGACTAGCCTGGGCTTGAAATGAGCTCTGTATTTTTCCATTACAGATACTAGATAAAAAATGATACTGGTAGCATTCCCAGTACTTGACAATTATCCCAGTTTTATCAGGGTCCTCTAAAAATGTTATTTCCCAAGAAAATAAAAGGTACATTTAAGAACATAGTGCCCATATTTCCAAGAGGTGGAGTGGGTGATTTTCAGTTGCTCTGTGGGTTATGGGTATTTGTTACCCTTTAGGATGGTTGGTTACAAGTTGTTATTGGTAAAGGTCAGGAAAAAAAGCAAAAAGAGGATATTTGATTCTGTTCTAAAAACAAAAAGGGAAGATGTAGAAATGATAGGGTAAAGGGGTAGATTAATGAATCTACTTCCAAACCAAAAGACAACTACTGTTAAATATCTTACGCTGATATGAACTTTTGTATATTGATAAAATTTAAAGTTATTTTTCTTAGAACATACTGTACATACATTTTTATTTTTGTTAAAGGTGTTGGAATTATGCAGCTAATCTAACAATGTAATGTATGTAAATTTCTAATTCACAAAAGCTATTATTACAAACTATTTAGGATAATAGAGAAATACAGGTTAGTAGTTAGTAAGTAGCCTATTACAATAAAACTTGTAGTCATTTTAAACATGTTTTCAAGGTCAAACAGATATAGTTTAGATAGCCAGGTGGTCTTCAAACACTTCAGACATCTACAGAATATGGCATGTAAGATGTTTTAGTAATAAAAGGCTTTTTATAACATAAGACATGTCAATGAAACATTGGCACCAGTAATCTACTTCAGAGAAGATGATGGGCATCAACAAATCTCTATATGGAGTTTTCCATTCATTGTGTCAGAAGTTAGACACTGGGTAAGAAAATGTCTTTACCGCAACTGCTGAGAGTATTCTGTCCAAACTGGACGAGCAGGACACACAAAAACAGTGATTGACAATCTTTGCTAAGACAATGCAGAAAGAGTCTTTCAAAATTCCTTCTTCACAGAAGAGTCTGTCAAATATACGAGGCCTGTAGGCTGAAGAGGGATACCCCAATATTACAGAGGAACCTTGTGTGACTATCTAGGTAACCAGATGTTTCTGTCATTTCTTAGTTTAGAAATTCTGTTCTCTGCAGTTCCTATTCACTCAGGTATCCATATCTGGTCTTGGATGGAGTTGAAGACTTATAGTTTTTCTTGCTACCAAATTTATCAAAGAAGCTCACAAAAGAGGTATAAAATGTATAAGGTTGGGAGACATAAAAACATCATTTGGGGCTGGTGACTCAAATTAGAACATAAAGGAATTTAGGTACAAACTTTGGACTCACCTAGATAGGATAGATGATGGAGTATTTTCTCTGAATTTACCGAATGCAAATGGACTGGACATTTTAATGTAATTTGTCACTGTTCATAATTGTATACAGTTAATGTACTTGTTGTATATAGTTTTACTGTGTGACTTTAAACCTTCATTTTTATTTTGACCAAAAGAGGAAATGTGTCATAGTTTGGTCAAATTCTGAAAATATCATTTTCTTTAAATCAGGGGGTAGAGATAGCCACCAACAGACCAAAATTAAACATAGAAGTCTAGGAGTGAGGACAGATAAACAAAAAATTAGTAAGGTGGCTGGGAGAAAAATCTCAGCCTTTTAGTTTGCAAAACAGAAGAGAGAATAGGTCTTTGGGGGCTTCTTTATCACTTTGGTTATCAGTGGGTTCTTACTACAATATCTGACTCTCAATTCTGTATTGATAAAAATAAATTAGACAAATGATTCATCCTGGTACTTCAAAGAACAACTCATTATGTGACTCAAATGGTTTCTATTAAAATTGCCTGCTGTTACAAATGTTTAATACAAAAATTTAGGAGGTGGAGTCAGGAGGACAATGACACATGGGGATAAGAAGTTATAGTCATCATAAGTCCTTCTTGAATAGTATAGTTCTGAAAGACTGGAGCTGAAGCTGTTCTGGATTTAATGTTCCTTCTCAATGGCAAATCATTCCACACACACATACAGCTTAATAAAAAAATATGTTATTTAGTAATAACAAGTCTCCTGATATGTATAATGATCAAGAGGATCTGTCGTCCAGTAACAGATTTCCAAACTCTGTTTGCAAATATACATCATAAGCATGGGCTTTTTTTTTCCCCTGTAATTTGTAGAATTGTTTTTCTGAGTAGGCATTACAGTGTCTACATGATATTCGTCAAAAGACACTTCGGACACACATGAAGCCCTGGAATTATTGGGTCTCAGAAAACTACACAATAAGGACTAAAATAGCAAGGACATGATGCTTTCCTAAGTAGAAACATATAGATCGTATTAGGGGCCTTGGGATGAGGAGCTAATTTATCACAAAAGCAATTTTGTGTAACAATCAATAATTATGCCTGTAAATTGCAGTTTCAGGTTGAGCCTATCAGAAGATGGACTTTCCTGATGCCACAGGCCTAAAAAAAAATTCATCTTGGAGTGACCTCTTTCTTTGACCAAATTATGCAACTAAGAACATTCAAAATCAATCTAAATCCAGCTTGGATCAGGCTGACCAAATCTAACAAGCATACCTACAGAATCATCGCTAGCTCCCCAAAACAATTTTTTAAAGTGGATCATAATGCGCGCGCGCGCGCGCACACACACACACACACACACACACACACACACAATTTTAATAATCTGTCAGGTTCAGAACTGGAGAGATGGCTCCCACCACATGATAAATATCGACAGAGCATTGTAAAATCCCCAAGATGTTGACAGAGTTTCTGCTCCTTGTGATAAGATCTAACTAAGTATCTGTTCCGGAAAAGCTTTGTTTTCCTGATTATGTGGTTACCATGGTTACCTACCCAGCTGCAGGTAGCCACATTTCTGACCCCCTACTCCCATGATTCACTTCCTGCCCTATAAAACCTTGGCTCATTTTGTAATTCCGGGCTCATTGTTTCTTTGGATACAGTGGGTCCCACACTGGAATAAAGTTTTGTTTTGTTTTGTTTTTTCCTTTCTAAGACTAAGACCTAAGACTCTGCCTCAGTTTGTCTTGCTCACTTGCTCCAACCCTAACAGCTAAACTCACCACTTTTTCCATTAGAAAAAAAAAATGCTAAGGTTGATAGCTGCTTTCATCTCAGAATCCTTAAGTCAATTTTCAATATTGCTAACTATTGTGAAATTACAGAGTACAAAATAGTCTTTTTTTTTTCAATAAAACACAAGTTAACCAGATTTACCCTCAGATCTTTCTATTCTAGTCTCCCTCCTTTGCTGACTCCATACCTCCTCCTTGGGACCCAAACTCTACTGAATTTGGACTCTGGCAAGTACCTCTTGCAGAAAACACAGTTTAGTTTCCAGTCTCACATGGCAGATCACATCTGTAACTTCAAAATTTCTGGTACTCCAACCACTTTTTCTTGCTGAATGGACAGTGTCCTTATTTGTGATCAGACATGCTGACAGATATTGAGGCTCATGGGGAAATATATCTTAAAGAGAGCCTCATGGCAGAAGCTGTCAGAGTGGAAGAACTCTCTTACCTTCTTCTGCCTGGACCTAAGTCCTCCAGCTGCCTCTGAAGATGGGTCATGTGATCAGGCTGGAGGCCCAGAATATCTACTTCAGACCTTGCTAATTGCATCCCTGGTAGATCAAGGTATGATTAAGACTCCAACTTCTCTCAAATAAATGGGCATCTATGTCCATGTTTATGTAATTGTGTACTGGTAAACATTTTATCACACTTTATTTCTTTCATGTGTATCTGCAGGTGCCTGCACAGTTGCCACTTTGCATATGTGGCAGGCAGAGGACAATTTGAGAATTGGTTCTATTCTTCCATTGTGTGAAGGCCAAGTTTACGTATGTAGGGTTGGCAACAAGCCACATTATTGGTTGTTTCATCTTTCTGACTCTGACTGGGAGTAAATGTTTGTAGTATGTGTCTGAATGTTATCACTACATTTATATGTGTAGGGCATGTGTGATATGCATGTCAGCATGGCTGCCATCTTTGCAAATGCATTTGGCGAAGTCTTACTAATGTTTGAGTTTGTGAGAGTTATGTGTGGTGGAGGTGTTGTGAATGCATAAGGTTGCCCCTATGAAGCTCTGGCATTTCATAGTTGACTTGGCACTAACTAGCTAGCTAGCATGGCAAGCTTATTAATCCCAGTCTAACTGTCTTAGTCCCACCCACCCCTGTACTTTTATTTCCCATTCTTTTCCCTGGCCCAGGCTCCACTGAGCCCAGTACTGAACCCACCCACCCAATGTTCTGCTGCCACCACTGGCTCCACTCACTAATGAATGCCCAAATCAACCCTGTCCAAATTCTCCCCAATGACCCCCAAACTTTAACTCCCAACCATATCTCTAATGACACCTAGCCTCTATCTCTACTACCAGCTTTGGACTCAACCCTGCCCAGTTTCTGTTTCTTTGCTCACAACATCTCAACCCCCCCCCCACACACACACTTACACACCAGCATCAACTCTCCTGGGACCCACCCTTTTCCATTAGTCTACAGGTGATATTTGGAAGCAAGGTAATTGTAGAAACCTCAATATAATTTGATTGTGCCTTGAGAACATTCTCTGGAAAATCAGATCTCTGGCATATCACTTTCATTTGATAATAGATTACTACTGTGAACATCCTAACATATGACATGATGGGTCAGATAACAACCAGGCCAAGTGCAGGTTTCATGTCACTTAGTGGCCCATTATCTATGTTCAGTTTCCACTAAGGTCCAATAGTATCCCAAAAACTGTCTCTAAAAGAGAGAATACTTGTCTGCAGATGGTTGTAGAACCTCTCTCCAAGAGTCCAAAGGTCTCTTCTTTAATAAGACTAGAGAGAACCAACAAGGCTCCTAAGAGCATCCCTATCTGCCACTGGCACTTCATATAAGATCAGTATACCAGCCCATTTAGTATAAAAAGCCTACACAGCAGCCTGCATCAATTGAAGAGACTTCTTCTGTTCTAGGTCCTGCACAAAGCTAGCAGTTGATATATGGGCCAAAATAACATATCCAAGAGAGCAATGTACTGTCTCCAGAATCCAAATAGACACAGTGCTCATCTCTAGGTGGTGGGAGGAGCGGGTGTAATAACTTGTCTCCTTAGTGAAGGTGTCCTTCACCACTACTGGAGTTCAAAGAATTTCAATTGAGGTATAAGACATTTGAATTTTGGTGGAATTTTTGACCCATCCTTGATGGGCATATGTGCTACCAATGAGTTCAAAATAGTTGCTACTACCTGCTCACATGGTCCAAGCAACATGTTTTCCAATGTGTTATTTTGTAGAAGAGACAGGTGATTCAGATCCCTTCTAGGTTATGACACAGGGAGGGAGAGGTAATATATTATTGATGTAAACCTGTAAAGGAAGACAGTCCAGTGAAATCTATAATCTATACACCCTACTATCTACCAATATTCTAGAACTATTAGATGTACCTTATATAAGTTAGGCTTTGATTAGAAATTGTACTTTGTCCTCTCCTAGATACTACCTCATAGTAATTCCTACTGTACATAGTCTTAGTTTAGAACCTTCTTAGACAAAAGGGGGAGATGTTGTGGGATTCAGGTGTCAGCTGATAAGGTCAAAAGACACTTATACAGGGCACAGGGCCCCTGAACGGGGCGGGGAAAGCCCATTGAAAAGGGGCTTCTGGAACACGAGACACTCTCTTCCTGGTTCCTGGATGATTGGGGATAGGATCGGATTCCATTGTCTGTCCACCACTCGTCCACCGTTCCAGACTCCAAGACTCCAGTCCCTGTTCAGGTGCTACTATAATCTGTTAACTGTACCGTGAGTTTTGATTTATATTTATATTTTAATAAATATCTATCTGGTACTGATGCCTTCTAAGTAAACTCTGCCTACATCTATCAAATAGATTAGTTAGTGCATTATTAGAGGTTAAACATTCTGATTTTGCTAAAATTGCAGTGGGAATAATTGCAGTTCATGAGGCCAAGAGGCAAAATTAATAAATGAAGTTAGCTTTCTGACACTTTCCAAAGTCCTCATCAAAACGGAGAAAATTCAAGATTAGAATAATTAACTTAGTCACCCCATGCTTTAGGATGTTTTTCAGAGAATGGATGATATTTATAAGGGAGGTTCCAGTTGGCTGAGGGAGCTGTCACCTGTATCAATGTCAGAGATGCTTTGCTTTCAATTTTGCTTCAACAAAGAAATTCATCTTCTTTGCCACATTCGCCAATTTTAAACTTTGGTCATGAAGTTTATATTCATTCCAGGAATTAGATATAATTTCTTCATGATTAATAATCTCCTTAATTATTGTGACAACACCCCAAGTTAAGGACCAAGTGACCCAAAATCAATCAGAGATTTTCCCTCTTCTTTATACGTCTTCCCATTTTCCTTCCTAACTGTCCCGTACGTCTTCACTGAGGTGTGTAAGTGTCTTTGGGAAAGCAGCAGTCATAAACGACTTGCAGTATAACACCAGTGCTTTAATACCTGTGCTCCCCTTACTCTAAATGGTGCACTTGTTTAAGGCAAAGTCTGCTCTGGCTTTGACGCCATGATTCCAAATCACCTCCTTCTCTGAGGTCCTCACTCTCATCCTGTAGCCAATTTCTGATGCCTGTGCAAGAGCCCTTTGTCACCACCCTATAGATGGTGGGCCCTGGGAGAACTGAGCTGAGAAATAAAGCACAATGAGGCCTCATGCAAGAGCCTACTTTATTCAGAGTCCCCGACAATTTATTCTCCTAGGGTTAAGAAAGATTACACGAATAAAGTTTGAGTGTGTCCAAATGGTATACAATGACAAAAAAATCCACACGAACAATAACGTAGTTTTCCATGAAGACACATAAAGCATAGTTTAACTGAATAAAAACAACAAACAATAATGAGAAATATGAAGTAAACTCACTCCTAACGGCTATATTGTGAGGAACATGAAAACACACTCAAAGAATAATTGAGTTTTAAAGAAACTTGAATCACAATATCCTTATCCTGCTTTCTTGGAGTGTACACAAAGGAACTCAAAATTCTCCTCACATGACTTCATCCAGGACAATGTTCCAGCAATACACATGAGCAAACTAATTTATTCTAACATATATATATATATATATATGTATATAAAATGTGTACATGAAAGCTGTTTTTAAAATATAGTCTCCCTCCTGTTGTGCGCCCACGCATGCACGCACACGCACGCACACACGCACGCACACACACCCACCCACACACACACACAAATATATATGTTTAAATCCTCCTTTATACCATTAACATACCTGGTGCCCAAGGAAGGCATTAAAGTGCATCAGACCTCCTGGACCAGGATTTACAGATACTTCTGAGCACCTGACATGAGTCCTAGGTACTAAACTTGGGTATCAGAAACAGTGCTACTGGGTCAACTCTTTAGCTCACAAAGATGTCATTATAATGCAATATATATATATATATATATACATATATATATATACACACACATATACATATGTATATATATATGCCCCTTTATTCCTTCTCCTCTCCATCTTTTGTAGGTAATGAAAGTCCCTGCTACTTGTTTAGTTAAAAGAATGAACAGATTTCAATCCCTTTGTGAATGGAGTCTGTACACTGCTTATTTTAGTTGTTAACACAGTTCTCCTGATGGGAATGACCCCAACAAATGACTTAGCTAAGTAAAATGAGTCCAAGTTACGTTAGGGAAAGTTCCAAATGTGATATATACATTTTAAAATGTTTACTTATTTTTCTTTTACATGAAAAGGTATTTTGCTTGCATGTATGAGTGTGTTGGGTCCTTTACAAGCACAATTACAGAGAGTTGTGAACTTCTATGTGGATGTTGAATATTCAATTGGGTCCTGTGGAAATGCAGCCATCTTTCTAGATGCTTTTTTGGATATTTTGATAAAAAATCTCTCTACACACCTACAGTCATCCTAAATCTCAATATCAGATATTCAGCCATGGAGTCAATCACATTTTCTCACCAATAAAATATCTGCCATTCATTTGTGTTTGTAGGAATATGATGAGAAATATTTAGTCCTCAGAATCAAGTACCATGATCCAAAAATAATGGGATTGCGGTATATATCAGTTTTATTTGCAAATACATTTTATTATTCAAATTATCAACTGTTTCTCTATTCCTGAAATACAGTATGTCTATAACTTGAAAAAGAAAAAAAAATTTTAACTATGGAGTGTCTCTAATCTTACTCAAGCACCAATGAGCTAAAACAGTGGAGAATAAAGTATGTGAATTGCAAGGCTTGATGATTTACGGGGATTTTCATCAGTGTGAACCTTTTCATGATTTTGAAGGATACTGCAACATGCAAAGACTTTACCATACTGATTACATTCATGGGGTATTTTTTTGAGTGTAATTCTTTCATGAATGTGGAGATGGTAGTTCTGTGCAGTCTTTACCACATTCATTACATTCATAGGGTTTGTCTCCAATAAGAGCTTTCCTTTATTTGAAGGTGACTGTTAAATGCAAAGTATCTACCACATTGGTTATATCCATATGGTTTCTCTCTAGTATGACGTCTTTCATGCCTGAGAAGATGACTTTTACGTGCAAAAGCTTTGTCACATTGGTTACACCTATAGGGTTTCTCTCCTGTATGAATTCTCTCATGATTACGAAGATGACTATTATGTGCAAAGGCTTTACCACACTGATTACATACATATGGTTTCTCCCCAGTATGAATCCTTTCATGACTGTGAAGATGACTCTTCCTTGCAAAGGCTTTACCACATTGATTACATCCATAAGGTTTTTCTCCTGTTTGAATTATTTCATTATTGAGAAGATTCTTCTGTGCAAAGGATATAGCACTTTGATTATACTCATAAGGTTTCTCTCCGGTATGAATTCTTTCATGAATGAGAAGATTACTCTTCTGGGCAAAGGCTTTACCACACTGGCTACATTCATAAGGTTTCTCTCCAGTATGAATTCGTTCATGAATGAGAAGATTACTTTTCTGTGCAAAGGCTTTACTACACTGATTACATTCATATGGCCTCTCTCCAGAATGAATTCTTTCATGACTTCGAAGAGAACTCTTCTGAGCAAAGGCTTTACCACATTGATTACAACCATAGGGTCTCTCTCCAGTATGACTTCTTTCATGACTGCGAAGATTACACTTCTCTGCAAAGGCTTTACCACATTGATTACATTCATAAGGTTTTTCTCCAGTATGAGTTCTTTCATGAATAAGAAGTTTATACTTGTGTGCAAAGGCTTTACCACATTGATTACATTTATAACGTTTTTCTCCAGTATGAGTTCTTTCATGCCTGTGAAGATTACTCTTCTCTGAAAAGGCTTTACCACATTGACTACATTCATAGGCTTTCTCTCCAATGTGTATTCTTTCATATATTTGAAGATAGCATGGACTTGCAAAAGCTTTATCACATTGTTGATAGTCATACCTTTCTTCTCTATCATGAGTTCTATGTACATGAAGAAGACTGTGACAGGCAGAAACTTTATCACTTTGATTATACTCATAGCAATGTCCTTCCAAATTAATCTTATGTTGTACTTTTATAAAGGAATCATATCTAAAAGCTTTATCATGTTGATTACATTCATAGAGATTCTCTTCATTATTGGTTGTTTTGTGTGTTTGAGAATGCCTATAATGGCTAAACTCTTTATTACACAGCTCACATTTTTCACTTCCTCTTCCCAAATGAGAATTTTCATGTCTTTGAACAGAGCTGGAAGAACTCAGAGCTTGACCATGCCGATTACATGCAGAGCATTTTCGTATACTATGAGTCACAGGACATGTGCACAGTGAACCAGCACAGAGGCATGAGTTTCTATATTCCTGGTACGCATAAGAGTTTACTCCAGTGTGAGAGTCTAAACTTGTATCATACTCATTATATTTTCTCATATTGGTGATTACAACATATCGTCTAAGTGTTTTCGGAGAAACAGAGGTATACTGCTTCTTTCCATATTCCTGATGTTTGCAAGGCTTGTCTCCAAAATGACAGCTGAAATGCCTATTAGAGAAAGAATAACAAACAGAAGGTTTTTATATTATATTCCCATAGTCTAACATTTTGTTTCTCAGAGGCAATGGTGTATGGGATCAGGTTTCTACACCATGATCAATTCCTTATCTCTCATAAAATTTTCCTCTCACTGAACTAGTATGCCACTCACTTCAAGTTTATAAGGAACATTAGCTTTAATATAGAATATTTGTGTATAAAAATTCTTAGACATTCTCTAATCCCCTTACCAATGTGGTATTATCAACCTTATATCATGATTCAATTGCATGACAATTATACAACATACCTCTCATATGATTATAATTAAAATTGTGACATCTGTTATGGCATTCTTCCCTTATTTTATCCTGAAAAGAATGCTTTCCAAACAGTGATCAGCTACCTGACATCAAAGTACATAGTACTGTGACAGTTTAATAACCATCACACAGCTGTGCTCATTTACACTGCTACTTTTCTTTAAAAGTTCAGGGAACATTAACATTTCTCCTGAGGTACATATGTATCAGCTTGCACATGACAATTACCTTTCATGTTGTCTAGAACTTTGACAATGGTCTTCAATATTGTGGTCTTCCCATTTGTAACCTAAAATACAGTACCAGAAAATGTATGTGATATATTACTGGAAATTAGGCATGGTTAAAATTACTATCTTCATGAGTCTTCATCACTAGATCCTTCCTCTTTCACATTCAAAATCACAGAAGAGCAACAATCTCCAAGAAATGTTTGTCCCCTAAGTTAAAAAGTGACAGAAAGCATACATTCCTACCTACAGCAGTGAGGTTCCAGTAGGTTTCCAGCATCACATCTTTGTAGAGACTCTTCTGGGAAGGATCCAGCAAAGCCCATTCTTCATGAGTGAAGTTCACATGCACATCCTCATAGGTCACTGCATCCTAAAGTATCCCATATATGTACATAATAGAAATGGTGAGACCGAATGCATTGCAAATATATACTTCATTGAGAACATATCTACATAATTTATTGTGCTCAATTTATTCTATCACATAGGTCATAGACGAACTAATGCAGTCACCAACACATTTTAAATGGAAACAGAAAAGGAGAACTATGCCTTCTGCTTCTGTGCCTGTAAAATAGAACAGGACACTGCATAAGAAATGCCTAGTAATAGATACAGAGAAACATAGAAAGAAAGTGACACTACTTAGTATACATTAGCAAAATGTTATCAAAACTATTAACTAAAAAAGGATAGATTATATGGACATAGTGGTGCATATCTTTAATCCTAAATCTCAGGAGGCAAACGTGGGTGATACTCAGTGATTTCTAAGCAAGCTTGGTCTGTGTAAAAATTTCCAGGACAGTTAAAGTCACATGGAGAGACACTGTCTCAAACAAACAAATAGAAAGCACTTAGAGGCTCACTGGAAATTCCTCCATAGAGTTAAAACATTCACTCCAATTCTGTACTTCTCAATCACAAACTGAAATGATCCCTTGCAAATTACAAGGGCAATAAGTCCTAGGGAGAAATGCATTTTCATTAAGTTACTGACTGACAGATCAAAGAGTTCTCAAAGACATTAGGTAAATAAATGCTTATCCAAAAAATAAAATAAAATAAAAATGATGTAGCATATGAAAATGTGTTAGCAAATTAAGTCACCGGTTGCTTTTAAAGAGGTCCTTGATCAATTCTCAGCATTCAGTAGAGGATACAAACTATCCCTATCATCAGGTCAAGAGAATCCAATGCTCTCTTCAGACTTCAGTAAACACCAGGCAGACAAGGAATAGCTACTCACAATCATCTGTAACTCCAGTCCTAGGAGATCTGACTCTTGATGGGCATTAGGTACTGTACACCAGCATGTAATTAAGTAAACATTTATATGTAGCAAAATTATTATTCTAATAAAACAAAATGAATAAAAGGGTGAAGATGTACTTCAGTTGGTAGCATTCTTGCCTAGTTTAGATACACTAATCCTTCGATTCAATTCCTGTTCCATAAAGAGGACAAGGATTAGGGTGCCTGTAATCTTAAAACTTGAGGGGTTGAAGTAATAAGATCAGAAGTTGAATGCCATTCTTGGGGACATAAGTTTGAGGGCATCTTGGGCTATATGTCACACGGACATAAGGAACAAGAACACAGGCATCACACAAGACTGTCCAAGGAGAGAGAAGAGAAAAGCACATGGTTCACAAGCCCACAAATCTGGAACAGGTATGGATTTCATTCATGGTCAACTGAAATAGCAACGTGGGTGTGGGAACTGAACTCTGACTTCTGCAAATTTCATATGCATTTCCACCTGAACATTCTTTCCAGCCCATATAAATTGTCTACGTACAAAGTGGCTTCAGTTTCTGATCGTTATTATCAGAAGTCTTCTTGGCGGAAGAAGACTTCTAGAATGTCTCAGCAACTTCTATAACTAAAGGATACAGAAATTTACTGTCCACAAGCAACATCTTTACGATTAATAACAGTTCTTGCTTGTTAACTTACAACCATCAGATCCCTATATAATTATGTATGGCTCTGAAAATAAAATATGGGGGTTTAGGCTAAAGATTGCAAGCTACAGAACAGAGGTCTTTGTGGAATAGTCACGGAGACCTGACACCCCTGATCTCTCCAAATGGAAGTGGAAGCAAGAGAAGCAGGACTTAAAAGCCAGTTTGTGTCCCACAAGGTTCTATCTCAAAAAAGAAAGAAAAACAAACTAACTGATAAAACAAAGTCTCTCTAAGGTGACACACAAAGGTCACAACTATTAAAAGGAGCTCTAGAAAAATCAGAAGTAAGTTGTGTGACATAAAACACTCCATTATCATTGCAAGGCTGATCTGGTTAATAACACCTATAAGTGTGTGGGGCATTTCAATCTCATCACAACTTTTAAGTCTAACCTAAAACCACAGTGTATTCTTTTCTCCTATCTCGACAACTAAAATGTATTATTGTGTGTATGTGTGTGAGGGCAGGCACAAGATTGCCAAAGTGAGAGTTTAAAGATCAGAGGACAAAGTTCAGGAGTTGGTTTCTCCCCCTACCATGGGTTCCTAGGATAAACTCAAGTCGTCAGGCTTACATACCAAGTACTTTTCCTACTGAGCCACCTCACCAGCATTATCTTGTCCAATTCTAACCCATAGATGATCTCACTTCTATATTTAAACATGGACTCTATGTTTTATGACCCTTTTTGACACAAAAACAATCTCTTTGTAGCTCTGGTGGGCCTGGGACTCACTCTTTGCCAAGTATAGTCTTGAGCTTCCTTTATCTGCCTCCAAAACAGTAGCATAAAATGTATTGATTCAATGTACTAATTAAGTCAAATTACAAAACAGAGATATATGGCCAAAATAAAATGAAAGTGACAAATTCATTTTAAAATCTTTTTTTAGCCAATGAAAAGGATAACCACGTGACAAGTGTCACCACGGTCTCCTACTGACCTAGGAAGACTTTGCATTTTATTTCCCAGCAACACACTGTAGAATTTGCACAGCACGGTCCGTGGTGAGATCTTGGTCCCATAATGACCCACGTGTTCTGTTGGTTTGGAGCTTTGTCTCATTCTATGCTTTGGTCTGGCCTAAAGCCAGTGATGATGCTTCTGCCTCAGCTAATGAAGTGCTGGAATCACAACTGTGTGTCACTAAGACTGTTTCAAAAAATTCTGTATAAAAGATGAGGAAGTCACAGGCTATTTGCATATCATGTGTGAAATGCTTCAGTTTGATCCATAGCCCACAAGAGAAAAATATGGCCTCATTGTTCATCCAATATTTATATAAGCACATAAAATGCATGTGAGGCTCTTCAAACCAAAATTAATTAAAAAGAGATGGGAAGAACACCTCATATTCATCAAAGAAAAAGTCTGCTATAATGATGCTTCAATTTCTAACATCTATTCCCCAAGCATAAGGGCACCCTCATCTGTAAAAGAAGCACTACTGCAGGTTAATTTGAATATTGACCACCATAGTGGTAATGGGAGATCCTGAAAGCCCCTCTCAACCATAAACAGGCCACCCAGACCAAAGCTAAATGGAGAAATACTGAAGCTACCAGATGTTATAAACTGAATGGACCTCAGTGATATTTACAGAACATTTCACCCAAACACAGCTTCATCTTAGCACTATAAAAAGGCTGAGTCGATGAAGAAAGTGTCATTCTGGCTGTAAAACTCAGCACATGTTCAGCACCGCCAACACTAAAAACAAAGCTCTAATGCCATTGTTATAGGAAAGTCTCTAAATGTACAACCTTATGTTAGCTCGGAGCTCCTCCAGCTAACTGCACGTGTTAACTGACCTCAGACTGCCTTAAAAGAGGGATCATAAACACGCACTGTAGCTTCAGACCATCTAATAAACACTGTGTTATCTTAAATTCATATCCAAGAAGTCTTCTCTGGTGAATACCTACAACATTCTGGAAATCATCGAGTTCCTGAGACCAGACTCGAAACATCAGAAGGTCTCAGAATCCCTTGGAGAGAGGAGTACAGTGGTGAAGGGATTACTATAGAGTGAATAACCTATAGTCCAGGTCCCCAGGATTCTACTGTTATGAAGAGACATCATGACCACAGCAACTTTTATAAAGGAAAACACTGAATTTTAGCTGACTTACAGTTAAGAGCTTTAGTCCACTGTCATCATGGCAAGAAGCATGGAAGCATTCAGGCAGACACAGTGCTGGAGAAACAGCTGCAGGAGACTGAGCCATACAGGTCTCAAAGTCCATCTCCACAGTGACTCACTTCCTCCAACGAGGCCACATCTACTCCAGCAAGGACACACCTAATAGTGCCGCTCCCTATGGGTCAACATGGAAACACATCAGTCTACAGGGACCATTTCTATTCAAACACAGCAGCAATCCTTTTGATCTGAAGCCTATTACTTCAGAAGGGTCTGATACCACCACCCCAATGGAAGCAAATTAGAAACTTGCCTATCCACCTCCAGAGGATAAGTCTGGCTGATGTGCCTTCTGCTTAGGCACATACCAGAGACTAAACACAGATAATGATACAGTGTCCAGGAACAAAGGGACACATCACTAGATCCTATTGTCTGTTCAGGTACGGATATGTGATGGATGCCGGATGCCGGTGTTTTACCTGTACTTGTGCCTCTCTGACTGCATGCACCTCTATGTCTATCAGTTTTGTTTCCCTGTATGGACCAGTGGCTTTCTTTGGTGTGGAACCCTCCTCCACCAGGTTAAAGACATGTGCTCCCTCATTTTGAGAATCCAAGTCCTTTTGGCTCTGCAAAGGCACCCAGAGGAGACCACAACAACAGCAACACCTCTCTACCTGCCCTACTCTAGGATGCAGAGAAGCACTTGCTTGTTTTGCTGCTTGACTCCTGCTCACAATTAGTGTTGGTCCACATGTGGGGGTGGGGATGCCTGGACCTCTACTACAGACCCCATCTCTCCAGTAATCTAAGTGGAATATACACAAGGTGGTGGCAGATAGCTCCCCAAGGGGAGCATTCCCTCCACTGTGTGTCTGCTGTAAGCAGTCTCAGGAAAGGAGAAAAGTTCTCCTGGTCTGAAAACCAAAAGCAATGGAGGAAGCGCCACTACTTTCTCTTTCATACTTTATGTCTCTTTTTCAAGCAGAAATCTGTAAAACTTACCATTCCCTGAAAATAGGAAAATCACTGCTCCTGGGCTGGGCCAGGGAGCTGCTGCCAGAAAGAACACATACTGTTTCTCTCCAACATTGACTAAGGATACTTTAAGCAATTTCACTATGGAATTTTTAGAAAGATTAAAGACAGCTGCTTGCAGATAGTCATGGGAGTATACAGCAGGTGACAACAGTGTTTGATATGTAATTCCCTGATGGGGAGTCCCACTGGGCAAAGCTGTGAAGTCATTGACTGTTAATGACCAGTTGTTCTCTACCTGTAACTTTCGGGTGCCACTGTTGCCACTGTTAGGCCTCCCTAGGAAGAATGGCTGTGTTTTTTACATCTTTGGGCACACTTAATTGTGGATAGTCAAGAAAGGTGATCTCTGTTTAACCTATATGATTCCGATGTATAGAAATAATACCAGAATATTTTTCTTTACTGACACAGAAAAGTAACAGTATCAAAACAATATCAAAAACAACTAATTCTAGACTTCAGAACAAATTCAAACAGACTAAACTGCCCCTGCAGAAAATACACAGACTATTTTCCAGGTGTTGTTTATTGCTAAATCAAGGCCAGGCTGTTTTGAGACACTCTGCCCCCACCACCTACATCCCTGCCACAATATTTGACTTTCTCACATACCCTGACCACTCAAAATTCAATCTGCTACTGTTATTATTAAGTCCTGAATTTCAATGTCATTCTCTTACTGGGAAAAAGTTACATGCAAGGCCAAGCATTTACACTGGCCGGTCTCTGTGACCTTATTAGCCAGAGAAAACTGATAACTGTGTGACTTCATGTGTTATGAGAATGGATTGGGCCTTGAAAGTGTAAACTGTCCAGAGTTTGGCTAAGGAATGAAGTTATGCAGAATGTGAATTAAGTGGATTGTGCTGAGTGCGAGATGAACAAGAAGACACAGTAAGAGATCTGTGAATGAATGAGTTGTGAAAATAGAAAAATCCTGTAACTCTCTCCCCCTCGACCCCTTCCTAAGGTCCTGAAACTAGCCAAGGTCGAGATGGCTGCTTGGGACACACCCGGCAGCCTGAGCCTGATACTTCCTGAATTCCTGAGACCCACCTGGTGGCTCTGGGACCACATTCCTGATCTAGAAACCTAGGTGGGGTCACCCAGGAAAGCCCTACCATGAAAACTGTTAATTGTTTGCCGAGGCAGGAACTTTCTGAAGTTTGCACAATTGCTCTGCTCCAGGAAATGAATGTCTTCAGGTGGTCCTCCTGCCTGCATTCCTAAACTCTGTCCTAAGCTTACCTTTGGTCCCACCCTATTATCGCACCAAGCCCGCCCATACCCCCTCCCCTACCCAGAGTGGGGTATAAGAATTCTGCCCCCAAAATATTCGGGGCCCTAGGCTTTTCTGCAGTGCCTGGAGCCCACAAATGTGTGTACCGGTATTCATATTCATTAAACTCTCTTTTTCTTTAATGTTAACAGTGGTCATTAGCCGTGGTCTTGGGGTGTCTTGGGGTGCCCTAGGGGCACCCGCCTATTACAGAGTGATGAGCAAAGGTGAGTGAATCATGGAGAAGCAGCATATGTGTATGAATGAGTGTGTGAGAGATATAGGTGTGTAAAGAGCTGTGTAAATGAGATGAATATCTATGGCTGTGTGGGGAGTTATAACTGTGGAGGAAGGGAAGATAAAAGTGTATATAAGGAGATGTAGAAGAGAACGTATGTGAAAGAAAGATGTGTAGGCATGTGAAAATAGATGTAACTGTGTATAGAGATGCATGGCTGTATGTATATAAAAAAGGATATTTGGTTGTCTGTATAGAATGCATCAGTGTGGAGATAATGTAGGAAGGTGGAGACAGAAAGAGGCAGAAACTGTTTTTAAGAAGAAGTAAAAGAGGAAGTTAGCACCAGAAAATATTTCCTTATTTTACCAGTCAGATAAAGATGTTTCTTATCCCTTGATACTCTGAGGCATTCCTTTTATTACTCTGGAGGTGATTACTCTGGACTGTGGAGCTGGCCTCCCGCAGTCCAAATTAACTCCTAGAGAGAACTTCTGTCACCCAGTAAGCCAGGGTATTAGAAAAAGAAATGTTATAGAAGCTTAAAATACTTCAAAGGTACATGTCGTTAACCCTAAAGGCATGCTCCCTGAGCTCTGATGTCAAGCCCATTTAAAGCAAGGTTCCCACGTCCACCTCTTGTTGTAGAGAGTTCGCGGGTCCGGGGCAGCCAGAGATCTGGGACCCACAGCTGCCGGGACTGCTTATCCGCCCGCCGCTGGGGTCCCCAGAAACAACTCAGACGCTTTATTTATTTTAGGCTGTTTGGCCTATGGCTCAGGCACATTGTTAGCTAGCTCTTATATCTTAAATCAACCCATTTCTATTAATCCGCGGGCCACGTGGCCCCGGCCCGTAGCTCACCCGTGTTCCTTACATGTCGTCCCTTGGGCGGCTTCCGCGCGGTCTGCTTGACTCCACCCTGCTTCTCCCACCTAAGCTCTGACTCTCCTCCCACCTATTCTAAGGTACCTGCCATGGCCCAAACCAGCTCCTTTATTTAAAGATACAGCACACACAAATGCATTCCCACAACCTCTCTCTCTCCCATTTCTCTCTTCATTCCCTTTTTTCTTCCCTTCTCTTTCTCTTTTTCTTGCCTTCTCTGCTATTATAATCAGAACCATATTTATCATTCATAAAGCTCTTTACTACATAGAAACAGTGTTAAAGAGTCTCCTGCTATCCTGCCTTCGGTCTCATTCCCGTGCTCCATGTGCATCCATAGAAATCTGCCGCCAGATAACTGGGTATATGTGAACCATACTAAAATACACAAAGTCATACATAAGTAGGTCCCGATTGCTGGAGGTATTAAGAAAATAAGTTGCTGGTACTATTTCAGAAAAAAAAAAAAAAGGAGAGGGACAGGCCCTACTGCATAAACTAAACGCTGCCTTCGCCCTCCCTGATGATGGGACACAGATTTACAAATACCTAGCACAATTTTGGTATCTTACCCTCTCTCAGAAGAATATGTCCTAGCTGAAAGTTCTGCATCCAACCAAAAGATGAACATTAAATGGCCATAGAAACAAAAACAGAACTGAAAATTCATATTGCCTGGCTTGACCAGACAGACAAGCATCATGGTACTCATGTCAGTTATCCTGGAATATCCTGGAATACACCTCTCTTGCCTATAAAAAAACCTGAGATCTCTAATTCTCACAAGCCTGAGACTCCTCCAGAGAAACAGGTATACACTTTCTTGGACCTGAAAGATTCATTCTTCAACCTCCCATGGCAGAGGTGAATCAACCCATCGTTGCTTTTAAGTGAAAAGACCCAATGGGAAGTTACAGTGGACAGCATATCTTGACCAGATTGCCCCGGGTGTTAAAGACACTCAAAGCAGAGTGCTTGCTTTTCCTTAGGGGTTTCCCTAGGAAAACAGAGGATAAGGGACCACTGAGGGACTGCTGCAAGATTTTACAGATCTTGGACTACAAAATGTTGGCCAAGGAAGCCTAACACCGCAGAAGCTTACCTATCTTGGCTACCACACAAGCAAAGGCAAAAGAAGCCTGTCTCACAGGGAGACTGAGGGCATCCCTCAGAAGCAAATAACAAAGACTAAGAAACAGGTTCAGGAGTCCTTAGGAGCAGCTGGACGCTGCGGCAAAGCATCTGTACATCAGTATAAAGGTGGGTTCTGAGCCCATAAGTCATTTAAGGCTTTAAAAACAGTTCTGCATCAACCATAGAATTTCCAGATATCTCAAAATGATTTCATTTCTTTGTCCATGAAACAAACAACCAAAGGAATTTTAACCCAAATTTAGGAGCCATGAAAATGATCTGGAACATATCAGCCCAAATGACTGGACTCTACAGCTTGAGGCTGACTTACCTGCCTAAGAGAAATGCAGTTACTATTACTTTTGAAGAACCAGAAAAGCGCCTCCATTTTTGAGCAAATGTTTCTTGACCCCAGTTTGAGACAGGCTTGCTTGCCTGAGTTCTGCTGTGACCAAAGTACAAATAGGAGATGGCCTAGGGGCTGTCTGATAGCAGCTAATTAACCAATGCCCCCAATACAGGAGACAGCCTGGGGCCATTTAATAGCCACAGAATGTCCCAACCCAAGAGATAGTCTAGGGAGGAGTGTTTGATAAACAGCTGGCTAAGATAACAGAGGAAATCTAAAAAGTTCCCCAGAACTAGCTAATCAGAATTGTATCCATACTAAGATGCCTAATTGATGCATAACCTTGTGGATTTTGCCTTTAAAAACCCGACTTGCAGAGGAGCGGGTATGTCCTCCAGCTACTGCCAGCTGGTAAATTGGACAGACGTCCTTGTCGTGACTTGCAATTTTCAATAATCCTTGCTTTTGTATTTCAGAGAGTTTGTGCTTCTGGTGGTCTCTTTGGGGGTCTTGTGACCAGGGCACAACATTTTGGGGCTCGTCCAGGATCCTCATAGACCCCCCCAAGACCCCAAACCCAGAAGATTTACACCGGCCGACTGGATAAGTTTACCCTGACTATTTGTTCTTTCTGATTTCTTGTTCCTCTCTTACTATCTGAAAGGTTGCTGGCAGTGTCTGTATCTGAATCTGCAAGGTTTTGGGTTTCACTTTGGTGGACGTGCCTGTAAAGCATACCCAAGGTGAGAGGGAGACATCCCTACTCCTGGGCAGAGGTCTCGAGTTTGAGACCCCACTGTTGGGGGTCCAAGAGGGTCCCCATCTGAACACTGAGGACATGGAGACCCTACTGGGCCAACTCTGCTCTGTCTGTATGTTTTTTTAGCATTATCGGGTTATCTAGGCTTCCTACCTGGATCTCTGATTGCCCAGGCCTCTGAACCGAATACTCTTTTACTCTGTTATGGGCTCTTGCTCTTTCGTTTTGTCTGAAGTGTGTTTCTGTTTGTCCCTTGTTTGTTCAGCAGGGCACTGGGCCTGTGCACAGCGATTGCCTCGTCTTTATGTGTGAGTTTTAAAGCATGAGCCAAGCTAATAGTCATCTTACTCCCTTAAAAACATTCCTAAATATGAATGCGTAAATACATAAACAACATGGCCACAGTATGTGTGTTTATGTTTGGACTTGTCTGTGTTTTGTGACTCTAGATAAAAACTTTACATGGCCAGCAGAAGAGATTCTCAGGTTGCTCCTGCCTGTACTGTATATGTCACAAATTATCTGTTTTCTGTGTTTTGTTGCAAGGAGGCAAGCACCTCTAAAAAAAAATAAAAATATAGACTGCCTCCCCCCAAACCCCTCCCTTGCTCTCTGGCCCTGAGTGTAAGCAATGGCCTGCAGGGCTGTGACTGCTTTTACACTTGGTGTGCAGAGGAGCAAAAAGGTAGGATAGCACACTGAGCTAGTAGTGTCAATACAGCAAGATATTACTTGCCCATCTGGTTCTGGTTCTGATTAAAAAGTTTTGTCTATGTTGTCTGTTTCTCAAGAAAGTTATATATGCTTGTTTTGTTATAAAGTTTTGTGCTTTCTGATGTGTTCCTAATTTTTGTTAAAAGCATAAAGCTGAAACAGAAATGGTTTAGATATTTTTTGTTATCTCTGTTGCCAATAGCAGCCGGTCACCACCACAGCTGCTGTGACTGCACTTGGTCAGCAGTCAGAACTTACCAAGAGTTCAAATGTTTTTTAATGTAGATAATGCTGACGCAGTGATAAAAATTATTAAATATAGTTAAAATCTGTTAAAATTAAAACTAGTAACACTGTAAATTGATAATCAAAAATATATTCATAAATAAATTTAAAACTATAATATTCCATTTTGGATTGCATTTTTAGTCAGCCTCATGGCTGGGCTGTCATCATCTTTGGTCAGTCACATGTCTGGCAACCATCTTAGCTTAGGTTAATAATAGCCTTTTGTCCCCAAGTGGCTTGCCTTCCACATCTGCTGGAGGGTGGGGCTCCCATGGCCTGCCCTGGGGGCTGGAGGGTGGGGCTCCCATGACCTGCCCAGGGTGCTGGAGGGTGGGGCTCCCACGGCCTGCCCTGAGGGTTAATCACCAAACCTGACCAAGGTTTGATTCCAAAGGCAGAGAGTCACTGCTTGTTGCCAAGCCAAAGCAACTGCTGCCTTGATCATTCAGATCCAATAAGTTATAAATATTTATAAATATTTGTCATCTCTTAGAGGTTGGTTACAGATTATTAATAATTAAGATTAAAAAAAAAACTCTACTGCTAGTTCCAGGCACTTCATGTTGGTAGTGTGTTGCTATGGTAATGCATGTTTCTGTTCTTGCTTAAAATATTATAGCCGTACAATAATCTCCTAGACTACTGAAAGAAACCACAAGAAAAACAAAAAAGTTTCTGTGTTATTCAAAAAAAGCAAAAGACTAAAATAATAATAAAAGTATTGTCTAAAATAAAGATGCCTAAAAAAAAATCAGAGACAGACTAAAAATATATAAAATATTAACCAATGAGATTTATAGTGGGCACAGGCAGAGAATTCTGTCCTGCTGATACCAGATGGGCTCAAGTCCACCAAGAAAACCTGAGTACAAGGGGCCATGGGCACAAAATCTTATTCATAGACTACCCAAAGAACAGTGGACTTAGAAATGAGACAGGTAACCCATCCATTCCTATTTATTCCAGAGTGCCCCTATCTACTATTGGGCTGGGACCTTTGGTCAAAAATAAAAGCCCAGGTCCATTTCTCAGGCAAAGGGGCTCAGTTATTACATCAAAATAAAAAACCAGTACAGGTGTTGATGACAGCTATCCTGTCTGAGAAATATAGACTCCATCAGAAGCCGGTAGCCCCTGAGCCAGAAATTGAAAAGTAGTTTCAGCATTTCTCCCAGTATGGGCTGAGATTGGGGGCATGAGACTAACAAAAATCAGATGCCCAATATATGTAGACACAGACCCAGTCAAAGTTTAACAGTACCCCATGTCTCAAAAAAAAAAAAAAAACCTCCACATATAAAAGGTATTAACCCTTAGAGTGCTGAAGCTGGTTCAGTCCACCTAGAACACTCCTCTGTTACTGGTCAAAGGTAAATAAAAAGATAATAAACATACACCCTACTGTGTCAAACCCTATACCCTACTGAGTGCATTGCCTTCAGATTGGCCATGGTATTCAGTCATGGATCTGACTAAGCCTCTATATGAGACCACCCAAAAACACACAGGCAGAGGGTGTTTGATGCCCTGCAGCAGAAACTCTTAGAGGCTCCAGCCCTTAGACTGCCTGACATAAACAAACCCTTTTACCTGTTTATAAATACAAATTAAAAAAATAATAATTAAAAAAAACACTCACTCAGACCATAGGGCCCTGAAAGAGACCTGTGGTATATCTATCCAAGAAGTAAGATCCCATGGCTGCAGGGTGGCCCCCCTGCCTGCATATCATAGCTGCAGTAGCAATGCTGGTCAAGGATGATGACAAAGTAACTCTGGGGCAAAACTTAACCATTGCCACCCCACATGCCCTGGAGGCAGTCCTTAAACAGCCACCAGACCACTGGCTGAGCAATGCCAGGATGATTCATTTTCAAGCCTTATTTCTCAACCCCATCAGAATAACATTCCAGGTGCTCAGGACTCTTAACCCAGCCACACTGTTGCTAGACTCTGAGTTCAAGGCACCACTCGGAGATACTGGCTAAAGCCCACTGCATCTGCCTGGACCTGCTAGATTCACCATTGCCAGACGTGGAGGAAACAACAGTTACGCGTGTAATGTATGCAGGGACAGCAGTAACCACCAGCATGTCAGATGTTTGCTTAAAAAATGTCTCCCCCCACTCAAGGTCTATTCAGGCTTAAGAATGTGTGTCTAGACTCCTTTTCTTAACTAAATTTATTAACATTAAGATATCTAGATAAACTAAGTTATATAAAAGTTTTTAATTTTGATGCTAAAAAAGTTTTAATTCAATAATTATTTTTAGGGCTAAACCTGATATAAATAAATTATAAAGTCCCAGTCTTATGAAAGCTGCTAACATATTAAAGGCTATTAAGAGACACAAGTAGTCAGTCATCTTTAAATAGTCAAAGCCTTTTAATTGTAGCCATGCTAAATACTGATGTAATTAATTACAGAGTTGAGCTTCATTTAGTTCCATGTATATATTTTCAAAGTTGAGCTTCCAACAAATAACTAAAAATAAAGTTTTTCTATTCAGATATGCCTGGGCAGCCCTCATACTTCAGAGATCTGCAGAATATGGCATTTAAAATATTTATTTAAAAACTTATTATACCAGACAGAGACTCTCAGATCGTAACAGTAACCCAAGGTCTCCAAAGAAGATTATGAGGCTCCAAGACATTTCCATCTAGATTGTGGCAGTGCTGATCTGGGCAAGAAGTCATAGTATAACGCCTACCTGCTGCCAAGACCGGGCCTAAGCTCTGGACAAACTATAAGACATCAGAAAGCTGATTGCACCCTTTTGCCTAGACAAAGTAAGGTCAGTCTTCTCCTATGTGTCCCTCTACCGTGAAAAAAAAACAAAAACAAAACAAAACAACAACAACAAAAAAACTCCCACCTTATTGGCAGAGCAGCTAAAGACTGATGCTGTTCAGATACTTCTGCCTCCAACTATGTGAAGACCTAGGTATGGCTAACTGTGTATAGACTGGTCTCTGTTGTTTTTAATAGATTCGGAAGCTGCTCAGTCTGCACTCAGATATAATTTATCCTTCTCAGATCTCTGCAAGTATTGATGGCTAGGCTAGCTATAACTTTGTCAGCTTGTCAGCATCAGATAGTCAGATCCTTCTGCAAGGTGATAGCCAGCTTGCCCTCATTATTTATATATACATAGCCTTGCTTTTTCTAAATTAGTAATACTAATATGACTTAAAACTCTTATGTCTTTTAATAATATTTATAAGCTTCAGAGAATCATAAAATTTAGATCCACTTCAGAGAGGTCAAAAAGATTCTAGATAAGTACAGCCTAAGTTTTTCCCCTGTTTGTTCCTAAAGATGATACTTTTCTGGTCTGGGGACTCCTGCTCTTCCCAATTACTAAGACTGGGCCCAAAATTTACAAATAGGTGCATAAATTCTAACTTTTGTTCTTAGTTCTAACGTGTCTCAACAGATTTCCACTTGGCTGGCATACACAACTTGCTCCAAAATAATACGAGCTCTAAACTTGCTCAAAGCTCATGTAGACCAGCCCAAACAACAAATTGCTTCCTGTCTCCACAACTAGGTCAGACAACTACATGTTTCTGACAGCTGACCCCTTGCCCAGCCTTTTACTAGCCTTACAGCCTTTTTGGGCCCTGACAAGCCCCCACCCCCACCCCCAGTGTCAGCTTAAAGCAGTTATTAAAAAAAAAAAAAAGTGTTGCCCCTGTTCCAGGCCTGTAACAAGTCAGAAATCTGTCTGATCACAGCCTGGGCCATATTCAACTTTATAAAATGGGACCAGACAATATCTTGTGTCTGGAGACTGAGAAAACGAAATACCTGAATGACAACAGTTGACTTCCACAGTTCAATCTGTGTGGTAAGATGTATGGATAAACTCAAGTGTCTCTGGTTGTGGCCATGGAATTCTTTCCTGTTTCTTGGTTGTGTCTGTGTCACAGAAACCTATCATTCTATATTCACGGTAACCTAATGAAATGTTTTGCTAAGGGTGGGCTAACTGTGAGTAGGAAGCCTCTTTGTGGTCGCTGCCATCTGGCTATTACATCAGTATATACTAGGGCAGTACAGAGTTGGAGTTACTGAGTCAGAAAAAGTCCAACAGACAGTCTAACAATTAAATAATCCCAGCACTTAGGATGCAGGCACAGGTGAAGCTCTGTGAGTTTATTCAATCAACATATGACTGAATAAAACAGGACACACAGTGACATTCTATGACTTCAAATGCAACTGCAATGCACTTAGGAGTCAGAGGCAGGGGGAACTCTGCCAGTCTGGTGTGCAGAGCTAGTTCCAGGACAGTTAGGACCACACAGAGGGACTATGTCGCAAAAAGCAACAAATGACTGTAGCTTCTGGGGAAAAATGAAGAAATCAAAGTAACATAAGAGCAAATTTAGAAATAAAATCATAATGGAAATAGATTTTAACAAGTGAGGTTGGAGAACCAATAAATCTGACAGGAGTGACTGAGTCACTGTGACCTATTCATGCAGATGTGTTAATGACACAGATTTTACACCGAATTAGCTGCAGATGGCATTACATCTGAGTGTTAACTTCTAAGAGACACCAGAGAAAGTAGGGCTACTTGAGTTTGCAAATCTGCCTTTCATGAGGCCATAAAAGCTATTCATGGGCCTCTGAAGAGTGAGGTCAAATACATTTCCACAGCAGATCTCCTGCTCCCTGGCACTTCCCAGGCCCAGCCTGTGGAGTTGCATCATGCAGAAACTACAGGTTCCTGCACAGCCCCACGAGTGACAGTAACAAACCCTACCATGGTGAAGATGAAAGCAGAGCATGAGCCCTACAGGGCCACTTCAGCAACAAGGATATTCCACACAAGTGGTCTGGCTCCTCATGCTCAGATCTCTCACAATGCTGACAGTCTGGCTTCTGGTTCCAACAGCCCTGGGAGGGCCCCACATTGGCTCCCATGGCTCCTTCCTGTGTGGGGAATGAAGCCCCTTGCTTAAGATGGTGTGCTTTCCCAGCTGGCCCCACTCTCCTCCTGCCAGCAGGTCATAGCACACAGTACAGGAAACAGGAAAGGCTCCCTCATCTCCAAAGCCCCAAGCCTGCAGCATGGCAGACTGGAAGTTCTTGTCCCCTCTGTCTGGAAGTACATCTGGGAGTTCTCATTGGTTTGGGGTCCCTGAGGGGACTTAATTATGTGAAGAGACACACCACAATGCATTTCAGCCCTGGCTTCCACCCCAGTCACAGAACTATGAATGTGCAGTGATTATAATTGAAACAGAACTTGTGTCTTGACTGCAAAGATGCTCATGAACTATTCCTGCATTCAGAAGGCACTTCTTAGTCTGGGCAAAGGGTCTCTAGCATATGATAATAGTTACTTAGTGTGCAGCAGAATGTTCTTCCTGCCTAAAAACCAAAAGCATGCCTAGTCCATCCAGGAAAATTTAAACCACTTGAATAATATTCACCAAGCATCTACAATTAAAAACAAAACAAAACAAAAAAACCACACTTAGTTTGTTCACACCTTTCACTGCACATTGATAATCAAGACGCTAACATTTTCCAGCCTTCTGTGGTGGTACTGCCATATATCCCAGCATCCTGGAAGCAGGATATGAAGTTTAAACCTGGTCAAGAGAGAGTTTGAGGACAGCCAGGGCTATACAAACAAGCCTTGTCTCATAGAAACAAACAAAAAATTAAAAAGATTTGGTCTGTGACATTAGACACCAACAAGGAGAGTCCCCAAGGAGAGGTGACCAGGCTGAAGACCGTGGAGGGAGTGCTTAAGATAGAGTGTTTAGAACTAGTATGTATTGCACAAGCTGACGACTCTTGCTAAGCAGGTGGAGAATGGGACAGTCAGCGGAAAGATAATTTAATAATGTTGGCAAGAACACAGGATACCTCAGAATGAGCTCACGGTGACCATGAGACATAACCACAGCCTCTCAGGCTGAAAAGCCCAATTCCCTTGATTCCTTCAAGAGGGTAGCTTAAGCATGGGTCCAGACCTTACTATGTCTGCCCTTGGCTAAAGGTGCAGAATTCCTTTTCTCTTGGTGCTTGCATCAGGGTCTCTAAGAAAGCCTTGGACTCACCTAGCTCCCAAAGAGCCCATCTCTAATGTCAACAAACAAAAGCACATGAAATTGGAAACAAAAGGATTAGTTCACTGGAAGGAAGGACACAGAAACCAAAACTAATAGAGACTGATAATAAAATCCACATAACAGGGAATAAAAAATTATTGACACCAAAAGTTCACTTTCAAAAAAATCTTAATTGATGCACTTTAGCTATATTACTTTCAAAGAAGGCAAATTCAAATCACTAATTTCCCAAATGAATTTAGAGTGATGGTTCATGAAGTCCAAGAATCCCATTATATGGAAGGTTGAAGCATCACAAGTTTAAGGCCTGGCATGGCTACACAGAGTTAACAAAATTCTTGGGCAACTTAAACAGATCCTACATTCCAATAACTTTTTGTTTAAGCCTCAGTGGACAGACGCTTGGAAAGGCGTTATAATGAATACCCAGGCACTTTGTAAAGGCTTCAGTAAATAACTTGGCAAAGAGAAGAAAAACTGAAAAAGAAGTACAGAAGCAAAGAAATTTGTAACATAATGAACAAGAATCATAAGTACAAGGCCTGTCGAGTCAAACTTTGCAGGATGCAGGAAGGTCAGTCTCTGTGGTATGGCCATTGCCTCATGCCTGCTCAGGCAGTGCGTATACAGCATCTAGACTGACTCTGGTCTACTGCCATCCAGTCATTACTGATCAGTTTTGTGACAGGAATGGTTTATTGTGGGAACTTCTCACCTTTGAAAATCTGGGATCTCAAGAGTAGGCTGTTCACCCCCTCTACCCCATCCCCCAATTTGGACAGTGACTATCCCAGAGGCTAAGGTGCTGCATATCATGTATGAGTCTCTACAGGTCTGTTCTGGGCCTATAACACTTATTTATGCTACAGGGATCTCCATACAGGTGCCAGGCACACGACAACCACCACCCATGGCCAAATTCCTATGTGATTCTGTATAGCTATGGTCCATGTGCTACAAAGTTTGCCTTCCTGTATTCCACCCAACAGACTCCACTCCACAGTCCTAAGATTCACCAGCAGACACCATCATCCTGATGCAATGTCTAATGCCTTCATATTATAACCATTTAAAACACAAAACAAGTCACCATTTCCTGAGTGATGTGCAGATAAGACATTCAGGGACTGCCAGGCAGTATGTGTTATGTGAGATAATCAAGGTCTTTCCAATTTTAGGCTGTGGCAGCAAGAAGGTTCAGCCTCTTCCCATGTCAGAGACCTCACTCAGTGCGGCAGAGACTTCAGTGCATGCTTTGAGTGTGGCCAGTTCAGTCACTGATCTCTGGCTGATTTCCTAGGCTTGGCCATGGGCAGTTGGTGCTGCCAGGGCTGCTGTAACCTGCCATCATGCAAAGGGAGCCTAGGCTAGCCATAACGGTATCAGGGTGGTCCATCTCCTTCTTGTGGACACCAGTGCCATAATACTCAGTCCTGCAGGAGTTTTGGGGTTCTGCCTCTCTAGCCTCCATCGTTGGGGTGGAAAGCAAACAATTATATTTTCAGAGATATCCTTGTCACTCACTCACTTTTGGTCATTCCAACTTGCCCATACCCCTAATGGGAAGAGGTTTGCTAGCTAAAATAAGAGATTTCATTTCTTTAAGCCATCACATTTGCCTGAATCCAGACTCCCTAGCCGCTCCCTTGCTTCTCCTGCTATCTGCTCAGCCTGTCAGCACCAGACCCAGGTGCATTTCCCTAAAATTTCCCATCTCTAAGTTTCCATTCCAGCCTGCTTCTCAGAGTCCAGATGGTTAAAGAACACAAAAAGCTCTGAGGCATCTTGCCTTGCCCTCCCCAACAGACTAACTCTCCAGCCACAGCTTCTGGAGAATGGAAAATCCCAGGGGCCAATTTACCATCCAAAAAGAATTGACTGCCACCCACTGAGGACTAGAGAAAAGGAAGCAGGAGCCATTTTTAGAGCTAATACAGGTAAAACAGACTGTTTCCCCCCACCCCATGACCAAAGGAAATGAATCAGAAGCCATTTTAACCTCAGCAATGGGTAAACAAAAACTGGAGACATTTTAACCTCTTCCCATCCCCAGACCTAGTAGAGATCCACAAACTTTATTGTGCAGCTGGAGTCCCCTACACTTTAAGGTTTATTTAAAGCATAGATACACACCCCAATTTCAAACCTTCTTTCTCTCCTTCTCCAGACCTCATAATAGCAGAGACCCTCACCATATGTGTCACTTCCCAAGGTTGTCTTAATAACTCAAGTTTTTTACTGAGCTCCAGAAAATCAAAATCCATCATCCCATGCCTTAAGTTCACCCGGACTGCAGGACTGGGCCACAAAACCCAGCAGACTGACCACCAGAAAATACAGCTCTTGGTCCATAAGGCAGCTTGAAGAGCCCAAAGAGATTCGTCAACCCTGTTCCATTTTCCCTTGCTCCCCCTACATAAACACGGCTTTCTTTTTATAATAAACAAAAAGGGTGATATGTTATGATTCACAGTACATAGCAGCCCTGTGGTAAACCAAACACAGCACCAGTAGAACACCTGGTATGGAGGGTACACCCCTAGGCGTGGCTAAGTAAATCTGCACTCTCTTAAAAGGAGCTGCCCACCATGTGAAATTCTCTCTTTTCTCCTCTCTCTCCCTTTTCCTTCTTTCTCTTTCTCTGCAACTCCCCTGACTAAATTTTCATGTGGCATCTGGCAGTGAGTGATCTATCTCTCATGCGTGAAACTAACACTGCACACTGCTAAAGTCATGCCAACTCTCTAAAGCTGCTTCAGAAAAACAACTCTATAAAACACAGGAAACAATCACTGTTTTCTTAGAGATAAAAGTGATTCTAGAAAACATCTATTCATTCTGAACTTTACCATAAATACAGTGAAAAACAACTATTTCATTCTAATGTTTTACCCTAAATACCATGATTCTACTAGACTTCCGCTACAAGGGACATCTCTTTCCTGGGAGGTAAAGCGATACTTCACCCCTTTCCCCAGCCCTGCCATGCTCCCAGACCTGTTTCTTTGACACCTGGGAACAGAAAGTAGTGAGTGGTAGAAAGAAATGCTTTTTATACTTTGATGTACATGTGTAGGTGCTTTGCCTGCATGAATGTCTGTATTCCATGTCTGCAAAGTGCCCTTGGAGATCAGAAGAGGCTTGAAAGATCCCCTAGGGCTGGAATTACAGCTAAAGGCCACCATGCCAGTGCTTGAAATTAAACTTTTAACTGCAGACCAATCTCTCTAGTCCAGGTAGAATTATGTTTTCAAAGCAGATTGCAATGAAAGGTTATGACCTAATTTTGACTCCAAAGTTGCTTCTGGGAATAAAAATGCAGTAAGAAGTGCCCGAATAAAGGGCTAGATAGATGATTTATTCTGTTCAGAGCACTGGCTGTTCTTTCAGGGAACCAAATTTCAATTCCTTGCATCCACACGTCATATCAAAACTGCCTGTAATTGCCATTCCATGGACCCTGACACCATCTTCTAGCTTCTTCAGGACACTGAGCAAATGTGGTTGCACATGTAAAGATAGGAAAAATATCCACAAATTGTATTGGGTATTGGGTTCACAGGGGTTCATGGAACAAATTGGGTCACTCTAAGATGAATTTTAGCCTGCACAGCTGCAGGAGACTCAGTTTCTGATTCACTGCCTCCTGTAGCTTTGCCAAAGACTCTTTTATTGTTATACTATTTATACTTTTTAGCAAGTCAATTTCCTCATACCAAACACCTCTTATATGAAGCCCCCAAAGAAACAAATGTCAAAGCAATTCCCAGTCACAGAATATCTCAGGTTGCTGAGTTCTCCCATAATATTTTGTATTGGATTTCAACCTTTAAAAATCTCTCAGATAAGATTTCCATACTTCAAACATAATGTCTCAGACACAAAAGGCAGAGCAAAGTCAGGTGCTAATATTCAGCAATCAAACCAGCTGCAGAACACTGCAGGATGTCCTGTAACATCTCCCCCTTTTTGTTTATGCAACAACTAACTATACTGAAGATTATGCAGCCTTACAGCAAATACTGACCTTTCTCTATTGCTTTGGTTTAGAATCTCATGTAAGTAAGCCAGAGTACATTTTAAAGCCAACAAGGTTACTACTCCTAGAAGAAGAGTAATACTTGCTAAAAGAAAAAGGGTCTATTAAAGAGCTTCACAAGGTTTGAAGGAGGCTCTTGTATCTGCAAGGCTTTCCATAACACACATTTCCATCATATCAGGTCACTTCATTTGAGAACAGTTAGAGTGAATCACCAAATGCATCAAACTTTTCCCAGTCATACTTTCTATTATCAAACATTAAAAGTATAATAAAATTTACACCTGAAAAAAATTAAAGGATGCAACATTCCAATCACCTCTTATCTGCTCCTTCAATATTTCTGATTTCCCAACAGTATAAAAGCCTGTTTCAAATTAACTCCTTCATGAACTATCTCACTATCTATTTTATTTTGTTGAGTACATATTTCTGTGGAATACTTATACTGGCTTTCAATAAACTCAGTAGTTTGCATTTTTTTATGACGTGCTGGACCAACTATTCCAGCTATTGCTGTCAATTCAACAATTCCAAAAGCTATTTAATAATCAATTTAACCACACAACATGCTCTCTTTAATATCTTTCAACAAGCTTCTGTATCAAGATCATACAGGTGAGCTTTGCCATGGTTTGCAAACTGCTGGCCTTGTTCTAAGGATTTATAAACTTTCAGAGGTTACGTTTAAAGACATACTAGAGTTAACACAGGTATGAAGGGTACAGTTCACAAGTGATGCTGTAACTATTAGGATACCATTGTACAGGCCCCTTCAATAGCAAGTAAGGTAATAATACACATGCTATAAAAGTAGCCCTTTTAAAAAACAAAGTATGTATATCATCCTTAATGTTTATCTTTCCTCCTAATGCATTCAGAGGGTAGAATGTACTTGCTAATTTACACATTACTCTGAACTGAGTTGCAAAATTGTAACAGAGATCTTGGCATTCCAACTTCATGCCATTGAATAGGTTCACTGACAGTAGAACTAATTTCTACAATCCCACTTGAAGAATATTTGTGCCATCTTAATTTTGAATAAGAATGTTTTGCTTGAGGGGAGCCTTAAGAATTCCCTCCAATCAATGATGTCTCCATGGGAGATATTAATTAGCACTTGAGGTTTCTCACTTATAGATTGTTGCCATCAGATTCCTTGATGGTAACTCACATTTCACAGAATAATCCATTTATGGAACTAGTAGAATTCCCCTGGCCTCTAAAACCAGATGCATGAAGCATATAAAACTTATTTTGATAATCTACGGTAGTACTGACTATAGATAGCCACACTTGAAAGGTTATATTTAGACAATGAAATCTATTTCCCATACAAATAGGAATTCTGTGTACTCCCACAGTGTAATTTTTAATTTCTCTCCCCTTTTCCATTGGCTGAGCAAGACTGTGGCTGTCCTAAGGACCAGGTAGCCAAGAAGATTTACTAACCACAGAGGGATATTTATATTTCCTGAACTTATAAATGGAGGATTAGGAACATAGGCCCAATATGTAGAGTTGGCCTATTACCTATATAGCTACCACAAATAGTATAACAATGAAGAGATTTGTAGCATTCAGAGGCTTTTGGATCATTTGAATTTTTGCCTCTCCTTTGTTAAAGAAATTTTAAGCTGTCCTCATGTAGGAGGGTCAGTTGTCTACTCGAAAGGCCTTCTGCATTTTCTTTTACCAGAGTCACATCACTCATCTCAGAGCTGAAACATTTGTGATACTTCTCTTGCTTAAGCCAGAATTTATCAGATTTTTTGGTATCCATAACTTCTTGTCTCCTGTAGAAACAGAGCATACTCTCAGCTCCATCTTAACATTTTCCCTGGATCCCATTTTAATGTTCAAACATCTTACGGGCTCAATTCAGCAGTCCCCCCCCCCCCCCAGGCCAATATCTTTCAGCAGCTGTTATTCCTGTTTCATTAGTGTTTAATAAATTTAATGTTATAAAGCAGTGTGCAGTCTCTCTCTCTCTCTCTCTCTCTGAGGTTCCTCATACTCCCCATCTCTTTTAGAGTGTGATTAGATCTCTTAACAACTGTTTGTCTTGTAGGATGAACTATGTGGTATCTTTGTAATATGTTGTACAATAAAAAAAATTGTTTTATCTTACTGGAAACATAAGCTGTGGCATTATTACATTTAATTTCTATTGGTATGCCCATTACAGCCATTGTTTATAATAAATGTATAGTATAAAATCAGCCTTTCAGAACATAAGGTAAATGTCCATTGAAATCCAGAGGGGATATCAATGGTGGATATACTTTAATTTTCCAAATTCGGTTAAAAGAAATACATCCATTTATCAAATTTCATTTAATTTTGTACCTTTAGGATTAGTTCCTGCTGATAAAGGAACCTGATTATATAAAAGTGGGAAATTTTTTAATAATTCCTTTAACTTGTTGCCAAGGAATGAAAATGAATACAGTAATAAGTAACAGATTGGGAAATCTGTTTATAAACCATTTCCAGTGGCTGATGTACAAAACAGTGACATAAGGTTGGGCTATTTAACATTTGAAAGGAAGTACTCTCATTGATATCCCTTTACAGCCTACTAAGAGTAGGCACTGTAAAGGCAATTTTTTTAATCTTGTTCTTGTAAAAAGATAGTGAAAAAAGTCTTGTAAATCAATAACTATATAAATAAATAACTAAATAAATAATATAAGGCAAATTAACAATAAAAAAAACCTTTAAGCTCTTGGCCAGCTGTGCTTGCTCAGGCTGCAGCAGTGAGGTCCCACCAGGCTTTGTAATTCAGATGCCCCCACTCTGTGCTAAGAGGCTGATCTCTGAAAGGGATGACAAGCAGAGCGCAGCCAGAGAGAGAGAGAGAGAGAGAGAGAGAGAGAGAGAGAGAGAGAGAGAGAGAGCGCGCATTGAATTTAAATTATCTTCAATTTCTGTTTTATTTATATCAGAAAAAAACCCATTTTTTCGTCCTATATTTCTACCAGAAAGAGGCTTTTTTTCTTTCCTTTATTTTTTTTTTAATTTTTACACCTTGATTTAATATTTTTTCCAGTTTCCATTAGGAAAAGTCATTTGCTTTTGATTAAACATTTCCCCTTCTCATCAAGAAATGTTCTTTTATTTTCTTCCCTTCACCTCTTCTCTGTTGGGAAGACGCCTTTTTATTTTCTTCTTTTCCATTTGTCTACTGAGAGGCGTTTTCTTTGATTTATCTTTTGTCTCAAGAGCTATTCTATTTCCATATTTAATATTTGCAAAATATATATAGCTACTGCCTTTATTTAACAACTATACATTTTGTTGTTCCTGAGATCAGAAGTTTAAATTACTCATGACCCTGCCAATCGTGAAGTCATCTTACCACGAGAATGCCCTTTGTTTAACTCCAGGTCTTAGAATATCCAGAATCTCCTTTTTTTCTTCAAGCCCCACACTGGGCACCAAATGTTGTCCGATGTTGAGTTCTTATGGGTCTGTGGAAAAAATGTGGTCACTCTAGGATGAATTTTTAGCCTCCATAGTTTCAGGGGAGTCAGCCTCTGGACCACTGACTCCTGTAGCTTTGTCAAGAGCTCTTTTATTGTTATACTAATTATATCTTTTACCAAGTCAGTTTCCATATACCAAAACCTCTTATCTGAAGTTCCCAAAGAGACAAATGCCAAAGCTTTTTCCAGTCACAGGAAATCTGTTTGTTCCTTCTACAGTCAGGCTTCACATGTTTTCAACCTTTAGAAAATCGTCAGATAACATATACACACTTCAAATACAAGGCATCACAGAAAAATATAGTAGTCACAAAAGACAGGCTCTAATACTCCAGAATCAAACCAGATGCATAACACTGCAAGCTCTCCCCACACAAATAAAAATAAATAAAATTTAAGATCTTAAGAAAACAAATATACTATCACTTCAGGATCCACTGTTAAAGGACACACATCCAAACTCACTGCATCACCTGCCTGATAAGGAATTCAAGCCAACCTGTTCTGGTATAAAAAAAAAAAAAAAAAAAAAAAAAAAAAAAAATCATCTTTCTGTAAGGTATATTGTGGGAATGTGTATATGAAGGTGTATTTGGATGTCTGTTGTATTAAGTTTCTGACCCAGCCTTTCCAGCCTAGCCCTAAGGTAGAAACAGACAGTTGCTTCTTTTAATTTTGTGATTGGCCTAGGGCCCAGGCATATAACTTGCTAACTCTTTACCCTTAAACTAACCCATGATTCTTATCAGGTTCAGCCATGTGGCTCAGTACCTTTTCTCAGAACAGCATAGTTGTCCTCTGTATCTGCTGCCTTGTCTGGCATCTCTGGGGTACCTCTGCTTTAGTTTTCCTGTTCCCAGAGTTTTCTTAGTCTGATAGACCCACCCATACTTCCTGTCTGCCTTCGACCAATCAGCATTTTTATTAAACCAGTTGGTGAGACAATTATTTGCAATGTAGCAAAATAATCCCACTACAGGTGTCAAAGACAAACATTGCTTAGGTTCTCCTTACAGGGTTTAAGTGTGCTTGGGGAACTGAATGCAGGTGCGTGTGCTTCATATGTCTATAAACACCAATGATCACTGAGCTATCTCATTGGCACAGTCTACCTAATGTAATGTACCTATTTTTTGTTTGTTGATTGGTTTTGTTGTTGAGACAGTACCACAGTGTTATTCTTGTTGGTCTGAAATTCACAATTAGAGCAGGATAACCCAGAATTCAGAGAAATATGCTTGTCTCTACCACCAGAGTACTGGGATTTAAAAAGAAAAAAACACTGTTATGAATGATTAACAATGAACCAACATTCTGATATTCTTAACCAGAAAGTGGCCACAAGTAAAACCTAAACTGTGAGAGTGGTGTCAAGATACTGGTACCCACTTTCTTGTTATATTAGAATCATGAAAAGCTATTTAAGGTTGAAATCTAGGTAGAGTTGTGTTTGTTAAACTATAGCCCTATAGGATTGATTGGGTGTTGAACAGTGTCAAAAGCAAAGTCAGACTCTGGGAAAATTGATTAAGACAGAACTTAATATACTTTTGACATGAGAAAAATAATCCATTGGTACTGAACATTGTCTGAAAATGTAGAAATGATAAATTAAATGAATTATGGACACTAAAGGGATGTGAGTGCCCAATAAAGTTGGCAAACTAAAAATGTGTAAAAAGGTTGTTAAAGGATGAGGTGTGCTGTGCTCAGACTTAGTCTTCCTACCCAGCTTCCTGATAGCTGGAAATTGTTTTATTCCGCAGGTCTCACATGGTAGAGAGGGGTAACTCCTACAAGTTGTTCCCTGGTATCCACACAGGGACAATGACATTAGAATGCCTCTTCCCATATAAAATAGCAAACAAACAATTGTCACTTAAAATCAAAACATACCTAGATTCTGATAAGGGAACTCACTCATGCTCTTGGACTTGTGAAGGATCTTGCCTCAGTTTACTTCGCCAGTGCTAGGAATGAATGTGTAATCCCAACTACCCCCGTCCCTACCTTACAATTCAGCTTGTGTGCTCCACAGTCCCTCACCCCAAACTGACACTTCAGCTTTTGTGCTCCACACTGCCCCACACCTACCTTACAATTTAGCCTGTTGATCATCTATCTCAGTAAATGAACCAAATTCTTGAGATACATGCTCAAGAAAACAGACATCCATTTCATCAGGAACATGAAGCTATTTTGGTGTTGGTGTTGGGTGGAACATCCTTATTAGACAGCACTGTTCTAGGTGTGTGTTTATATCATCATAGGTAGTGTAAATACTTTCATATAAAATACTCTTTAGATATATTTAGGATTCTGATAAATCAAATCTGTAGAGCATGGCAGAGTATTGTATGATGTAATATTTCTATATTAATTTTGAAGCTTCACAACTATATGTGATAACACAAAAGGACACTGAGCCTATTATTTTCATTTCATCAATACTAACTAGTATTTCAACCCATTTATTGACAAATTTATTCACTTATGAGAAAGAGTCATTTATATTAAGCTGGCCTCAAACTCCCCATGTAGTCAATCATAACCACTGATTTTTTGAATGTTTTGTTTGTTTTGCTGTTGTTTGTTGTATATTGTTTTACTTAAAGATAACTAGTCTTAGTGTAGCCCATGTTGGCCTATAATCTGCCATTCCCGTGTCTCAGTCTCCAAAGTGTTGAGTTTATAGATGTTTACCCAGTGTAAGCTACACGTAGGGCCAAATCAAGAGCTCTGTGCAATGCTAAGCCAACACAGACATACTAAGCTTTAATTTTTATAGAGTGTTGACTTTTATGTTGAGAAAATGAAAGACCTCTTTCTGAAGAAAGTACAGTCATCAAAATGTGTAAGTAAAGTGATTCTCTAGCTGAGGCAGGCTGCTAACAGAACCACTGATAGATACCCTATATTCTACAGTAGGAGAAGGGTCACCAAACCCATAGGTGATTACTGCTGTTTGGTCAGCATGAGAGGTATAGATATATAATGGACATTTTCATGAAGGTCTCTTCTGGGTCTGAACTCTTTACTTTGTAGGATCTAACTTTTTTCAGGTAGTGTCAGAAGTAGATTAAATTATAAACACACAGCCAGTGTCAAGAGAACTGATGGTGTGAGGGAGATCATATCTGGTGTCTGAAGTATATATAGAAAAACTGTGCTTCAGGGACTAAAGGTGTATCTTACTTGGTAGACTACTTGTCTAGCACACAAGAAACACTTGGTGCAATTCTTAGCACTACTTAACATAGGTGTGATGCTGCTGGTATATAAGCTCGGCAATAGACAGATGAAAGCAGCAGGAATGGAAGAAAACTGATACCCAGGAACAAATAACAAGTTCTAGGTCACCCTGGAAAACATTAGACCCACCAACCCATACATACCTAAGAGAAAAAAAGAGAGATGGGAACAGAGGGGCAGGAAAGAGAGAGGGGGAAGTGGGGCAGACAGACATAGGGACAAAGAGAGAGTGTGGCTAATCTTTTCCAAGTCCTGTTATCCACTGCATTATCACAACACATGGGTTTGGCTTTCATTGTTCAGTCTTTGTGACCAGGACGAGTCTACTGGTGAATCCAAGGTCAGGCCACCACAGTGACTCATCCCAGTAATCCCATCTCTCTTACCCTGAGGCAATAGGATTCTGATTACAAGGTTAGCTTAGGATACACAGCAAACATGTTTTAACAGTAAAATGGGTAGATGCAAGAGAACTTGAACTTAGGCATGAGCAAGAGAAGCCTCTTGGATGCCTTTGCTGCTGGTATGGATAACAGCTCTTGGGAGAAAAAGATACACAAAGCCCTTGAAGTGGACAGCTGACCCTTCTTCCTCATGGGGGACAGTTTAAGAGGCAATAGTTCCACTGGCCAAGGAACCTTTGAATACTACAACACTCTTCCTTGCTGTGCTGTCTGTGGTAACAGTACAGGTATTGGGGACTAATCATTCTTATTGTACTTATATTCCCAATTCTACAATTATCAAAAAGGGCAAATTGGGGAAATATGGATATTCCTTTTGTGGTCAATGAATCCTTTTTGCTACCCAGTCCTTATGATCACAGAGAACCTGCTAATAAGCATGAGAAGCAGGGTAAGGAGATTATAAATTATACTGTATTAGTACAAGCAATTTCTATCTGTATGAATAATAGAACTCAAAATGAAACTTCTAACCTAATTAAAATACTTAAAATGAACTTAGCAGCATATCCTAGTTCATTGTAACATATACCTCTTTTTCCTCTTAAAATGAGTACTTGCAAAGCTACCTGCTGCTGTTTGCCCAATTCAGATTCAGGCACCTGTCTCTGCCTTGCTTAATTTTTTTGCATGTGGTTTGTGTGTGGAAAGTGGTGTTTGAGTGTGGTCTGTGCCTAGTCCAGGGTCCAGAGGGGAGCCACTGCACTATGTGCATTCCTTCACAGAGTTCTAGGTTCCATCCTCAGTATGGCATAAAGCAGGCATAGCAACTCATGCCTGGTATCCCAGCACTTAGGAGGCAGAGATAGGAGACTGGAATTTGGAGTCATCCTCATCTACATAGAAGAATTTCATTTTCATATCACAGTACCAGACATGACCTTGAAATCTGGCTTCTTCATCCTTTCTATGGGTTGAAAGTAAGGCCTTGTGAACCTCACCTGGGTTGAAACTCCATCACTATTTTTCACCTATCCTGGTCTCGTTGATCTGTATATGGTGGACCTTTAGTGGAGCTTAGCCTGCTAGGCCTACCTAGGTCAGAGGGTCTCCCCCTCTTCCCATAAACCTTGGTGATAACATCTAAACATTTCTCTCTAGCTGGGTTATTTCCTAGCAGACTGTTTGTCCTGGGTTACATCAGACCCAATCTGTGAACCTACTTGGACTGCATATAACAAATAGCTTGTATAAGAAAAGCCTGGGATAGAGTAGAAATGCTGGGTATTATGTAATGAGCTAGGAGAATGACTCACAAAGTAAGGCACATTTACTGTGCAAAGCATGACTAGAGTTCAGCACTGTGTCCACTGAGTGGCTCTGGCCCAGATCCTGTGTCCTGTCTCCCTGTGATAGCTATTCCTCATTGTCTACTTGACTACATTTGAAATGAACTAAAGTGCAAACACAGAGGGCACAACTGTGAGGGTTTTTACTTGATATGAAGTAGAAAGATTCACTCATAATATGAATCTGTGAGGCTGGAACACATATGCCTTTAACCTGCATTCTGAAGCAGATGATGCATTGTTATTCCAAACACTTTCAGAAGACATAGCTCTCTGCCCTCTTTCCTTCACTTTTGTATCAACTCCCTTTTCCTCACTGCCATTGGAGCACACTCTTTCAGAGGGAACTAGCAAAGACATAGACACTGTGGACTGAACAACTTCTGGGTTCTTGGAATTTTCAATCACAACCATTAGTTGTACTGCTGCCTAAAAGTCTTTCCAATCAATCCTTTTACCATGTGTATGTATGTGTGTATACATACAAGCATGTATAATAATTATATAAGTTTTGTTACTCTGAAGAACTGAAACTAACACAGACTTGATATTAGATATCCACCAATGATTGAATATTTTAATAGACTATGCATATGGTGCTCAAACAGATCCTCTATTGGAAACTGCAAGACTTAAAACCAATCACAATACTAATGTTACTTTATAATCATTTGTCTCTCTTCAGACATCTACACAAAATAAATTTAATTTTTTCCATATCTTATATTCTTGTTCATTCTAATTTGCCAGGTACGTTAACATCTGCCAATGCCCAAGTGAAGGGACTGGCCTCTTCTTTGCCCATAGTTCCTTCTTTTCAGGCCACTCAAAAGTCTCAGCTTTTCAACAAACCACAAAATCATTACAGGTGCGATTCTCTTTACCGCATGAGCAAACTTGTCTTTGTTCTTCCTTTACTCTGTTGTCATCTGCAGACAGAATAATCCCCAGGGGTTAAAATCCAACACCATGTCATATTTCAGAATTTGACTATTCAAAGTATGTTCACCTAAAAGTTGATACCTATTCAAACATGACTCATGCTTCTGTTCACACAGGCGAAATGACCTCAAATACCATTAGTCATTTATTATATACCTTCCCTTTTTGGGATTATCACAATAAAAACTGATAATACCCCTTCTAATGCCACCAAACACTTTAGAGAAAATTTCACTCTATAGAATATTAATCATGGTGTTAGAATCCCTTATAATCCACTAGTAAAAGATCTTGGGGAACAGTACCATAAACTACTTAAATGACAAATACATAACATAAAAGGGGGATGATGTATACACCCAACAGAATTCCCACATAGCTTGCTGCATCTGGTTATTTTAACTCAAATTTTTTTTAACTATAAAGCATAATGCTTCCCCTGTCTAAACATTTTGCTCTACAGGAGACAAAGTCTAAAAAATATGCTAAGTGGAAAGATCTAGACACTAACCAATGGAAAGGCCCTGATGTTTTGTTAACAGCAGGAGAAGCTTATGCATGTGTCTTTCCAGTAAATGAGTAATGTCCCAGATGGCTCGTGCTATGATACATCCAACCAGACAGCATCCCAGAGACCACTATGCCAGCAGCCAGTTCATTAGCCAAGAGCCAACAAGAATTCTCTCCTTTGTCACTCTTTAGACTAAGACAGTCCTTGGAAGAAACTTCTAGGGAACACACTGACCTTGGCTCCTAACTGCCTAACACTAAGCCAAGTTTTGCCCCCTTACTAGCCCTCCCTTCTCCCTGCACCTGCAAAAGCATATATAAGCAGCCTGGAAATAATAAAGATCGACCAGTAGATCAGCTTCCAGACTAGTGGTCCTTCTTCTGCGCCTCCTGCCCCCTATCAATCTCTCACTACAGATAACAGGGACCCCATTGAAGCCCCATGAGTCGGGACACTTTGGCGCCCAACATTGCGGACCCCACCACTTGATAAGGGTAGAGAATGTCATCTTCCAGGAAAACTTGGCAGCCAAGTGGAGTTCATGATCGCCTCAGGAGCACCTGTACGAGAGACAGATCAGGGTACAGGAGTGGAGATGACGGAAGGTAAGAAGTGAAAAAACAGGGGACAGGCACTATAGTCATAGGATTTGTACAGCTCAGGTCTCAAAGAGGCCCTGGGCTCACTCCCTGGCATCCAAGGCACGAATAGACCAATGAGACATCTAAAGACAGCCAACAAACCAATCAAGAGGAGATGCTCTAAGAGGACCGAACAGTAAGCAGTTGACTTGGAGAGACATCAAAACTCTTAACCCATCAAGCTGAGACTTTGGTGAAACAGCAAGTATATAACATGTCTGATCCAAAAATGATGCTTTATATCTATGGACTGTGTTACATGTTAATTCTCAGAAAGCTAATGTAGAATCCAAATGTTGTTTGTTAGGGGGATAAAAAGAACACCTATAATACAAGACACCTTGATGTTTTGCCATGCTAAAGATTGTTTTTATCCTTTAGGTCCAGTTGTATGGGCAAAATATTTAGTCACATGAATGGAAGATATTTCAGTTGGACTAATCTAACTGATCAGTCCAAACACTATAATACAGACTTCAGCATAACTAAGTGCTCTTTAGAAAACTTATAGTAGGAATTGTGATTGGATGAAGATAAAATGGAATATCTGATGTGCTGCATACTAGAGTTGTTATTACCGTACCTAGAATAGAGCTATATATTTGTCAATAGTTAGAAAATAATTCTGGCTTCATTTTATATATGGCAGTAAACAAGAACAATCTTTTAGTATCAAAGGAGACCCATCTATTCCCGGGCCCCTAAAAAGAAACTTATTTGGCATAGGAGTCACACATGAGCATTTTAAACAAATAACAGCGACTAATATAGAATCTTCTCATATATATATTTATATTTATAGGACGTCCCTTGATATCTCTGTCAATTGTGTTTTTCTATCACATTGTTTAAGCTTTGAATGCACTCGTATCCCTTCTTATTACAATTCTACTTCTTTTTTTTTTTTTTTTTTTTGGAGAGGGATGTTACTTATATTAGCCTTCCTGTGGCTTATAGAGGTTTAAGTGGAAGTCTGCTTTACACTTATTTTGCTCAGCAAATCTCTGCAACTGATCAATAGAATTATGAGAGGACTCCCTGAGAATTGTAATGATTCTTGTCATTTACTGAATCCTGTAACCGTTAAAGCCACATCAGGTCTTTAATTTCATATTCCAGGATTAGATATTGGAAAACAAAGAAAAGTCTCAAAAGTGGTCTGTGTGATTGGCACAGAGGTAAGAATTACACCAAACATCTTAGCAGAGATTAACCTAGAGATGGGTGAATTGGGGACTGTTACTCAAGTCAGTCTTGGTTGCCAAAAATTACCTGTCATGTATTGCTTTGAAGGAAAATTTCCCCTATAATACTAATGGTCAAATTAATGACCTACACAAAGAGATTGACAGAATCTCTCAAGTGACCTTTGAGTGCCAGTCCTTATTAAGATGTCTTGCTCCTTTCATGGATCCACTGTTAGCCATTCTTATAATTCTCTTATGCCTGTCTATATTAGTTTTACTAACCATGAAGGTAGTCCATTCAGCTATGGATCTATTAGGGCCACTATTCTTTAAAATCTAAGAAATGGAGCAATGCAGAGGTTCCTAGGGACTTTTCCTCACAGAGAATATTAATCACGCAGAGGTGGCTCCTCAATGGTGGAGAGAAAAATCATATACCTGCATTCCACCCAGAGAGCTGAGAGTGGATTTGGTAATGACCTGGTGACCGCTTTGCTATCTGTAGCAGTGACACAGCTCACCATCATTCTCCAGAATGATTACTCCAGTTTTTTATTCCTTTTTTTTTTTTCCCCATTTAGTGCAATATGTGAAGAACAGACACTGAAAAAGACTCTTCCCAGGCTCAATCCATCTGGTCTCATCCCACACTAATCCTCAGAACCATTACTATTAGTGGTATGGTATTATTATTACTGAACCCCATCTGAATTCTTTGCTTTCCCATTTAGTGTGAACAGAACATACATGGCTCCAACCTATGACACCACCATAGCAAATATCTACAGGGCTTTCTACCTCTGCTCCTATACATTGTTCTCAATGTATCCACGAGTCTTATAAGGGAGGTAAATGAGGTAGAACAAAAAGATCCTTAGCATTATTTCCTTTAAACCTTTTAGCTATTAAAATGAACATGTTTTTATTTACTTTTTGTTCCTTTATAAGTAGCAGATAACTGTCTCCTAGATAGGACTTTCATACAATAAGCTTCATGACCAATACAGTAGATAGAAAGTGTTTCCATCCAACATCAAAAGTCAAAATCAAATTTAAGTTCTCTTCATTGGGAGACAAAGAAGCTCTACAGTCATAGGGTCCTGGAGTCCAATTACAGTCACGAGTATAACATGGAATACTGGGATCCCACCAATGCACCACTGGGAATAAGGGCAGGTTTGCAATAGAAGCCCCAGAAGAAAAACTCTTTGCTTTACTTACTTGAGCAGTAGTGATCATTAACAGAGATAAGAAGAAGGATTAAGGTGTTATATTTTCCTCCATATAATGAACCATCTCCTCTCCTTCACTGACTAATCTTTTCAACTGCCCCTGGGTAGGAAAGATATAATTCACTGTGGAAAGGAATGATTTGATAATTTTGGGGGAGTCTGAGCCAAAGTCAGATAAGCCATCTGTTCAGTAGGCAAGTAAGGGTAAAGCCATGGTCACAGGCTTTTCTCTCATTTTTGGCAATCTTTCTAACATCTAACCATCACCCACATCTGTGGAAACATAAAGATGACCTTTCCCCCATTTATGACATTTCTTTTTCCAATTTTAAAGATTGTTCCTCTTTATACTAAACAATTATAATACATTACCCTCAGTATTTTCTCCAATAGTAGATTGACAATGAATTTCAGCAGGTAGAAGATGATTATCATTACAATTCAAAAGAGTTAAAGTAAGTAATGAGTAGAATAGGATGTTTGTAGAATTAAAGGCTTTCTACACTTTAGTTTAGGTAATATGCATTACTGTTCTGCTACATATTTCAATAAAGGCCTGTTCTTAAGGAATACAAGGGATATTAATATTTTTAATATGTCAATGTTGTAAAACTTCTTGAAATTTTTACGACATATAAACTAGAAGATTATCTAATATGTTGAAGAATATTCATGACATTAAAAGCTTTTAAAAATATAACTGATGAAGCCTTTTTATAACTTATGCAGTGGCCAAATAAATGAAATGTTGAAAATGTATTTATACAATGATGTATGTATTACAACCTATCAAAAACTTCCTTTTTTCGAGACAGGGCTGTATAGCTCTGGCTGTCTTGGAATTCATGCTGTAGAACAGGCTGTCCTTGAATTCAGAAATCCACTGCCTGTGCCTCTCTAGTATTGGGATTGAAGGTGCGTGGGCCACCACCACCTACTTACCAAAATATTTTAATGTGCATTACATTCATTTGCTATATTACCTCTGGGACACTTACCAGAGGCAATTAAGGCCTATGAAAAGTTTGGCAAGTTTCACAACATGAAGTTATTAGTTTTGGCATTTTCTGAGTTAGAGAAAATTTTCTTTTTAAGGCACTCCATTAAACACAATTCTGTATGAAACTTAATAGGTTTGGGTAAAAAGATACAATAATGTAATTGATATGCATTGATGAATGAATCTATGAATTGATTGACATCAGCCATAGGACTGAAAAATTAGTGAGCTTTATGGTAAGTATAATAAAATGCCCTCTGCTGCCAAGTATACAACAATAATTTCATGGAGGTAGGTAGGATGCATGGCATGAGGCAAGAGGCTGGAGCCTCAGAGATTGTGTGCAGCTGAAGCCTTGGAACAGGAGAGAAATGAGAAGAAAGTCAGTGGAGACCAGGCACAGTGAGGGGGAGGACCCATCATCAAAGTGAGTGCAGACAGTGTAGGAAGTGGGTAGGAGAGATCAGAATGGACAGGGCCACAGCACAGGAAGAGGCAATAGCAGGCAGGGTAAGAAGTGGAAAAGACCATGGCAAGGAAGGTAGAAACAAGATGATTGGGCATGGCTTGACACCTGATATGTGAAGCAGAGTCTCCTTCAGTGCTAGACCTACCTAAACATGCAAGAGCTTTACACAGGCACATGGTACATGTAGAACAACCCCTGCAACACCAGTTTCCCATAAACCCAAACATCCATGACTTCTCCAAACTCACACACACACACACCCCACCCCACTCCACCCCATACCACATCACATACATATGCAGTGATGGCAGCCATACTGCTACTGGTATCCTGCAAGTCCACACTTAAGAATCTACACACAGGCTACTCCAACAAACATATACTCACATTATCTCTCAAAAAGTATAATTAGAGTCGGGGAATTGGATCAGCTGATAAAGTGGCTAGATGCCAACATTACTGACCTGAATTTGTTTCCCACATGATGAGAACCAACTCTCAAGATGTCCTCTGACTGCCACCTATGCACTGTGACATGTGTGCACAACAGATGGAATATTTGGTCAAAAAAAAAGTCCATTACTCTTTCATTTAGCCTTACTAGATTTTATAAGACATGTACAGATACAAAGAAATAATATGGCAAAATATTAATCATTATTTGGACAAGATTAGGCTTGACTTCTGCTGCATCCGCCTCAAAAGCATTAGGATAACAGGTGTAAGGCTACATTGCTCAACTAATTCAATATAATAGAGAGACATATGGCAACATCCTGAAGAATGGAAAAAAAAGTGACAGAGAAATTTTAAAATCTTTTAACTCTTGCCAATGGAAAATGTAACCACACAACAGGCATCATCAATGGGTCTCCCATGGGCCTAGGAAATCTTTGCAATCTATTTCTCAATGACACACTGTAGAATGTGCACAGCTTATGCCTTGGTGATATCTTAGTTTTGAGTTTTTGGAACAAGGTCTCATTCTCTGCTCATTCTGGGATGGCCTCAAGCTAGTGGTGATCCTTCTCTTTCAGCTTTTCAGGTGTTGGGATTACAGATGTGAGTCACCATGACTGGTTGAAGAAAATTCTGTATAAGAATTAACTTAGTGTCAGATTTCTTGCCTATCATGTGTGAAGGGCTTAGTTTGATCCCTAGTACTGGGATCCAAAATAACTAGTGTGGCCTCACTGTTCATATGGTATGTGCATAAGCATATGAAATGAATCGGAAGTGGCTCTTCACACCAATCTTTATCAAAAGAGATTGGGAAGGAAACTACATATTCATCAATGGAAAAAAGCCCATGAAGAGGACATTTCAATTTTTAAGATCTATTCCACAAACAAAAGGGCACCTTTGTTTGCAAAAGAAACACCACTATAGCTTAAGCCACATACTGGTCCTCACACACTGATAGTGGGAGATGTTAATACCCCAAATCTCATTCTCAACTGTAGACTGGTCACCTAGACAAAAACTAAGGAGGAACGCACTGGAGTGAACAGACATTATAAACCAAATGGACCTAACAGATATTTATAGAACATTTCACCAAAACACACACAAAAAAAATTCACCTTCTCAGCACCTCATGGAACTTTAGCCAAGATTTGCTACACCTTTCAGATACAAAGCAAGTCCCAACAGATAAAGGAAAATTGAAGTTCCTACATCCTATCAGACCACAGATTAAGGCTGGATATCAGTAATAGCAGAAGCATCATATATCTTCTAACCCGTGACTCTCTAGAAATAACTGTACTTTTGATGGAATGTTTGGTCAAGGCCTGGTATGGCTACAGACTAAGTTGACAAAAACTTAGGCAGCTCAGTGGACATATGCTGCCAAGCATGGGACAGCTCTAAAATGAGTACCCAGTATTCTCTGCCCCAAAATGAAAACAGAGCAACTACAAATGTGACAATAACCAGCTTGTTGGATGAGTGAGTAAAATCACCTGAAACCAGGTCTGAGAAGTCAATACTCAAGAAAGAACCTATGTCTCCAACTTGTCCTCTGACCTTCACAGACGTGCTGTGGCATGTGTGTTCACAGATGTCTCGTTGCCCCACATCCAGAATTTTTAAAAAGAAAACTGGAAAAACATGGAAAACAAATATGCACCAAAATTAAACATCCAGAAAAATAGCTAGCTACATTTTAACTCAACCACTGACTAAAACGATAGCATTATGTATCTAAATAACGGGCTGAAAAGATGGTTCATTGTATTCAGAGAACTATCTGCTCTTGAAGGGAACAAGTAACAATTCATTACTTTCATGTGTCAGATCAAAACCATATGTATCTGCAGTCCCAAAGAATAATACCCATCTACATAAAATTTAAGATCTTCAAAACAGAAACACAGGATCTTTCAGGTATGTGTTACAGGGACACACATTCCCAGCTCATCACAAGGCCTGCCAGAGCTGCAATAAGAATGCAAGGTCAGCAAACCCACTTTTAAAACACTTTGCTATTGTGTTGGGGGAGGGGACATGTGCATGCCATGATGCTCAAAAGACAACTTAGTGGAGTCTCTCCTTACAGCTCTTACATGGCCTTGGGGACTGCATTCAGTAGCCATGTGCTTCATATGCACACCTCTGCTCACTAAGCCTTGTGCTTGGCCCAGCTTATCAAATTGCGTTCAACCATTTTTCTTTGTTCATTGGTTGGGTTGTTGAGACAGCCCCACATTGTGTATTCTTGCTGACATGAAACTCACCATTTTAGACCAGAGTGGCCTGGAACTCAGAGGTATCTGCCTGCCTCTGTCTCCAGAGCACTGAAATTAAATGGATGCTGTTAGCAACATTGGGCTGTAAAGAAAAGAGTTTACAGGATGAACTGACACTGTGGTATCCTTAACCAAAAGTGGCCACAGTAAAACCTGAACTGAGAGGGCGGTGTCAACATGCTGCTACCCACTGTCTTGTTATCTTAGTGTGAGAAGCTATTTCAAGGTTAAAGTCTGGAAGATGTGAGGAATAGGTTTGTGTTTGTAAAATTATAATACTAGAGAATAGATTAGGAGTTGGAGAGTGTCAAAGTAAAGCTAAACTTGTAATGGAATTATGTTGTTATAATTGTAAATATAATTGTAAATAATTGTCCCGCCTACAGGAAATGTGGATGGGACTACCAGACTAAGAAAACTCTGAGAATAGGAAGAACAGGGCAGAAATGCCACAGAGAAGCCATGGAGACACCACAATGAGATGCCAGTAGATGCAGAGGAAAGAAGTTGAAATGCTGTTCTCAGAAAAGGTACCGAGCCTCATGGCTGAACAAGATAAGAGTCATGGGTGAGGTTAAGAGCAAGAATGAGCAAGTTATACGCCTGGGCCCCAGGTAAATCGGCATACAATTAATACAATGTCTGTGTTTCAGTGGGACTATGGGACTGAGGGTCTGAAAATCTGGGCCATCAGGCTAGGCCGGAAAGTCCAGGCCACGAGACTAGAGTGGAAAGTCCTGGCCAGAAACCTAATACAACACAAACTCTGGGTAAAATAATTTAAACACATTTTAGTATACTATTGGCATGGGGGAAAAATCTACTGGGGCTAAATTTGGCCTGAAACTGTAGAGTTGACAGATTAAGGACATTAAGGGAGTGTGCGGGCTGACTAAAGTCAGGAAGTGAAAATGTATGAAAAGGTGGGTAAAGGTTTCCATGCCATAGTTACCCTAAAATCCAAAGCACACAAAAAATGGAACACAGAGAATCAAAGATGCTTTAATTATGAACATAGATGCAAAACTTGTCAATAAAATACTAAAAAATCAAATCCAAGAACACATCGAAAATATTATCCACCCAAGATCAAGTAGGTTTCATCCAAGACATGCAGGTCAAAGTACATACCTCAATAAATGTAATCCACCATATTATAAATCAAAAAGAAAAAGACTACATTATCACCTTATTAGATAGAAAAAAGGCCTTTGAGAAAATCCAACACACCTTCATGATGAAAGTTTTGCAGAAATAAGAGATGCAAGGGACATACCTAATCAGAATAAAGCAATTTCCAATAAGCCTAAAGCCAACATCAAATTAAATGAAAAACTCAAAACTATTAACCTAAAATTAGGAATAAAGCAAGGCCTTCTTCCCTCACCATGTCTATTCAGCCTGGAAAACGGACAGCATCTTCAACAAATGGTGCTGGTCAAACAGGATGTCTGCATGCAGAAGAATGCAAATAGATCTATACTCATCATCCCGCACAACTCCATATTTATAGGAGACTCTGTGACCACACCCTGTGTAAAATGTTAGCTGTCAAATGCTATATGCTCACACACAAGCCACAACCAGTGTCAAATGGTATGAATTAATGGAGACTGGGAAGAACACAGAAAGGCACTCATCCTTCCCAATCAGATCCTTCCTTGTGACAGAGAAACCTACAGGTCAACGACTTAAACCACCTCTAATCTAGCTATTTTCTAGCCTATGTTTCCCAGCAATGAACACAATAAACTATTCCTTCTATTCCAGTCTCCGTGGAGAAGCTATGTTCAACACAAATATTTCTCCTGTTAGTGCAATGGACAGCCCACTCTGTAAGATGGGTAGTTTTAGAAGTGTGTGATGTTACAAAATTTAATCAAGAATTGAGGAGGTTTAGTCAAGAAAACAACAGAGTTAATGCCCTGTGGGCCTAAACACTTAGACCAAGGTAAAGAAAGTCAACATAGCAAACCTTATACCAATATAAGCTGGAAGATGAAACTCTTCTAAAATTCATGTGCTTCACAATGAGAAATCTTGCCACACACATAGAGATTAATTAAGAAAACTCTATTGCGTAATTACAAGTCAGCAACTTAACCAAATAGACAGAGGAGCTGACCAGGGACAGGTTTGCCAACTCGTACACACCATAGACTCCTGCACTGCGCATGTGCTGTCAACCTGGAGAAATTCTGCTTACATTCCTCCTGCTATCAGGCCCTGCTTAATTTGCTCCTTATACAACTGCTGGTCACCTGCTCAGGGTGGCACCCAGCACAGTAGGATGGGCCCTACCACATCAACCACTAATCAAGAACACACCTACAGGTTTACCTGCACATCATTGTGACTTTCCCTTGTGCCAAGCTGACCAAACCTAACCAGCACACCTACTGAGTCATCTCCCCAACCCCAAGGACAGATTGTGAAAACCTCAACTCTCTTCACACTTGCTTTTCAGCAAACACTTGTGCACGCACACACATGAAGTTCTGAAAATCTGTCAAGTTTAGGACTAGAGAGATGGCTCAGCAGCTACCACCACTTAACGCTCATGTAGAAGTCCTGGGTCGGATCCCAGCACTAACATAGTGGCACACAATCATCCCTAGATGCTGATGCAGGAGATCTGATGCCTCCTGTCTTCTGTGGGCAGAAAACACACATGTGTGAACATACACATATGCAAGCAAATCACTCATATAAATGAAATAAAGCAATATAGAAAAACAAAAACACATTCCCTCATATCTCTTATGTTTCATCGATAAATATAGCCAGAAATACCCACAAAGGTGACAAATTCTGTATCAAAACTATACCTTTGCAATTAAAGAATTCAAGAAACTTGGTCAAAGGAGATAAATTCCATGATTGTAAAAAGAAAGCCTAAATATTATTTCAGTACAGAATCTGCCTATAGATTCAGCAACAGTCCAATAAAAAGTCTAACACTTATGCTTTTCAACAACAGAAAAATGATGACAAGGTTCATGAATTAAAAAAACTTGTCAACACTAAACTGAGTAATCATTTGACTTCAAAATTTCCCATTTTCTTGAATACAAGCTGCAAGAAAAGCTTGTACTGTCTTGGAAAGAATAAACAGGTCAACTGAACATAAGAGAAAACTTAGAAACAAAATCGCATTTAAAACAATGTCAATTTGAATACACAAACCCAGGAAATGTGAGACCTTACTAACACACGTGACTAGATAAAGGCATCTACATGCAAATCACACAGACATTATGCCTTGCACAGAACTAACTGTAGACTCTACACCTGGATGTTCAGTGGTAAGTGCAGAACTTCTAGAAGACACTAGAGAAAGTAGATCTCTGTGCGTTAGCAATTTTGCCTTTCAAGGCGTTGATAATAGCGGCGCGTGTATACACAGGACATGATGCAATCACAGTAAGGAACTATCCACACAAAGTACCCACATCCCCGTGTTCTGCGCAGCCGCAGCCCGCAGACTGAAGTTATTCAGAAGCTGTGGAACCCGGGAGCTGAAAGGACAGCATGGACCTCATGGGGCTCGGGTCTGCCCGCCGGTCCCCACAGCCCCGGAGGACCCCACCTGGATCCCCGGCTCCTCCCCGCGTGGGGACGGCGGCCCCTCGCTCACCGTGGCGGGAACCGAGCTCGCCCAGCTCCCCTCACGGCTCCCGGCAGCGGTCACAGCAAAACACGGCGTCTCCCTCAGCCCAGGAGCAACCAAGCATGATGCATGGCGGACCGGAAGTGCCCTCTCTTACTGTGACTGGCAGTCGGCTTGGAAACCGTGATTGGCTAGTGCATACTGATGGAGAGGAGCAGTATTGTGAAGGGACACACCACGGTGGTTCCCAGCATTGGTTTCCACCCAAGAGGCAGAACTGTCACAGACTTGCAAAGAATAGCATTGCAGCAGAACTTGAGCCTGGACTGCAAAAACATCCCTGCACTTCCCCTGCACTCAATAGGCACATCACCTTCTTCCTCACGGGCACAGGGTGTTAGGTCTGAGGCCGCAGCTGTAGAGCTATGGTGCTTATTTAGCGCACACAGGCAGACACAGGCGCTCCGTGCCACCCTCAGTCCTGCCTCTTAAAAGGTGTGGCTGCCGCGCCTGCCCTCTTACTTCACCAGCCCAGGGGCCAGTGGCCCTTCTCCGGATAGTCTAACCATTCTGATAACCCGGTTTATTTTCCATCTACCCTTTACCTTCTTGACATCTGCCTCCTCCCTCCTCCCCTCCCTCCCCTTCTCACACGGCTAGGGCTGTGTCCACTCTGGATTCTCCCAAATGTTCCTGTCTCTGCCTACACCTTCTCTTTTTATCAAAAACAAACTCTCTTCTGTCATACCTTGGAGCAGTCATGTCCTTTCCTTATTAGGTTTTTGTTTGGTTTGGTTTCTCAGTTGTCAGGTCTTTCCTTTTTTCTGTTATTTTTCCATTCACAGCATCTCTAGCATACACAGATCGTTACTGAAGGTGGAGTGGAGTGATTCCCATGCCTCAGTACTGAAATTTAAACCACCTGATTGACATTCACCAGTCATGAGCAATTTCATCAAGGCTCACAGGATGGCAAATGCTTCTCTCAGCTGCAGTTTATAAGTCGAAAAGGTTGTTGACGGGAGAGACCTTAATCCTTATGCTATGTCTCTATGAATAACACAAGCTTAAACTGTGTGAATGCAAGGTGAAAACCATTTATTTGTCACTCTTGATACAAGCCATGTGAGTGAGTATAAGGGATATGGAAATAAACAGTGTACTTCTCGTTCTCTCTCTACAAAAACTCAAACATATATAGTAGTTTCCACTGTGAGAAGACATGATAAGTGTAATACAATTTTATTATTAGTTGATTTTCCAACGTCCATGGGAATACATCAACAAAACTACACCTGAACAATATTTTGAGTGTAAGGAATACAGAAACTCTTATGTCTGTTGTGGTTCATTGCACATGTAGTGTGACTCATATGATACAAAAACATTAGAAAGGCAAACTGTGGTAAATCTGAGACTTCCAGTTCTCTTCAAAGACATGAAAAACCTATTGTAAATGGAAAAAATAAGGATGAAACGTGTATTAAAAGCTTTAGCCATCACAGGTATCTTCAAAGAAACTACTACAAATAATGAAGTGAATCTCTATAAATACTATCAATATGATAAAGCTTTTGATCCATGCATCCGCAGTGAGTGCCACTGAGTGTGTTGATATAACATTACTCATCCTTTGCTTCAACTTGTGGATTGGATGAATCCAGCTCCTTTTACTTATAGTAATATCTGTGTTTCGGAGTGGATCTTGAGATTGTAATAGACTTATTTATTCATCTTAATCATGGAGTGCATTTAACTTTACCTTGGCAATGGAATCACTTCACATTTGCAGAGGACATCATGACATTTGTATTATTATTAAAGTCAGAATGGAGCAAGTTCCAAGAGAAGTAGAACTACTTATCAAATAGGTCTCATCTCATCTAGTCCCTAAAACTTCCTGACCATCATGACAATGGTTCTTGGATTTGATACTTGTTCTTGGTTGCAGGAAATGTTTCTAATTTGCTTGCTTATAGCATACTCATATATCAAATGACAATAAATTTTATCTACATCTGAAAACAAAACCACTTGAAATATTCTACATTTAACAGAAATTTTAAAGGGGAAGATGGTGGTACACGTCCAGGACTAGAGTGATGTAAGGAGAACTCTGAGTGCTTGTAAGAACACTTCGGGAAAACAAGGCAAGATTCTTGTGACCTCAGTTTCTTCAAAACATGACATTATTACTGGAATGTGGTTTTGTGCTAATCTCGGGTGTAGCAAACAAAAATGAGTTTACTTCAGATTTCTCATTATTGTTTATTGATACTCAATTAAATGCTTAAACTATCCTTTACGTAACCCTATAGAAAACGATGATTTCCAAGTCTGGCATGTCTTATGATGGTGCACAGCTTAAATTCAGGGTAACTTTATTCACTTGACCTTTCTTAATCCATAGAGTATAAGTTGTCTGGATTCTGAGTAACTTTGGTTATTTAGTGAGACTCCATTCACCTCATTTACAGGCTCTATTCTCCTGGGTCCCACTCCCTATAGAGGAGAGACGAGGGTGTGCCCTTACAACTTGCCAACTTTTTGGTTTTTAAAGCTAGGGTCTCACCTACTCTAAGGTTTCTGAATTGGGTAAATGATGGCTATAAAAGCCCTTGTCAATGGTGAAGAAAGTACTTTAAAATGGTTAGTTTCACTTGTTGGAATTGTACCTCATTAAGGTGAAAACATTTTAATGAATCTCTGACTTTTATTACATTATTTCAATGAAACATTTTGCTTATAAATACCAAGAAAAGAAGAAATTTTAAAGTCTAATTTCTGTGCCAACAAGAGTGTTGAATAGTGTTTGCAGCCAAGTCTGATGAACTGAGTACAAATTTTATAATGAAAGGGGAAACAACTCCTGAACTCTACGCTCTTAGCTCTACACATTCACTCTTTCTAACACAGTTGACCTTGAATGCATCACATTTCTGCATCTAACTACCAATCCCTGGATGACAAGTTGCATGATCAAATCTTGTTTACACAGAGGCCTGGTGCATGTTGAGCCATCATTCCACTCACTGAAAATCATCTGAGCTTGAAAACATTGACATAGCAGACTTGGTGATGCATGCCCACACACGGAGACCCTCTCAAAAACAAAACAAAACGAAATGCAAACAAAAAACTACCTCAAAATGGAGGGGGGCATCAAAAGTTTAAACCAGGTATATATATATGATAGAAATCACCCGAATTTTGTGCCCTGAGTAGGAGGTGACAAGGTAGGTATCAGTAGGTGGTGCATCAGCTGATGGTTCATGCTAAGATTGTTTATTAAGATACACCTTTCATATACTATGTGTGCTATGAGGCTTCTGGCCCCAACTTTCCGGCCTAGCCTCAAGGTTTAGGCCCACAGACCCACAGACTCGCAGACTCGCAGAGACACACAGATGCTTTCAATAGTTTTAGGCTGATCAGCCTAAGGCCCAGGCATATAACTTGCTAACTCTTTACCCTTAATCTAACCCATGACTCTTAACCTGTTCAGCCATGCGGCTCCGTACCTTTTCTTAGAGCAGCATAGTTGTCCTCTGCTTCCTCCTGCTTCTCTCTGGCATCTGCTCTGTTCCACCTATTCCTAGAGTCTTCTTAGTCTGGTAGCCTTGCCCATACTTCCTGTCTGCCTTTGGCCAATCAGCGCTTTTTATTAAACCAGTGGGTGAGACAATTATTTACAATGGAACAACATAATCTCCCACAACTATGTCTAAGGGAGAATGAGATGGGCAGCAGAAAGCTAATTAAGCCATACTGTGAAGAGGAACACAGGATACCTCAGACTGAGCTCACAGTGGGTATGACACTGATAACATCACCCCTTTGTATTAGCCAGGCCAGCCTCCAGGTTCCTAGAAGCCTTGGGAGCCTATACATTCCACAGTGAAGGGAGCTCCCACCATCCCAGATTGAAAGATAGGTGTGGTGCCTTGAATATTTGCTGGGACCAGCTACCTACTGAGTCAGACCTCAACTCTGACCAACTTCCTGGTAGTTGAGGACTCTTCTTTATGGGGGAACTATTCAGGTTTGCTATGAAACTGAGAAAGGGCAAAGAAAACCTGATGATGGTTTTACTAATCTCACCTGAGCACCAGTAGATGATTCAGTGTGAAAAATAAGTGTTACAGAAGATTTTACTTCATTTATTATATTCATTGAATGTCTTTCCAGTGTGAGTTCCTTTATGCCTTTGAACAGTGACCTGCAGAAGCTTATATACATTGAGTATACACACAGTATTTCTCTCAAGTATGACGTCTTTTATGTCTTAAGGTATCAATGATATGCAAAGGATTTACTGCTCCAAATACTTTAATTTGGTGTCTCTCCATGTGACTTTCTCCATGGTCAGAAAGATTGCTGTAATGTACAAAGGGATCAGAGACTTTGAGAAAGGAGTTCCAGCAGAGTCCCTGGGACAGAGTTCAGGGTCAGTGAGAAGGTTATGCCTGCGAATCCTGACATAAAGAGAGACTAGTAGCCATTGACAGCTTTGACATGATAATGGAAAACTCGGCAACTAGCTATAAATCTGAGATCTAACAACCATAATCTCAGATTTTATTTTAAAGAATGAAATCAAGGTTTATGGTCCCATGAATTTGGAAGACTAACAAAATTTATTGGAAAACACCAAAGACTAACCACATTTTCCTCTCTAGCTGTATATTTTCAGTCAGAAAAACAACAGGCCAGTGACTCACTGCCACACCAATTCACTCGGCACTTTTGTTCTGTTAAAACTAGTATAACAATAGTAATTAAGTTTTTAGCAGGAAATTCACCTGTTTGTTCAAATTCCTTACAGTCCTAGTATGTGGGAATGCCCAAAATTATATATTGGGGCTTTTTTAAATGACCTGATTATCTGACTAATCTCTGCAAACACCAAATGCAGACAAATTTATACCTATCACTCTCCTTCCTGCCAACCCCTTTCTCTACTGTTGCCAACTTGCAAGTAGACAGTGGACTCTGATTCCTACAGAGAAATACTGGGCTCCGTGAGGTCAACCTTTCTCTTGTCATAGTCTCCTCGTATCCAGCCTGTGTAACTATATTTCCACACTGGATGACACAGGCAGTTTTTGTTGTTCAAAGAAGTTCTCAGTACTGGCTGAAATCATCTGAAAACAAATAATCCCAATTGACAAAATGCCTCCAAAAGATTGGGTCGGAATCTGGAGTGTAAGTAATTATCTTAATCAGTGATTGATGGGGAGGCCCAGTTTATTGTAAGTAGGTTCAACTCAAGGGGCCAGTTGACCGGGGTTCTATATGAAACAGGTTGGGCAGCCATGGAGAGAAGTAGAGGAAGCAGCACCCCTCCATGGCCTTTTATCGATTCTTCCTACAGGTTTCTGCCTGTTTGATTTCCTGTTGTGACTTCCTTTGATGATGAAGTGTGATATGGAAGTGTAAGCCAAATAAACTGTCCCCTCTCCAATTCATGTGTGGTCATGGGGTTTCATTGTTGCAATAAAGATTACAATTAAGACACTGAAAAACAATTAGAAAAATCAAATAAAATTTGTGAAAAATCAGATAAAATTCACAGTGATTGGGAGACTTTAGGGAATAGAAGAAAATACAAATTAGTGATTTATAAAAATTAAAATATAAAGGTGATACTGTGGTAGAGGTCTGTATGTCTTAATACTTACTCGTCATCATGGAGTAGCACTACTGAGCATGGATCAGGAGGTGTGGCTGTAACTGAAGTAACTGTATCACTGGTAGGAGTTGAGGCTTCAAGGGCCCAAGTGAGACTCCGCGCCTTTCTCTCCTTCTGCTGCCTGCAGATCTGGATAAACAACTGTCCACTAACAGGTCTGTCTGTGTCACCATGCTCCTAACAATGATCTGGATAAACAACTGTCCACTAACAGGTCTGTCTGTGTCGCCATGCTCCTAACAATGATCTGGATAAACAACTGTCCACTAACAGGTCTGTCTGTGTTGCCATGCTTTTAACGATGATCTGGATAGACAACTGTCCCCTAACAGGTCTGTCTGTGTCGCCATGCTCCTAACAATGATCTGGATAAACAACTGTCCACTAACAGGTCTGTCTGTGTCACCATGCTCCTAACAATGATCTGGATAAACAACTGTCCACTAACAGGTCTGTCTGTGTACCCATGCTCCTAACAATGATGAGAATAAATATCTGAAACCATAATGTAACACTTTTCTTTAAAATACTTGCTCTAGTCATGATTTTTCGTCAGCAATAGAAGACCATGTAAGACAGAATTCCGTATCAGGGAGCAAGGAACAGCGAGATAGACCAAGCTGCTTTTTGTCAGAATGTGGTCCTTGGAGCTTTGGATTAGAAATGTGAATGTCTTAAGTGGTCTCTACCAAGCTATCCTAGAAGGAGTACAACAGTGATGCTGAGAGAAATGTAGATTATGATCGTTCTGCTTCAGAATGTTTAGAGGGACTAAGTGAACTAGAGATGGTTCCTATGATAGTTGGGCAAAAGGGAACTACGTTCTGTCCTGTTTTATTTAGAAGGATAAATTTCAGGGGTTTATATCAACTGCCTTGGCAGAAGTGATGTCAAGACAACCTAATTTTGACTCTGTCCTGTGGTTTTTAGTGGACACTTTTGTGCACAATTATAATGAAAGGCAACAAGCTAAGCAATAAAAAAATGTCCATTTTTTAGCAGAAAAGGAAAGCCAGGAAGTGTAATGAGGCTAAATCTGGTGAATTAAGAGATTAAATGTTTTAAAGAAAAGTCTGATGTTAAATGGACCAAAGGGAATGGTGATATCACAGCAAGAACCCAGTTATGTAGACTTTCAAATTATACAGTGGAATTAAAGAAAATCCTAAGTAGTGAAGGCATCTGTCAGCAGTGAAAAGCTGGTACAAATGCAACTGAAGGAGGTGGCCAAGACCAGCCCGGTAAGCAACAGAAGATGGCAGATTCAGTCTTGGTTCTGGTTTTACACTCAAGGCTACTAGAAAGATGTTGAGGAATCTCCCTCTGAAACCAAAGACAGCTGCTGAGGCCAAGACATGTGTCATGGGTGGCTCTCCATGGAAGCCTCCAGAACCCATTTCTGAAGCTCTGAATCTGAGGCATGGATTGTGTTGGAGACCCCAAGATGTTGGAGAAGCCAGACATTAGATACCTGCCATGAAACCCTGGTAACAGGTTGTGGAACCGTTCCAAGGAATAAAAGAGTGTTGTAGTCAAAAAAGCTGAAAGGAATTGGAGATCTAAAGAGGCTCTGACATCAGACATGAAGATTCAGAAGTGGTAGTCCTCCAGGTTGCTTTTTGACCTCCTTTGTTTCAGAATTTTCTTATTGTGCATCTGTTATGCTCTTCTGTAATGGTAATATGTGTGCTGGAAAACCACGTGTTGAAATTATGTGGTAAGTTGCAGAGTAGCCAGCGTAGGGCGATATCTTTGAGCGTTTAGTCATTATGGAACACTTTTGAGTGATTTGGAGCTGTGGTCTGGTAGGTATATATGTGGTCTTTTTTGGAGAAGTGTGCCACTGTGGGTGGGCTCCAAGCTTTCTTCATCCTAAGCCCGGCCCATCGCCTTTGAGTCTTCTCAGTGCCCATGGATCAGGATCTAGAAGTCTAATATACAATGTGCTAACATATCGTTATGTGCTATCACGCGCTTCATGATGACAAAGGACAATACTTCTAAAACTATAAGAAAATCTAGGTTAAATACTTTTCATTATAAGTGTTCATGATTATGGTGACTATTCACAGCAATGGAACACTGACTGAAAAATATGTCAACAATTGGCATTAGGTAGAGATAAAAATAGCTAAAGAAGCCTTAGCAATATTGAATTTTAAAAGAGAGTACATTCTTGCCTGTTAGTGAGGATATCATTAAAAGAGATTGTATGACCCTGCCCTGTGTAAAATGTAGCTGATGAGTGTTATCTACCAAGTGCCCTTTGTCTTAATCTTTTCACCAGACTGAAGTCAGCCAGACATGTTTGCACTTAACAACATGAGAAAGTTTCCCAACTGGAAATTTTACTGGCAAACACTATCCTCTCTAGATCGTATACCTGTAGTAGTGGGGTTTCTTGGTCCCGGGTGGCCAGAGGTCCGAGACCCACAGACATGCCGTGCCAGACCCCTCAGCTGCCCAGCTGCCCAGATCCCCAAAAATGACTCAGATGCTTATATTAACTTTATGCTGTTTGGCCTATGGCTCAGGCACATTGCTAGCTAGCTCTTACATCTTAAATCAACCCATTTCTATTAATCTGTCTGCCACGTGGCCCGTGGCCCACCTGTGTTTCTTACATGTTTCTTCTTGGGCAGCTTCAGCTCATCTGCCTCTGACTTCACCCTGCTTCTCCTACCTATGCTCTGATTTCTCCTCCTACTTCTTCTATGGTGCCTGTCATGGCCCAAAACAGCTCCTTTATTTAAAGATTGAGATTCACAGCATATATAAATGCATTCCCACATCATATACCCAGCAATTTTAGTTTTCTTTCATTTGTATGGTATAAATTAATGCATGCTAGGAAAGTACAAAGAAAGTAACCCACACTGCTCCATTAGAACATAACAGAGTGGTAAAGTTCACTGGTTTAATCTCAAACAACGTCTCATCTCGCTATTCCATAGCCTGTTTTCCCCTGCACTGTACACAGTAAACTATTCTTTCTAATCTGGACTAAAATGAAACATTGTGCTACACACACAAATCTTTTCTTTGTTATTATAATGAAGAGCCCATTATGTAACTCACACGGATTCTATTAGAAGATATCAGAAAATGAAAATAAATCCCATGTTCTTAGATAAGGAGGACCAACATAGTAAAAATAGCAATCTTACCAAAAGCAATCTACAGATTGAATGCAATCCCCATCAAGATCATAACACAATTATTCACAGACCTTGAAAGAACAATCCTTGACTTTATATGGAAAAAGAAAATCCTAGGATAGCAGAACAATAATATTTAACACAAGAACCTCTTTAGGTATTACCATCTCTGATTTCAAGCTCTACTAGAAAGCTACAGTAATAAAACCAGCTTGGTATTGGCATGAAAACAGACATGTTGATCAATGGAATTAAATTGAAGACCTTGACATCAATTCACACACCTATTGACACCTGATTATTGACAAAGAAGCAAAAAAATATACAATTGAAAAAACATCTTCAACAAATGGATGGTGTCCTATAGAAGAATGCAAATAGATTCATGTCTATCACCCTGCACAAAATTCAAGTCCAAGTGGATCAAAGACCTCAACATAAACCCAGTTACACTGAACCTGATAGAAAATAGTCTTGAATGCATTGGCAACTGGAGATCAAATGCAACGGGAGACCACTTCCTAAATATAACACCAGTAGCACAAACATTGAAAACAACATTTAATAAATGGGAATCCTGAAATGGAAGTTTCTTTAGGCAAAGGATGACAAAATGACGGCCTATAGAATGAGAAAAGATTTTCACCAATCAATCCTACATCAGACAGAAGACTGATCTCTAAATTGTATAAAGAACACAATAAACTAGAGGTCAAAAAACCCCCTAATAATTCAGTTAAGAAATGGGCTTTGGAGCTAACTAAGTAATTCTCAACACAAGAATCTTGAAAGACTGAAAGACACTTCAAGAAATTGCACATCATTAGCCATTCAAGAAATGTAAATCAGAACATCTCTGAGATACCTGTCAGAATGCTAAGGTCAGAAACACTGATGACAGCCTATGCTGGAGAGGATGTGAAGTAAAGGAAACACTCCTCCACTGCTGGTGGGAGTGTAAATTAGTACAGCCACTTTGGAAAGCAGTATGGCAGTTTCTCAGAAAACCGGGAATCACTTTGCTACATGATACAGAGCCTCAGACAATACATAGTCTGTGAGTCAAGAAAGGTCACATGAGTGAAGTTCTTATGAGTTCAAGCTGCATATAATTACAAGGATATGCCAGACATGGAAAACATGTTTTCCCACAGAGGCATAAAAAAGGTTAATTTAAATACTTAATTGAGTAATATCAACAAATGGTAATGAGTAATTGGAAGTAAATTCTTTTCTGCATGCTTCACTTTAGAGGGGCACAAAAACCTATTTCAAAAGTAATTCCATGTTTTGAAGAAACTGAAGTCTTAAGAACTAATTTTTTTTTGAAGTGTTTCCAGCATTCTCCTTGTATGACTCCATTATTGGACTGTATTCCACTAGCTCCTTCCTCTTTTTATTTTTTAAACACTGAATATTCACACTGGCTTTGGTTTGTGATGTTGTACATAAACCTAGTTTGACATTTGATGCATGAGTGCTCTCTAACAAAATTATAAACATAGTTAATAATATTAGAACAGTAAAAACATTGTATTGAATACATTAACAAAGAACAGGGATCCAAACTATGCTGAATATTATTGGTTACATTATCATATTGATCATAAAAATCTATGTTGGAATAGATTGGAAAGAGACCTATTTGATTAGTAGTTAGGTATTTCATAGAACATATGCCAATATGTGCCTTTAATAATACGAATGTTATTATCTTCTATGCAAAAAGAAAGTGATGGAACTCCCGAGGAAAAACGAAACACTGTCCCTTTTTCAGATGGATTAGTGAGTTTATCGTGCTTACAAGATCCGTCATCAACACAGAGTTATGAGTACTGATAACAGGAGTTGAATACAAACAATCCACAAGGTGAAGCACCGAATGATGAGGAACAAAAGACCAATACACTTACTCAGTAACATCACTGCAGATGCATGGGTCAAAGAAGCTCACATTGGAAGAAAAAGTTTCAAAGTTGACATTAAGACTCTTCTGTGTTTCCTATAATACCTTCTCCTTGGTGTATAAGTTCCTATGGTTTTTTTTTTTTTTTTTTTTTTTTTTGCCCTTTAGCTGAAAAGTTGATATCTTTTTTTGTGACTTGCTTTGTCTTCTCACTCTGAACAGTTGTCCTTAAAGGCCCACAGCCAGAGAAGTTTAAGAGGAATCTAATTTTTCAGTGGATCTATGTGCAATATCAGATGCATGTCCCTTCCCAAATTTTCAGCAATTAGAATTCGAGCTTCAAATTGTTTAAACCACACAAGCCTATCTAAAGGCAATTTAGAATAATCTATGAAGAAATGATTTTGAGCTATGAAGCATGTAAAACCTTAAGATCAATTTTTAAATTTAAGACTAAATAAAGTGATATAAACTTGAAATTATTTCTCAATAATTGTTCTCATGTTCTATGTGGTCTTTTATTTATACCCTGACCTTGAGGATTGTGGGGAATGACTGTAATATGATTTATTTTTATTATTGACTCTTCTTAATTCATTCATTCATTCATTCATTCATTCATTCATTCATTCATTCATTCATTCATTCATTCATTTATTACCTGTCACCCACAGTTTTCTCTCCATCATCTTTTCTAAGTCTCCCATAGCTCCCCTCTTCCCCACATCCATTCCTCCTCCATTTCTCTATAGAATAGGGCAGGCCTTTCATGGATATCAACCAGCCATGGCATATCAAGTTGTAGTAAAACTATGTACCTTCTCTCCAATTGTGTGGCTGGGTGAGGCAACTCCATAGGAGGAAAGGGTCCCTAAAGCAGAAGACAGATTCAGAGACAGCCCTTGTTCTCACTGTTAGGAGTCCTACAAGACCAAGCTACAGAACAATACATATGCAGCAGGCTTAGGTCAGTTCTGTTCCGACACCTTGGTTAGTGGCTCAGTTTCTGTGAGCCCTTATAAGCCCAGGTTAGTTGATTTTGTGGGTTTTGTTGTGATGTCTTTGACCCCATTGACTCCTACAGGATGCTCTAAGCTACCCCCACTTCTTCTACAGGATTCCCTGAGATCCACCTAATATTTGGTTGTGGGTCTCCATATCTGTTTACATCAGTTGCTGGGTGAAGCCTTTCTAATGACAATTGGGTTAGGAATTAATCAATGAATATAGCAGAATACCAATAGGGATGATTTTATTGAATTTATGTGCCAGTCATGCTTCAGTGAATATTTTCCATCTACTCTTTTTGGGTGCGTTTTCATCTTTTCATTCTAGTACTTTTAGGTGTGCTGTTATGCCCCTAGCATGGAATTTTTTCTAATTTCTTTATGAAGACAATTATACTTGAACTTTCCTTTTATTACCACTTCGAGTGTTCCACAAATTTGGGTATGTTCTGCATTCACTTTAATTGAATTCTAATTAGACTTTAATTTCTTTATTTCTTCCTTGACCCATTCAGTAGAGAGTTATTCCATTTCCATGAGAGTAGGCTTTCTATTGTTGTTGAAATACAGCTTTAGTTCATGGTAGTCTGATAATATACTGGAAGTTATTTCAATTTTCTTCTGTCTGTTGAAACTTGCTTTGTGACTGGGATTGTGGTCAACATCACAGAAGGTTTCATTAAGTGCTGAGAAGAAAGTGTATTCTTTTCTGATTGGTGAAATATTTTGTAGCTATATTAGGTCCATTTGAATCTTAATGTCTGACGGTTTCATTATTTTTCTGTTTAGATTTTGTCTGGATAGCCTTCCACTGGTTAAACTGAAGTCTTCCAATATTACTGTGTGTGAGAATCAATGTAGGATTTATACTTTAGTAATGTTTCTTTACAAATATAGGGGGGTGCATTTGAGGCATTGATGTTGAGAACTGAGATGTCATCTTCTTTTGATGAGTATCAAGTGTTCTTCTCCATCTCCTTTGATTAATTTAGGTTAAATGTTATTTTGCTTGATATTAGAATAGCTATATTAGCTTGGTTCTGTGTGCATTCATTTGGAAAATCATTTCCAACCCTTTACTCTGAGGTAATGTGTACCTTTGATGGTGAGGTGCTTTTTGCATGCCACAAAATGATGCACCCTATCAATGCATCCATTTTGTCGGCCTTTGACTTTTTATGGGGGAATTGAGTCCATTGGTACTGAGAAATATTAATGACCAGTGATTGTTAATTGTTATTTTGTTGATAGATGTAGTGTATGTCTCCTTCCTTTCTTTTGGTCTTAATGGTGTGAAATCGTCTTATTTACTGTATTTTCTTGGGTGTCATTAACCTCTTTGTGGTGGAATTCATCTACAGGGATTGTTAAGTTTTGCTGTGTATAAAAGTCTGAGTTGGCATCTGTGCTTTCTTTGAGCCTACATTGTATCTGTCCAGGATCTTCTGGCTTTTAAAATCTCCATTGAGAAGGTAGGTGTAATTCTAATAGGTATTACCTTATATGCTACCTGGCTCTTTTCCCTTGCAGTTATTTTTTTTTATTATTTCTTTGCTTTGAACATTTGTTGTTTTGATTACTATGTGGCAGGGGGACTTTCTTTTCTGGTTCAATCTTCTGTAAGGTTCTTGTACATTTATAGGAATCTCTCCCTTTAGGCTAGATACATTTTCTTCTACTATTTTGTTGAAAATATTTTCTGAGATCTTGATCTGGAATTCTTTGTCTCTTATTTAAGGTTCAGCCTTTTCATAGTGTTCCAAATTTCCTGGATGTTTTCTGTAAAAAATACTTTAGACTTTACATTTTCTTTGACTGATGTATCAATTTCTTCTACATATCGTCTATACCTGAGATTCTTTCTACTATCTATTGAGATCTGCTGGTGACAAGTCTGCAGTTACTCTTTGCTTCCTTAAATTTTACATCTCCAGGATTCTTTCCATGTGTTTTCTTCATTGCTTCTATATCCATTTTAAGGTGTTAAACAGTTTTATTCATTGCCATCACTTATTTCTTTGTGTTTTCCTGGATGTATTTAAGGAATTTACTAATTTCCCCTTTAAGGGCCACTATCATCGTCAAAAGATTAGATTTAAGGTCATTTTTCCTGTATTTCAACTGTTTTGGAATATCTAGAGCATGCTATAGTAGTATATCTGGGCTCTGGTGGTGCCATTTTGCTCTGGCTGATTTTTATTGTGCTATTACCCTAGCCATCTAGTTTTGAGGTTATTATAGATTTAGGTGCTGATTTCCTGCTTTATCTTAGTTAGATAGATTATTTTGTGGGGGATGCTTTCTCCTTGGTTTCTGTATTCTCTGATTTCCTGGTTTGAGTGGCCTGTGTGGTTCATGTGGCCAGTCAGATCACTTTAGGTCCTGTTGGGGGTCACACTGCTTTTGTATCCTGCAACACCTCTGGGGTATTGGGTGCTAACATTGCTGCTGGGGTTCCAAGTACTTATGTGGCCTCTGAAGTTCGCCACTGGTAAAGCAGAAGTCTTCTGCCAAGATTCTGGGCTGGTATATGGAGCCCATGGTAAGGCATGCAATTGTCAACTGTTAGGAAGGATTTATGGGGTATTAGTTGCCATTGTGAGGTTCCAGGTACTGTCATGGCTTCTGTTAAACCAGAAGGTAGGGTGTTAACTGGTATTGACTGATGTCTTACCTAGGGTCCCTAGTTCCTGGATGGCCTCTGATAAAGCAGAAGTCTTCTGCCAAAGTTGTGGCTCAGAATATGAAACCTAGGTGCAAGGGGATATTGGGTTGTTGGGTAGGCTTTAAGAAGTTTTAACAGGTGATGTCTAACTTGGGTCTTGCTGTGGAATAATGCTCTTTTACACTGTAAAAACTTGTCACTTGAATTGGGTTAATAAAATATTGTTTGGCTGATAGCCGGGCAGGAAGCATAGACAGGACAGCCAAACTAGGAGAATTCTGGGAAGAGGAAAGGCAGAGACAAAGACACCAGCCAGAAACAGAGGAAGCAAGATAAGAATGCTGTACTGAGAAGTCATCTTGACAAGTAGCTAAACATAGATAAAAATTACAATTAATTTAAGTTTAAGAGCTACCGAGTAATACGCCTGAACTTATAGGTTCATGAATTTATGAGTAATATTAAACCTCCAAGTCAATTATTTGAAAAACAGCTGCTAGCATTCAGAAACTGACAGGCAGGAGAAGGATGTCTGACTACAGGGTCTGGCCTCCAATAAAAGTGAACTTTTCCTCTAGAGTTGTGGGCTGAAATATGTAGTCCAGTGGAAGGGGTGCAGCTTTTTTTTTTTTAAATTAGTATACATTATTCCATTTTAAATTGTATAGAAGTAGGAATTTCTATAACAAAAGTTTGTATAACAGAAGAGCATACTGCAGAAGAATTCTCTGAGGATTGAGATATAGCCCAAAGAAATTAGAATTTGTATAAACGAACACATGCAGATATGGTATAGCAGGTTAAGAGAGAGTGGCTGACATCCATGACCATAATTCTTTATTAAACAGGCAAGAGCACAGCACATGAAGCATATCAGCATTACTATGTATGTGTTGGTGCTCTGTTCTAGAGAAGTAAAAATAGGACAGGTTCACGCATCAGCTTGTTTCCTTCTGCAATAAAAAAGGGGGTATCTGAGGACTTTAATGAGCTGTTTTAGCTCCTGAAGTAAAGGGATAATAACAGGTAGTGTAAAATAAAGCATAGCAGTTTCTATTGATGGAAATAATCTATAACATAAGCAGAATCTGAAACAAAAGTTAAAGGTTTATAAATGAACTATAATCCATGTTCTACCTGTTGATTTCAGCAAAATGAAGTATGAGTAGAATGATGAATATCTGGACTATGAATCCTTCCTAATCCATTATATGAGCCATCAATAAAATACATCTTTGTCTGTGAAATGAAAGGTTCAAAAACCTGTGTAATCACAAATTCAGGTCATATTTTGCCAGCAGGATAATGATGTCCTATCTTTCTATAGTAATCTGTAAATGATCTGAAAGTCCATACAGTCCTTTACCACCCTGACACAGACTGTTACTCACGAGTACTGCACAGAGCAACAATCAGATCTGTATTAGCATCGAGCGATGCCCTGACTTACCGAATGACTGAGATAAGTAAGGAAAGCTGTGAGGTTTACCCTTTATGATGGAAGTAAATCTATTCCAAAGGCTTATCTTCTGCTATGTTAAGCATATGAGACAATTTAGTGGGGGAAATAAGTTAAAGGGAGCCAAGGATCCACATAATACATGAATGCTTCTTTTAATCTGTTTGGACTTTGTCTCTAGAGGTGATGTGAGAACTATCCAATGCTGAGTCTCCTTCTGGAGTTTTAAGTAGAATGGTTAGTGTATCATTAGATAATAATGGGGGAAAGAGTCAATTAATATCCCCTACTAATTTATGAAACTTATTGGGTTTTTTTGGTCTTACCTAATGGACATTTTTGTTCTGGGTGGTTCGGCAGTTGTTATAGTAACTAGTTTTCCTAATTATTGCAGTGTTGGCTATTTGTACCATTTCAGTGCAATAAATCCACTGTAGGTTTTGTGTCACATCTTGAGTCGTGTCACATATGAATTGTTGATCTTCCTTTTGGAGTAGGCAAACAAGACGTGTATATACTGAATAACAGAACGCTAAGAGAATGCCTGCCGTATAGGCTATGACACTTACATATATAGTATTGGCACATAGTAGGAGAGGTTGTCACACCTTCAGGTTCTTTATCATTTAACAAAAGGATAAAAAAAAAGGGAAAACGCACATTGTCAGGATAGATAAGTATACTTTAGAAATAATCTTTTAAATCCAAATCTATTGAAAGTTAATCTTTAGGAATATCTGTGGGAGCAAACCTGTCATTTTATGGCCTTTATGATGTAAATAAATCCATTCCAAATGTTCTTACAGGTGACAATTTGGTGAGTGAGTCAGTAGGTTTGAGAGCAACAAATAATATACAAATGCATCTTTGTTCTAATTCCAATATCTGTAGTTATTTTTTCCTCTCAAGACAGTATGTGAAGATGACACCATCTCTCCTTCTAAAATTTAAGTGGATTGGTTAGCACATAATTAGGTTTTAAACATTTTGATTTTGCTAAAGTTGCATTGGAAATATCAATCACACCTCACAAGGCCAGGAAGGAATATGTAAATGAACTCAATTTTTTCATAGGTTCTTCTAAGTTTTTACTAAAATGGAGAGTATTCAAAATTAAATTGGTCAGGAAATTACTCACCCCATGCTTCGGGGTAATTTTCGGAAAATGGAGAATATGTATGTAAAGGAGGCGCTAATGAAGGAGCTTATGGAACTCTCCTCAGCACACATATAGGTGATACTTTTGAGTTTTGATTTTGCCTTAACAAGGAAAATCACCTTTTTCCTGTTTTACTGATTTTAAGTTTGATCATAAAGTTTATATTCATTCATGGAATCCACTATCATTCCTTCAGGATTAATTTCCTCCTTATTTTCTTTACGTACTTTATTAATAGTCTCTATTAATAATCAAAGGAACCAAAATCGAATAGGGAACTTTTTCTTGTTTATATGGCTTTTCAATATTGTTTTGGGCTCTGTCCCATACTTCATCTAGAAATCAAACCTATAGTCATAATCAATTCACAAGCAATCTTATACTCTTTCTTTTCTTTATTTCTTTTTCTTTTCTTTAAAAGATGTACTAGGTCAGCATAAGGTAAAACCTTCCCGGGTTTCTGTGCCATCATTCTCACTAACCTACTCTGAGGGTCCTCTCTCTCCTAACTTGTAGTAAACTTCTTTCTGTTCAATTACAACTTTTCACTGCTCTAGAGGTGGTATGACCTGGGAGAATGGAGACAATTAATAAGAACTAAAGTCTCATAAAATAGCCAAATTTATTCAGTGACCCAATTTATATTCTGCATATTAAGAAAGGTAACATAAGTTCTCATGAGTTCAATAAGTATACAATGACAAAAATAAGCTTTGTGAAACAAAAACATGCTTTCTCATGAAAGCATATAAAGGATAATCCAAAGATTTAATTGAATAACAACAGCAAGACATACCAAGTAATCTGAAGTCAATTCACACTTATCTGATACAACTGAGAGGAGCACAATAACACATCCCAAGAACAATTCCATGCTTTGAAGAAACTGAGGTCACAGACCTGAGCTCTTGTTTTCTTAGAGTGTTAACATAAGCATCCAGAATTCTCCTCAAATGACTCCTTTCCAGGACCATGTTCTGACAACACATCAAAGTTAATTTTATATACTGTATATAAAATTATTACAATTAGAAAAATATAACATATACACAACGATCTTTTTAAAATATAGACATACATACATATATATCTGGTTTTGTTCCATTTGCATATCTGGAGGCCAAGAAAGCCAGATAGTGCACCATATCTCCAGGACAAGGCTTTATAAGTAGTTCTGAGCCATGTGATGTAGGTACTAGGAACCAAACTTGGGTACCCACCATCAGCTGTACTATTGAGTCAAATCTTTAATTGCTAAATATGTGATTATAATGTAGGTGCATCATTTTTCTGTCTTCTATCATTTGGAGGTGATGAAATTCCCTGCTATATGGTAACTGAAGAATTGAATAATTTCTAACCCACTATGAATAAATTTTGTACACTGCTTTTTATTGTAATTGTTAACACAGTTCTCTTGATTTGAATGAAGACAACAAAAGATTTAGTTGAGAAATGAGTCTAGATTGTTAATGAAAAGTTCCACAATTTGGTATTTTTTAAAAAATAATTTACATGTGTATTTTGTTTATATGTGAGGTGTTAGATATCCTGGAACAAAACTTACAGACAGTTGCTAACTTCCATGTGTAAATTGAAACTATGTCCTCTGGAACAACAGCTAGTATTCTTAATTGCTGAACCATTTGTCTACATCACTTTTTTTTTTTTTTAACTTTTTGAGACAGGATGTCTTAGTCTTTTTGACAATAAAACACCATGACCAAAATGCTAGCTGAAGTTTAAAGGGTTTAATTGGCCTACATCTCCATATTTCCATTCCTAATTGAAGAAAGTCAGGACAAAAATCTAAACATGGCAGGAGTCTGGAAGGAGTTGAGAAGACGCCATGGAGGGGTGCTGCTTACTGGCTTGCTCCCCTTGGCTTACTCAGTTTGTTTTCTTAGAAATCCCAGGACCCTCCCACATGAATTGCTAATTAAGAAAATGCCTTACAACCAGATATTTTGCAGGTATTTTCTTAATTGAGGTGCCTTCCTTTTAGATAACTCTAGATGTGAAGTTGATATGACTAGCCAGTAGTACAACTGGCAACTTGTAAACTTTGACACAAAAACACATTGCTTTTTTAAGTCACTCATAATACACTCATAATCTTAAACTGGGCAATTTTGGTACATGCCTTTAACTGCAGCACTTGGGAGGCAGAGGTAAGTGGATCTGTGAGTTCAAGGCCAGTGTGGTCTACAAAGAGAGTTCCAGGACAGGTAAGGCTGTTACACAGAGAAACTCTGTCTTGAAAAAAAAAAAAAAAGCCATAACCTTTCATTTCTTATTCATCCACAAGATCTCACATTAAAAACATAAATAACTTTAATAAATGTCCCACAATCTTTACAAACTCAAACACATCAAAAAGTCCTACTTGTAGCTGTTGCAAAAACAAAAAAAAAAACAAACAAAAACAAAAACAAAAAACAAAAATAATTAATCAAAATCCTTTGTTCAGGAAAGAAGCAAGTCAATCACAACCTGGAAAAAAAAAAAAAAAACCACCAAACTCCAATAGTATAAATAACTCAACATCCAAGGACTGGGATACACTCATAATCTTCAGGGCTTCTCCAAAGGGCTTGGGTCACTTCTCTGGCTATGTTCTCTGTAGTACCACAACTAGGCTCTGACTGGTTCCACTTCACCACTGCTGATGGTCTTGGTGGACATTCCATGGTACTGTCATCTCCAAAACAATGGAGTCTTTGCCTGATGTGTAAAAGTTTACTTCTCTTATTAGGCTCATGGGATTTCTCTCTAGTATGTATTCTTTCATGATTTTGAAGATGACTGCTATGTACAAAAGCTTTACCACACTGATTACACATGTAGGGTTTCTCTCCAGTATGTTTTTTTTCATGTTTCTGAAGATACTCTTTCTGTGCAAAGGCTTTACCACATTGCTTACATTCGTAGGGTTTCTCTCCAGTATGAGTTTTTTCATGCCTTTGAAGATAACTGCGAGTTGAAAAGGCTTTACCACATTGACAACATGTATAAGGTTTCTCTCCAGTATGACTTCTTTCATGCCTTTGAAGATTGCCATTACTTGCAAAAGCTTTATCACACTGATTACATCTATAGGGTTTCTCTCCAGTATGAATTCTTCCATGTTGCTTAAGACCACTAGGGTCTACAAAGGCTTTACCACATTGATGACATCCATAGAGTTTCTCTCCAGTATGAATTCTTTCATGTTGTTTAAGAGTACTAGAACTTATAAAGGCTTTACCACATTGATTACATCCATATGGTTTATCTCCAGTATGATATTTTTCATGGTTGTAAAGATGAGTTTTTTGAGCAAAGGCTTTACCACACTGATTACATTCATAGGGTTTCTCTCCAGAATGACTTCTTTCATGCCTTGCAAGATGACTTTTATAGGTAAAGGCTTTACTACATTGATTACATCCATAGGGTTTCTCTCCAGAATGAATTTTTTCATGCCTCTGAAGAAGACTGTTCTGTGCAAAGGTTTTTCCACATTGTTTACACTCATAGGGTTTGTCTCCAGTATGAGTTCTTTCATGTATTTGACAATGACTAGGACGTGCAAAGGCTTTCCCACAGTGATGACATTCATATTGTTTCTTTCTAGAATAAGTTCTGGGTACTTGAAGATGCCTGTAATATGCAAATTCTTTATCACCTTGATTATATTCATAAAGTTTTATTTCCAAAGGAGTTCTCTGGTGTAACTGCAAAAAGGAATCAGATCTAAATAATTTATAATGTTTTTTACATTCATAGGTTTCCTCTTCACTATGGGATTTCTTGTGTATTTGAAGATATCTATGATCTTTAAAGACTTTAGTACCTGGCTCACATTTATAGAATCCTTTTTCCATGTGAGTTTTTTCACCACTTTGAACAGAGCCAGAAGAACTCAGAGCTTTAAGACACTGATTGCATTCATAAGATCTTCTTATGGTATGAGCCACATTACATGTGCAATATAAACCAGGACAGACAGAAACATTTTCATATCCCATGTACTCATAAGGCTTTTCTCCAATGTAAGTATGGTGATGTATTCCCATGGAAGTTGGAAATCCAATTAATTGTACACTTGTATCACATTTACCAAGACCTCTCATAATGGGGACTACTACAAATCTTCTAATTTTTCTGGGAGAAAGAGAGGTACATTGCTTCTTTACATATCCTTTAGGATCACATGGTTTGTATCCTGAATGACAGTTGATAAACCTATTAAAGGAACAATAACAAACAAAAGGTTTACAGATTGTATTCACACAGTTAAACTTTCTGTTTCTCATAGAGATATAGTATAGGGATTAAGATCTATCCACAAGTTTCTTGATTCTCATAAACTGCCCCTCTTATTGCACTATAGTAAGTCACTAGAAGTCTATGAGCAATACTAGCTTTACTATGAGCTATTTGCATATAACAGGTCTTGGAATACCCTAATCCTCTAATAAATGTGAATGCATTTAAAATTAGTGCATGGAATTAAAGTAAATGGATGGATAGTTCTAAAACGTGGATCTTAGTAAACTATAATTAATATGACATAATATTAACATGACATTTGTTAAGGCATTGTTTCCTTATCTTATTTCTTACAAGAATGCCTTGCCAATAAAGATCAGCTACGTGAACTTAAGGGACATAATGCTGTTAGAATTTGTATAATCATCATAAAGCTTTAAATATTTACACTGTTGCCTTTCATTAAACATCAGGCAGGGCACATTAAAATTTCTTCAGAGATAGAAAAGTATCATTTTGCATATAAAAATTACCTTCCTTAAATACGACCCCTGGAGACCTGGAGTTGGGGGGGGGGGACTTGCTGGACCAATCTAAGCTGGAATCAGCAATGGATGCTGAGGGTCCCCTTCCCAGAATCTTAGGTCTACAGGGGCCACATTCAAACAGGAGTCACAACCCAACCCAGGCCTAAATAGGCAATAGATACAATACAGCTAAGAGGATCAGGAGATTCTAACCTGGCCAACAGTGGAAATTTAGCTAAGCACCCACCCCATACCATGAGGTTGGGATGGATGGAAGACAGCCAAATGTACCACTAGGAGCCTACCTAGTGTTGGTGTTGGGCACTATAATCTCCTTATGATAAAGAAACATGGCCCAGCCCTGAACTGCAGTGACCTGAGTAAGAGAGAGAGATCCGCATGAAGGCCTAGCACAGCCAATTCTGAAGGTCACAAATAGAATAAGCAGAGGTACTGTATGGTGATTTATGCAAGGGAGGGGAGGGGGGTAAGGGGGAGCGGAAGAGACAGGCAGAATGGTTCAAGTCCTATGGACAGAGGAAAATTTAATAGAAAAGGGAAAAGGGCAGCTGACTCCTTGACCAGTGATAACACATGATAAAATGAGCCCTGTACTTTCTCTGGGATGCACAGCACAGGAGCATAGCACCACCCCTCATCTACCACATACGGATGCGGGCTGGGAATAGATGCCCTTTTGCGCCCCCCCACCCTGTCCCCACACTTCAATACCTAGCGTAGATGGGAGAATTAGCCCTCTGGTCATAAGAGCAAGAGAGCTGTGCCTGATTCCAACCTTTGGAACACTCTACAGAGCAGGTTCTATACCTCACCAGGGAAGCACAATTAAGCCAATACTGCTACTGCATGTGTGGGAAAGCGAACCCCAAAACTGTGAGCATGAGAGGGCTGTCCCCTTTATTCATCTGTCTTGTGGTGACATGGATGGTGGAAAAGTGTCATCCTCCCAGCCCAGCCATGGTGTAAGAAGGTGGAAAAGAGGAACCTGTAGTCATAAGAGTGAGAAAACCATCCCTGATGTCCACCGGCTGCAACATTTGGAAGAACAGGCCCTGTACCTTTCCAGGAAAGCACAATAGAGCCAAACCTGTTCGCACAGATATGGGTGAGTCAGCCCCAAAATTGTGAGCATGGGAGAGCTGTCCCATATGTTCTGTGGGAGCATGGACAGGGGAGAGATACCCTCTCCTCTATTCAGCCACCTATCAATACCTGGGGCAGGTGGGAGAGCTGGCAATATGGTCATTATAGCGGGAAAGCTCCTTGACTTCCACCAGCGGTGACACTAGGGATAGCAGGCCTTGCACCTCACCAGAGTAGCACAATAGACTCAACTGTTAGTGCAGGTATTGGTGAGCCATCCACGAAATAATGGTAGCGCTTCCCCCATTTTTCATCTGTCCAGTGGTGGCATCAGTAGGAAAAGAAGCCCTCTCCCCAACCCAACAACATCTGGGGTAGATGAGAGAGTGGGCCATGTGGTCATAAGAGTGGGATAATTATCCTTGATACTTACCAGGTACAACACTTGGGAAAGCAGGCCCTGTACCCTGACAGGACAGCACAACAGAGCCAACCCTGTTAGCAGAGGTGTGGGTGAACCAGCCCCAAAATCATGAGCATGGGACAGCTGTCCCTATTACCCAATTGCCTTGTGGTGCCATGGGAAAAGAACTGTCCCCCTCCCCATCCATTAATACCCAAGGCAGGTAGGAGAGATGACCCTGTGGAGATATGTTTCAAATTTTAAAAAAACAGTCTGAGATATCAGAGGGATCTAACCATAGTCAGCCTAAGAGGATCAGAGACCTCACACCTTTAATCCCAGCACAGGGAAAATCTGCAAGTGGTGACCTACGCCCTTAATCCCAGCAAATCTGAGTTTGAGGTCAGCTTACTTTACAGAGGAAGTTCCAGGCTCCCAGGCAGGCATTGGTGGTGCCACACATGTGAAACAACTAGGCAAAAAGGGTACTTATGGCAGGCATAGAAAGACAGAGCAGACAGTAGAAGCCAGGAGGAGCGAGGCTGAGGAAGCTGGAAAACAGCTGTATGAGATTTGACTGTGGTGTTTCCTCTCTTTGATATCTCCACCTGCCCCTGAGATCTAGTCCTGAGTTCCCTTTATTCGTGCTTCACTTGGTGCCCAAATTTGGGGCACAAATTCCTCCCCTTAGTACCCAAAAATTGCTTGCCAGCCAGAGCAACACTTGGCTGGAGGAGTAATTACCAGGTGGCTAGGCTTTCTGTTCTGAGCTGGCTCCCAGTCTTAGTCAGACCGGCCACACGTATTTCTGTTTCACTTTAATCTGGGTAAGTGTTTGAGATAGTGGCCTCTTTCTCCTGGTGGTCTGTGGGTTGTGGGTTTTTTTTGCTCTTTTTGCACCCCTCCTGGGCTGCTATCACACTAGGTAGCTTCCCTACATCACAGTCATCTGAATCATCACAGACAACAAATTGGTGAGTAAATCAATTTTTTAAAAAAAGGGGGGGGGTTTGTTCAAGGCGATGGAGGGTGTTTGGTTCTTCTGTGGTCTTTCTCTAGACAACTTGGTATCACAACCAGTAAAGGAAAAGATGAATACAGTAGGTGGAAATATGATAATGTTTATCATACTGCTTATTAAGAATATATTTGTTTGATTTCTGTTTTATCATTTAAAAAGTCAAATAATGTAAATTCCAAGAAAAAGTCTTTAAAAAGCTTGTTGAGAAAGAACACAAAGATGTTCAAATTCAAACAGAAATATGAAGAACCTATTTCATCAAGGTTGTCAAAATTAGACAAAAACAAGCAACATTAATATACCCAGTAACCTTTACAAAACTGAACAATGATAAAGATGATATAGAAGCTAGTTGGGCTCTAGTACAAATGCTAGAATTAAGGAGAGTAAAATAAGCAATTGTTACATGTGGGATGCACTTATCATTTGTAAAACAAATAGTAAACAGCTGATCATGCAGTAACTGGGTCACCCCTAAAGATTGGTTAGATATGGTTACTGCTGTTTTAGAGGCTGAGCCACTTTTACAGTGGAAATCACAGTAGAAAGAGAAGGCTAAAACAATAGAACAAAGAAGCAGGCCCAGAGGCATAGAAATCTCCCAACACCAACTTCTTGGGGAGGGAGATTATGCTGATATTGAAAGGCAGTCTTTATACAATCAACATACTCTGGCTTTATGCCGTATGGCAGCTTTAAATGCCTGGGACCTGACCGAAGAAATAGGAAAGAAACTGAATTATTTGCAAAAGTAATTCAAAGCCCAAAAGAAACCTTTACAGACTTTTTGCACAGATTAACTGCAGCAGTAAACAGAATGGTATCAGACTCAGAAGCCAGGTGAATAATAATTGAATCACTACTGGCTTTTGAGAATGCTAATGCACAATGTAGAAAAGTACTTAGACCTTTAAAAGCAAGGTCAGCACCCTTGTAGGATTGAATTTGTGAGACAATTAACCCAGAGTCTTATGACAGTGATGATAACTGGGTAGGAGACCTTATTTCTAGAGGTATAAGAAAAAGTCAAAATGTTAAATGTTACAATTGTGGAAGGCAAGGTCACATAAAAAGCGATTGTAAACAAGGCATTTCCAGAAACAGTGCTTTTGTTAGGAATAATCCCAAGAGAACGCCCCTCCCTTCTGGAGTATGTGGAAAATGAGACATTGGACGAATGAGCACAGATCAACATCAACAAAGGACAGGAAAAGCAACTTTCTGCCCTTGGGAAATTCCCCAAGGGGGCTTTCAAAAGCCTCCATATCAAATCCAATCCAATCTTACCCTGCCATTGTGGAGGCAACACCTTCCCAGAACAATTTAAAAGGTTAAAACCTATTTTAAAAAGACACACTAACTGGAATAATAGAAAATTTACAGAAAAAGAGAAAACTTCAGGAAAAAAATATAAAGCAAATATTTTGGCCAACTTCTATCAATGAGCAAAGGCCAAATTAAAAGTACAAATAAGTGATGTTATTATTGAAGGTTTATTGGACATGGGTGCGGATGTATCCATAATTTCACCTGAGTCATGGCATCCAAGTTGGCCCCTTCAGGAGGTAAATGTTCAGTTTTTGGGTATCGGGTCGATATACCAGGTAAAACAGAGTGCAAGATGGCTTGAGTATATAGGACCAGAAGGACAGAAAGGAATATTAAAGCCATATGTGGCTAACATTGCTATAAATTTATGGGGATGAGATTTACTACAACAATGGAACACACAGATTAGTATTCCTCCAAACACAGAAATAAGCCATGACCTAGCACATGGTTCCAGAAAAAATAATTAGAAGATATTATGAGAAACAGTCACAGACCATTAAGGTTATATAGAAAAAGGCAAAACAGCTGTTGATCTTTCAAAGATACCCACAGCACTACCTCTAAAATGGCTAGCAGAGAAGCCTGTTTGGGTTCATTAATGGCCCTTAACCAAAGAGAAATGGCAAGCCTTAGAGCAGCTGGTAAAGGAGCACTTAAATGTCCAGCATATAGAAGAATCAACCAACCCTTGGAATTCCCCTGTATTTGTTATTAAAAAGAAATCTCAAAAGTGGAGAATGGTAACAGACCTAAGGGCAATAAAGAAGGTGAAGCCCAGCCAACGGGCTCTCTACAGGCTGGGATTCCTTTGCTCTCTCTGTTACCTAAAGTATGGCCTATTATAGTTATTGGTTTAAAAGACTGTCTTTATTTTTTCTTTTTTACAATACCATTACAAAAACAAGACAAAGAAAAATTCACCTTTATAGTGCCCACTTATAAAAACTCTCGGCCTGTAAAGAGATTCCAGTGGAGGGTCCTCCCTCAAGGAATGCTGAATAGCCCCATTCTGTGCCAGTATTTTGTACAAAAGCCAATAGAACAAACACGTAACAAATTCCCACAATCTATAATTTATCATTACATGGACAACATCTTGTTGGTCAATTCAAATATTAGAAAATATATTAGATATATATTTTAATAATATATATAATACCGATATATTAGAAAATATGTTTGAAGAAGTGAAAAAAAATTGCTTGCTTGGGGATTACAAATTGCCCAGAAAAAAAAAAAATACAAAGAGGGGATTCTACTAGTAATTTAGGCTACAAAATAGGCAAACAAAAAAAAAAAAATCAGACACCAAAATGTAGAAATCAGGAGAGATAGATTGAAGACATTTAATGACTTTCAAAGACTACTAGGAGACATTTTCAATTTAGGAGCCACTGTTGGAATTAAAAATGATGAACTGGATAATTTGTTCAAAACCTTAAATGATGACAAGGACTTAAAATAGTCCAAGAGAATTGTCACCTGAAGCTAAGAAAGAACTGGCTTTAGTGAAAAAGAAATTACAGGATGCACATGTAGATCATCTGGATCCAGACCTTAATTGTATTCTTGCCCTCTAAGCATTCTCCTACAGGAATTTTAATGCAAAGGGAAAATGTTATATTGGAATGGATATTTCTTCCACATAAACAGAGTAAGAAATTAAAGACATATGAGGAAAAGATTTCTGAACTGATATTTAAAGGAAAATTACGACATCGTCAATTGACAGGGATGGACCCAGCAGAAATTGTTGTACCTTTAACTAATGAAGAAACTGACCAATTATGGGTAGAAAGTGAACTTTGGCAAAGAGCCTGCAGTAATTTTTTGGGAGATATTAACAACAAATATCCACAAAGCAAAAAAATTGAATTTCTAAAGAAAACTAATTGGATTCTCCCTCGTATCGTATGAGATAAACCAATTTCTGGAGCCCCTACATTTTATAACAATACAAACAAATACCCACAAAGCAAAAGAATTGAATTTCTAAAGAAAACTAATTAGATTCTTCCTCGTATTGTATGAGATAAACCAATTTCTGGAGCCCCTACATTTTATACAGATCCAAACAAATCAGGAAATGCAGGTTACAAATCAGAACACATAAGTGGCTCAAAGCCCTTATAATTTTGTTCAAAAGTCAGAATTATATGCTATCTTGATGGTATTAATGGATTTTACTCAACCTCTTAACATAGTCACTGACTCTCAGTATGCAGAAAGTTGTTCTACACATTGAAATGGCTGATTTTATTAATGACGAGTCAAAATTAACTTCATTATTTATTTCATTACAAGAAATAACCAAGACTAGAAATCATCCTTTCTATATAACACACATTCGATCACATACGGGTCTTCTAGGTCCTTTAGCACAAGGTAGTGATGAAATTGATAAATTATGAATAGGAAATGCACTAGAGGCCTTAGAGTTTCATAAAAAGCATCACGCCAATGGCAAAGAATTAAAAAAAAAAAGATTTTTCTATCACTTGGCAACAAGCCAAAGAAATTGAAAAAAGGTGTCCCACCTGTTCTTTCTATAACCAAACTCCATTGCCAGCAGGAACTAATCCTAAAGGTATACATAGAAATTAAATCTGGCAGATGGATGTATTTCATTTTACAGAATTTGGGAAATTAAGATACGTCCATCATACAATAGATAGATTTTCAGGATTTCCATGGGCAATTGCTTTGAGTTCAGAAAAGGCTGATTCTGTAATCACACATTTGCTAGAAGTTATGGCCATCATGGAAATACCTGTGCAAATTAAGACTGACAATGCTCCAGCATATGTTTCTAGTAAAATGAAACTTTTTTATTATAATATAAATCATATTACAGATACCACACAATCCTACAGGGCAAGCAGTCATAGAGAGATGAAAACAAATTCTAAAGGATATGTTAAATAAACAGAAAAGAATAACAAAGACCCCCAGAGATAGACTACATAATGCTTTATTAACTTTGAATTTTCTCAATGCTAATGAGAAAGGAACAACAGCTGCTGAAAGGCATTGGACTATAGAAAAAACAGCTGAGCTAAATCAGCCTGTTTATTTCAAAGATGTACTAATCTCAGAATGGAAGCCAGGATATGTGCTGTGCTGGGGAAGGGGTTTTGCTTTTGTTTCTACAGGTCAAGAAAAGTTATGGATACCATCAAAATTAATAAAGAGTCGATTTGAACCAGAGAAACTGTATGAAAATAAGAACTGATGGCTCATCTACCCATATTACAATTCTTTAAGTTGTAAGAAAAAACAAAGGGGTGGGACAGGTTTCTGTTTTTGTCTTTACATAAAACTGGAAATAGCCATCTTCAAGAAGTTAAAAGACCTCGGACATCTTGACATCTAAAGCAGAAGAGAGGCTATCCAGAAAAATTTACAAGCAAAAGAATATCGGACCTATTGGTACCAGTATACTCTACAGGGTAAAATCTCATTGCTTAACCTCTCTATATATCATTTTTTTGTAAGTTGAAGTCCCAGTTTAATTATAATTCAAAGCTGGCTTTAGAGTTGGAGTGTGTCTCTTCCTTTCTTTAAACCAAAACATACTTGTTAAAGGAAAATACAAAATCTCTGTATCATATCAGAAGAGCCACCTGATATGGGACAGAAGAATAACTAAAAAACTAGGGACTACTCTATTGTTACTAATCTTATGCTGAATAAATAGTTATATATTTTGCTTCCTGTACATTGTTTTGGGTTTTAGTCTCCTATCAGTTTTCTGCAGTGATCCAGGACAATGTCTAATTGCAAACTTGAAGTATCAGAAAGGAAGATGGGGCCCCACAAGGATGATTTCACATGGACTCTGACAAAGCCACTAGGCTGACAAACACCAACCAAAGATCAGATTTGGACTACAAACTGCTCAGGACAATTTTGAGGCAGCTCACTTAGATGAACCAGCTTCACAGACTACTATATCCAGGACTTGAGACAAGCCATGCACTTCCCTTTTTTGCAGAGATTGGACAACAAATGATACAGGTACTTATTTCAGGACTTGACATTTAAGAAAACATTTCTCTTCAGGATCCCCTAAAGATGCCGTCACCCCCAAACAGCAGGAAGTAAATTTAAGAACATGGCGCCCACATTCCCAAGAGGTGGATTGGGTAGTTTTTGGTCCTTCAATGGGTTATGGATGATTGTCACTATTTAGTTTAATTGTTTAAAAATTGTTATTGGTTATGTTTAGAAAAATGCTAAACAAGAGCAATTAGATTCAAGACTCTTGTTTTAAAAAAGGAAAGAAAGAAAAAGGGGATACAGATATATAGGATATAAGGGTAGATTATTGAATTTTCTTTTAAAAGGATTTACTAGCTTTAAATATTTTACATTGGATTTTATTTTTGTATATTGTATACAAATTGTGTATATTGAGAGTAATATGCTTGTTCAAGTCATTTTACTTATTCTGTTCATCTAACAATGTAACACAAATTGCTAGTCCATGAACGTTTTTATTACCAACTAATTAGGATATAAAGTATTGCCAGTTAGTAATTAGATATTACATTCAAACATAGTCATATCAGATATGTTTTCAAGATCAAACAGATATATTTTAGATGAATAGGTCTTTTTCAAACACTTCAGAGATCCATAGAATATGGCATTTAATAACATAGGTTCTTATTGTTTTCATAACAATGGGACAACTGCTCCTGGCCGTACCAATCTACTTCAGGGAAGATTATAGACATCAGAGAAACTCCATATACAGTTGACTGTCTTTGTAATGAAAGTTAACCACTGGGTAAGAAATTACTCTTGTCTTGACTGCTGACAAGATAATGTTCAAAATGGACAATCAGGACACACATCCACAAGAGAATTGCTGAACCTTACTGAGACAAGGTAGGAAGGTCTTTGAGAATATCCTGCTTCACAGAGACGTCTGTCAGACATGTTAGGCCTGCAGGCTGAAGATGGATGCTTCAATGATACAGAGGAACCTTGGGTGACTGTCCAGGCAGCCAACTGCTTCATTTTTTACATACTTTTGTAAGTTTCTTGCTTGCCCATGTTGTTTAGTTAGTTAATATTATTTCCTTCTTGAGTCTCTGAGGTGGTTGAAGATGAGATTGTTATAGTTTTGTAGTGAGAGTTTTAGAAAAGAAACTTCGAAGTTAAAGTGTATAAGTCTAAGAGACATCAAAATAATAGTTTTTAGTTAGTAATACAAGTTAGAAACAAAATGAATTAGGTATAATCCTTTGGACTCACCAAAATAGGATAATTAATGAAATATTTTCTTTTCTTTGAATTGTCAGTTGTTAATGAACTGGACATTACTCATTTATTGTTTGTATATATTGTATATAATTAACCTATTGTATACGGTTTTTTTATGTTATCTATAACCTTTTTTAATTTTGACACAAAAGGGGATATGTTTCAAATTTAATAAAAAGCAGTCTGAGATATCAGAAGGATCTACCCACAGACAGTCTAGGGGGATCAGAGAGTGGAAACTCACACCTTTAATCACAGCACAGGAAAAATCCGGGAATGTTGACCTATGCCCTTAATCTCATCAGATCTGAGTTTCAGGTGAGCCTAGTTTACAGAGGGAGTTTCAGGCTCCCAGGCAGGCAGTGGTGGTGCCAGGCCTTTAATCTTAACCTGGATGTGAAACAACTGGGTGAAGAGGGTTAAAGGCAGGTGCAGAAAGACAGAGCAGGCAGAAGAAGCCACAAGGAGCAAGGCTGAGGAAGCTGGAAAACAGCTGGGTGAGATCTGACTGTGGTGTTTCCTCTCTTTCATAGCTCAGCCTTTCCCTGAAATCTGGCTCTGAGTTTCCTTTATTCATGCAAATAACCCTCTGGTGATAAGAGTGGGAGAGCTGTCCCTAACCCACATCAGCTACAACTCTTGGGAGAGCAGGTTAGTGCAGGTGTAGGTGAGCCAGCCCCAAAACTATGACCATGGGAGAGACATTCCCATTTCCCATCAGGTAGACCAGCCCTACAGTTGCCTAGACCCAGAGTTATAACTTCATCTGCCCCAAACATCCACCCCATTTATGACACATGAGGAGACCTGACTTGCAGACTCAAAGGTGCAGGATCTCCACAACACAGGTTAGATGAGAGATACCCAGAAAGAGTTCTAGCTCAGCATCAAATGTGTAATTAAGACCAAGAGCATTGAAGCAGACCAATGACTCTTTGCAAAGGATACTCGTACGTAGACATGTATGGACAAAGAGGCATACAGTGTGACTTTTGAGTTGCACTGCAGCTTCCATGATAAGATGTTTAATTCTTTCCCCCTTTTTTCATTTTTTCTCATTTGGTTTTCTTCCTTTTTTTTTTTTTTTAAATCTCAAATCTTGTTCTGTCGGGGGGGGGGGGGGGTTTGCAGGGGCAAAAGGCATATTCAAAAGGACATGGAATGAATGGGATCAAGATACTTGATGTGAAAAACATAAAATAAATAAATAAATAAACAAACAAACAAACAAACAAACAAACAAACAAACCAAAGTAAATTACCTTCCATGTCTTCTAAAGCATTGACAATGTTCTTCAACAGTCTGGTCTTCCCATTTGTAGCCTAAAATCCATTATGAGAAATGTATGATATATTATTGGAAATATGCGAAATTTCAGTTATTATCATCAGTGCACCTTACAAACATGCCTGTTTTATTCACTACATTCTTCTTTCATAGTTGACATCACAGTAGAACACCAAACTCCAAGAAAGGCTTGTCTTAAGTTAAAAAGTGAAGGAAAACTCATTTTCTTACCTATTGCAGTGAGGTTCTCACAAATTTCCAGCATCACATCTTTATAGAGACTTTTCTGTGAAGAGTCCAGCAAAGCCCACTCTTCATGAGAGAAGTTCACATGCACATCCTCATAGGTCACTGCATCCTAAAATATCCCAGATAGGTACATAATAGAAATGGTGAGACTGAATGTATTGTAAATGTATACTTTACTGAGAATATATTTACATAATTCTTCATATCCAACAAATTTATTTGGTATCATAGAATTTCAAATACAGTCACCAAGTCATTTTAAAAGAAACAGAAAAGGGAACCATGAGTTTCATTTCTGCACCTTCTGAGTAGTATATGGCATTTCAAGAGAAAAGCTGACTTACATGCAGAGGAAGACATGTAAACAAACAATAGTATTGAGTAAACATCAGTAAACTGTATCCAAATTACTGACGTGAAAAAAGGATAGACAAGATGTGCATTGTAGTGCACTTCTTTACTCTCAAAACTCAGGAGGCAGAGACATGCAAATCTCTGTTTTCTAGGCCTAGTCTGTGTAGAAAATTCAAGGACATCCAACAATACAGACTGAGACTCTGCCTCAAACAAACAAAAAAGAAATAGAGAATACTCAGGGCCTACCCTAAATTCCACCAATGAGTCAAACATCCAGTCTGGAAATACACTTCTATTTAGGCAAACTGAAGTGCCTCATTTAAATTCTAAGCCTAATATAATATTCCTATAAAGAAATGCATTGTTAATAACCTACTTACTGACAGAAGGATTCTCAAAATATTAGTGAATGGCTGAAACTAAAAAATATGAAAGAAAATGAATAAAAAAAATGGTAGAATATAAAGATGGATGAATAGTTAAGACCTGCTGCTTTTGCAGAGGACCTGCATCAATCCCAAGCACTCACTTGAAGGTCCCAACAATTTGTAAGTTAAATTCAAGAGAATCCAATGTTTTCTTCTGACTTCAGTGAACATCAGGCACACATACAATACGCATGCATGTATACAGGCAGAAGACTCACGCTCACATTTCAAAGATTAAAACATGCATAAAGAGATGGAGAAAGCAGTGCATTTGCAATGTAATGACTCAGGAGATTGGTATTAATGTCAAGAATGCCATCCTGGTGGGAAAAGGGATACTTTCTGCCAAAGTTTAAAACTAAAAATGTGGGTAAAACTCAGCACAAGAGCAAATGCTTCACATGTACAAAAACTTTATCCTACTGGCCATAGATTTAAAAATACTAGGGTGGAAAACTGGCTTAGTAAAGAAGAGCAATTGTTTCTATTTTATCTTTATTACATAGCGATTAAGTCGCGTATAGTGGTAATGGCTGAATGAGAAAGAAGGGGCTGCTCAGTTTCAACCAAACAAAGAAGACAACTTCAGTTTTAAGTAGCTTAAGCAGCTGTTTCTCATGGCAACCTTCTACTCCCTACATGCAGCTATTCATGGAAGGTGTCTCAAAGTTTGGGTATTTCAACATCTAATGATCTCAAAATGCTACCCAGTCTTCATTTCCACACCTCCACTCAATAAACTATCCCAGTCTACTCACTGGATCCAAACAAAAGGCCGTAACACTGCTGAACTCAAAGCACAGAGGATGAATCCATGACCTTTAAATTTTACACCTATCTTCTTCAAAAAAGTGTGACACACCCAATACAGCTAAATGGAGTTCTAGCAGTGGATTGATCCTGCCCCACTGGAGCAGATGAACAGCAAGTTCTATATGAAGTTACTTCCTAAGGCTAGAGATTGTATTGCTTTTCCCTCTCATTTGAAACTGTTCACTAGGGAGAACAGTTCCCTTGTAACCCCTTTTCTCTATTTCCAGAGTGGAGAAGGTTAAGGTTAATGGCCCTAACCTCTCCGATAATTAAAACCTGTTTCAGCATGTGACTGCCATCTGTTACAACCTAGTGCTGTTTTTCTTGCTAAACTACACAGGTTTAATTAATTTCTGCCATTATTATTGCTCTTTTCCTCTATGGATCTATAGGAGTCAGTAACAACCAAGCCAAAGATTTTGTCAGGACTGTCCATGACTATTTAATTTAGCCTTATTCATTTTCACAGGATACAGGAAGCTTACAGATCATATTCCAAAATATTACACAAAACATCTATCTTAGTTACTGTTCTATGGCTCTGAAGAAACACTATGACCAAGATGTCTGTTATAATGCTGGAGGGGATTGTGTTGGTAAATAATTGTCCCACCCACTAGTTTAATAAAAAGCACTGATTGGCCAAAGGCAGGCAGGAGGTATGGGCAGGGCTACCAGACTAAGAAAAACTCTGAGAACAGGAAGCACAAGGCAGAATGCCAGAGAGAAGCCGGAAGAAGCAGAGGACATCTATGCTGCTCCAAAGAAAGGTACCGAGCCGCATAGCTGAACGGGAAGAATCATGGGTTAGAATAAGGGTAGAGAGCTAGCAAGTTATATGCCTGGGCCTTTGGCCGATTCAGCCTAAAACTATAGTAAGTATCTGTGTGTCTCTGCAGGTCTGTGGGTCTGTGGGTCAGTGGGTCTGTGAGCCTAAACCTTGAGGTTAGGCCCAAAAGTTCGGGCCAGAAACCTCCTACTACATAATGCAAGGCTTTTTATTTGGGACTTGAATACAAACAGAGGCCATTATCATCATGAATGGCAGCATCAAAGTAGGCAAGCATGGGGCCAAGAATAACATCCTGATACACAGACAAGCAGAAAGAAACACTTTACTTGGAATTCTGAAACCTCAAAGCCCACCAACAGTGACACCTCAACAAACAAGACACACCTACTCCCACAAGGGCATACCTTCTAATTTTACACGATTAGTTCCACTAATTGGGCAATAAGCATTAGAAGATATAGCAAATATAAATCATCAAAGAAATATAACGTAAGTAGACGGAGCTCTAAAGGAAAAGAGTGAAGAAACTGAGGAAAGGTGGGGAGTAAGGACAAGGGAGAGAGACAGGGAATGAGGGAGAGGAGAACACAGGGAAGAAAATATTTACCCACTTGGGGAGACAGTGCTTCTCTCTGGGTTACAGGCTTTCTCAATGTAACTTCCCAATCCCACATAAAAAGAGATTAAACAATTTGAGGCCTCCACACTTAAATGTAAGCCCCCAATTTTCTCTGAGTGAATACCCTTGTTTTCCTTCCAATGCAGTTCCCTCAGGAAACATGAAAAACCTTGGATCAAGTCTGGTTGAAGCAATGAAAGAAGTCAGTCGCTTAGTGTCTTAAGTGTTACTCTTGTAGACGATGCCCTCTGGAGGCTGCACGTCTAACTTTAGAAGTGCCTCACAGGGCTAGTTAGGGTTATAAATTCAGTTTCACATTTTCCCAAGTAGAATTCTGAAGGTCTTAAATTCCAGTCAACAGGGAGTCACAGGTCTGTCTGATTCCAGCCTGGACCATAATCAGTTGGGATAAAATGGGGTCAAACAACATCTCGTATTTGGGGACCAAGGAGGTAAAACACCTGGATGACAATGATTGGCTTCCACAGTTACAGTCTGTATGGTAAGACACATAGATGAACTCAACTGTCTCTGCTTGAGACCACAACTTCTTTCCTCTATTTCTATCTGTGCTTTGGGGACAGCAGAAACAGCCAACTTGTACTCGTTGCAAGGTGAAGTCAATAAGAAGAGCTCCTGCACCCCATGCTCAGGAAGGAAGGCATGACAGACACTCAAACAGAGTGGCAACTTGGAAGCAAGGAGCTGACACACAAATCATAAAAAGCGCTGCTTAGTGGCTTGCTCATCCTGAATTTTATAGAACTCAGGTCCACCAGCCCATGATGGCAGCATGAACAACGGGCTGAATCCTTCCCAAATAATCACTATGGGTGTATCGTAGCTAGAGCTGGATCCTATGAAAGTTGTTTCCTCAATTGAGACTCTGTTCTCAGATGACATAAAACTAGCCAAGATACTGATAATTCACCTTAAGTGAATTAATAGAAACCTCGATGAGTGACTTCTTAAGTTGGGGAGGACCAAAAGGAGCTGCCAGAGCCTATGTTCTGCTGGATTTAACTCCTGGGGCAAGAAGAGTGTAAGTGCATCTGCTGTCAGAACTTTTGTTTGATTAGGAAGTCTTTTCTAGACAATATATCAAGCTGACTAGGTGGCACAAGTCTGTATTGATATTTCAATAGTAAACATAAGGCTGGGCATACATTAAGGTGTACTTTAATGTTAGCACTGGGGTGGGGGGCAGAGTAAACCTGCTCTACATAGTAAGTTCCAGGTAAGTGATCTTACTAAGACTCTTCAGGAAAGAACAAAAGAAAAAAAAAAAACCTGATCTTAGGCTTGTTTCTCAAATACTTAGTTACACTTATTTATCGTGCATATGAATGTTTGCCCATGTACACATAGGTCATAATGTGGGTGAATGTGTTACCCATGTTGGGGACCAAGTTGCCTGAGTTTTCCCCAATAAGACAAGTCAGGAAACGTCAGAGAGAAGGAGCTCTCCAGAGATGGAGTCAGGGAACAGCATCTGCTTTACTGCACGTGAGTAACTACTATATAGTGGAAGCCTATCAACTATAATTGGTTAGCATATTAGCTGTGATTGAAAAGTAAGCATTCACACAACTTAGCGGAGTCTCTTTTCAGAAGTCACACATAAAGGGGATGTGGAGAATGCAGACACAACAGTAGGCTAGCTACTGGGTATATATACTACTTCATAATTTAATATTCTGACTTCTGAAAATATCCAGGAGCATGATGGACATGCTGCTTAGTTAGAAAAGGAGTGCACTAGGCAGGCTGCATTTTCTCCTACAGTTATCACCTCTGTATCATTTGACATTCATGAGGACAGAGCATCACAATCAATTGGTTGGTGGGATATGGCAACCAATACTATTACAACTAATGTATAGTTCAAATAAAAATGGTGCACTGACAACTAAGCCGGTGAGTTTTCTCAAACCTCTTACTAGAACCTCTTTTAAATATGTATCCTCCATTGCCTGGAAATGGCCCTGAATTGGGTGAGGAATTTGATAATCTACCTAATCTTAAATTCCCTCCATTTCCTGACTTCTAAGAAGCAATGAAAATGCCAACACTGCAACATAGGCAAACTAGGGTACACTGGGAAATAGGAATTAATTTATGAGTTCTTTCCCAGCCTCATGAGCTATGCTCAGTATTTCCAGTACTGTTTTAACACAAAATGTCTAATATCTACTGATGCACTAACCAATTTATTTAAAATTCTGGAAGAGGTGACACTGCATAGTCCTCACATATTTTCTTGAGAAAAAAAAGAACTATAACTATTGGAATCGACACTAAAAATGGCTACTCATTTCTATATAAACTTGAAAAATAGAAGATGGAGGCACATTCTAACACTGATTTAAAAAATAGCATAACAATTGTCGATAGGTCCTGGGTGAGCCCCCAAGTTCCATGGAATTATTGTCACAGCTTGTAAACAACTGATAAAAAAGATCAGAAAGCAGGTGATAGGTGGCTGAAAATGGCTTTGCCTTCCAAGATGACCCTGCTGGAATCAAATATTTTCAAATTCCAGCATACCAAATATCTGGCAATTCCAAAGTATAAACTTACATTTCTTGACACTATCTTACTTTTAAACATGAAGATAGACATGACAACCATGACCAAGAATTCTAGTGACTCTTACTCTTTTTGAGGGTGCACTGAGTGGGTGTGCTTTGGCTGCCAAGTTTTTAAAATTAGAAAAGTTAAGTAAAGGCACCAGAGTCTCTGGAGACACACACCCCTGTTGTAGCAATCTGGAAGAACAGGTAAGCCCCTAAGATCTTGGCTGATTATCCTAGTTCTCCAGCCGCAGGTACCAGTGGCACATACCTTGCCTTTTCCCCATGCCCCTCCTGGTCCCAGGGACCCAGCAGCACCCAGCCCTTTTTGTCCCTAGGCCTAACTTCTTCAAGGAGACATACACACCTACTGCAGCAAGCGGGAAGAACAGCACATGGGAAGAAGAGCAATATTGCAGGACATATCGAATGAGGGGGATCCTGCAGAAACACAGAACCAACTGTACAAATTTGAGGAAAAACGGGTAGAAGGCAGCTTAAGAATACACTCAACAACATAAAGAGTGATATAGCGCCTCCAGGAACCACAGGTTCTACAACAGCAAAACCTGAACATCCCAATGCTGATGAAGCAGAGGAAAAAATCTTAGCTATAACTTTATGAAGATGATAGAAAACCTCAAAGAGGAAATAAAAATTTTCTTTAAGAAAATGGAGGAAAAGACAAACAAAAAATGGAAGAAATCAACAAATTCCTTAAAGAAAACGAAGAAATCCAACTAAGTCAAGACAAAAACAACTAAACAGGTAAAGGAAGCAGTTGAAAAATGAGTTAAAACTACAGAGACAAGCATCACTAGCAGAATTCAAGAAATGAAAGAGAATTTCAAGCACTGAGGAAACGATAGAGGAAATAGATTCATAGGTTAAAGAAAATAGTAAAGCCAGCAAATTTTTAACACAAAATATCCAGGAAATCTGAGGTGCCATAAAAAGACCAAACCTAAAAATGATAGGAATAGAAGGAGAATAGTTCCAGCTCAGAGGCACAGAAAATATATTAAAACCATAAAGGAAAACTTCCCCAACCTAAGGAAAGACATGCCTATGAAGGTAGAATAAACAAGACATTAAACATACAGAATAAAAAAGAATATTATTATGATGGGCAACAAAGAAAAGAAAAAGGCCAAGTAACTTAAAAAGACAGACCTATCAGAGTTACACCTGACTTCTCAGTGGGAACGATGAATAGACATTCTGCAGATATTAAGAGACCATGGATGAAACCCAGATTATTATACCACCAAAGTAATTACCATGAACAAAGAAAACAAGATATTCCACAACAAAACTAGATTTAAACAATACATAGCCACAAATCCAGGCCTACAGAAAGTACTAGAGGGGAAACCACGACCCAATAGAGTCAGCTACACACATGAAAACACAGAAAACAGATAACCCCATACCACCAAACCCCAAAGAGAAACACACACATTACCACCACCACCACCAAATCCAAAAATAACAACTAACAATCTCTCATTAATACGTTTTATATAAATGAACTAAATTCGCCTATAAAAGTGTGGGGATATGTTTCAAATTTAATAAAAACCAGTCTGAGATATCAGAGGGATCTAACCACAAGTCAGTCTAGGAGGATCAGACAGTGGTAACTCACACCTTTAATCCCAGCACAGGGAAAATCCAGAGTGGTGACCTACGCCCTTAATCCCAGCAAATCTGAGTTTGAGGCCAGCTTAGTTTACAGAGGGAGTTCCAGGCTGCCAGGCAGGCAGTGGTGGTGCCAGGCCTTTGATCTTAACCTGGATGTGAAACAACTGGGTGAAGAGGGTATTTAAGGCAGGCACTGAGAGACAGAGCAGGCAGAAGAAGCCAGGAGGAGTGAGGCTGAGGAAGCTGGAAGACAGCTGTGTGAGATCTGACTGTGGTGTTTCCTCTTTGATATCTTAGCCTTTCCCTGAGATCTGGCTGAGTTTCCTTTATTCGTGAAAAAAAAAAAAAAAAAAAGATAAAAGCTAACAGAATGGGTAGAAAAACAGGATCCAGCCACAGCTAATTAAGAGATGACTAAGAGCTGACTAACAGCTCACAGTGAACCAAGGAAGCAATGGGCAGACACCAGTGCAAGAATACATATAAAAATATAAAGAACAACAAGACACCCCCAGAAGAAGCTGATGTATCTACAAAATCAAGATCTGAGCATAACAATGAAGAGGAAACAGAAGGAAATGACATTAAAACAACTTTATGAAGATAATAGAAGCTTTAAAACAAGATATAAAAAATTCCCTTAAAGAAATAGAAGAAAATGCAAACAAAAAATTGGAAGAGTTGAACAAATACCTGAAAGAAAATAAAGAAAACCAAGTACAAGAAAACAAGCAGGTGAAAGAAACATCCCAGGAATTAAAAATTGAAACAGAAGCAATAAGGAAGGCACAAACTGAGGCAAAGCTGGAAATGAGAAACCTGACAAAATGAACTAGAAACACAGAAAGAAGCAGCATAATCAACAGAATGCAAGAGATGGAAGAAAGAATCTCTGGATTCTCTAGTGGAAATAGATAAGTCAGTTAAAGAAAACACTAAAACCAAAAGAGTCATAACACAAAATGTCCAGGAACTCTGGAATTCCATGAAAAAGACCAAACCTGAAAATGACTGGAATCAAAGGAGAAGAATACCAGCTCAAAAGCACAGAAAATATATTTAACAAAATCATAGAAGAAAACTTTCCCAACCAAAGAAGGAAATGGCTATAAAAATACAAGAAACTTACAGAACATCAAAGAGACTAGACATCACCCTCCCCCCAAAATCTGCTCACCACATAATAAGCCACTAAATTTACAGGACAAAGAAAAAAAAATACTAAGAGCTGCAAAGGAAAAAGGTCAAATTACCTATAAAGGCAGACCAATAAGAATAGCACCAGACTATTCAGTGGAAACAATGAAAGCAAGAAAGTCCTGATCAGATGTTATACAGATGCTAAAAAAGACCATGGCTGCCAACCCAGACTACTATACCCAGCAAAGCTGTCAATCACCATAAGTGGAGTAAACAAGATATTTCACGACAAAATCAGATTTAAACAATACTTATCCACAAATACAGCCCTACAGAAAGCTCTAGAGGGAAAACTCCAACCTAAGGAAACCAGATACACCACTAAAACCACAAACAATCGATAATACCACAGAAGAAAAACCCAAAGGAAGGAAATACAGAAAAGCTACCAGAAAAAATAACAGGAAATAACAATCATTGGTCATTAATGTCCCTTAATATAAATAGATTAAATTCACCTATAAAAAGACACACTCTAACATGATGGATATAAAAACAGACCATCTTTCTGCTGCATACAAGAAACACACCTCAGTGTCAAAGACAGACACAGGCTCAGAGTAAAGGGTTGGGGAAAGACTTTCCAATCAAATGGTCCTAAAAAATAAGCTGTTGTAGCCATCCTAATATCTAACAAAATAGACTTCAAACTAAAATCAATCAAAAGAGATCCAGGATAGACATTACTTATTCATCTCAGGTCAACCAGACAGAAACTCAACAGAGAAATAAGAGATCTAAGAGAAGTTATGATCCAAATGGACTTAATAGATATATACAGAACCCTCCATCCAAACACAAAGTAATGAACATATTTCTCAGCACCCCATGGAATTTTCTCTAAAATTGGCCATATATTTTGTCATAAAGCAAATATCAAAACATACAAAAAAGTGGGAATAACTCTCCATATTCTATCAGACCACCATGGTCTAAACATGTTCAACAACAACAAAAATCACAGAAAGCCTACAAATTCGTGGAAACTGAACATCTCTCAACTGAACCACCTCTGGGTCAAGGAAAAAGTTAGAAAAGAAATCAAAGACTTCCTAGAACTTAATGAAAATGAATCCAGTGCAGAATTCTACCGGACATTCAAAGAAGAATACCAATACTCATCAAATTGTTCCATAAGGTAGAAACTGAAGGAACATCGCCGAACTCTTTGTATGAGGCCACATTCACCCTGATTCCAAAGCCACTCAAAGATGTAACAAAGAAAGAGAATTACAGACCAATCTCCCTCATGAACATTGACGCAAAAATATTCAATAAAATTCTGGCAAACTGAATCCAACAACATATCAAAAGATAATTCACCATGATCAAGTAGGCTTCATCCCAGAGACGCAGGAATGGTTCAACATAAGAAAAACTGTGAATGTCTGTTGGTGCTAGCATACCCAGACCCATATACTCTGTTTCAGGCTAAAAAAGCCTGCTCAAGGTCAGTGCCCTTTTTTGTTTACTTCCCTGATCTTGTGTGCATCAACACCCTGTTTTGCAATCTGTGGTTTTCCTGTTATGATGAGGAGTCTTGCATCCGTTGCCAGAGAACACACTGACAGGTACAGGAACCCAGGGCAGGAGAACTTAAGGGGTATATAAGCTTGCTAAAAAAAGGCTGAGGGAGCAGAAGCGCTGATCTCCCTGGATGATGGAACTGACTGTCTCTTGAGTGCTGATTTAACCCTGACGACCCTCTCCAGGCTCGGCTACACTAGGCCGGATGCGGCAAGTGGAGGTTCCACTGAGATCCAGGTACGAGGGGTAATCGGACAGGGCTCACTTGTATATTAGACAGGGGGAGAATTGTGATATAAAAGGGTACGTACCATAGAAAATAAGAATCAAAGGTTCAGCTGGCTTCCGAACTTAAGGAACTGTTATGCATACAAAGAACTGCAATTAAGTCTTGTACCGCACTCACTTTTGTTACTACAGTCAGAGACATTTGTCCTTGGTTTTGACAGGGGGAGGATTTAATATTCCTGATTGGAAACAGGTTAAGGCTGAATTACAGAGGACTTTACAAGTCTTACAAGGACCCTCTGAGCCTTACGCTGACTTTGTTTCCCGGCTATTACAACAAGCAGGGAGAATTTTTTAAGATGTAAGAGCTAGCTAGCAATGTGCCTGAGCCATAGACCAAACAGCATGAAGTTAATATAAGCGTTTGAGTCATTTCTGGGTCCTGAGCAGGAGCAGTGGGCAGCTAAGAGGTCTGGAGCTGCAGGGTGGGTCTGGGCCTCTGGCTGCCCGGGACCGAGAAACCACATTGTAACAGATGGGGCAAATATCCACTTAAAGCCTGAAAAAGTTTTAAAAAGTGTTTTATTACAGAGGCTGAACCAAAGAAGCTTCCAAATTGTGTGTATGAAGCGGGTCATTGTACAGAGAAAGCGTAGTGTCCGAGTCACATTCAAAATGGCACAGGCAGACTGGCGGCAGGAGTGTAAGCTGCAACCAGACCGGTTCCTGAAATCTCACAGAAGACTCAGTAGCATGTTATTGGTTTAAGGTTTCTGTTTATTTTGAACAAAAAGGAAGCAAAGAAGGATACTTAGTAGCAGCATTTTCTTGGGTTTGCTCTGTTTGCTGGCCATAAACAGGCGCGGTCCCTTTAAGAGAACTTACTGATTCACTATGCAGTTCTTTAAGAGAGTGTATTTTAAAAGCTCTTATGGTTGGAAGATGATTAAGGATTCACAATAAAACAGATTCAGATAAAAAGAAAAACCTGTAAACGGGTTACAATGTGTGTAAAAGGTACATAGGCTTCAGAGAGAAAAGAAAGAGGATAGAAAAATTCTTTAAAAAGAGAAATAGAGTAATAAAACTATAATAAGCCATGTAAAGATGGAAAATAGACACAAAATCTGGATTTTGGTTGTTATTGTGTTTTCTTTTAATTTTTTAACTGTTAATGAGCTAACTGCAGAAAGACAATGGATTGCAAATACAAAGGCTACTAAGTTAAACAAGAATATATATTTTAAAGGTGTCTTGATTTTGAAATTTGTGTCTAAGGATTTATTGCTTTGGAAGAGTTCTGCTTTTGTTTCCACAGAAGATGAGAACCTGTGGATTGATTCCAGGCAAATATGGTTTCATCAACCAAGACCCCCTGAAAAAAACCTCTGATGAGAAGAGATGGCCGTATCTGCTTCAGGGCTGCAGACTATGATCCAATCTCAAGAACCCGTGAGATTTACTTAATCAGCAGGAAGTAGTAATGGAAAACTACACCCAAATTCCCAAAATATTGCTTATGTTTGTTTTCATTATAACTGGTTAATGGTCATAATTAATCTCTGTGTAAGAAGAAAAAGGGGATATGGTATATGAATGATTTTTTTTTTTAAAAAAAAATCGATTATTGAATTTACTTAGGTCGGGAAAACAGCTGTTAATCCCAAAATGTTTTACAATGGCATAGACTTTGGTTTGCTGATACAAATTTAAGGTCAATTTTGTTATTCTGAATGTATTTTTCTACTCTTGTTTATGATATGTTTCTGTAACTGTTTTAAAATTATAATGTATAATTAAAAATGCATGTTAGAATTTTAGGTATACAAAGATATAATTCAGTTAGATAGGTAATCTTCAAATACTTCTAAGACCTACAAAATATGGCATTTAAAATGTTTTAAATATTCAGACTTTTCTGGACAGTGACACAGGTCTGCTCCTGGCAGCACCAATTTATTTCAAGAGAAAAATGGGCATCAAAGAAACTCCATATAGAGATTAGCTTCTTTGTGGCATCAGTTTGCCACTGGACATGAACCTGTTCTTATATTGACTTACATTGACTGCTTAAAAATATGCTGTTAAAAGTAGACATGCAAGTTCCATAAGAAGGTGACCTCTGAAATTTGGCAGAACAAGCTGAGATGGTCATTCAGGTTCCTGCTTTACAGAGAAAACTGTTAGACATTCTTCAGGACTCAAGGAGAAGCAACAGATTAACTATACCAGAATGGGCAGAGCAGATTTCCTGCTTCACTGAAATGAAAAGAGACTCTGGGCCTGTAGGCTGAAGATGGATGCCCCAACTTTATAAAGGAACTTTGGGTGACTGTCCAGGCAGATAGGTGTCATTTCTGTCATTTCTGGATTTTGGAAGTTGCTTGCACTTCCAGTTTACGTAGGTAAATATATCCTTCTGTGGTCTTTGATACAGTTAAAGATTAGATAGTCAAAGGTATAGTTTTTCTTGGTTATTTTAAGATATATATATGAAACTTTAGATTCATAAAAATAAGGTTGATAAGAGTATTTTCTATAGGTTTGCTAAAAACAAATAGACTATATGTTGTAACTATAATTCTTGCTTGATAGCTGTTTTGTTATATGTAATTATGCTTTGTTAAAATTGAAGCCTTCCTTTTTTATTAGACAGAAAGGGGGAAGTGATGTGGGAATGTGTTTCTATATGCTGTGAATAGCAATCTTTAAATAAAAGAGCTGTTTTGGCCCATGACAGGCACCATAGGAAAAGTAGGAGGAGGCATCAGAGTAGGTAAGAGGAACAGGGCAGAGTCAGAGACAGACAGAGTCCGAAGCCCAAAGGAGCACAGGTAAGCCACAGGCCACATGGCAGACAAGACTAATGAAAAATGGGTTGAGTTAAGATGAAAAAGCAAGCCTTTTTGGCCTTACAGCCACCTAACGATGCACAGATTTGTCTATATATGTCTTAGAGGGATACCTAATGACGGGCAAACTCTCCGCTCCTCACATCCACCTAAGGCAGGGGATAAGGGCACCACCAATGACGGGTACTGTGAAGGGGGCTTGGAGATGACCTAAGACAGGGGTCCCTCTGTTCTTTTTAAATAAAAGGGAGTGAGATGTCGGGTGCTGGCATACCCAGACCCATATACTCTGTGTCAGGCTAAAAAAGCCTGGTCAAGGTCAGTGCCCTTTTTGTTTACTTCCCTGATCTTTGTTGTGTGCATGAACACCCTGTTTTGCAATCAGTGATTTTCCTGTTATGATGAGAAGTCTTGCACCCATTGCCAGAGAACACACTGACAGGTACAGGAACCCAGGGCAGGGGAACTTAAGGGGTATATAAGCTTGCTAAATAAAGACTGAGGGAGCAGAAGCAGCTGATCTCCCTGGATGATGGAACTGACTGTCTCTTAAGTGCTGATTTAACCCTGACGACCCTCTCCAGGCTCAGCTACACTAGGCCGGACGCAGCAAATGTCATCCATCATATAAACAAACTGAAGAAAAAAACCACATGATTATCTCATTAGATACTGAAAAAGCCTTTGACAAATTCCAATACTCCTTCAGGATAAAAGTCCTGGAGAGATCGGGAATACAGAGAAAACACTTAAATATAATAAAGATACAGCAAGCCGACAGCCAGCATCAAACTGAATGGAGAAACATTCAAAACAATTCCACTAAAATCAGGAGTAAGATGAGGCTGTCCTCTCTCTCCTTATCTATTCAATACAGTTCTCAAAGTTTTAGCTAAAGCAATGATAATAAAAGGAGGTTAAGGGGATACAAATTGGAAAAGGATGAAGTCAAACTATCTCTATTTTCAAATGATATGATCATATACATAAGTGACACCCAAAATTCTACCAGGGAACTCCTACAGCTGATAAACATCTTCAGCAAGGTAGCAGGGTACAAGATTAATACAAAAAAAACCCCAATAGCCCTTCTAAACGCTAAGGATAAAAGGGCTGAAAAAGAAATAAGGGAAACATCACCCTTTATAATAGCTACAAATAGCATCAAATATCTTGGCATAACTCTAACCAAAGAAGGAGCAGACCTGTTTGACAAAAATTGTAAGTCACTGAAGAAAGAAACTGAAGAGGATATCAGTAAATGGAAAGATCTCCTATGCTCATGGATAGGTAGGATCAACATAGTAAAAATGGCAATTTTACCAAAAGCAATCTACAGATTCAATGAAATTCCCATCAAAATCACAACACAATATTTTACAGACCTTCAAAGAATAATACTCAACTCCATATGTGATAACAGGAAACCTGGGATTGCCAAAACAATCCTGCTCAATAAAAGAACTTCAGGAGGAATCACTATCCCTGACTTCAAGCTATAATATAGAGCTACAGTAATAAAAACAGCCCGGAACTGGTACAAAAACAGACTTGTGGATCAATGGAATCAAATTGAAGACCCCCAATTTGACCCACACACCTATGAACACCTGACTTCTGACAAAGAGGTCAAAAATACTCAATGGAAAAAAGACAATATATTCAACAAATGGTGTTGGCATAACTGGATGGTCTTATGTAGAAAAATGCAAATAGATCCTAACATACCACCCTGCACAAAACTCAAATCCAAGTGGATCAAAGACCTCAACATAAACCCAGCTACACTAAACTTGATAGAAAAGAAAGTAGGAAATACCCTCCAGCATATTGTCACAGGTGCCCACTTTCTAAATATAACACCAGTAGCACAGACACTAAGAACAACAATAATAAGTGGGACCTCCTGAAACTGAGAAGCTTCTGTAAGGCAAAGGACATGGTCAATAAGACAAACACCAGCCTACAGAATGAGAAAAGATCTTCACCAACCCTACACTGGAAAGAGGACTGATCTCTAAAATATATAGAGAACTCAAGAAACTAGAGCCCCAAAGCTAAATAACTCAATTAAAAATGGGGTTCAAAGCTAAAAAGAGAATTCTCAACAGAAGAATTACAAATGGCCAAAAGGCACTCAAAAATTGCTCAACATCTTTAGCCATCAGAGAAACGGAAATCAAAACAACTCTGAGATACCACCTTACACCTGTCAGAATGGCTAAGATCAAAAACACAGACTACAGCCTGTGCTGGAGAGGATGTGGAACAAGGGGAGCACTCCTCCATTGTTTGTGGGAGTGTAAACTTGTACAGCCACTCTTGAATACAGTCAGTATAGCTATTCTCAGAAAACTGGGAATCAATCTCCCCAAGGATCCAGCAATACCACTATTGGGCATATAGCCAAAGGATGTACATTCATACCCCAAAGGCATTAGCTCAACTATGTTTATAGCAGCATTATTTTTAATAGCAAGAACCTAAAAACAACCTAGATGCCCCTCAACTCAAGAATGGATCAACAAACTGTGGTACATAATACACAATGGAGTACTACATGGCAGTAAAAAAATATGACATCCTATCCTCCTGAGCGAGGTAGCACAAGCCCAGAAAGATAGGAATGGGATGTACTCACTCATAAGTGGATTTTAGACAAAATGCAGAGAATACTCAAGTTGTAAACCACACACTGAACAGTTTAGGATTAGAAGGATCTGAAGAGAGACATTCAGAGATTCCCCTAAGAAAAGAAAATAGAGAAGATGACCTTTGCAAACTGGGATCATAATAGGTTGCAACCAAGAAGAGTTGGGAACAAATCTTGAAAGAAGGAGATGGTTGAGTGAGAGGAGCAAAGAGGAAGATAGAAAGAGATGGATATCTCAATAGAGGAAGCCAATGTAGGGTTGGAAAGAGACTGGGTGCTAGGGAAACCTCCAAGAACTCATAGCATGTCCCTGGCCAAGTCTCAAAAGAATGGTGGAGGGGGTACCTAAATAGGTCTTTCCCTATAATCAAATGAGTAAGCACCCTAAATGTCATCACAGAACCTATGCAAATGAAGAATAGAGGTGAAGGCACAGATTCATGGCTGAGCACTGGGCAGAGCTCCTGGTCCAGCTGAAAGTAGCGGAAGAGAGTCTGTCTGAGCAAGGGGATAGGGATTATGAGGAAAATCCCCACAGAGATGGCTGGCTGGTGCTCTGGGGAGCTCACTGAATCAAGAATAGCCACTGGAGATCCATCAAGAAGAGGAGCTAAGTTGCCTCCAAGGGTAGGCAACTTTCGACTGGCATGAGCAATATATGGAGCCATGAGGGGTGAGATCAAACTGTGTTCCTGCTCATGGGCTGATTCCTTGAAGCCCATTCCCTGCAGAGGAACACCTAACCCAACATTGACTTTGAAATGAGTAAATATGACTTGCCAGGAGTGGATATGCCAAGCTGAGCTGACCAACCTTGGACTTCTTGGCCTTCTGGGGGAGGGGATAGGTGAATGAGGAGGGATGAGGCTGAAGGCTAACTGGGAGGGATTAGGAGTAGAGAAGGGAGGGGGAGCAGGGGGATACATTGATAAAAATTCCATTTTTTAAATAAAAAAATAACAGAAAAAGAAAGAAAATCAGGATTCAGACTTCTGCTGCATACAAGAAACATATCTCAACCTCAAAAGCAGAAATCACCTCAGAGTACAGGATTGGGAAAAAAAAAATTACCAATCAAATGGACCTAAGAAACAACCTGGTGTAGCTACCTTAATATCCAACAAAATGGACGTCAAACCAAAATGAATCAAAAGCAATGGAGGACATTTTTTATTCATCACAGGAAAAATCCATCAAGATGAAGTCTCAATTCTGAACATTTATGCCCCCAATACTAGAACATCTGCATTTGTAAAAGAAACATTACTAAAATGTAAACATCACATCACACCCCACACACTGATAGTGTCAATACCCACTCTTGACACTGGATAGATCTACCAGACAGAATCTTAACAAAGTAAAGAAATTAACAGATGTTATGACTCAAATGGATCTAACTGACATCTATAGAACATTTCTCCCAAAGATAAGAGAATATACCTTCTTCTCAGCACCTCATGGAACCTTCTCCAAAACTGATCACATACTTGTTAACAAAGAAAATCTCAACAGCTTTTCAAAAAAATAGAGTAACCCCCTACATTATCAGACCACAACACCTTAAAGTTAGAATTAAACAACCAAACTGCAGAAAGTGTACATGGAAACTGAAGAAATTAAAGACTCCATAGAATTCAATGAAAATGAATCCATAACATGCCCAAACTTATGGGGGACCATGAAAGCAGTGCTAAGAGGAGAGTTCAATGCACTAAGTGCCTATATAAACAAATAAACAAAGTGGAGAAGTCTCACACTCATGACTTGCAAAGAGCATAACTGAAAGCTCTAGAACAAATAGGAGCAAACTTGCACAGGAGGAGTAGCCACCAGGAAATAATCAAATTGAGAGCTGAAACAAAAAAAAAAAAAAAAAAAGAGAGAGAGAGAGAGAAAGAAAGGAAAAAGGAGAATACACAGAATCAATCAAAAAGTTGATCCTCTGAGAAAATCAATAAAATAGACAAACCAAAGTAACCAAAAGGCAGAGAGAAAACATTCATATAACAAATTCAGACGTGACACAGGAAATCCAGAGAATCATTAGGTCATACTTTGAAAAAGACAACTTTCTGGGTAGCTACTACATACCAAAATTAAATCAAGATCAGATAAACAACTTATAACTTTATATAAATAAAGCTATAATCCTGCCAAAAGGAAATAGAAGCAGTCATCAATATTCTCCCAACCAAAAAAGTACAGGACCAGATGGTTTCAGTGCTGAATTCTACTCCAATTTCAAAGAAGAGCTAATACCAATACTCTTCAAATTGTTGCACACAACAGGAACAGAAAGAACATTGCCAAACTCTTTTAATAGGCTACAGTCAGCAGATTCCCAAAACACACAAAGATAAAACTAAAAAAGAAAATTACAGGCCTATCTCCCTCATGAACATGTAAAAATACTGGAAAACTGAACCCAAGATCACATTTTTTTTTTTTTTAAAGTCATCCACCATGATCAAGTAGGATTCATCCCAGAGATGCAATGGTGGTTCAACATATGAAAAGTTGGTCAGTGTAAACCACCAGATAAACAAACTGTAAGGAAAAAATAAATACATGATCATATCATTAGATGCTGAAATAGCCTTCAACAAAATCCAACACTGTTTCAGGATAAAGGTCTTGGATGATCAGGGATTCAAGGCACATACCTAAACATAATAAAGGCTATATGCAGGAAACCAATAACTAACATCAAACTAAATGGAGAGAAAGTCAAAGCTACTTCAATAAAATCAGGTACAAGATAAGGCTGTCCACTCTCCCCATACCTATTTAATACAGTTCTAAGTTCTTGCTGGAGCAGTAAGACAACATGAGCAGGTCAAGGGATACAAACTGGAAAGGAAGAAGTCAAAGTTTTGCTGTTTGCAGATGATGATAGAATACATAACTGACCCCAAAATTCTACCTGAGAAATCCTACAGTGGGTAAACACCTTCAGTAAGGTGGTAGGATACAAAATTAACTCAAGAAACTCAGTAGCCTTCCTGTATACAAATAATAAACAGGCAGAGAAAGCAATCAGGGAATCATCACCCTTTATAATAGCCACAAATAGCATAAGATATCTTTAGGTAACTCCAACCAAAGAAGTAAAAGACCTGTATAACAAGAAATTGAAAAAAGAAATTGAAGAAGATATCAGAAAATGAAAAGATCTCCTACGCTCTTGGATAGGTAAGATAAACATAATAAAAATGGTACAGTCAAAACAATCCCATACAATAAGGGAAGTTCTGGAGACATCACCACCCCTGACTTCAAGCTTTACTATAGGGCTACAGTAACAAAAACAACTTGGTATTGGCTTAAATACTGAGATGTGGACCAATGGAATCAGATTGAAGACCCTGACATTAACCCACACACATATGAACACCTAATTTTTGACAAAGAGGCCAAAGCTGTGCAATGGATAAAAGATAGTATCTTCAACAAATAGTGCTGGTATCACTGGATGTCGAGATGTAAAAGAATGCAAATAGATGTACATTTAGCACCCTGCACAAAACTCGTCAAAATGGATCAAAGACCATTTGTGAAGTTAGAAGTCCAGTTACACTGAGTCTAATAGAAAATAGTGGTAAATAGCCTCGAACACAGTGGCACAAGAGACCACTTCCTAAATAAAATGAATAAAATAACCAGTGACACAGACACTGAAGGCAACAATTAATAAATGGGACCTCCTAAAACTGAGAATCTTCCATAATGCAAAGGACACTGTCAATAAGACAAAATAACAGTCTAGAGACTGGAAAACTGTCTTTATCAATCCCATATCTCCAAAATATATAAAGAACTCAAGGAACTAGATATCCAAACACCAAATAATCCAATTTAAAAATGGAGTACTGATCTACACAGAATTCTCAAGAGAAGAATCTCATATGGCTGAAAGTCATTTAAGGAAGTGTTCAATATCATTAGCCATCAGAGATATGCAAATCAAACCAACTCTGAGATACCACCTTACACTTGTCAGAACAGCTGAGATAAATAACACTAATTAATGACCGTCTATGTTGGAGAGGATGTGGAGAATGGGGAACATTCTTCCACTGCTGGTGGGAATGCAAACTTGTACAACCACTCAGGAAATCAGTATGGTGGCTTCTTAGAAGACTGGGAATCAGCCTCCCTCAGGATGCAGCAATACTACCCTTGGGCATATACCCAAAAGATGTTCATTGACAACACAAGGACATTTGCTCAACTATGTTCATAGCAGCTTTATTTGTAATAACCAGAAGCTGGAAACAACCTAGATGCACCTCAACCAAAGAATGGATAAAGAAATGTAGAAAAGTCACACAACAGTACTATTCTATGGTACAAACAAACAAACAAATAAATAAATAAAAATGACATCATAAAATTTGCAGGTAAATGGGTGGAACTAGAAAAAAATCATCCTTAGTGAGGTAACCAGACCCAGAAAGACAGACACAGTATGGACACATTCATAAATGGATAGTAAACAGATAGCAAAGAATGAACAGGCTAGATTCCACAACCCCAGAGAAAACAGGTAGAGAGGAGGACCCTAAAATGGATACACAAGGATTTCCCCAAGAAGGGAAAATGGTTAAGATCTCCTGGGTAAACTGGGAGGGAGGGAGTGTAGAGGGGAGAGGAGTGGAGTTGGGAAGTGAAGGTCCCAGAAGGCTGAGTTGGGGTAGGGTCTGAGAGATGATCAATAAGAGAGATATCCTAACAAAGTGAGCCATCATGTGTGGGGATATGTTTCAAATTTAATAAAAACCAGTCTGAGATATCAGAGGGATCTACCCACAGTCAGTGTAGGAGGATCAGACAGTGGTAACTCACACCTTTAATCCCAGCACAGGGAAAATCCAGGAGCCTGTGACCTATGCCCTTAATTCCAACAAATCTGAGTTTGAGGCCAGTTTAGTTTACAGAGGGAGTTCCAGGCTCCCAGGCAGGCAGTGGTGGTGCCAGGCCTTTAATCTTAACCTGGATGTGAAACAACTGAGCAAAGAAGGTATTTAAGGCAGGTTCAGAAAGACAGAGCAGGCAGAAGAAGCCAGGAGGGGTGAGGCTGAGGAAGCTGGAAGACAGCTGGGTGAGATCTGACTGTGGTGTTTACTCTTTGATATCTCATCCTTTCCCTGAAATCTGGCTCTGAGTCCTTTATTCATGCAACAATCATGGGCTTGGGGAGAAACCTGGTGCTAAAGAAATCCACAGGAACCCACAAGGAAGTCCTAGCTAAGGCTCTAGCAAAGTTGGAGAGGGTGCCTGAATAAGTCTTCCCTCTAGTCAGATTGGTGACTGACCCTAATTGTCATCATAGAACCTACATCCAATGACTGATGGAAGCAGATGCAGACACCCACAGCCCAGTTCACGTGGGGAGAGGGAACAGCAACAAGTGAGCAAGGGGAGAGTCAAGAGCACGATGGAGACATCCACAGGAACAGCTGAACTGAGCTAATGGGAGCTCAGTGACTCTGGACTGATAGCTGGGGAACCTGCATGGGACTGAGCTAGGCCTGTAATGAGGGTGACAGTTGCTCTAATCAGGCCATTAGTGGGGCCCCTGGCTTTGAAAGCAGAAAATATCCAGGTCACATGAACTGTTTTTTTGGAGCCCACTCCCCATGATGGATGCCTTGCTCAGCCTTGATAGAAGGGTCCTGCCTCAATTTGCTATGTTTCCTGTGTTGACTGCTCAAGGGAGGCCTTACCCCCTTTCAGTAGTGCATGAAAGGAGGGTTGGGAGGAAGGGGTAAGGTGGGGTCAGCAGAAGAAGTGAGAAAGGGAGAACAGTGGAGGATATGTAAAATGAATTTTACTAAAATTTAAGAAGATTATTTTAAAAAGGTTAAGTAAAACTATCTTCCTGTGGTACTGGCTCACTAACTTCAGAAACTTGCAGTGACAGCAGAGAAGGCTCAACCCTGAGTTCTAGGATGCTTGGTTCACAAGCCTATAACTCCACTAAATATGACCCTTCTTCTGGCCTCCGAGAGAAGTAGGCAGTCATATGCATTCATGCAGATATTCACAAACAAAAATGAAGCAAGTAAAGCTTAACAGAAACTGAAATACAACCGATGGTGAAAGCTCCAGACACTGTTAAAAAGCATGCTGTGAAGACAGAATATTTTCTGAGATCTAGAAGGCAACTGTTTTTTATTAAATATCAGTTTATGCTATTTTATGTGGGATATGTTTCAAATTTAATAAAAACCATTCTGAGATATCAAGGAGAGTAAACGTCACAGTCAAATCTTATTTAGCTATTTTTAGTTTTAGCCTGGCTCTTCCTGGCTTTTTTTTTTTTTTTTTTTTTTTTGTCTTTTTATGTCTGTCTTAAATCTTCTTTGCTCAGTTGTTTCACATCCAGGTTAAGATCAAAGGCCTGGCACCACCACTGCCTGCCTGGGAGCCTGGAACTCCCTCTGTAAACTAAGCTGGCCTCAAACTCAGATTTGCTGGGATTAAGGGCATAGGTCACTGCTCCTAGATTTTCTCTGTGCTGGGATTAAAGGTGTGAGTTACCACTGTCTGATCCCCCTAGACTGACTGAGGGTAGATCCCTCTGATATCTCAGACTGGTTTTTATTAAATTTGAAACATATCCCCACAATATTTAGGTTAGAAATATGGCCCAGTATGGTAGCTTAGGCCTTTAATCCCAGACCTCAGGAGGACTTCTAGGTCTCAGTGAGACCTGATCACAAATATATATACATGAAATGGAGTTGACAGACAGTCTTTGTTCAAGGGAGAACACTCTCTTTAATGTGATTTTTGAAGATTACTAGTGTATCATGTGAATATATTTTTCTCACATAGATGATCCTCGTTATTTGAATGCTTTTATATTCATAAAAGAATCAACTTTCAAATGTTTGAAAAAGTAAACCTGTTGCTTTAAAATCACAGAGATCTAATACTTGTATTTCTTACCATAGTGAAGGCTGAGCTGTTATGAGCACATACTGCTTTTGCAGGGAACATTAAGTTTAATTCTATAACCTATATCAGGAAGAGAGACCTTGACCCAAAAAGATGTTGTACCTTTCTTTATGGTTTTTTGAAATGGGCTGTAACTATGCAGCAGTTAGTGGCTTAGAATTTTCTACGTACTGTTTGAGAAAGAATGAGATCAAGAAAACCTAAAAGCAGACTTAGAAGTAAAGACACAATTGATACACAGACAGTTTTGATACTTGAAGCCAGGAAACCCGGTTTAAATCTGGCCTTACTGACACAGGTGACTGGACCACCCTGGCATCACTTTAAAATGTAATGACACAGACTTTACGCTCTGCACAGAATTAACTGCAGACAGAATCTACACCTGAACGTTCAGTACCGGGTGCAGAACTTCTAGAAAACATTAGGGAAACCAGGCTTTTGTGAGTTACTGAATGTGGCTTCCAAGGCAAAGATTAAAATGACACATGCGTGAGCACTGCACCGTGTCGTTTGCAATAAGAACAAATCCACGCAGAGTTCACCCATCCCGGTGATCTCCGAGGTCCCAGCCCCACAGACGGAATTTACTCAGATGCCCAAGGACCCCCGAGTTGCCTGGACAACAGAGACCTCACGGAGCGTCACCTAGGTCGCCGGTTCCCAAAGTTCCCGACTGCGTGCGGACGGCGGCCCTCACTCACCATGCTGTATTCTGAGCTTGCTGGCCCCGCTCTCAGCACCGCAGGGTCAACAGGACTGTCTCAGTTTAGAGCCAAGGAGCCAGCGGCAGGGCGAACCGGAAGTGCCCACCCCCATGCTGACGGTCGGTCCACCTGAAGGCGCTCATTGGCTAATGTGGCCTGAGTGACAGGAGCAGCTCCCTTAGAGACAGGAGTGCTGTGAAGGGACTCAGCATACTGGTTCCCAGCCCTGTACAGAACTGTCCCAGATTGGCAGAGACTGACATCTAACCAGTACTTCAGAGATCTTCGTATTATGTAACAGTCTCAACACTGTTTCAATGTCCAAAGCTTCTTTTAAAAATTAAGGTAGTCTCATGAAAGTGGCATTTTGTTAAATAAACACAAATTGTATATGCTCAAAACACAGTGGTGCAAAACACATCTCCCTTTCAAAAAAAGTGCAGAAATGTTGGACCAAGGCGATACGGCAACCCTGCAAGTCAGACACCTGAAACTCTGTGTCAGAAACCTGTGACTTCAATTTCAAAGGGCTTAGATGACTGTTTCTCTCTGCAGCTTCTCACACATCTCTCTACTATTTTCACTCCCTTGATGCAGCTTTTCATGGCAGGCGTCTCAAAGCTTGTGTTTCTAAACATGTTACGGTCTGAAGATGCAATGCAGGCTTCACTGTCACGATTCATGAAATGAACTCCCTAGGTCTCCTCACTAGGGATCAGACTCTGCAAAACAGATGACTGAACCACTGCTGAGCTGAAGCACAGAGGAAGAATTCAGAATCTTTCAATGTTGCAAAATTCTTTTTTCAAGCAAAAAGTAGTACAGGCATGGCACCACCAGACGGGCCCCTAGGTTTGGATGGACATGGCCCCAGTGGAACAGAGCAGTAGCAGATTCTGTATGAAGTTGGTTTCTGGGACTAGGAAGTCATCTTGTCCTTTCCTTCCATAGTTACGTCCCTTACAACACCTTTTCTTTGTTTCCAGGGAAGAACAGGTGTCTTCCCTATAAGGGCTCTAGCCTCCCTGATACTTAGTGCTTCCGATTCAGCACATGGCTGCCCTCTGAAACTACCTAGTGCTGATTTTTCTTTCCAAACCACACATTTAATTAATTTCTACTCCTATTGTTGCACTTTTACACTATGGACCTACATGAGTCATCAGTAAAGTTACCTCTAGGTGTGGTCTTGAATAGCCAATAGAGGAGCTGACTTTTGGTGGGCTTCCCTCAGGGGCAGGGGTCTGGGGCCCCGGGGCAGCTATTGGAGAGGGGTAACTGTTTGGTGGGCTTCAAGGGGCCAGGATATGGGGAGGAGAGATTGGGATCTCCACTCAATCATTCCAGAATCTTTGGGTATATGATATAAGTGGCAGGGGCTGAGGTAGACTTTGAGGAGAATACCCATGTCCTGTGATATTGAGTAAGGCGAAATTTTAGCCTGATTTTTATTAAATATTCAATATATCACCATAAGTAATGTCCTGTCTTGACAAAACATATAATCATGGCACACCTTTCCTGCTTGCTGCTAGCTTTTCCTATGCTGTGACACTGCACACACTTTTCCTGCCTCTTGGCCAGTGCTAGCACCACACACTTTGAAGATGGCTCTGCCTTTACTCTGTCCCTGACCTCCACTGACTTTCCCACACTTCTATCCCCATCCACGGTTTGAATCCCACTCAGCCTCTGTCCCCACCTCTGCAGCAGCCCTCTGATATCCTGGGCCCTTCTCCTGTGGTCCTGCCAACCATTAGGAAGCTATAGGTACATATGTAGCAACAGACAGCATTGTAGCAGGCATAGAAACTATAAACATTTGGGCAATTTCTTCATGTAACTTTGTTGTGCCTCCAAGGCTTGACCTTGGCATAATGATTTATGTGATAATATCTGCAGTCTCATTATGGGCAGCCCAAGTTGCATGGTAACTATCCAGTGCATTTTCAAAGGTTCAGTTTCCACTAAGGAACAAGAGCAAGCAAAAAAACTGACACTAAAATGGAGTATAGTTATCTGCAGTTGATGGTAGAATCTTGCTCCAAAATCCCAAAAGTCTCTTCTGTGATTCATAGGCTTCAAATGGCATTTCAGTCTGCCACTGACAACTCAAGTGTCATCAGGTCTGTTGGACCATATGATTTAAGTGGTAGAGCAGCCTGCATAGCGGCTTGAACCTGTTTTAAAAAACAAAAACAAAAAACCCTTCTCTTGTTCCAGGCCACACACAATGATAGCAGCTTTCCATGCCCCTTGGAATATGGGCCAGATTAACAAACCCAAATGAGAAATGTACTGTCTGCAGAATTCAAACAGCCTCATTAAACATTATGGGTTTTTTGTTTGTTTGTTTGTTTGTTTGTTTTGGTGGTGGTAGGAGAGGCCCAGTACAATAACTAATTCTTCACCATAGAGTAAATGTCTCTTCTCTATTTCCCCTTCCCAAGAGGATCTATGAAGGTCTCTCTAAGTTTCTCCTGTTACCTAGCTGCTTGTGTGTTGTGGATTGTAGCCTGGTTATAATTTGCTTTATGTCTAAATTCCACTAATGGGTGGATACATACCATGTCTATCTTTCTAGGTCTTCGTAACCTCACTTAAGATCTCCAGAGTAAATGGGGATTATATAGGGGGAAGGCCCAAGGGGAGGTGGGAAGAGAATATGAGAGAATGAGATGGTTGAGTGGGGGAGAAAGAGAGAGGGAGAACAAAGAAAGAGATATCATGATAGAGGAGCCATTGTGAGGTTAGAGAGAAACCTGGTGCTAGGGAAACACCCAAGAATCCACACGATGTCCCAGGTTAGGACTCCAAGCAATAGTGGAGAGAAAACCTAAACTGGCCTTCTCCTATAATGGAATGAATGACCACCCTAAATGTCATTCTAGAACCTTCATCTAGCAACTGATTGTAAGCACCAGGTCAAGCTCACAGTCCAGCTGAAGAGAGAGAGGAGAGAATATACGAGCAAAGTGATCAGGATCGGGGGGGAGAAGACCCATGGGGACAGCTGACCAAGCTATTGGGAGCTCACTGACTTTGAAATGGCAGCTGAGGAATCTTCACAGGAAGAAACTAGACCCTCTGAATTTATATGACAATCAAATGGCACGAGCAGTTTGTGGACCCTCTTGCAGACAGACCAAAGCTTATTCCTGGTGCATGAACTGGCTTTTCGAAGCCCCTCCCGGACAGAGGAACACCTTACTAAGCCTTGATACTGGGGATGAGGGGGCTCAGTCCTATCTCAACTGGATATGCCAGACTGAACTTACCTTGGGAGTCAGTGCCCTCTCTGGGGAATTGGATGGGAGGATGGTGTGGAGGGAGCCTTGGGGAGGACTGGGAGATGACAGGGAGGGGGAGCAGTGGTAGGTATGGAAAAAAATAAAGTAAATAAAATTAATTCTGTTAGTTTCAAACCACCATGGGCCACCTTAAGATCTTATCACATTGTCTAAAGATGAACTATCTTGCTTGCAAAAATAAATTATTATTTTAGAATGATAAAAAAGAAAGACTGTTTCTGCATATCACTGGACACCTAGGAATTTCTGTGATGTAAGAGCCCCTTGAATTCTGATTGGATTAATGTTCCGTTCTCTGATGTGAATATTTGTTACCAATGAGTTCAGTGTGTTGCTATCTCCTTCTCATTTTGCCCATTCAATATAATGTCATCCACATAGTGCAGTAATGTGATATTTGTAGAAGAGACACACAATCAAGATCCCTTCTAACTAAGTTATGACAAAGAGATGGAGAAAAACATACTGTTAAAATAAACTCATCTGCTGGCCTTGCCAACTGAAAGCAAATTGCTTCTGGTGGTCCTTATGGAGAAATACTGAGAAAAATGCATCTGCTAGATTCATGTGCTGGGAGATTTGTTCACATAATCAAGTAAGGACACCACATCTGGTACAGCAGCTGCATTTCAAGTCACAACCTGATTGAGTTTTTGATAGTCAACTGCTATTCTTCATGGTCCATTTGTTTTCTGCACTGTTCAGATAGAAGAGTTATAGGGAGATGCGGTGGGAACCACTACTCTGCATTTTTTGGTTCTTCATGGCGGAACTATTCTGCATTTCCTCCTTGGATGCGATACTACTTTTGGTTCACTCTTTTCCTTGAGAGGAAACTCACATCCACTTAGTCATTTCACTCCACAGGTCAGGGAGCCAAGGTGAGAGTGAATTCTGCCAACTTCTAAGTGTATCTCTCCCAATTATACATTCTGGGACTGGGAAAATCATCACAGGATGAATTCAGGGACTGTGGGACATACTGTTAGTTGGATTTTATGCAAAACCCCACTAATTACCTGACCTCACTAAGCCCCTTCCAATATCAGTGTCCTAGACCCCAAGAAGTGTGATTGTTTCATTTCTACCAGTGTACAGTTACCCTTGAGAAAGGCTATGCATGAAACTTTGAGACATTTCATCAAGGTTCTTCTTAGGGGAACTTTATCCTTTCTTCATCCAAGTGGTATGGGATCCACAAGCTATCTTAAGTCTGAAACTATTTCCCAGGCTGAGATCCACTTTTGCATGATCTGCTGAAGATTTTCTTTCATTTAATTTTTTTCTGCTTATCCAAATCAAACAAAGTCAATCAGTTGCTTATTTATTTTATGCCTGAGAATACCGTGATTTATTATCTAGTAACAAAAGGCCAATACAAGTCATGTCACCCTAAAACTCACTTTGCCTTGTTGACCATTACGTGTTAGGCCACTATGAACTTAACTTTGCCTTTGCTGCCCAACTACAATCATGTTGTCTTTGGTGATTCATTGCTGGCATCTGGCCCTGATACCTCAGGACCCATATGGGCCTATTGTATTTAATTCATCCAACTAATCATCCTTGTCTCCAACCCTAAAGTCTGGGACAAGGACAAGGACAAAGCACTCTTCAAATGTTCAGTGCCCCTCTCACCATTTTGCATCTTATACGATTAGTAAAGGGGATATCCTCTGGCGCTTATCCTTATGGAAGATTAAGTTTTACACAGTGTACCCACTCTAGCATTGTTGCTTCCTGAGTCTTAATATTCATCCATCAATTCTAAGCTAAGCATATCAAACATCTCCAACTCCTTTTGAGTACATATCTTCTGACAAATGCTCAACCAACCATTTAAACAAATGTTTAAAACCCATTTTTAACTGTATGAGTTTTCAGACTAACCCTAGACTGTCCACTCAGAGGTCCCATGCCAATAAATTCAGCCTGATTTGTTTTTATGTTTCTTCAACCATTACTCGTCATCTTCAAAAATCCATTCCAACACATATTTTCCTGACTTCTGTAAACTTATTGAGCTCTTACATAGCTAGTGTACCTCCTCATAGACTACAATTTCCACATCTTTTCCAGAAGCCTGCTTTCCCTCATGTCCTGTTACAAGTCTAGAGGCAACTATTGTTGGGCCCTGAGGAACATCAGTATTGTATTGCCTGACAAATTCTTCAGAGAAAGTCACTGAAGTTTTAGGAGACAATGAAAGATTAATTTCTTCTGTCAAAAATGAAAGACAATATTTCAAAGAGCATGATCACTTGATCATTAACTTGGACTCTTATCAAAATAATTAAGCAAGATAAGAAGGACATTTATTAATCATGAAGGAGTGGTAGTAAATTCCTTGAATAAATATATCATGAATAAACCTTAGAAGTGATAAAAGAAGCAACAAAGCTGATTTTCCTTGTTCAAAAGTAACAATAGTATCACCAAAATCTACATAGCTAGCAGTTCCCTCAGCTCCCTCAATGAACCACTTTTAAATTCATACCATCAATTTTCTGAAAATGATCCTAAAGCATGGGGTGAGTAATTTATTCATCAACCTAACCTCTAAGCTGCCCACCTCTGCTTAGGCCCCCAAAATGACTCAGATACTTACATTAAGTTCATGCTGTTTGGCCTATAGCTCAGGCACATTGCTAGCTAGCTTCCTCATCTTCACTCAACCCATTCTCATTATTCTGCCTGCCACGTGGCCCGTGGCTCACCTGTGTTCCTTAAATGTTTCTTCTTGGGTGGCTGGCTCAGTCTGACTGTGTCTCTGCCTTCCTACTACCTATTCTGATTTCCCACCTACTTTTTCTATGGTTCCTGTCATTGGCCAAAACAGCTCCTTTATTTAAAGATTGATATTCACAGCATACAGAAAAACATTCCCACATCCACTCTCTTTCACACTCTTACTATTATTATATCCATCAAGCAGCACTTAAAGCATTGTTCTAATTTTCTAACCCAATCTCCTTTGGTTCAAATTTCTCCAAACATTTAACTGAGGTTGGTTTATAGTTTCAGAGGTTTAGTTCATTAATCTCATGGCAAGAAACATAGCTGTGTGCAGGCAGACATGGTACTGGAGAAAGAGCTGAGAGTTCTACTTGCTGATCCACAGGCAACAGGAAATGATGTGATTTGAGCTCAAAGCCTATCCCCACAGTGACACTTTTCCAGCCAGGCCACACCAACTCTAACAAGACTATATCTCCCAAATAGGGCCAATTCCCATAGGTCAAGCATTCAAACATTTGAGTCTCTGGGGGCCATTCCTATTCAATCACCACATTCCAATTTCTGGTCCCCAAAGGCTTATAGCCGTACCATAATGTAGAATGCATTTAGTCCAACTTCAAAGTCTCCATAATCTATAACAGTCTCAGTCCTGTTTAAAAGTCCAAAGTTCAGGCTGGGTGGTGGTGTCTCACACCTTTAGTCCCAGCAATGGGGAAGCAGAGACAGGCAAATATCTGTGAGTTGTAGGCCAACCTGGTCTCCAAGAAAGTTCCAGGACAAGTTCCAAAACTACACAGAGAAATCCTGTCTCATGAAAACCGAAAACGTCTAAAGTTCAATGTCTCTTTTGAGATTCATGCAATCTCTTAAATGTAGCTTCCTGTAAAATCAAAATAAAAAAGCAGATCACATAATTTCAAAATATAATGGTACAGTTAATATATGCAATATATGTATATATATATATATATTAACATTTCAAAATGAGAAAAGAAAGAGTAGTGGGGAAATAACTGGACCAACACAAGACTGAAACTAGCTAGGCAAATTCTAAAGTGTGTATCTCCATATCAAAGTGCTCTTCAAGTTTGTTGACTGAAGCACACTTCTTTCTCTTTGTCTGGCTCTACTTCCCATTACCAGCTTCCTCAGCAGGTATCCTATGATTATAGCATCTCCAACATCTTGGGGTCTCTAAAAGCAATTCAGTCTTCATGATCACAGCTTCTTACAATGGCCTCTCTAGGGCTATAATCAGGGACAATCCTGCCACTTTTATGGTCTCAGCAGCTTTCCCTAGCTCTAGAGGGAGATTACGTTACCTTTCTCTTATATTCTTGACTCTAAAGCCAGAGCCACAAGGCCAAAGCTGCCAAGTTCTACTGAGGCTGAGCATGGCCCACTTGTTCAATTATATCTCCACCAGATTTCTGTTTTCAATGGGTTTTTTTTTAAAATCACTGTCTGAGCTTGGCTGTACTGAAATTTGTTTTGTAGTAAAAGCTGGTCTCAAACTCAAGAGATTTATCTGCCTCTGTCTCTGGAGTGCTGGGATTAAGGTGTTCACCAGCACATCCAGCTCTAAACTTTTCTTTAATTCCTTTCACAAGTTGGAAGCTGAGATGGGTGGGGTCTTGTCCTGAAGACACCGCTCTCTTTATTCCATTTCTTAATTTGTTTATCTCCTGTAACACAGGATTTAGCTCCAGACCGTTTCCTGGTGACCTGGTCTCCTCAAATTGTACATTTTATAGTTTTCCTTGTTCAGCCTGTTCCTCTTTTATTATAAATATTCACAAGAGTGAACATTAGTAACCACGTGACAGAGTTCATACTACACTGTATTTTTTTTTGCCAATGTAATTAATCTACTTTAGCCTCAGGCAGACTCTTTGGACAAAGGTTAAAAAAAAAAAAAAAGCAGCCATCTTCTCCACCAAAATATCACAAGAACAACTTTTAAAAATTCTTCTTTTCTGTAACTTCTTGACTGGGCCCCCACAGTTAAAATCACCCTCAGTACCACTGTCTTCCATGCTCTTACTTGTATAGTCCATTAAACTCCCACCTAAACTGTTCAACTGCTCTTATAATCCAAGCTTTTAAAGTCCGTGTTCTACTAAACAAAAGGATGGGTAGGAAGGCCTATAATAGCAATGCCCAAGTTCCTGGTACCAACTTCTGACTTAGTTACAGTTTCAATTAATGTAAAGCGTCACCATGATTATGACTGTTAGTCTATAAAGCCACGCCCTCCTGACATCGAGTGCCTTCTAGAAAGTTTCCTGCCTCTGAGTATCTCTCTTGCCTTTGTCCTCTCTCAGGGGTGCTCCTGTCCCACTTGTCTTTCTTCTCTCTTTCTCCCCCCCCAGTCTCTGTTAATCATAACTATACCTCTCTGAATAAAGTCTTTTATACATAGAAATGGCTTTTAATTAAAGTGTCTCTTGCTATCTGTTGCTGCCTTCTGCTAAGTTCCTCATGAGGCCCTACATTCATAGAAATTCAGCTAGATAAGTGGGTAAATTCATATTCATGCCATAACAAATCACACACAAAATGCTAACAATGACAATTCTTATAAGGGAAAACATTTGATTTGGGCTGGTTTATAATTTCAGAGATTTAGTTCATTATCCTCATGGCAGACATATAGTGGTGTGCAGGCAGATATGATGTTGGAGAAGTTGTACATCTTGATCTACAGGAGCAAAAAGTAAACTTACTTGAGCTTCTGAGACCTAAAAGCCTATTCCCATGATGACACACTTCTTCCAGCAAGGTCACATGTCCTAATAGTACACTTCTTATAAGCCAAGCATTCAAAGACATGAGTCTATGGGGCTATTCCTATTCAACCTGCCACTAATGCCTCACTCAGTTATAAAAAATGGCAGCTCCCATATCAAAGAACTGTATTCCTTCAAGATATTACAGACTCCCTATGTTTCAGTACTGCATCTGAAAGGTTTTAGAGCCCAAGATGCAGGCCTTCACTCAGGCTTATATTATTCATTACATAGATGATATACTGTTAGCCACCTCCAAATGTCTACAATACACAAATAGCATGTGATGTGGGAATGTCTTTCTGTATGCTGTGAATATCAATCTTTAAATAAAGAAGCTGTTTTGGCCCATGACAGGCACCTTAGAAGAAGTAGGTGGGGAATAAGAATAGGTAGGAAAAGAAGGGTGGAGTCAGAAACAGATCAAGCCAGATGCCCAAAGAAGAAACATGTAAGGAACACAGGTGAGTCACAGGCTACGTGGCTTACAGATTAATGTAAATGGGTTGAATTAAGAAGAAAGAGCTAGCTAGTAATATGCCTAAGTCGTAGGCCAAACAGCATGAACTTAATATAAGTTTCTGAGTCATTTGGGGGCCTAAACAACAGTGGGTAGCTAAGTGGTCTGGGACTGCAGGTCTGTGGGCCTGGACCTCTGGCTAGCAGGGCCAGAAAATCTTGTTGTAACAAGTATGTCTCAGAATATGCTACATAAAATGGGCTTATTATTGCACTGAAAATGTACAAAGATTAGACAGTGCAGTATCTGAGACAGCTAATTATTAGAACAGCTGCCAACACACAAAAATATCCATTAGAAAAGACAATTTAAAAACAATGATCTTTAGATATTATTAGGACATATTAATTGAATTGCTATATTTTAGAAATACGTAATTATACATTAACCATTTTATTGAAAATTGAAGGAGTGAGGAATGGCATTGAATAGTCAAATATTACTTTGAGAAGTGAAGTAAGAACTACAGCTATTTGAATCCAGACTAAAAGATGCATTTGTATAGCACGTGGATTCTCTATTGCTTTAAAGTTACTTATTTTCACCATTCAGTTTTCTCCTACAAGTATTATAGGAAGAGATGATAAATGTTTGGACTGAACATATTTACAGCAGGAAGTGTCAGGAAACTGCTAACCTTATTCATCTTGTTCAATTAGTGGATTAGGGCAGAGAGTGATAACAATTCTATAAGGGATTTTATTATTGTTGTATTTTGTTATTTTTAACTAACAAACAATTTTTGGGAAGTTCAAGAACTCTTTTGACTTTCAAATCATTTGCAGATTACTATGGACAGATAGGAAGTCATTATTCAGCTAACAAGCTATGGGACATTTATAAAAATAATTGTGATTACAAAAAATGTCCAATCTTCTCCCATTCCATGGAAACTTATTTTATTGATGGCTCATCTAATGGATTAGGAAAGATTCATGGTCCTGAGATTTATCCATCTATTAATACTTATTTTTCCTCATTCCAACAGGTGGAACTTGCTGTTTTGATTTATGAATTACAGTTAATATATAAACCATTAAAAATTGTTTCAGATTCTGTGCGTGCTGTAAGAATATTTTCTGTGAGGGAGAGCAAAGAAGTGAATATCCTAATAGAGAGAGCCATTGTGGGATTAGAATGAAACCTGGAGCTAGGGAACACCCAAGAACCCACAATATGAGTCCAGCTAGGACCCTAAGCAATAGTGGAGAGGGTGTCTAAACTGGCCTCCCCTATTACCACATGAATGACCACCCCAATTGCCGGTATAGGATCCTCATACAGCAGCTGATGGAAACAGATGCAGAGATCCATACCTAAACACCAGATTAAGCTACTGTTCCAGCTAAAGAAAGGGGCAAGAGATTGCATGAACAGAAGAATTGGGATCATGATGGGGAGAGCCATATAGGCTGGATTATGCTGTTCAGAGCTTATAGACTCTAAAATTGACAGCTGATGAGCCTTATGGAATGGATTTCTGAATATAGATGATAGTCAAAAGGCGTGGGGAGTTTCTGGAGCCTCTTGCATTCAGACCAGAGACTATCCCAGGTCCATGAACTGGCTTATTGGAGTCCATGCCTAATGAGGATATGCCTTTCTCAACCTTGATACTTGTGGAAGGAACTCAGTCCTACCTCAGCTGCATTTACCAGATCACCTTGGGATCCCATGCCCTTTCTGGGTAGGGAATGGGGGAATGAGGGGAGAGGCTGGAGGGGGACTGGGAGAAAAGGTAGACAGGGAGCAGTGGTAGGCATGGAAAAAAAATTAATAAAAAATAAATAAAAAAAATTTACTGCAATAAAAACCACTTTAATTTCATCTTCACATGCTGTTATATTCTCATTACCACAGGAACTACAACATCTGGTTAAAAAACATAAATATTCCTTATTATTTATACTCATGACACTAATACCCGTGTAAAGAAAGGACTATTAATCATATCATAGCCATTTCTTATAATCTGCCAGGCCAATGTATACATGAGAGAGAGCATAGAGCATTAATACAAATATTCTTATTACTTTTAATTCTTCCCTCACATATTACATTTGGATTCCAGTTTCCCCTTCATCCACTCATCCCAGTCTCTCCTCCCACCTCCCCTTTCCCTTCGATGCACCCTGTCTCTGTCTCCCCACAGAAAAAAAGAAGGCCTCTCACTAACATCAATCAAATATGGTCTAAGAAGCTGCAATAAGATGAGGTGCAGGACTAGAAAACCCAGTAGGAAAAAAGTGTCCCACAAATAGGCAAAGAGTCAGAGATAGCCCCATATCCATTCTTAGGAACTGCACTAGAACACCAAACTACTTCGTTGTCACATATATGAAGAAAACCTAGTCAGATCCCTACAGGCTCTGTGAATTCTGCCAGATCCCATGAGTCCTGATGAGTTGATTCTATGAGCAATGTTCCTCTGATTAAAAAAAAAAAAACCTATTAAAAAATATATATAAAAAATACAGAGTGCCAAGGGGTGCTCTTGCACTTCCTTATTTACTCTAAAGCTTTAAAATTTGTCTCAAGGTAATATATATTTGAGAGCTCAAAAACATTTCCCTACAGAGTAAGATAGGCTTATGTGATTTCAACAATTTGAGACTTGGACATGCAGTTGACTGGGAAGGGACCTGTCTCTGTCCTTGTAGACAGATACAGTGAAACATGGATTTTCAGCTTCTCCAGCCTCAGGACATCAAGGAAAATGGAAGTCACTAGAAATATAGCACCCTCCAGTTTTAGGACAAAAGGAGAGATGAACTATATCATTTAAACTCAAGATTACCCAAGGTAAGTTGCTATTCACCAATATGTCACCTGAGTAGGACCAGTCCTAGGTTTTAATATCTATGTATTTCCTAAAAGACTTCAGAATGTCAAAGACAATTTTGTCACTACACCCTTGTCTCTAAGGAAGCCACTCCTGTCACTCAGGCTTCACTGGCCTATCACGACCTCCAGGAAGGCCTGCCATTCAAAAATATGGAAGCAACTTTCAGGCTGCTATACTTCAGGCTGGGCTCCAGTGCTGAATGGGTCACTGTGATCCTATGTGTTGTGCTATGTCCAGATACAGGTACTTGTGAAGATGCATCAGGCAAACTCAGTAACCAGCAATGATGAGCAAAGACTCATAGTCCTAACATGAGGAGAAGCCACCGGGAAATGCATAGGTATCCAATCTTAGCTAATTGGAACTGTTTAGCTGACTCAGCATCCCCTAATACCCTGATAGAACCCATGAAGATGTGCCAGATCCTGTGAAGTCCCTGAGGTCCAGTGAGGTCAGTTAATATCCTGCATTTTTCCATCAGGTTAAGTGAAGTACTATGAAGTGCATTTAATGGACTCCTGTCAGTACTGACTTTGTGTGTATGTGTGTGTGTGTATCTTTTAAAAATGTTTTGTGTCTTTCACATCATGCATCTTGATCCCGTTCATTTACTTCTCCCTTTGTATCTGCCCTTGCCACACTCCCCAGCAGAATAAAATTTAAGAGAGAAAAATAGAAGACAAAAAGGAAAAAAGGTAAAAAAAAAAATCTTATGGAAGTTGTAGTGTGACACAGTGAGTCACACACTCTTTTGTCCACATATCTTTGCATGCTAAGAGTCATTGGTCTGGTTTGACACCCCTCGTTTCTGCTATATCATTAATGCTGGGCCTGCCCTGGGACTCATCTTGGATATCCTGTGGTTGCCCTGTGTTGTGGAGATCCTGTAGCTTTGGATCTGCAGGACTGACCCTTTCCCATGATCTGGATCATAGATGGAGTAGATATTGGTGTGGGCCAACTCATAAGCCTGGTTCTGGGCCTGGGTAGGTACAGGTTTAGTCCTCTCACCAGCTCTCTCCTGTCCTTACCACCAGGTTGAGCTCCCTAGCATTGCCCTGGCTAGTTCACCCTTTGCAGCAATGAATGGGTGGGGCCAGTTCTCCTGCTATCATACACTCAGGGTTAGCTCTCCCACACATGGACCATGAGGTCCATCTCTACTGTGCCGCACAGGTGAGGTGCAGGGGCAGCTCCCCACTCTGATGTCCTCAGGGTTCACCCAGGTGGTGAGGGGTTGGATGAGAGGGCATCTCTCTCTCACCCACACCACCATGTGTCAGATGTGGGGCAGGGCCACATTTCCCACACACATGTTCTCAGGGCAGCTCACTCACACCCCTGTTATAGGGTCAGCAATGCTGTGCTGCACAGGCGAAGTTCAGAGCCCACCAGTGCTGCAACTGGTAAGGAGAAAGGGTCGGTTCCTTTTTTCACCACAAGTAGCAGAGGCAAGGAGGAGGGCATCTTTCTCATGTCTCTACATGACAGATGAGAAGAGTATAGCCAACTATCCTATTCTCACACCTTCATGGCCAGCTTACGCGGATCTCTGTCACCAGGATCAGCTCTGCTATGCTGCCTAGATGAGGAGAAGGGTTTGCTTTCCTGAGTGCTGCAGCTCATAAGAGGGAGGATTGACTCACTTGTCTTTTGCAGGCCACAGTAAGAGATGAGGGGTAATGTGGAGCACCTCTCACTGATCCACACTGCCACCTGACAAATGAGCAGTGGTGACAGCTCTCTTGTGTTACAACTTTAGGGCTAGCTCACCTACACCTTGGCTATTAGGGTCAGTTCTATTGTGCTGCCCCGGTGAGGTGCAGGATCTGCTTTTTCAAGTGCCGCAACTAGTGAAGGGAATGGACACTTGTCCTACTCATATAACTGCAGGCATAGGTCCTGAGGGACAGAGCATCTTTCCCATCCAAGCCACCATATGGCAGATGAGGGTTGGAACCAGACCTCTCCTGCTCATATTCTTGGATCTGGCTTACCCATGCTCCTGTAAAGAGGTTAGCTCTGCTGTATTGCCCATAGGAGGTCCAAGGCCTGATTTCCTGAGTGTTGCAGCTGGAAGAGGGGATGGGCAGCTCCCTTGCCAGATAGAGGTGGTAGGGACAAGAAGGAGAGGGCATCTTTCCCTTACTCCCACCACCAAGTTCCTCTGACACCTACGGGCTGGCTCACCCACACCCCCATCTACAAGGTCAACTCTATTGCCCAGATTATGTGCAGGACTTGTTCTCCTGGGTACTGTAGCTGGTGACAGGTTGGGTCAGGTCTCCCACATGCTTCTCATGTCAGGGGGTGAAGAGAGGAGGGCATCTTTCCCTCACCCACATGGCATACAAGAGGGTCCCAACCTGTTCTCACATTCTCATACCCCTAGGGTGAGCTCACCCACGCCTGTGTGAACAGGGTCAACTCTGTTGTGTTACCCAGGTGAGGCGTAGGACTCTCCAGAGTGATTAAACTGGTGAGGGACAGGACCAGTTCTCCCCAGTGTTGCAGCCAATGAGGGGTGGGAACAATTCTGGACAGTCCTATCCCCTGTCTTTAGTGGTAACAGAGCCACTGACATCAACAGACACTACAGTTGCATCAGAGCAATGAACCAAGACATGGATCCCAGCAGCAGACCAGGCCTAGATATCATCATGGCCCTGGGTGACAATCAAGCCTCCTACTTTAGTCTGTACCTCATTACTTTAACTTTCCAGGCATGTCTCTGTCCATAGGACATGAACCATTCTGTTTCTTTTTTCCTCCCATACACACAATACATTTACTCACCATAGTAGTGCCTGTCTTCCAGAGCACCAAGGTGCCCACTAGTGCATAAACTCTAGTTAGCATATCATAAAAACCTAAGCCAGGTATTGGGAAAAGCTGGTCTATCAGAAAGAGGAAACAGACCAGTCAATTGTCCCTTGGCCAACTTCTCAGGCAGAACAGAGTAAGTGCAATCTTCATGGATCCTCTGCCTGACTGGTCGCTCCTACAGAATGCTCCATTTCTGTCTTCTCCTGGATTATATATCTTCTGTGTGCAGCTCTTTAACTTCCAGGTCAACTCTGTATCATAAACCTAGAGTTAGGACTAGAGGAGTGAGCTACTACTACTTGGCTGTTAGGCCTCAAACTCACAGAAACTCAGAAAGGTTGCTATCTCCTGAATGATAGGATAAAAGGCCTGGGTTACCACTCAGACATCCTGAGTGATGGGATTAAAGATGTGGGTCACCACTCTCTAACCTTCCGGGCTTGAGTGTAATTCTGTCCTCTGACATTCCAGACCGATTCTATTAAATGTACAATATATCTCAATAGACCACCTCTGTTTTCTCCTTAGGGCCTGGATTAAACCACCCAGAGCTTGTATACTCTTCTTCTTATCCTGCTCAGCCCCATGTATCTGGGCAGGCCCACGCTTTCTCATTACAAAGAGCTCATGATAGTGCTCAATTGCCTGGTAGGACAGGCTCCTGTTTGGTGCAGTGGTGTAGATGTGTCTTCTTATGGGCTGGGGTAGAAAGCCCAGGCTGTGCTTGGTTGAATTCTACCTGCCCTAATCCCATGGTATAGGACAGAGCTGTTGCTAATACACTATATTTTAATTACATTTTTATTTGAATTTTTCCTAATGGTCTTTGGAGTTCCACATACCTTCCCAATAGATATAATCTTTTTGTGTACTTGTTTGAGAAGTTTTGAAGTTAGATGATCTCACTGTGTGTATTATTTATTCAATCTTAGTGTTGATAATTTTTTTTTAAATTCATGATGACCTATTTGTTGTTATGAGCTTTCTGCTGTTGATGGTATGAACTGTTGGACTTTATAATGAACTTTTATTAAATCTCTAGTTCAGATTCTATACTGACATTATATTGTGGCTTCCTGTCAACAATCCTAAGATTCTCTATTTTATCTACTCCTTTGATTCTTTTAATTATAAATTTACAGTTTTGGGTACAGACATTAGTTACATTTACATGTACTTATGATGGATTTATTGATAATGACCCATAAGATATATATTTTAAATTTACTATATTCATTTATCTTATTTCAATTGTATGAGTGTTTTGCTAATGTGTATGTATGTTCACCATGTATGTGTTTGGTACTCAAAGAACACAGAAGGGGCATTGGATGCCCTGCAACAGAATGTAGTGATGATTGTGTGCTACCATGTTAGTGCTGGGAACAAACTCTAGGGCTTTTATGAGAGCAATTATTGGCCTTAACTTCTGAGCCATCTCTCTCTCTCTGAGCCATCTTTCACAACCCATTGTGACCTCAATTTGGAATCTCCGAATGTCTCTCTTAAGTTCCTAAACTTGACAGATTTTCAAAGTTTTACATGTATGCAGGCACACATACACATTACCCATCTAGTATTAAGAGGGTTGAGATTTGTTTAAAAATTTGTATTTGGGGATGATAATCAATGTAATATGGCCCATCTCACTATGGTTGGCCCTAAGTTGTGGAAGAATTCAAACTGATCAAGTCATGATAGCAGAAGGGCTGTAATCAGCATCTTTTGCAGCTTGACAGCATATGTGCAATGCATAAGCCTATGTGAATATGTTATCAAATGTGTTCCTGGACAGATACTCTGAGTGTTAGCAAGGGCTCAAAGGTTATTATTACTGAAGAGATTTTTCTTTATCGAGCCATATCAATGTGAATAGAGCAGTTGCCTGGTACCCATGGTATCACATTGACAATGTCCTCCTAAAATTACTCCTCAGTTCTTGGAATAAAGGTTTTTAGCATGATGGAATTCTAAGTATATCCCTTTGAGTCAGAGTGGACTGACTCTTTCTTATTTACTTACTACTTATTATTTTAAAATGTAATTTTTATGTATGTATCTCCCTGCTCCCACTCCCCTCCTCCCAATGCCTCCCAGTCATCCCTCAGCCTCACTCCTCCCCATCCACACATTTCTTATCCCCAAAGGGCGTGAAGTCCCAAGGTGGGTCAGTTTAGTGTGGCACATCCACTCTGGGAAAGTCCGAATTACTCATCCCAAAGTCAAGGCTGGGTTAGGTGTTCCTCTGTGGAGAATGGGCTCCAAGGTGCCAGCCCATGCATAGGAACAGAGTCTGATTCCATCCCTCAAGGCTCCTCATACTTCTCATGCCAATCGACAGTTGCCTATCCTTGGAGGGCCTAGCTCCTTTTCCCTATGGTTCCCCAGTGGCTATTCTTGATTCAGTCATTCCCCCCAGCCATCACTGTGGGAATATTCTCCATAATCCCTATCACCTCACTCATACAGACTCTTATTCCCTGCTCTCAGGTGGACCAGAAGCTCTGCCCAGTGCTCAGACATTGGTCTCTGCCCCCATCTCTATTCTTTGTTGGATGAAGGTTCTGTGATGACACATAGGGTAAATACTCATTTGATTCTAAGGGAAGCCCTGTTTAGGCACCCCCTCCACTATTGTTTGGAGACTTCACCAGGGACATCCTGTGGGTTCTTAGAGGTTTCCCAAGCACCCAGTCTCTTTCCAACCCCAAACCAGCTTCCTCTATTGAGATATCCATCTTTTTCTATCTCCCTCTTTGTTCTCTCATTCAACCAACTTCTTTCAGGATCTGTTCCCAACTATTTTTGGCTGCAACCCATTGTGACCTCAATTTGCTCAGGTGATCTTCTCTATTTTCTCTTCTTATGGGAATCTCTGGATGTCTCTCTTAAATTCCTTCTAATCCCTAACTGTTCAGGAGCTGTGGTTTGCAGCTTGGGTATTCTTTGCTTTTTGTCTAAAATCCACTTATGAGTGAGTACATCCCATGTTTATATTTCTGGGCTTGTGACACATTGCTCAGGAGGATATTCTCCAAATCCATACATTTGCCTGTAAATTTTAAGATGCCTTTCTGTTTTTGCAATGCTAAGTAGTACTCCATTGTGTACATGTACCGCAGTTTGTTAATCCATTCTTCAGTTGAGGAGCAACTAGGTTGAGCAATTTTTAAGTGCCTTCCAGCCATTTATAATCCTTCTCTTGAGAATTTCCTTTTTAGCCCTGAACCCCATGTTTTAATTGGGTTATTTAGGTTTTGGGGCTCTAATTTGTTGAGTTCTCTACATATTTTAGAGATCAGTCCAATGTAGGGTTGGTGAAGATCGTTTTCCATTCTGTAGGCTGTCCTTTTGTCTTATTGACTGGGTTCTTTGCCTTACAGAAGCTTCTCCGTTATTGATTGTCGTTGTTGTTAGTGTCTGTGCTACAGGTATTATACTTAGGATAAGTATGACAATGCGTTTGAGTGGTCATCTGTGCCAATGTGTTGGAGAGTATCTCACACTTTCTTTTCTATCAAATTCAGTGTAGCTGGGTTTATGTTGAAGTCTTTGATCCACTTGGATTTGAGTTTTGTGCAGGGTGATAGGTTTGGATCTATTTGCATTCTTCTACATACTACCATCAGTTATACCAACACCATTTGTTGAAGATACTACTTATTTACCATTGAATATTTTTGGTCTCTTTGTCAAAAATCAGGTGTTCACAGGTGTATGTGTTAATGACAGTGTCTTCAATTTAATTCCATTGTTCCACAAGTTTGTTTTTGTGCCAGTACTGGGCTGTTTTTTATTATTGTAGCTCTATAGTATAGCTTAAAGTCAGGGATAGTGATTGCTCCTGAAGTTCTTATTTGAGCAGGATTGTTTGGGCAATCCTGGGTTTCCTGTTATTCCATATGAAGCTGAGTATTGTTGTTTCAAGGTCTGTAAAAAAAATACGTTGGGATTTTGATGGGCATTGCATTGAACCTGTAGATTTCTTTTGGTAAAATTGCTACTCTTACTATGTTGATCCTACCTATCCAGGAACATGAAAGAACTTTCCATTTACTGATATCCTCTTCAATTTCTTTCTTCAGTGACTTAACATTTTTGTCAAACAGGTCTGCTATTTCTTTGGTTAGAGTTACACCAAGATATTTAATGCTATTTGCAGCTATTATAAAGGGTGATGTTTTTCAGCCCTTATCCTTAGCGTAAAGGAGAGCTACTGATTTTTTTAAAAATTAATCTTGTACCCTGCTATCTTGCCGAAGGTGTTTATCAGTTGTAGGAGTTTCCTGGTAGATTTTGGGGGCCAATTATGTATATGATTATATTATCTGCAAATAGAGATAGTTTGTCTTATCCCTTTCCAATTTGTATCCCCTTAATCTCCCTTTGTTCTCTTATTGCCTTTGCTAAAACTTCGAGAACTATATTGAATAGATAAGGAGAGAGAGGTCAGCCTTCCCTTTTCCCCGATTTTAGTGGGATTGCTTTGAGTGTTTCTATATTTAGTTTGATGTTGACTGTCAGCTTGCTATATATTGCCTTTATTATATTTAGTTATTGCCCTGTATTCGTGATCTCTCCAGGACTTTTATCATGAAGGAGTGTTGGATTTTGTCAAAGGCCTTTTCAGCATCTAAGGAGATTATCATGTGGGTTTTTCTTGCAGTTTGTTCATATGATGGATGATGTTCAGTTTTTCATCCCTGCATCTCTGGGATGAAGCTGACCTGATCATGGTGGATGACTTTTTTGCTATGTTGTTGGATTTGTTTTGCCAGAATTTTATTGAGTATTTTTGCATCAATGTTCATGACAATAATTGTCTGTAATTCTCTGTTGCATCTTTGAGTGGCTTGGGATTCAAGGGGATTGTGGCCTCATAAAAAAAGTTTGTCAATGTTCCTTCAGTTTCTACTGTATGGAACAGTTTGAGGAATATTGGTATCAGTTCTTCTTTGAATGTCTGGTAGAATTCTGCATGGAATCCATCTGATCCAAGGCTTTTTATTATTATTATTTTTAACATCTTCAATTCCCTTTGGGGTTATAGGTCTGTTTAGGTCTTTAATCTGATCTTGATTTAATTTTGTTAAGTGGTACCTGTCCAGAAAACTGTCCATTTCTTTTAGGTTTTCTATTTTAGTTGAGCATAGATTTTCTAAGTATGACCTGATAATTCTCTGAATTTTCTTGGTGTCTATTCTTATGTTCCATTTTCATTTATGATTCTGTTAATGTGGATATTCTCTCTCTGCTTCACTTAGTTTGGATAAGGGTTTATTTATCTTGTTGACTTTCTCAAAGAACCATCTCTTCGATTCTTTGATTCTTTGTATTGTTCTCTTTGTTTCTATTGTATTGATTTCAGTCCTCAGTTTGATTATTTCCTGCCATCTACTCCTTCTAGGTGAGTTTGCTTCTAATTGTCCTAAAGCCTTCAGCTGTGCTGTTAGATGTCTTATGTGAGATTTCTCTAGGTTTTTCATATAGGTATAAAGTGCTATGAATTTTCCTCTTAACACAGCTTTCATTGTGTCCCACAAGTTTGGGTATGTTGTGAATTCATTTTCATTAAATTCTAGGAAGTCTTTAATTTCTTGCTTAATTTGTTCCTTGACCCAGAGGTGGTTCAAGTGAGAGATGTTCAGTTTCCATAAGTTTTTAGGCTATGAATTTTGTTGTTGAACTCTAGCTTTAGACTATGGTCTTCTAATAGAACATAAGGAGTTATTCCTATTTTTTTGTATCTATTGATATTTGATATATGACCGAGTATGTGGTCAGTTTTAGGCAAAGGTCCATAGAGTGCTGAGAAATATGTATATTCCTTTATGTTTGGGTGGAAGGTTCTGTAAATATCTAAGTCCATTTGGGTCACAACATCTGTCAGATCCCTTATTTCTCTGTTTAGTTTCTGTTTGCTTATCCTATCCAAGGATGAAAGTGGGGTTTTTAAGTCTCCCACTATTAGTGTATGGGTTTTGATATGATGTGTAAGCTTTAGTAGTGTTTCTTTTTATGTACAGGTGCCCTTGTGTTTGGGGCATAAATATTCAGGATTGAAACTTCATCTTGGTGAATGTTTCCTGAAACAAATAAGTAATGTCCATCCTGGTCTCTTTTGATTGATTTTAGTTTGAAGTCTATTTTGTTAGATATTAGAATGGCTACACTAGCTTGTTTCTTAGGCCCATTTGATTGGAAAGTCTTTTCCCAACCTTTTACTCTGTGCCTGTGTCTGTCTTTGAAGTTGAGGTGTGTCTCTTGTATTCAGCAGAAGGATGGCTTCTGATTTTGTATCCATTGTGTTAGTGTCCTTAGGTTGGAGTTTTCCCTCTAGTGCTTTCTGTATGGTTGGATTTGTGGATAGGTATTGTTTAAATATGGTTTTGTTGTAAAATATTTTGTTTATTCCTTTATGGTGATTGATAGTGTGCTGAGTATAGCAGTCTGGGTTGGCAGTCATGCTCTTTTAGTGTCTGTATAACATCTGACCAGGACATCCCTGCTTTCATTGTTTCTATTGCATAGTCACATGTTATTCTGATGGGTCTGCATTTGTAGGTAATTTGGCCTTTTTCCTTTGCAGCTCTTAGCATTTTTTCTTTTTTCTGTAGTTTTAGTGACTTTGATTTTTTGTGGCAAGCAGACATTTTGGGGGGTCTAATCTATTTGGTGTTCTGTAAACTTCTTGTATCTTTATAAGCATTTCCTTCTTTAGGTTGGGAAAGTTTTCTTCTATGATCTTGTTGAATATATTTTCTGGGCCTTTGATCTGGTATTCTTCTTCTCTGATTCAAATTGTTCTCAGGTTTGTTCTTTTTATGGTGTTCCAGATTTCCTGGACATTTTGTGTTATGACTTTTTTGGTTTTAGTGGTTTTTTTTTTTTTTAACTGATATATGTATTTCCACTCTTGAATCTTCCACTCCAGAGATTCTCTCTTCCATCTCTTGCATTCTGTTGGTCATGTTTGCATCTGTAGTCCCAGTTTGTTTCTTAGGTTTATTTATTTCCAACACTGCCTAGATTTGTTCCTTATTTATTGGTTCTATTTTAATTTTTAATTCCTGGAATGTTTCTTTCACCTGTTTTTTTTTTCCTCTTCATTTTCTGATACAGAAATCGTATAATGAACACACAGAATTAAGTTGATTTATTCTCAATGAATTGTACATTTACAATGTTGTCAGCCTCACCGTTTCTATTACATACAAATATTGGATATTTTAGCATGTAGTGATCTATGAAGAAGTGTGTGTGAACTTCACTCCTTAAGAATGGACTTTGCTGGATCCTCAGAAGAGTTTCTACATAGATATGATGGTGGATATCTATACAAACATCACTTCTGTATTTAGAAACAGAGTTTTCCTTCACTTCTCAGCTTACGGGGACAAGGTTTTTTTTTTTTTGTTTGTTTGTTTGAGACATTTTGGTCTTCAGTAATTTCATGTGTTAAAGAGAAAGGATGTGGTGAAGAAATAGGCCTTGCTTTAAAGTTCACTAAAGATACTAATTTCAATTTTGTATAATTTCCAATATTGCCTTATACACTTTCTATTACTGTATTTTAGGCTACAAATGGAAAGACAAAAATATTTAAAAACATGGTTGATAATTTTCATGTGCAAGTTAATACATTAGTCCCTCTGAAGAAATTTTGATGTGTCCTCAAGTTTTAATGAAAAGCAACAATGTAAATAAGTACAGTTTGTAAGAATTATTCTCACAACACCATGCTCATCACTGACAAGTAGCTGATCATTGTTTTGCAAAACATTCACTTAAGGAACAAAGCAAGAAAACAATGCCATAACAGATGTCACAACACTAATCATGGCCACATGAAAGCCATGTTGTACACTGTCCATCCATTTAGTTTCAAACTTTTCAAGAATCCTAAAATGCATACACATTAATTAGAGTTTAATGTATGTGTAAGATCTTTTCTAAACAAATCTCTATATTAAAACAAGTGTTATTTATGTATTGAAGTAACTTATGCTACTTTGCTAAGAAGGGCAATTTATGTAAGTCAAGAATGTTGTCAAGAGACCTTAATCTCTATGCTACTTTCTGTGAATAACAGAAAGTTACACTGTATAAATACAAGGTGAAAAATTTTTATTTGTTATTCATTCTTTAATAGGTATATTATCTGTCACTCTGGATACAAGCCATACGAGCATAAAGGATATGGACATAAGCAATGTACCCCCATCTACAAAAGTTAGAAGGCATATAGTAGTCTCAACTATGAGAAAACATAGTGAGGATGGTACAACTTTATTATTAATTGGTTTTCCAACTTCCATGGGAATACATCAACAAAATTACACTGGAAAAATATTTTGAGTGTGAGAAATAAGAAAATTCTTGTCTGTTTTGGTTCAGTTTGCACATGTAGTATTTAATCACATGATATAAAAACATTAGAAAGGCAAACAATGTGGTAAAACTGAGTTCTTTCAATTCTCTTTAAAGACATAAAAAAACAAATGGTAAATGGAAAAATAAAAGTGAGACGTGTATTAAAAGCTTTAACCATCACAGATATCTTCAAAGAAACTACTATAAATAATGAAGTGAATCTCTATAAATGCTATCAATATGATAAAGCTTTCGATCCATGCATTCGCAGTGAGTGCCACTGAGTATGTGTGTTGATATAACATTACTCATCCTTTGCTCCATTTTTTGGATTGGATGAAAGAAACCAGCTCCTTTTATTAATACTAATATCTCTGTATTTAGGAGTGGATCTTGAGATTGTAATAGAGTTATTCATTCATCTTAAGAATAAAGTGCATTTAACTTTACCTTGGCAATGGAATCACTTCACATTTGCATAAGACATCATGACATTTGTATTCCTGCTACAGTGAAAATGGACGTTCCAAGTGATACCAGAACTACTTATCATATGGATCCCATTTCAATCTATTCCCTAAAATTTCCTGACCATCATGATAATGTAATCAATAATATTGTTCTTAGTTTTGATTCTTGTTCTTGGTTACAGTGGATGTTTCTAATTTGCTTGCTGATAGCATACTTATACATCAATGACAATAACTTTCATACACATCTGAAAACAAAACCACTCAAAATATCCTGCATTTAACAAAAATCTAAAAGTGGAGGAAATGGTAGAACATGTTCATGACTGGAGTCATGTAAGAACTCAGTGCTTCAAGAAAACAAGACAGGATTCTTGTGAACTCAGTTTCTTCAAAACATGACATTATTTTTGGGATATGGCTTTGTGCTAATCTCAGGTGTAGTAAACAAAAATGAGTTTACTTCAGATTTCTCATTATTTTTTATTGTTGTTATTCAATTAAATGCTTAAACTATGTTTTATATAACCCTATAGAAAACCATGATTTCTAAGTCTGGCATATTTTATGATGGTACACAGCTTAAATTTAGAATAACTTTATTCATTTGACCTTTCTTAACCCATAGAGTACAAATTGTCTTGGTCTCTGAATAACTTTAGCTATTTCATGAGAGTCTGTTCATCTCATTTACAGGCTCTATTCTCCTAGATCCTGCTGTCTCTAGAGGAGAAACAAGGATGTGCCCTCACAACCTGCCAACTTTTTGTATTTTAAAGATAGTCTCACATATTCCAAAGTTTTTGAATTGGATCAGTAATGATTATAGAACTTGTCTGTGGTGAACCAAATACTTTAAAATAGTGACAGTTACTTGTTGGAATTGTACCTCAATAAAGGAAAACACTAAAATCAATCTCTGACTTTATTACATTATTTCAATAAAACACAATGCTTATAAATATCAAAAGAAGATACTTAAAAGTCTAATCTATGTGCCAACAAGAGTGTTGAAAGGTAGCTGCAGCCAAGCCTAATGAATTGATTTCAAATTTTGTAATGAATGGGAAACCAACACAAGAACACACAGGGAAAAGAGATGTCAAGATAGCCTAAAATGTATTGACTCTGTCTTCAGTGTTTCGCAGTCACTTCTGTGAAGAGTTATAATGAAAGGCAGCAAACTGGCAAAGAAAAATATTGTACATGTTTGTACAGAAAAGGAGAGCCAGGAAGTGTAATGGAGCCAAGTCTGGTGCACAGAGAGACAAAATATTTAAAGAAATGCCTGATGATAAAGAGACTAAAGAGAATGTGACCTCACAGCAGGAACCCCTTAGCTAAGCTTCCAAATTGTGAAAAGGAATTAAGAAAGGCTTCAGCAGGGAAGTAAACATCAGCAAAGGAAAGCTGGTGCAAATGTAACTGAGGTGGTGTCCACGTTTGGGCCCAGCAAGCAGCAGAACTCAGCAGATTCAGCACTGGTTCTGGCTGTAAAGTCAAGAATACAAAAAGTTGTGGATTCTCCAACTCAGGCTAAGGACAACCACTGAAACATGATGTGTGAAGGATGGCTCTCCATGGAAGCCGAGGGAAATCATTGCCTAAAACTGAGAATGTGAGGCATGGATTGTATTGGAGACCCCAAGATGTTGAAGAATCGAAAATTATTAAATATTTGTCAATGAAACCTAATAACAGTGTGGAAACCCAGCCCAAGTCAAAAGAAGAGTGTTTCAGTCAACAAATTTGAAAGGAATTGGAGATGGAAAGAATGCTTTGACATTAGACATGGACATACAGAATTTGAAGTCTGCTAAGTTGCTTTTTGGTCCTGCTTTGTTTTAGTTTTTCAATACTGTGTTTCCATAATGCCCTTCTGTAACGGTAAAATGTATGCTTAGAAACTACATATTGGAAATATGTGGTCAGTTACAGTGTGGCCCCCATTGGCCAATATGTTTGAATATTTAGTCATCATGGGATACTTTTGAGAGATTCAGAGGTATGGTGGTACGGCATACATGTCTTTTTGAATAAAGTGTACCACTCACTGTGGGCTTCTAAGTTTCAAAATCCCGAGGCAGACCTGGAGTCTTTCCCTCTTGTTGATACCAGTGGATCGCAATGTATTACTCTTAAATACCATGTTGCTTATGTGTGTGATGCTCCCCATAATAACAAAAATGGACTAAACTTCTGAAACTGTTAGCAAGTCCTGGTTAAGTACTTTCCATTATAGGGATTCCTGTGGTCACGGTGATTCTTCACAGTGATAGAACAATTTCAGGACAGATGACACCACTTGACTTTAAAAGGGCACAGAAAGTACTATGAGAAAGAGAAGTCACCAGGGGTCACCAACTAGACTCAGAGGAAGTCAAACATACAGAGAGAGTAGATTTTTCCTGACAGGAGGAACACTGTTAATAATGAATTGTATAATCCGACCCTGTGTAAACTGTTAGCTGGTGACTGCTATATTATATGCTGACACAGAACTCACAGTCCAATGTCCTGTGTCTCAGCCCTCTCACTAGACGCAAGTGAGACAATTAGGTTTACACTTACCAACATGAGAGTTGCCCTACTGAAAATTTCACTTGTTCAAAAGAACCTCTCCAAACTGTACAGCCACTAATCTGGTTGTCTTTCATTCATACGGAATAAATTGACGTATGTTGGAAAGTACATTAGAACCTTCTTTATAACATAGACTAGTGCAGCTCACTGACTTAATATGAAACATCTGATCTAGCTATTGTCCAACTGTTTCCCTGCAGTGCACACAATAGACTATCCCTTCTATTCTAGTATCAAATGAGAAGCTGTGCTGTACACACAAATTCTTTTCCTGCTACAGCAACGAATAGCCTAGTATATGACTCAAATGGGTTCTATTAAAATTGTATGATGTTACAAACATTTAATATAAGAATTTAGAAGGTTAAGTCAGGAAAACAAGGTCAATGTCCCGTGTGACTACAAATGGGGATAAGAAAATACGAGTCATTATAAGAGGCTGGAGGTAAAGTTGCTCTAGATGTAATGTGCTTTCTCAATGGTACAGCTTTCCATATCCATGCAGCTTAATGAAGAACACTCTCCTTAATAACAACAAGACTCCAAATCTATATCATGCTCTAGAGGATCTGTCAAGGAGCAGATTTGCTGATGCTGAATGCCTACACCATAGAGCAGGCATTGCACATATGCCGTCAACAAGGAGGAGTGCTGCCTCCTTCCCTGCTGCTGTTATGGCTTGCTAGGTTTGCTTTCTTATATAAACTCAGGATGACCTGTCCAGGATGATATCAATTACATTAATCATTACTTAAGAATACATTCTATAGATTTGCCTACATGTCAATATGAATTAAGCCAAGTTCCTAACATACACATCAGTGTGAATAGTTCTTTTCCCAGAGTACATAAACCTTGAATAAATCATTGTGGAAAACAAGTACTAAAGTGGCAGGGCATGGTGCTTCCTTTAAAGAAACAAACAGATTAAAGATCATGGAATGAGGAACTAGTCTACCCAGGAAACAGCTTTGGGAAACAAGCAACAAATATGCCTGTAAATGGGTGTTTCAGGTTAACCTATCAGAGGACCAACCTTCCTGCTGCTGCACAGGACTAAAAATCCATTTTGAAGTGACCTCTTTTACCAACACATACAATCAAGAACACCTGAAATCAATCTAACTCTAGCTATTATCAAGCTGTCCAATTATAACCATACCAAGAGCTCCCAAACAGATTTTTTAATAAACCTCAACACTTTTAGTGCTCAGTTTTCTGTGTGCAGATCTGAATGAATAGACACAAAATTTCTATAATCTGTCAAGTTTAGGACTGTAAAGATGTCTCAGTAGTTAAGTCTACCTGCTCTTCCTGTAGAAATAAATTTTATTCCCAGCTCTAACACTGTGGCACACAATCATGCCTCCATTCTGTTACAGCAGGATATAAGACGTCCCCTTCTCTCTTCTATGATCACCAAAAATACATATACATAAAATAAAGTAAAAACATCCCTATGTATCTTTTATGTCATAATGGAAAAAAAAAGCTATAAATACATAGAAATGTGACAAATATCAGTAGAACTTAGCCATGCCCCAAGCGCCTCATTGGAAATTCAAGGCAGAGGCTTCACTCCTAAAAAATGCCCCAAGATGTTCACTGGGATTTTATAGGCAGGATTTTTACCCTCTGGTTTCTTTAGACATTGCACAACACGCATGTTTCCTGGCATAAGTGACTTTAGGTCCAGCTCATCATCTTCTGAGCCCTCACCCAGTGTCCACACTGGTTGTTTCCCTTTTAGACTGAGCTTATGTGCCCAGGTGGATGGTTGTAATGTAGGTGGCATATTGGTTGTTGTAACACGTCAGGTTTTACAGTGATGGGAATCAGAGGGCAAGAACGTGGGGAGTCCTGGTGTGATGGAGTCATCTGGGAATCATTAGTAAGATCCCAGGATGGTCTTCCAGTGTGTGAGCCCTGTTGCTCATCTTAAGTCTGAAAGATGGTTTCATAGGCTTTAACATTCAGAGGTAAAGAATGAAGACTGAAAAAAATGAGCTGTGTCTTCCAGAGCCCTGTGCCTGCATCAGGTGCATCTGTAGGAAGAAAGACCTACACAACACTGCTCCAACTAAGTCACAACCCCAACTTCAGTGGTCAGAGTTGGCTGCAGGAGGGACATGTCCATGAAGCCTATGCCAGATCAAACAAGTTATCCCTGTCTGTACAGCGACTGCTCTTTGCATCACACAGCCAACAGTATCTCTATTATCTGCAGCTGTCATTTGGCATTCAGTGCCTCTTCCTCTTCAGAGCTGAATAAGGCAGCTTACTGAAAATTCAAACTCTCCTTTAGTGTAAAAACATCTTTGGAAAGTTCTGTAATCTGAAAGGGATGAAGGCTTTATGAGTGGCCACCATGAGCTTGAGAGAAGCAAGGCCACTTTATCTAACAGAGTCTCCAATAAGGAACCTGAGGAAGCTGGCACTTGTCAACGTCAGTAGTACATTGCTTTCAATTTTGCTTCAACAAAGAAATTCATCTTCTTTGCCACATTCGCCAATTTTAAACTTTGGTCATGAAGTTTATATTCATTCCAGGAATTAGATATAATTTCTTCATGATTAATAATCTCCTTAATTATTGTGACAACACCCCAAGTTAAGGACCAAGTGACCCAAAATCAATCAGAGATTTTCCCTCTTCTTTATATGTCTTCCCATTTTCCTTCCTAACTGCTCCGTATGTCTTCACTGAGGTATGTGTCTTCGGGAAAGCAGCAGTCATAAACGACTTGCAGTATAACACCAGTGCTTTAATACCTGTGCTCCCCTTACTCTAAATGGTGCACTTGTTTAAGGCAAAGTCTGCTCTGGCTTTGACGCCATGATTCCAAATCACCTCCTTCTCTGAGGTCCTCACTCTCTCATCCTGTAGCCAATTTCTGATGCCTGTGCAAGAGCCCTTTGTCACCACCCTATAGATGGTGGGCCCTGGGAGAAGTGAGCTGAGAAATAAAGCACAGTGAGGCCTCATGCAAGAGCCTACTTTATTCAGATCCCCAGACAATTTATACTCAGGGAGTTAAAAAAGGTCATGCAAGTTCTAGTGTGTTCAAATAGTATATAATGACAAAAACAATTCATATGGGACAAAAACGTGTTTTTCCATGAAGGTATATGTAGGACAGGCCCATAGGGCCAAGGAAATAGCCTTAAACCAGTTGCCAAGGCACGTACATAATGCACTACCTTATGAGCCAACTTGGAATCTGCCTGAGAGTCTAGCAACGACCACTGTCCAGAGTTCCTGAAAATGGGAATCAGCCTAGCAACAGATGTCAGATCTCCTAATTGTGCCCAGCCAATGAGGGACAGCCATGCAATATCACCAGATCAAGACACAGTCTGGGTGCTAGGGGGAGGGTATAAAAGGCTCTTTCCATTGTTGAATATATGTGTTAGTTCTTTCAACTGACCCCTGGGGTCTGTGTCATTGACTCCATGTCTTCTTGCTCTTACCCTGAGGAAACTGCTAAGATCCAGCAACAGGCATATAAAGCATAGTTTAATTGAATAAAAACAACAATCATGAGTAATACAAACTCACTCCTAACTGCAATAGTGTGAGGAACACAAAAACACATTCCAAGAACAATTCCGTGCTTTGAAGAAACTTAAGTCACCTGCTTTGTCTTGTTTCTTGAATTGTTCCCACCACCACTCCAAATTTTTCTCACATGTCCTCATTTAAGGACAGTATTCCAATAATACCCATGAACAAAAGTATCACCACTTGTACGGAGACTGGGTTTGAGAGGAATCCACTGTACTGGCAAAGCTAAAACTTTTCTGAGGGGTTTTAAAGAAAAAGGACACTCATTCTTTAGATAGTTCCTTTCTTTATTCTATCACATTTTCCTCTGTTCCCTTTCTCTTTACTGCTTAAATACTCCAAGAGAACCCCATTGAAACAGAACTCTATGCAAAAGTCATAGAGATACATTCCATTCCTCAAGAGAATGATTATAAATAAAAATCACGTTCCAGGAAGGAAAAAGGCAGTTCAAAATAACCCATAACTATGTAAACATTTTGAACTAAGACCCTGAAATTTGGAATCTTCTGAATTCTTTTTAAATCTACAAGTTGCCTGGTAAGTGCTGGGCTAGGGGTGACATATATTTTCTAGTTCAAGCCCAGGTTATCATATATTCTTTAGCATCAGCTCAATCAGCACTTTCCACAATATGACAATAATGCTTAAAAGTTAAAATGTTTTTCTGCTCCTAGTGTAACTCCTGATTATCAAAACAAACAAACAAACACAACCCTGTAGCCCTTATTTATCAAGAAGCCTTGACTACTCAGAATTTATTTTCACAAACCGAGGTCAGGAATTAGTACAAGGTACTAATCATTTACCAGATAGCAATATTTGGGCTATATTTGTATCTATACCTAGCCAGACAGCTCAGCTGTGTGTATTTATGAACTAAAGATTGGAAATGTTTATCTTTTAAAAAATGAGCAAGGCATTTGTTCTAATCTAAAGCTATTTTGGAACTTTTTATCAGTTACTGGTGCTCAGAAATAAAATAGAAGGGATTTGAGCCATTCTCCCTTCCACTTAATAATTGGCGCTATGATCAGCATCTAGGGGGAATCATAGGTCCTGACTGTGTCAAAATTACCCAGCATTTTCTTGAAAATCCACAGATATAAATTTCTGGTATATTGAGATGTTTCCATGAGATAAACACATGCCTTACAGGCAGCAGGAGCAGGGGATTTCCTCATATCCAATTCAACCACTGTCAGATACCAGGGAGAGCAACAGCAGGCATGCAAAGGCACAGCAGAGTCTGTGTTCTCATCAGCCTGAGAGTTTTTCTCCTGGTGGGCTCATACCCCGAGCCACAAAAGCCACTTGCTGTTTGTCTGACATGGCCACAAATAATCACACACACCACACACATACATGAAGAAAGCTATTTTTAAAATAGTCTCTCTTTTCTGTCACACACACATACATACATATGTATAAGTATTTATATATACTTATATATATCTGCCTATATACCATTAACATACCTGGTGCCCAAGGAAGGCATAAAAGTGTATCAGATCTCCTAGATCAGGATTTACAGGTACTTCTGAGCTACATGATGTGGATGCTAGGAACCAAGCCTGGAGGTCCAACAGCAGCAGTGCTACTCAGTCAACTTTCTAGATCCCCCAAATGTCATTATAATGCAGAAAATAAAGATGCCCTTGTTCCTGTACCCCTGCCTTCCATCATTTGCAGGTAATGAATGTCCCTGCTAATTGTTCAGTGAAGGATTGAAAGAATTACAGCCCCTTTGGGAATAAACTCTGCACATTGCTTATTTTAATTGTTCACACAATTTCTCTTGATGCAAATGTCCCCAACAAGTGAACTAGCTGAGTAGAAATGGGTCCTATTATGTTAGAAAAAGTTCCACAATGTGATTTATCCTTTTAAAAATGATTACTTTTCTTTTAAAAGAAGAGATGTTCTGGCTACATATATTTCTAATGAAGGTGTTGGATGTCCTAAAATTTGACTTCCAGTTGTGAGTTTCTATGTGGGTGCTAAAATTGGACCTGGGTCCAATATCCAGATCTCCTTTTTGGAGGTTTTAAAAAGGACCCTTCTATATGCCTATGGCCATCCTGGACTCATTATCAGGTCATCAGGCTTAGTAGTAATCACATATACTCACTGATAAAATTCTCTGCCATTCATCTGTATCTCTGAGAACATAAAAACAAGAACTTAGTCCTCAGAATAAAGTAACATGATCCAAAAGTAATGGATGATGGAATAAATATCAATTATATTTGCAAATACATTTTATTATTCAAATTATGTGTTTCTGTATGTTTACAACTTAAAATAGAGTCAATATTTTAACTATGAATTAGCTCTACTAATCTTACTCAAGATTAGTGAGAATGCTCAGACCACAGGTATTATGCTCATGGGGATTTTCACCATTGTGAATTTTTCCATGATTTTGAAGCATACTAAAACATGCAAAAACTATACACACTGATTATAATCATAGGGATTATGTTGAGTGTGATTTCTTTTATCTCATTTTGTTCTTTGTAGTCTTTCTTACATTAATTACATTTATAAGGCTTGTCTTCAGTATGAGTGCATTCTTTATTTGAAGGTGACTGTTACATGGAAAGTCCCAATCACACTGATTATACCTGTAAGGTTTCTATCAGGTATGACATCTTCTATTTAGAAGATGAGTATAATGACACACATGCTTTATTACATTGATTACATTCACAGGGTTTCTCTGCAGTATAAACTCGTTCATGGCTTTGAAGGCTACTGAAAGATAAAACAGCTATACCACATTAATTATATTCATAGGCTTTCTCCCAGTATGACTTCTTTCATGACGGAGAAGATTTGTCTTTGTTACAAAGACTTTACCACACTGAATACATTCATAGGGTTTCTCTCCAGTATGACTTCTTTCATGACGGACAGCATGACTCTTCCTTCCAAAGACTTTACCACAATGACTACATTCATAGGGTTTCTCTCCAGTATGACTTCTTTCATGACGGAGAGCATGACTCTTCCTTCCAAAGACTTTACCACATTGATTACATTCATATGTTTTTGCTCCAGTATGAATTCTTTTATGTATTTGAAGATAACTGGGACATGCAAAGGCTTTACCACATTGAGTGCATTCATAGGGTTTCTCTCCAGTATGAATTTTTTCATGCCTATTAAGACCATTCTTCTGTACAAAAGCTTTACCACATTGATAACATTTATAGGGCTTCTCTCCAGTATGAATTCTTTCATGCTTATGAAGATACTTTTTCCTTGCAAAGGCTTTACCACAATGATTACATTCATAAGGTTTCTTTCCAGTATGAATTATTTCATGTATTTGAAGATACGTGGGAGATGGACAGGCTTTATCGCATTGAGCACACTCATAGCATTTGTCTCCAGTATGAATTCTTTTATATATGTGAAGATAACTGGGACTTGCCAAGTCTTTATCACATTGGTAATAATCATACTTCTTCTCTCTAGTATGAATTCTATATACTTTAGAAATATTGGGACGTGCAGACACTTTATCACTTTGATTATATTCATAAAATTTTTCTTTCAAATGATTTCTTTGGTGTATTTTTAAGAAGAAGTAATGTCTAAATGCTTTATCATGTTGATTACATTCATAGGTATTTTCTTCATTAGTGGCTGTTTTGAGTATTTGAAGAAAACTATGATGGCTAATGTATTTAGTACAAAGCTCACATTTGTTACTTCCCCTTCCCATATGAATTTTTTCACTTTGTTGGAGAGAACTGACAGAACTCAGAGTTTTACCACACTGATTGTAGGCATAACATTTTTCAACACTGTGAGTTACACTGCACGTGCAAATTGACTCAGTATAGACAGATGAATTTCCATATTCCGTGTACTCGTGAGGTTTGTCTCCAATAGAAGAGTGTATACTTGTATTACAGTCAGCATGTCTTCTCACAGTGCGAACTATGACATACCTTTTAACTTTCCTGGGAGAAACAGAGGTATATTGACTCTTTCCATATCCCTTATTCTTACATAGCTTACATCCAAAGTAACAGTTGACATGTCTATTAAAGGAAAAATAAAAAGTAAAAGGTTTTCACATTACATTCACATTAACATTTTGTGCCTCAGAGATGTGGTATATGGATTCGATTCAGGTTTCTACGTCATGATAAATTCTGTGTCTCTCAAGTGCTCCCATCACTAAACTATAAGTCACTCACTAAAATTACATGAAGGACACTAGCTTTAATATCAAAGATTTGCTTATAAAAAACCTTGGGTATACTCGAATTTCCTTAGCAATCTTCTTATGAAATGACTGAATGGTATGACAGTAAGTAGATGGACAATTCTACATCATACCTCTCATATTAGCTATGTTTAAAATTGTGACACCTGCTATGGAATTCATTCCTTGTCTTATTCTTAAAGAAATGCTTTCTAAATAGTGATGTTGTAGTACATAATGTTATGAGAATATAATAATAATCACAAAGCTATACCGATTTACACTGTTGCTTCTCTTTAAACATTCAGGGTACATTAACATTTCTTCTAAGGTATGTACGTATCAGCTTGCACATAAAAATTACCTTCCAAGTCGTCTAGAACCTTGACAATGTTCTTTAATATTGTGGCCTTCCCATTTGTAACCTAAAACACAGTACCAGAAAATGTATGTGATATATTACTGGAAATTAGGAATTATTTATTCACTAGCTTCTTCTACTTTCATATCAAAAATCATAGAAGAACAACGATTTCCAAGAAAAGTTTGTCCCCTAAGTTAAAAAGTGACAGAAAGCTCACACTCCTACCTACAGCAGTGAGGTTCCAGTAGGTTTCCAGCATCACATCTTTGTAGAGACTCTTCTGGGAAGGATCCAGCAAAGCCCATTCTTCATGAGTGAAGTTCACATGCACATCGTCATAGGTCACTGCGTCCTAAAGGATCCCATATAGGTACATAATAGAAATGTTAAAACTGACTGCATTGAAAATGTGTATTTCAGTGAGAATATATTTACACAATTCATAGTGCTCATTTATTTTATGACATGGGTCCTTAAATAACAACCACAGATCTCAACACATTTTAAAAGGAGAATCACACCTTCCATTTTTATACCTTCAAAATAAAATAGGGATTGCAGAAGAAATGTCTAGTAATTTATACAGAGAGACATACAAACAGAGCAATACTATTTATATATATCATCAAAGTTTCATCAAAATTAGTAATACATAAAAGGATAAACAATATGGGCGATGTGGCATCCACCTTAAATCCCAAAATATAAATCCCAAATTGTAAGACGCAAAAGCAAGAGATACTATGTGATTTCCAAGCCATCCTGGTCTAGGTAGAGATTTCCAGGACAGCCATAGGTAGACACTGAGCCCCTGTCTCAAACAAAACAAAACAAACAAACAAACAGAAAGCACTCAAAGGCTTCAAAGACTTACTTGAAATTCTTCCATGGAGTTAAAACATTCACTCCAATTCTGTACTTCTAAACCATAAACTAAAGTAATCCCTTGTAAATTATAAGGATAATAATTCCTAGTAAGTTACTGACTGACAGAACAAAGAGTTCATAAAGTAAATACTGATCCTAAAAATTCTAACAATGATGATAATGGAGTATATAAGGATGTTGTAAGAGATAAGATCACAAACACCTGTAACTCAAAGCATAGAAGATCTGACTCTTTCTGGTCTCTAGAAGCACAATGCATACACACCGTACACTGGCATGTACATATGCAAAACATTCATACATAGCAAAATTATAATTAATATCCTAATAAAATAAAAATAATAAAGGGGCCAAAGATATACCTCAGTTCATAGCACTTTTGCCTAGCATGTATGAATCACTCAATTTAATTCCTGTTCCAGAACGGGAACAAGAATTAGGATGCCTGTAATCATAGCACATGAGAGTTGGAGGAAGTGGGAGCAGAAGTTCACTGTCATTATTGGGGACATAAAAAGTTTGAGGGCAGCCTGAAATATATGACACCCTGCCTTGAGAAACAAGAACACAAAAATAATCACACAAGGATATCCCAAGAGAAAGAAAAGCAATGGATTTGGGATAAATGTCAGATGTTACAGGAGAGCTATAAAAGGCCACAAATCTGTAATAGATGTTAAAATAATACAGTCACAAAAATTGCAAAGTATGTTTGGGAATTAAATTATGTCCTCTACAAATTTCATATACATACTTTCCACTGGGCCATCTTTCAGTGCCTAAAAACTATTTAAGTACAATGTGGCTTCAGTTTCTGACTATATTACCATAAGAAGACATTTATTTTGGATAAAGTAGACCCTTAGAATGTCGCAGCAATGGCTGTATCTAAAGGATACAGAAATTTACTGTTCATAAGCCAGAGTCCATAGGATAAAAGGAACATTACTTCCTTGTCAAGTTACAACCATCAGATCCCTATATAATTATGCATGGCTCTGAAAATAAAATACTGAGGTTTAGGATTGCTTCCAGGCAAATATGTTTTCATTACCCAAGACCACCTGAAAATTCTCTGATAGGAAGAAATGGTCACATCAGCTTCAGGGCTGCAGACTAAGATGATCCAGTCTCAAGAACCTGAAAGATTGTCAACGCCCCTTAATCAGCAGGAAGCAGTAATGGAAAACTACGCCCAAATTCCCAAAGTAGTGCTTTAAATGTTTGTTTTCATTATAAATGGTAAATGGTCATATTTAATCTCTTTCTAAGAAGAAAAAGGGGGATATGGTATAAGTGATTTTTAAAAATTAGATTATTGAATTTACTTTAATCCAAAGATTAGCTGTTAACTCAACATGTTTTACATTGGTATGGATTTTGGTTTATTTATACAAATTTAAGGTCAGTTTTGTTATACTGTATGTATTTTTCTACTCTTATTTAAGGTATGATGTTCATGTAACTGATTTAAAATTGTAATGTATAATTAAGAAATGCAGATTAATACTCACCTATGATAAGCAAACTTATGTTAGGATTTTTAGGTATACAAAGATATATTTCAACTAAACAGGTAATCTTCAAACACTTCTAAGACCTACAGAATATGGTATTTAAATTATTTTAAGAACTTAGACTTTTCTGGACAGTGAGACAGGTCTGGTCCTGGCAGCACCAATCTACTTCAAGAGAAAAATGGGCATCGAGGAAACTCCATATGGAGTCTACTTTCTTTGTGGCAATGGTTAACCATTGGACAAGAACCTGTTCTTGTATTGACTGCTGTTTAAACTGGACATGCAGGGTCCATAGGAAAATGACCTCTGAACTTTGACAGAACAAGCTGAGATGGTCATTCAGGTTCCTGCTTTTCAGAGAAAACTGTCAGACATTCTTCAGGACTCAAGGAGAAGCAACTGATGAACTACCAGAATGGGCAGAGCAGATTTCCTGCTTCACTGAAATGAAAAGAGACTCTGGACCTGTAGGCTGGAGATGGATGCCCCAACTTTGTAAAGGAACTCTGGGTGACTGTCCAGGCAGACAGGTGTCATCTCTGTCCTTTCTAGATTTTGGAAGTTACTTGCACTTTTGGTTTACTTGAGTAAATATATCCTTCTGTGGTCTTTGATGTAGTTGAAGATTAGATAGTTATAAGTACAGTTTTTCTTAGCTATTTTAAAAGGTATATTAGATGAAACTTTAGATTCATAAAGATAAGGTAGATGATGAATATTTTCTTTAATTTTGCTAAATACAAACAGATTAGATATTATAACTGTAATTCTTGCTTGATGGCTATTTTGTTATAAGTAATGTTTTTATGTTAAAATTGAAACCTTTCATTTTGATTAGACAGAAATGGGGAGATGATGTGGGAATGTCTTTCTGTATGCTGTGAATATCAATCTTTAAATAAAGGACTGTTTTGGCTATGGCAGGCACCATAGAAGAAGTAGGTTGGGAATCAGAATAGTTAGGAGAAGGAGGATGGAGTAAGAGTGAGATACAGCCAGATGCCAAAGAAGAAACATGTAAGGAACACAGGTGAGCCACGGGCCATGTGGCAGACAGATTAATGAAAATGGGTTGAGTTAAGATGAAGGAACTAGCTAGCAATGCCTAAGCCATAGGCCAAACAGCATGAAGATAATATAAGTGAGTCATTTTGGGGAGGAAAAGCAGTGGCAGGCAGCTAAGTGGTCTGGTACAGCAGGACTGTGGGGGTCTGGACCTCTGGCAGCCAGGCCAAGAAACCTCATTGTAACAGACTGTAGCCTGAAGAACAGGGTTCTCCCTAAAATTAAGCCTTCAAGAAAAAGGTCTTTTCCAGATAGGCATGGAAACCAGACACCGTGACCTCACCAACTGGGAAGTAGAAGCAAGAGAATCGGGACTTCAAAGCCAGTTTATGTTCCAAATGATCCTATCTCAAAAGGGGGTGGGAAGGATGGAGAAAAAACAAACAAAACAACAAAGTCTCTTTAAGATGACACATAAAAGTCACAATTAATTGAAAGGAGCTCTAAGAAACAGAGAAACAGTGCTACATAAAACACTTCATTTAGGGGCTTTCTGAGACACAGTCTCTAGAGAGTCCTATCATGAGAGGTGAGTTTTCCTCCCCCTTGCTAGACAGCCAGGCTAGCCCCCAGTTCTGAGCAACAGCACAAACAAGGTCCCCATAACACATCAGGCTATAGTTGTAGGTAAGCAGGCAGGAACACTGCTTGCAATCCTGACCATCACTATGCCTCAATGGAACTTCTAACCTATAAACCCCACTCCAATCCTCAAACCCACCCATCCCCCAAACATCCGCTGCTTCCTGAGACAAGGTCCCTGAAAAGCCCCATCACAAGAGGTGAGTTTCCTTCCTCCCAGCCAGCTAGCCAGACATGCCTCCATGCCTGGGCAACAGAATACAAACTGTGCCCTCCAAACTAATTACAGATCCAGTGCAGGTAAGCTAGCAGGACCCCTGTTTTCAAGCCCGACTATCATCAATCTCCCCAAGCACAGCTGCTTCCTGAGACACAGATTCTGGAAATCATCACCACAAGAACTCCAGGTGCAGAGCTCCAATTGCACCAAGAACAGCTGCCTGAAACACAGACAACACTTGCACTGATGGGAGAAAGAGATGAATAGATGCCAGTGCAAAAATACCTTCAACAATATAAAGAAACTATGGTACCTCTTGAACATAGTGGGTCTACAACAGTAAGATCTGAATATGCCAATATAGAAGAAGCAGAAGAAAATGACCTTAAAAATAAGTTTATGAAGATGTTCAAAGCCCTTAAAAAGGAAATTGGGAAAGAAATAAAAATGCCATTAAAGAAATATAGGAAAACACAAACAAAAAATGGGAAGAAAATAACAAATTTCTTTTTAAAAAAGACTAGAGAACCAAGAAAAAGCAATCAAACAAGTGAAACAAACTTGTTTCAAGATCAAGACTTCAAAGGTGAAATAGAAGTAAAAAAGACACAAACCTAGAAAATGCTGGAAATGGAAAATCTGAGTAAAGGAACAGGAACTACAGACTCAAGCATAACTAATGGAATGCAAGAGATAGAAGAGAGTCCCTGACACGGAACATACAATAGAGGAAATAGATTCATCAGTTAAAGAAAAATAAGGTATAACACAAAACGTCCAGGAAATCTGGGACACCATAAACAGACCAAATCTAAGAATAATGTGAAGCATAGCAGCTCAAAGGCACAGAAAAAAAAATTCAACAAATTCATAGAAGGAAACTTTCCCAACCTAAAAAAGGAAAAGCCTTTGAAGATACAAAAATTTACAGAACACCAAGTAGACTAGATCTACCCAAAAAAGTCTGCTTACCACATAATAATCAAAACATTAAATATACAGAATAAATAAGGAATATTAAGAGCTGCAAAAGAAAAAGGCCAAGTAACTCATAAAGGTAGACCCATCAGAATAATACCCAACTTCTAAATGAAGACTATGAAAGCCAAAAAGTCCTGAACAGATGTTATAAAGCCACTAAAAGACCATTGTTGCCAGCCCACACTATTATACCCAGAGAAGCTCCCAATTACTATAGACAGAGCAAACAAAATGACAAAATGACAAAACCAGATTTGAACAATACCTACCCACAAATCCAGCCTACAGAAAGCTCTAGAAACCTAAGAAAGCTAGAGGAACACCCATGAAACCACAAGCAATAGAAAAACCCACAGCAGGAAACCCCAAAGGAGACACACACACACACAACACACACACACACACACACACACACACACACCAAAGAAAATAACAGGAATTAACAATCACTGGTCATTAATATCTCTTAATATCAATGGACTCAATTCCCCTATAAAAAGACACAGGCTAATAGAATAGATACCAAAACAGGTTCTATCCCTCTGCTGCAATTGAGAAACACATCTCAACTACAAAGAGAGAAACAAAATCAAAGTAAGGGGTTGGTATAGGAATTGCCAAACAAATGGTGAGCTATTCTAATATCTAACAAAATAGTCTTCAAACTAAAATCAATCAAGAGGCAAGGACGGTTGTCACTACACATTCACATCAGGAACCCACTATTAGTGTGTAGGGTTTGATGTGTGCTTTAAGATTTAGTAATGCCCACATATGTAAAAGAAGCATTACTAAATCTTAAAGCACACATCAAACCCTACACACTAATAGTGGGAGCCATTAGCACCCTCTTTCATCAATGGACAGGTCTACCAGACAGAAATTTAACAGAGAAATAAGGGATCTAACAGATGTTATAACTAAAATGGTCTTAATAGATTTACAAAGAATGTTCCACCCAAACACAAAGGAATATACACCTTCTTCTCAGCACCCCATGAATCCCTCTCTAATACTATCACATACTCGATCATAAATCAAATATGAACATACCAAAATGGGAATAAGCACGTACTTGTATCCTATCTGACCGCTAAAGTTCAACACAAACTGCAGAAAGCCTACAAAGTCATGGAAACGGAAAACTCTCAACTGAACCAGTCACCTCTGGGTCAAGGAAGACATGAAAGACTCCCTAGAATTCAATGAAAATGAATCTAAGACATACCCAAACTATGGGACACAATGAAAGCAGTGCTAAGAGGAAAGGTTATAGCACTAAATGCCAACATAAAGAATTTAGAGAAATACACAAGCAATATAATATCATACCTGAACATTCTAAAACAAAAAGAAATAAACTCACCCAGAAGAAGTAGAAGGCAGGACATAAATCAAACTCAGAGCCAAAATAAGTAAAATTGGAACAAAGAGCACTGCAAAGGGCGAGTAGTTCTATGAACAATCAACAGCCTTATCCAGACTAATCAAAGGCACAGGGAGGGAGACATAACAACAGACACAAGAAAATCACAGAACCATTCATTCCGTCATACTTCAAAAACCTGAAATGGACAGCTTTCTGGATAAGTACCACTTACCAAAGTTAAATTAAGACCAGATAAATGACTTAAATAGACCTATAACCCCTAAGGACATAGAAGTTGTTATTAAAAGTCTCCCAACTAAAAAAAGCCCAGGACCAGACAGTTTCAATAATTTCAAAATTTCAAAGAAAAACTAATACTAATACTTCTCAAATTATTTCACACAATACAAACAAAAAGAACACTGCCAAACTCTTTTTATGAGGCCACAGTTACCCTGATACTCAAACCACACAAAGATGCAACTAAGAAAGAAAATTACAGACCAATCTCCCACATAAACATTGGTGCAATAATACTCAATAAAATACTGGCAAAACAAATCCAAGAATATATCAAAAAAATTATCCACCATGTGTGGGAGATTATGTTGTTCCATTGTAACTAACTGTCCCACCCACTGGGACAATTGCTGATTGGCCAAAGGCAGACAGAAAGTGTGGATGGGGCTAACAGACTAGGAGAACTCTGGGAACTGGAAGAACAGAACAGAAGGCCAGACAGAAGCCGGAAGAAGCAAAGGACACCTATGCAGCTTTGAGAAAGGTACCGAGCTCCATGGCTCAACAGGATAAGAGTCATGGGTTAGATTAAGGGTAAAGAGTTAGCAAGTTATATGCCTGGGCCTTATGCCAATCAACCTAAAAACTATTGTAAGCATCTGTGTGTCTTTGTGGGACTGTGGGACTGTGGGACTGCGGGTCCTAAACCTTGAGGTTAGGCCCGAAAGTCCCAGCCAGAATCCACATACTACAACCATGATCAAGTAGACTTCATTCCAGAGATGCAGGAATAATTTAACATATCAAAATCTGCCAATGTCATCCACCATATAAATGAACAAATGATCATTTCATCAGATGCTGAAAAAGCCTTTGACCAAAGTTGAACATCCCTTCATAATAACGGTCTTGGAGATCAAGGATACAAGGAAAATACCTAAATATAATAAAAGCAATATACAGCAAGCCAACAGCCAGCATCAAACTAAATGGAGAGTACTCTATATTGAAGCAAAATTAATTAGACAATAAAAGGAGGCCAGGAGATACAAATTGGATTAGAGGAAGTCAAACATTCCATATTTGCAAATAATATAATATACATATGTGACCCCAAGAATTCTACCAGAGAACTTCTACAGAAGATAAACACCATCAATAATGTGGCAGGATACAAGATTAACTCAAAAAAAAAAAAAATCAATAGCCCTCCTATATACAAATGATAAAGGGGTGAAAAAGACATCAGAAAAACATCACCCATCACAATAGCTGCAAATAACATCAAATATCTTGGGGTAATTCTAGCCAAAAAAGTGAAAAATCTGTGTGACAAGAACCTTAATTTTTTAAAGAAAAAAAAAATGAAGATATCAGAAAATGGAAAGATCGTCCATGCGCTTGGTTAGTAGGATTAACACAATAAAAATAGCAAGCTTACCAAAAGCAATCTAGAGATTCATTTCAATTCCCATCAAAATCCCAACAAAATTCTGCACACACTTTGAATACTTGACTTCTCATGAAAAAAACAAAAACAAACCCCCCCCCCCAAAACAGGACTGTCAGAACATTTAGGCATCAATATCCCTAACTTCAAGCTCTACTAGAAAGTTATAATAATAATAACAGCTTGGTATTGGCATAAAAACAAACATGCTGATTAATGGAATCAAAATGAAGACCTTGACATAAATTCACATACCTATTAACACCTGATTATTGATAAAGAAGTGAAAAATTTACAATGGAAAAAACAAAGCATCTTTAGCAAGGGGAAGGTGGTATGGAGAAGAGTGCAAATAGATCCATGTCTATCGCCCTGCACGAAACTCAAGTCCATGTGGTTCAAAAACCACAAAATAAACCCAGTTACACTGAACTTGGTAAAAGAAAAAAAAAAAAAAGTGGAAAACAGACTTTAATGCATTGTCACAGAATGCCACTTTCTAAATATAACACCAATAGCCCAGACACTGAGAGAAACATTTAATAAATGGGACCTCCTGAAACTGAGAAGCATCTGTAAGGCAAAGGACATGGTCAATTAAAAAAAAAAATGACAGCCTACAGAATGAGAAAAGATCTTTATCAACCCTACAGGCAGTAGAGGAATGATCTCTAAAATATAAAGAGAACTCAAGAAACTAGAAATTAAAAAAATAGTAATTCAATTAAGAAATGGGGTTCACAGCTAATTAGATAATTCTCAACATAAGAATCTCAAATGACTGAAAGCCACTTCAAGAACTGGTCATCCTTAGTCATCAGAGAAATGCAAATCAAAACAACTCTAAGATGCCTGTCAGAATGTTATAATGAAAAACATTGATGATAGCCTATGCTGGAGAAGATATGGAGTAAGCAGAACACTCCTGCATTACTGGTGGAAATATAAACTTGCACACCGGTTTGGAAATCTGTATGGTGGTTTCTCAGAAAACTGGGAATCAATCTACTCAAAGATCCAGCTATATCACTCTTGGGTATATAACCAAAGGAGGCATACACTTACCCCAAGGACATATGCTCAACTATGTTCATAGCAGCATTATTCATGATAGCCAGAACCTGGAAGCAACCTAGATGCCCCTTAACCAAAAAATGAATTTACAGAATGGAATACTACACCACAGTTAAAATAAATGACATCCTGAAATTTACAGACAAATAAATAGATCTAGAAAAAAAATCATCCTGAGTGAGGTATCACAGACGCAGAAAGACCAACCTGGTATGTACTCGCTCATAAGTAGATATTGGACCTTAAGGAAAAAATAATCAGGCTACAATCCACAACCTCAAGTAGCTAGGTAACAAAGAGGAAACTAAGAAAGACATCCATGGACTCCCCCTTGAAGAAGAAGTGGAAGAGGAAGAGGAGGAAGAGGAAGAAGAAGCAGAAGATTAAGATAGAGGAGGAGAATGGTAGAGGGGCCATTGTGGGGTTAGAGAGAAACCTGGTGCTAGGGAAACACCCAAGACTCCAAGCAATAGTGGAGAGGGTGCCTAAACTAACCTTCCCCTATGATTAAATTGATGCCATTATAGAACTTTTGTCCACCAATGATGGAAACTGATGCAGAGATCCACAGCTAAGCACTAAATCTAGCTCTCAGTCTAGGTGAAAAGAGATTACATGAGAAAAGGGGTCCAGCAGATTATGATGAGCAAATTCACAGAAACAGCTAATCTGACCCACATTTATTCCCCAAGCACAAGGGCACCCTCATCTGTAAAAGAAGCACTACTGCAGGTTAATTTGAATATTGACCACCATAGTGGTAATGGGAGATCTTGAAAGCCCCTCTCAACCATAAACAGGCCAGCCACCCAGACCAAAGCTAAATGGAGAAATACTGAAGCTACCACTACACGGTGGAGATATCAGTGAGATCAGACCTCTGAAGAACAAAGGGTCTCAGAACTCAGGGGACCACTAGGGGATGTGCATTCTGAAATGGTCCAGGTGCCCAGGTGTCTTAGTTAGGACTGTATTCATGTAAAGATACATCAAGATCATAGGAACTCTTATAAAGGAAAACATTTAATTGGGGCTGGTTTACAACTCAGACTGTTGTAGATGATGCCATCTGGATGCTGCATTTCTAACTGGGTAGAAATGCCACACAAGGTTACTAAAGTTTTAAATTTGATTTAACTCTTTTAAGACATTAAATCTGACAGTCTTCAATTTCAGCTGATATAGAGAATCAAAAAATCTGTCTGATCATAGCCCAGACAAAACTTAACTCAAAAAAATGGGGCCAAACAATACCTTAGGTCTGGAGACTGAGAAGGTGAGATAGCTGGGTGGCAGCCATCAGCTTCCACAGTACAATCTGTATAGTAAGAAATATGGATGGACTCAACTATGTCTGGTTGTGGTCATGGAATTCTTCCTGGTTTCTTAACTGTGTGGGGCCTATCTGCCTAGGGAAACAGTAACACCTCCTCCTATATTCTTGATGACCTAACTGAAATGTTTTTTAAAAGTGGGGACTGTGCAAACTTAACTTTGAAAAATATGGATCCAACCAGGTCTTGTAGCTGATGGAGAATAGGCTCACTTTACTAGTTGAGTCGGGCTAACCTTGAGTAGAAAGTAACCTTGTAGTTTACTGCCATCCTGGCTATTATAACAATATTATATTAGGACAATATATATTGAACTACCGATTGAGAAAAGTATATTTGACAGCTGGGCTTGGTGGCACACACCTTTAATCCTAGCACTATGTGAGGCAGGCACAGGTGGATCTCTGGTCTACAAATCTAGTTCCTGGACGGCCAAACTACACAGAGAAACCCTTTTTGGAAACCTACCACTATTCCCAAAATAGACTATACTGTCTAGAAAATAATAAATGGATCATCAGAATATGAGAACAAGCTTAGTCTGATGGAGAGGAAGACAACTAAAACTTTATGCTACCAATTAATTGCAACTGGATGATAAGGGTTATCATAAATAAAAAAGATAATCAACACATGATGAAAAACAGTACACACAGTGACAGGCTGTGACTTTAAACTTCCAACATAACAGCAATAAAGACTGTACTGTCCTTGAAAGTTGGTGGCCCATTCCTTTAATCCCAGCACTTAGGAGGCTGAGGCAGGGGGATCTCTGTGATTTGATCTACAGAGCTAGTTCTAGGACTACAAAGAGAAACCGGTCTCAAAAAACAAATTAAAAAAAACAAACAAAGAAGCAGAGACCGTCCTACCTCAGAAAGAATGAAGAGATGAACATAGGAACAAACTTAGTGCGGTAACCAGGTTTGCACTTACGACACACCTGCCCAACTTGACCCTTCAGTGGCTCCAGCTAACATCTCCAAGGTGTGATTTAATACATACTGGGAAAGTACACAGAAAGGCACTTACGCTGCTCTATAACACAGACACCTGCAGTTAAATGACTTAAACCACATCTAATTTAGTGTTTTCCTCCGCAGTGTACACAATGAACAATTTCTTTTCTATTCTGGTCTCAGTGGAAAAGGTATATTCTACACACAACCCCTTTCATATTAGTGCAATGGAAACCCCATTCTGTGACCCAAATGGGTAGTTTTAGAAGTATGTGATATTATGTCTTTAATCAAGAATTGAGGAGGTTTAGTCAGAAAGACAACAGAATCGATGCCCTGTGGGCTTAAACATGGGTATCAAGGCAAAAAAAGGCAACATAGCAAATCTTTTATCAATATATTTTTTCGGAAAGCAGGAAGGTGCAACTGTTTTGAAATTCACCTGCCTTCACAATGAGAAATCTTGCCACACACATAGAGATTAATTAAGAAAACTCTCTTGCGTAATTACAAGTCAGCAACTTAAGCAAATACACAGAGGAGCTGACCAGGACAGGTTTGCTAACTTGGACACACCATAGACTCCTGCACTGCACATGTGCTGTCAATCTGGAGAAATTCTGCTTACATTCCTCCTGCTATCACGCCTTGCTTAGTTTGCTCCTTATACAACTGCTGGTCAGCTGCTCAGGGTGGCACCCAGCACAGTAGGATGGGCCCTATCACATCAACCACTAACCAAGAATACACCTACAGGTTTACCTGCACATCAGTGTGACTCTCCCTTGTGCCAAGCTCACCAAACCTAACCAGCACACCTACTGAGTCATCTCCCCAACCCCAAGGACAGATTGTGAAAACCTCAACTCTCTTCATACTTGCTTTTCAGCATACACTTGAGCATGCACACATGAAGTTCTGAAAATCTGTCAAGTTTAGGACTGGAGAGATGGCTCAGCAGCTACCACCACTTAATGCTCATGTAGAAGTCCTGGGTCAGTTCCCAGCACTAACATGGGGCACACAATCATCCCTAGATGCTGATGCAGGAGATTTGATGCCTCCTGTCTTCTGTGGGCAGAAAACACACATGTGTGAACATACACATATGCAAGCAAATCACTCATATAAATGAAATAAAGCAATATAGAAAAACAAAACACATTCCCTCATATCTCATATATTTCATCATAGATAAATAAGCCAGGAATTCCCAAAAGAGTGACAAATATCTGTATCAAAACTATACCTTTGCAATTAAAGAATTCAAGAAACCTGATCAAAGTAGATAAATTCTATGATTGCAAACAGGAAGCCTAAATATTATTTCTGTACAGAATTTGCCTACAGACTCCAATAAAAAGTCTGTTACTCCTATCAACAACAGAAAAATGATAACAAATTTATCATGAATGAAAAATTGGACTAAGAACACACACAGTGACATCATCTGACTTCAAAACTTCCCATGCAGCTGCTAAAAAAGATAGTACTGTCTTGGAAAAAATAAACAGGTCAACGGAACGTAAAAGAAAACTTAAAAATAAAATCACTATTAAAACAGTGTCGACGTGAAAACCTGAAGCCAGGAAACCCATGACTGGATCACCATGCCATCTACTTGCAAATGTGTTAAAGACACAGACATTCCACCCTACACAGAATTAAATGTACGCAGACCCTGCACCTGGATGCTCAGTGCCACGTACAGAACTTCTAGACACTAGTGAAAGTAGAGCTCTGAAAGTTAGCAAATCTGCCTTTAAAGGAGACGATGACAGCGCATGTGTGCGCACAGCACGGTGCGGTCACAATAAGGAATATCCATGCACGATACCCACATCTCTAAGCTCTGTGTAGCCCCATCCGCAGCGCAGATTGAAGTTATTTAGAAGCTGCGGGACCCGGGAGTTGCAGGGACAGAATAGATCTCATGGATCGCCGCGTCCGCCCGTCCCCACAGCCCCGGAGGACCTCCCCGCGTGGGGACGGCGGCCCCTCGCTCACCATGGCGGGAACCGAGCTCGCCCCGCTCTCCTCACGGCTCCCGTAGCGGGTCACCGAAAACAACACGGAGAACCACCAAAGCCTAACTCAGCCCGGGAGCAACCAGCCTACATGGGGGACCGGAAGTGCCCGCCCTTATCCTGACTGGCAGTCCTCTCGGGAACCCTGATTGGCTAGTGCGTCCTGCCCAAGAAGAGCAGCTACCCTAGGTACAGTGTTTTTGTCCTAAAGAAGGACCCCAAGAGGGACCACCTGAGTCTGAGGAATCCGAAATGCAAATGCAAGGCTTATTAAGTGCACAATACAAGCCAGGCAGGGAGCGCGCAGCCAGGCCGAGTTCCCGAGTTGAACCAGGGTAAAAAGAGGACACAGTATGGTTGGATAGCTGTTTGGGCCATGCCCAGAGGTTTTTCAGTTGTTAACTTGGCCTTTGGTCAGGGTGGGGAAGTTGTTTGTCTGGAATACTATTGACTGGCCCTAGGGTTGGAACATTCTGCAGTAAGGCTAGGGCCTGCCCAGATGGCCTTTTGGATAACATGTTTTCCAAGTTTCCCCCTCTGACCTGCTGAGGGGGATTTAGGCTGAACTTCACTTGACCTGTTCACTAACATAACTGCTGACTCTAAGATGGAGGAACATTTGGTTTCTCATTGTGAAGGGACACACACCACAGTGGTTCCCCGATCTGGTTTCCACCCCATAGGCAGAACTGTCACAGCCCTGCACAGATAGTAGTATGCCCCAATCAAAGGGACACCTGAAAGACCACCATGGAGACTTAATCCTTTATGTAAAAGCAAAGAGCCCTTATTCAAACTTAAGCTTGGTCTCTCTGTCCTACACAGCAGTTAGAGGGAAGAGCCTCAAGCCTGGGCAGAGGAGGGTTTTTAGCATAGTGAAAGTTGGGGTGAGGGAATTTCCAAGGTTCAGGACCCTGATTGGGTGGCATTTGTCTCAGTTTTTTATTGAGATCAAGGGGAATAGGTGTGTGTTAGGTTCCAGGACTATCTCTCAACTGGAACTTATGGAATGTCAGATACTTCCCCTCAGCTGTTGGACCCTCCTTGGGTGTGTCTCTTATGGGATTTTCCTGGAACTGTCAAGTGCTGCCAATAAGTCTTTCTTAGGCCTACAGACTGGCTGGTTTTTATTATACCTGTCAAGACAGCTGTATAGATCATCTTCTGGGCACCACAATAGCATTGCAGCAGAACTTGAGCCTGGACTGCAAAAACATCCCTGCACTTCCCCTGCACTCAATAGGCACATCACCTTCTTCCTCACGGGCACAGGGTGTTAGGTCTGAGGCAGCAGCTGTAGAGCTATGGTGCTTATTTAGCACACACAGGCAGACACAGGCGCTCAGTGCCACCCTCAGTCCTGCCTCTTAAAAGGTGTGGCTGCCGCGCCTGCCCTCTTACTTCACCAGCCCAGGGGCCAGTGGCCCTTCTCCGGATAGTCTAACCATTCTGATAACCCGGTTTATTTTCCATCTACCCTTTACCTTCTTGACATCTGCCTCCTCCCTCCTCCCCTCCCTCCCCTTCTCACACGGCTAGGGCTGTGTCCACTCTGGATTCTCCCAAATGTTCCTGTCTCTGCCTACACCTTCTCTTTTTATCAAAAACAAACTCTCTTCTGTCATACCTTGGAGCAGTCATGTCCTTTCCTGATTAGGTTTTTGTTTGGTTTGGTTTCTCAGTTGTCAGGTCTTTCCTTTTTTCTGTTATTTTTCCATTCACAGCATCTCTAGCATACACAGATCGTTACTGAAGGTGGAGTGGAGTGATTCCCATGCCTCAGTACTGAAATTTAAACCACCTGATTGACATTCACCAGTCATGAGCAATTTCATCAAGGCTCACAGGATGGCAAATGCTTCTCTCAGCTGCAGTTTATAAGTTGAAAAGGTTGTTGACGGGAGAGACCTTAATCCTTATGCTATGTCTCTATGAATAACACAAGCTTAAACTGTGTGAATGCAAGATGAAAACCATTTATTTGTCACTCTTGATACAAGCCATGTGAGTGAGTATAAGGGATATGGAAATAAACAGTGTACTTCTCGTTCTCTCTCTACAAAAACTCAAACATATATAGTAGTTTCCACTGTGAGAAGACATGATAAGTGTAATACAATTTTATTATTAGTTGATTTTCCAACGTCCATGGGAATACATCAACAAAACTACACCTGAACAATATTTTGAGTGTAAGGAATACAGAAACTCTTATGTCTGTTGTGGTTCATTGCACATGTAGTGTGACTCATATGATACAAAACCATTAGAAAGGCAAACTGTGGTAAATCTGAGACTTCCAGTTCTCTTCAAAGACATGAAAAACCTATTGTAAATGGAAAAAATAAGGATGAGACGTGTATTAAAAGCTTTAGCCATCACAGGTATCTTCAAAGAAACTACTACAAATAATGAAGAGAATCTCTATAAATACTATCAAATTTAGAATGTTTAAAAACAAAACTCAAAACAAGAAAAAATGCACCAAAACTAAAAGTTTGCAGAAAATAGCTAGCTATGTTATAGTTCAACCAATGTCCATAGATTAACTCCTTCATACACTGTCAGAATAAGTGTTTGGACTGGCAAGCCACCCTGACTTCAAGCCCTTTCAAGCACTCTGGAGCCTACAGACTGAAGTGTTGGGGGAAGGTCTGGTTCAGGCTCAGATGCTGGAGTTGCCTCTATGTTCCTCTTAGGAGTGGGGGCAAGACGATTCAGAGACAACAACACAGTCTCTGGGGACAAGTTGAAAGAAGCGAGTCCACTTTTATTAAAGAGGGGAAAGTCTTAAACATCCTTTTCCCCAGACCTTCCTCCCAGCCAGGGGAAAGCGATTTGTTTTGCTGGTATCTGTGCCAGTGGCAGTAGTCTCTTGTTGGTCTAGGACATCTGGTATCAGGATTCTGCCCTTGTGAGGGCCCCAGACAGATCCAGACTGGCTTATGTGGAAGTGCTAGAAGCATGTGTCTTAAGGCACCAGTTATCACCCGTTTGTATTGACCAGGCCAGCCTCTAGGTTCCTAGAAGCCTTGGGGGCCTATACATTCCACAGTGAAGGGAGCTCCCACCATCCCAGATTGAAAGATAGGTGTGGTGCCTTGAATATTTGCTGGCACCAGCTACCTACTGAGTCAGACCTCAACTCTGACCAACTTCCTGGTAGTTGAGGACTCTTCTTTATGGGGGAACTATTCAGGTTTGCTATGAAACTGAGAAAGGGCAAAGAAAACCTGATGAAATGGTTTTACTAATCTCACCTGAGCACCAGTAGATGATTCAGTGTGAAAAATAAGTGTTACAGAAGATTTTACTTCATTTATTATATTCATTGAATGTCTTTCCAGTGTGAGTTCCTTTATGCCTTTGAACAGTGACCTGCAGAAGCTTATATACATTGAGTATACGCACAGTATTTCTCTCAAGTATGACGTCTTTTATGTCTTAAGGTATCAATGATATGCAAAGGCTTTACTGCTCCAAATACTTTAATTTGGTGTCTCTCCATGTGACTTTCTCCATGGTCAGAAAGATTGCTGTAATGTACAAAGGGATCAGAGACTTGGAGAAGGGAGTTCCAGCAGAGTCCCTGGGACAGAGTTCAGGGTCAGTGAGAAGGTTATGCCTGCGAATCCTGACATAAAGAGAGACTAGTAGCCAGTGACAGCTTTGACATGATAATGGAAAACTCGGCAACTAGCTATAAATCTGAGATCTAACAACCATAATCTCAGATTTTATTTTAAAGAATGAAATCAAGGTTTATGGTCCCATGAATTTGGAAGACTAACAAAATTTATTGGAAAACACCAAAGACTAACCACATTTCCTCTCTAGCTGTATATTTTCAGTCAGAAAAACAACAGGCCAGTGACTCACTGCCACACCAATTCACTCGGCACTTTTGTTCTGTTAAAACTAGTATAACAATAGTAATTAAGTTTTTAGCAGGAAATTCACCTGTTTGTTCAAATTCCTTACAGTCCTAGTATGTGGGAATGCCCAAAATTATATATTGGGGCTTTTTTAAATGACCTGATTATCTGACTAATCTCTGCAAACACCAAATGCAGACAAATTTATACCTATCACTCTCCTTCCTGCCAACCCCTTTCTCTACTGTTGCCAACTTGCAAGTAGACAGTGGACTCTGATTCCTACAGAGAAATACTGGGCTCCGTGAGGTCAACCTTTCTCTTGTCATAGTCGTATCCAGCCTGTGTAACTATATTTCCACACTGGATGACACAGGCAGTTTTTGTTGTTCAAAGAAGTTCTCAGTACTGGCTGAAATCATCTGAAAACAAATAATCCCAATTGAGAAAATGCCTCCAAAAGATTGGGTCGGAATCTGGAGTGTAAGTAATTATCTTAATCAGTGATTGATGGGGAGGCCCAGTTTATTCTAATTAGGTTCAACTCAAGGGGCCAGTTGACCGGGGTTCTATATGAAACAGGTTGGGCAGCCATGGAGAGAAGTAGAGGAAGCAGCACCCCTCCATGGCCTTTTATCGATTCTTCCTACAGGTTTCTGCCTGTTTGATTTCCTGTTGTGACTTCCTTTGAAGATGAAGTGTGATATGGAAGTGTAAGCCAAATAAACTGTCCCCTCTCCAATTCATGTGTGGTCATGGAGTTTCATTGTTGCAATAAAGATTACAATTAAGACACTGAAAAACAATTAGAAAAATCAAATAAAATTTGTGAAAAATCAGATAAAATTCGCAGTGATTGAGAGACTTTAGGGAATAGAAAATACAAATTAGTGATATATAAAAATTAAAATATAAAGGTGATACTGTGGTAGAGGTCTGTATGTTTTAGTACTTACTCGTCATCATGGAGTAGCACTACTGAGCATGGATCAGGAGGTGTGGTTGTAACTGAAGTAACTGTATCACTGGTAGGAGTTGAGGCTTCAAGGGCCCAAGTGAGACTCCGCGTCTTTCTCTCCTTCTGCTGCCTGCACATCTGGATAAACAACTGTCCACTAACAGGTCTGTCTGTGTCGCCATGCTCCTAACAATGATCTGGATAGACAACTGTCCACTAACAGGTCTGTCTGTGTCGCCATGCTCCTAACAATGATCTGGATAGACAACTGTCCACTAACAGGTCTGTCTGTGTCGCCATGCTCCTAACAATGATCTGGATAAACAACTGTCCACTAACAGGTCTGTCTGTGTAGCCATGCTCCTAACAATGATGAGAATAAATATCTGAAACTATAATGTAACACTTTTCTTTAAAATACTTGCTCTAGTCATGATTTTTCCTCAGCAATAGAAGACTGTGTAAGACAGAATTCCGTATCAGGGAGCAAGGAACAGCGAGATAGACCAAGCTGCTTTTTGTCAGAATGTGGTCCTTGGAGCTTTGGATTAGAAATGTGAATGTCTTAAGTGGTCTCTACCAAGCTATCCTAAAAGGAGTACAACAATGATGCTGAGAGAAATGTAGATTATGATCGTTCTGCTTCAGAATGTTTAGAGGGACTAAGTGAACTAGAGATGGTTCCTATGATAGTTGGGCAAAAGGGAACTACGTTCTGTCCTGTTTTATTTAGAAGGATAAATTTCAGGGGTTTATATCAACTGCCTTGGCAGAAGTGATGTCAAGACAACCTAATATTGACTCTGTCCTGTGGTTTTTAGTGGACATTTTTGTGCACAATTATAATGAAAGGCAACAAGCTAAGCAATAAAAAAATGTCCATTTTTTAGCAGAAAAGGAAAGCCAGGAAGTGTAATGAGGCTAAATCTGGTGAATTAAGAGATTAAATGTTTTAAAGAAAAGTCTGATGTTAAATGGACCAAAGGGAATGGTGATATCACAGCAAGAACCCAGTTATGTAGACTTTCAAATTATACAGTGGAATTAAAGAAAATCCTAAGTAGTGAAGGCATCTGTCAGCAGTGAAAAGCTGGTACAAATGCAACTGAAGGAGGTGGCCAAGACCAGCCCAGTAAGCAACAGAAGATGGCAGATTCAGTCTTGGTTCTGGTTTTAAACTCAAGGCTACTAGAAAGATGTTGAGGAATCTGTAGTATGAGGTTATTGTCCCTGACTTTCAGGCCTAGCCTCAAGGTTTAGGCCTGCAGACCCACAGACCCGCAGAGATACACAGATGCTTATAATTGTTTTAAGCTGATCGGTCTAAGGCCCAGGCATATAACTTACTAACTCTTTACTATTAAACTAACTCATGACTCCAGCCATGGGGTCCGGTACCTTTTCTCAGAGCAGCATAGTTGTCCTCTATTTCTTCTGGCTTCTGTCTGGCATTCTGCCCTGTTCTGCCTATTCCTAGAGTTTTCTTATTCTGGTAGCCCTGCCCACACTTCCTGTCTGCCTTTGGCCAATCAGTGCTTTTTATTAATCCAGTGGGTGGGAGAATTATTTACAATGGAACAACATAATCTCCCTACAGGAATCTCCCCAAAGAAACCAAAGACAGCTGCTGAGGCCAAGACATGTGTCATGGGTGGCTCTCCATGGAAGCCTCCAGAACCCATTTCTGAAGCTCTGAATCTGAGGCATGGATTGTGTTGGAGACCCCAAGATGTTGGAGAAGCCAGACATTAGATACCTGCCATGAAACCCTGGTAACAGGTTGTGGAACCGTTTCAAGGAATAGAAGAGTGTTGTAGTCAAAAAAGCTGAAAGGAATTGGAGATCTAAAGAGGCTCTGACATCAGACATGAAGATTCAGAAGTGGTAGTCCTCCAGGTTGCTTTTTGGACCTCCTTTGTTTCAGAATTTTCTAAGAAATTCCCCCAAGATCCTCATTGGTGTTATCTAAGAAGGGTCTTCACCCCTGAGCCACAACTACATTCCCTGGTTTCTCGAAATACTGCATTGCAGTCCTGTTTGTTTTTGTTTCAGAAGCTTAGACTATCTTCTGAGTCCCTATGCCCCTAACCTACTCTCACTCAGTGTTTTATAGTGGTTAAGTTTTCCTTTCAGAGTGAGTTTGTACTCCTGTGTAGACGGCTGTAATGTAGGTAGCATACTGGAAGCTGTAACACACCAGGTGTTGCAGAGTAATGGCTATCAGAAAAGATAGAGTGTAGGGAGTGGTGTGTAATAGACTCAGCCATGCAGCATTGGTCAGGGTCCAGGCTGCTCTCCCAGTACATGATGAATGGCTTCATCTTACTCTTCCTCTTGAGAGAGAATTAAGTGTTTCACACTTGTTACTATGGTTACAATAAACAATTGGAGTGTCAGCACCCAGAAATCCTCTAGCTGAGACTTTCTTTCTCTGTGCCTCTTTTCCATGTAGAATTGTAAGTATTTTGCTATACAATAGCTTGCCATCCAAGTTTTGTGTATTCTTGGCTTAGTGAACCAGACAGTGAGTAAGAGGAAGCCTTCCTTTTTGTCCTTCTCCTTCTCCAGGGACTCTGGGCACAGTTCTGGCTTTGCTATGCTTACTCAGACTCTATCAGTACTCATTGGAACTGCACCTTGGCCATGGCCGTGTGGGCCTTGGTAGTGTGCATCTCTTCATAAACAATGCCTCAAACTTCATTTGTGGTCCTAGTATACTTAAGACTCTCAAGATATTTAGAATCTAAAGAGGATAGGATCCTGGGCCTCTTTCCATCCTTTCATGCTAAACTGAAAGCATTATACCTCAAGAAAGTTCTGGAAGCTGACCTGAGACCAGGAAAAGTCTGATCTTGTCATGTATGTCCCCAGACACAGCCAATCCTTTTCTGTGGCCTGGTTTCCTCCTTGGTAGTCCAGGACTGTTTTTCAGGTACTTAGGAAGATGAGGCCAAGGGTCAGGTATTTAAGGGCTACAGTGTGAGGTTAGAGCCTACCTAGGCAACAAGAGAGACTTTGTCTCAAAACATACACATGCAGAATATTTTTAATAAATATTTCTGTTTGCAGTTCCTTTTTTTGAGGCAGAGTCTCAATGTGGATCTGTCGATCAACAAGTCAGTTATATGAATCTTTTCAGCTCAGATGGGTCTCATTTGATAGAATGATAACATAGCATGCCCCAGGCCTCTGCATAAACAAGGCATGGTGTTAAACCTGTCATTCCAGTAATTGGAAGTTGAACACCAGAAGGTCATGCTTTTAAGGTGATCCTGAAGTTCATGAGCCTGTTTTAAGAACAAAATGTTGATTAGCAACAACAACAACAAAGTCAGGGCTCAGTGAATGGCACGGCCCAGGAGGAAAGGGTGCTTTGCAGCCAAGTCTGATTGACATGGTTTGGTCCTTACAACCCACATGGTAAGAGAGGACTGAGTCCCAGAGGCTGTCATCTAACTTTTGAAACTTACTATGCACGTGCATGCACACAGACAACAATAGTAAATTAAACCTCAACATAAATAAAAAGGGATGAAACATGGCTCAACATGGTACATGCTTTAGTCATACCTCTTGTAGCAAGCACAATTAAGTTTCCAGCCCCCACAGGGCAGCTAACATCTGTAACTCCAAAATTTGAAGAACTCCAAATAACTCTTCTTGCTTAATGAGCATTTCTCTGTGTAAAGACAGACATGCAGACAAATGCCCATGTTCATGAAGAAATATACCTTAAGGAGAGTCTGGTGGCAGGAGCAATTCATGTAAAAGATGTTACACTTGTCCTCTCATGCCTAGAGCTCAGCTCCACCAGCTGCCTCTGCAGCCAGGTCATGTGGTCTGGCAGGGTGCTCAGCTCATTTACTCCAGCCCTTACTGGCCACATTTCGGATGGTGCAAGGTATTATCAAGCTTCTAGGTTTGAATTGGAACACCTTCCCATATAGATGGTTATTCTCACACAAGTTTGTGGAATCATGCTACCATGAAGGAAACACCTTCCTAGAAGAAACTAGAGATTATTCTAAAAAAATATTGCCCTGGACAATAGAAAATCTATAGAAAAGAGAACCAAAAATTTTAAAAAATCATAAATTGAATAATTTGGCAAACTTCTATAAATGAGCAAAGGCTAAAGTTAAAAATATGAATAAATGATGTCATTGATGGTTTGATGGACATGGAGGCAGCTGTAACAGTAATTTTAGCAGAATATTGGCATCCAAATTGGACTATTGAGGAGATGAATGTTCAAATATGGGGAATTGAGATCATATCCCAGGTAAAATAGAATGCAAGATGACTTGAATGTATCTATAGAGCCATAAGGTCAAAGAGGAAAATCAAAGCCATATGTAACTAACATTCTTATGAATTTATGTGGACAAGACTTACTGCAACAATGGAATTTCAGAGTAGCATTCCTCCAAACACAGAAATGAACCATAATTTAACGTATGATGAGAAACAGTCACAACCCATTCAGGTTGTACAAAAGCAAAGTACAACAGCTTTAGATCTTTCAAAGTCACTCACAGCACCACATTTAAAATGATTGATAAGATTATATGTGTTCATCACTGGACTGCTGCACTAATAAATGAGACTCAGGAATAGATCTCTAAGAAAGTCGGAGATATTAGAATAAACACCATAGTCAGATCTTACCCAGCTGTCTTCCAGCTTCCTCAGCCTGGCTTCTCTTGGCTTCCTTCCCTTCTGTCTTTCTATGCCCATCTTAAATACTCTTTTAGTAAATTAAGGTGTGGCCTCACCACTGCCTGCTTGAGAGCCTGGAATTCCTTCTGTAAACTAAGGTGACCTTAAACTCAGTTTGGATTAAGGGCGTAGGTCACCACTCCCAGGATACTCCCTGTGCTGGGATTAAAGGTATGAATCACCACTCTCTGATCCTCTTAGAGTGACTGTGGTTAGATTGCTCTTATATCTCTGAAACTTCTGGAACTTTTATTAAATCCCCACACTGGGCTTTAACAAAAGAGAAATTTCAGGCCTTAGAAAGTGGTACAGGAGCAGTTAAATGTTCAGCGTATTGAAGAATGAACTAACCCTTGGAATTCTCCTGTATTTGTTATTAAAAATAAATTGTAAAATGGAGAAAGATAATAGATCTAAAATCAGTAAAAAAGATGATACAGCCAATGTGCTCTCTATAATATGGAATTCCTTTGCCTTCTCTTTACATAAAGAATGTTCTATTATAGTTATTAATTTAAAACAATATTTATTTACAGTACCTCTACAAGTACAGAACAAAGTTTGCCTTTACAGTGCCCAAGTATATAGTAATTCACAGCCTATAAAGAGATATTAATGGATAATTCTTCCACAGAGAATGTTAAATAACCCCACTCTGCCATGCTAATGTTGTATACAAAAATTAACTGAATTGATTCATAATAATTTCCCACAATCTATAGTTTACCATTACATGGATGATATCTTGTTCGGCTGATTCAATTATACATACATTAGAAAAAAATGTTTGAAGAAGTGAAAAAAATAATTGCCTGCTTGAAGATTACAATTTTCTTTGGAAAAAATACAAAGAGGAGATTTAATTAATTTAGATACAAAACAAGTGAACAAAAACTAGACCTCCAAAGGTAGAAGTCAGAAGAGATAGATGTCAGGCTTTTAATGATTTACAAAGATTGCTAGGAGACATTTCCAATTTACGAAACACTATTAGAATAAAAATGGTGAACTAGATAATTTGTTCAAAATCTTAAATTGAAATAAGGATTTAAATAGTTTGAGAGAATGGTCAGCTGAAGCTGAGAGAAAACTATCTTTGGTAGAAATAAAATTAGGGATGCACATGTAAATCATGTAGAGCCAGACTTTAATTGCATTCTGCTTATTTTAAACTCTAAGAATTCTCCTATAGGATATTTTTTAGTGGGCCCTAAGCTAATCAGCATAAAATTAATGTAAGTGTCTGTGTGTCATTGTGGGACTGTGGTTCTGCGGGTCTGTAGGTCTGAACCCTGAGTCTAGGCCAGAAAGTCTTGGCCAGAAACATGATACAACACTAGACCCTATTGAGCTTGTTGTGAATCAGTGACTTCTGTAAGATCCCTCTCTAAACATGGACTCATTCTGCATCTTGGGGCAAGGACTCATTGCACAAGTACTTGATGGATAAGATGACCAAAGCAACTATTGGTTTTTTAATATAAATGCATATTCATAAAGAACTAAAATGTGTACATACTTATTTTCAGAACTAAACAAAGAGCATGCCATTTTCTAACTACTGTTCTCTCACAGTGTAGCTCTCTTGATGCTAAGAAATTTTATATACACACACATTCTATTTTTAAGAATATTTTTATTCATTGTACATACCAACAACATATCCCATTTCATTCCTCCTCCTTCTCCCCTATTAGCCTTTGCCCCCTCAAACCATCCCCATCTCCTCCTCTAAAAGAGTAAGGCCTCCTATGAGGAGTCAGCAAAGCCTGGTACATTCAGCTGAGGTAGGTCCAAGCCTCTCCCCTCTGTATCAAGGCTGTGCAAGATATTCCACCATAGGTAATGGGATCTAAAAAGCCAGGGCATGCACCAGGGATAGATCCTGATCTCACTGTCAGGAGCCCCTTAAACAGACCAAACTATACAGCTGTCTCCTATATGCAGAGGTCTTGTCCCGTACAGACACCACAGCCATCAGTCTAAAGTTTGTGAGTTTCCACTAGCTTGGTTTGATTGTCTCTGTAGATTTTATCATCATGATCTTGACCCCCCCACCTAGCTTATATAATTCCTCTTCACTATCTTTGACTGGACTCCCTCCAAACAACCTCTCAAGGTCCTATAGGAATTTTAATGCAAAGAAAAAGTAGTATATTAGAATGGATATTTCTACCACATAAACAGAGGATGAAATTCAAGGCATATATCAAAAATCATTTCTGATTTAAATTTCAAAGAAAAATCAATACTTTGTCAATTATCAGGAATGGAACCAGCAGAAATTGTTGTAACTTTAATTAATAAAAATATTAACAGATTATAGGCAGAAAAAAATTTGCAGTAAATTTTTAGGAGAGATTAACAAAGAATATTCTCTAAGCAAAAGAATTGATTTTTTTTTAAACTAACTCAAATTCTTCTTGTGTTGTACAGGAGACAATAATTTCTGAAACCCCAACCTTTTATACTGATATAAACAAATCAGGAAAGACAGAATACAAATTAGAAAATGTAATTAAAGTGGCTCACAACCTTGAAATTCTGTTTAAAAGTTGGAATTATATGCTATTATGATGGTATTAATACATTTTAATATGCTAATATATTCACTGACACTTAATATGCAGAAAGAGTTGTTTTATACATTGCAAATGCTGATTTTTTTATTAATGATGAGTCAGCAATAACTTCATTACTTATTCTGTTTCAGTAATTAATCTGGAATAGGACTCTTCCCTTCTATATAACACATATCCAATCTGTATGGCCCTTCTGGCCCCTCTGACACAAGATAACATTGACAGTGATAAGTTATTAATAAGAAATGTGCTACAGGCCTCAAAGATTCATAATAAACATCATGTCAATAGCAAAGGTTTAAAATAAATTTCTCCATTTCTTGGCAACAAGTCCAAAAAATTAAAAATGATGTCATCCCTGTTCCTTCTATAACCAAAATCTATTAATGGCGGGAAATAATCCTAAAAATTTATATAGGAATGAAACTTGGCAGATGAATGTTTTAGTTTACGTAATTTGGAAAATTAAGGTATATATGTTTTATAATAGATACATTTTTAGGATTTTAATGGGCAACTGTTTTGAGTTCAGAAAACAGTGATTCTGCAATCACACATTTGTTAAAAGTTATGGCCATCATGGAAATACCTGTCCAAATTAAGACTGACAATGCTCCAGCATATGTCTCTAGTAAAATGAAGCATTTTCTTTCTTATTATAATATAAAGCATGTAACAAGCATACCACAAAATCCTACAGAACAATGACATATAGAGACCATTCTGAACTCTAAAGGATATGCTAAATAAACAGAAAGGAATAACAAAGACCCCCAGAAATAAACAACATAATGCTTGATTAATGTTGAATTTTCTCCATGCTTATGAGAAAGGAACAACAGCTGCTGAAAGGCATTGAACTGCAGAAGAAATGACTGAGCTAGATCAGCCTGTCTACTTCAAATATATCCTGACCCCTGAATAAAAGACAGAATATGTGCTACATCAGAGTTTTGCTTTTATTTCTGCAGGTGAAGAAAAGCTGTAGATACCATCAAAATTATTAAAGACTCAATTTGAACCAAAGAAACTTCATGAGAATGAGAAATGATGGTTCATTCACCCATGTGACAATTCTTTAAGTTGTAAGAAAATCAAAGAGTTGGGGAGGTTTTATTTTTGTCTTTACAGAAAATTAGAAACACCCATCTTCCAGTAATCAAGAGACCTTGTGCATATAGACGTCTAAAACAGGAGGAAATGCTGTCCAGAAAAATGTACAAGTAAAGGAATATTGGATCTATGGGTACCAAATTACTCTACAGGGTAAAATCTCATTGCTTAACATCTATATCTCTTGATTTGTAAAAAAAAGTTGAAGTCCCAGTTAATTATAAATTAAAGCTGGCTTTGGGGTGAGAGTGACTCTCTCATTCTGTAACCCAAGTATACCTTTTAAAGAAATATGCAAAATCTTTGTATCATGAGCAACCTGATATGAGACAGAAATATAACTAAAAATAAGGGGCTATTGTATTGTTAATAATCCTATGCTGATAAATGTTTATATCAAAATGTATAAGAATATATATGTAGTTATATATAAGTATTAAACTTTTTCATGATATTGATGTTCATATAGAGTACTAACTAATTCTAGAAGATAGGCTTCATTTATCTTCTTGTACATTGTGTTGGATTTTAGTCTCTGATCAGTTTTCATCAGTGAACCATGGCAATGTCTAAGTGCAAATTTGAAGTATCCAGAAGGAAATTTGGGCCCCACCATGATGATTTCACATGGACTCTGACAAAGCCACTAATCTGGCAAACACCAAAGACCAGATTTGGACTACAAATTCTTCAGGACAATTCCAAGGTGGATGGATGAAATGAAGCAGCTTCAGAGACTACTGTAGCCAGGACTTGAGACAAACCTGCACTTTCTGTTTTTTAGAGACTGGACAACAAATGATACAGCTACATTTCAGGACTTGATAATTAAAAGAATCTTTTCAGGATCCCCTACAGATACTGTTGCTCCCAGACAGCAGGAAGTAAATTTAAGAACATGGCATCCACACTCCCAAGATTTGGGGTTGATGTTTTTAGTCTTTCAATGGGTTATGGATGATTGTTATAGTTTAAATAATTATTTAAAACTGTTATTAATTATGGTTTGGAAAAAAGATAAACAAGGGAGATTAGATTCAGGGTTATTGTTTGAAAAGAAAAAAGGGAACACAGATACGTGAGGATATAAGAGTAGATTATTGAATCTACTTTTGAAAAGCAATTACTGGTTTTTAATATTTTACATTGTCTGGGATATTTTGTATACTGTATATAACTGATGCATATTAGTACAAATTTGAGATTAATTTTGTTACTGCTAGTATATCTCTATGCTTGTTCAAGGTTTTGTACCTATACAATTCATTTAACAATGTAATTCAAATTGGTAGTCCTTGAAATTTATGATTACCAAGTAATTAGAATATCAAAAATGAAAGTTAGTAGTTCATCATTACTGTCAAACTTATAGTCATCTTAGATATGTTTTATAGTTCAAAAAGAGATCAGAGATATAATTTAGATGTGCAGGTCTTCTTCAAAAACTTCAGAGATCTAAAGAATATGACCTCTAACAAATGTTAATAACATTGGTTCTTATTATTCTTATGACAATGAGACATCTGCTCTTGAAAGCACCAGTCTACTTCAAAGAAGATGATGGACACTGCAAATCTCCATTTGGAGTTGACCTTCTTTGTGGCAAAAGTTAGTCACTGGGCAAGAGAGTGTCCTTGCCTTGACTGCTGACAGTATAATGTCCAAAATGGACAAGCAGGACACACAGAGATTTACCTGTTGAACTTTACCACGACAGGTAAAAAGGTCTTTAAGAATATCCTGCTTCATGGAGAAGTCTGTCAGCTATGCAAGGCATATAGGCCAAAGATGGATGCTTCAACACAGCAGATAAATCTTGGGTGACTGTCTCTGTCTGTTTTGTTTTTTACATTTTTTTTTGAAGTTTCTTGATTGCACATCCAAGATGTTTACTTAGTTAATATTATTTCCTTCTTGGGTCTCTGAGGAAGTTGGAGATAAGATAGTTATAGTTTTCTAGTGACAGTTTTAGAAAAGAAACTCACTTTGAGGTTAAAGTGTATAAGTTTAAGAGACATTAAAAGATGGCTTTCAGCTAGTAATATAATTTGATAAAAAGTCAATTAAATATAATCCTTTGAACTCCTCAAAATAGAAAGAATTATGGAATTATTTTTATTTCGTATGTTTTTAATGAACTGGACATTAGTTGTGTAATTATTGCTTGTATACACAGTTACCATACTATAATGTATAGTTTCACTTGTGCTGATTAATCTTCTTTTTAATTTTTTACACAAGAGAAGTTGTAGTGATATTCTTATATTTAATTAAATCAACCTAAAATATTAGAGAGAAAAATCACCAAAGTCAGCCACAAGGGTTAGAAAGTGATAATCCATGCCTTAAATCTCATCATTTATGAGAAAGAGATCTTTCTGTATATCTGTGAGTTCAAAGGCCTAAAACTAAAACAGTAGTAGCTCACACCTTTAATCCTAACTCTAAAATTATGATGCAGAGTTGAACCCAGAAGTGAAACAACTGGGTGGGAAAGACATTTAAGGCAGGCATAGGCAGACATTCAGGCATTCCATAGGAGCAGCCAGCCAGGCAGAAGATTCTTGAAGGTAGAGAGTTTACCCTGTTTGATCTGAGGAGTTGGCTGGGTCAGAACTGACTGTTGTCTGTTTCCTGTCTCTTATATGCTATAATTTTCCCAATATCTGGCTCCGTGTTTTCATTAAATACCAACTATAATTGTGTAATATACATCCTTAAAATACAAATAAAAATTCATTTAGATAATTTAATACATGTTAGAACGTCTAAGATTAGTGACAAAGAGTGATATTTCATCTTTGTGAGACTGCAGAGTGAGAGGAGCACTCATTCATTGCTGCTGGGAATGCATCCTTAAACAGCCACTATAAAAATGAGGGTAGTTGTTCTTCTTAAAATGAAAATTATTCTACTTCAATATCCAGAAATGCTTCAACATATGAAAAACGTCCGTCATTTAAAAACTTGAAAGAAAAAATTTGATGATCATCTCCTTAGATGCTGAAAATATCTTTGACAGAATCCAATACTTCTTCATGATAAAAGTCTTGGAGAGCTCAGGAGTACCGGAAAATACATAAATATAATAGAGGAAATATACAGCAAGCCAACAACCAACATCAAACTAAATGGAGAGAAACTTAGAGCAATTTCACTAAAATCAAGAATAAGACAAGGCTGTCCCCTCTCCCTTTAATTATTCAATATAGTTCTTGAAGCCTTAACTAAATAAGAAAACAAAAGAAGATGAAGTGGATAAAAATTGGAAAGAAAGATATCAAACTATCACAATTTGCAGATGATATGATAGGATACATAAGTGACCCCAAAATTCAACCAGGGGATTCCTACAGCTGATAAACCCTTCAACAATGTAGAAGGCCATAAGATTAACTAAAAACAAAATCAATAGCCCTTTATACACAAGTAATAAAAGAGATGAAAAAATCAGGGCAACGTCACTCATTATAATAGCTGCAAATATCACTAAATATATTAAGGTAACTCTAACTAAAGAAGTAATATATCTGTATGATAAGAACTTTAAGTCATTAAAGAAAGAAGTTAAAGAGGATAATAAAAAATCAAAAGAATTGCAATGCTCCTAGATAGGTAGGATCAACATAGGCTCCTCTCATGTTCACACTTGACCCTCTGTTCCCAAACTGGCCCCATCTGGCAGGTGCCCTCACTGTCATAATTTGGTTGTATCATATTGTGGGAGGTTGTGTTGTTTCATTTTAAATAATTGTCCCAACCACTGGTTTAATAAAAAGAGCTGATTGGCCAAAGGCTGGCAGGAAGTGTAGGCGGGGCTACCAGACTAAAAACTCTGAGAACAGAATGCCAGAACAGAACACCAGAGGGAATTCCAGAGAGAGGCCCGGAAGAAGCAGAGGACAACTATGATGCCCTAAGAAAAGGTACCGAGCCCCATGGCTGAACAAGGGACATGGGTTAGATGAAGGGTAGAGAGCTAGCAAGTGATATGCCTGGGCCTGAGGCTGATCAGCCAAAAACTAATGAAAGCATCTGTGTGTCTCTGTGGGAATGTGGGACTGCGGGACTGCGGGACTGCGGACCTAAACTTTGAGGTTAGGCCCGAAAGTCTGGGCCAGAAACCTCATACTACATCATATTGCCTCACTAACATAAGCTGGGTCTTGCTCTGGATTTTTCCATGTATTGACACCTCTGAATCTCAAAGATCCACCATGACATGTGTGGGTTTGTGGGTCTCCCCACTCCTCAGATGCATGAGACATGTAGTTCTTTGCTATGGTTGATGGGAGTCCTGTCAGTGAAGGACACAAAACAATGCTGACAATCCTATTATTATCCATTCCAGTAGCACCCCGTCCAAGTAGTTGGAGCCCAAAATTGTACTGAGCATATCATTATATAGTCCTGGATGCCTATGGGAAAGTGCCTTTGCTGTGGTTGGGTGTCATTCATCTCCTTTATGGTCACAGTCTTATACTAGTAGCTAATACCAAATACTGGAAACACTGGAAATACGTTCATTGATTTGAAATAATGGTATAGGGAACACAAGTCAGTAATTTCCAGTATTGGGGATAACAACATAGGAAGATCAGGAGTTCCAGACCAACCTAGCTACAAAAAATTTGATTCAAAACAACAGGTAGATCAAGATAGTGACTCAGCGGGTGGAGGGCTTTCCTAGGGTACACAAAGTTCTGAGTTTAATATCATCATTATGTAAACAAGCCTTGGAATGCAGGCAGGAAGGAAATTCAGGAACTGAAGGTTAACCTCAGTTAGTGGGAAGCCAGCCTGAGCTATATGAGAGCTGTTGAGAGAGACAGAGACAGACTGGCTTTTTATAGCACATGCAGGTAGATAGCAGGCAAAGAGATCTGTCTTGAGAGATGGGTGAAACAATGGGTGGTAGTTGGGACTTAGAGTAGCCCAGCTCATACTTGCAGGTATGCTTTCTCCATGGTACCTGGTCCCACCAATTGCATTAGTGGCCTCAGAAAGGAAGAACCACATGTTTGAAGCCCTGTTGTGCAGTTACAGGAATCTCCACAGCAAACATCTGTGGGGATATGTTTCAAATTTCATAAAAACCAGTCTGAGATATCTGAAGGATCTACTCACAGTCAGTCTAGGAGGATCAGAGAGTGGTAACATACACCATTAATTCCAGCTGTCTTCCAGATTCCTCAGGCTCATTTCTCCTGGTTTCTACTGCCTGCTCTGTCTTCTATGCCTGCCTTAAATACCTTCTTCACCCAGTTGTTTCACACCCAGGGTTAGATTATAGGCCTGGCACCACCACTTCCTGCCTGGGAGCCTAGAACTCCCTCAGTAAACTAAGCTGGCCTCAAATTTAGATTTTCTTGGATTAAGAATGTAGGTTACCATTCCTGGATATTCCCTGTGCTGAGATTAAAGGATTAAATGTATTAAATCTGAAACGTATCCCCACAGACTTCTATGGAGAGATGGAAGGCCACACTGACCTCCAGTGCTGGCTGGCACCACCCCAGAACCTCTGAATTTAGAACACCTCATTTCTCCAATTGAGCACCTAGATGCAAGTGCCTGGTTGTTATAACTGGCAACAAATTAGGCATCTTAAAACAGTATAGGTGGAGTTTTCTTGTTCTAGAGGGCCCAAATCCAAAATTTTGGATGCTGCTTTCTGCCTTCTCCAGAATTTTGGCTCCAGGACTGTGGTTCAGATCAAATTTCACCAATCTTAATTTCTTCCTTCCTCTTTACCAATATGTTATTTATTATGCCCTTATTTGAGACAGGGTCTCTGCTGGCCTTAACCTTTAGACACTTCTGCCTCAGCCTCCCCATGTCAGGGTCATCTCTGGTTCTGTAGCTCAGTGGTAGATTGTTTGTGTGAGGTCTCGAGTTCCAATTCCATTCTCTGGAAATAACTCCAAGCTGTGCACATAAGAGTGTCACCATTACATCCTGTGTCTTCTAAGAGGCTAGACATATTTAGGGCTTGTTCTAACTTCCCAACCCTTAGCTTCTGCCATGACACTCTTCTCTAAAGTAGCCATTAATCACTAGCAATTGATTATATAAAAGTTTAATATTTATTAAGGGATTTATATGAAACTTTCACTGATACAAAAATTGAACCTAGGGCAATTCCTGGAAAATTTGACGGGTTCACATGGCTTAAGGGTTCAGAGGAAGTAGATACAGCATGCACACAGTCCTAGACTGGCCTGACCTTGCCCCATGCACGTATCCTCAAGACCTAAAGGTCATACATCTAGGTCAAGTCAAAACATGCCTGATTCTGATTACATGTCCCTTTATGTCTAAATGAGAAAGTTCTAAACCTAAATATAAAACTATATACAATAGAAACAATTATAAGGTAGTTTCCAGGGGAGGAAAATGGCAAGTGACAGAAACAAGGTCATACTACAACTAACAAACAACAAACATAATATTACTAAGAGTCAATACACAGAGATTACTTCAAAGCTGTTTATCTTGGATAATATGAATCTTGTACTTGAATGCTTTAAGCAAAGATATGAAATGGTCATAAGCTTAACTGTCTAGTCTTTAACCCCATCAAATACCTGAGAAAGAAAAATATATTACCTGCATAAGCTGGAAGCATGAGCTAGTCATTTCCAAAACTTAGTAGGAAAAGACGGTGACCGTCACCCACAGCTTTTCTGCAAAGCTGGAGTGTCCTCATTTTTGGCTATAGGCCGGGATTTCTGACAGGTCTCTTCAGAAGCAGGGTATTTTGCAAACTGTCTTATCCTGTCTTGGCAGGTTTCAGCTGTCCCTGTCCTTTGTCCTGCTCTTCTGGATTTGATGTTGTGCTTACTGTCAGTAGCTGAGACAAGGGCATTTCTTTGCCCAACAGGCCTTTATTTTCCAAGGAAGACAAAAATTCTTGTCGAGTGTCTTTGATGCCATTCAATACTATCTCAGGCAAAGAATGGTGCTGCCGGGAGCAACCATGTCTCCCATAGCCAAATTTTGAATAACAAAACAGTTAAATGCCATATTCTCTAGGCCTGTGAATATCTGGATTCTTCTCTATCTTATATAGTGTACTATATATCTAAAAGACCTAAACAACACGACTAGTACAAGGTAATCTAGGTAATGGTCATCTGTAATTCTTATCATCCTAAATACTGAAGCTTACCAAGTATACAATCTATAAATGAGGGTGCTGATTCAGGAAAATAACTTTAAGTATGACAATCATACAAACATTAAACAAAAGTAAATGAATAGTACAAAATAACAACAGCATTATAAATGTATACCGGTGTACAATACATCTGATACAGGTATATACAAAATATCTTAAACAGAGGTAGAATGTATGTATATTTTAGTCGTGTTTACATTTTGTTTCCACTGCTATTTGAAGAATCCAGGAATTTGATGCTATTTTTAATATAATGGGTAGACACTATTAAATGAATTCTTTAATTATTGTTTATGCTATTTTTATTTTCTACATAATTTAAAATATCTAGTGAATATAGGTACGTGTGTATATGTACATATATATATATACACACCCACACAATTTAATTCTAAGCAATGAGTTTTTATTGTTTTGTTAATAAATCGAATGTCTGAGGTTATATCTCATGGATGAAAGTTTCTGAAGGGTTGTTCCATAATTTCCTGGTAATCTAAGTTTATTATCAGGCTTTAACGGAGAATGATGATGAATTTTTTTTCCTTTTGATCTAGCATTCTGGCAGGTGCTTGGATATTTCTTGTGTAGGAAAAGTTTTGGTGGGTGAGTCAGTGCGGAGTATATGTATCATAAAGTATCTAGAGTTTTATACTAACTGATTGGAAACAATTCCAAAATTAATTAAGGCACAATTGTCAACTCAGTGTTACTAACTAGAATCCCATCTAAGTATTTTGGATTTTTTTGGCACCTTTCTTTATTGTTATTTGAAGTTTACAGGGTTTTTTGCTTCATGTATTTAAAAAAGTGTATGTAATAAACCTATCCTGACCATGGATAGGTTTTCTTCAACATCCTTTATAAAGCTTGTGTCCATATTTAATTTTCTGATGCCTTTTGTTCCTTAAAAGTATTCAATACAGTTTATTCTTTTAGTCTTGCTAATTTATCAGTCATAAAAGAGGACTTTTGTGCTTCACAGAAACTAGTTTATACAATAATGGTATATTGATTTGTCTTAAATGAAGCCACACTCCAACTACCACTGTATTTTATTTAATTAGAAAATTAAATGGATTACTCTGATTCCTTCACATCACAGTAATATGATTTAATAGTGTCATTAAAATGACATGTGTTTGAAAAAATATTTCTTAATTGACCTCATATTTGTTTGAAGAAAGGTACTTTGATTATGTACAAGATTTTGTAAATGGGACTGAGTAGCAACAACAGGAAGACATTTTGGCTGAATGGAGCAAGTATCTTCTAGTAAGATAATAAAATACTAGAGTCAATTACTGAGAAAAATATGAGGAAGAAAACTCATAAATAAGTGCCTAGGAGTTTTCAGGTACTATATACATCATTTCTTTAGCTTTTCCTATAAAGATTCCCATCACACAGCAGCCACGTGCTAAATCCAACATGGAGCCAGCAGAACACACTGATACGGCAGGCCCACCCCTAGGTGTGGCTGTGTAAATCTGTGCCCACTCATTCTCTTAAAAGCAGATGCCACAAAAGTCTGTCTCTTTTTCTCTTCTGATTCTCTCCCTTGTACCTGCTCTGCAGCTCTCCTGAATAAACTCTAATGTGGCATCTGATAGTGTGTGTCTGATCTCACACATGAAGCCAACATTTTCCATTATCTCTCAGGAATTAAAATTGTATACCCAGTATAAAATGCAGTACTTGACTTTTAGGAAGTTAATAATTTAGCATATTCAACCATATGTGTTTAAACACCTTTAGCAGTGTATGATAGCATTTAGCATATGGTTCAAGCCAATTCCTATCATTTTATCAGTGGAAATTTTTGGAAGAACATTTGTTCTTAAAATAAAATATATTAAGTAAAATTAATTACCTCTCTTCCCCCTCAATGTCTTTGCACTTCCTACCCCCAATACCTCTTTCTTTTGTGATATAAAGTAATGGTGCAAATGCCTTGAGAATGCTAGTCAATTTTCTACCAACAAGCCTTATCCTTAGCACATTTATTTATTTGTTTGTTTGTTTGTTTATTTCTGTGAAGGCTCCTGTTGTTCATGAGGTATTTGTTATAAGAGGGGCTATAGAAACAGACTATAAGTATATCTAACAAATCCCTCCTGAAACAAAAGAAGAGGTCCTTAAAAAGAAGAAGTGGTCAACAACAGGGGCCTCTATGGCTGTCCCTCAGATGAGATGTGGTCTTAAGATGCCCCACCTTATCTCCTCGATGGCCATACCCTCTTAACCCCTTAACAACCCAGAATGGAGAGCATGCAGGCACACCACAAGTGAGGATTGTTTGGCAGAAGAGTCAAGAGTAGTAACCAACCTGTTGCCATCAACGTGTCCAGATATCCATGAGGAGGGACAAATGTGGGCCAAGGCACAGATGAGTTGGCCATGAACAGAGATCCTAGCTGAATAAGTTCAGGGGTTGAATCTGGGGGCCATCAGCAGAAAGCAGCAGGGTGGTCAGCAGGATAACAAAGGTGGCAGAGATGCTGAGTTACTGTGACCATGGCAGCGCCAAAGAGGACATATTGTGATTGCCACTGGGGATATGAGGAAACTCAGGAGGCCTGAACAACACCTTAATCTCACAGTTGCTAGGATTATAGGTGTGCATTTATATGTTATTTTTGTATGTTGGTGTCTTTTATGTGATTACGGTGCTGTTTTGTTATTATTGTTGATTGTTTTTTAAAGTTTGGATATGGTGACCTGTAGGCGGAGTTTGCCCACCCAGGGACGCCAATACCAGATAGATATTTATTAGAATATAAGCCAACACTCACGGTACAGGCAACAGATTACAATAGCACCTGAACAGGGACCGGAGTCTGCAGACAGACGGACGACGTGAGCCTCCCTCCAGCAGCCAGGAACCAGGAAGAGAGCCTCTCAGCGTCCCGGCAGCCCCTTATCAATGGGGTTGGCCACACCCCCTCCAGGAGCCCAGGACCCTGGATAAGCTTCCCTGGACCCCACCAGCTGACACCCGAATCCCACAACAGTGACCTGTATTTCTAAACCCAGAACTGTTGAACAAAGACAAGGAGATATCTGTAAGTTCAGGAAAGCATGGTCTACATAGTGAGTCCTATGCCAGCCAGATTTGCATAGTAGGGTCCTTTCTCAACAAAAGAAATGCCTGGCTTATCTTTTTGTGTATGTGTGCTTGGTTCCCATTTACCTCATAGAGGCTCAACCATCTGGATCTTCAGCTCAGGGAAGCTGATGTCTTCAGGAGACATTGCCACTGTGTGGTGCACAATCATGTGTGCAAATAAAATATTCATACACATAAAGTAACAAGTTGAAACCAAAAACTTTTTTTTTATTATCCATGTATATGTGAATATGTGCATTTATATGCATATGTGCCTCATAACAAGTAGACCCAAAGGTATTAAGTTCTCTGAAAATGTAGTGCAGGTGGTTGTGAGAAAACAGCCTAGGTAAGAGCAGTAGGTACTCTTAACCTCAGCAAATACTCTTAATCACTGAGATATCGCTCAAGCTTGTAGTAATAGGCTCTTAGTGAATATTCATTGATGAAAACCTATTAAGAGCTATGACTTGAGCAATCTTTAACTCTTTGTTTTGTTTTGTTTGTGTTTGTTTGGTATGAGACAAAGCCTTGGCTGACCAAGAACTCACTATGTATACCAGGTTGACCTCTAACTGGAAGTGATCTGCTTGATCCTGTCTCTTGAGTGACAGTTCTTTTTGAGTGGATGGAAGGTAGCGATTATTAGAAGGTTTAATTGGAGTGTTCTTTATAAGTAAGGTGGATAATGGGCCACTGTGGTGAAGATGAGAAACACAGAAACCACTGTTTGGATCTCTCTATTATGGAAATCTCTGTATTACTGTTGAAGATGATGGCACCAAGAACTTTCCAAACAGATATTATTTTAATATTTTTTAAATTTTCTTATTGATGCAAATATATCTGACCAAGGAAATTTAAAGAAGAGTTTGTTAGGTTAGAGTTGGAAGGGAAGACAATCATATTAAAAATAAAGCATGGGAACAGATACTAAAGATGCTGATCACATTATATCTGCTGCTAGAAGGCGTTTTCCCCCATTTGTTCTTTTATCCAATCTAGGATGTGGTCTATGAAATAGTATACCAATAGTTAATAATCTGTATTAATTTATATTCTACAAATAGCAACTCTAGAAGAAAGGCTCCAGCATAGTCTCAATTTTCTGTTTTTGGCTTTACAAGCTGCTGATTTTTGAGTGACTTCCAAGCCTGAACATCTAACAATGTAACACTCCATTTTTTTGGTCTTGAAACTTACGTGCCTTTTCTCTTTCATCACAGCCTTCATGGGTGTCAACTGATAAAATGAGAACTCAAAACAAAGCTGTCTGTTTGCTTTACACTCTAATGTAAAATTCACTCAGAAATACAAAATCCTCAGGATAATATTAATGCTAATTCTCCCGGGAGTCCAGGACATTTTCCTGTCTGGCTGATCTAACCTTGGGTATTGTTTCTTCTCATTTCTCTGCTTTTCTCCTTTACTTTCACTTTCTTTTCTTTCCTTTGTTAACTTTCTTTTCTGTGTTTGAACAGCCACTAAAACATCTACAACGTTTGGAGCACAATTCACGTAATACCGGTTCCACACCTTCACTTGTGAATTGCATCACAGTTCACAATTCAGCTTGGGTATTTCTAGATTTCCAGCTACAGATCTTCTGACTTCTCTTTTGTCTTAAATGTATAATTCAATTTTTATTATTCCTTTCTTTATTCACCAACTTTTTCTGTTATACTGGTTGGCCTGGGACCAGCTGGCTTGGAACTTAAGAACAGCCATATACAAGGATATTTGTACGTTGTATTCCTCACACCAATGTCTCTAATCTGAATTTACCTGTTTTACTAAAGGGGATTCTTGCTCTTCATGACTCTGTTTCTTTATTAAGCACTGTGTGTAATAGACAATAATACAAGAGCCCCAGGAGTGTCTGAGGTGTCTTCTGATAAAGGTAATAGAATGCTGCAAGGCTCCCTCAGCAAAATAATCATTGTTTCTTCTGAGGATTTTTCAGGGTCAAAGTACTTATAAAAACATCTGTTCATTTTAGTCTCTACCCCATACAGTAATTTTGCTAATTTTTTTTTACATAGTACACATAATATGTATTTATCTCCTTTATTTAAAACAAGGTCATCCCAATATTTCTAATACATTAATATCTAAATAACTTATTGCAAATTAAAAGAACGTGGGCTAGAAAACATCTTTTCTTGTTGGAGGGCTGAATACTGAGTTCCGATTCTAAAATGTATACATCACCATGCCCGGCTTTCAGCTGTTTTAATAGCTCAAAAAATAAACTGTGATGATACCTCAGCTTTCCTGGTGCTGGTGGATGAGATGTGCCTCTGTGGTGATGGTGCGACAAAGTACTGGAACACTCATTTCTGTTGCTCAAGGCCTCGGTTTGATTACAGCTCCCCCGAAACTCCCCTCCCCCCCCAATTTCCCACTTTTCCACTCACACAAGATTACATAAAGAAACTACCATATTTTCTGTAGTCTAATATGTATGACATTGAGGATTTAGCAAGATCTTTGTTATACTTGTGCAGGCTATCCAGAAATAAAGATTAGTGTTATTTCTTTAAACATATGGCGTTTAGTTTTCAAATTTTACTGTGTTTTGTTGTGTGTTTTTGAGACAAATGTCTTAAACTCTGTAGTCCAGGCTGGTCTCAAATTCACGATCCCTCTGCCTCAGCTTCCTAAGTACTGGCTCATGCATTTAGTCCTGATACTGATTTTATCCCATTTTTCTGATATATGCTAGTAGTTCAAGCTAGCCCAACACTTAGACTACTTCTGTCTCAGAATCCTGGTACTGAGATTATAGGTATGAACCAGAAGACCTTACCTAGGAAATCTTTATTTTGAGTTTGAATAAATGGTTAGGAAGAGTGCTAGTGTCATTTTAGAAAAAGAAGGTATAGCAGAAGTCATAGCATGCTGCTGTTTTTACAAACCTGCAACAAAAGGTAGAAAACATATTCAAGATTCAAGATTATGATTTGTCTGGAGAAAAGTGTACACGCATTATTTATGGTTTGCATTTTATATGTTTCTCTAAAACATGAGTGAAGTCATTTGTCCCTAGGGATGATGCTGTTTGGAGCTTATGGAAGCATTGGGAGGGGACAGTATGCCTCTGTCTCTTTCACTGACTCTATAATCCCTACTGCTGCCAGTCTCGTTCTTCACACCCCATATCCACAGTGATGGTGTGACATGTCCCTCGAGTGAAAACTGATGCTATACACAAAATCTATCTTTCTTCCTTTCTTTGCTTTATTTTTGCTAATCTATCTTTGTAGTTGATATCTGAGTGACGCAAATAAGTTACAAAGTATTTTCTTTCTTTTTTTGTATTGTGTGTTTGAGTTAGGGTCTTTTGTAAACCCTACTGCTTTCCAACTTATCATGTATCTGAGCATGACTCTGAAATTCTGATTCTCCTCTCCCCATCTCCAAGGACCTAGAGTTCCAGGTGTGTACATCACAGTACCTTTTGGAATAGTGATTATGCTATTTACCATACGGCTTTCTGAAATTTAGTCATTTTAACTTGTCCTTTGTAGACATCAAATGTAGTAAGTGGCCTCAATGAAGAAATTTGGAAAACTCCTGCTGCGAATTTTTCTTTACTCATATAGACCAGGCTTAATATGCTGTGTCTTCATGAACTCCGAGAAAAATATATAACCTGGTATATTTAGACTCTTGCTTTTCAGTTCTACCAATCCTGAGAAATTATGGAAGTCTAAAATTTTTATATGAATGGTGTCAGGACAGCACATTGGAGACACACTATGGAAATCTAATATTGTTGGGTAGGTAGAATTAGAGGTGCAGCTGTTTCCCTGCTTAATAGCATGTATCATTCCTGGTAAGATGTTAGTGAATGTAGAGGAATGACAAGACACTATATTTGAAATGAAGCACCATTTTCCCTTAGATGTTCCTGACACTGCCTCTTGACCCAATGCCCAAACAAGTAGCTACATTTCAGAAACGAGCCATAAAACTTGGAGAAGGGGTATGATCAGCGAGACTAAGTCACAGAATCAGTCATCAAAAATTTGTTTTTATTTTTGTAGAAGGGTTGCTTCTTTTTTTTAGTTTATTTAAAATTTTAGAACTTTGTTTTATCATATTGTATTTATTCTAATGAGTGAATGCTTTGTTTTGGTAGATAGACTTATATGAAAGTATTTACTTATGATGCTTAGAGGACAACTTGCAGGTTTCATTTCTGTCCTATCACTGTATTATCTCAAGGGATGGAATTCAGAACTGCAGGCTTAACAAACATGTGCCTTTACTTGGTGAGCCATTTTATTAGCTGTAGTTTTGTGCTAAATGTATTGACAGTGTTAACTGATGGAGAGTCCACTGTAAACTTAAAATATTTTAGATAAATTTATAAATGTCTGTTACATGTGAACAGAATGATGTGGTGGTTCATATAAAGAAAATGTAAATATTTTTCTCTGTTCATTTACTAAAAGCAAAATAATATATTAATATATATTCTATTTTAAAAGGCATTATAAACAACTATCCACACAACTACTGACTAGACATTTTAACTAAAACTGAGTTGAAATACATATTTATTGTGATAAAGAAAGCACAGGTGGATATAAAGATAAGAACAATTAAAAATCAGCTGAACTAGATAAAGAGAAAGAAGGGCAGGAGCAGTGAAAATATTACTTGAAATGCCTAATTTAATTATTGTAGCATTGTTAGCTAAGTCATGCAACATTTACATATTAAAAGTGTGTCTCTTTAGTTGAAAGCTTCTTTGATATAGTGACATCACAAACACAATTTTCCAGAATTCCCTGGGGCTTCAATAAGTTTAAGGAGAGAGATTGAATTCATAGTCAGTGAAAATTGGAGGAGAGGCACTATGGAGAAAATCGTAAGAAGGCTAACCAATCAATAGCATTAATTCTATCAAGAGAAATGTATTGTTTTAGTCATTAATGTTATGTAATATGTTTTAAATTTGATCAAGATTTTAAATTTATAAGTCATGCACAGAGACATGCACCAGGCACATTGCTTTCTAAAAAGCAAATGCCTTTATAATAAAATTGTGCCTAAAATACACAAGACTGAAAATGTGAACATGCATATTTATTAGAGATAGTTTGTGGCTTATGCTTGCACATATGGTGAAAAAAATACAAAATCCTCAAAGTGTTTGTAAGCTACATATTTTCCCACTACATTTACTATTGGTTGGGTTTGTAAGTAAAATCAATATCTGAGGCAGAAAGATTCCCTGGGGGCCTTTTGAGATTGTTCTTCAGACAAAATGGACAGAGCTTAAGTCATTTTTGCAGAATACACACAAAGACAAGTTCATGGTGCTTCTGAGAGAATTTTCCCTGTATAAATTTGTGTAACGCAGTGCTCAAAATGGATAGGGTTGAAAACAATCCTGAGAATGAAGACAAAATAGTTATCATGTTCATATTTATCTGAAGTGTCTTCATTAACACTCATTGTCTTGTTGAAATATTTCCACATATTAAAATAAGGAATGCTAGCATCAAAGAAAAAAGACATTATGAAGATAAATTACTCATTTTTGTACTGGGGGTGGTGATTAAAAATTGAAGTCTCAGGACATTTTAAAAATTCTTTACACATGTGATTTTAACAGTTGTATTTTCAAACTGAAAGCTACTACAAATCCACCCATATTGAAACGGTTTTAAAAGAACAGTATGTTTCATAAGGGTATATTCTAAACTGCATGGCTGAGGCTCCAAAAATCTAGTATTATGAATATTGAGAGAGCCTCCACTTATGCAGAGTGGTATGAAATCCAAAAATTCTAGATAACAGATATATTCCTGAGTATGTATATAAAAAACAGCTCAGCAAAAAGACTGTAGAAATGGAGAACTGGAAAACGTCACCCATAAAAGATATTTAACATGGATGTCAACTTTTTTGTTGCAGAATAATATAATGCAAACTTGTAGTACTCTATCGATTTTTGAATTAGAAGACATCGTGCACACAGCAAAGGTTTTTTGAATCCCATATTCCCTGGGATGAGCTGTACCTGGAGGATAGAGACGGATGAGTTCTCCTCTGCTGCATCTTACCATGAGAAATTTACCTCCATTGACAAGCAAATTAATGGAATTACTCATTTCTCTTCCTAGGAATAAGAAAACATTCAAGATAACATATGGCATCTCATTGAGTGATCTCTGATTTGGGAACTTTTTGGACTGAGTGGTGCCAGACAACAGCACTGCTTGCAAGTTCATACTACTGTTATGCTCCATGGGAAATTTTGGGGCCATCTTTCAGTAAGATTGACAGTGTGGACCTGTGTCCATGGATGCAACCTGTGAAAATTGGTTAAACATAGTGCAGTCTAGTATACAGAGAAAATATAAAACTTCACCCAGAACATTGAAACAATATGAATAAATTTTAGTATGATTGCAGACTGGCTGTCAACTCACTTTACCTTTCCAAGATAGTTGTACTTTCCACCAGAAAATAAAACATATGTAAGAAGATTCCTTAGATTTTGTTTTCTGACTTTAACCAGGACTCCACCAGATTTTGAGGTTGAAGTGGGGTACAATTAAGTTTTATGAGGAATATATAGGACAAACTCACTTCATTTTTCACACTCATCTCCCCAAAGTGATTTCACATTATCTGGGTTATGAAACTATACAAACTGGTTTTAGTGCAATGAAGTTGGAGTAGTCTAATTCAATTTAACAGGTATCTTTTAGACTCTCAAGTTAATTATAAAAACAGTATTTAATTATGCAGAAGAAAACAGGCATTTATGGAATAGTCGTGTTCTTAAATGTCCATGTAGCAGAATATCTGGTTTGGTGTCTAAAGTCAACAGATTAGGACTTTAGTGTCATTAGATCATTAGAATCAGATATGAATTATTGGAACACATTAATTTTTAATTCTAAATTTTAAAGTAATTTACCCATTCACTCGTATATTAAACTTATAAAGAGAAAAACAATGCAAGGCACATTTGAGCAAGAATATTGAGAGTGTAGTAAAAAGGACTATGGTTGTTGTTTGGATAAGAAATGTGTTCTTGAACAAAATAATATTGATGATTTTATAAAATTGTGAATGTGCCAAATATCATTAGCATCCAATTTGTGTAAAATGTTATTAGAATTTAATGAAAACTAGCAGTATATCCATCTTCAATCAAGTTTTGATGCCTCAGTGAGACAGTGGTGAACTGACAAGAAATTAATACCAGGAAAAGTGATTCAAGACTCAGATAAATGAAGGGCTGTTTTTCTAAGAACTGGTGTCTTAAGTATCGATCCTATAATTAATGTGAAAAGATAAATGTAGTAGTGGGGTTTCTTTGGTCCCGGACGGCCAGAGACCCAGACCCTGCCTTGGCAGACCTCTTAGCCGCCCGCCTCTCAAGTCCCCAGAAATGTCTCAGATGCTTATATTAACTTCATGCTGTTCGGCCTATGGCTCAGGCACATTGCTAGCTAGCTCTTACATCTTAACTCAACCCATTTCTATTAATCTGTCTGCCACGTGGCCCATGGCTCACCTGTGTTCCTTACATGTTGCTCCTTTGGGCTTCAGCTTGGTCTGTCTGACTCCGCCCTGCTTCTCCTACCTACTTCCTCAAAAAGTCTTCCATTAGTTTCAAACTTTAATTCCTTAGTGATAAAGAAACGGCAGTCTCTGCAATCCATTAAACATAGTACATACCTTTTAAAATATAAAATATTTATACCCTCTAAAATGTGCTGTGGATTAGCTATTCCCTGGCTGCACCTATAATTTTTGTCATCAATGTGATTATTTTGCTTAATTTTGAGGGAGATCTGCTTGCTATTCTCTTTATATTATTCTCTTTAATTTTAACCTGTATGTTGGAGTTACCAGTATACTCCAGCCAATTTTTAAATTCCTCTCATTAGGTTATTCTCTCTCATTCCTCTCATAGGTTATTCTACCACGCACATTTAAAACATCTGCTACCTCCTACTCTTAAAGTCAAACAGGTTCTTGGCCTTTTTTGCAGACAAAACATTTTGAGGATTGAATAAGTTTCCAAAAACTAATACCCTAGTGACATTTGCTATTATCTGGATGAAGGTTTTGTTACTAAAATATTTTAAAATATTTTATAATTTGTAATATATATGGCTACATTGATATATTTTCATTTACTACTAACATAATATTGATACAATATTAACTATTAGCTCCAAATAAGCCTCCTGTACTTTCATTTTTACCTTATTGTGTGTTTTTATTGTATTTAATCAGATACATTAATGGAGGTATGAATGACAACAGAAATTAGGTTTTACTACAAATATTCACAAAGGACATCCCAAGCAGTTCCAGTGTATGTAGATAGAAAATGAAAAGTGATATTCATAGTTCTTTACTAGGAGAGCAACAGGCAGTTTATAAAGTAACAGAATAGTGGGGAAAAGTGTAGGCTAAGGTTATGTCTAATTTCCCACCCTCCCAATGTATATACATCAAATATTGTATTTTTCATTAACAATAAGACTTTAGTTCTTTATGTGTTATAGATATTAGCCTTCTATCATATATACATAATTTTGATATGTTGCTGAAGGAATTGATAAACTACAGAAGTTTCTTGTTGCAGTCTTTAGATTCTTTCATGTATAAAATCATATCATCTGCAAATAAAAATACATTGACTTCTTCATCTCGTATTTATATCCCTTTATTTGCCTCCAGCTGTCTTGATGCTCTAAGTCTTTAAGCACTATATTGAGCAGGTATAGACAGAAAAAATGAGCAGTCTTGTCTTGTTCCTGATTTTTGTGTATATTTTCTGTGCCTCCTCTGAGACTGATGTTGAATAGCTGTAAACTTTTTGTAGATTCCCCTTTCTATTTAAAGTATGTCTCTGTATCCTTATTAGTCTCTAGGGCCCTCCTCATCATAAGATTTGACTTATGTTTGGTTTTTTTGTATAAAATACTATAATAGTGTGTTAACTTTTCTTTAGATTTTTGTTGTCAGTTATGCTAATTGATTTACACATATTGAACAATTCTCATATCTCTTGGATGAAGCCAATTTAATCTTGGTAGAAAATATTTTGGTGTGGTCTTGAATTAGAGTTAATAGCATTTTATTAGGAATCTTTGTATTTATGTTTGTTGGGAGCCATGTGAGAGAAACAGCAAGTAGCTTTAGAATGTATAGAATAGGGAATAGCATAGACATTCTGGGTAAGACTTGAGAGGGTAGAGCCCCAAGTACTAATGGTCCTGAGGAAGTCATGCTGTAATTGAGTATAGCTATAATTATTGCCCTCATGGTCATCATGTTCCTCAGAATCTCTACATTGTGTTAAAACTCTAAGAGGATGCTAGTCCCTTACTTGGCAGTGTTATTGATACTAACAATCATAGTAGTTGCATTTTTTAGGCACTGATATTGAAGTAGATTCAACCAGTACCCTTAAAAATAATTTCATGATGTAGATTTTTACACTTAGGTTAAAATGTTTTGTTAGTGGCTTTGATGTAGAAAACAATGGTGAACAAATTAAAGCTTAGAGAAAGACATTTAATGGCTGAGTGAGGGACTTGTTAATGTCCAAGAACAAAACAATGACAGGCTAGCTATTGTGGACTGATATATCTTTCTTGCTAGGGTAGGTTGATGATCAAATGTGATAATTAATGTCTATCGCCCATTTCAGCTTTTACCTTCCTGATACGATTTAATAAAAGAAAACATTGATAATTGTATATACACCTTGGGTATTTAAATGAAAATTCTGGGTTGTTTTTTATATATAAAAGTTTATATTTGTAATTCTTTTGAGAATTTATGTAAGATTACCTTTTAACATAAATAATTAAATGATTGATACTTTGGTTGTAGCCACAAAATTCAGCTTGCCAGTAAAGAAACCGAGTAAAAGAAGTTGCCTGCTTACACTGTATTAATCTGTAAAAAGAAATTGCTTAGATGTGAATGTCTGTGGTTTTTGTGAACAATTTCTTTACCTGTAATATATAAAATATTCAATCATGTAAATGAAATAAGAAATGTATTGTTTCTGACATGTATTCATGGTAATTATTTTCTTAAAACCTGAATATAAACATAGCATAGTTTTTATATTGTTTAACATATTTTGCTGGGATCCATAGGTAACAAAAATAAAAAGAGACAGAAGGCATATATAATAATATAAGAAAAAATTTACAACAGATAGAAAGATATTGATATCTTCCATGTGTGCATATGTGTGTTTCTCCTTTTTTCAGGAGCCACAGAAAATTAAGTTTTGCCCTGCTCATTGACCTAAGAAAATTACATTTTCTTCCTTCAGATAAAAATCTCAATTGTGTAATCAGTGACCAACTTCATATATCCTCTTTAACCCCTGAGCTGCTGGAAGATGGTCTTTCCAGAATCATATGTTTATAAAGAATATGGGTTCATAATTTTCTTTATTTTGAGCTTTTGGTGGTTCTGATATAAGAGTAATTATAGCTTTTTTTTAAAAAAATTGGGATATTTCTTCAAATTTGTGAGATAATTTGAAGATAGTAGCCATTATTTTTATTTTGAAGGACTGGGAGGAAATTTGTGCATGTGGTGGGGAGGCTTTAAATTGCTGATTTTATTTTTCTTGAGTTCAAAAGATAATGTGTTTGTTTGAATAATTCATTTCATCTTGTTTAATATTTCAAAAGTGTATATGTTAAAAATCAATTTTTAGTTTGGTGGAACAGAAACAAAATGTTATTATGATTTATTATTTTTTTGGTTTTGCTTTATTGTCTTTCTCTTCATTTCTAATTTTATTCACTTTAATCTCTCTTCTGTTTAGTTATTTTGGCCAAATGTATGCTAATTTTATTGATTTTTCTGAAAAATCAATTATTATGTTTTGAATCTCTGCAATGTTGCTTCTATTATTTTATTTTGTAACTTTAGTTTGATGATTTCCTCACAGAAACCTGTTATGGGTATTGTTTTCTCCTTATCTTCTTAATTTTTAAATGTATCATTAATGTATATATATGGCAGCTCTTTGGATTTTTATAGGTGCTTATTACCACTTAGGATACCATATGTTTGCATATGTTTTTCTTCATCTTTCAATCAGTTTTAAAAAGTTGTCAATTTTCTTGTTGTTTTTTGTCTTGACCAATTTTTAGTTTAATAGTGAGTTATTTAGTTTCACTGAGTTTGAATGCTTTGTGGCATATCTAATTTTGTTAATAATTAGATTTAATTTGTTGTTGTAAAACACAATGCAATGTGCTTTTTTAGTATCAGAGTGTTCGTTAAATTCGTGTCCTAACAGTCACCAATTTTGAGGGATGCTATGTTGGTTACTATATTGAAAATGTATCATTTATTGTTTGGGTGAGATGTTATTTATATTTGTTACAAGTTTATCATATTCATTATATTATTTAACTGAAAACATTCTGTGCATTTTTATGTATATAACTAGTCTATTGAGGAAGTAATGAAGAAAAGCAACCCATAGTCACTACAGTAGAATCAATATGTCATTTCAAATGTATCCATGAGTATTTATTTATTGAAATTGTGTGCTCTTGAGTTTGTTGCATAATTATTTGGGTTTATACTAACCTCCTGGAGGACTTCTCATTACATGAATATGTAGTGTCTTTTATTACCCATTTGATTAGTTTTGCTTTGAAGTCTAATTTATTGCTTATTAAAATAGCTATGCCTACTTGTTATTTGGGTAGATTTGCTTGAATTATACTTTTTATCTTTTACCTATAAGGTGGTATCTGTCATTGATAATAATGTGTTGCCATGGAGACAGTAAAATGTTTTATACACAATTTTTATTGAGGCAGTTTATTGATTGCTATTTATTCAGTGCTGTGATTTCAGTTTTTTTTTTTTAAATCTTTTCTGTTAATAGTTTTAGAATTACTTATTTGTTATGGAGTATTGGGTAAAGTTGGTTATTTCTTTAGATTAAGATTTCCATTGTTGTATACCCCAATCCTATGGAATTAAGCATATCCTCTGTTATAGCCTGCCAAACTCTGAGCATCACTTTGTTTTACATGCCAAAACCTAAAGCAATCTCTCCATGAAAATCCACTCTCCACTGGCCAGATAACCAAAAATAATTTCTAAATTGGAATATGATGGCTATGACACTCAGGGATTTAGTGTTTCTTCCTCACTACAGTCTTTCAGTATCAACTTTCAGCACAAAGAGTTACTATCTCTCTAAAAACCAACTGCCAACACCAGCATGGGTAGGTGATCTTCACTCTGCCTTTCAGCAGATCACCTGCAGGAGCCTGTTTTGTTCTTTCTTCATTCCTTATTTACACCACAGATCCTTCATCAGACCCAAATTTTCTTGCTTGTATGGAACTTCTCAGCCTTACACCCATTTAGCCCATCTCAAGTCCTTCATGTCATCTGCTAATATACAAAAGTTTACCTCATCATTATCAATGGTAAAAACTTGGAGGGAATCAGAGTCAACCAGGAAAGCCACATCCATCACATTTTCCTAAAATCCAGAAAGGGCCACAAAAACCACAGAATGGAAAACCCACTCACCTAAGACCAGATGTCAACACAGCAAATTATAATAATTCAAACCCAGATATCAAATTCCAGCAGAAAAACACATTAAATGACAGCCAGGATCATATGTCTCCACTAGAGCCTTACATCCATATTTAAGGTAGACTCTGAGAAATATATCTAAAGCATAAAATATAAAAAATACATCTTAAAATAGATTTTATTTGCATGACCAAAGACCTCATAGATGACATGAATAAATCCATTATAAATCTATAAAAAGACAAAGAGCAGATTGAAAGGAAAATAACTGAAGTCAAAATGTATTAAGGTTATTAGAAACCTCAGAGGCAAGCCATACCACCAGAATAAAAATAATGGAAAACATAATCTCAGGCATTTAATACATGATTCTACAAATGGAAGTTTTGACAAAAGGTTAAATATAAATATATCCTATCAAAAACATTCAGGAAATCTGGGATGTTTTGAAAAGACCAAATCTATGAATAATATAAATAGAAAAAAACAGCAATGCAAATGAAATGCACGAAATGTATTTTCAGCAAAACTATAGAAAAAATTTCAAACTTGAGAAATGGGAGGCCTATCTAGATACAAGAAGAATCCAAAAAGCCAGATCATCAAAACACAAAATCACTGTGACACATAATAATGAAAATTTGCAGAACAATGGAATACTATTAAAAGATACAATGGATAAACACCAAGCAGATAAAGGTAGACCTATTAAAGAAACTCAAATCTTTGATATAGACTTCAAAAGTAAGAAATGCCTAGATACATGGTCTACAAACTCTAAAATACTCAGATGCCAGCCTTAGATGACTATACTTAATAAAAATACATGCAGAAGTAAATATAGATGAAGACAGAAAGACACTCATGATAACAGAATATGTAAGCATAGCTATCTTTTAATTCAGCTTTACAGTAGGTGTAGAAAGTAAAGTTCAACTAAATAGGTTGACCACACTAAAAAACTCAAAAGAAATGAATAATTTTTGTCCAATAAATCAAAAGAGACAGAAAAAAAGAATACCACGACAAAATAATAAGAATAAAAACGCCACTTGTCACTGCTTTTGCTGATAAATGTACCTAGGTAATGGAGCCTAAAATATAAAGGCCTAAAATTTCACAGAGCATCAGATATTTATATTTTAAAGATTGAGCTAGGTCATATGAACAAAGTTCACATGACCTCAAACAGTCACAAGGGCAAGGCATATTAACATGAGTTTAGGCTGTCTGCAGTTAAAGAACAACCCATGCATGAATTGTCATCTGAATAATGTTAAGGCAGTGGGTAATCTGAAGTAAGCTTTCCTATTTATGGCATCAGGGATGGATACAAAAGCAAATTCTAAGAGCAAACCCATGTTTTAGGAGGAACAGAGATCAAAACAAGGCTCATGCTTACTTGCAGTTTTCTCACAAGCTCTCGGAGTCTCATAGCTACAGTCATCCACTATGTTCTGGCACATTCCCCTGTTACTTCAGAACACAGCATCTCTAAAGTAGTTGTCTTTTGAGATATTGTTGACAAATCTAATTGTCATTGGTTGCACAAGTATCCTATAGGATAAGCAAAATGAAACATACTAAACCAGTGAAAGTATTATGTGTTATGCTCTCCCACGAGGAAGGAAGGTCCATTTCTTCCAATGTTATAACTATTTCATTAGCTTACCAAATATATAAAAATGTATGAATTTTTTGATGTAACTGTTTAAAGTAAAAACAAATTTTCTCACAAATCTTCTAATTAATATTTAATCTGTTTAATTTTGCTGATTAAAATTTATGGGGTGTGTTTAATACAAAAAAGGGAATTCCAATCAGGGAAATCTTTTTGTAATCTTACGATCACATTCTTCAACTATTTACCCAGCTTTGGTAACTTGACCAATTCTCCTACCTCATTAATGTTTGCCGGTCTTACCATAACTTATAAGAATCTGGATGTCATTTTTGCACAGTCATGAGCAGTTGATGCAGTGACAATTATTCCTGTGCTGGCAACAAGAAGACATTCAAAATATTTTGTCATTTCTAGTAACCCATCAATGACTTGTATCAAAATACCAGCAACAGGCTCTTTTTCCCATGGTTTTGTCAAATTTATAGGTAAACCATAACCATATCATAGACTTTAATAGACTAATAGAACACAGGGACTTATTAAAAGGACTAGAATTATGCTTTGTGTGTATAGTTTACAATCAAAATAATAGACACTATTCAGAGCAATATTGGCAATGCTACCTATAGTAAAAACAGAGGACTTTGTACATGAGAAGTATTAATTTGAAAAGTTATTAAAGTAACACATATACTTTCTTTTTTGAGTACACATAAAATTACTGGAGCATGTTTGTGTAGAATTTGATGCTACTGAAGTTTTCCAAATATGTCATTGTTCAAGTCTCAGACTTATTATTAAATAAATCCCAGGCCTGTGAAAAGCTAGACCTTCATCATGTCAAGCCATTAATTAACTCTGGGTTTAGAGCAGAAAAGATAGGAATTGCAAACATGCTATATAGCTAATTAATTTAATTATAATTACATCATTGACTATTATCTGAGAAATGGTTAAAAACAAGTATTTCATGGGGCTCCCTATCAATTAAGATATGACCACAGTGTTGAATGATGTTTTTCATTTCACATCAACATTTGGGCCAAAGAACAGAGAAGTATATATAATCTTCATATAAAAGACTATTATAAACAAGGTCTAAACTACATTCAGTATTACTTGTTACAATATTATTGATCAGAAAATTACAACAATATTTGAAAATAGAGTAATATACGTAGTTGTTTGGGTATCTGGTAAAACAAAAGATCATATTTGCCTTTTAATAGCGATGTGTTATGTAATTCTATGCAGGTATGAAATAAACCAAATGCCAAAGAAAAATTGAACACACTCCTTCTTTCACATGAATAATTGAGTCTATTATGGTCCCAAAGTCCAGTCATAAGCACAGCATCATTAGTAAAAACAAGAAGATCTGGAACTATTCAATCTACAAACTGAAATATGATGATGAATATAATACTAATACTTGTATTCAGAGGCACTCACCACAGATGCACAGATTAAAGAGTCACCAAAAACTTTGTCAGGTTACATAGGACTGATGTGGGAATGTCTTTCTGTATGCTGTGTATATCAGTCTTTAAATAAAGGAGCTGTTTTGGCCCATGACAGGCACCATAGAAGAAGTAAGTGGGGAATGAGAATAGTTAGGAGGAGGGTGGAGTCAGAGTTAGATCAAGCCAGACACCCAAAGAAGAAACATATAAGGAACACAGGTGAGCCACAGGCCACATGGCAGACAGATTAATGAGAATGGGTTGAGTTAAGATGAAAGAGCTAGCTAGCAATGTGCCTGAGCCATAGGCCAAACAGCATGAACTTAAGTGTCTGAGTCATTTTGGGGGCCTAAGCACCAGCCAGAGGCTAAGCGGCCTGGCACTGCAGGTCTGTGGGTCTGCATCTCTGGCGCCCAGCACCAAGAAACCTTATTGTAACATAGGACTATGTTCACTTCATGGAATATCTTTCCATTTCCTTAACTTGGACCAGGTGAGAAGCTTTCATTTCTGATGATGATGTAATCTATTAATATCTTTTTTTGCCTTTTAGCTAGAGATTTGCTACTGTTATAGTGACTTCCATTGTCTCTTCAGTTTCTGCTCCATCTTTGAAGTCCAAGGACCATGAGAGTCAAAAAGGCTTTCATAATGTTTCTATCAATGCATTTGCAACATCAGAGACATCCCCTGCCAGTCTGCCTCATCACACAGACCATCTAAGCCTCAAAATGGCTAAATTACATGGGCCTATAGACAGTATAGGATGTTCTGTTAAAAATAAGTTATTGACTTCTTGAACATATACCAACTTAAGGCAAAATTGTGAATTACAAACAAATAACTAAAATACTAGACTATCCATTGTTACTTGCCTTTTTATTATAAAGGTGGCACCTTTCTGTGCTTTCAGATTACAATTTAAAAAAATCAGCCTTTTCTGAACTCAAAAAAGTTTTCCATTGAAATCTTGAAAATGTATCTATTGTATCATTTACATATTTTAATTTTCCAAATTCTGTAAAATGAAGCACCTCATATGTCAAATTTCATTTCTATGTATAACTTTATGATTACTTTCTGCTGATAATGAGATTTGGTTATAGAAACAACAGGTAGGACATCTCTTTACAATTTCTTTGGCTTGTTGCCAAGTGATGGAGAAATTCCTTTCAACACCTTAGCTATTGACATGTTTTCTTAACAAATCTCTTAGGCCTCTTGTTGTAGTGGGGTTTCTTGGTTCCGGGTGGCCAGAGACCCAAACCCTGCCACGCCAGACCCCTTAGCCGCCCAGCCACCCGCCACTCAGGCCCCCAGAAATGACTCAGACATTTATATTAAGTTTATGCTGTTTGGCCTATGGCTCAGGCACATTGCTAGCTAGCTCTTACATCTTAAATAAACCCATTTCTATTAATCTGTCTGCCACGTGGCCCGTGGCTCACCTGTGTTCTTTACATGTTGCTCCTTGGGCGGCTGGCTCCATCTGTCTGACTCTGTCCTGCTTCTCCTACCTATGCTCTGATTTCTCCTCCTACTTCTTCTATGGTGCCTGTCATGGCCCAAAACAGCTCCTTTATTTAAAGATTGATATTCACAGCATACAGAAGGGCATTCTCACATCACTTCCCCCTTTCTGTCTAATCAAAAAGGAAGGTTTCAATTTTAACATAGCAAAATTACATATAACAAAATAGCCATCAAGCAAGAATTACAGTTACAATATCTAATCTATTTGCATTTAGCAAAATTAAAGAAAATACTCTTATCATCTACCTTATCTTTATGAATCTAAAGTTTCATATCCCATATACTTTTCAAATGACTAACAAAAACTGTACCTATAACTATCTAATCTTCAACTACATCAAAGACCACAGAAGGGTATATTTACCCAAGTAAACTGGAAGTGCAAGCAACTTCTAAAATCTAGAAAGGACAGAGATGACACCTATCTGCCTAGACAGTCACCCAAAGTTCTTTTATAAAGTTGGGGCATCCATCTTCAGCCTACAGGCCCGGAGTCTCTTTTCATTTCAGTGAAGCAGGAAATCTGCTCTGTCCATTCTGTCACAGTTCATCAGTTGCTTCTCCTTGAGTCCTGAAAAATGTCTGACAGTTTTCTCTGCAAAGCAGGAACCTGAATGACCATCTAGGCTTGTTCTGCCAAAGTTCAGAGGTCATCTTCCTATGAAACCTGCATGTCCAATTTAAACAGCATACTGTCAAACAGTCAATTTAAGAACAGGTTTTTGTCCAGTGGCTAACCATTGCCACAAAGAGAGTAGACTCCATATGGACTTTATTTGATGCCCATTTTTCTCTTGAAGATTGGTGCTGCCAGGAGCAGATCTGTCTCACTGGCCAGAAAAGTCCAAGTTCTTAAAATATTTTAAATGCCATATCTGTAGGTCTTAGAAGTGTTTGAAGATTACCTATCTAATTGAATTATATCTTTGTATACCTAAAAATCCAACTAACATGCATTTCTTAATTATACATTATAATTTTAAATTAGTTACATAAATATCATATCTTAAACAAGAGTATAAAAATACATACAGCATAAGAGAACTGACCTTAAGTTTGTATCAATAAACCAAAATCCATACCAATGTAAAACATTTCAAGATTAACAGCTGATTTCCTGATCTAAGTAAATTTAATAATCTAATTTTAAAAAAATCATTCATATGCCATATCCCCTTTTTCTTCTTAGAAAGAGATTAACTATGACCATTAACCATTTATAATGAAAACAAACATTTATAAGCAATATTTTGGGAATTTGGGTGTAGTTTTCTATTACTACTTCCTGCTGGTTAAGGGGCGTTGAAAATCTCACGAATTCTTAAGACTGGATCATAATCTGTAGTCTTGAAGGTGATACAGCCATCTCTTCCCATTAGAGGTTTTTTTCAGGCAGTCTTGGTTGATGAAACCATATTATCCTGAAAGCAATCCACAGGCTCTCATCTTCTGTGGAAACAAAAGCAGAACTCTTCCAAAGCAATAGATCCTTAGACACAAATTTCAAAATCAAAATACCTTTAAAATATATATTCTTGTTTAACTTAGTAGCCTTTGCATTTGAAATCCATTGTCTTTCTGCAGATAGCTCATTAGCAGTTAAAAAATTAAAAGAAAACACAATAATAACCAAAATCCAGATTTTGTGTCTATTTTCCATCTTTATGTGGCTTATTATATTTTTATTACTCTATTTTTCCTTTTAAAGACTTTTTCTAACCTCTTTCTTTTCTCTCTGAAGCCTATGTACTTTTTACACACATTGTAACCCATTTACAGTTTTTTTTCCCATCTGAATCTGTTTTATTGTGAATCCTTAATCATCTTTTAACCATAAGAGCTTTTTAAAATACTATCACTCTCTTGCCACATAGTTTTTGCAGATTCTGCTGAATCAGTAAGTTCTCTTAAAGGGATCGATCGTGTCTCTGTTCGTGGCCAGCAAACAGAGCACACCCAAGAAAATGCTGCTACTAAGAAACCATCTTTGTTTCCTTTTTGTTCAAAATAAGCAGAAATCTAAAATCAATCACATGCTACTGAGTCTTCTGTGAGATTTCAGGAACCGGCCTGATTGCAGCTTACACTGCCTGCCACCAGTCCACTGGCACCATTTTCAATGTGACCCAGATGCCATGCTTTCTTTGCACAATGACCGCTTAGTATACACAATTTGGAAGCTGCCTTGGCTCAGTTTCTGTGATATAGAACCCTTTCTAATCTTTCTCAAGATTTAAGTGGATAATCATCCCACACTGGGCTCCATCTGTAGTAGTGGGGTTTCTTGGTCCCAGGCGGCCAGAGGCCCAGACCCTGCCACGCCAGACCCCTTAGCTGCCCAGCTGCCCACCACTCAGGCCCCCAGAAATGACTCAGACACTTATATTAAGTTTATGCTGTTTGGCCTATGGCTCAGGCACATTGCTACCTAGCTCTTACATCTTAAATCAACCCATTTCTATTAATCTGTCTGCCACATGGCCCGTGGCTCACCTGTGTTCCTTACATGTTGCTCCTTGGGCGGCTGGCTCCATCTGTCTGACTCTGTCCTGCTTCTCCTATCTATGCTCTGATTTCTCCTCCTACTTCTTCTATGGTGCCTGTCATGGCCCAAAACAGCTCCTTTATTTAAAGATTGATATTCACAGCATACAGAAGGGCATTCCCACATCAGCCTCTAGCATATTTCCTATTAATATTTTTTTAAAATTTTATCATTACCTTGTGCTAGAGGGCCTGGAAGACACATAGAAGATAGAATGTATTGCATAGAAGGGATGATTCCTATTCCTGATTATTTCTTGTAACAGAATAAGTAATGAAGTTATTTCTGACCCAATAGGAATATAGTCAGCAGTGTCTAAATGTAAAAAAAAAAAAAAAACCAAAAAAAAACCAAAAAACAACTTTTTCTGCATACTGAGCATCAGTAACTATGTTACGAGGTTCTGTAAAATCCATTAGTACCATGTTAATAGTATATAATTTTGACTTTTATGAAGGCTCTAAGCCACTTTGCTTACATATTCTGATTTGTAACCATCCTTTTTTGATTTGTTTGCATCAGTATAAAATTCAAAGCTCCAGAAGTTGGTGCATCCTCTAAGACACAAGGAAAGATCAAGTTAGTTTCCTTTATAAACTTATTTGTTTGGAATACCTGTTATTAATCTCTCTGAAAAAAAATTAGTGCAAGCTCATTTGCAAGGTTCACTTTCTTCCCATAATTGGTCAATTTATTAGTCAGAAGGATCCATTATTCTCAATTTATAAATCTTAATAAATCTTAATTTTGTTTTAAAAAGCAAATCAGAAATCTTTTCCACATGTCTTTAATTTCTTACTGGCCCTATACATTGATGCCAACTTGCACTCTGCTTTACCTGGGATATCCCAATTCCATAAATGAACATTTATCTTGTGTAGGGGCTAATTTGGATAACACAATTCTGGTGAAATCATTCTTATATCTACCTCTGTGTCTTCCAAACTTTCAGTGACAACATCATTTATTTATTTATTTATTTTACTTTGGCCTTTGTTAATTACTAAAAGCTTGCCAAAATACATTTGCTTTATACTTTTTCCTGATTTTTTTTGTTTTTCTATTGCTGTTATATGGTCCATAGAAGTATGATTTTTAATACTAGGCTTAAGGCTGTTTAGTTTCACTGGGAAGACATTTATTCTACAGTGGCAGGATAAGAATAAACTGCATTTCATATGGGAGGGTCTGTGAAAGCACCCTCAGGGCAAGTCCCAAGGGCAAAAAAATGTTACATGTTGACCTGAACTCATTGGTCAAGTGCCTGGCTTTGCCACCCTTTTAAATACTCCCCAAGTTATTGACACTCAGTAATGGTTATTTTTAGAAGAGACATTGTTTTGAGGAATGCCTTTTGTCTTTACAATCACTTTTTATGTGACCCTGACTTTTGTTGTTGTCACATTTGATATTTTAATTTTTCTTTAAACCTCTAGAAATATCTCCTACCCAATTTCATCATAATTATAAAACTCTAAGTTAATTATATTGTAAATTCATCTTTCAAAGATGCTAACTTTGCCTTTAACAGTCTAATTATCCATTGTTCATTGCAAGTTAGGATTTGTAAAAGCCAGAGATTTAATTACTATTCACCTAGTTTCTGAATCTGGAACCATTATGCTTACAGTTGCTGTCAATCTTTGTAAACATTCTGTAATGGTTCCTTTTGGCACTTAAATCACTTTTGCAAAAGGATGCAAATTTCCTTTCAGTTTTCTCAATTTCATTCCATCTATTTAAGGCTGAGATTCAGCATAAATCCAGAGTTTAATGATTATATATCACTTGTCATTTCTACATTAGCAAAATCTCACTCCCCAAGAAGTTGGTCTTGGGAATTTTCTATGCCTCTGTCTCCGCTTCTTTGTTCTATTGTTTTAGCCTCACCCTTCCACATGTCCTCCATTGTAACTTTGGCCCAGACTCCAAAACAGCCAAAACCATATCTGACAAGTCTTTAGGAATCGTTCAGTTACAGGTTGACCCAGAATGTAACATTTACTTTACACATGGTGAGTGCATACCATCAGTATTTCTTTCTTGAATCTCCTTAAATATAACATACTGGAGTCCAATTAGCTTCTGTACAGTCCATCATTTTCCAGTTCCTCTAAGGTTACTGGATATACTAATGTTGGCTGTTTGAAAGCCATAGGCTGTTTCTCTGTAACCTCATAAGACAATGTTGAGAATGGTTATTTAAATTTCTCTATCTAGGTCTGGATATTTCTTTGTTCTGTTTTACCAAGCTGTTCTAAGACTTTCATCTTGGCACTCATATTAACTGACTTTTTAAGTGATAAAACAGAAATAATAAAATGAATATTATTTAAAATAGATATTACCATAGTCCCATATTCATTAGGAGTCTTCTAGTCCCAGTTTCAAACTCTGTATAGAGTAATATAAAAGAAAGATCAACTACCTTCAGCATATTACTTTTCCAGGGTTTTTTTTTGTAGAAATAATTTTTCTCTGCCTTAAACAAGTTTCCCTTTTTAAGAAATCCCAATTTACTCAGCAAACATCAATAATGCAGATGACTGTGAAGTGGGGTAGCTACCTAGTGTGATAGCAATTCAAGAAGGGGTCCAAAAAACCCAAAGAAGAACAATATACTAGGAAGGGAAAGCCACTCTCTGATAATATTACCCAGATAAGTGTGGAGAAGAAACATGTATGGTGGGCTCTGCCTAAGTCTGGCTAACTTTAAACAGAAAACCTAGCCAGCCAAGTATAGCTCTGGTCATCAAGTGGGTTTTTTTTTTTCAGATTTGTGCCTCAAAAGTTTAGAGCCAAATATTACACACACTCTAGTTAATATATAACAGAAATCCAAAGCAAGATATTTGGGAAAAGCTGGAATATCAGAACAATAGAGAAACAAACCACAGCCACATCTAACCTTGCCAACTCCCTAATCCTGTCTCCAGGAATCCCCCAACTGAATGCCTGAGTCCTCAGGCAAAAGGAAATCTCTGGGAAAATGAAACAATCCTCTTTTCTTGGTTGCCCACCTCTCTTTATGTCGCACACAACCTCGCTAGCAAGGACGACGCGACACCAGGCTCTTCTTTCAGTGGTTTATTCAGGACCTTGAAACTTCTTCTGCCACTTCTGCCACTTCTGCCACTGGGGAAAGCCCGCTCCCAGCTAAATACCCTCTGGACTGCTAGTCACCGGGTGCCATGTGGTCCATGCCAATAGATCCAGGTGCACGGAAGCAAGCCACACCTGGAAGCAAGCCACGAGCTTAGCCTTAGCCAAATAAGGAGTTGTTTATCTCAGAGAGCTCTCACGGTCGGGAAGGTAGAAGGCAGAAGTCAGCACCATGCGGCCACTGGGCTCTCTACATCTTTACTTTCTATTCCTATATTCCTGAAGCTAAGATTAAAGATGTGGGTGACCACATGCTGACCTCAATTGGCTCTGTGGTTGATGCTGATATCCCAGATTAATTTTATTAAATATACAAATTACACCATTGTGTTTCTCATTTTCCTTTCATAATTAAACATGTTATGTGTTACAGGTAAAAAAAAATTATTCACATGAATCCACAATACTTAATTCAAGCAATTTACTATAGATTCAAAGAGTGTAAGCATGCTATCTTTCTCAGCCAGTTCTTTTAGTGACAGTGTTCACTTGTAGTTACAAAGAAAATATCAATCACTTAATTTCTCTCAAAAGGTAATCTTAAAAGACATTAAAAAGTAATACACACATAAATATATACATATAGATATGTACATATGAATTCAGTTTCTGAAACACAAATTTTAGTTGGTATTTAGTGAAAAAGTGAAAACTCAGCCAGATATCAGGGAAAAGGTGGAATATCAGAGAGAGGAAACAGACCACAATAAATTCTCACTCAGTCAATTTCTCAGGTAAAAGCTATCTTCAAGAGTCCTCTGCCTGGCTCTATAGAACTTCTACAGAATATGACAATGTCTGTCTATGACTGCCTTAAATATCTTCCTCACCCAGTTGTTTCACTTCTGGGTTGAACTCCATCAATATCCTAGAGTTGGCTACTATTATTTGTGTTTTAGACCTTGAACTCACAGAAACACAGAAGGATCTCTGTCTCCTGAGTTATGGGATTAAACATGTCAGACACCACTTGGTAATTCTCACGCTGGAATGAAAGGCATGATCTACTGTTATCCCTGTGATTTATTGTGGGTGAATATGTTCTCAGTTGAAAAATTCAAAGAAAATATTCCATTATTTATCTGTTTTAGTGAGTCCAAGGATTGTACTTAATTCACTTTTTATGTAACTTCTATTACTAACTGAAAACTTCTAAGTTAGTTTTTTAAAAGATATCACTAGAAAACTATAACTATCTCATATTCAACTTTCTCAGAGACTCAAGAAGAAAATAATATTAACTAAGTAAACAGGATAAGCAAGCAAACAACTTCCAAAACTTGTAAGAAATGAAACATCTCACTGCCTGGACAATCATCCAAGGTTGTCTGTACCATTGAAGCATCCATTTTAGGCCTACAGTCCTAGTGTATCTAACAGACTTCTCTGTGAAGCAGGATATTCTCAGAGACCTTCCTACCTTGTCTGGGTAAGGTTTGGCAATTCTCTCTCTCCCTCTCCCTCTCCCTCTCCCTTTCCCTCTCCCTCTCCCTCCCCCTCTCCCTCTCTCTCTCCCTCTCCCTCTCTCTCTGTGTGTGTGTGTGTGTGTGTGTTTAAGAGAGAGGGAGGGAGGGAGAGAGAGAGAGAGAGAGAGAGAGAGAGAGAGAGAGAGAGAGAGAGAGAGAGAGGGAGAGAGTGTGTGTGTGTCCATATTGACAACTTTAAATATCATCCTGTCAGCAGTCAAGGCAAGAGAATATTCTTACCTAGTACCTAACTTTTGCCACAAAGGTCAACTCCATATGGAGTTTCTTTGCTGTTTATAATCTTCTCTGAAGTAGATTGGTGTTGCCCAGAACAGATGTCTCATTGTCATATAAATAATAAGAGCCTGTTATTAAATATCTTAATTTCCACGTTATGTGAATCTCTGAAGTGTTTGAAGACCTATTTATTGAAAATGTATGTTTGAACTTGAAAATATATATAATATGAATATACATTTGATTAAAATGTCTAACTACTAAGTTGCATTTCTTTATAACCCAATTATTTGGTGATAATAACTTTCATGGACTAGCAATATTGTTACATTGTTAGATGAACTGTATAGGTATAATGCCTTGAATAAGCAATAGACAATATATGTAAAGTAAGAAAATTAACTTCACCTTATATCAATATACCCAATTTGTATACATTATACCAAAAATTCAATTCAGTGTAAAATATTTAAAGCTGGTAATTGCTTTTTAAAAATAGATTCAATAATCTACCCTTATAACTTATCATACCTGTATCCCCTTTATTCTTTTTCTAAAACAAGAGCCCCAAATTTAGTCACTCGTACATAACTTTTTTTTCTTAACCATAACCAAAATCAACTTTTAACCAATCCCTCAAGGCAGTAGCAATCAACCATAACCCATTGCAGGACTCAAAACCACCCATGCTAACTCTTGAGAATATGGGCATTGTGTTCTTAAATTTACTTCTTGATGTCTGAGGATGATGGCATCTTCACAAGATTCTGAAAAGTATTTTAACTGTCAAGTCACAAAATAAGTAAGTGTGTCATTTCTTGTCCAGTTTCTTCATAATGGAAAAGTTCATGGTTTATCTCAAGTCCTGGCTAGAGTAGTCTTTGAAGCTGGTTCATTTGAGCTAGCCACCTCAAAATTGTACTGAGGACTTTGTAATCCAAATCTGATCTTTTCAGCCTAATGGCTTTGTCATAGTGCATTTTAAATAACTGTTGTGGGGCCCCATCTTCCTATTGAATACTTTAAATTTGTCATTGTAATGAATTGTTCATTGCAGAAAAATAAGAGACTAAAACCCAACATAATGTACAGAAAGCTAAATAAAGCCTTTTTCCTCGAATTAATTAGTATTCTATATGAACATCATGACAAAAAGTTTGAAATATATATGTATATATACATATATTCTCATATATTTTGATGTAAATATTTATTTAACATAGTAACCTTCCTTTCTTGATTTGATTATATCAGTACAAAATATAAAGGCTCCCCACAGTTGGTTTATCTTCTAAAACATGAGGAAAAATCAAGTTAGTTCCCTTCATAAACTGAATTCTTTTATTTGAGATATCTGTTATTAATCTCTCCAAAAAAATTACTGTATGCTCATTGTGAAGGTTCACTTTCTGCCCATAATTGGTCAATTAATTATTTAAAGGTACAACAATTTCTGCTAGGTCCACTCCTGTCAATTGGTGTAGTCTTAATTTTCCTTTAAAAATTAAATCATACACTTTTCCATATGTGTCTTTAATTTCTTACATTGTTTATATTAGGGATATCCATTGCAATATAACAGTTTTTCTTTGCTATAAATTTCCTGTGGAAGAATGTTTAGAGGGTAAGATAACCATAATGTGATTAATGTCTGGATTTACATGATCCACATGTGTATCCTGTAATTTCTTTTCTAACAAAGCCAATTATCTCTCAGCTTCAGGTAACATTTCTCTTTGACTATTTAGTCCTTCTCACCATTTAAGGTTTTGAAATCATTATCCAGTTCATCATTTTTATCCCAATATTGGTTTATAAACTGAAAATATCTCCTAGCATTTTTTTGAAATCATTAAATGTCTTTAATCTATCTCATACTTTGTACCTTTGGGGGTTTTTATTTTTTTTGTTGACTTTTTGTGACCTAAATAATTAATAGAATCACTTTTTTTATATTTTTCAGGTATAATTTGTAATTCTCAAATGAGAAGATTTTATTCACTAATTCAAAAATGCTTTCTAAGGTATTGATATTTGAATCAGACAACAGGATATCATCTACGTAATGGTAAATGATAGATTGTGGAAAATTGTTATGTATCAGTTTTAATGGCTTTTGCTTATAACATTGACATATAGTGAAGCTATTTATCATTCCCTTAGGGAGGATCCTCCATTGATATCTCCTCTAGACTGAGAATTATTATAAGTGAGCACTGTAAAGGTAAATTTGTCTTGTTCTTGTAGAAATATTGTAAAGAAACTATCTTTAAATAAATAACTATAATAGACCATTCTTTAGGTAACAGAGAAGGCAAAGGAATTACAGATTGTATAGAGCCCATTGGCTAATTACCTTGTTTACCACTTTTATATCTGTTACCACTTCTCATTTTCCATATTTCTTTTTAACAACAAATATAGCAGAATTCCAAGGGCTGGTTGATTCTTCAATATGCTGAGTATTTCACTGCTCCTTTGCCAGATGTTCTATGGCTTGCAATTTCTCTTTTGTTACAGTCTGTTAATAAACCCATATGGACTTATCTCTTAACCATTTTAAAGATAGTGCTTTGTATGCCTTTGAAAGATTAGCAGCTATTGTGTCTTGTTTCTATACAACCTGAATGGTTGGTGACTATTTTTCATAAAATCTTCTAATGTTTTTTTTTTTTTCCTGGAAACAACCCTAGTTCATGGTTTATTTCTCTGCCTTGAGGAATATTAATTTGAGTATTCCACTGTTGTAGTAAGTCCTATCCTCATAAATTCATAGCAATGTTAGTCACAGATGGTTTTCATTTTCTTCTCTGCTTTTCTGGCCCAATACGTTAAAGCCATCTTTCACACTCTTTTACCTAGCATAATATCTCAGTTCCTAACAACTAAACATTTGCCTTCTGAAGGGGCCAATTTGGATGCCATGATTTTGGTGAAATTATTGGTACATCTTCCCCTGTCCACTAAACTTTCAATAATAACATTATTTACTTGTATTTTTATCTTTAGCTTTTGTTCATTTGTGGAAGTGTTATGGACTTTTCTGGCCTGTTCATCCCATGATCAAGAACTGTATACCCTCGGCCCCACAGAAACACACAGAAGCTCATATTAATTACATGCTCCTTGGCCTATGGCACAGGTATATTGCTAGCTAGCTCTTGTTTAATAATTCAATCAGTTTCCATTAATCTATCTTGCCTTGTGGCTCGTGGCTTACCTATTTCTTTAAATATGGCTTTCTGTGCAGCTTGATCAATTCTCCCATGATGCTTCTCTCCTCCAGTTTCTATGCCTGGATTTTCTACATGCTTCTAAGATGCTCTGCCATATGCTAAAACAGTTTCTTTATTAAACAATGATTTTCACAGCACACAGAAGACATCACACATCATAGTAGCTTGCCAAAATATTGCTTTATGATTTTTCTTTAGTTTTTTTGTTTCCTTTTCTATTGTTCAGAACAGTATTTTGTTTTCAGAATATGTTTCAGCTTTAATTGCTCTGGGAAGGTGTGTTTTCCATGATGGCAGGGTAAGATTAAACTGGATTTGATATGGGGCTTTCAAATCCCCCTTGTGGCATTTCCCAAAGGCAGAAAGATTTCTTGTCTTTCCTTGTACTCATTAGTCCAACACCACCCCTGGCCACACTTTCTGCAAACTCCAGAAGGAAGGGGCATTCTCTTGAGATTATTCATAACAAAGACACTGTTTATAGAAATACCTAGATTACAGTCTCTTTTAATTTGACCTTAACTTCCACAATTGTAACATTTTGATATTTTCTAATACCTCTAGGAATAACCTCTCCTACCCTGTTATCATCACAGATATAAGGCTCTAGATTAATTGTATCATGAATCCAATATTCCAAAGATATTTGCCTTGCTTTTAGTGGTCTAAATGTTCTTTTATGTTGTGAGTTAGAATTTTCAAATCCAGTAACTCTATTATTACTCAGCTAGATTCTGAATCTGGTACCATTCTGTTTATCACTACAGTTAATCTCTGCAAAAAGTCTGTAGAAGTTTCTTCTGGGCTTTGAGTTACTTTGTAACAGATTCCTATTTCTTCAATCCTGTCCTGTGAATTTTTTTGCTCCAATGTAGCATAAACCCAGTGCTCATCATATAGTGATTGCTTTTTTATATCAGCATAATCTTCCTTCCCAAAAAAGTTGGTCTTGGGAGATTTCTATGCATCTAGCTCTGCTTCTTGGTTTTGCTGTTTTAGCCTCCTCCTTCCATCATGCCTTCCACTGTAAAAGTGGCCCAGCATTCAAAACAGCAGTAACCATATCTAATCAGTCCTTAGGAATAATCCAGGTACACGATGACCAGGAATTTAACATTTGTTTTATAAATGATGAATGCATACCATACTTCCTTGACTGTCCTTTTTCTAATATTTGTACTACAGCCCAACTAACTTCTGTACATTTTTTTAATCATATCACAATTTCTTTAACATGACTGGATATACTAATGTTAGCTGTTTGATAACCTTAGGCTGTTTTGTGTATTCTTGTAAGACAATGTTCAGATTTATTCTTTATATTCTTCTGTTTAGATTTGAGTATCTTTATATTCTCTCTCAACAGAATTTTCTGAGATTTTCTTCTTGTTCTTCATATTAACTGAATTTTTAATAATAAAATAGATAATGCAACCAATAATATTCATAGAAAACAATATGATAAAAATTATAATTATAACTCCATCTACTACATTTATCTTTTTCCTTTATTGTTTCCAATTTTAAATCACTAGAGTAATATCAGATAAAGACCAAACACATTCCATTGCCTTAAATTAATTCCTATTTTTTAAAAAATCTGGTTTGCTCACCAAACTTGTCAGTGGTGATTCAGATGACTGTGAAGTTGAGTAGCTACCTAGTGTTGTAACAGCACAAGGATGGGTCCGATAAGAGAAAAAAATGACAAACCACCAGGATAAGGAGAACACTGAGAAAACTTAACCAGATGATAATGAAGAAGAAATACATGTGGCCTGCTCTGCCTAAGCCTAGAGGTTAACTTTGATTAGAAAGTCTAGCCAACTGGTAGTTACTCCTCCGGCTGCATGTTTTTCTAGAAAGCAAGTGGATTTTGGGGGAATTTGTGCACCAAAAGTTGAATGACAAGTGAAACACAATTTCTACTTGTTATTTAATGAAATCTCAGAACCAGTTATTGGAGAAAAGCTAGAATAGTAGAGAGAGTAAACAGATCACAGTCAATTCTCACCCAGAGAGCTTTTCAGCTTATAAGCTATCTTCAAGAGTCCTCATTCAGGCTCATCACTTCTACAAAATAACACAATGTCTGCCTATACCTGCCATAAATATCTTCCTTGCACAAATGTTTTCCCCAGGTTCAATTCTGCATCATAATCCTAGAGGTAGGATTAAAGGTGTAAGCTACTACCATTTGGTTGTTATGATTGAACTCACAGAAACACAGAACAATGTCTGTATCCTGAGTTATGGGATTAAAAGTCACCACTCAGTCATTCCCATGCTGGGATTAAAGGCATTAGTTAGCAAATGTCATCCCTGTGTTTGACTGTAGGTGATTAAGTCCTCTGCTATTTCAGGCTTATTTTATTAAATATAAAATATATTACCACAAGCTGTACTTTAAATTCTAAGGGTGCAAATCCATTAATTAACCATTTTTATATCAGATTCTCTATACAGAAATGACTACAGAATATTAACTATCACATTTTATCATCAACATAGCCTATATACAAAGGTCGATCACCAGCAAGATCTATGATGTAGTTTAAAGTCATTTTTATTTTCTAATCTCAACTGTTTCTTTTCCCTTACTCAACTATTAAAAGTTTCCTTTCCTGATTTTTGAGGGATGACTTTGAGCTTCTCTGCAATTAGTTTGAATTGTCTGTTGGCTTTCTGAATACTACCTTTATTATATTTAGATACGTTCTTTGTATCTCTGATCTCTCTAAGACCTTTATCATGAAGGAGTGATAGATTATGTCAAAATCTTTTTTAGTATCAAATGAGATGTTCATGTAATTCTTTTAGTTTGTTTTTATGGTGGAGTAATGTGGAAAACAGTTGGGTTGCTTGAGTAGTTTATAGCTCTGTAAGTGGGACCAGGATTTATTTCTAGTGCATGAACTCACATTTTGGAAATTATTACTTGTAGAAGGATACTTTGCTTGGACCTGGTACAGGGGGAAGGGAGTTGGTCCTACCTTACCCTGATGTGCCAGATTTTCGACTCCTCATGATGTGAATAGTATTGGGGAAAGCTGAGGATAAGTGGAAACAAGGAAGGTATGGGAAGTATTTTTGGTATGCAAAAAGTGTTTAAATAAAAACTGTCAGAAAAGTGTTCTTTTCTGAACTTTAAATTATTTCCCAAATGTTTCTACATCAAAGCCAATGACAAAAGCATCTTACCCTGATGTTAAGACATCATTCAAACTTTTATTTAGCTATCATGCTTAGCAAGAACCTTGAAACATATCCTATAATTAAGATTAAAGAACTTGAGCTATCCTAACTTCTGGGATTTATGTTTAATAAATTGCTTTTATTAAACATTAATGTAAGCAACAGTCAATGTAAATCCTCAAAAGAAACTCTTGTATTTATTTTCTATCCTGGGAAGTCTGCTTAATCAGGAAGGAGGCAGCACTATACTCTTCCTTTCCTTATATTAATGTTTCTGATAAACTCCCTACAATAGTTAAAAAATCCTTAATCATAAAAGCTGCATTTAAACTAACTCTACAATTGTGTAAGATCTTTGCTTCAGTGAAATAATAAAGTTTGAGATAAATTCACTTTCATATTATCTCATAGGTAGTAATGCCCTTTATAATAAAATATTTCCATGAGATAATCACACTACATTAAAGGTACTCAGTATCCACACACACACATTCACACTATGCCACCTACCAGAGAAAAATGGAAGTGGCTAACATGGAAAGACATAGTATCACCAGTAGACACTATGGAGACAAAGCCTTTTGGATCTTGCCTATTTGAGATACACTTAGAAATGCTTTGCTTTCTGGTGAACCGATCTTCTTAAACTCTATTGTCTTCTGCTTCTTTGACAGGGACAATAACATATAATTTTACTATATTTTCAAAGAAGAATTAACACTAAATCTTTTAAAATTATTCTACAAAATCAAAAGGGAAGAAACCATGTTGATTTACTTTTTACCAGGCCACAGTAGTCTTAATATTTAAACCATATAAAAACAAACATGTAGATATTTACAGGGCATTTTCTCATATAAACATAACTACAAAACTCCTCAAAAATACTTGCAAACTGAATGAAAAAACATATCAGAAAATCATCCACCATAATCAAGGAGACTTTATCCCAAGATACAGAGGAGGTTCAACACAAACATATCAATAATTGTAATTCATTGTATAAACAAAGTAAAATAAAAAAGTTGCAACATTACCTAAATAAATGACAAAAACTTCTTGGCAAAATTAAACACTCCTTCATGAAAATGAAAGTACTGAAAAATAGAGCTATAAACAATTATAACAATATAATAAAAGTATGTCAATATAAAGTTATTTACAATGAACTCACATCAACACTAACCTTAATGAATAAAAATTAAAACTATTTTCACTAAAATCAGGAACAAGACAAGGTTTGTACTTTATCTATATTTATTCACAGTAGTACTTGAAGTCTTATCTATAGTAATAAGAAAACTTTAAAAGAAAATCCAGGGGTTAGAATTGGGATGAAAAGACATTAAAGTATCTTTATTTTAGGTGATATGACAGCATGTATAAGTGATCCTAAAAATACCAAAAATACACGCTATATCTGGAAACACTTTCAACAAGCAGATAGATACAAAACCAACTTATAAAAATCAATATTACTTTAATATAAAAATGTAAAATAGATGGAGAAAGACCTCAGGAAAGTAACACATTTTACAATTGCCTCAAATAACCTTTGAGCAACTCAACAACTTAAATACTTAATAAAATTTATAAAACATCGCATAAAGTCCAGAAGATGTTAGAAAGTGGAAAAATATCAGAAAATAAGTACATGCTGGATTACTACTACAATAATTAGACCTTGCAACAAAGCAAGCTACAGATTAAATGCAATCCTGATCAAAATTCCAATACAATGCTTCATAAAACTTAGAGACAATTTTCAGCTTCACATAGAATTGTTAAAAATTGAGAATAAATAAGCCAATACTGAGTAATAAAAGAACTACTGAATATAAGATGATTTCTAATCTCCATTTTACTACAGAACTTTAGTAATAAAAAATATGGTATTTCCATAAGCACAGACACAATGATAAATAGAACTGAAAACACAGTCATAAATCCACACAACTATTAAAACCTAATTACTAATATAGAAGTAAGTATTATACAAATTCTAGTTAATATATAACAAAAGCCTGGGAATCAGATATTGGGTAAAAGCTGGAACATCAAAAACAAACCACAGGCACTCAACCCAGCCAACTCCTCAGTCCTGTCTTCAGGAATCCTCCAACCAAATGCTTCTGAGTCCTCAGCTGAAAATTAAAGGAATGTCCCTGGGACATTTTCTTTTCTTGCTCTGCCTAGCTTTCTTAAATTCCTCTTTTTACATTCCTAAAGCTAGGATTAAAGTTCTGGGTTGGCCCTCTCTGGATGGATGAGGGACTAGAAATTAGATCAGAAAAGAGAAGTAGGAATAGAGGGTTAAAGCAGAAAATATAGGCCATTGAGGGAGTATGTGTAAATCAACTATACTTAAAATATATATACACATGAGGATTATAAGAATGTAATTATGAAATATGAGTGCGACAGAGGCCCAGTTGCACATATTTTGTCATAAAATAATGTTCCATTTCTGAAAATTGATCGGATATAATTAAGTTGTTGGCCAATAAAACCTCATGGAAACTGACAAACAACTAGGATATTTCCAAGTATTTTAGTTGAACTACACAAACTGATGGTAATGCTTTATTACCAGCAACAGAACAGGAGAGATAAACTGAAAATCTGGAAAGGAGAAAGGTGATGTCTGGGTTAACCAACAGAAGTAGAGAGAAGCAAGATGGATATACAACACAGAAAAGTTACCAAGACATGTGGCAAAGTATAGTCAGCAAATATGGTTTAATTTAAATGTAATAACTAGCTAGTAAGAAGCCTGAGCTGTTGGCTGAACTGTTACAATTGATATTAAGCCACTGTGTGCTTATTTAAAAGCTATTTGTGGGGCAAAAACTTCTGCCTACAATCATTCATGATACATGGACGACACTAATTCACACTTATTCACAATCTATTAGGAAATGTGATTTCTGCATTCCATCCAACCAAAATTTCTTCTTAGACAACATTTCAAAAGAAGATACTTCATCTGGAAATTAGATATGATACCAAGCAATAGAAGAAAGTCTAGAAAGTACCACAGATCTAGATGGAGAAATGTTTTATTATAAGACACTAAAAATGAAATGAGAGAGAGAATGAGAGAGATCATGTTTTAGAACTGGCTTTGACTGTGAATATCTACATTGATATGGACTTTGGAATGGTTATAAGTGGAGTCACAATAAATCATAAATTTTCTAGCACTGGCATGATGACAGTTCTGTAGAAGGCAGGGAACAAAGGTAATTTCATGACATTCTGCACACATGACTAGCATACACTAGCAATAAAAATCAGAGAATGCTCTGCCCTTGGATAAATGATGCATGTGAGGCTACACATTAAGTCTTCTATGACTTAACTCAAACTCTAAACAACATGGGTTCTTTATGAGCCCCTCACCTCTCATCACAATGGAAATTTGATAAATTCACTGAAATGGATAGTAATGGTTCTCATACACTTGGCTGGTGACACAGGATAGTTCCCTAGGTGTTCAGGAAGAAACTGTCTCTGGAACATTTATGCCAGGGACATGAATGAAGCCATTGCACCTTGGGCTAATAGATATGATCCTCACAATATGTTTCCTCAGCTGTGTTGATGAAATGTTGTTGTCAAACTAATTTGCAGATCCTGAGGCTATAAATTTCCAGATGTATCTAGGTAGCATGAGCAAAAGAATACTGGGATACATACATGTGCTTACCAGCCATCAACAGTAATAAAACAGGCACATGGACATAAATACTTGCTAAATCTTAGTTCCTGGCAGACATGAGGAAACTGGGTGCTTTATTCATTTCCTTCTTGTTCCTGCAGACTTCCCTCACCTTGTGTAGTTTGACAGAACCCAGCTGCTTTTGGAGAATAAAGCACAGTGAAGATGATGATGGGAACTTTCAAAGAGACTGTTTCTTTCATCTTTCTACATTCTTGGAACATATAAGAGAACGTTTTTATAAAAAGTCATTAGCTTCTTTATTTACTACATATATGTCATAAATGAGATATCTGTGGGCAAAAGTCTGTGTTTTTCTATTCTTTACCTCCCTCTGTAACCTTAGGAGCGACTGAAAATTTCTTTAGTTATTGATAATTATTTAAACATCTGATATAGTGTGGTTTTCAATTCATGAATCTGTTAGATGAGACAGGTTTCTCTTTCTTGTCTAATGGATCTCCTTATGTTGAAAGTTGTCACTATACAGAGACTCATGACCTAACATGAAAACATAAATGTGTATCACTGGTCTGAGTTACTGTAATAAGGCTGCATTACGGTTCCTGTCTGTGGAGGGTTCCTCTATCAGTATGTATTCCCAAAAGCCTTCATACAAATTTTACATATATCTTTGATTTCTAAAAGTAGGGCACATTTTTTACATATAGGAAAAGGTGTATTAATAGCATATATGGCTATATGTTCAAAATTACAGGCATGCTTAGGAATATATGTAGTGGAGATCAGATACTATCACCTTGACCTAAAGGTATGGTCTCTTGGTCATCATAGATCTAGAAATCACCTGTGACCTTGGATTAGCCATATTAGGGGAAATGTCATATGGCAGTTTAAGTTCAGTGTGCACATATCTAGTCCCTTCTCTATAGTGCTCTTAGATGGTGGATCTGACCCACTAATTGAAGCCACCTGGTCCAGTCCAACCTTTCCAGGCACTTCACAGCTACTTAGTCTCTCTTGTATTAGTGGTTGCTTCTATGTGAAACCCTTAATAAATAATAGGTTTTTAATCAGTGTCCATTATTATTATTTACAATAATTTCTGGTGCCCACCTACACACTGCTTTAAAGATAGTCTGTATATCAGCTCCCAATGTCATTCTAGAGCTGATAAAATGTATAAAAAAATAAAAAATCATCTGTGACATTCTATGTCAACACAGTGCATGTGATCTTATTTGGGACAAGATTAATAACAAATAGGTGATTGACATTTCTTTTAATTAATAAATAAATGTAATATTAAGGAAATTATAGGAGAATTATGATTTGTCTGTTTAAATATTCAGATCCAGATGTAAAATGTTAACAGTGATCACTGCAGAGCAGTGAGAGTAGGGACAAAGTATTGAAATTTCTCTGCCCTGCTGCTATGTAATGTGCATGGAACTTCTTTATTCCAGGCATCTCAATTCTCCTTAATTGTATATATTTTAAGAAATATTTTTATGCACAAAACATGCAATTATGTCAAAATATTTATATTAACAATTTTTATACATGTAACAAATGTTCAGATCTCTTTCACCATATTACTTATTATTTGGTCTACATTTCTTTTGGATACTTTCATGCACTTTTAGATACAAAATGCATATGAAACATAATAAAGTTTAACTACCCAAAGATGTATTTCACTAGATAAGATATTTTTAATATGTTGTCTTTCTGAAAGACATTAAAAATTAGGGATCATTCAAATATCACTTTGCCTTACTCAGTGAGCATATATTAAATTATGTATCTTACTTAGATGGATTCTTTCTTGAGGGACAAGGTATTTACTAACCCTGTTGGAGATCTGGTGAACATGAATCAGAAAAATAAACCCTGTGCAGACTATGAAATTTACAACATTTGGAATTTCCCACAAGGCTTTGGATTAAAGGTGAAAATAGGAGACTATTCCTTTTATTTCTCACAAACCCAACAATTGCACATTTCTGAAGATTTAGAGTGGAACATGCAAGCAAAACTGGTGTGTAAACCATAGTGTTCATTTTTTCTGCACACTGGTGTTATTTTGAGTGGCATTAGAGTAATTGCTTAGTGGGTAAGAGAAACCACTACTCAGGGGAAGGACTTAGGTTTAGTTCACACGGCACCTGTGTCTGATGACTCACAACTTTATATCTGTCAAGGTCATGAGCATCAATGTCTCTGGCTTCCAATACAACCCACATAGTAGAAACAAATATAAAAATAAATAAAATATTTAGTATAATAAAATTAAAAACTATAAGCCATGACATTTTTGACTCTACGCAGACATCTCTGTAGCCTAATCAAGGACATCATGCATTTGTTTCCAAAAACCTAAATTTTCACTTTAAATTAGAATATTGAAGTCTGTGAGTGTCTTCCACAGCATGATGTGGTCATGCTTGTGACTAAAATCTTCATTATCCACCTGCTTCTTTCTCGCTCAACTCATGATTATGGCTTTAACTCTTAGACACTTTATGAGCAATGCACACTTCCTACGTGATCCTTGGATCACTTCAATTGCACAAGAGACAATTTTTAATCTCTACAAGCAAAACTTTATACATAATACATTATATTGCGTGTTAACTAAATAGTGTGTAAACTTCAATTATATTTCAGGTTTATAGAAAATTCTCAGATATCTGAATTTGAATAGTAATGAATACTAATAAAAGGATATGTGTAACCAGTGTCTGTTATCATCTCATATTTCATCTTCCTCAGGTTCCCAATTCTACATGCAGTGTGATGTGCACTCCTGGATTCGAGAAACTGCACCAGGAACACAAAGCAGTCTGCTGCTTTGACTGTGTCTGGTGCTCAGAGAATGAGGTTTCACATGAGACAGGTATGTGTTTGTGTGCATAAGAAATTGTTCAAAATGAATATTGTACTTTTTCAAAATAAGAAAGAGCTTGATTAAAAAAAAACCCTGAAGGTGAAAAACCTTTTTAACTTTATCATTTAACAGATTCCAGGTCTCTTGTAAACACTTGAAGTACAGTGTCTTACATAAAGTATGCATCTTACTCACACTAGGATGGTTACAGATTTTAAAATTTCAAAGAAAATTTAGTGAGAAACAAAAACATTGTTAATTTATTCTACATTAAAATTTTTCACGTGTTTTTACTATGCATATATCTTTTCTTCTTTAACCCTATGTATAGATTGAATTTACAAAATAGTTGTTCAGACCCTTGTCTTCCTGGTATATGTCATGTTTCTTAACAAAGACGAGATATGCAGTCCATTGTGATTGTGTAATGAAGCATGATCATAATAATCCATAATAGCTTATAGGATTGGCACACTGTGAAAAGATTAGGGCAAGAGTATAGACTCCAAGAATGCACAACAAAGGAGTAGTAATCTTCTTCATGATTTACATATTACCGAATAATGATAAGTGGATTCATAATATGCATACATTTCATGTCATGTAGGCTGGATGGTGTAGTTTTGAACAAAAAAAGATGACCACAGAGGGAATGAAGGAAAGGAAAACACCTGAATTGCAAATGCGTGCAGAGATGCCTGTGTATCCCCTTGAGCCAAGAATAACTCACACACGTACGATCATGCACACACAGTAGGCACAGTTTATAATAGGAATATACATAATTTAAATGTATTTTAGTTGAAACTTAGTTGTGTCCCCTTCATTTCTCTCCTTAGCACCAGAATTATCCTCTTTTTAAAGATGGTGACATGCCCACTCTGTTCTCAAGTTATAGTAAAAGCTTTATAAAGTAGATTAAATCCAAATATATTATATATGTTTACAAATTTTAGACTTAATGTTGAAAAAGCATACTTTTATTTTCTGACATGTTCAAAATTGAGTATTTGGTGTTTTTTATTGTTTGTTTGTTTTTTGTTTTTTTTGTTTTTTTTTTTTTTGCTTCCAATGCACAAGTAAATAGTGACAAGAACAAATTTCAATGTGAATTTATAGAAGTTCTTATACCAGACAACATATGAATAAAGCTTACTGGAAAAACTGTTATTTTTCAAACACTTTTATTAATTGGTGAAGTGATATAATTAACTGAAGAGATAGTTTGTGTATAATAAATAAGTACAGCTCTTTTAAACAAAAATATTTCTTTATGAAGACAGCATGTTCCTGAGAGAATTGTATATCATTTGCCCCACAGAAAAATAGAGAAGAAAGGCAAAAACAAACATCTCAGTGAGTTTTGTCAGCTGGGGTTGTGATCTAGACACACTGTCTTATTCAGTGTTCTTTTGCTATAAAGACACACCACGAACATGACAATATTAAAAAAGGAAGACTATTCAAATGGGGCTTGTTAGAGGTTTCAAGTATAATTCATCATTATAATAGCAAGAAGCCCAGCAGTACACAGGCAAGTATGGTTCTGGGAAATATCCTACATATTCTATATCCAGGTGAGACACAGGAAGTACTTAAGTTTTGAGAACCCAAAGCTCATCCTCAGTAATGTATTTCTTCCACATGGCCACACCTACTCCAACAAGAACAAATGTTCTTATTCTTTCAAATACTGTCATTTTATAGAGACCAAGCATGCAAATATAAGAGACTATGGCGAGAGGCATTTTCACTTACACACCACATGCCCCTCCTTAGCCCCTCTTCCCACGTATACATATCAGCATGTCATAACGTCAAATGCATTTACTCCAACCTCAAAAGCTCTCATAATCTCTTAAAGTCTTAAAAATGTTTACTCAGAGTTTAAAAATGTGTTATGAGACTCATGACACTCTTTTACCTGTTACCCCATAAAACATTCAGTGGTGCAGAATATGTGCTGTAATTTTTAAAGGGTGGAAAGAGCAAAATGAGGAAATACTGACCCAAAGAGAAAACTACAATTCTCCATCTCCATGTCTGATGCAAAAGTATTCTTTATATACCCAACCCTTTTCTGTTGTGCTAAATGCAAAAATTTCTCTCTTTCGGCCTGGTTCAACTTCTGGTTTGAAGGGCTTCTTGGCAGGTATTCTATGACTTGGCATCTCCAACATCTTATGATCTGAAATGAAACCTACCCTTTACTTTTACAACTTCATTCAATGCTGTCTCTTCATGCAGACCCATCACTGACAAATACTTGGCCTAGTGGCTTTCTTAAGCCATTGGAGAGTTTTTAAAACACCTGTTTTCTACCCTTTGCTCTAAATCAAGGAATATGTGGCCAAACTCTCAAAAGCCTTATGCTGGAATGTAGATCCCTTGTTAACATACATTTTCACCAGCTTCTATTTTCCATAATATACTTTACTGTTTAAACTTTTTCTTTTTTTCCCTTTGAGAAATTAAAAGATAGCTCAGTAGATTTCTGATCTCAGGTTGCAACTCCTTTATTCTATTTAACATCAAGCTTTCTTTACAATTTTTTGAGCTGTGACTTTAGGTTTATTGTGTTTCCTGGTGCTGCTTTCTCCTCAAACTCTATATTTTGTGTTTTTCTTGTTTGCCTATCTTTATTTTATTATGTATGTGCATAATGCAAACATGTATGTATATTTAATGTGTGTGTGTAAAATTAGGTACTAATAACCACGTGAGAGAGTCAAACTTAGGCAATCTTAACATTTCTTCTACTAATTTACGTAATACAAAGACCTTCAATTTAGCCTCAGGCAGAACTTTTAAATAAGGGCAAAAACGAACCATATAGTATGTCAAAGTACTTAATAATCTCTAAGCCAGTTACTAATTTTTTCCCTGTGACTAATTGAGCTAGGTCTTCAGAGTTCAAATATTCCTCAAGACTTTTTTGTTATGTATGGATTCACTTAAATCATTTGTCTGTTTTCCTAATTCACAGTACCAAAGGCCATATTCTGCCAACATACTGCATGAATAAGCCTGTCAAGAAGTATCCAATTCCCTAGTATTTTTGTCTTAGTGTGCGTTACACTGTTGTGAAGAGACATGATGTCCACTGCAATTCTTATAAAGTAAAGCATTAAATTGAGGCTTGCTTTCACTTTTAAGAATCTAGCTCATTGTCATAAATGTCAGGTAACATGGCAGCACAGAATCAGGCTTAGATCCAGAAAAGTATGATATAAGAGTGTCCTACATAGATATTCTGAGGCAACAGGAAGAGAGAGACACTGAGGTTGCCTGGAACTTTAGGAACAAACAAATCCTACACATAGTGACAGTCTTCCTCCAAATGATCAGACCACTTGTTATAAAACCCATCTTATAATCACTTCACAATCACTCCCTAGTAAGAACTCTTTCAAATCGATGAACATTTGGACATACATTCTCAAGCTAACGACAACAAATGCACAGTCCACAGATCTTTAAATAATAAAAAATAAATGCAGAATTAACAATTTAACCCATTTCATTACCATTTAAGCTGTACCAAGAACCAATCATTTTTTTCTTTAAAAGACTTCCAAAATATGAAAGTTAATAAACAAAATAAATACCTTCTCAATTCCATTTATGATGAAGGTGGTGTGCCCAATCACCAAGGATAAATTGCTACATACAGCCTGTTTGCACTGCTTCTTATAACAACAAGGAAGAAAATTGTTGCTTAACAACAAAACGGTTATGGGTATATTCTCTGATGAATAAAGACCCTAAGTGTTAACTTATATAATAAAATTTTATGAGGGTAAAATTTTAATATCTTTAAGCAGATATGGATCACTGTATGAGCTGCCCAGTTGTCTAATATTCCAATGCAGAGCACACACACTGTGTTCAAAGACACGTCTCCTTTCTGGCTTATGAAGACCCATTGGGGATGGCACTGGCTTTCATGTCCCTGTGCTTCTCTGCTCTCACAGCTCTTGTTCTTGGTGCTTTTGTAAAGTACAAGGATACTCCCATTGTAAAGGCCAATAACCGCATTCTCAGCTACATCCTACTCATCGCCATCATGTTCTGTTTCCTATGCTCATTGTTCTTCATTGGGCATCCCAACATAGTCACCTGCATCCTTCAGCAGACTACATTTGGAGTCTTTTTTACAGTGGCTGTGTCTACTGTCTTGGCCAAGACAATCACTGTTTTCCTGTCCTTCAATATGAGACAGATGCTGGTATCTGGAGCACCTAACTTTGTCATTCCCATCTGCATTCTGGTCCAACTTGTTCTTTGTGGAATCTGGCTGGCAATGTCACCTCCCTTTATTGACACAGACACCCACTCTGAACATGGGAAGATCATCATTGTGTGCAACAAAGGCTCTGTCATTGCATTTCATTTTGTCCTGGGACACTTGGGCTCCTTGGCTCTGGGGAGCTTCACTGTGGCTTTTATGGCCAGAAATCTTCCTGACAGATTCAATGAAGCTAAATTCATGACCTTCAGCATGATAATGTTCTGCAGTGTCTGGATCACCTTTCTCCCTGTCTTCCACAGCACAAAAGGGAAGACCATGGTGGCTGTGGAAGTCTTCTCCATCTTGGCTTCCAGTGCAGGGCTGTTAGGGTGCATCTTTGTTCCAAAGTGTTATGTTATTTTGATAAGAGCAGATTCAAAGTATCTTCAAAAAGATGGAAACACATAATTTTATTAAATCCTTCAGTTTCATTTTTTATTATACTTAAAATATGTCTGTTCTCTTCCTTAATGATGAATGTGTCTTTTATTCCCAGATTTAATAATTTGTCTACAATTCTTTTAGTAGGCTTGAGATCTTTTAATCATTGTCCCATCCAGTTTCTCGTTTGATAATGTCATTCTTGTTTACCTTACACCTGATACGTATGTTGTTGAGACTTTATTGTATATTTTCTGCTATTTTTAAAGACATTATTGCCAGAATCTCTCTCTCTCTCTCTCTTTCTCCTTTTGTCTTTTTATATCTTTCCTTCATTCCTCAATGTTTCTTTGGCCTTAGATGTTAGAGAGTTTTATATATAGGTTTAAGATAAATTCTACAGGTACATATTAGACTAGAGGCATTAGTAACACACACACACACACACACACACACACACACACACACACACACACACACACACACACACACATATATACTGTAAAAATGTCCAAAGAATTAATAAAACATTATTTCTAAAAAGTGTTCAACCATCAGGAAAATGCACATTCAGACTCTGTTATGACACTGTGTCACACAATGAGATAGGTCAGAAACACAAATTAATAATACATATCTGAGTGATGATTTGGGAACAATTTCTAAGACACAGAGAAACTGCCTAAAATATTTCCCTGGGTACATTCCCAGTCCATTTTATCTTCCTATTCAAACATTTAAACATGTACCTTCATTGGTGCTGTATTTACCATAGATATTTTGAGATTTCTCTTTTGATAAATCTCCATTTCATTGTACACCAACTTTAATTGGAATGATTAGTTTGTTGATATCTATTTTTTAATTCTTTGTTTATTTTGGAAATCAGCCATTTATATTTTTGCAAATCAGATTTTTATAAATTTTGTTTGATGTAGGGTTGTTAAACTACATTTTTTATTCAATAGGGTACTGTTTCATCATTTTGCATGTCCTTTACCTTACAGAAGCTTTTGAGATTCACGTGGTCCTATTTATTGTCAGTGTTAGTGTCTGCACTATTAATATTCTGCTTATGAAGAGGGCACAAGTGTCAATCCATTCAAGGCTCTTTTTAATCTTCTATCAGTTTTGTAGTAATGGTTTTATGTTAAAGTCATTGACCCGTGTAGACTTTACTATGGTATAGAGTGAAAGATATATATTTATTGCCATTATTCTACATGCCAGCACCACTTGTTGAAGAAACTTTTTTTTCCATTGTAGAATTTGGCTCATCAAAAATAAGGTACCAATAGGTTTGTGTATTAGTTTTTGGGACTTCAATTTAAATTAGTTCATTAATTTATCTGTTTTGATGAAAATATCCTGTAGCATTTTTGACCATGACTCTCTAGTAAAGCATTAATTAGACATGATGACATCTCAAGATGTTCTTTCAATGTATAGCACAGTCCTTAGATTTGGTTCGTGATAATTTTTCTGAATATGTTTGCATCAATGTTTTGAGATATATTGGTATTTAATTCACATTTTTAAGTGTTTATGTGGTTTCAGTATGAATGTGGCTGTGGCCTCATAAAATAAATTTGACAATATTCTCTCTGTTTTTATTTTGTATAGAAATTGAAGAAATATTGCCATTAGGTTTTCTTTGAAACCCCAGTAAGATTTGGCTCCAAAACTTATTGGCCATGGGCTTTTTGATGGCAGAATTGTATTTTATGCTTCTATTTTCTTAGAAGTTATATGCTTATTTAAATTCTTTATCTAATCTAGTTTAAACTCCAGTAAGTTGTATTTTCAAGAAATTTATCCATATTTTTATGTTTCCCACTTTTGTAGAGTACTTTTCACCTATGTATTAATAATTCTTTAGATTTCATTAGTGTCTATTTTTATTCTATTTTTTTATTTCTTATTTTGTTAAATTGAAAATCTCTTTAATTTTCAGTCATATTAAATAAGTATTTTTATTTCATTGATTTCTCAAAGAACTAACTCTTGTTTCATTGGTTTTTTTTATTCTTTTTGTTTAAATTTTATTGATTTTAGTTCTCTGTTTGATAATTGAGTTTGATAATTGACTGCTGTCTATTTTTCTAGAGTATCTTCCCTTCATTCTGCTCGGGAGCTTTCATGTGTGCTGTTATCTTGCTAGTATGAAATCCCTCCAATATCCTAATATAGTTCTTTTTACTTGCACATTTTAATTTGTTTCTTTTTCTGTATGCTTATTGTCTTGAATATTGTATGGTGGGGAGAATTCACATTCTGGAATAACCTATTTGGTATTCTTATGATTTTTGTATCTTTTAAAAGATTATTTCTTTCGTTAGTCTCGAAAAGTTTTCTTTTATCATTTTGTTGAAAATATTTTCTGTGGCTTTGAGCTGTGAATCTTTCCTTCTATTTTTATTATTCTCAGGTTTTTCCTTTTCATAGTGACCAACATTTATTGACTATTTTGTTTCAAAACATTTTAGGTTTAACAATTTCTTTGACTGTTCTATCAATTTCTTCTATTATATCCATAATGCTAAAAATTATCTCTTGCATCCTGTAGTTACTGTTAAACCATCTGTATTTTTCATCTCCCAAATTTTCTAATTTTCTTTTCTCTTTATTGCTTCTGCTTCCAATTTAATGCTTTGAATAGTATTATTCATCTCCTTTACCTCTTTGTGTTATCCTGGATTTATTTAATAAATTTATTCATTTTCTCTTTAAGGGGCTCTATCTTCATATAATTGTATTTCCTTGAGCTTCCATTGTGTTGAATTATCAAAGAGTTTCTATAATACAATAGCTGGGTTCTGAGGTGCCATGTTGCTGGCTGTGCTTTTATGCTGGCCTCTTATTATCTCTGCTTGGAGGTATTGTTAGTTTAGGTGCCTATTTTTGTTTTTTTCTTTGTCATGTAAATTTTTGGATGATTCCCTCTTGCTTTCTGTTTCCTCTCTTATCTTCTAGCCAGAGTGGTCTGTGGTTCTGGTGACCAGAAAGTCTTCAAAGTCTAGTAAATATAACTCATCTTGGATTTAGATGGCCTGTACGTCTTCTGGGATTTTCTTTTCTCCTCTTCTTTGGAATTCTGGGCTTCCTGGAACTTTGTGTGGTTTCTACAATTATAGATAAAAGATGATATTTGGGGCTCAAGCTACTTGGGTTTCTGAACAGCAGCATGACCTGTAGTGTAGTAGATGTCTTCTGCTAGTGTTATGGGATACCAAGCCAGAAAAGGAGGTGTTATTGGGTGAGTTTCATGTTGTATTAGAGAGTTAATTATGGTATATTATGTTGGTTTCCTGTTATTTGCATGGTTTCTAGTGGAACAGGTTTATACCCTGATTGTATATCAGTATATGGAGTCCATAAGAGGAGTTGTTTTGTAGCCTACTAAGGTCAATAGTACTGGCATGGTCTCTGGTAGAGTGATTGTGTTCTGGGATTTCTAGTACATTTTGGTCTCCATAACAAAGGAGCATTATGTGGGCAGCATAATGAGTTCAGGTGAGGGGGTGCTGTTGGGGACTAGAACTCCTCGTACAATCATGGCCTATGGTAGAGCAGTAATCTTCTAGTGGAAATTTTGGACCAGAATTTGTTATATTATTTCTATATACTTAATATGGTAGAGATATGTTGTATACTTTCTATATTGTTAAATATAAAATTAAATAAAATTGTAGTTAATAAAATAATAAAATTTTAATTATTAGATAACTATAATTTTACAATTAAAGGATATAGTTCCATTGATTAGATGTAAAGAGTTTTATGTTTTTCTAAACTGAGAATCTATAGACAAATATGAAAGTCTGAGTTTCTGGGTCTGTGTTTTAATTTGTGAAGATAAAAATTCTCAAAATAGATGATCTATTAAGATGAATTCTGAAAATATTTTCTGGTTTAAAGATCTGTTCTTCCATGCCCTTATATTAGGAAAAATAATTAATTCAAAAATTTAGTGGGAACATAAAAATAATTTCTTCAATTGCTTTAAAAACCATTTGCTACATCCTCCATTGTTCTCTTGTGTCTTATTTTTGAATACCAATAAGGAAATCCAAGTTTTTTTTGTGATATTGCTTTTTGCTACTAAAAAATCAACAGAACCCTCATGTCTTACATAGCATGTTGTATTGGGAGGGTGCCCCTAACTTTAGCACCCCCTAGACACCCTAAGACCATGGCTAATGACCACTGTTAACTTTAAAGAAAAAGAGAGTTTAATGAATGATATACGGGTACACACATGTGCGGGCTCGAGGCACTGTGGAAGCCAAGAGCACTCTGGGTATGGGAGGGGTAGATCCAGCTCGAGAGATAGAGAAGTTGTAACAGTTCTCATGGTAGGGCTTTCCTGGGTGGTCCCACCCAGGTTGCTACATTAGGAATGCAGGCACAGGGAGTCAGGCAGCCAAGCACATCCTGTGTTTCTCAGGAGGGGGTTAGTGAGCAAGTTCCTTCTCAGCAAACAAGAGGTCAAATCTTAGATTAGGCAAGGAAAATTTCATCTTTACAATGTCTCTGAGATTTGTCTTTGCTTCTGGAGTCTGTTTTGATTCATCGATAATAACTTGTAAACTATATTTGGTACAAAACATTACCTCAATATATCTTAATTATGACTATGGAATATCTGACTGTAATATAGTGCTTGCAAAACCATAATGGACTACATCTTTAAAACTGGTAACCTATCTCAGGGTTTTTAAGGTGATGTAGTATTGTAAAGTGAGAGGTAAGAGAATGTTTATGCCAATTTCAAGACCTTATAGAGAATGAATGGGCAAAACAGGTTATGTATGCTGGTCTGTATATTCTAAAAGGTTAATGAATCAAATGGCAGTATGTCAGCAGTGTTTCCTTATTTTACAAGAATGGATAAATGAGAAAAGTATGCAAAAAGTTGTGATGAACATTTATACTTGTCAAAAATATTCTAGAATATAATAGGACCAATATACCACACTTACAATGTAATATTACTGCTCTCTGTAAGAGTTCTAGAAGGTGATTAGCATATTTCATAGAAAAGAATAAATTTCCTGCCAGTCATATTCCTCAAATTGCTTCCTCTGCTCTACTTCATTCAAATTTTTTGAACCATTTTACTCTATACTAAGTGACAATTTCCAATTTCCTATTGTGAATATAGAAAAATCCTGTAACTCTCTCCCCCTCGACCCCTTCCTGAGGTCCCTGAAACTAGCCAAGGTTGAGATGGCTGCTTGAGACACACCCAGCAGCCTGATACTTCCTGAATTCCTGAGACCCACCTGGTGAGCAGCTTGACCTTCCAAGACAAGGCTCTGGGACCACATTCCTGATCTAGCAACCTGGGTGGGGTCACCCAGGAAAGCCCTACCATGAGAATTGTTAACTGTTAACTGTTTGAAGCTTGCACAATGTGTCCTGCTCCAGGAAATGAATGTCTTCTGGTGGTTTCACAGGAAATAGCTTGCCTGCCTGCATTCCTAAACTCTGTCCTAAGCGGACCATTGGCCCTGCCCTGTTATCGTGCCGAGCCTGCCCATACCCCTCCCCTACCCAGAGTGGAGTATAAGAATTCTGCCCCCAAAATATTTGGGGCTCCAGGCTTTTCTGCAGTGCCTGGAGCCCACACATGTGTGTACCGGTATTCATATTCATATTCATTAAACTCTCTTTTTCTTTAATGTTAACAGTGGTCATTAGCCGTGGTCTTAGGGTGTCTTGGTGTGTCTTGGGGTATCTTGGTGTGCCCTAGGGGCACCCGCCTATTACACTCTGCCTACCAGTTATCACATATTTCTCCCATGCCGTGGCATATTAATGTCTTGTTTTACATGGACCTAAGTGGGTCTGTTTATTCCTGATAATGTCAAGGAAATTTAGTTACTCTCACACTTGAGGGAATACATGCAAATAAAATTAGTCTGCTTTGTTTTTGTGAATGCTATCTCATATATCATGCAGTTATGTATAAAAATGCATTATCTTCTTTGGAGAATATGGTTTCTGCTAGAAGGTAGTTGGTATTTATCTCTAATATGGTAAATGTATTCATTAAACATATAAAATGTCACATTGGCACATCTCTGAAAAGTTTTATGAAAATGATCTATTAAATAACTCTGATTTGAACACTGGTTTTAGGTACTAGCTTGTCAGGAGGCTAAATAAAGCTTCTCTTAGAAATAAAATAAATTTGAACTTAGTATGTGTACAGGCATAGATCTGAGAATATTAAAGAATTTGATCACTAATGAAGTGTCTGGACATTAGCTTGCATTTCTTTATTATCTTTGTTTACAGTAAGTTAGTAGCATTAAAACATAGGATTTTTGAAACTGAAGTTCTTTTAGTATCAAAATAGAACTTTAAATCATAAATACAGTACAAAGGGAGACTGGCATGTTGAACGAATAAATGATACTCAGGGAAAGATCTCTGAAGAAGCTGGAGATATTAGAGAGAATAAACATCACAGTCAGATCTTACCCAACTGTCTTCCAGCTTCCTCAGCCTGGTTTCCTTGGCTTGGCTTCCCTTCTTAAATACCCTTTTGGTAAATTAAGGCGTGGCCCCACCACTGCTTGCTTGGGAGCCTGGAATTCCTTATATAATCTAAAATGACCTTGACTCTTGAGATTAAGGGTGTAGGTCACCACTCCCAGGATACTCCCTGTTCTGGGATTAGAGGTTTGAATCACCATTCTCTGATTCTCCTAGACCGACTGTGGTTAAAGCTCTGGAACTTCTGGAGCTTTTACTAACCCCCTACATAGACTGTGGATAGATTCCCTCTGATATCTCTAAAACTTCTGAAGCTTTTATTGAATCCCCACACTGGCAGCTTTAACTTCCCTGTCATTACATAGTGCATAATTACAAAATATCAAAGTTTCTGGTATGACTGAGATAACTAAATAGTTAATACTTAACAAGGACAGCAAAGGCTATATATTCATCATTAAACCAGATTCAGCCTGAATAGAACTTACGTAGGGAGAAACATTCTGTGTGCTCCTTTCCAGGCTGATTAGTCATTTCCTTGCTGCTTATCTGGTGTTAGGTGTGTGGTGCTCATAGTTGTGGCCCAAATTCTTTAACCTACTACTTTTTCTTCCTCTTCCTTCCTTTCTCCCTTCATTTCCTTCTTCCTTCCTTCCTTTCTTTTTCTTCAAATTATTAATATAAATTTTAAAAGACCTCATAATAAAAAACATTTTATAAACCCAAATGTCCCATGGCATTATAAATTTAAATATTTTAAAAACTTGTTTCTAAAACAGATTTTGAAAGATTTTATTTATTGTTTAAGATAATCTTTGGGAGTTTCACATTATTCTCCCCAACTACACTCATTTCCTAGATCTCCAAATCTGCTCTTCACCCTTGCAATCTCCTGGTCAGTAAATAAATAAATAAATAAATAAATAAATAAATAAATAAATAAATAAATAAATAAATAAATAATAAAAATATAAACAAACAAACAAACAAGTAAGTAAATAAATAAGTAAATAAGTAAGTAAATAACTAAGTACAAATTAAATTAAGAAAAAAATTTTGCTCAGATTCAAAATTAGATAGACAAAAGTCTATGTAAGTGGGTTGGTCTGTGTTTTCTAGTGTGTTTAAAAATGTTGTTTAAACATGGTGCATAGATGAAATTAGGTCAGATAATTTTCTCATCTCTCATGCTGCCAGCCACTACTGTGGCTTCTTTTATGGTAGGTGGTTAAAATTTCTCTGTGAGTCCTCTGGTCACTAGATTTGGGTTAGCAGGAGTTCAGATATCATTTGGGTGTGGATCACATTAAAGTTTGTTTATACTTTTCTATTTTATTGGAAAGCTGGCTGTAGAGTTGGGTTATGGCTCTCCCTTCTCTACACTTGGCATACTTAAAGATTTTCTTTGTGACCTCTGTCAAGTTCATGCACCTGATACTTATGAGGAAAGGAATACCTGAAAAACTAATATGATTTATGTGAACATTATGTGAACATTTATGTGAACATTCAACCGGGATTTGTAAGTTAATTGGGTATGGTTAAAAATCTGTAAATCTATTGAAAAATGAGGTTAACTTAAAACTAGTAACACAGAACTGATCATTTAAAAATATATGCATATGTAATGTTAGATGAATGATGTGTCAAGGTTCCATTTTCAGACATAAGAAATATATGGCTGGTAGTGCTATCTTTGTGTTATGGTAGGAAAAGGCAGATGCCACACGACTTCACCATCGTCTTGATTAAAGGTGACCACTTACTTGGAGTGTCCCAACTGTTGTCCATTTTTTAAAAATCTTACTGCCTTTTACTTAAAATTTACAGCTGTGTAAATCAGCAACTGCAACTATGCTGCTAGCTACTAGCAGCAGCTAAGCCACAAAAGCCTCAGCTCAAGGGAATTCTGTTCCTTCAAGTATGGACTCTTTCAAAACTAGGAAAGGAAACTGATACACAGTTAATCTTAGGCAACACTGGTGTGATGAAATTAGTAATACTCCAAGTAGGACTAAATAACTTATTGCTCCTTTAAATTTGGGCGTCACTGCACTCAGTCTTGTAAGAGCTTTGGCTGTATCTACAACTGCCTTAGTACAACAATAGGTACATATGGATGACCATGCTAATCAAGTACCTAAAAATATTTCTTTGACCTTGGCTACACAGGAACATATACAAAGCTTGAGGATAGGGTTAATGTTCTAAAGGAAGCTGTCTGATTCATAGGAAATTAAATACAAAATACTAAGGTTAGACTTACCACTTTTTGACATTCAAATGTGCCAAGTTCAATGCTACCTTCCTTGACTCCTGATCTCACAGGCTTCCTTTCTTTCATTTAATTCTATATGCAACTACAGAGTTCGAAAGGTGTATTTACTTTTCAATAAATGCGCAGGCCACCATCCTGATTCACTCTCAGATCATATTCATCACCATGTTACCTGTGTAAGCTCCAAACATCCACTTCAGGACCTCAAGCTCCACCAAAGCAGGTGTCTAACACATGGATGTCCTGAAATTGGATCTGCAGACCAGATTGGCCTCAAACTCAGAGGTCTGCCTGCTCCTGCTTCTAGAGTACTGGGAATAAAGGCATGCACTACCACAACCAGTTCTGGGATTTTCTTTGATTACTGTTCACAAGTTGGAAATTTTCCTGGGTAAGATCTTTCCCTGAAGTCACTACTTTATTCCATTTCTTATCTGTTTATCTTCTTGAACACAGGACTCAGCTACATCCCACTTTCTGGTGCTCTGTTTCTCCTCTATTATATATTTTATATTTTTCCTTTCTCCTTTTCATTATAAATCATTTTTATAGTTAGAACTAGTAATCACCCAACACAGACTATACTAGGCTACTTTGAGATTTCTTCTGTCAACAAAAATAATATGAAACTCTTCAGTTAAGTATCAGGCAGACGTTTCTGACAAAGACAAAAGCAGCTACTTTCATCAACAAAATATTACAAGAATCATTGCTGAGCAACATATTAAAGTTATTCTTCCTTGAAAACTCTTGAGCTAGGTTCTCATAATTAAAATCATACTCAGCACCACTGTCTTCCATGTTCCTACTAGTCTAGCCAATTAAGCAGAACTTAAAAATGTTCAGCTGCTTTCTAATATAAAAATCAAAATCCATATTCTTTCAAAGAAAAGCATGGTCACATCTATCACAGCAATACCCTAGTCCTTAGTGCCAACTTCTGTCTTCGTTTGGGTTTCTATTGCTATGAAAAGACATGATGGCTAGGGTAACTCTTATAAAAAACATTTAATTGGGTGGCTTACAGTTATATAGGTTTAGTCTGTTATCAATGTGGTGGGACAGACAGCATGCAGCCAGACATGGTGCTATAGCAGGAGCTGCAAATTAATATATCTTGACCCACAGTCACCAGGAAGTAGTCTGAACATGGCATAATGAGACTGCCAAGCTCATCTCCACAGTGACTCATTCCCCCCCCCCAAAAAAAAACAAAACTGCTTAAAAAAGCCACACCTTCTAATAGTGCTACCACCCTCTATGGGTTCATTAGGGCCAGTTACATTCTAAATACACTAAGTCCATAATCAATGTGCATACCTTTATAATCCCTGAATGGTATGAAACTAAATGAATTAACAGGTTTGCAGAGTAGCTCTCAAAAGACTAAGGTTAATACATTGTTTTACATGGCTTTGTTTCTTAGATAAATGCCAGACACTCAAGTATATTGTGCTTTGAGAATTTAATAATCATCACATAACTAAGCTTTTTATCATTTATTTGTACTTTTAAGTGCCTTTTAGCCGTTTTTAATTCTTCTGTTGAGAATTCTCTTTTAGTTCTGAACACCATTGTTTAATTGGGTTGTTTAGGTTTGGGAGCCTTAGTTTCAGGGGTTCTCTATATATTTTGAGATAAATCCTCTGTAAGATGTAGGGTTGGTGAAGATCTATTCCCATTCTGTAGGCTGTCATTTTGTCTTATTGACTATGTCCTTTGCCTTACAGAAGATTCTCAGTGTCAGGAGGTCCCACTTATCGATTGTTGTTCTTAGTGTCTGTGCTACTGGCATTATATTTGACAAGTGGTCACCTGTGCCAATGCATTGGAGGGTATTTCCCACTTACTTCTCTATCAAGTTCAGTGTAGCTGGGTTTATGTCAAGGTCTTTGATCCACTTGGATTTGAGTTTGTGCAGGGTGATATGTTTGGATCTATTTGCATTCTTCTACATACTACCATCCAGTTATGTCAACACCATTTGTTGAAGATACTATCTTTTTTCCACTGAATATTTTAGCTTCTTTGTCAAAAATCAGGTGTTCATAGGTGTGTAGCTTAATGTTGGGGTCTTTGGTTCAATTCCACAAGTCTGTTTTTGTGCCAGTACAAGGCTATTTTTATTTCTATGGCTCTATAGTATAGCTTGAAGTCAGGGATAGTGATTCCTCAAAAAGTTCTTTTATTGAGAAGGATTGTTATGGCAATCCTGGGTTTCTTGTTAATTCATATGAAGTTGAGTATTCTTTCAAGGTGTGTAAAGATTGTGTTGGGATTTTGATGGGGGTTGAATTGAATCTGTAGATTGTTTTTGGTAAAATTGCCATTTTGACCATGTTGGTCCTACCTATCCAGGAGTATTAGAGAGCTTTCCACTTTCTGATATCCTCTTCAGTTTCTTTCATCACTGACTTAAAATTTTTGTCAAACAGGTCTGCTCCTTCTTTGGTTAGAGTTATACCAAGATATTTAATGCTACTTACAGCTACTATAAAGGGGGATGTTTCCCATATTTCTTTTTTAGCCCCTTTATCCTTAGTTTATAGGAGGGCTATTGATTTTTTAAATTAATCTTGTACCCTGTTACCTTGCTGAAGGTGTATATCAGCTGTAGGCATTCCCTGGTAGAATTTTGGGGGTCACTTATGTATATGATCATATCACCTGCAAATATAGTTTGACTTCTTCCCTTCCAATTTATATCCCATTAATCTCCTTTTGTTCTCTTACTGCTTTAGCTAAAACTTTGAGAAATATATTGGATAAGGAGAGAGAGGACAGCCTTGTCTTGTTCCTGATTTTAGTGGGATTGTTTGAGTGTTTCTCCATTTAGTTTGATGTTAGCTGTCAGCTTACTGTATATCACCTTTATTATATTTAGTTATTTTCTCTGTATTTCTGATCTTTCTAGGACTTTTATCATAAAAAAGTGTTGGATTTTGTCAAAGGCTTTTTCAGCATCTAATGAGATGATCATGTAGGTTTTTTCTTTCAGGTTGTTTATATGATATATGACATTCATAGTTTTTTATATGTTGAACCATCCCTGCATCTCTGGGATGAAACCTACTTGATTATGGTAAATACTTTTTTGATATGTTGTTGGATTGGATTTGCCAGAATTTTATTGAGCATTTTTGCATCAATATTCATCAGGGAGATTGGTCTGTAATTCTCTTTTTTTGTTGCATCTTTGAGTGGTTTGGGAATCAGGGTGATTGTGGCCTCATAAAGAGTTTGGCAATATTCCATCAGTTTCTACTTTATGAAACAGTTTGAGGAGTATTGGTATTAGTTCTTCTTTGAATGTCTAGTAGAATTCTGCACTGAATTAGTCTGGTCCCAGGATTTTCTTTCTTTCTTTCTTTCTTTCTTTCTTTCTTTCTTTCTTTCTTTCTTTCTTTCTTTCTTTCTTTCTTTCTTTCTTTCTTTCTTCCTTCCTTCCTTCCTTCCTTCCTTCCTTCCTTCCTTCCTTCCTTCCTTCCTTTCCTTCCTTCCTTCCTTCCTTCCTTCCTTCCTTCCTTCCTTCCTTCCTTCCTTTCCTTCCTTCCTTCCTTCCTTCCTTCCTCCTTCCTTCCTTCCTTCCTTCCTTCCTTCCTTCCTTCCTTCCTTCCTTTCTTTCTTTCTCTCTCTCTCTCTCTCTCTCTCTCTTTCTTCCTTTCTTTCTCTCTTTTTCTTTCTTTCTTTTTTTTTTTAACTTGGAAGACTTTTAATAACAGCTTCAATTTCCTTTGGGGTTAAAGGTCTGTTTAGATCTTTAATCTGATCTTGATTTAATTTTGGTAAGAGGTACCTGTCCAGAAAGCTGTCCATTTCTTCTAGGTTTTTCATTTTAGTGGAGTATAGATTTTCAAAGTATAACCTGATAATTCTCTGGATTTCCTGGTTGTCTGTTGTTATGTCCCCCTTTTCATTTCTGATTCTATTAATGTTCTCTCTCTGCTTCTTAGTTACTTTGGATAAGGGTTTATCTATTTTGTTGACTTTCTCAAAGAACAAACTCTTTGATTCACTGATTCTTTTATTGTTTCCTTTGTTTCTATTGTATTGATTTCAGTCCTAAGAAATTTGATTAGTTCCTGCCATATACTTCTTCTAGGTGAGTTTGCTTCTAATTGTTCTAAAGACTTCAGCTGTGCTGTTAGATCTCTTATGTGACATTTCTCTAGGTTTTTCATGTTGGAATCTAGTGCTATGAGTTTTCCTCTTAGCACTGCTTTCATTGTGTCCCATAAGTTTGGATATGTTGTAGATTCATTTTCATTAAATTCTAGGAAGTCTTTGATTTCTTTCTTAATTTCTTCCTTGACCCACAGGTGGGTCACTTATTGTGTCTGGGTTGACAGCCATGCTCTTTTAGTGTCTGTATAACATCTGACCAGGACCTTCTTGTCTTCATTGTTTCTATTGAATAGTCTGGTGTTATTCTGATTGGTCTGCCTTTGTAGATATTTTGGCCTTTTCCTTTTGCAGCTCTTAGTATTTTTACTTTTTTCTGTAGGTTCTATGGCTTGATTATTATGTGGCGAGAAGATTTCTTTTGCAGGTCTAGTCAATTTGGTGTTCTGTAAGCTTCTTGTATCTTTATAGACATTTCCTTCTTTAGGTTGGAAAGTTTTCTTCTATGGTTTTGTTAAATATATTTTATATGCCTTTAGTATTCTTCTCCCTCTTCTATTCCAATTATTTTTAGGCTTTGTCTTTTCATGGTATGCTAGATTTTGACATTTTGTGTTATGTCTTTTTTGGTTTTAGTCTTTTCTTTAACTAATCTATTTCCACTATTGAATCTTCCACTCCTGAGATTCTCTTCCATCTCTTGCATTCTGTTGGTTATGCTTGCATTGGTGGTTATGGTTTGTTTCTTCCGGTTTTCTATTTCCAGCTTTGCCTTGGTTTGTGCCTCCTTTATTGATTCTATTTAAATTTTTAGTACCTGGGATATTTTCCTTCAGGGATTTGTTCATCTCTTCCAATCTTTTGTTTGTGTTTTCTTCTATTTATCTATGGGAACTGTTTATGTCTTCTTTTAAAGCTTCTATTATCTTCATAAAGTTGTTTTTAATGTCATTTCCTTCTGTTTCCTCTTAATTGTTATGCTGGGATCTTGATGTTGTAGAGCCATCAGCTTCTTCTGTGGGTGTCCTGTTGTTCTTTATACACTTATATAGTATATACAAGTGTATTCTTGCACTGGTGTCTGCCAATTGCTTCCTCAGTTCACTCTTTGTTGGCTCTTAGTCAGTTGTGAGCCTAGTAGTTGTTAGTCAGCTCTTAGCTCAGCTATTAGTGGGGAGAAATCCCAGACTAGAGTTGAGACACCCAGAATGTCTTCAACTGCCCAGACTCTCATCCCTTTTTGTGTCTCTCTATCTCATGTGAGAAGTGGGAAGATTTTGTAATACCTTGCCATGTAGGAGGTTCCTCATGTATAAGTTTAGCTTAGTGTGCCTTAATGAGCAGGAAAGAGCCCTCATTTTTTCATTCTCCTTTTACTTGTCCACAAACTCCTGAGCATAGCTCTGACCTACTCAGACTCTACATAAAGCCATTGAAGCTGCAATTTGATCATGGACATGTGGACCTTGATTCTATATATCACTCTCTTCATAATTGTAGCACATAGTGCATCTATGAACTCAGCCCACATATGACTCCCAGAGCACTTGAACCTTAAAGAGGACTGAATCCTTGGGCTCTACCTATCCCTATCCTTTTATGAATTGAAGGCATTCCACTTCAAAGAAGGTTCTGAATTCTGAACCATTCTCAGGAACATTCTGATATTTCCCTGCACCTCTGGCTATGTGTTCCCAGACTTGTAGTTAAGCCTCTTTGTACTCAAGCTTCCTTACTTGATGGTATAGGCCTCTTCTCCAGGCACATAGAAATTCAAGGCAGGAAGAGGATCTCAAGACTCCAACATCAGTTCAAGGACAATGTAGACAACAGAGAATCTCTCAAAATACACATGTAATCTCTTTGGGAAAAATTTTAATCTATTTAGTTTTAGTCTATTTTAGTTTTTGTTTGCAGTTTTCTTTTGGTTTTTGAGACAAGGTCTCAATGTGAACTTGAGTATCACTATGTCTGCTTTAGCAACGTTTTCACATCAGATGGCTCTCATTGGGCAGAATCCTAGCCCAGTATTCATCTGGCCTCTGCATTAAGGTGACACAGGAAAGAGGTAGATTAAAGTGTAAGTATATATTCAACAAATAAAGAGCAATATGGCAACTTGAGAAGCTAGTAGTTCTACAAAAGCAAGGCCTGAACACAGATGAAAACAAACTTAAAAATAACTTTATGAAAATGATAGAAGCCCCTAAAGTGGAAACAAAAAAATTCCCTCAGAGAAATGGAGGAAAAGACAAACTAAAAATTGAAAGAAATCAATAAGGTCCTTAAATAAAGCCAAGAAAATTATAATCAAAAAGGTTTTTAAAAATTTCAAGACTTGAAAACTGAAACTGTAATTTAAAAACACACAAAGGAGGAGAATGTTGGAAGTGAAAACTCTGAGTGAACATCCTCAGATGCAGCATTACCAACAGAATATAAGTGATAAGAGAGAATCTCAGATGTTGAAGATAGAGAAAATAGACTTATCAGTCAAAAATGTTAAATTCAACAAATTCATAATACAAAACATCCAGGAAATCTGGAACACCATTAAAAGACCAAACATAAAAATAGTAGTAATAGAAGAAGGAGAAACATTCCATCTCAAGAGCACAGAAAACACATTCAACAAAATCATAGAAGAAAACTTACCTTCCCAACCTAAAGAAGGACATACCTATGAAAGTACAATACTAAGTAGACTGGACCCTCCCCAAAAGGGGCTCCCCTTACCACATAATAATGAAAACACTAAATGCAAGAATAAAGAAAGAATATTAAGGGCTGAAAAGAAAAGAGCCAAAGTAACATTTAAAGGCAGACCTATTAGAATCACACCTGACTTCTCAATGAAAACTGAAAGTCAGAAAGTTTTGGACATTCTGAAGACACTAAGAGACTACAGATGCCAGCCCAGACTTCTATACCCAGAAAATCTTTTAGTCATTGTAGATGAAGAAAACATGATATTCCATGACAAAAAGAGATTTAAACAGTACATATCAAAAATCCAGCCTTACAGAAAGAACTAGAAAAAAACTCCAACCCAAGGAAGTTAGCTGCTCCAACAAAAACACAGGCAATCAATAACCTCACATGTGCAAATCCCAAAGAAAGGAACCACACATATACTGCATTACCAACAACAAAACCAATAATAACAGAAGTTATTAATAACTTTATATTAATAGTCATTAATAGCTCTTAATATGAATGGGCTCAATTCATCTATAAAAAGACAGGCTAACAGAATGTGTATAAAACTAGGTATCATCCTTCTGCTGCATACAAGAACACACCTTATCCAATCAAATGGTCCTAAAAAACAAGCTGGTATAGCTATCCTAATATTTAACAAAATAGACTTCAAATTAAAATCAATCAAAAAAGATGAAGAAGGAAATTTCTTATTCATCTCAGAGATGCAGGGATAGTTCACCATATAAGATTCTGTCAATGTAATTCACCATATAAACAAACTAAGAGAAAAAAATACACATGATCATCTCATTAGATGCTGAAGAAACCTTTGATGAAATTCAGTACCATTTCATGATAAAAGTCATGTGAGATATCAGCGATACAAGAAACATACCTAAACATAATAAAGGCAACATACAGTAAGCCAACACCCAACTAAATGAAGAGAAACTCAGTTTGTGGCACTAAAAACCAGGAACAAGACAAGGCTGTCCATGCTCTCTATATCCATCATTATCGTACCCAAGGTTCTAGCTAAAGCAATAACAAAACAAAAGGAGATGAAGGGGACACAAATTGGACAGAAAAAGTCAAACTTTTGCTATTTGCAGATGGTATAATATTATACAAAATTTATCCCCTAAAGTCTACCAGAGGTCTCCTACAGTTGATAACCACAATCATAGAAATTGCCAGATACAAGACTAAGTAAATATATATGTATATGTGTGTGTGTGTGTGTGTGTATATATATATATGTATATGTGTGTGTGTATATATATATGTATATGTGTGTGTGTATATATATATATATGTATATGTGTGTGTGTATATATATATGTATATGTGTGTGTGTGTATATATATATATGTATATGTGTGTGTGTGTGTATATATATGTATATGTGTGTGTGTATATATATGTATATGTGTGTGTGTGTATATATATATATGTATATGTGTGTGTATATATGTATATGTGTGTGTGTATATATATATGTATATGTGTGTGTGTATATATATATATGTATATGTGTGTGTGTATATATATATATGTATATGTGTGTGTGTGTATATATATATGTATATGTGTGTGTATATATATATGTATATGTGTGTGTATATATATATGTATATGTGTGTGTGTATATATATATATGTATATGTGTGTGTGTGTGTATATATATATGTATATGTGTGTGTGTATATATATATATGTATATGTGTGTGTGTATATATATATGTATATGTGTGTGTGTATATATGTATATGTATATATGTGTGTGTGTATATATATATGTATATGTATATATGTGTGTGTATATATGTATATATATATATATATATATCTCAGTATCACTCCTGTATACAAATGAAAAAATGGATTGAGAAAGAAACCAAAGAAACAAAGAAATCAGGGAAACAAACATGACCCATTACAATAGCCAGAAACAACATATCCTGGGGTAACACTGACCAAACAAGTGAAGAACCTCTATGATACGAACTTTACGTCTTTGAAGAAACTGAGGAAGATATCAGAAAATGGAAAGATCCCCAATACTCTTATATAGGTAGGGTCAACACAGTAAAAAAAAAAAAAAAAGATATTGAGACCTGTCTTCCCAGTAATTGAATGTGGAGGTAGGAAAGTTGTGATTTTACTGTCAGCCTGAACTTCATGAGCCTCTTTTAAAAACCAACAAACCCAAACAATGATTAACAAAAAAGACCAGGGCTCCGAAGATGGCATGTCATGGCATAGTATGTAGGTGAAGGTGCTTACAACCAAAACTGATAGATATGGTTTGGTCCTTAGGACCCATACAGTAGGAGAGGAGTGGGTCTCATTGTCTGTCATAACATTTTTACTGTGCTTGCATGAAGATAAGAATAATAAATTAAATATAAAATTAAAAAAATAAGACACTGTTCCACAGTTTACTACCTCTTGTATAAAACACTGTTCAGGTTCCAGCACTCACATGGCACCTCACATACAAAACTCCCAAGTTCCAGGGAATCTGACCTCCTCATCTTACTAATGATCAGTGACCTTGTTTTCAAACAAAAATGGAGAGACAACTGTGTTTATGTGGAAAGGTACCTAAAGGAGAGGCTGGTGGCAGAAGGAACTCATTTGAAAGGCCCGAATCTTGAGCTTTCATACCTGGATCCCACCTCCACCCACTGCCTCTGAAGCCTGGCCATGTGGTCTGCCATAAGGCCCAGGCCATACTGGCTGCATCTCAGGTGGAGCAATGACCAAGACTCTGAGCTAGAATCCTTGCACCTTCCTGAACAGATTACTTGTGTATGTTTGTGTAAATATGTACTTGTAGAGAATTTTAGCACATTTTATTTCTTTTGTTTGTGTCTGCAGACAGGTGCACACATGCCACGATGCATAGGTGACAGTCAGAGGACAACTTCTATCTTGTGAGGACCAAAGTTGGGTCTCCAGCATTGGCAACAGGTCACATTATGGGCTAGTCAATTTTGCTGACTCTAACTGTTCATAGGTCTACATGTTTATGATATGTACAGTATGACTGGTATGTATGGCATGCGTGATGCCATGTATCAACACGGCTACCATTTTTGTATGTGTGTTTGGAGAAGACTTCATGGGTTTTGGTTTGTGGAAGTTGAGTGTTCGAGAGGTGTTGTAAATGCATCCGGTTGCCTGGATCTCCTGTATACCAAGGCTGGCCTGGCACTGGCAGAAACTTGGCCGAACTTATAAAGTCCAGTCCATCCACCTTGGTTTCACCCACTGCTGTATTTATAGTTCCAATTCCTGTCTCTGTCCTGTATACTGCTGGACCCTCCTTTGATGTGGCCCTGCTTAAGCTGCCCTTGCCTGCACTGGCTCCATTCACTTTGATGAATGCTGCACTTGACCCTGTCCCAAACCTTCTCCATCTTTCCCCAAACTTTAACCCACATAGAAGTCTCTAGTACCACCCACACTTTGTTCCTGCCCCACTCTGATCCCATGCTGCTCAGCCTGTCTCTGCACCCCAGCCTTACTGGGCCACACCAACATCCCTGAGTCTGTAAATACTTGTCAGCAGAGGGAGTTGTAACAAGAGTAAAAACCTTAGGCATTTTGGTAACTTTCCATGTGACTTGCTTATGTCTTCTGGACATGCTTGGCCAAATCACAAATATGTCACTTCCATTTGATAATTTGTTCCTATTGTTTATGTTCTAATTTATGACTTAGTGGATCAGATAACACCCAGGTCACGATAGACAGGTTACATAGATAGTTCGGTGTCAAATGTTCTATTTCTATCAGTGCTGAACAGCAGACCAACAGCTGTCTCTAAAATAGAGAATAGTTGCATGCAGATGGTGGTGAGCCTTGCTTCAAGACCACAAAGGTCTCTTCTTTGATTCAACTATAGAGTACCAGCAAAGACTTCTAAGAGCATTGCTATCTACCACTGGCACTTCCAGTACTATTAGTAGTAGAGAAGCCTGTACAGCAGCTAGGTCTAGTTGAAAACCTTCCTGTTCCTGGACCCATACAGAGCTAGCAACTTTCTAAATCACTTGTTATGGGCCACAATAACACAACTAAAAGAGCAATGTGCTCTCTCCAGAACCGAAACAGGCCCAATAATCCAAACAATGCTTCTTTCTTGGTGGTAGGAGGGGTCTGGTACTATAATTTCTCCTTCATATTAAAAAAAAAATCTCTGTCACACAGCACTAGAGTCCTAAGAATTTCAATGAGCTAAAAGGAGCTTAATTTTGGCCAATGTCCCATCCTCTGATGTGCGCTACCTCCTGCTCATTTAGTGTATCCAACATAATATCATCAATACAGTGCAACAATGTCACATTTCAATGCAGCAAAGATAAATCAGATTATAGAGATCCCATTGCCTATTGGGTAATTTCTGACCTTTATCCTGTAAGTAAATCTATTCCAATGGTTTAAGCTCTTGTGATATAATACCAATGGGAGACAATTTAGTGGGAAAAATAAGATTAAAGGCAATGAAAAATCCATGATTGGTAAAAATTCAAATACCTGTATTCATTTTTGTCTCTCATGATAATATGCAATGACAGTCTAATGACATCTTTCCTTCTATTTTAGTAGAATGGTTAGTGCAAAATCAGATAGTGAACATTTTGATCTTGCTGACACTGCACTAGAAATGACAATCTCAGTTCATGAGCTAGGAAGAAATTGGTAAATAAAGTTAATTTTTCCACAGGCCCTCCTAAGTCATCAAGAGGGACAGATGCAGAGAATTGAACCTAGTTCCCCTGAAAAAGCAGCCATGTTTCTAGATTCCTCTTTTAGATTTGGAGACAGGATCTTTCTATATAGCTGTGACCATCCAGGCACTCAATAATTGGGCCAGACTGACCTCAAACTCAGAGAGATCTATCTGCCCCTCTCTCCTAAGTGTTAGGATTATAAGCATGCAGGTCTACACCAAGGGGAGATATTTTTAAGTGACCTATCTTTGAATCAGACATTGAAATGATAAGATTTAAAAACAGAAAGAATCTTTTCTTAAACACTAATACTTTTTTGAATTTTTCAATGAATGAATCTCATTGGGTAAATCATATCCTATGTTCTCAATATTTTTATTAACTCTTTAGTTTTACAAATTTCTTCTTTAAAAAAAAATTAACTGCAGATAGGTGGTAGTGGCACATGCTGTTAATCTCCAAACTTGAGAGGCAGGAAGATCTCTGAGTTCAAGGTTACCATGGCAAATAGAACTAGTTCCAGAAAAGGCAGGGATACACAGTAAAACTGTCTTTTAAAAACAAACAAACAAACAAACAACAAATGTGTTTAAAGAGCAGTGACATAGTGTGAATGTGCCAGTAAGTGGACAACTTACAGGTGTCTAGTCTATACTTCCCCATTTGGGCACTAGAGAACAAACTGAGACAGTCAAGTGTGGCAGAAAGAAAGAAAGAAAGAAAGAACACACTGACCCTAATTTCAATTTCAAAACTATTTATATACGGGCTCATGTGTGGATGTGCATAAAGCCTAAGTGTAGTAATTAGAGAAAATCTTGTATGAGCAATGTGGATCTCCCAGAGGATAAAAAAAACTCGTCATCAAGCTTAGTAGCAACCATGTTTACCCACTGATAAAATTCTCTGGCATTTATTTGTGTATCTAAGAAAATGTGAAGAACAAGTATTTAGTCCTCAGAATGAAGTAACATTTCAAAAATAATAAAGGGTACCATAAATAGTATGTTAATTTGAAAAAAAGGTTTTATTGTTTAAATTATCCTGTGCTCTCATATTGTTGTAATAAAATATGTTGAAAGGCTTTACCATATTGCCTATATCCATAGGGTTTCTCTCCAGAATGACTTCTTTTGTCTTTAAAGACAACTTTTATGTGAAAAAAGTTTACCACATTGATTACATCCATAGGGTTTCTCTCCACTGTGACTTCTTTGATGTCAGTGAAGATGACTTTTACATGTAAAGGCTTTACCACATTGACTACGTTCATTGGATTTTTCTCCAGTATGAATTCTTTCATGATTGTGAAGATCACTTATACATGGGAAGGCTTTGCCACACTGATTATATCCACAGGGTCTCTCTTCAGTATGAGTTCTTTCACGTATATGAAGATGACTTTTATGTGAAAAGACTTTACCACAGTGATAACATTCATACTGCTTCTCTCCAGCATGACTTCTTTCATGCTTGCAATGATGAGTTTTATATGCAAAGGCTTTACAACCTTGATTATATCCAGAGCATTTCTCTCCAATCTGACTTTTGTTGTGTATTTGTAAGATGACTTTTATATCCAAAGGCTTTACCACATTGATTACGTTCTCCAGTATGAGGTTCTTTCAGGTTTCAGAAGATAACTGGGATGTGCAATGAATGGCTGTACTACACTGATGATATTCATACCTTTTCTCTCAATATTAGTTCTATGTATTTGATGAAGACTGTGGCATGAAAATCCTTCATCACTTTGATTATATCCATAGGATTTTACTAACAAATGAGATTCTTTGAAATCAGATATAAATGTTTTATCGTGTTGTTTACATTTATAAATATGTGCTTCATTACTGGTCATTTTACGTCTTTGAAAATACCTATGATGGTTAAAGTCTTTAGTACAAGCCCACACTTATCACTTCCTTTTTGTATATGAGTTTTTCACTTCTTTGATGACAAATGGAAAAACTCAGAGTTTTGCCTCAGTGATTGCATATGTAATATTTTCCTGTACTGTGAATACGGCTACATGTGCAAAGTCATGCAATACAAACACAAGAATTTCCATATTCCCTGTACTCAGAAGGAGTTTCTCCAATGAGACTTTGAGACTTTGTTGATGTATTCCCACTGAAGTTGGAAAACCAGTTAATTGTAAACTTGTATCACAGTCATCATGTCTTCTCACAGTGGGGACTACTACATATTTTCTAAATGGTCTGGGTGAGACAGGGGCACATAGCTTCTTTCCATATCCCTTAATGTCACATGGCTTGTATCCAGGCTGACATGTGATGTACCTATTAAAGAAAGAATAACACATAAAAGGGTTTCACATTATATTCACATAGTCTAAATTTGTATGCCACATAGAGATTTGTGGTGGGATTTAAGTGTCAGCTGACAAGGGTCTCGGACTCTTGAAGGGGGTGTGGCCAGAAGAGGGTCTGCTGAGATCTTGAGTGCCCCATTTGATCTTGCCTTTTTGAGAGAATAGATCTATCACTTAGACCATTAAGTTTAAGTTTATTTTTAAGTTGTAGCCTGTTATCGTGAGTGTTAATTTGTTTTCCAATAAATATTAATCTTAATATATTTTAAATAAAATTTACTGCCATATCTGGCACCTAATGTGGGGCTGGGCATTTAGCCTGCCAGCTTAGTGGGCTGGGGATTCATCCGTGCCTATTATCATGAGTGTTAATTTGTTTTCCAATAAATATTAACGTTACATTAATATATTTTAAATAGAATTTACTGCTATAGAGATTCAGGTATTCTCATCATGACAACCTCTTTGTGTCACATAAAGTATTCACTAAACTATGGTAAGTCACTTACTACCAATCCTTGAGAAACACTATTATTAATATGGAGTATTTGCATATAAAAGATCTTTGACACATACTAGTCACCTTATCAATATATCTATCCTTTATGATAATTGCATCTTACGAAACTAAGTGGACAGTTCTGCAATATGCCTGTCATATGGCCATGATTAAAATTGTGGCATCTGTTATGGCATTATTTCCTTGTTTCGTTTCTTAAAGAAAGGGTTTGCAAACAATGATCAGCTACCTGGCACTGGAGTAGATGACATTGTGAGAATTTAATAATCACCACAAAGCTGTACTTATTTACACTGCTACTTTTCATTAAAATTTCAGGGTTCATCGCATTTTTTCAGAAGTAAAAATGTATCAGCTTGCACATAAAAATTACCTTCCATGTCTTCTAGAATGTTGACAATGTTCTTCAGTACCGTGGGCTTCACATTTGTAGCCTAAAATATAGTACAACATGTATGATATATTACTAGAAATTAGGCACAATTGAAATTACTATTTTTGGTGAGTCCTAGAACAATGCCTGCTTTATTCATCACACTTTTCCTCTTTCACATTCAAAATGACAGAAGACTACCCATCTCCAAGAAATCTTGTCCCCTTAAGATAAAAAGTGTCAGAAAGCTCACACTCCTACCTACAGCAGAGAGGTTCAAGTAGGTTTCCAGCATCACATCTTTGTAAGACTCTTCTGGGAAGGATCCAGAAAAGCCCATTCTTCATGAGTAAAGTTCACATGCACATCCTCATAGGTCACTGCATCCTAAAATATCCCATATAGGTACATAATAGAAATGGTGAGACCGAATGCATTGCAAATGTACACTTCATTGAAAATGTAATTACAAAATGTCATGTACTCAATGTATTTTATGACGTGGGTCATAGAATTTCAAATGTGCTCACCAATTCATTTTAGAAGGAAACAGAAAAATGAGGATTATGCCTTCCATTTCTATGCCCACTGAAAAGAATATGGCATTGCAGAAGAAATGCCTATTAATATATACAGAAAGACATGCGAACTACATCTTTAACATACATCAGCAAAATTTTACCAAAGTTATTAATTACAAAAAAGGAAAGACAACATGGGCTTTAATTTCAAGCCTCAAGAAGCAAAGAAGGTGATTTCCAAGTCAGCTTGGTCTATGTAGAGATTTCCAGGACAGCCAAAGGTATATAGTGAGACACAGTCAAACAATGTTGCAGAATGCATTTAGTCTAATTTAGAAAATCCCATATTATGTAACAGCCCACCACTTTGAATGTACAAAGTTTCTTCTGACACCGAAGGCAATCTCTTGACTGTGAGATCTTATAAAATTGAAACACAAATTATATTTCCCCAACACACGATGGCACAGAATACACATTTCTCTTTGAAAGAATTAAGAAAATATTGGAACAAGCCAAGACTGAAATCCTGAAGTGCAAACACCAAATCCTGAAGCTCTATGCCAGGCATCCAGCACTTCAATTTTGAAAGGGCTCAGATGGCTCTTTCTTTCTGCAACTTTTCACAGCCCCCCTTTGGCTACATTTCATGGTGGGTGTCTCAAAGTACGCATATCTGAACATATTTGTTGTAGGATTTGATCATACTGTGACATGCTAAGACTGTTAATAAAGTTAACCTTGAATCAGCAGGCAGAGTCAATGGCTAGTTGACTGAAATTAGCTACAGACATTTTTGAGGACCCACGATATGACATGGTAGAGAGGCACAAGAAAGAGTAGGGAGGGGCTTAGAAAAATTTACATATTTTTGATCTGGAAAGCCTGGAAAGAGAGGATCAGTTGTTGTTCCTTTGTTGATTTCTTGGTGTATTATGTTTTTACCCTAATATCTAACTCCCAAGCTTTTATTAATAATAAAATTTACATGCTTCATATAATTACCTCATAATGCGCCCCAGGCTTCAGCCTCTTGTAAGAAAGTCTCTCAGTATCCTCCAGACCCAAGACAAAGGCTACAGTTGTCATCACTGAGATGGTGTCATGTAGCCACAGCTGACCTTGACTGCCATGTGTAAGCAAGATAGTTCTGAACTTGATCCTCCGCTCTTAATTCTGAAGAACTACGATTGTATTTATGACCAACCACTCCTGGCTTTGGAGCTTCAGTTTTAAAAGTAATTAAATGGGGCTTTAACATTAAGTGACACAAAGGAAATAAGGGTTAGATGAGACATGACCATTCCTGGGAAAGGGAAAAACAGGTACAAAGACCCTGAGGTGATAATGTACGTGACAACTCACAGCACTGATGCACAGATAAGGCAGTGTCAACAGAAAACTAGGAAAAAACAGTGGACTTGGGAGAAACTAATTTTCCAAGGACCTTTACTGTCAGACCTTAGATTTAAGAATAAATGTGTATGTGTGTGTGTGTGTGTGTGTGTGTGTGTGTGTGTGTGTGTGTGTGTGTAATATATATGACCTAACATACATGACCTAATATGTTTTGTAAATCTCTAGTGCTTTGCAGATGGTTCACTGGTTAAAGAACACTGCTGGCTTTTCTAAAGGATACAGGTTTGATTCCTTGAAACAACATGGTGATTTTACAATCAATAACTGCAGTTCCAGAGGATTCTACTCCCTTTTCTAGCATTTTCAGACTGCAGACACACAGGGTTTATAGGCATACTTCACACAAGTTATCCACACACGTAAGATAAAACAATAATTTCCGAAAAGAAGAACAATCTGACTACTGAGTTAAAACATAAATATTTGAGGAAATAAGAGAATTTTGAGATGATTAGAATCAGACCACAATGAGCCAAAGGGATGGTTCAGTAAGTTACAAGTATGAGATGTTCCTCCAAAGGACTGGGGCTTGTTTCCCGGAACCCCTGTCATGACTCACAACCACATGTATCTCAGTTCTAGACAATCAGTATTTTTCTGGTATCATTGGCACCAGGAATACACAGTGTACACAGACATATAAGTAGGCAATTAGTCATACATAGCAAAATTGCATGAAGATGTAGCTTGGCTGGAAGGCTATTTGCCTAGAATGCATTAAACCTCAATTCAACTCCTGTTCTATAAAGGGTATAAAGATTGGAATGCCTGCAATCCCAGCACTTAAGAGGTGGAAGCAGAGGAATCTGAAGTTCACTGGCATCCTTGGGTACACAGGGAATTTAAGGCCAGCCTGGACTAAATGAGATAATATCAAGAAACAAGAACACATAAAATACCACACAAGAATATCCAAGAAGAAAAAGAGCAAAGGGTTTGGGATACATGCTACAAGACAGTTATGAAAGGCCACGCATCTGGATTACATATCCATTTCAGTCATAATCAAAAGAATTGGCAACCTAGGTGTAGAAACTGAATTCTCTCTTCTGCAGGCTCCACACTCATTTACCACTGAGCCACTTTCTAGCCCCTGGAAACTGTTTTAAGTAGAATGTGGCTTCAATGTGTGGATGTTATTACCAGCAGAAGACATGTGCATGTTTATCTAGAGGAAGATAAATTTTAGAGTATCCCAGAAATGGCTGTATCTAGAGGAAACAGGAATTTACTATCCACAAACAAGAGTCCATAGGAGCAATAAACTGTCCTTGCTTGTCAAATTATACATATCATATACCTATACAATTTTGATTGGCTCTGCAAATAAAATATTGAGAATTAGGCTAAAGACTGCAGCCTTAAGAACAGAGGACTCATTGAAATTAAGCCTGTAATGAAACATCTTTGTCATCTAGGCATCAAGACCTGTCTCAGACGATCTTAACAGAGTGGAGGTGGAAACGAGAGAATCAGAAGTTCAAGGCTAGCCTTAGCACCGTAAGATCCTATCTCAAAAATAAAACACAAAGTCTCTCTAAGGTGACAGATATTGAGGAAATATTGAAAAGCCAATTTCTCCCTCCACCGAGGATCCCTAAGATTATACTCAGGTCATCTCGATTGCATACCATGTACTTTTCCCACTTGCCACTTCACCAGCACTATTTGGTTGAATTTTAATCCACAAATGGCCTTGTTTCTATACTTAAACACATCTCTATTTTTTGTGGACTTCTTGAGACAGTGTTTCTTTGTAGTCTAGCTGGTTTAGAGCTCACTATTTAGACTAGAGTAGTCTTGAATTTCCTGCACCTGATTCCAAAATACTAGGATGACAGGTGTGAGCTCTCATGCTCAGCTAATTACATGTACTGATTAAATCAAAGTATAATACAGATATACAGCAACTTTTTGAAGGGCAAAAATAAAATAAAAGTGACAGGTCAGTTTTAAATTTAACTCTTTCCAATAGAAAATCTAACCATGTAACAGGCATCACCACTTGGTCTCGAATTGGCCTAGGAAAACTGCATTCTATTTCTCAATGACACACTGTAGAATTTTCACAGCTTATGTCCTGGTGAGATCTTGGTCCTATAATGTAAAAATTGTTTTGTAATTTTGGAGCAAGGTCTCATTCTCTGCTCTGGTGATCCTTCTGCTGTAGCTTTTCAAGTGCTGGGATTACAGCTGTGAGTTATCATGACTAGCCGAATAAAATGTTGTATAAAAGCCGACTTAGTGGCAGATTGCTTGCCTATCATGTGTGAAGGGCATAGGTTTGATCTCTAGCACAGAAAGAAAAAACTAAATAACTAATGTGGGATCAATGCTCATCCAATGGGCCCATAAAATGTATGAAATATTCCTCAAACAAAAATTAACCAAAAGAGACGGGGAAGGATACTCCATATTCATCAAAGGAAAAATCTGCCACATTTCAATTTCTAACATCTATTCTCCAACCACAAGGGTACCTACCTTTGTAAAAGAAACACCTATGAAAGCGCAAATCTCTCTTAAAATACACCAATCCAAGATTAACATTTACTGGAATATAAACCAACACTCACGATACAGGTAACAGCTTATATAGGCACCTGAGAGATCGGTTTATCCACACGGTGGACAATGAATGCCAAACCAGTCTCTCAAGCAGTCAGGAACAAAATGGGTGTCCCAAGATCCCAGCAGCCCCTCTTGAATAGGGATGGCCTCCAGGAGCCCGGGACCCTGGATAAATGTCTTCCGACCTTATCAGCTGACACCTGAATCCTACCACACTACTATAGCTTAATATTGACTCTTACACAGTGCAGTGAGACTTATTCTCACCCATGTACAAGTAATCTAAATAAAAACAAAACAAAGAAACACTAGAGCTAACTGACTTGAAAGTTTCTCTTTCAAACTGAATTAATCTTTCTAGCACAGTGTGGCCTTGAACTCACAGAGATCCATAAGTATCTCTACCTTTGCCTCCTGAATTCAAGGATTAAATGTGTGTGATACCACTGTCTGACCACCATGGATAACTACATGACTGGTTCTGTTAGCTGATCTTCAGGTAACAGTAATTTGATACATAATATATCACCACAAGGAGGGAAATCTGAGATATTCCAGGTCCCAGGGTATCTGTGTGAGGATGTTGCTGTGAAGAAATATCATGAGCACAGCCACTCTTCTAAAGAGAAACATTTAATTGGGGCTGGCTTACAATTCAGAGGGTTAGTCCATCAATGTCATGGCAGGAAACATGATGGCATGCATGCAGACATGTTGTTGGAGAAGGAGCGGAAGTTCTAGATCTTGATCCAAGAGCAGCAACAGGAGACTAAACACACAAGATATCAAAGCCTGGCTCCATAGTGATACACACACTTCCTCCAACAAGGTCACATCTACTTCAACATGGCTACACAGTGCCACAACCTTTGGGCCAAGCATTCAAACATGAGTCTATAGGGGCCATTCCTATTCAAATCACCACACTCAATTTTCTGACTCCACAGACTTGTAGCCATACTATAATGCAAGAAAGCATTTAGTGAAATTTCAAAAGTACCCATAGTGTATAATAGTCTCAAATTTGTTTGAAAGGCCAAAGTTCAAAAAATCTCTCCTGAAATTTATGAAATTTCATAGCTATAATTTGAAAAAATAAAAATAAAATACAAGATCACATACTTCCAGTATACAGTACAATAAATAAGATAAACTTTACCCTTTCAAAACATAAGGAAAGGAGCATAGTGAAATACTGGATTAAATAAAGGAAGACAGAAAACAAGCTGGGCAAACTCCAGGCTCTGCATCTCTGCAGAGCACCAAAACACTGGCTGTCTAATCCTGTAAAAAGGCCAGGCAAATATCCAGACGCACAGACTGAAACAGTAGGCCTTACTGAACCCCACTTCCTGCTACTCAGAAAACAAAACACCATTAATCACTAAAGCTCCAGATAACAGGGATGAATGGAAAAGCAAGTACACGGGTTTAAACAATAAGCAAGTTAGGACAATGCCTGAAACACATCCAGGTTTATGCAAAAATAAATGACTAACAACCCTGACCAAGCCCTAGTAACTTTTAGCCAACACATTACTAACAATAATTGCCACCCACACAAACCAATTACTATAAGATGAACTAGCTTCCTTAGGTACTTCCTTAAACGAGGTTTAAAAAGACACATCACTCCTTCCCCAGGGTCCCTGCCATTCTGCCTTTGTGCTGGACAAACAGCCCCACTATTCTGGGATAATAAAAAAATGTTCTTTCCAGTTGCATATATGGATGACAGTGTTTTGTGGGACTTCTCCAGGACCCCAACATTTGGCACCTTGGCCTGGAGGTTCTACAGGAGTTCCAGTCCATTGAGTGTCCTCCTGGGAGCTGGTTGGAGAGTGTCTGAGAGCCCTTTGCCATTTGTCCTCTCTGTGCTCATTTCTATTCTCCTGAACACTGTTTTCTGAATCGGAGGTTGAGGACTGCTTGGCAGATGTGCTAGAAGCACCTCCACATCATGAGGTAGAAGATGTCCTTGACTCACTGGTACCTGTAGGGGATCAGGTCTCCCTGACTGTACTGGAGCAGAGCAGGTCACATCTGCAACACAGAGCTCTCAGATCACCTGGATTTTGAGATGGGCCATTGTTGCTATTTAGGATTCTGTTCAAGATGCCATACTGGTACTTATTCATTGGTGTCAGTGTTGTCTGTTTCTGTCTATTTTGCTTTTTTTTCCTAGAGGAGATGGTGCAGATAAATATACTACCACTCCCCTTGGCATGATGATCAACTTTAAGAATGTCTGGGCCTAGACTGATGAGCTGAGACTTGTGGTCCAAAAGAGTACATTCTCTATCTTTAGCAGAAACGAATGGTCCTCATTTGATGTGGAATGGCCAGAGGAAGGGACTTTTGATTTCCCTACTGTCTGTTGGGTCAAGAACACAATATATGGGGACCTGAGACACCCTGATCAAGTGGACTTATCTTTATTTGGCAGTACCTGCTAGAGAAACCCGTAAATGGTTGAAACCCTCCCTTCCTTGCCCTAAGCCTGTCATGGTGGTTGCTTGTAGGAAGGAAACAAAGGAGGGGCAGGGATAAAGGGACTGGACAAAGAGGCCAAGAAGGGAGAACAAGGCAAATGGAGGAGGAAGCAAACCCATGGTGATATCGTTTCTGTCCAACTTGGAGCAGGATGCTCTTCACTTCACCCATCTTCCCACAGACTGTTCAGGAGGGAGGAGCACGGGGAGGAGCTCAAGGGAGAAGGGCAGAGCTGAAGGGCAGGAAGGAGTCATGCCACCACGCACACACTTGTGCCAGGGGCCGCCTGCAGAAGCCAATGCCCCAGCAATCTCCATGCCATGGGGCCACTGAATGCTGCCAGCAGGAAGCAGCTGGCCCACTGGCCCTTTGCCACTAGCGATCTCTAGAACTGGAAGATACAGATCCCCAAGTTTTCTGAAAAGCCTGCAAACCTTGTTGACCTGTTAGATTCTGTGCTCTTTACCCATCAGCCCACAGGAAATGGTTATTGCCAGTTACTGTAGGTCCTCCTCACCACTGGAAAAAAAAGGAACAGATTACAGCAGAGGCTTGGAAATTGGCCCCGGGTCCAGATGGGAGATGGAGACCCAACACCAATGCAGACATCGTAAATGCTAGTTTCTCCCCCCATGCAACCCAGCTAAAATTTCAACATCAGAGAGAGGTAAGGAAAGGCAGGAGTCTACCATCAGACTCTAATGGGGGATCTCTAGGCTGCCATGAGAGGGCCCACAAGTTTATCTGTAATTAATGATATATGCAAGGATCTGAGGAAATGCTAGGAACTTACTTGGAAAGACTGACAGAGGCATACAAGGCCTACACCTCTAGCTCTGGAAGCACCAGAAAATAGACCTGTGTAGCATGCATAGCTTTTGTTAATCAATCTGCTCCTGGCATTTGTTGTAAGCTGCAAAAGCTAGAAGAGTTTGAAGGTAAGAGATTCACTGGATTAACTGCAGCTGCAGAGAGGGTATTTCACAATAGAGAGACCACAGAAGACAGACAGACAAAGGGACTAAAAAAGTATTTGGCAAGCAAACTCGAGGACTTTCTAAGATTCTCTTAGCTGTCTCATGTAACCCTGAGGCTAAAGGACAGGCAAGGATGCTGGCCTATGGATGAGAGAAAAGAGACCAAATAACAAGGCCAGGAAATGGGTCCACGCTACAGAAGGATCAGTGTGTCTATTGCATAAATGGGTCACTGGAAGAACGACTGTCATGAACCACTAGCTCGAAGGCATGGCCAATAAAGATTCTAATGGAAGAGGTGAGTGAATAAAGGGAGTGGGGATTGGAGCCCCTCCCAAAGCCTTGCTTTTATCCCTGAAGGTAGAAAGGAAGCCTATAGATTTTCTGGTAAAACCAGAGCACAGCACTCAATCCTAAAGCAGCCAATGGACAAAATGTCTCAAAAAAAATCCTGGGCAATGAGAATGAAGCAAAAATCCTGGACTACACGAAGATTGGTAGACACTGGAAAGGGCCGAGAAACACACACTTTCATAGTCACTCCTGAATTCCCAGGCCCACTGCTTGGAAGAGATGTTAACCAAAAATTGGAGCCCACATCTATTTTAATCAGGCCAGGGTTAGGGTAACTGACCAGAAGGGGGAGACATTGCATGTGCTCACAATGTCACTTGTCGATGACTATATTTTTATTTGTGAGCACCCCAAACCAAAAAGATAATGGAGAATTCCTAGGTAAATGGCTGACAAAATTTCCCCAAATTTGGGCAGAAACTGGAGAAGCTGGGCTGGTAGCATATAAGCCACCCATAATGGTATAGCTAAAGGCTAACATGGTGCCAGCACTAATCAAACAAGACCTTATATCTAGAGAAGCAAAATTAAGTATCACCCCTCATATTAAGCACCTCAGGAATCTAGATATACTACTTCCTTGTCACTCGGCCTGGAATACAGCTCTGTTTAAAAACCAAACTCTAATGACTACCACCCGGTGCAGGACCTCAGGGAAGTCAGCATGGGTAAAAGACATTTACACTATGGTGCCTAACCTTCATATGCCTTTAAGTACCTTGTCCTCCAAAAGAGTTGTCTATCCTGAACTATATCTCAAAGATGCTTTCTTCAGTCTGCCACTGGCCCCAGCTAGCCAAACTTTGTTTGCCTTCAAATGGATGGATCCAGCAGATAAATTCAATGCACAGCTAATCTGAACATATTTACCCCAGGAATTCAAGACCTCCGCCACCATCTTCAGTGAAGCTTTCCATTAAGACTTGGGTACCAACCAACAAACCTACTCAAATATCAGCTTATTACTGCAGTATGTGGATGCTCTCCAAATAGCAGCTGATGATTTGAACATCTGCAAAGTTGCCACTGAAGATCTGCTTGAGACTATGGGGGACCTGGTGTAGTGTGTGTTGGCCAAGAATGCTCAACTATGTCATACTGAGATAATTTACCTGGGCTACATACTCAAGTGAGAGCAGAGATGGTTATCAACAGCAAGAAAGAAAACCATCCTATGGATCCCTAGGCTCAGCAAGTGATGAGAGGTGAGAAAATTCCTGGGGTCTGCTGGGTTATGCAGACTCTGGATACCTGGGTTTGCAAAGTTAGCATGACCTTTATTTGAAGCCACAAGGGGGAGGGGGACAGCTCTCCTTGAATAGACCCCACAAATGAAAAAAAGCCTTTGATACAATTAAAATTGCCTGATTAAATACGGAGTTGCTAAAGGACTCCTAATTTAACCTCTTGGGCCATGGAAAAGGCCAGTAGCCTAGTGTCCAAAAGCATGAACCCAGGGGCCACTGGATGGCCACCCTGTCTGTGTATCATAGCAGTGACAATCCTACTAGTTAAAGACTGAGACAAATTAACTTTGGGACAAGCCCTAAAAGTAAAAACTCATGCTATTAAGGAGTCCTTAAACAGCTCCCTGACAGATGGCTAACTAACCCACAGCTGACCCAATATCAAGGTCTGCTCTTAAGCCTGCCTAGAGTCCAGTTTACCAAGAACAGAGCCGTGAATCCTACCACCATGTTCTCAGATCTGAACCTGGGCCAAACATTCCATTATTGTGTGGACACTCTCAATCATCTCCATGGAATCAGACCTGACCTCAAAGATATCCCTCTGATGAGGGCTGAGGGTAACATGGTACATTGATGGTAGTAGCTATCTAAAGGATGGTACCAAGTGGGGGGGAGGTGGCAGCCACCACCAAAAATGAGGTTGTCTGTTACAGGCCCTATCCTGGGACATCAACAAAAGGGCCAAGCTAATAGCATTAACAAAGGCATTACAAATGAGCTAAGACAAATGATTAACATCTACACAGACAGCTGGTATGCATTTGCTACTGTGCATGTTCATTTGTGGTGCCACCAACAGGGAAAGAGGGCTATTTGCTGCAGAGAGAAAGACTATCAGAAATAAACAGGAGATTATGGACCTCCTGCAAGCCATATGGCTGCCCAAAGAAATAGCTCTTATTATGCACTGTCTTGGACATTAGAGAGAAGACTCCATTTCAAAAAGAAACAGCCAGTCAGATGCAACAGCGAGGAAAACTGCCCCTCAACAAATACAAATTATAGTGGCCTTACCATCAAAATTGGTGGGCCCCACACTACCGGAGTTCTCAGTGTACATTGATCAAGAACTGCAGAGGATCTATATACCTGCATCAATACCTAAAAGAATGATCCAGAACTCCAAATAAATGGATTACTTTTTTCTTATCAAATTTTGCTATGAGACTGTTCAACAGATACATCAGAATACTCATCTGAGAGAGAATAGCATTACAAGACCTTCTGGGGAGAGCACATCTCAAGGTCAACCTTATGTCTAAAATAACTAAAACTATAAACCGATGCTCCACCTGCAAGTTTGTGAATGCAAAAAAAAGGGGGTCACAAAACAGGACATTGGGAGAGGGGGACCCATCTATAGTCAACTGGGAGATCAACTTCACTGAGGTAAAACTGGAATTACTTGGCTACAAATAATTATTAGTCTATAGATACTTTTTCAGGATGGACTGAAGCTGCCATAGTAGTCAAGAAGTTATTGATAGAAATTACCCTGAGGTATGGCCTCCCTGTGTTCTTAGGCTCAAACAGCGGGCCGGCATTCTCTCAGGTAACAAAAATTAGTCAAAGCAGTGGGGACTAATTAGAAGCTTCATTGTGCATATTGTCCCCAAAGTTAGGCCCAAGTAGAATATAAAATTTGTACACTAAAGGAGACCTTTACTAAATTAACCTTTGAGACTGGTAGTGGCTGGGATTCTCTCTTTCCCCTTTGCTCTTCACTGGGTTCACAACTCTCCTTATACTTTGGGCTTAACCCTATTTGAAATCATGTATATTAGGGCTCAACCCATCCTGCTTAACCTTAATGCAGAACTGTTAGCTGAATTCAATGACCAAAAGTTTCTCTCCACCTTACAAGGTTTCTCCCAGGCATTGAAACAACTTTGGCCACAGCTTCGTGTAGTATATGAAAAGTCTACAATATGCCACAAATTCCAACCAGAAGACTTAATACTCACCAAACAACACTGAAAGGAGACTTAGAGCCTAGCTGTAAGGAACCCCACATCCTGTCAAAGTGGATGGGTTCACTCCCCCACAATCCCTGGATCCACCACTCTCACATAAACTCTGTAGACCCACATGCAGACCCTAAGAACTACACTCCAGAAGAACCTAAAACTGGACTCTGATGAGTTGATTATCTGAAAATCCAAAGCTTACTAGCCCAGTTAAATGATGGGTGTCCCCACTCTCCTCCTCAGCCTACCCTTGCTGAGACTCTCCTTAACAGTCCAGGCAAAGCTTGGACGTCAACTCCTTAACCTTACTTGGGTTGTCACTGCAAGCAATATTGGGGAACTTCTGGTCTACACCTCACAACTGGCACCACTGGGAACTTGGTTCCCTGACCTCCTCTTCTGTAGAGAGCTGCGTGGCCGCACCTTAAAGATGGTGCTGGCTTCCACCTTCCACCTTCCACCTGAGAGCTCTCTGAGATAAACAACTCCTCATTTGGCTAAGGCTAAGCTCGTGGCTTGCTTCCAGGTGTGGCTTGCTTCCGTGCACCTGGATCTATTGGCATGGCCCATGTGGTGCCCCGTGACTAGCAGCCCAGAGAGTGGGTTTTCCCCAGGAGAGGAGAAGCAGTAGCGGAAGCAGAGGCAGAAGGAGAGGCAGAAGAAGTTTCAAGGTCCTGAATAAACCACTGAAAGAAGAGCCTGGTGTCGTGTCGTCCTTGTGGGCAAGGGTGTGCACGACACTCTTTGACTTGGGGGACTCCAAATTCAAGATCTTCCTTATGATAATGAGGTACAAAGGACACCCCATTTCTATGCTTGACAAAACTACTATGGAAACGTGCTGGGATAGGGTGGACTATTACTTTCATGCCTCCTGGAGCTGTGTCTCCACAGGCAATAACTGGAGGAAAAGCCCTAAAAATAGAGACCATATTACAATGGTCTGAACAGATATGCTGAAATGTCCAGGGGATGAATGGGCACATTATGGAAATGCCAGATGCAACCTGGTGACAATCAAATTCACCAACTATGGCAGAAAAGTCAAAGACTGGGCTAAGAGAAAAACATGGGGAGTAAGGCTGTATAACAGGATAAGATCTGCCCCCAATATACAACTGTTAGCTGACTTCCTCTGACAGCTACCAAGATCTCTGGGTATTTGTCCATGCCCTGACACATTCTCACCTCTAGGCCATAGGGCATAAGGCTCCAGTGGTTACCACCATAACCACGGTTAGAGAAATACCTCCTGGCCCAGGGCCTCTGAGACTCTAATCAGTCACATGCCTCATGTTAAATACTTCAAAACCAAATCTTACTAATCATTGTTGGCTTGTCTGGACACTAAACCTTATTATGAAGAAATAGCCATTAAGAAAAATTACACTCTACTTCATAATTTACAAACTTGTAGATGGGCAACAACCAAACAAACAAGGGCTCACTTTGCCCTTAGTAACTTACATAAATTTAGCCAAATATTGATGAGAGCTGGTTACCTGATCCCCTAAATGACACCTGATGGTGATTCACCTCCGGTCAGCCTCCTTGTGCCAACATCCAGGCTCTAAACTAGAGCTAAAGCTAGAGATTTCTTTGTCCTAATTCAACTGGTCCCCAAATACTCTATTATCCAAATAACACAACCTTTTATCAATCAGAGATGCTACAAAGGTGGGGGAAAAAGAGAGATGATCTCTGCTGTCTTACTGGTCACCCTCCTAGGTGTTGATATGGCCAGGGTTATAGGTACCGGGACTTTAGCTCCAGTATTACAGGATCAAAATTACAGTTTCTTACAAATGGCAATAGATGCAGACATGGCTGCCTTAGAAAACTCTACTGAACATCTAGAAGAGTCTCTCTTTTCCCTGATTGGGGTAGTTCTCCAAAACAGAAGAGGACTGGACTTACTGATCCTCCAGAAAGGGGGTTTACGCAGGATCCTGGGGGACAATGCTATTTCTATGTTAACCATTCAGCAGTCACTAAGATTTCATGACAATGCTTTAAGGAAGATCACAAGATTGACAATAAGACAACAAAATGAGGGGTGGTAGGAATCCCTATTTAAGTAGTCTCCCTGGCTAACGACCCTCTTGTCAGCCCTAGCAGAGCCCCTTGTCCTTCCCCTACTGGCTTTGATCTGTGGGCTCTGCATTGTCAAACTTCATTTTCTTAAAAATGGGGAGAAATGTTAATGTATTGTTTCTATCAGAGCAGATACAGAAGAAATGGTAGAAAAGAGCATAGGTAGGAATAATTCTAAATGCTGGTTTGCTTTGGGGCTCAGGTAGACCTTTGGAGCCAGTCCTGGAACTCACTCTGCAGACCAGACTACCACTGAACTCACGGAGATTAGCTTGTCTCTATCTCCCAAACGCAGGGATTAAAGGTGTGCATCAACACCACTTGGCTACCACTTATCTTTTTAATGACAACTTGTTGAGCAATTTTATCCTCTCCTCTGGTTTTGAATACTATTAAGATGCTGCAGAAACACAAGCTTCATTGAAAGTCTAGATCGCTCCACATAGGCCACCCCTGCCCATTATTTGTTCATCAATTCCTTGGGATTTCTGTGTGGCTTAAGTCATAATGTCAACTCCAGGTATCCAGAATTTTACTATGTAGCCCTGCCTGTGTGACCTGGAACTCACAGAACTGCTTATATCTGCGGTATTGCTAGGATTAAAAGCATGCACTATCATACCCAGCCAAACTACACTCTTGATCCCAGTTCTCACCAAGCCTGCCCTCCTCCATCCCGATACTGGCAGATTAACTGTCAACAGCATTAATTAATAGTGATAATATAAGAACTGTTTGTTTTTTGTCTCTAGTTCCTGAGGAGAACCTGCAAACTTCTGCAGTTTCTAATAATATAGAAGTGTTTTTGTTTCTTTTATAGTTTTTATTTTATTTTTTTAAAAATTGTCATACTCACTACTGCTCCCTCTTCTGCCACTTCTTCCAGTCCTTCCCCAGCCTTTCCCCATTGACTCCCCAGAGAAGACAATAATCCCAAGGTGAGTAATTCAGTCTGGCATATCCAATTCAGGTAGGACTGAGTCCCTCCCCCAAGTATCAAGGCTGATAAAGGTGTTTTCCCAATAGCCATGAGCTTCAAGGAGCCAGTTCATGGAATGCAGGGATAGACTCTGGTCCAATTGCAAGAGGCTCCAGAAACTGCCCTCACCTTTTGCTTTGTCAAACTTGCTCAAAATCTGGTGTCTACGATACAGCTAATGGTCCTTAAAGAAAACATCTCCATGATGTAAGATGATAAACTATTCAAGGAGGAGATGAACAGGCCAGGCAAATACCTAGATACACAGGCCTAAAAACTAGGCCTTACTGAGCCCCACTTCCTGCTTCAAAGAAAACAAAAGGCCATTCACCACTAAAGCCCCAGATAACAGGGAGGAGGGAAAAGCAAGATCACAAGCTTAAACAAATAATCAAACAAGGACAATGCCTGAAACACATCCAGGTTTATTAAAGAATAAATCACTATAACCCTGACCAGCCCCCATCCAAGTTTCAGTCAATAAACATTACTAACAATAACTGCCACCCACATAAATCAGTTATTCTAAGATGAGTTAGCTTCCTTAGGCACTTTGCTAAATTAGGCTTAAAAGAACTCATCATCCCTTCCCCAGGGTCACCACCATTCTGTCTTTGTGCTGGACAAATGGCCCCAGTATACTGGAATAATAAAAATGCTCTTGCCAATTGCATACACAAATTGTGGTCTTTATGGGACTTCTTCAGGACCCCAACACCTGTTTGACCCAGTACCATGCCCAAATCCTGACCCACCATCAAGTCTAACTTGAGAAACTCACCACCATCAATTCAGCTACCCTCTTGCCTGTTGACACAAATGTTTGTCCATAAAGATCAAGAGATGAAAGATAAAACCAGGCAGCAATTTCATTAACTGAAAAAAAGTCAGAATCCACAGCAGGTATCTAGGCCAGAGAACAGAACATGATCAATCTGACCTAGGCTCTCAGTTGGGGAAAAGAAATGTCCTCCATATACACAGACAGCCAGTAAGCTTATACTGTCAGACATATCCACATTATGATCTACAAAAAAGAGGGCTTCTTGCCACTGGGTAAAAAAATATTAAAAATGTTGTCCTGCCTAAGGGCTCTTTGGCTTCCCTACAAATTTCTGTTCTCCACTGCTAGGCTTCAGGGGAGCTTCTTGATATTTTCCCTAAAACCAGTGGGGCCTTTTGACATTCTGGGAGAGGGGGTTGATATTCCTATAAAAACCATGCCCCTTTACCTCCTGAGAGTCCATGAAAAATAAGACAAAGTTCAAAATGGCAGGATGATGAAAGACACCAGTGGGAAGAATCATTTCCACAAAAACAACTGAATAGACTGTTGGTAACTAACCTTCACCAGGCTATAAAACTTTCTGAGCTGCTCAAACCAAGGGATGTCTCAAGTGAATTCATAACAGAACCTTACAGAGAAGAGCACCCAAATGACAACTATGCTGCTCTGAGAAAAGGTACCAAGCCGCATGGCTAAACAAGATAAAAATCCTAGGTTAGTTTAAGGGTACAGTTACATGCCTGGGCCCTAGGCGATCAGTGTAAAGTTAATATAAGTGTCAATCTGTTAGCAAACTGAGAATCTGAATTTATATTTTAGGTAACTTTAGTGTCTATACTTAAGGGAATGGCCATGACATCAATGTTATCATATAAAGCATTTCTAGCTATGAGGCATGGAGGATTTGGTCATTCTAGCTGCTGCCACCAAACACTATTCTTTTTATATCAATCATTGGATGTATTTGTCAGGCAATTGTGAGCGTCTACTTAATTTCCACCCTGAGCCCCACTGTCTTACTCATATCTATGTGCTTTTGCTTGTTTTATAAAAAGGGCTGAGGACTCTATGGGGGAGTAAAACCAACTGCCAAAATATAGCCAAATAGTTAGTTTTCTTCCAAGGCTTCAGTAATAAGTAAGGAGACACTCCCTTTCTAAGTGATGGGAAGCTGCTTAGTCAAGGGACTTCTAAGCTTCTGCTGCCACAGTCCCTTAAAAAACCTCACAAATATGTAAAAGCACTGATATCAATCACCTCTGAAAACCATATCATAATATTTATACATTACCCCTCCCTTCATTTTTCTTAATAGGCATGAAAATTACAATAAAAACAGAGTAACAGACACAGAAATATCAGCCTAGAAATTCACATTCATTATCTTTTCTGGAGTTATGTATCCAAGAATGAAAAAGGCAGATAACAACAGCAAAACACTCCATCAGCACCAGGACACAGCGAGGAATTCAGACTAGGGAGGCACCAAGTATCCCAAAAACCACTAGTAGCTTTTGATTGGCAGTCTGAGATCTGAAACATGCTTTGGTTCACACAAAAGGTAACAGTCAGGTGATTATTTTTATATAATATAAAAGAAGTGGCATTTATGAAAAATTCCAAGAGTTAATTCTAAAACCATCTCAAATGCTTCACATAGACTTTCAATGCTTATAAATGTTCAATGGTGTGTGGGAGGGTATGTGCTTCTATCTCAATACATACCTGTATAAAGACAGGCATACACATATATGTATATATATATATATATATATATATATGTAGATGCATGTGTGTGAAATTCTCACATACACACACAGACTCAAGTCTCCCTCTCACTTATGCACATATTATATGTAGTATCTCAATTCTATAAACATGAAGCCCTGCTTAAATGATTTGGAAAGAAGACATAAAGGGAAGACATTATAACAAAGAAAACCAAAGGGAGATAGATGGAGCCGGTGGCGTTTACTGATTCCAAGATGCTACAACTGTGGTGTTACCTGAACTGACTCAAGGCCTTTGAGGGATTGTTTAAATGCAAATTCCACAGGTTCTTCTGTAGTATTAAGTTTCTGGCCCAGACTTTCCAGGTTCGGACCTGCAGACCTGCAGAGACACATACACGCTTACATTAATTTTATGCTGACCGGCCTAAGGCTCTGGCATATAACTTGCTAGCTCTTGCTCTTAAATGAAACCATGATTCTTATCCTGTTCAGCCATGTGGCTCAGTACCTTTTCTCAGAGCAGCATTGTTGTCCTCTGCAGCTGCTGGCTTTGTCTGGCATCTCTGTGGCATTTCTTCTCTGTTCTTCCTGTTCTAAGAGTTTTTTTTTTACTCTGGTAGCCCCGCCCATACATCCTGTCTGCCTTTGGCCAATTAGCATTTTTACTAAATTTCTTACAATGGAACAGAATACAATCTTACTTCGTTTCCCCCTTTTTTCTTTTTAAAACAAGAACCCCAAATCTAATATTCTTTTTTCCCCCATTATCTATAACAACTTATAACCAACACCGTAAACAAAGACAAACATCCATATTCAATTTTGAAGGAATGTGGGCATATTTCTCTAGGCTACTTCCTGCTGAATAGGGGTGCTGGCAATCACATAGGGACCCAAAGAAAAAATTAGGATTATGGACAAGTCTTTAGTGGAGTACGCTGTAAGGCTGGATCATCTCAGCCAGTCTCCTTGAAGTTGTTCTGGATACAGAGCTTTGGAAACTTCAACAGAGGTGTTTTGAAATGCTGAATCATCTGGGCCATCCGTTTCCACTGGAGACTTTTCAGGGGGGTCTTCCTCAATCCAACTTTATTTTCTTTATCCAGGAATAAATCCACAGCCACTCATTTTCTGTGGAAATAAAAGGAAAACCTCTTCTTTTGATTTCAATTTTAAAGTCAACTCATTTGCAAAAATATATAGGTTGAATTAATCCTGAAGTATTTATAATCAAATTTAGCAGCTTTACTACTTTATTTTCAGTCAAAAAACTTAAAGGCAATAGCATACAGTATCCAGAAACTCTGTATTTTTTTTATTTTTATGTGGCTTATTACTATTCTTTTTTACTCTATTTCTTTTTTAAGGACTCTATCATTTTTCCTTTTTATTTTTTTCTCTCAGGCCTATGTATATTTTTTTAACACACTCTAAACCATTTAGGGTTGTTTTTTTAAAAAAAATCTTTCTTTACTGTATATCTCTTGTTTCTTATCTAATTCTGTTTCTGACCACACCTTTGCTTAATTAGGGTGGCTGACTCCACCCAACTCCTTCTATTTCTGCTTCTGACAACACCTTTAATCTGCCAAGGTGTGGCTAAGGATTAAAGGCTTGACTAGGGTGGCTGGCTGCCTCCACCTAGCTCCTAGTCTAGCTTCATAGAATTTAGCTTTTTAGCAGAGGTACTGATAGGACTCACAATTACCACTCTGGGGAATTTTAAGGTCCATATAATCACCAAGTAAGGCACTGACATCTGCTGCTCATGAACTCCATTTAAGTATTTGTCAGCAGGGCTTCTTAAAAGACTCACAAGTGTTTTGCCTCTAAGGCTGAATCAGGAAGGCTCACTTTAAAGCTGTGCTTCTGCTTGCCTCCAGCAAACAGAACTGACCCTCTTAGGAACAGTCTTTGACTCTGTTTCCTTTTTGTCCAATATAAACAGAAAATTTAAATCCATCATATGCAACTTGACATTGAGGCTCAGGTACTGGCCTTGTTCAGCTTAAATTGCATGCAGCAAGCATGCCATTGTGTAATTTAATCCCATACACCCACTCGAGTCTCTTCACCATAGCCTACTTGAGAGACACAACTCGAAAGCTGCTTTTGGCTCCACGCCTGTGTTCTAGATCATTTTTAAGCATTCTATGGCTTTCTGTGGGTATATTTTACCCACATTGGGCACCATGTCTAATATTAAGTTTCTGGCTCAAACTTTCCAGCCTAGCCTAAAGGTTCAGACCCACAGACCAGCAGTCCCACAGAAACACACATGTTTGCATTAATTTTATGCTGATCAGCCTAAGGCTCTGGTATATAACTTTCTAGCTCTTGCTCTTACACTAAACCATGATTCTTATCTTATCTTGTTCAGCCATGCGGCTCAGTACCTTTTCTCAGAGCAGCACAGCTGTTGGCTTCTCTGCATCTGCTGGCTTTCTCTGGCATCTCAGTGGTATCTCTTCTCTGTTCTTCCTGTTGTTAGAGTTGTCTTACTCTGTTAGCCCCACCCATACATACTGTCTGCCTTTGACCAATCAGTGCTTTTTATTAAACCAGTAAGCAGGACAATTATGTACAATGGAACAGAACAGAATCCCACTACACTCTCCTTCTTTCAAGCTTCTAAATCTTTCCATGAATAGTTTGCTTTGGTGTCCACTGGAATATCCAAGGGGTTTCCCTCTCAGTTTCCCATGGAGATAAGTTCAAATCCCATATGCACATTAAACCACTTACAGTGGCCAGTTCCCTGCAGAACCTGGGATTTCTCTTCTGCCAGCTCAGGCAGCTTTTCTGGCTCTTGACCTTAGCTTGACTCTCCCGGGGCTAATGAAACTTGGTTGAATGACCTTATCATCTTCTGAAGTACCTCCAGGGCCTCATGATTTCAACCTGAGAGAGCCTGTCACTTCCTGATGGAGCTCGGCAGCAAAGGCCAGTATATGGCCAGCCAGAGGGCACACAGAGTACAGGGGAAGGGAGCCCCCCCACCTCCTTTTTACACCCTCATCCACTCCTCAAAAGAGGTAAGGCACAACATATGTTGACGTGGGAGTCAACAACACATGTCACATCAAGTTGAGACAAGACTCAGCTCCTCCCCTCTACATAAAAGCTGAGCAAGGCATCTCACCACAATGAATAGATTCCAAAAGGCCAGCTCATATGCCAGAGATAGATCCTGGATCTATTGCTAGGAGCCCCATAAACAACTGTCTTCCACATGCAGAGGCCTAGGTCAATCCCATGCAGGCTCCCTAGCTATGGGTCTCAAATCTAGGAGCTCCTATGAGCTCAGGTCTCAACTGTCTCTGTGGGTTTCCCCATCATGATTTTGGTCCTCTAGCTTGTACAATTTCTCTCTCTTCTATCTCTTCAAGAGGACTCTTGGAGCTCAGCCCAATGCTTGGCTGTGGATCTCTGCATCTGCTTCCATCAGTTACTAAATGAAAGTTCTATGGTAACAATTAGGATGGGCACTGTTCTCACTGTAGGAGTGGGCCAATTTAGGCTCCCTCTCCACTATTGCTAGGGGTATTAGCTGAGGTCATCACTGCTGCACAAATAAATGAGACTCAGAGATAGATCTCTGAGGAAGTCGGTGATATTAGAGAGAATAAACACCACAGTCAGATCTTACCCAGCTGTCTTCCATCTTCCTCAGCCTGGCTTCCCTTGGCTTCCCCCCTGGGATTTCTATCACTGCCTTAAATACTCTTCTAGTAAATTAAGGCGTGGCCCCACCACTGCCTGCTTGGGCGCCTGGAATTCCTTCTATAATCTAAAATGACCTGACTCAATTAGGATTCCCTGTGCTGTGAATCACCACTCTCTGATTCTCCTAGACTGACTATAGTTAGAATTCTGGAACTTCTGGAGCTTTTATTAACTCCCAATATAGACTGTGGGAAGATTCCCTCTGATATTTCCGAAACTTCTGATGCTTTTATTGAAGCCCCACATATCCCCTTTTGTGTCCAATTTTAAAAAAAAGGTGATAGCTAACACAAGAAAAACCATGTACAATAGGTATAATAATTATATACAATATACAAACAATAAATGACTAATGTCCAGTCCATTAACAATTGACAATTCAAAGAAAATATTTTATTAATTATCCTATTTTGATGAGTCCAAAGGATTATACCCAATTTATTTCCTTTCTAACTAAAAGCTATTATTTTGATGTCTCTTAAACTTATAAACCTTAAATTCAAAGTGTCTTTTCTAAAACTGTCATTAGAAAACTATAACTCTCATCTTCAACTACCTCAGAGACCCAAGAAGGAAATATTTACCCAAATAACCAGGAAGTACAAGCAACTTCCAAAATCTAGAAATGACAGAGATGACACTTATCTGCCTGGACAGTCACCCAGAGTTCCTTTATAAAGTTGGGGCATCCATCATCAGCCTACAGGCCTAGAGTCTCTTTTCATTTCAGTGAAGCAGGAAATCTGCTCTGTCCATTTTGTGGTAGTTCAGTCACTTCTCCTTGTGTCCTGAAGATTAAATTCTCTCTTAAAGTTCTTTTCAATTTTCCTTTGCGGTACTTGTTGGCTATCAGTCTCATGCCAGTATTTAGCTTTAGATGGAGTTTACCACCCGCTTTGGGCTGCATTCCCAAGTGACCCAACTCCGGGAAGACCCAGGCCAGGCACTCCAGGGGCCGCTACTGGTCTCACATAGTCCACAGGCCATCTCTGACAATTTTCTCTGAAAAGCAGGAACCTGAAGAACCATCTTAGCTTGTTCTGTCAAAGTTCAAAGGTCATTTTCTGAGGGAAACTGCATGTCCAAATAGCACACTGTCAAGCAGTCAATACAAGAACAGGTTCTTGTCCAATGGCTAACCATTGCCACAAAGAAAGTAGACTCCATGTGGAGTTTCTTCAATGCCATTTTTTCTCTTGAAGTAGATTGGTGCTGCCAGGAGCAAACCTGTCTCATGTCCAGAAAAGTCTTTAAGTTCTAAAAATATTTTAAATGCCATATTCTATGGACCTCTGAAGTGTTTGAAGAAGACCTGTTCATCTAAAATATATTGCTTGATCTTGAAAACATATCTAACATGACTATGTCTGAATGTAATGTCTAAATACTAACTTGCATTGCTTTATATTCTAATTAACTGGTAATAAAAACTTTCATGAACTAGCAACTTGTATTACAATGTTAGATGAACAAGTATACTACCTTAAACAAGCATATTTGTACAGTAACACAATTAATCTCAATATACACAATTTGTATACAATATACAAAATTCCAATGCAGTGTAAAATATTTAAGCTAGCAAATCCTTTTAAAAGAAGATTCAATAATCTATCCTTATATCCTATATATCTGTATCCCCCTTTTCTTTCTATGTTTTTAAACACAAACCATGAATCTAATCGTTCTTGTTTAACTTTTTTCTAACCATAGCTATTAACATTTTTAACCAATTAACCTAAGCAATGACAATCATCTATAATGCATTGAACAACCTAAACCAACCCAACCCACCACTTGGGAATGAGGGCGCTGTGTTCTTAAATTTACTTCCTGCTGACTGGGGACGACAGCATCCTTTAAGGATCCTGAAAAGAAAAGTTTTGTTAAATGTTAAGTCCTGAAATAAGTAGCTATGTCATTTGTTGTCCAGTTTCTACATAACAGGAAAGCACACAGCTTGTCTCAAGTCCTGGCTATAGGAGTTTATGAAGTTGGTTCATCTCAGAGAGCTGCCACAAAATTGTCCTGAGCAGTCTGTAGTCCAAATCTGATCTTTGATTGGTGTTTGTCAGTCTAGTGGCTTTGTTCTGACATGTGAAAACCATCGTAGTGGGGCCCCATCTTCCTTTTGGGTATTTCAAGTTCGCAGTTAAGCCTTGTCCTGGATCACTGCAGTAAACTGATAAGAGATTAAAACCCAACACAATGTACAGGAAACTAAACATATAACAATTTATTGAGCATAGGATTAGTAACAATAGAATAGTCCCTTACTTTTTTGTTATTCTTCTGTCCCATATCAGGTGGCTCTTCTGATATGGTACAAAGATTTTTTTATTTTCCTTTAACAAGTATGCTTGAGTTTAGAGAAGGAGAGAGCCACACTCACTCCAACTCTAAAACCAGCTTTAATTTATAATTAAACTGGGACTTCAACTTATAAAAAAATTGTAGAGGTTTAGAGATGAGATTTTACCCTATCAAGTATACTGGTACCAATAGTTACCATATTCTTTTGTTTGCAAATTTTCCTGGATAGCCTCCCTTTTGCTTTATACATCTAAATGTCCAAGGTCTTTTAACTTCTTGAAGATGGGTATTTCCAGTTTTTTGTAAAGACAAAAACAGAAACCTGCCCCAATCCTTTCATTTTTTTTTTACAACTTAAAGTGTAATATGGGTGGATGAGCTATCAATTCTTAGTTTCATGAAGTTTCTCTGGTTCAAATTGAGTTTTTATTAATTTTGATGGTATCCATAAATTTTCTTCACCTGTGGAAGCAAAAGCAAAACCCATTCCCCAATGTAACACATACCCTAGCTTCCATTCAGAGGTTAGTACATCTTTGAAGTAAACAGGCTGATTTTGTTCAGCTGTTTTTTCTATAGTCCAATGCCTTTCAGCAGCTGTTGTTCCTTTCTCATTAGCATTGAGAAAATTTAAAGTTAATAAAGCACTATGTAGTCTATCTCTGGGGTCTTTGTTATTCCTTTCTGTTTATTTAGCATATTTAGCATATGACGACTTTCCCTGTAGGATTGTGTGGCATTCCTGTAATATGCTTTATATTATAATAAGCAAAAAACTGTTTCATTTTACTAGAGACATATGCTGGAGAATTGTCAGTCTTTATTTGTGCAGGTATTCCCATGATGGCCATAACTTCTAGCAAATATGTGATTACAGAATCAGCCTTTTTGAAAACATATCTATTGTATGATGGACATATCTTAATTTCCCAAATTCTGTAAAATAAAATACATCAATCTGCCAGATTTCATTTCTATGTATACCTTTAGGATTAGTTCCTGCTGGCAATGGAGTTTGGTTATAGGAAGAACAGGTGGGACACCTTTTTACAATTTCTTTGGCTTGTTGCCAAGTGATAGAGAAATCTTTTTTTAATCCTTTGCTATTGACGTGATGCTTTTTATGACATTCTGAGGGCTCTAGTACATTTCCTATTAATAATTTATCAATTTCATCATTACCTTGTGCTAAAGGACCTGGCAGACCTGTATGGGATCGAATGTGTGTTATATAGAAGGGATGATTTCTAGTCCTGATTATTTCTTGTAACTGAATAAATAATGAAGTTAATTCTCATTCATCATTAATAAAATCAGCAGTTTCAATGTGTAGAACAACTCTCTCTGCATACTGAGAGTCAGTGACCATGTTAAGTAAAGTCCATTAATACCATCATGATAGCATATAATTCTGACTTTTGAACAGAATTATAAGGGATTTGAGCCACTTTACTTATATGTTCTGATTTGTAACCAGCCTTTCCTAATTTGTTTGTATTGTTATAAAAATGTAGGGGCTCCAGAAATTGGTTTATCTCATACAATACGAGGGAGAATCCAATTAGTTTTCTTTAGAAATTCAATTTTTTGCTTTGTGGATATTTGTTGTTAATATCTCCCAAAAAATTACTGCAGGCTCTTTGCCAAAGTTCACTTTCTACCCATAATTGGTCAATTTCTTCATTAGTTAAAGGTACAACAATTTCTTCTGGGCCCATTCCTTCCAATTGACAAAGTCCTAGTTTTCCTTTAAAAATCAGTTTAGAAATCTTTTCCACATATAAACATCTTACTCGGTTTATGTGGAAGAAATATCCATTCCAATATAACATTTTCCCTTTGCATTAAAATTCCTGTAGGAGAATGCTTAGAAGGCAAGATAAATAGAATACAATTAAGGTCTGGATCCACATGATCCATATGTGCCTCCTGTAATTTCTTTTCCACCAAAGTCAATTTTTTCTCAGCTTCAGGTGACAATTCTCTCAGACTATTGAAGTCCTTGTCACCATTTAAGGTTTTGAGCAAATTATCTAGTTCATCATTTTTAATTCCAATAGTGGGTCGTAAGTTGACAATGTCTCTTAGTAGTCTTTGAAAATCATTAAGTCTCTTCAATCTATCTCTCCTGATTTTTACCTTTTGGGGTCTACTTCCGGTTTACTTAGATAAATATATCCTTCTGTGGCCTTTGATGTAGTTGAAGATTAGATAGTTATAGGTATAGTTTTTCTTAGTTATTTGAAAGGTATTTTGGATATTAAACTTTAGGTTAATAAGAATAAGGTAGATGATAGAGTATTTTCTTTAATTTTGCTAAATACAAATAGACTAGGTATTGTAGCTGTAATTCCTGCTTGATAGCTATTTTGTTACATGTAATTTTGTTATGTTAAAATTGAAACCTTCCTTTTTGATTAGACAGAAAGGGGGAGGTGATGTGGGAATGTCTTTTGGTATGCTGTGAATCTCAATCTTTAAATAAAGGAGGTGTTTGGCCCATGACAGGAACCATAGAAAAAATAGGTGGGGAAATCACAGCATAAGTAGGAGAAGCAGGGTGGAGTCAGACAGACTGAGCCTGCTACCCAAGAAGAAGCATGTAAGGAACACAGGTGAGCCACTGGCCACATGGCAGACAGATTAATGAAAATGGGTTGAGTTAAGAGGTAAGAGCTAGCTAGCAATGTGCCTGAGCCATAGGCCAAATAGCATGAAGTTAATGTAAGTGTCTGAATCATTTCTGGAGGCCTGATCAGCTGTGGGCGGCTAAGGGGTCTGGGGCTGCAGGTCTGTGAGTCTGGACCTCTGGCTGCCTAGGACCAAGAAACCTTATTGTTACACATCATTGTGGATTTCTGGGATTTTCCTGGTACCAGGTTTCTCCCTAATCCCATAATGGTCCCCTTTATTAAGATATTTGCTGTTCTCCCTTTTGACACTCTCCCAACTCAACAAACATCCAGATCCCCCATGTTCTCATCCCCATTCCCTCTCCTATACTCCCCTCAACCCTATCCCCCAGTTTACTTAGAAGATGTCATCTATTTTCCCTTCCCAGGGAAATCCATGCAACCCTCTCAGGTACTTCTTTAGAAGAAAGGGTATAATCATTCACTTTTAACCGTGGAACAGTGGGGATCTAATGGGGAACTGTACCAGACGGAGAATGGGCTCACTATAGCAGGGAGAAAAGCTAACTGTGAATCAAAGCAACCTTTGGCTACTGTGTCAATGTCATTTTAAAACAATATAGAGTTTGAGCTACAGATTCAGTAAAAATCCAATAAAATGACAAATCAAAAGCAGGGCATGGTGGCAGAGGCCTTTGATATATTTTGGATCCCTAGTTATTGGACATCCTCCTTCACTGATGTAATAAGTCAGATCAGGCCAAATTAATAAATCCAGGTTTAATTTGAGCAGAGCAAAGCCCCTCTTAGGTGGCTCTCAAGAAGGCAGGGGAAAGAACAGTAGAGCACAAAGCAGGTATGGTAGCCAGGTCTGAAGTAGCCTGCAGGCATGGCCTTGAGCAAGTAAGGGGCTGACTCTTTTGGAGTCATTCTGAGGGGGCAGGGTCTGGAAATGAGAGATGTGAGACCTGAGCTTGGAATGGGGCCCGAACTGGAGATCCCCAACAGTTTTTAATCCCAGCACTCCAGAGACAGAGGCAGACTGATCTCTGTGAGTTGAGGGCAGCCTGGCCTATAAAGCCAGTTCCACAACAGCCAGGGCTACACAGAGTCTCAAAAAAGAAAAAAAAAAACTGCATTGCCTGGGAAACAATAAAGAGATCAATGGAAAATATGAGGAAACACACACACACACACACACACACACACACACACACACACACACACACACACACAAATACAAGCAATAGTGTTAATTTGAACACATGAGGCCAGGAAACTTAATAGGTCTGGCCTTACCAACACATGACTGGACCACCAGGGCATCTACATACAAATGTGTTAATGACACAGAATTTATGAACAGTACAGAATTAACTGCAGATGGATCTAACATCTAAATGTTCAGTGCCAAGTGCAGGACTTCTAGAAGACACTAGAGAAACAAGGGCTCTGTGAAGTTAGCAAATCACCCTTCTCTGACTACAATAAAAGTTACACATGCATTCGCCCAGCATGGTGACAAAAAGTTTCCACACAAGGGCTCCTTTTCCTGATTCTCTGTGCAGGAACAGCCTGCAGAACAGTCATTAAAAGGGAGTTGCAGGGACTTCAGGGGACCAATCAGTATGGCAAGGGCTAACTCTGGTCCTGTTTTCCCACTAATACACAGCACCCAGAACAAACCCCACATCAACTCTCGCAGCTCCTCCCCATGTGGGACAACAGCCCTTGTTCACCCTGGTGTGGATTCTGAGTTTACCTCTCTCTCTTCAGCTCCTAGCAGCACCTCACAAAATGGCACATGGAACAGAATCCTCTCCATCCCCGATCTGATTGGCGGGCCCATCTGGAACACCTGATTAGCTAATGACACTCTAGTGACTGAAGCAGCTCCCTTAAAGACAAAGTACAATGAAGGGACACAGCACAGTGGTTCCCAGGCCTGGCTTCCACCCCAGGCACAGAACTGTCCCAGAATTGCATAGATTGGCATTGTAGCAGAACTTCCACCTGGCCTGCAAAGTTGTCCCTGAACATACTTAGCATTTCTCCCTCTAGGGGTCTAGGTATCTATCACAGGGAGATCATTAAATAATGTGCAGTGGAGTCAGTCTCTCTCTCTCTCTCTCTCTCTCTCTCTCTCTCTCTCTCTCTCTCTCTCTCTCCCTCCCTCCCTCCCTCCCTCCCCTCCCCTCTCTTTCTCTCTCTCTCCTCTCAATTTTAAACCACTTTGGTCTATGACAACAAACACCAACAATTAGGGTCCCTAAAGGGGAGGTGACCAGTATGGGACCAGAATGTCTTGCATAACCTGATGGTTCATGCTAAGCAAATGTATTAAGATGTACAGCTCTCATACACTGTTTGCAAGGAGAGAATGGGACAATGAGCAGAAAGGTAATTTAGAAGTAACACAGGATACCTCAGACTGAACTCACAATGGTCTCACAATGAGACTGATAGCCACAGCCTCTCAGGCGGAAAGCCTGGTTGCCTTGATTCCTACAAGATGCTCACTCAAAAGCCTGACCAGACCTTGCCAAGTCAGCGTTTGGGCAGGACACAAAAATAGTGATTCCTTGGTCCTTTCTTCAGAACATCTGAAAAGGCCTTCCATGGACCTGGCTCCCAAAAGCTCCAACTTCAACCTCAACAAACAAAAACACATATGAAATGAAGAAAAAAGAATTAATGAATTGAAAAATTGGGGTTAGAGATTGGAGATGAAATCACCATAATAGGGAATAAAAAATAAAAATGAGACAGTTTATTGTTGTTTATTTATTTACTTGGTTTCAAGACATGGTTTCTCCATATAACAGTCTTAATTGTCCTGGAACTTTCTCTAAAGATGAGGCTGGCTTCAAACTCACAGTTCTCTGCCTACTTCTGCCTCCTGAGTTCTGGGATTAAAGGCATGGGCCATTATTGATAAGCATTTAGCTCTGTTGCTTCTAAATAGAAGGCAGAGTTAAATTTCAAACCTCCCCCATGAATAACAAACTAAGAGTACTGGTACAGGCCAGGAATCCCACCACACAGAAGTTTAAGGCTGGAACATCCAAACTTTAAGACTTGGTTATGCGATGAGTCTATGAAAAACCTGAGCAACTTAGACCCTTATTCCTTAAGGCTCTGTGGACAGATGCTGCCAAGCACAGGAGGACTCTGGAATGGGAACCCAGTATTCTCTACCCCGAAATCAAAATGGAGCAACTACAACCAACACACAGAAAGGTATCAGAAGGCAGTGACAGGAACCAGATACCAGCGAGTTGGCTCAGTGAGTAAAGGCACTTCCAACCAGGTCTGGGGACCTGAGGTCAGCCCAGGAGAGAAGCCACTTCTCCAGCTCATCCTTTGACCTTCACACATGTTCCGTGGCTTGTGTGTCCACACATGTCTCAAGTGGCCCAAATTCAGAATTTTTTTGTAAAGCTACAAACAATAAGGTGAAAAGCAGCAATACTAGAATATCCAGAAAAATACCTAGCTGTGTTGTAGTTCAACCTTTGAACAAAATGGAGCTCCTTCACTGCACTACCAGGACGACAATAGGAAACAAAGCATCCATAACCCATCAAGTTGTTACTACAGGGCTGCCTTAGGATAAAATGGGAACAAAGAGTTTTTCACAGAAATTCTTAACTCCTAGTCAAGTTCATTTAGATTAAACAACTATACTTGGACTTAACAAAATAAATAAAAACAAAAAAGTCAGAAAGCAAATAAATCTATCAAAAGAACCGTGAATACAGGATCTGTCAAATCAGTTCCCTTAGCAGGATTCACCAAGGTCTCTCTGTGATATGGACTTTGCCTCTGCCCTGCTCAGGCAGTGTTTATATCTCATCCAGACTGAAGACTGAGAGAATTTACTGCCATCTGCTAATTACTGAGCACCTTTGTGAAGAAACAGTTTATTGTGGGTACTTCTGAGAATATGGAATCTCAAGAGTGAGCCATTTACCATGCATCTAGGGAGTGACTCCCTTGGGGTCTAAGGTCCTGGATGTCATGTGTGAGTCCTTCACACCGCTGTCATACGCCAGTGACACATATATGGTATTGAAATCTCCACCCAGCTGCCAGGTAAATGACAATCATTCATGTCAACTGTCCACTTTGATGTTCAGGTGATGTGAGACAGGTGCCATGAGGTTTCCCTGCATAGCTTCCATTGGACAGACCCCACTCTTCAGTCCTGAGATTCATTATCAAGCATCAATGTTACGCTGCACTATCTAGCAGAATCCATATCCTGGACTGCTAAACCCCAGGACAGGGCAACCCTTCCTGAGAACTGTGCAAGTAAGGGATCTTCTTGCATGGCAGGTGAAACAATACTTCCTTCCTTTCCCATCTCTGCTATCCTCTTAGGCCTCCTGTGTCCCCAGCATGTGAGATTCCGACTACAGGAAATTGGGGCTGACTTGGTGATGGAGGCTCCCCCAGATTTTAGAGGAAAGTACCTGAACTCAAGTGTTACCCAGTAGGGCCAGAGTAAGTGTCTGGTCTGGCAAGGTCAATCTTGCCTCCAAGCCTATTGTAACAGCATGGCAGCCTGCAGAAGGAGGAGTCCCATCATCCCAGGAAGGAAGTGTGGATTGACCTCTGCTGGGACTAGCCACCCGCTGAGTCAGACCTTCACTCTGACTAGCTTCCTGGGGGCTGAGGACTCATTTCTAGAGCACTAGTCAGTTTTTGTTGTGAAACTGGGAAGGAAGAAGAAATATCTGCCTGTTTCTGGAATGGCCACACCTCAGGTCAGTTGTACCTTAGGTCTGAGATTTTTCCTTTTGGCAAAAAGAAAGTTTTATTGAAAATAGGCAGTAAAAATCTGAAGTCTCTTAGACTATTATTCTGTAGGGAAAAAGCCCGTCAATGTAAATACAGAATTTTAGTCAACTAAACCCTATGGAATCAAAGTGAATATACTTAATTACTCTGTATTTACATTATAACCTCTTAATATTATGATGACTAAGCTAAACATATATTACTGCCCACTTAGAAGATAAGGCTACAGGTTTATTTTTCTCTCAGTTTTGCATAGGTAGTAAAAATTAAGTAAGCCAAATGAAGAATATGCATCTTTATATCATGCACTTTTGTTTATTTGTCATGGTCTTAACTCTGTAGTCCTGCCTTCGATGGGAACTCACTATGCAGACCAGGTTAACCTCAAGATCATAAAGCTCACTTTGTCTCTGCTTCGGAGTACTAAGATTAAAGGCCTGCACCATCATTCCTGACTTGTGTTAATTCTGCATATTTACAGACTAAATCAACAAAAGCAAGGTTTGGCACACAATTGTACAGTCCACTGAGGAGAATGTAGCAGGATCACTGTGAGATTAAGACCACCCTGGGTTATAAGTAAGACCACATCTCAAAAGAGCAAGTGGAAAGGCCTGTGTAGCCTCTGACATGCCAGCTTTTTGGATCATTAGTGTCAGATTTTGTCCTGGAGTCCAACTGGGACTATGTCACTCTGGCCTTTACCTCCAAGTCCACTGTCCATTTTTTGACATCCTTGCCTGGAATCTGTGCCGGTGCCGAATCAGCAGCCAGCAGCAGCGGCAAAGGCATGAAGATTCCCTGTACATCTGCTTTATTGTTGTGCTCCACTGCTTTGTGAAGGAATTTTTTCAGGACTTTAACTGAGGACTGTTTAAAGCCACACTAACACTTGACTGGCAAAACTATATGATTTTTGGCTCAGTAATCTACTTTCCCAAGGCTACTCATTTCTACATGAACTTGAACTAGCAGGAGGACTTACAATACTATCACATATACTACATAAGTCATTGGACTTTCATGGACAGCTCCTGAATGGACCCAAGGAGCGTGTGATATATTGCTACAACTCATAAATAATTGTTATAATAATGAAATCAGTAGTTGATGTGTGGCTAAAGATGTGGTTCTCTTCCAAGATAACCCCATTGGGTTTACATTCTGGTACACCAAGCGTCTGGTAATTTCAAAGCATAAACTTATATTTATGCATACCGTCTTACTTAGAAACATAAAAATATTGATGATGACCATAACCAAGAATTCTATGGTGACTCTTGTTCTTTTTGAGGGTAAAAATGAGTCAATTCTCTTTGACAACTTTAACTCATTTGAAAAGTTAAGTAAAATAAATTTCCAATAGCACTGGCTCATCAGCTTCGTAAACCTGCAATGCTTGCAAAAAAAAAAAAAAAAAAAAAAAAAAAAAAAAAGACTCAGCTGTCCAGACTATGCTTCTCTTGCAGAGGACTTCAGTTTGGTTCCCAATACACAGCATGGTTAGCTCACATGCCTATAACTCAGACTTCAAAGGTTCCTACCCCTATTCTGTCCTCTGAATATGAGGCATGCAGTTACAATCACACACACATACAACGAGCATAAACAAAACCTCTAGGTGAAGCACGCTATAAACATGAAAGTGTTTTTTGCTTATTTACCTGTCATCTTGTGATATATTGGGTAGATGTTACAAAAATATTATAAATATTGCCGGGTATGGTGACTTATGCCTTTAATCCTAACCTTTGTGGCTCAAAGGCAAATGGATCTGTGACTTTGTTCTGCCCAAGGCACGACCCCCAGAGAGATCACCAAAGGCCGAGGCTGTCCGGATGCAAAAGCAAGGTTTATTCCAGGAGCTCAGTACAAGCCGGCAGGGAACTCGTCACACATGCACTCAGCAGTGAGAGGGCGGAGGAGTCAGAAGGGTTGGGACACTGCTAGTTTTATTGGCAAAAACCACAAGCCAGTTACTTGAGGTGACTGGGTCCAGGTCGCTTTTGGATTGGTGGGCTGCGGGTATTGCTGAGAGGAGTGGGGAGCTTGTCAGGGAAGCAAGGTAGAGGTGATTTTTCTGTTCTGTCATTGGTTGGCTTATTCTCAGGGACTTATCACAGTCACCACAAGGACATCAGCCTGTTCTCAGGGATTTTTTCAGACCACAGACCACCAGGACTTGCTGCCCTCTGCCTTCAGAGACTTTCTATGGCCAGCCCCAAGGTCAAGATATCTTGTTTATGTGACTAAGGGTGAATGGTGGAATTTTCCACTGCTATTCTAAAGTTAGGAGCTTTACTGAAATCTGCTCTTTTATTTCTTTAAACTTCAGTGCCAGCTATGACCACACAGTGAGATCTGGTCTCAAAAATAATAATAAAATGTGAGGAATGGAGGTGAAATACAAAGTCTTTGTTCTAGGGAGACTAATCTTTTCAATCCTGAACATCACTAGTGTATTATGGGAATTAATTTTTCTCATGTAAATAATCTTCATAATTATTTCAATGCTTTTATGTTGAAAAGAGAATTAACTTTTAAATATTCAAAAAAGTAAACCTATTGATTTAAAAGTACAGAAATGCAATACTTGGATTTTTGGCTGGAGAGATGGCTGGGCTGTTAGGAGCGCTCACTGCTGCTACAGGAAACTCAAGTTGTACTTCAACAACTACGTTAGGTTGTTACCTACAAAGACCTTGAATCAAAGCGCCCATCGACATAAGGGGTTTTTGTCTTTTGAGAAAGGGTCTCTTTCTTCTGTGTAGTCTTGGCTGTCAAACTGCTCTGTAGAACAGTCTGGCCTTGAACTCAGAGACCAACTTCCCTCTTACAATAGAATGCTGGGGTTAAAGGTTTAAGCCACCACTGTGTAGAATCTTAAAGTTTTGTTGTTTTTTGTTCTTGTGTTCATTTTTGTTTTTTATTTTTTGTTTGTTTGTTTGGGAAAGACTCACTGTGTAGCCTCAACTGGCATGAAACTCATGATATAGATCAGGTTGACCTCAAATTCACAGGTGTCTCACTCCCTTGATCTGGTGACAAGTGAATAATAATAAAAGGCACAGTTGAACATGAATACAAATGGAGGTGCTGTTTGTGAGCTTTACTGTTAGCCAACATCATTGATTCCCATTTCCCTGAGTGTGTAGACTTTGTTAACCTGCATCAGACTTCCAGGAAGTGAGATTATTATCAGCATATTTAAAACACAGTAAAATCTGGAAGAATATTTCTAGGGAACAGTCTGTTCAATCAATCCAATTCTAGGTGCAGCATAAAGCTTAGGCTGTGACAACATAGGAATTCTTTGATAAAGTACCTGTGACTATGAGGCTGGATTCTATAGCTAAAAGGCCTAGCTAGAATCTAGTGTGGTCTCTGACCAAGATAACAAGGTTCAGCACAGAATAAATGTTACAATCTCCCCTGAGGATAAGTAAGTGTTTATGGAGAGAAGAGTCTGTTATTATCAATGAGGAATTTGGATGATGTCTGCTTCTATAGCAAAAGGTAGGCAAGGCCTGCCTTCATAGATAGCAAAAGACTGTTAGGTTGTTTAAAAAAAAAAACCCATTCTCTGCATTCTGAACAGAAGGAAGGTATTCTCCACTGAGGAGACACTCCTGTGTGATTAACATTTCTGGTTCTCTGTGGATCCAAGGCCCTGGCACCCCTTCCACCAAATGTCCTGTAGAAAGTTTTTGTCTGTTGTCTGACCTCATTGTGGGTGTGTTATGGCTTATATACTGCTTCTTTAATTTTTTTATCTTCTTAGGTTAAATTACACTAATTTATTTGTGTACATTTGTGCACATGTGCCTCTTAGTACATATATCTCAACACCAAGATAAATATGCAGGGGTTATTTTGTGGGTAAGTGTCAAAGGGTGGGGAAGGGATATGTGTGTTGACATATGCACACACCACAGAACATGTGGAGTGATCAGGGGACAGCTCACAGGAACTGACTCTCTGCTATAACATATGAGGTCAGAGCATCAATCACGTGTCATCAGGCTTGCTGGTAAGTGCGTTTACCTGCTGAGCCATCCTGAGGGTCCCATGCCTGCTTTTATCTGATTCTGGTAAATTTGTTCACTGCCCATGTCACCCCACAGTTGCTACCATTTCACATAGAAAATACTACTCTCATCATTATCATGTCCTTCAGTATTTCACACACCTATTTATCAAACAGGTAAACTTGAGAAAATTTTTAAGAAAAATTTCAATGAATATAATGCTTTTTGAAAATGAAAACAGTAAAAATTAGCAAGATGGTCCAGAGTAAAAATGCCTGAGCCAAGCCTGAGGACCTAGGTTCATTCAGTGCCTGTTGTTCACATGGGGGAAAAAGGAGAGAATGGATTCCTAGAACTGTCTTCCGACTTCCATGCTTACACTCTAGCATGTGCACTTAGGCAGGCAGGCAGACAGACAGACAGACACACACGCAGACAGACAGACACACACACAACCCCAGAAAACTACATCTTCCCCCCATCCTGCCATGAGATGCTTCTTGTCTGCCTTCTGTGTCTGACAACCTTTCCTTCAGAGGTGATACTTTTCCCATGACTCTCCTTACTAACTGCCATGTGAATAACTGTGGACACAACTTGGCATCCTAGTGAGAGGTTTGGAAGTGTTTCCTGGTTTTACAAAAGGAAAGCACGTGACATTACGATGAGCAGAGAACAGTTTATTCTAGTGACAATCACTGCACATGTGCCCAGAGTCAACAACAGCAGCCTTCAGTGACTCAGTTCCCACAGCATAGAATGCTATGTCTAAGGAACAGGTAATCACGCTGCTCTGAGCATTAATTTGGACCTGCAAAATATATCAACGCAAAATAGAGGCCAGCCTGAAATGAAACTATGAACATAATTTACTACATTCAAACTGGTATAATTGTAAATTTTGGGACAATTTGGCTCCTGCAAGTTCAAAGACTCAAAAGATGAAAGAACTGTGCTGAACTCTGAAGCAAGTCAAGTCTGAAAAATAAAATAAAAATTATACATCTTAAGATTTAACTTTTTCCTTCCTTATATTTATTTGATGGTTAACTTATTTTTGAGATAAAGTCTCATTATCCAACCTGGAATGTACTGTGTAGGCCAGGATGGCCTTATAGTTAGAAACAGGAATCTACCTCCTGACTGCTGGGATGAAAGCCGTGTGATACAAGACCAACAAACTTTTGCTTTTTAAAGATAGCATCTCACAAGATTCAGTATTTTTGGAATTACACCAGTGATAGTTACATAAAGCAGTGTCAATGACAAACCAAATAGTTTATTTACAGTGATGAATTTCACTTGTGTGAACTGTATATCAGTAAAGTAAAAACACTATAGCAAATCTCTGATTTTACTCTTCTATTTTACTGGCATTCTTTGTTTACAGGTTCTAAGATAAGAAAAAGTGTAAGAGCCCAATTTCTGTGCCAGTAAGATTGCCTAAAGTTGCTTTCAGTCAAAACTTATGACTTGAGTTCAGCTCTTGTATGAACAGGGTACCAACTCCTGCAACACTCCTCTGACCTCTACATGAACACTGTTGCATGCAGAACTATTTCATTCAGCATGTACGCACATATACATCTTCCCAGAAGAAATAAATAAATGTAAAAATATCGAGCTTTTACCCTTGTATTTGGTAATGACAAATCTCGTACTCCCAGCATTACTAATAGCCTTGACACACCAACCCCAATGCACTAGAAAGAAATGAATTCTGATTTCACTGCTCAGAAAGACTGGGCTCTTCCCTTTTAAAGAAGATAACATCACAGTATAGTCTAAAGTGGCCTGAATTTTCAAAATCACCCTGACTGTACTGGATCTCATGGAATCCTCTTTCTATCAAGTTCAGTGTAGCTGGGTTTATGTTGAGGTCTTTGATCCACTTGGATTTGAGTTTTGTGCAGGGTGATAGATTTGGACCTTTTTGCATTCTTCAGCATACCACCATCCAGTTATGCCAACACCATTTTTTGAAGATACTATCTTTTTTCCATTGAATATGTTTTGCCTCTTTGTAAAATATCAGGAGTTCATAGGTGTGTGGGTTAATGTTGGGGTCTTTGATTCAATTCCATTGATTCACAAGTCTGTTTTTGTGCCAGTATCAGGCTGTTTTTATTACTATGGCTCCATAGTATAGCTTGAAGTCAGGGATACTGATTCCTCCTGAAGTTCTTTTATTGAGCAGGATTGTTTTGGAAATCCTGGGTTTCCTGTTATTCCATATGAAATTGAGTATTGTTCTTTCAAGGACTATCAAGAATTGTGTTGTGATTTTGATGGGGATTGCCTTGAATCTGAAGATAGCTTTTGGTAAAATTCCCATTTTTACTATGTTGATCCTACCTATCCAGGAGCATGGGAGATCTTTCCATTTTCTAATATCCTCTTCAATTAATTTCTTTCTTTAGTGACTTAAAGTTTTTGTCAAACAGGCCTGCTACTTCTTAGGTTAGAATTAGGCCAAGATATTTAATGCTATTTGCAGCTATTATAAAGGGTGATGTTTCCCATTTTTTCCTTTTTTAGCCCTTTTATCCTTAGCTTATAGAGGGCTATTCATTTTTTTAATTAATCTTGTACCCTGCTACCTTGCTGAAGGTGTTTATCAACTGTAGGAGTTCCCTGGTAGAATTCTGGGTGTCAATTATGTATACGATCATATCACCTGCAAATAGAGATAGTTTGACTTCTTCCTTTCCAATTTGTATCCCCTTAATCTCCTTTTGTTCTCTTACTGCTTTTGCTAAAACTTGGAGAACTATATTGAATAGATAAGGAGAGAGAGGACAGCCTTGTCCTGTTCCTGATTTTAATGGGATTGCTTTGAGTTTTTCTTCATTTAGTTTGATGTTGGCTGTCAGCTTGCTGTATATTGCCTTTATTGTATTTATGTATCTTCCCTATATCACTAATCTCTACAAGACTTTTATATTGAAGGAGTTTTGGATTTTGTCAAAGGATTTTTCAGAATCTAATGAGATGACCATCTGGTTTCTTTCTTTCAGTTTGTTTATATGATGAATGACACTTACAGTATTTCGTATGTTGAATTATCCTTGCATCTCTGGGATGAAGCCTACTTGATTGTGGTGGATGATTTTTTTTTTTTTTGATATGTTGCTGTATTCGGTTTGCCAGAATTTTATTTAGCATTTTGCTTTGATGCTTATAAGGGAGACTAGTCTGTAATTCTGTTTTTTTTGTTGTTGTTGTTGCATCTTTGTGTGGTTTGGGTATCAGGGTGATTGTGTCCCCATAAAAACAGTTTGTCAATGTTCCTTCAGTTTCTACTGTATGTAACAGTTTGAGGAGTATTGCATTAGTTCTTCGAATGTCTGGTAAAATTCTGCAATGTATCTGTCTGGTCCCAGGCTTTTTTCACTTGGGAGACTTTTAATAACAGCTTCACTTTCCTTTGGGCTTATATGTCTGTTTAGAACTTTAATCTGATCTTGATTTAATTTTGGTAAGTGCTACCTGTCCAGAAAGTTGTCCATTTTTTTTAGGTTTTCCAGTTGAGTGAATTATAGCTTTTCAAAGTATTTCCTGGAAGTCTGTTTTTATATCCCATTTTCATTTCTGATTCTGTTAATTTGTATATTCTTTTTCTGCTTCTTGGTTAGTTTGTATAGGGCTTATCTATCTTGTTAACGTTCTCAAAGAACCAACTCTTTGATTCATTGATTCTTTTTATTGTTCTCTTTTTTCAATTGTATTGATTTCAGCTCTAAATTTGATTATTTCCTGCTGTCTACTCCTTCTAGGTGAGTTTGCTTCTATTGTTCTAAAGCTTTCAGCCGTGCAGTTAGGTCTCTTGTGTGAGATTTCTCTAGGTTTTTCATATAGGCATCTAGTGCTATGAGTTTTCCTCTTAGCACTGCTTCCATTGTGTCCCATAAGTTTGCAGATGTTGTAGATTCATTTTCATTAAATTCCAGGAAGTCTTTGATTTCTTTCTTAATTTCTTCCTTGACTGAAAGGTGGTTCACTTGAGAGATGTTCAGTGTCTATGAGTTTGTAGGCTTTCTGTGATTTTTTTTTATTGAACTTAAATTTTAGGCAAGGGTGATCTCATATGACACAAGGAGTTATTCCCATTTTTGTATCTATTGATATTTTCTTTATGACTGAATATGTGGTGAATTTTAGAAAAAGTTCCATGAGGTGCTAAGAAATATGTATATTCCTTTGTGTTTGAGTGAAATGTTCTGTACATATCTATTTGAAGTAATTTAGGTCATAACATCTTCAGATCCCTTATTTCTCTGTTGAGTTTCTTTCTGGTTGACCTACCCAAGGGTGAAAGTGTGGTATTGAAGTCTTCCAATTAGTGTGTGGGTTTTGATGTGAGATTTAAGCTTTAGTAGTGTTTCTTTTATATATGTAGGTGCCCTTGTGTTTGAGGCATAAATATTCAGAATTGAAACTTCATCCTGTTGGATTTTTCCTGAGATGAGTAAGTAATGTCCATCCTGGTCCCTTTTGATTGATTTTAGTTTGAAGTCTATTTTGTTAGATATTACAATGGCTACACCAGCTTGTTTCTTAGGATCATTTGATTGGAAAGTCTTTTCCCAACCCTTTACTCTGAGCCTGTGTCTGTCTTTGATGTTGAGGTGTGTTTCTTGTATGCAGCAGAAAGATGGCTTCTGATTTTGTATCCATCGTGTTAGGATGTGTCCTTTTATAGCTGAATTGAGTCCATTGATATTAAATAATATTAATGACCAGTGATTGTTAATGTCCTGTTACTTTTGTTGGTGGTATGTGTGTATTTCCCTTCTTTGGTTTTTTTTTCCCCTGTGGGATTATAGATTGCTTGTGGTTTCATGGGTGTCTGGTTTCCTTAGGTTAGAGTTTTCCTTCTAGTGTTTACTGTATGGCTGGATTTGTGGATAGGTATTGTTTAAATATGGTTTTGTTTTAAAATAATTTGTTTACTCCATGTATGGTGATTGATAGTTTTGCTGGGTATAGTAGTCTGGGTTGGCAGCCATGCTCTTTTAGTGTCTGTATAATATCTGACCAGGACCTTCCTGCTTTCATTGTTCCCATTGAATAGTTGGGTGTTAGTCTGATGGGTCTGCCTTCATAAGTAACTTGGTATTTTTCCTTTGTAGCTCTTAGTATTTTTTTATTTTTCTGTAGTTTTAGTGGCTTGATTTTTTTGTGGCAAGCAGACATTTTGGGAGGTCTAGTTTATTTGGTGTTCTGTAAGCTTCTTGTATCTTTATAGACATTTTCTTCTTAGGTTGGGATAGTTTTCTTCTATGATTTTGTTGAATATATTTTCTGTGCCTTTGAGCTGGTATTCTTCTTCGATTCCAATGATTCTCAGGTTTGGTCTTTTCATGGTATCCCAAGTTTCCTGGACATTTTGTGTTATGACTTTTTTTGGTTTGAGAACTTTTTTAAACTGTTGTATGTGTTTCCACTCTTGAATCTTCCACTCCAGAGATTCTCTCTTCCATCTCTTGAATTCTGTTGGTCATGCTTGCATCTGTAGTCCCAGTTTGTTTCTTTAAGTTTTTTTTTTCCAGCTTTGCCTTGTTTTGTACCTTCTTTATTACTTCTATTTTAATTTTTAATTTCTGGAGTGTTTCTTTTACCTGTTTTTTTTTTTCTTGGTTTTCTTTTATGGATTTGTTAATCCCTTCCAATTTTTTGTTTCTATTTTCTTCTATTTCTTTAAGGGAGTTTTTATATCCTCTTTAAAAGCTTTTTATTATCTTCATAAAGTTGTTTTCAATGTTGTTTCCTTCTGTTTCCTCTTCATTGTTATGCTTGGATCTTGAAGTTGTAGAACTATCTGCTTCTTCTGGGGGTGTCTTGTTATTCTTTATATTATTATATATATTCTTGTACTGGCATCTGTCCATTGCTTCCTAGGTTCACTCTTAGCTCTTAATTTGTTCGTAGTTGTGGGCCCAGGTGCTGTGTGTCTCCAGTAATTGCAGGAGTTGTTCTTCATTGGCTGTAGAACAAGTGGCTGTGTATCTCCAGTTGTTGCAGTGGTAATTATTTGTTGGCTCTTTAGTTGGCTCCTAGTCAGTTGTAGACCAGGGGACTGCAGGGTCTCCAGTTGTCTGTGTGTGATGATGCAGTTTGCAGTTTAGGTGGGCTTTGACTCTTAGGATGTCTCTCCAGCTGTATTTTGCTGGGGATTGCTCTTTGTGGGTGCTCTCCCATCTTTCTTTTAGGGTAGAGCTGGGTGTGGTTGGGATGCCAGAGGTTGTGTCCCATGCCAGGCTTGGGAGAGCATGGTCTCTGCTTGGCCTGGCAATCAGGGTGCCACTTACCTCTTAGTAAGCAGTGGACCAGGAGGCTTCCAGATCTCCAGTTGTTGGTGTTATTTTTCTTAATAATTTATTTATTTTTATCTTACGTGCATTGGTATTTGCCTGAATGTATGTTTGTGTGAGGGTGTTGGATCCCTGGAACAGGAGTTACAGACAGTTCTGAGCTGTCATGTAGATTCTGAGAATTGATCCTAGGTCCTCTGGAAGAGCAGCCAGTGCTCTTAACTGAGCCATTTCTCTCGCCTTCTTTCTTCTCTGGGTATTGGCTACAAAGGCACAGTCCTCCAGCTCTGCTCTAATATGGCACAGCCACTATGGACATCCCAGTAAAGATGAGCCACAACCCCAAGAAAGGGGTGAGAGCATCTGCTATATATTATAATTTTAAACAAATTACATAAACATAGTATTTCAAGTAAGAGTAGAAATATATATAGTATGATAAATTGATTTTAAATTTGTATTAGCAAGTTAATATTTATATTAATGTAAAATATTTTTAGATTAATAGTTGTTCTTTAGATCAAAGGAAATTTAATATTTTATTTTAAAAATTATTTTACATCATATTTTTTAAAAGAGATTGAGTATGACTATTGATTATTTATAGTGAAAATATTTATAAGTAATATTTTGGAAATCTGTGTGTAGTTTTTTTATTTTTTTTGTTTGTTGAAGGGCATTGGTAATTTATGTGAGTTTTGAGGCTAGATTATTTTAAATAGCAGTTTGAATTTGATGTGGCTATTTTTCATTAAAGATTATTTAGTATTTTTTTATTCAATTATATTAGTTTGGAAGTAATTTATAGGTTTATATTTTTGTGAAAAGTAGAATTATTTTAAAGTAATATATTTTTAAACTTAAATACAGAGAAACACAGACACCACGGAAGACAGAGAGGGTGCTAACATCTTGGCAATGGGTTAAGAGTAAATTGAGAAGAGAAATTGTCTGTTTCAGTGTCCCATCCCTCCTCCCCCGAATATGGGACACTCTGTTTTCTTACAGATTTGAGGATCACTGTCTTCACAGATATGGGGTGCTTGTGCGTCCCCACGACTACAGATTGTTGAGGTCCCTGACCTCAACAGACATAAAAATGCCTCCTGCATTCTCACTACTTCTGAGATGGGCTGAGAAGCCCACTGCATTCCTGCCCTGAACCCAGATACAGGAAGACACATGCTGTGTCCCTGCCCTCTGTGATCCCATTCCTCCAGAGCATCTGCTCTTAATGGGGTTGTTCATGACCACAGATCTGAGTGCACCTCAGACACAATGCACCCCAGGAGGTGGAGGAAGAGAGAAACCTGAGTTAAGGTTTACAAGGTTCTTTGAGTGATAAAGCCATGCGATGACAGAAAAGATGAGGAATTAGGAAGTTTCAAATCTTGTTTAGTTTATTCTTTGATAGGGTAGGGAATGTTATACTGAGGAAGGCTAAAGCCCCTCAAGAAGCACTGGCTCCTCCATTTTGAGGTAAATATCTTCTCCCTAATGTCTCTCTCTCCCTCCCTCTTCTTGTCCTTACTCCCTGTCTTTCCTCAGTTTCTTCACTCTTTTCCTTTAGTGCTCTTCCCACTTAGGTTATATTTCCTTTATGGTCAATATTGCTCAGGAGCCTTGGGCTCTTTGTATGCTTGACCTCAAAATCGTGGGAATAATTGTGCAAGATTAGGAGATATGCCATTGTGAATATAGGTGTGTCTTATTTGTTAAGGTGTGTCATGATGGGTGGGCTTTGAGGTTTTAAAAGCTCAAGCCCAAAATAATTACTTTCGGCCTCCTGCCTGTGTGTCAGGGTGTTAGTTTCAGCCCCGCGCATGGCTCCCTTGATGCTTCCATTCATGATGATGGACTAATCCTGTCTGTGTAATCAATGTCCAAATTAAAACCTGAAATATAATACTCACTTTGTTCATAGTGTTTCTTTGCAGCAGCTGAACAATAACTAATACAAATTTTAAATAATATTTTGGCATATTATCTGTATGTATTCTTCCTATATGCTGTGAAAATGAGTAAGACTAAATTAATAAGTCATGGACAGTCTTGACAAAACATTTAGTTCATGGCTTGGTTATTACTGATGTCTCATGCTAATCCAAAAGTAAAAGAGTAAGAGCAGGGGCAGAAATTAATGAAGCCTGTATGGTTTGGAAAAAAACCTGGGAGTTTCAAATGGCAGTCATGCTGAAACAGAGGCTGTAATTATTAGGGCTATTAGGACCATTAAATGTAAAGCACCTGCTTTTCTTTTAGTAATATAGAAAATATGTTGCAAAGGTACTACCTCCCAGAAATCATTGAAATTGGGAAGTAAAAGACAAGAAAACTTTTATTTCCAGAAACCAACCTCATATAGAACTTGTTGCTGATGTGCTTCAGTGCAACACTGGCAATCCAAAGCTAGAACCCCATGTAGACATACCAACTATTTGTCCCATTTTGTTGAAAGAAGAAAGATGCCAATGTAAGACTGAAATATTTAAAATCATGGAATCTTCCTCTGTATGTTCAGTTTAGCAATCAATGATACAGATCTGTTTGGCAGAGTCAAGTGTGGAGAGCAAAGTTCTGCCTGGCTCTGACCCACGGTCACATCTCATGATTCACTGGAATTTAACAGGATGAGGCAGTAGCAGATCTTGTTTACGACTTTTGTTGGGGATGGAATGTTTCTTCTCTGAGTGTCCTTGCTCCTCCACCCTATCGCTCTCAGAATCTCAACTGCCTTCCCCTTCTGCAGCTGCAACTTTCTTTTCTTTTCAGGGTTAGCAGCAAGAGTAATAGCCAACCCCTTCACCCTACATGTACTCAGCTCATTCCCTTAATAAATTTGATCAGATTATTTTGATTTATCTTCATTTCTTCCATGTCTTGTCTTTTCATTCTCACCCGCCCCCCCCCCCCGGGTCTCGTTGACTTTACCCATGGGTGGGGGCAGTCAAGGCCCCCGTGGGGAGGCTGTGATAGTTCATTGTGTGAAGGTGTGAAAATGAAGTCTGTCTTGCATTTTGAAACTTCTAGGGGTTGTGATACCCAAATTCTGAATAGCAGCACATTGGGATTAGAAGTAGCCAAAGATAAGTTGTGAACAATGTCAAGGAGAAAGAGCCATCTAAGCCCTTTGAAACTGAAGCCCCATATGTCTGACACAGAGCTGCAAAGTTGAATGTTTCCCAGCAGGTCTTCAGTCTTACCTTGGCATAATCATTTCATCTTGAAATGGAAATGTGTATTCTTTACCTCTGTCTGTTACTTGGATATAACTTGATTTTTGCTTTCACAAAATACTACAGTCAAGAGACACCCTTGATTGTAAAATGAAAAAATTTACCTTTAAACAGTGTTGGGACTGTTACAAAATATGGTGATTTTGAGGTTATACCAAATGCATTTCGCATTATGGTTTAAGTGTGATTTTTTGACCTACAACAAAATGTGGGTTGAATTAAAATTCTCCCAAATAAGATGTATTTGAACTTTGTCTCTGGTTTGTGGTTTTATTGGAGTACATATTGAACCTTTAACATGAGAGGCCTGTTTTTTAGAGTGTTTTTACTCTGACCACAGAATTGAAACTGAGCAGCCTCATAATGAAGAAGCGCCCTATGAATGTAAACAACATAATAAAACATTTAGACCTGATTCTACTTTGAAATCATACCAAAGAACTAATTTGAAAATAAAATTCTATGAATATAATCAAGATGAGAAACACTATGCATGCCACAGTCATCTTCAAGTACCCAGAACTCATACTAGAATAAAAGCGTATGAATGGCATCACTGTAGAAAAGCCTTTACACGTCCCAGTCATCTTCCATTACATGAAAGAACTCACACTGGACAGAAATCTTATGAATGTATATGATATGGTAGAGCCTTTGCAAGCACTGGTGATCTTCAAAGACATGAAAAAAGCCACACTGGAGAGAAACCCTATGAATGTGACCAGTGTGGTAAGGCTTTTGCAAATAGTGGTACTCCCCAAAGACATAAAAGAAAGTCATACTGGAGATAAACACTACATATGTAATGAATGTGGTAAAACCTTTGCACACTGTAATAATCTTCAACAACATGAAAGAAGTCATACAATGAATGTAAACAATGTAGAAGAGCCTTTGCAGATCTCAATCGTCTTCAAATGCATGAAAGAAGTCATACTGGAGAGAAACCATAAAGATGTAATCAATGTGGCAAAGCTTTTGCATGTAACGGTCATTTGAAAAATCATGAAAGAATGCATACTAGAGAAAAAGCCCATGAACCTAATAAATTAGGTGAAGCTTTCCACGCTAGACAAAGACTCTATAATTAAGAGATCTCAAAACCATGGGTGTCTAGAAAGAATTGTTCTGGAATGTGTTTCTCTGCTCCTACAAAGTATAGTAGGTAAGTGTGAGTTGATTTAAAATTACTCATTATTGCTTGTTGTTGTTATTCAAGGAAATGTTTGAACTGTCCTTTTTATGCCTATGTGGAAAAATACATTTTTGTCTCATGTGACTGAACTCATGAGAAGTCTATCCCTATGACCTTTCTTAACACAGTATAAATTTTCTGGAGCACTAAATAAAGTTGGCTATTGTATGAGACTTTAGTCCTCAATTATTTAGAGCACCATCCTTCTAGGTCCCACTGCCTCTAGAGTTGGTGAAAAGTGGCACTTGACAGAAACCAGAAGTCAGCTACAAGTTAAGAGATGGATGACCCTCAGAGAAGGAAGTGAGTGAAGATTATGGGGCAGAGAAGGTTTTGCCTTATCTTTAGGTAGTATGCCATCTTCTAAAGAAAAGAAGAGCACAAGTATTAAAATCATAAATATTATGTTGCTTACAAATTGATTGTGATTATAGCTTCTGGTTTCCAGAAGAGGGATTTTTAGATAGAGTATGGGACAGAGCCCAAAATAATGTTGAAAAGACATAAAAACCATAAACAATTTCTTTTCAATCTTGGGTTCTTTGGTCATTAACATGGATTTCTACCAAACTAAGAAAGATGAGGACATTAATTATGAAGGACTGATAGTTAAATATATATATATTTATATATATATTCCATATATATATGAATATATATATTTTCCATTTTCTGAAAATAGCCCTAAAACATGGGATAAGTAACTTACTGATTAATCAAATCTTCAATTCTTTTCATTTTGGTGATAAAGTTGATTTCATCTACAATTTTCTTCCTGGCCTCATGAGGTGTTATTGGTATTTCCATTGTAGCGTACTCAAAATCAAAATGTACAACACCTAATTATGCACTAACCAGTCTACTAAAACTCTAAATAGAGATGGCATTAGACATCCCTTACATATCATTGTCAGAGGCAAATAATAACCACAGCTATGTGAATCCATACCAGAAGGATCCTGTGGATTCTTTGTTGCCTTCAAACTTACTTATTTACCCCACTAAGTTGTCAGCTATGGATATTATAGCCCCAAAGGATAAACCTTTGAAATGGATTGATTTAAACTATAAAGGCAAGAAAATACAAACTGGCAAAGGGCAGGATTACAGGCAGGTTTACTCACACTCACAGTTATGCATAAAGATTGACCTTCAATAGTTTTGGATTTAAACGATTGCTTTTAAAGTATACTTATTCATACTGATAACATGCATTTTGTTTGTTTGTTTTTTGTTCTCTCAATCATAAAGAAGCTCTGTTTCAATAAAAATAGATTTATGGAAATTCCCAAACTATTTGTCAATACTATATTGAAAAATTATTAGAGCTTATAGGAAGGTTTTTCTTTGAGCTTGCTTATATCAGTCAATATATAGATAATATTCTGTTTGCTAGCTCTAAAGGAGCTATAATTCATATGTGATATGACTCAGGATATGCCAAACAAAACAGTGAACTTGTTATAGTACTGAAATGATACAAAGATCAGATACTGTGCGGTATTTAGGAAACCTGGTTACTAGAACAATTGGTGAACCACACAAACACAAAATATCTATTAGACAAATTAAAAACACTTACCGCTTTTCTACTGAAAGCTGTGCAAGGAGAAATAGCATTGTATAATTCTCACATATTACCTTATAAAAGGCATTTGTTTACTATGTGGATCCTAGGAGACTGTAAATAGATCCATATATATCACCCTGCATAAAACTCAAATACAAGTGGATCAAAGACTTCAACATAAACCCAGCTACACTGAACTTGATAGAAAAGAAAGTGGGAAATGCCCTCCAACGCATTAGCACAGGTGACCACTTCCTAAATATAACACCAGGAGCACAGACACTAAGAACAACAAATAATAAATGAAACTGAGAATCTTTTCTAAGACAAAGGACACAGTCAATAAGACAAAACAACAGCCTACATAATGGGAAAAGATCTTCACCAACCCTACATCTGACAGAGGACTGATATCTAAAATATATAGAGAACTCAAGAAACTAGAGGCCAAAAAACCTAAATAACCCAATTTAAAAATTGAAATTCAGAACTAAAATGGGAATTCTCAACAGAAGAATTGCAAATGGCTGAAAAGCACTTAAAGAATGTTCAACATCTATAGCCATCAGAGAATTGCTAATAAAAACATCTTTGAAAGATGTAAACCTGTCAGAATGGCTAAGATCAAAAGCACATATGATCAAAACCAGTCTATGCTGGAGAGGATGTGGGGCAAGGGCACAATTCTCCATTGTTGGTGGGAGTGTAAACTTGTACAACCACTTTAGTATGGCAGTTTCTCAGAAAACTGAGAATCAATGTATCCATTCATCTAGCACATGCCCAAAGGATGCACATTCTTACCCCAAAGGCAATAATTAGCTCGACTATGTTCATAGCAGCATTATTCATAATAGCAGGAAACTGGTAACAACCTAGATGGCCCTCAACTGAAGAATAGATTAACAAACTGTGGTGTATCTATACATGGAATACTACTCAGCAGTAAAAAAATGACATCCTAAAATTTTCAGGCAAATGGATGGATTTGGAGAATATCCTCCTCAGTGAGGTATCACAAGCCCAGAAAGACACACATAGGATGTACTCACTCATAAGTGAATTTTAGACAAAAAGCAAAGAATACACAAACTGCTAAGTACAACCCCTGAAAAACTTGGAATTAGAAGGAACTTAAGAGAGAGATCCAGGGACTCCCCCTAGAAAGAGAAAATAGAGAATTCCTGAATGAATCAAGGTCATAATGTGTATCGACCATGAAGAGGTGGGTACAAATAATGAGAGAAGGAGATAAGGTTGATCGAGAAGAGCAAAAAAGAGGGAGAAAATGGAAATGGATATCTTGATAGAGGAAGCCAGTGTGGGGTTGGAAAGAGGCTGGGTACTGGGAAACCTCCAAGACCTAACAGGATGTCCCTAGCTATGTTTCCAGCCAATAATGAAGTGGGTACCTACAGAGGACTTCCCCTATAATCAAATGACCACCCTAAGTGTTATCATAAAACCTTCATCCAGCAATGAATAAAGGTGGAAGCAGAGATCCATAGCTAAGCACCAGGTTAAAATTCAGGTCTAGCTAAAGAGAGAGAGACGGGAGAGTCTATAGAGCAGAGGGATAAGGATTATGAGGAGTCCCACAGAGATGGCTGGCTGGAGCTCTGGTGAGTTCACTGAATCAAAAACAGCTACTGGGAAATCATCAGGAAAAGGTACTAAACCCTCCAAAGGTACATGATTGTGGATTGGCATGGGTAGTATGTAGAATCTTGTGGAGTAGGACCAGACTATGTTCCTGTGCATGAACTGGCAACTTGAAGCCCATTCTCTACAGAGAAACACCTAATGCAGTATTGGCATGAGGGTATTGGACTTAACTGAAATGGATACACCAGACTGAACTGACCTACCTTGGGACTCCTTGCCCTCCTTGGGGAAAGGATGGGGGAATGGGGTGGGGGAAGCTGAGGAAGAACTGGGAGGGATTGGGAGGAAGGAAGAGATATAAAGAGAAAAAACTCTTTTCAATAAAAAAAGAAAATAAATAGGACCTCCTAAAACTGATAAGATTCTATAAGACAAAGGACATTGTCATTAAGACAAAATGACAGCTTGTGGCATAGGAAAAGTTCTTCACCCATGCTACATCTGATGGAAGGCTTATCTCTAAAATATATAAAGAACTGAAGAAACTAAACATCAAAATACCAAGTAAACCAATTGAAAATGGAATACAGCTCTAACCAAAGAATTTCCAACAGAAGAATTGAAATTTCCCAAAAGACACTTTAAAAAGTGCACAACACTTTTAACTGATGTGAGATGTCTTTCAGCTGTGGGACTGTAGGTCTGGACCTCAGGCTAGACAGGCCAGAAACTTCTTGCTATTCTTAGCCATCCAAGAAATGCAAATTGAAACAACTCTGAGATACCATCTTACATCTGTCAAAATGGCAAAGATTAAAAACACCTATGACAGCCTATGCTGGAGGGGACGTGGAGCAAAGGGAAAACTCCTCCATTGATGGTGGGAATGTAAACGTGTACAGCCACTTTGGAAATCTGTATGGAAGTTTCTATGAAAACTGGGAATCAATCTACCTAATGATCCTTCAATAGCACTTTTGGGAATATACCCAAAAAGATGCACATTCTTGCCACAAGGACATTAGCTCAACTATATTTGTAGCAGCATTATTTTTAATAACCAAAACCTGGAAACAACCTAGATGCCTCTCAACTGAAGAATGTTTTTAAATATATATAGTACATTTATACAATGAACCACTACTCAGCAGTTTAAAAAAAAATATCCTGAAGTTTTCAGGCAAATGGGTGGAATTAGAAAAAATCATCCTGAGTGAGGTAATCCAGACCCAGAAAGACAAACACGGTATGTACTCATGTTTGTAAGTGGATATTAGACATAAAGCAAAGGATATCTAGGCTACAACCCACAATCCCAGAAAAGCTAGGTAAAAAGGAGAACCCTACAAGAGACATCCATGGATGCTCTTGGGAAGGGAAAATGGGTACGATCTCCTAGTAAATTGGGAGTATGGGGGGTGTCAGGGAAGTGGGAATTGAATGTGAGGAAACAGAGAAGAACCACAAAATAGAAATCTTGACAGAGAAAACCATTTGGGGCTAGGGAGAAACTGGGTGCTGGGGAAACTCCTAGGAATCCACAAGGATGACCCTGCTAAGACTCCAGGCAATAGGGGAGAGGGTGCCTGAACTGGTCTTACCTTGTAATGAGACTGGTGATTATCCTAATTGTTACCATGGAAATGCAATCCATCAGTTGATGGAAACAGATGCAGAGATCCACAGCCAAATTCTGGGCCCAGGTCCTGGAGTTCAGTCAGAGAGGGAAGAGACCTCTAGTAAATAAGGGGTGAAAAATGAAAAGTTCACTCTGATCACATAGGGATTAAATCTTGTATTTACATTGATGGGCCTCTCCTGCAAAATCGTAGTTTATGAGACTGCATATTTCTGCTCCATATGTCTAACATAAAGTCTTTTTAAAAATAAATAAATAAATAAAAATGAAAGCCATAGTCCTTTTCCACAGCTGGCCTGAGGTCTGGCTGGCCTAAACCTAACTGGCAGATTTTTTTTGTCCTTTTTTGATTTTCATAGCAAAGCCTCACTAATGACCAAGATTATATGGAGTGTAGTCCAGCCCAAGTTCTGCTGCAATGCCAATCTCTGCAGGTCGGGGGCAGTGCTGTGCGCGGGCTCGAAGGAAGGAAGGAAGGGTTTCCTCCCTTCGTAGCCTAATCAAGAAGATGTTTCTGTCAGTCAGGCCTCAGGTAGCCAATCAGGGCCTTCAGATGAACTGCCAGTCAGAATGGGGAGGGCACTTCCGGTGTACCACGCTGCCGACTCCGAGCCTTGAGACCGAGTTTTCTTGAGAGTGATTGACACTTGAGAGTGTTTCTTGTTCTGTGTTCTGCACTGTGACCTGCTGCCCCGAGCTGTGAGGAGATCGTGAGCTCCGAATCCGCCATGGTGAGTGAGGGACCGTGTCCCCACGCGGGAGGAGCCGGAGGGCCGTGTGGGGTCCTTCCGGGTCTGAAGGAGGTGGCCGAACAGGATGGCTGGATAGATTCCTTTTGGTACCCTGCAACTCCCATGCAGAAGCGGAATCTGAGAATGACTTTGCTCTGCGGCAGTCGCCTCTGTAGAGCATGGGGGAGCTTGAAGCTTTGTGTGGAAACATCCTTGTCAGCGTATAGTGCTGACATATTCGCTGTTTTTACTTTCCCCAGAGAAGGCAGATTTGCTGCCTCGCAGACCTGACCATTCTGGTGTCTTCTAGATGTTCTGCATTTGGCACTAAACATTCAAGTGCAAGATTTGCCTGTATTACTTCTGTGCATGGTGCAAAGTATGTGTCAACACATTTGCATGTAGATGCCAGGGCGGAGCATTTGCATAAGTCAATGAGGACATTGTTCCTGTGTCCTGGCCTGCTGTGCCACTTTTGACTCTCTTTATTGTGTTTTTATGTTGGCTTTCCTTTTCTGTTGATCTCTATGCTTTCCAGGACCATACCCTCCACTGCCCCCTCCCTCCCTCCCTCCCTCCCTCACACACCCCGCCAGGAGATAGGTTTTCTCTGTGTAGCCCTGGCTGACTTGGAACTCACTGTGTAAACCAGGCTGGTCTCAAACTCCTATGTGCTTTGTTCAAAGGTTATGCCACCACTGCCCAGAGTCTCTATTGCAGATACATTCAAAATTTGAAGTCAGATAGTGGCACTGTGTGTACTATTTATTCAGCCATGTGTTGATAATGTTTTCAGCCATGATGACCTATTCTCAAGTGATTTCTGTTGTTGGTAGCATAAATTGTTAGACTTTTATTGGATTTTTGCAGTATCTATAGCTTGAATTCTGTCATAATACAATATTTACATGTAGACGAGATGGCCGGAAACCACGTTTTGTTTCTGCTCAAGGTTAGTCCAGCTCTCCCTGCTAAGGCTAGCCCATCCTCCATCAGGCACAGTTCCCTGTGGGTCCCCCTCTCCATGGTTAAATGTGCTTTGTTACCTTTTCTTAAAAAGACACTTTAATTAGGTTTGCATGTATATAGGAGGAGGTGGTTCCTATCACCTAGATAGGTAAGCTGCCCACAGCTAAGGAACAGGAAAGAATTGCATGACCCCAACCAGAGACAGTTGATTCCATCCATATGTCTCACCACACTGACTGTAACTGTTGAAGCCAATTGTTGTCATCTAGGTCTTTCACCGGCTCCTCAGCCCCCAAACACAAGATGTTGTTTGCCACACACCCCCAACCCTATTTTATTCCAGTTGAGTGTAGCCTGGGATATGATGAGATTTGTGGCTGTCCATGTTTTCTAGACTGAAGACTTTTGGGTTTAATTGGTTAAACTACTTAAGTCATTGGTGTTGGTGCATGCTTTTAAACCCAGCATTTGGGGGGCATAGACTAGCCAGGTCTGGAGAGCCAGTTTCAGGGCAGCTAGGGCTATAGGAAGACATCTTGTCTGGAAAAATGGGGGGGGGGGACCCTCAAGTAAAATTTAAAACTTCTGTAGCTTTGTGTGGCACACCTGAGTTAGAAGTACAGCTTCCAGATGGCATCATCTACAGATGTCACGCTTAAGCACACCAAGAGACTGACTGCCTTCATTGCTTCCACCAGACCTGATCCAAGGCTTCCCAGGTTTTCTGAGGGAAACAAGGGATAATGCCGTGCCCTCAGAGAAAAGACAGGGACTTAACCTAGGTTTTGAGGCCTTGAATTGTTTACTCTCTTCTTAGATGGGACAGGGAAGGTTATATTAAAGAAGCCTGTAATTTTAGCCAATGGTATTGTCTCCCATATTTGGAGAAAAAAAATTCAATTTGTTGCTCTCTGTCTTTTTCTCAGCCCCCCCCCATTTGCATTAATAAATCCACTTTTTTCCATTAGAGTTCTTATTAGGTTCTGTTCCTGCCATGGTTTATATTTGCTCACAGCCGCAGGATCCTATCTTTCAATGCTTGGTCCCAATTAGTGGCAGTAATTTTGTAAAAATAAGGAGGTATGCCTTGCTTTGGTGAGTCATTGTAGGTGGGCTTTGAAGTTTCAAAAGCCCAGTTAAAGGCACCTGCTTCTTTTGTTTTCCCTGCTGCCTATGTATTAGGATGTCACACTCACCCTATACCTGCCCACTGGGGTTCTTCCCTTCAAGATGAGAATGGACTAACCCTTTGTCACTATAATCAACCCCCAAATTAAAAGCCTTCCATTATAAGACATGCCTAGCTCTTAGAGTTTCTTTACCAGGGAAGAGTCAGTAAGACAGGTTGTGTAATATTTTGTGATTTTATCTGTCTGCATTCTCTACATGTCCTGGGAAATCAAATAGCAGTGGGTTGATCTTATTTTGGGAGAGTTCTTGGCTTAGAGAAACCATGATTTTTTTGTTTTAAAGGTTAGTTGTTTATGTAGATGAGTGCTCTATCTGCATTTATGCCTTTATTCTAGACAAGGGCATCAAATCCTAGTGCAGATGATTGTGAATCACCGTGTAGTTAGTCAGATAATGAAGACTTTCTATGGGATTACATCTGTGTCCCAGAATTCTTCTCTGGTGAATACCCTAGAAGCACTTCACAGAACTTACTGTATAACTGACCACTTACTCAGACACAAAATAAGTCTCAACAAATATAAAAAAAAATGAAGTAACTACCTGTATCCTGACAGACCACCACAGATGAAAGTAAGACATCAACAACAGCAGAAGCACCAGAGAGCTTGCAAAGGCAATGCCATGGGACCTGAATACCTGTCTAATGAATATTGGTCAAGATGGAAATAAAAAAGAAGTAAAGGGCTTTCTAGTGATCACTGTACCACAGACTAAATGCTTTCTCAAGGCATCAGTCCACGGGGCTAGAGAGATTGTTCAGCAGTGAAGAACACTGGTTCTGAGTTCCATTTCCAGCAAGTACATGGTGAATCCACCACACCCAGGTCAAGAAAGCATAGGCTACAGATGCTTCCAAGAGGACTGTCTCTGGATTATGGACTCATTAATATTGAGCCACAAGCTGTTCTTTTCCCCATCCCTCTACCTCCTAAGTTTTACTTTTGGTATAATTACGGGGACATGCTCCAGCTCCCACTGCCCTTATGCCTGCCTGGACCTGGAAACTAAGAACAGATACAGGGAAGGTATTACAGACCAACAAACCCATATTCATTTTGACTCACTTTAAATGTCTGGTTGTATTGGAGAAAGAAAAGATATGGGGTTTATCATTTGAGATAGAAATGCAGAGTTTACAATTCTGTGCATACCTTATAGTTGAGCCCCCTGGTTGCCAGCAATGGGGAGTTTCTATTATAAAATCTCAGTTTGTGAAACTCAGGCTTCCTAGAAAACTTCATTGAAATGATTCAGGTGGGCCTAAGAGAAACAGGAAATACTTGCAGAATCAGACCCTACACCATAGGAAAGGATCCTGAGGATGGACTCAATTATAGCCAGCCAGAAATAGGTCAGGATTGTTGGCCCCTGTCATAGTACACAGGGCTAGGAATTAACTAGACTGTCAGCCCATTGACTGACAAAACTCACTAGAACAGGGGACAGCCCAAATTAATGGTCTGCTTTATGGGATAATTCATATGGATAGCAATATTACCAAGCCCCTGAGATTATTTGGTGGGCATGTGTTAGTGGTTTCACTCAATGTGCCTCTTTGGATATTTTCCACACTAAGCAGACAGGTTGATCAGGAACTGATGAAATTAAAGGGTTCCATTACACAATTAAGACAAGTTAGTTGACCTTACAAAAATGATCCTTCAGAACTGAAAAGACTTAGACTCTCAAATTCTTAGCAGCTACTTCTCAAATAATTGACTCAGAGGCGTAATATTATACCAAATTCTGGGCCAGTAGTTGTAGTATGAGGTTTCTGGCCTAGCCCCAAGGTTTGGACCCACTCACAGCCCTGCTTTCACTTAGCCCCAAATAATCACACAAAGTCTTACATTAATTACATTCTTCAGGCATATTGCTAGATAATTCTTAACTGTTAAACTAACCCACGATTAGCCAAATGACCCAGTACCTTTTCTTAGAGCAGCATTTTGGTCCTCTTTCCTCTGCATCTGCTGGCATCTCTTCTCTGCTCTTTCTCTCCCCACAGTTTTCTTAGTCTCGTAGCTCTGCCCACACTTCCTGTCTGCCTTCTGGCCACTCAGCTTTTTTATTAAACCAGTAGGAGAGACAGATATTTACAGTGTATCAGAACTTAATCTCACAGCAAGTAGCTCAGGCATATTACTGACTAGCTCTTACACTGTAACTCTCTCACCATGACTCTTAATCATGTCTAGTTCATCTTGCTTTTTCTGCATCTGGCTGATGTCTGCTTCTCTGCCTTTCCTCTTCCCAGAATTCTCTTGTTCTGGTTGCCCCACATCTACTGCTTTCATGCCTACTGGCTAATCAGCATTTATCAAATCAATACAAGTGAAAAATCTTTACAGTGTACAGAAGCATTATTCCACAATCCCCCCCCCCTTTCTTTTTCTTTGTAAAGCAAGAACTCTAAATCTAATCTTTTTTATATAGCGTTTTTTTTTTCTTCTCACCATTATCCATAGCAGCTTGTAGCTAACACTCTAAGCAAAGACAAACATCCATATTCTATTTTAGGGGAATGTGGATATGGTTCTCTAGACTACTTCCTACTGATTGGGTGCCTGGGTAATCTTAGGGGATTACCTGCAGAAAATTTAGGATTATGGCATGTCCCAACGAGAATAATTTGAGAGGCTGGATAATCTCACCCAGAAGCCTTGAAGCTGTTCTGGATGCAGAACTCAGAGGAAACTGCAGCAGAGCCATCTGGGCCATCTGTTCCCATTGGAGATTTTTAAGGGGAGAGGGGAGTCTTCCTGGAGCAAACCTTATTTTCTTTAAGCCAGAATAAATCTACAGCCTCTCATTTTCTGTGGAAATAAAATCAAAACCTCTTCTCTAAAGTAACATATCTTTTGACTGAAATTTTGAAGTCAAGATATTTTAAAATATATAAGTTGGGTTAATCTAGAAATATTTATAATCAAATGTTTATTAGCAACTATTGTTTCTCCTTCCTCAGCAGTTGAACAGCTCAGAGACAACACAGTAATATATCCAGTATCCAGACTGCACAATTTCTATCTTTATATGGCTTATTCTTTTACTTTTTACTCTGTTTTTTAAGGGACTTTGTATATCTTTTTTCTTTTCTCTCCCAAGCCTTCATATATTTTAAACACACTTACTTGTAAACCATTTAGTAGGGTTTTTTATTTTATTTTATTTTTTGGAATCTATCTTTATTATGTATCTCTATCTTTTCCTGACCATACAGCCTTTAATCTGCTAAAAGGCTTGGATAGGATTAAAGCCTTGACTATGACAGCTGGCTTGGTCTGTGAAAGCTTAGCTTTATGGCACAGGTACTTCAGGAGCCTTGTTTATCACCCCAACTCTGAGGAATTTTAGGGTCCACATTGCCACCAAGTAGAGCACCACTCTCTGCTGTTTATAAACCTCATTTAATTGTTTGACAGCAGGGCCTCTTGGGTTTTTGGTTAATGCTGAGTCAGGAAACCTCTCTTAAAGGAGCCGCACCTCTGCTTACCTCTAACAAACAGAGCCCTCCTGAGAAAATGCTGCTACCAAGAAGCCATGCTTTACTGTTCCCTTTTTGTCTATATGAACAAAAATCTTAAGTCTGTCATATACAACTTGTGCTTGCACTGAAGCTTCTGTGAGATTGCGGGAACCCACCATGTTGCAGCTCAAGCCGCACACTGCAAACCTGATATGTTGTAACCCAAGCCTTCATGCCACAGCATTTCTATACCATGGCCCACTTGAGAAACACAACTAGGAAACTGTTTTTTGGCTTCGCTATTCTAGAACCCTATTTACTTATTTTCTCAGGCTTTATGTGGAGGTATGTGCACCATATTGGAGTGCCATTTGTAGTTAGAAGTTTCTGGGTCCTGCCTAACCCTGAGGTTTGGACAAATCTCTTCCATAGGAAATCCTACAGCCGCTTATAAATAATTAGCTCAGCGGCTTAGTATTATACTGAATGCTGGGCCAGTAGTTCAGGCATATTACTTACTAGCTCTTGCACTGTGATTCTTACCTATGTTTAGCAATGTGACTTGGTCCCTTTTCTCAATGCAGCATTCTTGCCATGCTTTCTCTGCATCTGGCTGTTATCTGCTTCTGCCTTTCCTTTTCCCAGAATTCTCTTCTAGTTGCCCTACCTCTGCCTGCCTCCTGGCCAGTGGGTGTTTATTAAACCAATACAAATGGAAAATCTTTACAGTGTACAGGAGTATTATTCCACAAGTAGCTTTTGAAGGTTACTTACCAGCAGTCCAGCCAGTTGTTTTTGGAAGACTGATCCTTCCCTCTGATGTCCTCTATCAACCTGTGCCTTTGTTATGCCATGGAGTCTCAGGCAGTAAGGGGTCATGATATGTCATCTGAATACCATTTGCAACCCCTCGTGGTTCAAGAATATCAAGGAGCCCACTGGTTTGGTGGGCACCCATGTCTGAAGACAGCAATTTGTAGGGGAAGCCACATAGCTTTTACACATAGCTTTTAGAATGTTCAAGAATTTTTTTTTTTTTTAAGTTCTTTTTCCCAGTAGTGAAAAGCCCTCCTTCATACTGTGGACATGCCTGGCAGTGTAAGCATATGGTGAAGGACTTTACCCACCTGAGAACCTGGGTTAGATCAATCAGTTCTGCTCTCTGGGCTGAGGTACCTGGTGTGGGTCTAAGTTTTTCAGTTAATGGAACTTCTCCAGCTCTCATGAACCTGGCTTCATCTTTCAGTTCCTGATAGTCATGGATGAACAGCTGTGTCATCACACAAGAAGGGTAGTCTCATCCATGTAATCATGTGCTGTGAGTGTAAGGCCATGACCCAAGCTTAACTTGTTTGTTTTCTTTCAGTAAACTAGCATTAGCCTCAATTCTTGCTAGATGTTTTATCCTATAACCTATAGCTACAGGGTCCAATCACGGGACATTTCCATGGCCTCCCTCAAAGTCTGGGTTAAAGGTATTAAAACAGATGTGGTCAAACAGATGAGAAGGTTTTGAGACATTTGGAAATTCTATGACTGGATTGCAGATCAGAGTTGTTTCTAAAGCCTTACATGACGTCTGTTCTTGTTTGGTCTCAGTCCCCTTTGTGCTGGTGTGTAGATGTCTTGCCATTTCCAGAAATACTGATATTCAGGACCATCAATATACTGCTTCACCTAAGAACTCTTGAATCTGTCTTTAGACTTGGGACATGAAGGCTGACAACAATCTTAATCAGAGACAGGCTTCTATTGCCTTCCCTCAGCTGGTAGTTAAAATATAGGCAGGCTTCCTCAAAGGTGGACTTTCTTAGCCAACAGTTTGTAATTCATGTAGCAGTCCCTCAGTGGGCCTTTGTAATCTTTTCTCTGGGAACCTCTGAAGGAGGGGCAGGAATTCTGCATTTAATGTCTTTTAATTCCTGGGGCATCCTTGCCCAGGTCCATTCCTCATTTTAGCCTCCCACAGAGTCTGTCTATTTAAAAGCAAAGAGGTTTGACTCAACACAGCCAGTGGGAGCTGAAGAATGGATCTTGCAGGTCCAAAACAGTGTAAGCCTTCAGTTGCTCAGTGGCAGTTTTGTTCTGTATTAAGGGCCAAAGTGTGTGGGTGGTTTGTTTTGTTTTGTTTTTACCTTTTGGTTCCAGTTTCAAGACAAAGGTGTTTCTTTCAATGACTCTTGTTCCAGGGCCAAAATGTGTTTCTTTGGCTTCGATTTCAGGGACAGGATATATATTTTTGTATTCTGATGTCAGGACCAGAGCGTTTCTTTCACTGGCTCTTTGTCTGGGGACAGAGGGTGCTCTTTCACTTGCTGAGTTTAAAGTCCGAGTGAGTTTCTTTCACTGGCTCTGGTCCTGCTCACAGCGTGGTGAGCAGGAATCAAGCACCTTACAAGCAAGTGCTTCTGCTCCTAGAAGGGGACAAGTATCAGGGATTTTATTAATGTTGTTTTCACCTCTTGGTGACCTGGCAGTGGCAAAAGGATTCAGATTTGCCACAGTAGGGAGCACAGGTCTTCACCTGGGTGGAGGAGAGTTTCACACAAGAGAAAGCCACTGGTCAATACAGGGAAACAAAACTCATAGATACACATAGAAAGGCATGTAGAGACATGTACAAAGGGAGACAGACACACAATAAAAACAACCATGGTGGCCATCACATATTCATACACCTGAACAGACATGGGTACCCAGTGATGTATGACACGGTTCCCAGACACTGGATCAGCATCTATGTCTGACCTCTGCTATGTGTCTAAACAGAAGGTACTTTAACAAACCTTCCCTCCAGAAATGACAGAACAGGTAACTTTCTAATTTGTTTTCTTTGGTTGAAAGTGTCAGGCCCCTCTGAAGTACTAGACAGTAATTGATCAGAGGTAGCCCTGATGGAGTTTGAATTGGAATGGCCCTCATAGATTCACGTATTTGAGGGCTTGACCTATGGGGAGGGTCACTATTAGGATGTGTGGTCTTGTTGAGAGTAGATGTGGCCTTGTAGGAGGATGTGTGTCCTGTGGCTCTGGGCTTTAGGGTTTCCGATGTGCAAGCTAGGCCAATTTGTCTAGTTTCCTTCTGTTTCCTGATGATGAAGAACTCTCAGCTTCTCCAGCACTGCATATGCCTGCCAGCTGCCATGCTTTTTCCCATGGTGATAATGGACTAAACCTCACAAGTGTCATTAGATGTTACAATGAAACGTTCCTTTACAGTAATTGCTGTGGTCATGATGCTTTACAGGAATAAAACCTTAACTGATATAGAGATGTTTCTAGCAGGGACTAGGCTATTATGTTTTTGTTTGGAGGAGTTTGGACTTTGGGACTTGAGTCTGGAAAGAAAAGCAATAGGATGGTCCAAGAGCTGCTTTGGGCCAATATAGTAAGAGCACAGGAGACAGTGGTGCTGAGTGTGATTTGAACCGTGGGGGCATGTTCAAGAGTTTTCAGAGGAGAAGAATGTTAGTACATTGTCTAGAAACTGTTCTTGTTGTATTTTGGTGAAGATTGTGGCTGCTTTTTTCCCCTTGTCTTGAGACTAAAATAAAGAGTTTTGGATTAATTCATTTGGCATAGGAAATCTCAAAACAGCCTAGTATTGGCTCTGTTATATGGTATTAGTCTTCTGTCTTATGAATATTTACAATGAAAAAAAAAGCAAGCTGAACAAGGAAAATAAAAAAAAATATCATTTGAGGAGAAAGGGCACATTGAAGCAAAATGGAGCTAAGTCCTGTGTTCAAGGAGCAAACAGATGAAGAAGTGGAATAAAGCTGGTGGAGAGCTCAGGGCTCTTGCACCTTTTTTTTTTTTTTTCTTTGCTAAGAATGGTTAACTCCCACGTGTCCCTTATCTTCTTCCTGTTACTAAATGAGGAAATCCTGCTCTGACCACTTTAAAAACTGAAGCCATAAGTCCAGAGTAGTTGACTGTATCTATAATTCTAGCACTTGGAAATGAAGGCTGAAATATCAAGTTCAGGGCTATCTAGATTACAAATAGCAGTCAAGGTCACCTGGGGCTACAGGACACCCTATCTTAAAGGTAGTAATAACCTGCAGCTTTAGTGTTGGGTCTAGAGCTTGTGGTCCCCAGTGAAGAGACTAGAAGTCTTCCTTGATACAAGCCATGAGATGAAGCTGCAGGTGCATTTTGAGGTAACAATATGTTGAGATACTTAAGTTTGGGGACATGTACTATTCAGTAGTTGCATGTAGGATGTGGAAGTAGCCAAAGAGAGATGTATGAAAAGTTGCATAGAGAAAAAGACATCTAAGGCCTTTGAAACTTAAGCCCCAAGTGCATGACACAGAGCTGCAGGATTTGGTGTTTGCCCTGCATGGTTTCAGGCTTGCCTTGGTCCTATCTTTCTTTAATTCCTTTAAAGGGAAATATATATTGTGTGCTTTTACGTGTTGGATTGATATAATTCATGTTTTGATATTACATAAGATCGTAGTCAAGAGATTAGATCGTAGTCAAGAGATTGCCTTGTGTGTTAAAAGAAACTGGACTTTTAAACAGGATTGGGAATTTACAGGGATTTTTGAAATCAGACTCAATGCATTTGCATCATGATTTGACTCTGAGGCTGTCATCACCTATATCAAAATATTGAGGATTAAATGAAAAATCAACCAGGACTAATGCTGTATTTGGGGCATTTGTGTGACTTCATTGGTGACTTACAAAGTACTTCAGAGGAGGAGCTTTCCTGGAGAAATATAGTCTCACCACTTTTCTTTGTTTGGTTGAAACTGAGCAGCCCCATTCCTTGTCATGCAGACATGTCATCATTGCCAGTAAGGAAATGTAGAGGCAATTGCTTTTTCTCATTAATCCATATTTCTTACATGATATTTTCATGCTAATATTTCTGCAGAACTGAATCATGTTTTTGTACATGTCAAGCATTTGCTTTTGGGCTGAACTCTACACATGTCATGACATTGAACTTTGGCACAAGTGTCATTTTTCAGAATAAGAATGTGTCTGGAATGTCAGAGGACAAGTCACCCACCCACAGCAAGCCATGAAGGTCAGGGAGCAGTAACTCATGCCTTTAATCCCAGCACTTGGAAGGCAGAGATCCTCTGGATTTTTATGAGTCCAAGGCTGAACAGAACCAAGCACACACCTTTAATCCTAGCTCTAGGAAAGTTAAACCAGGAAGTAAAATAGCTGTGTGGGGAAAGAATAGAAGACAGGAGAAGGCAGTTCAGCCCTTTTGCCTCCTCCAGTCAGTCTGAGGACTGGTGGAGATAGGATCTACACTGTTTGGCCTGAAGAACTGGCTGAGTGAGAATTGGTTCTAGTTGGATCCCTGTCTCTCTGACAGTTCAGCTCATTCCCAATATCTGACTCCAGAATTTATTCTCTACTATGTAGAATTTGTGCAGTAAGACTACATACATCAATGAAATTAATAGTGATTGTTAAATCACTGAATTGCTGTTATGTAATATTGTCTCTATCCTTGTGCATGTTTTTACATTTTCTATTGTTTTCAAATGTCTGAAATTTTTGCATAGGTAAATAGGTAGATAGATAGATGTGTACTAATTGTCTTCCTGGCATTTCCTGAATCCAGAAGATAACATTGAATTCTCTTGACCTGGAGTTAGTTTTAGGATCAGCAATTACATTACTAATGTTCTTAACAACTCATTGATCTGTCAGTCAGTAACTTCTTAAAAATGCTTTTCTCCTGGGAGTTTTTAGCCTTACTTAATAGGAGTCACTCCAGCTTATGACAGACAAGTATAGAACTGAAGTGTTAACTCCATGGAAGAACTTTTGAGTGAGGCCTGAGTGATCTCTTTTTTGTTTGTTTTTAGACTGGTTGTCCCTTTGTACTTTTGGCTGTCCTGGCAATCTCTGCATAGAACAGGCTGGTTTGGATATCACAGTTCCACCTGTCTTTGCCTCCTGAGCTTTGGGATTAGAGGTGTGCACCTCAACACTCCTATTGTCTATCCTCTTTTGAAGTTCATGTTGTCAAAATTATGCTGATGTATATTAAATAGTGTTACTCTGTTTACCTTTCTCTCTCTGTCTCTCTCTCTCTCTCTCACTAGTCATTTCTGCTGCCATGCCATGTTCTATTTAGTGGGCACAGGAATGGAAGGTGTTGTTCTTTTTTATGTTTACCTTTAAAATGAATTGGTGACTGTATTTGAAATTTACTGGACCATGGTATAGAATATATTGAGCACACAGAATTATGTAAATATATTCTCAATGAAGTGCATATATGCAATTTGGTCAGTCTCATGATTTCAGTTACAAATATATGTGCACCATTTTAGGATGCAGTGACCTATGAGGATGTGCATGTGAACTTCACTCATGAAGAGTGGGCTTTGCTGGATCCTTCCCAGAAGAATCTCTACAAAGATGTGATGCTGGAAACCTACTGGAACCTTACTGCTGTAGGTAGGAATGTGAGCTTTCTGTCACTTTTTAACTTAAGGGGACAAGATTTCTTGGACGTAGGTGCTCCTCTGTGATTTCTAATATGTAAGGAAAAGAATCTGAGTAAATCAGTCATGGTACTAAGATTCATGACATAATAATTTCAAGTGTGCCTAATTTTCAGTAATACATCATAAACATTTTCTGGTACTGTATTTCAGGGTACAAATGGGAAGACCGTAATCTTGAAGAACATTGTCAGACCTCTAGAAGAAATGGAAGGTAATTTTCATGTGCAAGCTGATATGTGTGTCTGAAGAAATGTTAATATATCCTGAACTTTTAATGAAAAGCAGCTTTGTGATGAATATTAAATTCTCACAATACCATGTACTCCAGTGTCAGGTAGCTGATCACTGATTGCAAAGAATTCTTAAAGGAATTAGACAAGATGAGGAAACAGAGCCACATTAGATTTCACAGTTTTAACCATAGCCGTATGAGAGGTATTTTGTAGAACTGTCCATCCACTCACTGTCATTCAGTTATTATATAAGTATACACATTGTTGAGGGGTTAGTGTAAGCAAAGCTCCCATATTAAAGCTACTGTTTCTTATACACTTGTAGTGAGTGACTTAGCATAGTCTGGTTGGAGGAGTACTTTATGAGAGATCAGGAGGTTGTCTTGGTGTAGGAACCTGAATCCTTATTCTATACCCGTATGACACAGAATGTGTGAATGCAATGTGAAAGCTTTTATTTGTCATCTTCCTTTACCAGGTTTGTCAGCCGTCACTCTGCATACAAGCCACATGAGCACAAGGGACATGGAAAGCAGCATTGTAGTTCTGTGTCTGGCAGAAAAATTGGAAGATACGTAGTAGTCCCCACTATGAGAAGACATGATGACTGTGACACAGGTTTACAATTAATTGGTTTTCCTACTTCAGTGGGAATACATCAACAAAGTCTCATTGGAGAAAAACCTTATGAGTACCAGGAATATGGAAATTCACCTCTCTGTACTGGGTCACTGTGCACATGTGTGGTTCACAGTATACGAAAATGTTATGGATACGATCAGTGTGGTCAAACTCTGAGTTCTTCAAGTTCTCTTCAAAGATGCGAAAAAGCTTATGTGGGAAGAGAAAATAATAAATGTGAGTCATTTACTAAAGGCTTTAGCCATTACAGGCATCTTCAGATACACCAAACAACCAATAATAAAGAGATTCTCTATGGATGTAATCAACATGAGAAAGCTTTAAGATCTGATTCCTCTTTAAAAGTATACCAAAGAAGTCATTTGAAAGAGAAACCCAATGAGTATAATCAAAGTTATAAAAATTTCATATATAACAGTCTTCATCAAATATGTAGAATTCAAGCTAGAGAGAAAAGGTATGCATATTATCAATATGATAAAGCCTCTGCATGCCCCACCTATTTTCAAATACAAAATAGAAGTCATACTGCAGAGAAACATTATGAATATAATCAATGTGGCAAAGCCTTTACACATAACAATCATCTTCTCACTCATCTAAGAAGTCATACTGGAGAGAAACCCTATGGATGTAATCAGTGTGGTAAATTCTTTGCACAAAGTAGCAGTCTTCACAATCATGAAAGGAGGCATACTGGAAAGAAATCCTATGAATGTAATCAATGTGGTAAAGCCTTTGCACGAAAGAAGAATCTTCTCTGTCATGAAAGAAATCATAGGGAAATCATAGAGAAAACCCATAAATGTAATGAATGTGCTAAAGTCTTTGCAGGGAAAAGTAATCTTCTCAGTCATAAAAGAATTCATACTGGAGAGAAGCCCTATGAATGTAAGGAATGTGGTAAAGCCTTTGCAGGGAAGAGTAATCTTCTCAGTCATGAAAGAATTCATACTGGAGAGAAACCCTATATATGTAATGAATGTGGTAAAGCCTTTGCAAGGAAGAGCCGTCTTCTCAGTCATGAAAGAATTCACAGTGGAGAGAAACCCTATGAGTGTAATGAATGTGGTAAATTATTTGCACATAAGAGTTATCTTCTCAATCATGAAAGAATTCATACTGGAGAGAAACCCTATATATGTAGTGAATGTGGTAAAGCCTTTGCAAGGAAGAGCCATCTTCTCATTCATGAAAGAATTCACAGTGGAGAGAAACCCTATCAGTGTAATATATGTGGTAAAGCATTTGCACATAAGAGTTATCTTCTCAGTCATGAAAGAATTCATACTGGAGAGAAACCCTATATATGTAATGAATGTGGGAAAGCCTTTGCACAGAAGTGTAGTCTTCTCAGTCATGAAAGAAGTCATAATGGAGAGAAACCTTATGAATGTAATCAGTGTGGGAAAGCCTTTTCACTAAAAAAGTATCTTCACAGTCATGAAAGAATTCATACAGGAGAGAAACCCTATGAATGTAATCAGTGTGGTAAAGCCTTTGCACTAAAGAAGTATCTTCTCAGTCATGAGAGATTTCATACCGGAAAGAAACCCTATGAATGTAATCAATGTGATAAAGCCTTTACAACAAAGAGTAATCTCCTTAATCACAAAAGAATTCATATTGAACCGTATCACATGGATCCAGTCAGTGTGGTAGTATCAGATGTTAGATGCCATATGGGTGCTGGAAGCTGAACTATGTTTTCTACAAAATATACTTGCTAGATCCAGCTTCATAAGAGTTCAGGTCCCAAAGAAGAGCTCAGGCATCAGTGAAGGAAAAACACTACAATGATCTGAGGATGAATCAGGATCACTGCTGCTTTTTTTGAAAAAGGATTACACCTTTTATACTCCATAATGGAAAGCAGATTCCATGATGACTGTAGCCATCAACCTTATCACAGCAGTTTTCCTTAGGGAAAGGTGATCAACTCAGCAAGTATGTAAATGTCTTTCTGGATGTGAGCCCATTCCTTTCACATTGTGCGTTCATTCTTGGGACCCAGGTGTATCCAGTTAGTTCATATTTAAATTCTCTATTATTGATATAATCAGGGACACAGTGGGGATTTTTGTGGGGGAGTGGGCAATTTTTTCCAAGAATTCTTTTTTTTTAAGAGACTGCCATTGTATACATTTCCATCCACCTGGGGAAAAAAAAGTTCCATAAGGGAAAGTTTATAATATATATTGACAACTTAAAATTGGAAGTAAAAAGATGCTAGAGAATTTAGATCTGCAATGTTGAAATGGTACAACTTTGTCAAGGAGCAGTGGTCACTTTGCGTCTCCGCCAGGTACTAAACTGCTAAACCATCTTTCATCTCCTTTAATTTCTTTTAAGATTTAATTTATTATTATTGTCATTGTAGGTATGCATGAATAATATAGTTTGAAATCTTATGACAGACTTGGAACTCTGTCTTTTCTTTCTACCATTTGGGTCCTAAGGATAACACTATGTCCAGCAGTCTTAGCTGCAAGCCAGTATGTCCACTAAGCCCTGATATTTATTTTTTTTAATTATTTTTTTGTATTTTTTTTTAAACAGACTCATAAAACATAAATTCATAAACAAGGTTTAGGCCAAGCTTATTCAGGCCAGTCTTTTGCTTCCACCTTTAATTACTGGGGTGACAGATTTCACTACCATGCCCTGTCTATGCAGAGACCGAGTAAGCTTTCGATGCAATGAGACTTATCTGATAGGAAAACATGGATGTATCTGTAGTAAGTTTCTGACCCAGCCTCAAGGTTTGATCCCATTCACAGCCCTGCTGCCTCTTTGCCCCAGATAATCACACAAAAAATTTCATGCTGATTGACCAATGGCTCAGACATTGCTAGCTAGCTCTTTCATCTTAAGTCAATCTATTTCCATTCATCTGTGTAACCATGTGGTTTAGTACCCTTTCTCAGAGCATAATGGTTGCCTTCTTTCCTCTGGGTCTGCTGACATCTCTCTTGGCATTTCTGCCTTGCTCTTCCTGTTCCCAGAGTTTTCTTAGTCTAGTAGCCCCACTCCCTCAGCCTTTTATTAAACCAGTAAGAGGGACAAATATTTACAGTGTACCAAACATAATTCCACTATCTATATTGTTGTTCATACACAGGTCCATACTGTGACCCTGTCCTCAAACCAAACAAAACCTGCAGACAAACAAAAACTTTTGTGTTTTGAGATAGAGTCTGTCTCAGCTACGTAGGGTGGCCTAGAATTTACACTGTAGCCCTTGAATCCTGCTTTTTGATCTCAACTACTTAAGTACTATGAGCACAGGGCTGGACTACTGAGTGAGAAAGCCAGAGCACTGAGGCTTGACTATGTGTCTGGGAATACATAACCTAATAGTCAGAGGTACATGAGGAGATCTGAAAATTCCTTGAGTCAGATTGAAATCCAGAACCTTCCTTGAGGTTAAATGCCATTAGTTCAACCTGGAAGGATGGGAAGAGGCCCAGTATCAAATGCCCTTTGGGATCTAAATGTCCTAAGAGTTATGTGAGCTAGGGCCACAAATACAGTATGATATTGTTCATGAAGAGAGATATATACTACTGAGGCCCAACTGGTCATGGCTCACCGCAGCTTCAGCAGCCAGGTAAGCATGCCAGGGCCAGAGCTGTGCCCAGGAGTCACTGGACAAGGACAAGGAGAATGGCAAAAAGGAGGTTTCCTTCTTCCTCTCTGTCAGGGCACACTAAGCTTAGATTACACAAAAGTGAAGAACCTTCCAGATGGCATGATTTTGCAAACTCCTTCTCACATGGGAAACTGAGGCACAGAGAAGGAAGAGAGTCTTGGCTAGAGAAGTTCTACTCTAACTGGCTATTGTAACCATGTTAACAAGTCTGGTGCACTGTATCTCTCTAAATAACAGGCACAGGGATGTGAAGCCACTAATACAAAGTCACAAGGCAGTAAATGGATCATAAGCCAGGATCTGTTTCCCATGTGTTGCCCTCATAAAAATTTTAAGATTGCATGTATTTATTAGTGCAGGGGTGAAGACAATATGTGAAGGCCAGAGGACAACCTACCTGAATCTGTTTTCTCCTTTAATCATATGGGTCCCAGGGATGGAACTGAGGTAGAAAGACAGACTTGACACCAAGTATCTTTACCCTCAGGTTCATCTCATGCGCCCCCAGTTGTATTGTTTTGTGTGTGCTCTTTGTGTTCATGTGTAGAGGTCACAGGTCAAAATTAAGACATCCCATTTGTTGATATTATGATCCAAATTGACTTTATGGGTTGTTGAGCATGGCAAGGAAATGCCAGACTCTAGTGTTTACTGGGGTGTGGCAACAGAGGCTCTAATAACAGGGAAGGCATGATGGCTTTCTATCAAGGGCAAAATAGACAAAGTTTTTGCTGATCTATGGACTGGAGTCTGGTTTCTATGCCTATGAGTGGACAGGGCCTTGACTCATTAAAACATAATCTGTGTTTTTCATTACTACAACAAAATACACTGCCAATTGACAGTCTTGCTGCAGAGAATGGAGGTACTACTAGTTCTGTGGAATATGGTCAGATAATGGGACATAGAGTCTGAGCAGTTACTGAACAGAGAGAGATAGCTTGCTGGATCCAGCCTGGACATGGTACCTCAAGGACACATCCTTGCTTCAGCCATCTATGATCACTGAAGATGGGGTTTTGGTTTAGTTGCAAAGGTGTGTGGTTGTGTCCTGCTATAGATGCAGCTGATGCAATCCTGGGGCTGGTGAAGACATAAAACAGCTGTTCGGTCTTCATTCACCTCTGCAACCTGAAGCCTCAGGACCACCTTCCCTATACTGCAAGGTGATGACCAGGACTCATCATGTACATGGAGACCAGCCTGGGTGGGACCTTACCAATGGTGGCTAGCTAAGCCCAACGCACCAGAACCCCCATACTCCCCTGTGATTCCCGTTACTCTAACATTCCACATTTTCTAACTTCCAATATGCCATCTCCACCCATCTCACTGAAAGAGAAACAATCAATTTGGAACATGGGATGATAGCAGGAATGGGACAGGTAAGCTCAGAAGACAAGAGCTCTGGACCCAAATCTTAGTTATGGCAATAAGCACAAATATAATGCAATATTTACAGTAGTCAGGAAATGTTTTGGATTAGGGGTAATACCCCCAGTAGAAAAGCCCATGATTTTTTTTTCTAGAGATAATTCAGAAAGTAGGTCTCAGCCTTCTAGATGATGCAGAAGGTATGGCAAAGGCTAGCATTGGACTGATGAATGCAGATCAAGGGACAGACAAGATAACCCTTTGTCATTGGAAAATGACCTCAGCAGGTCTGCAGAATATTCCTTTACACTGTGTTAAGATAAGTTACTGGTTGGTTTAATCAAGAGCTGAGTGACCCTTTACTAGGCAGAACTTTGGAGAACAAAGGGGTCTCAGGAAGAGAAAGTTACCAATCCAGGAAAGAAGTAGTTAGACAAGTAAAGAGAGAGGTAAAATCCAGAAGTCACGTGGCAACAGCACATACATGAATAAAGATAGTTGATATAAGTTATAAAAGCTAGTTAGAAACAAGCCTAAGCTATAGGCTGATCTTTTATAATTAATATGATGTCTCCATGTTAGTTTTTGTGAATTTGTGACACAAGAAAATTCCAGCAACAGAATGTGTTGTGATCTAAAAAAAAAAAGGAATATAGATATATATGCCTACACATACTTGGTTTAATATTTCAAGGAGATTTTTTTCTAATTAAATGATTTTTTTTTTTTTTTTTTTTTTTTTTTTTTTTTTTTTGCTGCTCCAAACCATTTTTCCCTAGGAAAGATATAACCTGCTGAAAAGGGTAGTCCACAGAGTTAGCTTAGGGCAAGGTATTGCAGCCTACTCATTTTCAGGCAGTGTGGATCTTAGTGAAATCCAGTTTCCCAGAGTTTATAGGGATGTTGTTATATCATTTGGATGCTTTTCTGGGTAAGGGCTCTCTGTGACAGATTTACTTGAGCACAAACCTAGAATCTGGCAGAGACATTTCTTGCTAGGTTGTCCAATCTAGGTATACTATACCTTGCTCTGATTCAACTTTGAAAGTTTTGTGAAACCCAGATGAGTAGGCTGGTTAGTTACCAACATTCCTGTCAGTTGTTTTAGAGAGAATGTCCCTTCCTCTGGTGTCCTCCATAATCCTATGGTTTTGAACTGTCTGCTTTGCTTGTTTGCTCACCATGGATTAATAGGCAGTACAGTAAGCGATCATGCTATATCATGAGAATATCACTTGGCTCCCCTAGCTTTAGTCAGAATTTCAGCGTTCCCACTGAAGTTACTGATCTTTAGGACACCATGAGGTTTCAGGGGAAAAAAAAAAAAACCTCGATTCTCTAAAAGAGCAGGCAGTTAGGTCATGTTCCTGTATATATGTTTATTCTCAAAACTGAAGGCCATATAGTAATTGACCTTGGAAAATTAAACTCCCAAATCCACTGGTTTTTCTAGTTCTCTTTTGGCACTGCTTTAACCTTTCTTCAGTTCTTTGGGTTGTCAAGGACATTATAACCTCAGGGCCTTTTCACTATTTTCTCCTTTGACAAGAGTAGCCAACTCTCATGTGTCCCTTTATTTCTTTGTGTCACATAACTTCAAAAATTGCAGACTTATATCCCAGAGTGGTGGAAAGTGCCTATAATCCTAGCACTTGGAAATTAAGACAAGAAGATCAAGTTCAGGGCTGTCTTGGCTGCAAATGGCAGTGAAGATTAGCTGTGGCTACATGACATCCTGTCTCAATAACAACCTGTAGTCTTAGTCTTAGTCTTAGTGTTAGGGTCTTAGTCTTAGGGTCTAGAGCTTGTGGGCTCCAGTGAGGAGACTCTGAAGCTTCCTTACCTGAAGCCACAAGATGAAGCCTCTATATTTTGAAGTAATAATATGTTGGTATACCCAAGTTTTGAGATGCCTGCCATGAGAAGCTACATGTAGGAAGTGGAAGTTACCAAAAAGAGAGATGTGTGAGAAACTGGAGTAAAAAAGAGCTGTATAGCTCTTTGAAACTGAAGCCCAGATGTCTTATGAAATATTATTTTATGATGTGTTATATTTATTCTGTGGAACATTTGTTTAATGAAGCAAAGATGTGTTGCATTCTTTTATGTTCCATTTGCCTAACTCTGTGAAGCTGTGTTACTTTACCTGTCTAAAGCACCTGATTGGTCTAATAAATGGCTGAATGGCTAATAGCAAGGTAGGAGAAAGGATAGGTTGGGTTGTCAGGCAGAGATAACAAATAAAAGGGATAGAAAATTGAGAAACGAGAAGAAGGAAAGGAGAATGCTGGGGCCAGCCACCCAACCACACAGCCACAGGGTAAGAGTGAAAGTGAGATAATGCAGAAGTAATGAAAGCAAAACACCTAGAGGCAAATGGTAGATGGGATAATGTAAGAAAAGCTAGCCAGCAAAAAGCCAATCTAAGGCTGAGCATTTATAAGTAAGAATGAGTCTGTGTGTATGATGTTTCTGGGAGCTTGCTATAAGTATTCATTGTAGAAACTGAGCAGCGCCCCTCTTCTCCAGTAGCCACCACCACCATTAGTGACTTCATTCCTAAATAATGTACGGAAAAATAAAAGCAGTTGTTTTTTCTTGCTGGTCCAGTTTTCTTGCCCGATATATTTATGTTTATATTCTTGGCTGATAGAATCAGGTTTTTGTACATCTCAAGCATTTACTCTTGTGAACTTTACACACATCATGACTTTTAAACTCTGGCAGGGGTGTTATTTTTCAGAAGAATTATGAAATTAATAGTGAACTTCAGTCACTGAATTGTAGGTGTTTAACATTGTCCCTAACTTTTTGTGTTTTTTACATTTTAAATTGTTTTCAAATATGTGAAATTCTTTTCTAAATAAATGTGTGTACCACTTTTTTTCTGGTGTTTACTGAAGTCAGAAAAAAACATTGGATACTCTTGACCTATTGTTCTATCCATCACAAGTATCCCCAAACACACAAAGTAAGCAATAATGAAGGTCTCTGTGAATGTGATCAATGTGATAAAGCCTTTAATATCATTTCTCCTTAAAATATACCAAAGAAGTTATTTGGAAGGAAAATTACATAAGTATAATCAAAGCTATAAGGTCTTTGCTTGTCACCTTCTTCATTAAGTAAATATAATTCAAACTAGAAAGAAATATATATCACCATTGTGATAAAGCCTTCTGGTGTCCCACTTCAAATGTATAATAGAAGTCATACATGAGACAAACCCTATGAATATAATCAATATGGTAAAGCCTTTGTAGGGAAGAGTGGCTACCAAGAGATGTGGAGTACACAGCAGGTGACAACTAGTATTTTAACAAGTTGACCCATCAGCAGAGACGGGGACACTGTTAATGACCAGTTATTTTCTGTCTGTAATTTTCTCGGGTGCCACTGATATATCTCCCTAATAAGAACAGCTATGGGGATCTTTCTGAAATCCCACTGCTAGTGTGTTTTACATCTTTGAGCACACTCATAGTTGTGGATAGTCAAGAAAACTGATTTCTGATGTATAAAAATAAAGCCATAATATTTTTATATACTAATACAAGAAAGTAACAGTATTTTTAGTCTCAATGACAACTAATTTTAGACTTCAGAACAAATTCAAACAGAGTAAACTGCCCCTACAGAAAATGCACAAAGACTAATTCTCAGATGTTGTGTATTACTAAATTAAGGTCAAGCTATTTTGAGACATGTCCCCTTGCAATAGTTGACTTTTTTGCATGTACCCTGACTACTAAGATTCTACCTGCTACTATAATTGTTAAGTACTGAATTTCAATGTCATTCTTTGCCTGCAAAAAAAAACAATACATGCAAGGTCATATGGCTAATCTTTATGACCTTACTAGCCTGAGAAACATGGTGTAACTTCATGTTATTAGAATGGATTGGGCCCTGAAAATGTAACATAACTGTCCAGAGTTTGGCTAATAAGCAGTGGCAATGTAGAGAAGAGACAAAGGAATGTGTATGTATGAATGAGTATGTAAGAAACAGCAGCATAGGGATGAACCTATGCGTAATGTGAGTGTATGTGTGCTGAGTGAAAAATGAAGCAGAAGACTAAGGAGAGAATGAATGGATGAATGAGTGAGCAAAAGTGAATAATATACAAAAAGCACTTATATGTGAATGAATGTGTAAGAGAAAGCTGTGTGAAAGAGTTGTTGCTTTGTTTAGGAACTGCAAAAAGCTGTATGAGAATGCTTAAAAACACTATAAAATGATTTATGGTATGAGAGCTATGTTTTTAGATGGATAGATATGGATGTATGGAGATTTGTAACTGTGGAGGCAGGGAAGATGAAAATGTATAAAAGAATATATAAGACAAATGTATGGAAAAGATGTGAAGATGTGAAAAATATGTGAATCTGTGTATTGAAATGTATGCCTATATGTATGTAAAGTAAGGTACATAGTTTTATGCATAGAATTCAGCAATGTGAAGATATGTAACTAAGTGGAGACAAAGAATCAGAGACCATTTTTTAAAAGTAAAAGAGAAAGCTATCATCAGAAGGTGTGTATGTGTTATTTTACCAGTCAGTTAGAGATTTTTTATTAATTATCCCCAGATTTTAAAATGAAATGTAAGTTTCTTAGCTCTTTGCTACTCTGAGGCACTCCTTTTATTACTCTGGAGTGGATTGTAGTAGCTGGCTTCTCACAGTCTGCTCTAAGTCATCTTCTCAGGCATGAAAGAAGCCATACTGGAGAGTCTTCTTCACAGACGTGAAAGATGTCATACTGGAGAGAAACCCCATGAATGGAATCAATGTGGTAAAGCCTTTAAACCAGTCATATTTACAGTCTAAACATTGTGCTTTTTTTTTTCTTGCTGGTATGAGGGACAAAACCAATTCATATGAGCCAAAACCACGTTTTTTAATAAAGACAAATAAATCATAGTTTTATTGAATGACAAAAGTAAACAACAATGAGCAATATGAAATAAACTCACTTGTAATTGCTATATTCTTAGAAAGTGAAACACATTTCTAAAAAAATATCTGTTTTGAAAAAGATTTCAGCAAAGTAAAAAATGTTTAACCATTAATTATTCACTAACCAGTCTATTTAAGGCTGTAAGAGAGATGGCACTGGGCTATTTTCCTTCACAGTTTTACATTAATAATACATGTCACCTCCCTCCCTGTGTCAAGACTTAGAAACTACACATTTGACAACAGGCCTCTTTGTCAGTTTTACCACCAACCTGAGCTGCCTGCCCATCATGACTTAGAATGTTCACAGCAGCAATCTATTATCAAGTAGAAGTGATGTGTTTGTGATTTGGCTGAGCATGTCCTGAAGGCCCAAGGAAGTTACATGAAGAAACAACTGTACAAATGTCTAAGGGTTCTACTTCCTTTACAATTCCCTCTGTTGCCTCGTACTTACCTATGGAGTCAGGGAGGTCAGTGGAATCTGGCAGGGTTTGGCCAGAGGGAGGGGCCAGAATGTTGGAGTGTTGAAGTCAGAGGTGGGAACAGAGGCTAAGTGTGGTTGGAGACTTGGATGAAGTTTGAAGTTGGGGGAAGGGTTGGGAGGCATTCATCATAGTGGGTGGAGGATATGCTATAAATGGCAGGCTGGGTGGGATCACACCCAAGGAGGGTACAGGTGGGCAGGGCAGAGGTAGACCAGCAAAAGGAATGGAATCAGGTATGCTGTTCTTAAAAAGTTTGGTCAAGGCTCTCAGTGATTTTGGACTTGGGTCTTTTTACCCTTCTTCCTTGCTGTATGTCTTGCTTTACTTCTCCTCCATGTCTGGCTGACATTCTATATCATTCCTTATGGTCTGCACAGTCTACAGTCTACTTTCATGTAGAACCCAGGACCACTGACATTGAGGTGGCCAAACTCACAATGGACTAGACCATCCCCCACCAATCACTAATTAAGAAAATGCCTTACAGTGCTGCTTACAACCCAATTATATAGGTTTTTTTTTTCTCAATTTAGGTCCCTCTTGTCAGATTATTTCAGCCTTTATCAAGTTGAAACCAAGCATCAGGCAAGATTTGCTTTGTACTAAGTTATTGAGAATTGGTTTGAACATGTAAAAGTGCCTTTGCCTCTCAGTGCTAGAAATTCAGGGACTCGGGTCAGGAAGAGTGAAAATGAGACAAGGAAATGAAATCCCCACACAGGCCAGGCTTTTATTGAGGAGTTACAAATGCAAATGGATTATAGTTCACTTGCAAGTTGGTATAATCGACAAAATTAATTCTTGATAAAACTTCAAAATGATCTGATCTTATTGATTATATTTTTGGTTTAATTCTCTTTTGCCTGCCATATTATCCAGAAGAAATATTTTAAACACGTTGTTAATTTGAATTTACTCCCATCTTCAAAATTCATACTAAGCCTGCTTAAGTTGTTTTTAATTTTTTGTAGAGTTTATTATGTTGTAGAAAATATTTTAAAGGATGTTTAGTAATAAAGGCAAGGTTAAATTTATTATTTAAGTAATGTTTTAATGAATTATGGGACAGATGCATAATTTTATCAAGCAACTAGCTATTAAGTATACCTGATTTTTTAAGAAAATTATTTTGTATATAGGAATGTTCTGTGTATATGTACACCTTTAAGCCAGAACATGGCCTCAGTTTCCAATAAAGATGGTTGTGAGCCACCATGTGGTTGATAGGAAATAAACTCCTAACCTCTGAAAGAACTTCAAATATACCTGATTTTAAGCAATTTTATTTTTTTAGTTAATTGCTTTAGATGTAATGTTGACACTGCATATATAAGGGAAAGTCTTTTTTAAAGATGTTTTTATTTTACATAGCAATCACAGATCCCTCGTCACTTCTTCCACTCCCCTAGCCTAGGACGGGATAATCTTGTCTTTTTAAATCAATCATAACTGTACTCAGTATAACTTCAAACTTAATTTTGAGCCATTAAAAGTTTTGTTTATATGGTGGCTGACCATTAATTTACGTGTCTTAATTATCTTTAACTGTTTATTAGTAACTTTTTTAAAAGTAGAATTTTACAGTTTAGACATACATCTCTAAATTAATTTTTATTAACCTGAGTATTTATAACCTTAGGAATTTATCATTGTGTAAGAATCTGTTCTAATATAAAATATTTTGGAAATTTGCTGTTACTTCCAAAGTTCAAAAAGATATATATCACTAAACACAGAATTCAGTAAAACTAAGAAACTTTATAGATATTGCTCCTTCCCAATAGCAGTCATATTTGTTCCTGGTTGTGTTCGTAGGCAGAATTTTCTTGCTAGTGATTTCTAGAAATTATGGTGCCAGCAATTCAGTATTACTGGCATGCTTCAATAAAGTTGGATTTATTAATTTATTATCATTTATAAAACAAGGAAACTAAGCTGACTGACTATATAAAGAATTTTTTCATTTTTTTCTTGTTTCCATTTCTATCTCTAACTACTCATATTTCATCCTTTCTAATTTTCTGTAAACTGACTCAAGTGCTTCTTTCCAGATGTTTCCTACTTCTATATCCATTCTACGTTCACAACTCTTCTGCAACATTCATTTTCTCCTCTTTTAGGTCACTTTCAAATATTAGTGCATCTCTGTTCCTTTTGTGCTAATTTATACATGAAGTTAGTTAATGTTAAGCTTCAGTATGCCTTAAGGATGCACATTTTGGATGAGGATGTATAAACTGGGGTTTCAAAGTAAAGACTATAAGATTCTAATTCTTTTTAGTGCATCCAAATTATTCAAATTTAAATAAAATTCAGTCAGTTAAAATAATCAATGACAATCACAAATAGTGTTACATGATTTTAATTCCAGCAGTCAGAAAGCAGAGGCAGAGGCAGAGGCAGGTGGATTTTTCTAAGTTCCAAGACAGCCTGGTCTAAAGAGCAAGTTCCAGGACAAACAGGTTTACACAGAGACACCCTGTCTCAATAAACAAAGAATCAAAATACAAACAACAACAAAGAAACAAACAATAAATAAACATAGTCAACAGCTGAGAAATGTCAATAAAAGATGATTGCAGCAAGGCTTAACTTTTGAGTTGTATAAGCCAAAGTAGGTGAAATCTTTTTGTGGAGCATGTAGAATTTGTGTGTAAACTTACTCTTTGTCCTTTTCAAGCACCATTTGTAAAAACATTAAAAACTATCTATAGAATTTTTTATTTGTTTTTCAAGACATGGTTTCTCTATGTAGCCCTGGCTATCTTAGATTTCATTCTGTAGACTGTGCTGGCCTTTAATTCACAGAGATACACCTGCCTCTGTCACACTAATGCAGAGATTAAAGTCTTGCACCACCTTACCCACCTTAGGATTTTAAGATGTAACATTAGGCAATATCCATGAATTATTTCTATAATGTCTTCTTAGTAATAAAAAGATTCTTAGTAACATGACCTCTCAGTCAGTAACAGAATGGAATAACCAGCTTACCTAAATTTTATTCAGTGAGAGAATAATTTTTGTAGGCTCTGTATCAGTAAGAAATTATTTCTATGGGCTAGTGTTTTAGCAGCCACATTATTTAATATGCTAATGACCTGCTCTATTTCAGGTGTTACATTTTTATAGTATTAACTGAGAGTTTCCAGAAAGAAACTCAGAGCACAGACAAATGCTCAGTAGATAAAAAGATACAAGCATTGTTAAGTTTCAAACCCTGAACAAACAGCTGGAGCTCCTATTTAAGATAGCAAAGCTGGACCTGGCTTCCGGGTTCTCCTAGCCTCCCTGAGTTCCTGTCTGTTACAGGGTATGATTGGCACACTTCATTCTCTACCTTTAACTCTCTGGCCTTGGGAGTGGGCTGCTCTTTCAGAGGCTCTTCTATATAATCTGTATATATCTGACATAAGGTCACCCACCTTCTTTTGAACCTATGGAATCCTGTCTACTACATCTGCTTCCTCTCTCTCCTCTTTTCTTGCCCTTCCCTGTAGGTGGAGTTTACTTAGAAGGCACCAGTACCATTTATTAAAATATAAATCAGAACTCACGGTACAGTTAACAGATTACAGTAGCACCTGAACAGGGACTGGAGTCTGGAATGGTGAACGAGTGATGGACAGACGGTGGAGTAGATCCTATCCCCAATCATCCAGGAACCAGGAAGAGAGTGTCTCGTGTTCCAGAAGCCCCTTTTCAATGGGCTTTTTCCCCGCCCCCTTCAGGGGCCCAGTGCCCTGTATAAGTGTCTTTTGACCTTATCAGCTGACACCTGAATCCCATAACATCTCCCCCTTTTGTCTAACTAAGAAGGTTCTAAACTAAGACTATGTACAGTAGGAATTACTATGAGGTAGTATCTAGGAGAGGTCAAAGTACAATTTCTAATCAAAGCCTAACTTATATAAGGTATATCTAATAGTTCTAGAATATTGGTAGATAGTAGGGTGTATAGATTATTTTAAAGGGTTAATCTGGGAAAGTGAAAATTTAACACCTGAGTGTTCTTATCTAAGGGATACTAGGGTGATAACCTTAAATATCTATTCTTTAACCTTTTCAAGACCTGAGAAGGAAGGTGAATTGCCTGAAAGACAGAAGTACATGGAAGTAGTTACTTCCAAAATTTGGGAGAGGACAGCAACACAGCTACCTGGACAATCACCTCTGGATTTGTATACCGTTAGAGCATCTATCAGATTGGCTATAGGCCTATGGTATCTGACAGATCTTTTCACAAGCAGAACAATTTTGAAGGGACTGTCTTATCCTGTCTAGGCAGGTTTTGTCAGTCTCCATCCATCAACTTGTTCATCCAGCTTGACACCATGTGTGTACTGCCAGCAATCAAGGTAAGGACAGTTCCTTACTCAACCGGCCATTCTCTACCAAAAGGACAAACTCCAATGGAGTATCTTCGAGGCTCAACACCATCTCGTGAAAGGAGCAGTGACACCAGGAGTCGTCATGTCTCTCGTGGCTGAATTTTAAATGTTAAATGCCATATTCTCTGGGTCTATGAAATGGTTGAAGATTCTTGTCTATCTATGATATTCTAACCTGTATCTGATATGACTGGGATATGATACCTTAAATAGTGTTGACTGCAGATCTTATCGTCTTAAGGAATAAACCCTGTACTAAAAATTAGAATACCTATATAAGGGGTGTACAATCCATGAAGAATGACCCTTAGTAGAACTATCGAACATTAGCCAGGGGTATATTACCAGGTAAAGTGTCCACAGCATTTTAGACATATAAATACATATATATCATCTAAACAGAAGTATATAAAACATGTTGTGCATATATCATAACTAGTGTAATCATACATTATATCTAGTATAGTTAAATGAAGGTAGTAATTGCATAGTATACATGACAATGATGTGCAAATATTTTAAACAAAGGTAGAAGCATATATAAAGCATAGCAATTGTAGATTCAGTTTTACATAATAGTTACAGATTCAGATTTATATTGAAGTACAAGTTGCTTTGGTTATATAAAGCAATCTCAGATTAAACTTTGTACCAATGTACAAATTATCACAATTAAACGTATAAAATGATTTCGCATTAGTATCAATATACAAATATCTATGACAGTGCAAATTGTCTTTAGCTTAGCCCATACATTCAGCTAGAATGGAGTATAGGTAGGTAGAACAGTCTACCTTTATCTATCCTATCTATCCCCCCTCTCTTCTTCAAAAAAGATCTCTGATGTTATATTATAGTTTTGTCCTTTACCCAGTTTTAACTTATAACTATTCTATTAGAATAATAGTTACCCACAACCTTCAGAGCATAAAACTTATTGGGAAAGGGGGCGTAGTCGTTCATAAGGTTGCTTCCTGCTGACTTAAGGGTGATGGCATCTCTTTGGGATCCTGTAAAAGCTAAAACAATGGTTAGTTCTTAATGGACTGACCACATACATCTGTAACCATTCTTAGAATAGTGGTTAACTCCATCTGGAAACTTAATTAGCAGTGTGATCTGAAGGATAATCATAAGGAGCTATCTTGTATCTGTTTTTGAATTGTCTATTATCTGAAAACAATTATTGATTGGTGCGCACCAGGTTCTTGATGGTTTGTGTGTGTGTGTGTGTGTGTGTGTGTGTGTGTGTGTGTGTGTGTGTGTGTGTCTGCCTGTCTACCTGCCTCTCTCATATTTTTTGTGTTATTCTTGATTAACTAGTAGGAGTTGTTGCAGTGGAGGCCCCGTCTTGGTTCCATATTCTTTGAAGATAGCGGATAGAAGAAAATGTTATTTACAGTGGAAAACTTAAGCATTGCTGATATTCAAAAGATATTTATATCTTTTATGACTTTAGGAGAGTGTAAGCAGACAGGATGAGATGTTTGAGAGGTACAGAAACAGAAAGGAACAAGGTTTAAGATGAAGTCACAATAATATTGGTCCCTAAATATTTTGTCTTCTGTCTCACACCAGGTGGCTTTTGTGATATGAGACAGAATTTTTCATATTTCTTTACCAATATGCTTGGGTTTAGAGAGGGAGAAAGCCACAAGTTCCCAATCTAAATCCAGCCTTATTAATAGTCAAATCAGGACCACTTTTATTTATTTATTTTTTCGAGGTGTAGATGCAAGATGTAAAGCAGTAAAAATTGAGAAATTACCCAGTAGTGCATATGTGTATCAGTTGGTCCCATAGTCAGTCTTGTACATTCTTTCATCATCAGTCTGTCTTCGATTGCAGGTGAGTAATTATTCAATGTCTAGTCAGTGCCTTAAAAATAGTTGTATCCGTTTTCCTGTAAAGACAAAACTGAGACCCTGCCCCAGGTTTGTTAAGTGTGTTTTCCTTACCATGTATCCGTTTGTCATGTCAAGGATGAGCAGTTACTTTTCTTTTTCAGGAAGAGACTCCTTTTCGAAGTGGACTTTTATTAGTTTTGTCGGTACCCATATCTTTTCTGTCCCTGTTGAAACAAGAGCAAAACCCCTACCCCATCGAAGCACATACCCCGGCTTCCATTCGGAAGTCAACACATCTTTGAAGTAAATGGGTTGATTTAACTCAGAAGATTTCTCTACTACCCAATGTCTCTCAGCAGCTGATGTTCCTTTTTCATCAGCGTTAAGAAAATTTAAAGTCAATAAGGCACTGTGCAACCTCTCTCTGGGTTTTTTCATTTCTTTCCTTTGTTTATAAAGCATCTCTTTTAATGTGCGGTGAGATCTCTCCACAACTGCCTGTCCTGTAGGATTGTGTGGTATCCCTGTAATATGCTTTATATCATAGTATCCAAAAATTATCTTCATTTTTTGGGAGATGTAAGCTGGAGCACTGTCAGTCTTAATCTGAGTGGGAATTCCCATTATGGCCATGGCTTCCAAAAGGGGAGTAAGTACAGCATCAGCATTTTCAGAACTCAGGGCAGTTGCCCATTGCATTCCAGAATAGGTGTCATTAGTATGATGTACATATTTCATCTTTCCGAATTCTGGAAAGTGAAACACATCCATTTGCCATATCTCATTTCCGTGTGTACCCTTAGGATTAGTTCCTGCCGGTAAAGATGGTTGGTTATAGAAAGAGTAAGTGTTACATTTTTTTTACTATTTCTTTTGCTTCATTCCAAGTGATAGGAAAACTCTTCTTTAGCCCTTTGCTGTTAACATGATGTTTCTCATGAAATTCTGTGGTCTTTAGCACGCTTCCTATTAGCAACCGATCTATTTCTTCATTACCCTGCGCTAGAGGGCCTGGGAGGCCCGTGTGTGCCCTGATATGTGTTATGTACATAGGATGTATCCTACCTCTGATGATATCTTGTAGTTGTATGAATAGTAAGGTCAAGTCTGTATCATTGTGAATGAAGTCAGCAGTTTCAATATGTGAAACAACTCTTTCTGCGTATTGAGAGTCAGTAATTAAGTTAAGAGGCTCTGTGAAATCCAACAACACCATAATAATCGCATATAGTTCTGACTTTTGAACAGAGTTATAAGGACTCTGAGCCACTTTAGTTAAGTTTTCAGACTTGTAGCCAGCCTTCCCTAAATTGTTTGCATCCGTATAAAATATAGGGGCTCCAGAAATTGGTTCATCCTGTACCACACGAGGAAAGATCCAATTAGTTTCCTTTATAAATTGAATTCTCTTGTTTTGGGGATATTTATTATTAATTTCTCCTAAAAAGTCACTGCAAGCTTTTTGCCAAGGTTCACTGTCTGCCCATAATCGTTCAATTTCTTCATTAGTCAAAGGCACAACAATTTCTGCAGGGTCCTTTCCAGTCAATTGGCGGAGTCTCAATTTACCTTTAAAAATCAGATCAGCATTTTTTTTTGATATATGTCCTCATCTTTTTGCTTGGCCTATGTGGCAGAAATATCCATTCTAATATGATGCTTTCTCTTTGCATTAAGATTCCTGTTGGAGATTGTCTTGAGGATAAAATAACAAGTATGCATTCTAGGTCTGGATCCACACGATCCACATGTGTTTCTTGAAGTTTCTTTTCTACCAACTCTAATTCTTTCTCGGCCTCATCAGATAGTTCTCTTGGACTATTTAAACCCTTGTCACCTTCCAAAGTCTTGAATAAATTAACTAGTTCATAGTTTTTTATACCAATCATGGGCCGTATATGAGCAATATCTCCTAGTAGCTTCTGAAAATCGTTAAGAGTCTTCAATTTATCTCTATTTAATTTTACCTTTTGTGGCCTAATTTTTTGTAAACCTATCTTATATCCTAAATAATTGATAGAATCTCCCCTCTGTGCTTTTTCTGGAGCAATTTGTAGTCCCCAATTATGCAATATTTTCTGTAGTTCTTTAAACAATGTTTCTAATGTCTTTAGATTCGGGTCTGCCAACAAAATATCATCCATATAATGGTAAATGATAGATTGTGGGAAGTGCTTGCGCAGTATTTCTAGTGGTTGTTGTACAAAATATTGGCATAAGGTGGGACTATTTAACATTCCTTGGGGAAGGACTCTCCATTGGTACCTCTTAGCTGGCCCTGAATTATTAAGAGTAGGCACCGTGAAAGCAAATTTTTCTTTGTCCTGTTCCTGTAAAGGTATGGTAAAAAAACAATCTTTCAAGTCAATAACTGTAATAGGCCATCCTTTAGGTATCAGAGAAGGCAGGGGAATACCAGATTGTAAGGAGCCCATAGGTTGAATCACCTTATTAATTGCTCTTAAATCCATCACCATACTCCATTTTCCAGATTTTTTCTTGACAACAAAAACAGGAGAATTCCATGGACTGGTTGATTCTTCGATATGCTGAGCCTGAAACTGCTCCTGCACCAACTGTTCCAAAGCCTGAAGTTTTTCTCTCGTCAAAGGCCATTGTTGAACCCAAATAGGCTTTTCTGTTAACCATTTCAAAGGCAGTGCTGTGAGTGTCTTATTAAGATCTGTGGATATAGGGCAATTTTTTTGTACAACCTGAATGGCTGGTGAATTCTTTTCATAGTACCTTAAAGCATCATTTTTGGAAACATAGTTGAGCCTCTGGCTGACATCAGAACCAGGAGGGATTTTAATCTGGGTATTCCATTGCATTAGGAGGTCGCGACCCCACAGATTCACTGCTATATCAGCCATATATGGCTTCAACCGTCCTTTCTGACCTTCTGGTCCTATGCATTCAAGCCATCTCACAGCCTGTTTCACCTGAGATATTGTTCCAATACCCAGAAATTGGATATCTACTGTCCGTAAAGGCCATCTTGGATGCCATGACTGTGGGGTTATGATCGAAACATCAGCCCCCGTGTCGACTAAACCCTGGATATAAATATTATCTATCCATATCCCCAATTTTGGTCTTTGTTCATTTATCGAAGTCTGCCAAAATATTCGTTTCATAATTCTTTTTGGAGTTTCTGAATCTTCTTTTGAATTTATGTTATCATCTGATACTGTATGGTTTTCAAGATCAGGTATTGGGTGCTCTATTCATCCTGAGAATGCTGGTCTTCTACTATGACCGGATATGATCTCACCATCCTTGAATTTGGAGTCTGATTTTGGGGGGCTTCCCGGGGGAAGCCCCGAAAGGCGTTTCCCGATGGCAGAGGGTTGCCTTCTTTATCTCTGGTAGATCTACATTAATTGGTCCAATGCCGTCCCTTGCCACATCTTCTGCATAATCCAGAAGGCAATGACCTTCTGTACGAATTAAACCTAGATCGGGCGTCATTTCCAAGAGTACTTTGTGTACAATTCCGTCTTATATGGCCTTGTCTACCACAGTTGAAACAAGTGATTCCTTGGTTCCTCTCCCTTACTTTAGCAATGGCTTGGTCTACCCAATTCTCTTCATTGCTATGGAGAGGTTCAGCATTGATTGTATATTGAATCCATTCTTCTATAGGTGCGGCTCTGATTTTTAAAGGCAGAAGCATTCTTCTACATTCTGGATTAGCATGATCAAAGGCCAGAGAAAGTATTATTTGCTTTCTAGCTTCTGGATCCAATATTGCTCTATGTACAGCTGTTGTAAGCCTCTGTAGAAAGTTGGTATAAGGCTCTTTTAAACCTTGTTTGACCTTAGCATAATGCTCAATTTTTGACCTGGGTCCAAAATCTTTTCCCATGCATTAAGTGCAGCCGTACAGCATAGCAATAAAGTATGTTCGTCATAAGTAGTTTGAGTCTTTACGTCAGCAAACATTCCTTCACCAAGGATTTGGTCCTGAGAAGCAAAGAAACCCCTAATTCTTCCTTGGTGTTCTAAGGTCTTGGCTTCCTCTCTAAACCAGCTTCTCCACTGTACGTTTTGACTTTGGTCCAAGACAGCATTTGTTAGCTGAATCCAATCAAGGGGGAGGATTCGATTTTTTGCAGACCATGAATTTAGGAGCTGCTTTACATAAGTAGAGTGAATACCATACATGGATATTGCCTCTTTAAAATCTTTGATGTCTTTCATATGTACTGGCTCATAACTATACTCTACATATTCTGAGGAACCCCCTGGTGCTATCTTTGTCTGAACAGTAGCTGGGAACAATAGTGGTGGTGAAGGGGGTAGCCCCGTCATGTTTACAACTTTATGTAAAGTATTTCCAGTACCATAACACCCCATTGGGGGTTGACCTGAACTGTTCTGAGCATAAGATGTATCATTGTCTTTTTGTAGTGTTGCAATATGGTCCCCCCATTCTTGTATTTTGGATATTATGGGTTCCCATTCTTGGATTTTGGATACTACAGGTTCCCATTCTTGGATTTTGAATACTACAGGTTCCCATTCTTGGATTTTGGATACTACAGGTTCCCATTCTTGGATTTTGGATACTACAGGTTCCCATTCTTGGATTTTGGATACTACCTGTCTCAGAGCTTGACTTTCTTGATGAAGTAGTCCTTCCAAGGACCTCACCGAGTTAGCAATTTTTAGATCTACATCATTAACATAATTAATGATTTTCTTGTTCCCTTCATTAATGTGGTCAACAAGTTTCTTGTTTTCATCAGTTATGTAGAGTTTATATTGTTCTTGTACAGTGTTATCTTTATGTGAAAGCTTGTTGTAACCAATTTCTAGAGTACCCATCCTTTTTGCCATCGCAGAGTTTGAAAGCTCTACTTCATATACCGATTTAAGGTCTGCATCTGTTTAACCTCATCTGACACCGTAGCGTTTGATAATTCTATAATATCAAGTTTGGACGGTAATTGAAGGTTCAAATTTGTGACCTCTGTCATCACCCTTCTATTTTGGAACACAACATAGAGAAATAGACCAAAAAATAGTAAAACTGGGGTATTGAATACCTCAAGATATTCATTTAAAAACTTGTCAACCATCGTGGAAAAATATATACCGAATTCCTCAAAAGAATAGTTGTCAGCCATTACCTCAATCCAGGTGCAATGATGCTGTGTGGTCAGAAGATGTCACAATAATGTTTAGTGCCCTGCTGTATGGCAGATGCAGAGACTCCCAGCAGTAGGAAGTTATTCACAGATCCTAGGTGTTAAAGGGTCTCAGCAGACAGAATAGAATCTTTGGAAAAAGCAAATTCTCACAAGTTAAGACAGGATGTTAATCACAAGATAGAATGGTTTTTGTTTCTTTTGTTCCCCTACAGGAGTAATTTATAATTGTCCCAGGCCACAATAGATCAGCAACTGGTGAGGGGAGAAGGGTGTCCTTGGTTACTGGGGCTAGGGGCGGAGCTGCCGCTTGAATCTGCAGTTCCTGGGTCAAAACCAGCCAGCCAGGTTGGGGGAAGGGGGAAGGGCGCGCGTGCAGTTGCAGTTTAAACTCGGTTAAGATGAGCCGAGCTGCTGTGCAGCCAGGTAGTGGGGCTGCAGCACTTGATGGCTGCAGGCGGGGAGGGACGCGGGTCGCGCGGCCGGATGAGGGGCGGTGTCACTGCTGGCACCGGCTGAACCAAGCCAGCCCAGGGTTGGAGCCTCAGCAACCGGAGGAAGCTGCTTGGAGGTCACCTCTCAAAACCAAACCCACACGGGGCTGGACCCTCTGTGCTCTAAATTCGACCTGCTCGCACTCAAAACCTGACCTGAGTGCGTTCTAAGCCCGACCCGTGGATCTGCCAAACCGGGAGGGGGGGGTAGGAAACGTTGGGCACCAGATGTAGGCGGAGTTTACTTAGAAGGGACCAGTACCAGATAGATATTTATTAAAATATAAATCAGAACTCACGGTACAGTTAACAGATTACAGTATCACCTGAACTGGGATTGGAGTCTGGAACGGTGAACGAGTGATGGACAGACGGTGGAGTAGATCCTATCCCCAATCATCCAGGAACCAGGAAGAGAGTGTCTCGTGTTCCAGAAGCCCCTTTTCAATGGGCTTTTCCCCCACCCCCTTCAGGGGCCCTGTGCCCTGTATAAGTGTCTTTTGACCTTATCAGCTGACACCTGAATCCCATAACACTTCCCCTCTCCACACTTGGCCTGCTCAGTCTAGTCTTGTCCACACTGGACTTTCCCAGATGTCCCTGCCTCTGGCTACACTCTCTCACATATTTAAAATAAACATTCTCCTCCACAACACCTAAGAGTAGTCATATAGTTTCTTCACTTTTCTCTTTCTTTCTTTCTTTCTTTCTCTCTTTCTCTCTTTCTTTCTTTCTTTCTTTCTTTCTTTCTTTCTTTCTTTCTTTCTTTCTTTCTTTCTTTCTTTCTTTCTTTCTTTCTTTCTTTCTTTCTTTCTTTCTTTCTTTCTTTCTTTTTTCATTTATCTCGTGGAAGGGTTGAGAAACTCGCCATGTAAAGAAAGACTCCAAGAGATGTCTCTCATGCAAAAAGCAAAGGGAATTTAATATTTACCAAGTATACCTGGGGCTCAGCTCACTGAACACTCAGAAACAGAGAGAGAGCCCCGAGCTGAAACTGAGCAAAGCTTTTATAGGTCATGAGGGTTGCTACATGCAGGAATGCAGGTGCAGGAATGCACATGGCAAGTGACATATCTCAGGAATGCAAGAGGCAGATCCTGGAACTTTAAGCACATTCTTTGTTCATCAGGAGGGGGTGGCAAACAGCCATAAAGAGCTAAACAAATTTTCCTTTACACTGGTACATAATGGATCAGAGAAAAGTACCTTGTCCTGAGTACTACCTGTTAGGATTCTGTTCTAGCCCTTAAAGCCCCACCTTGCCAATGGAATCTGCCTAGCAATAGGCACTGCTCAGAGATCCTAGTCATTCAGATTAGACCTAGCAACAGATGGTGTCAGATCTATTGGTGGTGCCCAGCCAGTGAGGAATGGCCATGCAATATCACCAGATTGTGATACAGCCTGGGAGGAAGATATATAGGCTTTCCCCATTGTTGAATGAATGAATTAGTCCTTTGCTTTTCAACTGACTACCATGTCTGTGTCATTGACTGGGCCTTCTCACCCTCTCCCCTGGGGGAAACACATACTTTCCTGTAAGGAGTCCTCAACCTCTTGTTTTCTTTGAATACACACTGGAACCTGTTTAGAGGTTATTCTTCATCTAGACATGTTTTAGTGTGCATCTTCCTTTTTTTTTTTTGACTTCATGAGCCTTGAAACTGTTAAGCAACATGGATAAGACTTCCTCCAGATCTTTGGTGGCTAGCCCTGCTCATTATTTGAGTCATAAGTGCCAAGATAAAAGTTCCTGGGCTGGAATGATGTGTGTTTGAACAGGGACTGCATTTAACTCCCAGATCTGGAGTGCCAGTGCCCTGCAATGTAACAGTGGTTTTTTGTTTTTTTAGTTTCAATTCAAATATGGCTCTAAGTTCATGCTTTTTTGTTAGAGAAAATTTTGTTAAACTCTGCATAACTGATGATCACCAAGTAGGGGCTTTAGAATTATACGTTATCTGTCTCCTGCATATACACTGAACTTCCTTGTCTAAACAGCCCACCTGTCTCCTGCAGTTCCTGAGCTATACGTCATTTGCTACCTGCATTCCTGCAAGTAGCAACCCCCATGACCTACCTGCATTCCTGCAAGTAGCAACCCCTATGACCTATAAAAGCTTTGTTCAATTTCAGCTCAGGACTCTCTCTCTGTTTCTGTGCGTCCAGTGAGCTGAGCCCCAGGTATACTTGGAAAATTAAACCCCTTGCATGTTGCATGAGAGAACGTCTCTTGGGGTCCTCCTTTTTGTGGCAGATTTCTCAACCCTTATATTTTAACTTCTGTACATTTTGCTAGGACTCAAAGGTATGAGTCTACTTCTGCTGCTTAACAGACACCTGTTACCTGCTTTTCTAACATATGAATTTCAGTACAGATTTGTAATACTAAATATACCAAAGTTTTATGTTTTACATATTATGCTTTAAAAGGTTTAAACATAAAATTTTATGTTTTATTGTAAATTTAAAAATTTATGTAAGCTTCAGAGAATTAAGAGAGTTGTAAGACTTGGATCTGCTTCCATTCACTTCTCACAAGTCAAAAGGACTCCGGATAAGTATAGCCTAAGTTTCTCTTCCTGTATATTTCTGAGCATGGTATTTCTCTCCTGGTATTCGGACTTCTTTCCTTCTCCAATACTAGGACTATGGGTCTCAAAGTTTAAAATATATTTTTTTATGTTCCTGAAATTTAACTTTTGTCTCTAGTCTTTATCTGTTCCAGCAGATTTACACGGACACATACAAGCATCAAGTACTGAATACAACCTCTTCCAAATGACCATGAGCCCAGAATTTACTAATAGATAATGTGGACCAATCCTGTCTCTTCAGCTGGATCAGCAAATCAGATGTAAAAGTCAAAGTTACTTTTTAAATTTTAATTACTATGCCTAAGAGATCCATGAAACAAAAATGCCTCTGATCTGCAAGCTTCTTGTCCAAAGACAGATTAATTTCTGAAATGCTCAGGGATATTGTTATTCACTCCTCTAAATAAGTTAGTTACATGTGGGTGGGAGGTTCATGGGAAGAAAATTTGTCATGATGTATGGTTGGTTGCTCCTGATTGAAAATGCATTGAATCGTGTTTTTTTTTTTTTTTTTTTTTTTTTTTCTTGTTGCACAAATTCTGGTTGTGTTAAAGAAAACTCAGCGCCAGATCTCATGGAAAGGCTGAAATATCAAAGAGAGGAAACACCACAGTCAAATCTCACCCAGCTGTCTTCCAGCTTCCTCAGCCTCTTTCCTCATGGCTTCTACTGCCTGCTCTGTCTTTCTAGCCTGTCTTAAATACCCTCTTCACCCAGTTGTTTTACATCCAGGTTAAGATTAAAGGCACGTGCTACTACTATTTGGTAGTTAGACTTGAATTTATAGAAACACAGAGAGATCTCCTCTGTCTCTGGAGTTATGGGATTAAAAGCCTGGCACCACCACTGCCTGCCTAGGTGCCTAGAACTCCCTCTGTAAACTAAACTGTCCTCAAACTCAGATTTGCTGGGATTAAGGACGTAGGTCACCACTCCCAGATATTCCCTGTGCTGAAATTAAAGGCATAAATTACCACTCTGTGATCCTACTGGATTTACTGTAAGCATTTCAGACAGGTTTCTATTAAATATGCAACATATCATCACATTTTCTTTCTTAAACCACTGAAAACTGTGATGTTACACAATTTCCCAGGAGCCTGGGTATAGAACTGTCCAGAACCATCCACTTGGCCAATATTTAAGATTGCTGCAAATGTGGCTTTAAACTGTGGTAGTAGTCTTATTCTCAATAGGTTGGATTAACACCTATTCCATCTCTCTTTATGACGTCCTAGGTCCAAACTTTGTGAACCTCTTTGCCTCTGCCCAGAGCTGCCTATTATGTCTCATAGCTTCTCTATGACCTTCTTGCTTCTGCAGTATTGGAACACTCGTCAGATGGAGTTTCTGCTTGTTTCTCTTTGTCCTCTCTGTCTCCTCTTAGTTGCATAACCCTCACTTTGGCTGTGTTCTTGTTGTGACTCTTTCTCCTTTTGTTATGGGACTCAATTCTTTTCTCAGACTAAGAATTTTTCTTTTTCTTTCTTCTCCCCTCTCCCTTTTTTTTTTTTTTCAAGACAGCATTTCTCTGTGTTGCTTTGAAACCTTTTGGATTACTCCATTTGTAGAGCAGGCTGGTCTCAAACTTCAAAAGTGCTGGGATTATAGGCATACACCACCACTGCCTGTGTGAGATTTTCTTAACGCATTACTGTCTTACTGAAAATGGTTTGGCCTTGGTATAGCTTGCTGGCACACTTGAGTTTCAGATTCTCACAGGGTATAATAACTTTTGGCATTACCAAGCAAAGGGTTCCAAAGTCTTTTATCTCTAGGGATCTGCAACTTTCCTCTCTTAAATTGTTTGCCTTTTGGTTTTTCTGAACTTTTCTCTCAAAAAATTTAGGACTATTGTGTAAATAGTTTTTAATCTCAGGGTTGATTTGTAAATTCATTAGATGTGGTTAAAAGTTATAAGATCTTTAACACAATTTGGTTTAAAACTTATTGCAAAAGGATTATACTTCAAAACTATATATAGGAATTTTAGTTTTCTACAACATTCTGTATATATGATTCAAGTGCTATCTAGAATATACTATATATGTGACTTAGATTCAAATCTTTTTTAGGAAGGCATGTTTTAAATACCAAATATATGGTGCTTCTCCTCCTAGGCTGATAACTTTGAAGATGTAAGCAGCCACTTGGCTAGCAATCATTTTTATTAAGTTTAAAAAATACATGCCATGTGACTTCACCATCTTAGGATGACCACATAGCACAGACTTAGGAAGCAAAAAATCTCAATTATTTTTTGATTAGTATAAATATTTACACAATAAAAATTTAAGATTATATTTGCTACATCATAGTGTATAATTAATTCAACTCTGGTGGAAAGCTTTTAAGGTAACCAGCTTTTCTGAGTTTGACAAAAGCTAACTTAAAATGTGTGTCTAACCATAAATGTCTTTACTCTTTACACCCAACTGCTAGAAAGATTTAGATATGTGACCCATGTGTGATAAGCAGGCTATATTTTTGATGATCAATGCTTATAAATTCCTCAGGTTCATAATAAGGGCCATTGATCTCGTTAAGCTTTAGCTATTTGAATAAGCTAAATCTTGCAAAAACAACAACAACAAACTAAAAAAATCTTCAATATTGTGTAAGGTGTGTCTGGTTCCCCAGAGAAAGTCCCTTTTCCAAGGTCAGGAACTTACATTAAAGCCACTATTCCCTCAGCAGCTTAAGAAAGTTCCTGCTTTCTGAAAAGAGGGTCATTCTTTTCTCGGGTAAGAGGAACTTGTGGCCAATCTATTAACATATGACTGTGGAGTCTATTAACTTCTCAAGATAATTACTGTTGTGCCCCTGTCAATACCCCCAAACCGACTGCACAAAGCCCTTATCTGATATAAGCCTGAAGGGATTTACTGATTACAAGTATAAGCTTGGGCTGACTCTCAACACTCTGGCTGGCAGTGGATAAGTAAAGATTGGCCAGAGCCTCTAGAGTGTAGAGATTTTAATGAAAAAGCAGGGAGTTTAGGTCTAAGGGAATGAAGAATTTCCATCAGTAGTTGCAAGAACATTTGGAGGCCCACAGATATTGTTTACTAAAACTTTCTATGCATTGGTGCATCTGGGTGGAGTCATCCTGACCTGAGCTATTTTGGGCTATTTGTGGTTGTTTTTTAAAAACTTTATGGAACTGAGTAGAGCTAAGTTCAGCCTTTGGCCAACATCTGCTTAAAATGGAGTTTGTCCTGCTCTCTTCAGTACTAGATTCTGTAAAGGAAAATTTGTTTGACTTTAAAATGTAAAGGAAAATTTGTTTAACTCTTTATGGCTGTTCATCACCCTCTCCTGATGAACAAAGAATGTGCTTATTAAAGTTCCAGGATCTGCCTCCTGCATTCCTGAGATATGTCACTTGCCACTTGCATTCCTGCACCTGCATTCCTGCTTGTAGCAACCCCCATGACCTATAAAAGCTTTGTTCAATTTCAGCTCCGGGCTCTTTCTTTGTTCCTGTGCATCCAGTGAGCTGAGCCCCAGGTATACCTGGAAATTTAAACCCCTCATGTGTTGCATGAGAGAGCGTCTCTTGGAGTCCTCCTTTTCGCAGTGGATTTCTCAACCCTTACAGATCCCTCAATCCCTGCTCAAAATCCCCACTCTAGTTAACAAGCCCCCTTCCCTGTTGCTCCTCTTTGCTTAAAAGGAGATAGCCTTGGCAGAGTATGCTTTTTTGCCACACATAGCTTTTATTTATTTAATGTGTAAATTGTGAAATTAATAAAACCTGGGCTAGTGGTAGCACACTACAGCAGAGACATATTGATCTTTATAGTTTTTAGACAAGCCTGGTGTGCATTGCAAGTTTCTTTATAGACAGGGCTACAGAGTAAGACCCTGACAAAGAAAATGAAACAATAGGAGCATGGTGTAAAAATATTTTTTAATTTGGATTCTTATTTTCATTAATGATGCAAAATTGAGAGAAAAATTAATCTGTCAACCCTTATGTCAAGTAGACATAAATTGCATACTTCAGTCATGAGAATATTGAGGTTGCTTGTAAATATGGAGTGATAAATAAAATGCTCACTAAAATTTTGTATTTACATTGATGGCCCTCTTCTACAGAACAATAGTTTAGGAGACTGAAGATTTTGGGTATATATCTTTTAAAATCAAGCTTTCTTTTTACAAAAATGAAAATCATAGCATGTTTTCCACAGTGTGTCTGAGGTATGACTAGCACAGAAACTGGAAAGCCTCCTTTATCCTCTCTCGGTTTTATAGAAAAACATGATTATAGCCTCAAGAATGAGTCCTCAGCCCCCCAAATCTGGTAAGAATTGAGGTCTGTTTTCAGCAGGTGGCTTGTCCCTTCTTCTTCTTGTAACCTTCTGCTTAAGGGCAAGGTCGATTTTGCCAGACAAGATACTTACTCTGTCCCTACTGGATAACACCTGAGTTCAGATACATTGTCCTAAAATTGCTGTACCTACCAAGCCTCCATTATAACATTAGTCCCAATTCCTACAGTCAGTGCTTCAGGGTTAGGTCCACTGCCCAGACACTCAGAGTTGAGAAGTATTCCTGTCACAAAGGAGCTCATTAGTGATTAGATGGCCAAGAACAGACTCAAGACTCAGTTTCTCATCTGGATGCTGTGTAAGCACTGTCTCAGCAGGCTTGAAGTAACATCCATACCACAGAGATAGACCTTTGTGCATCCTGCTAAAAGATTTATTTGATAGAACCTTCCTGTTTTATGATAGTTATTTTATTACAAATTTTCTTGCTTTGTTTCTTTCTTTGTTTCTCTTTTTTTGCCCATTCAGAGTAAAATTATTTGTTCAATGCAAAAGAAGTGTCTAAGAGATAAGAAGTTACATGAAAAACCCATTTGTTCTTACTTTCTGCACAGCTGTGCAGTGTTAAGATGAAAACATGGTAGGAAGTTAATTGTGAATGCTTTGTTTCCTGTTGTCAGGCTGACCTTATTCTAGCCCTAACCCCTAACCATCACCCCAACTCTAACCCTAACTCTAACCCTCAATGGTTGAAACAACACATAGCTAGCTAATCAGTTGGATTGTTTAGTATTGATGTTTTTGTATTTTTCCTTATTATTTTTACTTTATTTTTAAAATAATGAACTTGAGTCATTAAGATGTTTGTGTAGGTGTGTGTGTGTGTGTGTGTGTGTGTGTGTGTGTGTGTGTGTGTGTGTAAACACACATGCCATAATGTGAAGATAGAAAAATCCTGTTTGATTCTTTCCCCTTGACTACCTTCCTGAGGTCCCTGAAACTAGCCAAGGTTGACAGAGTTTCGGCTTTATTGTATCACTAAATTAGATGGCTGTTTCTCGGAAAAGCTTTGTTCACAGGATTGATGGCTGCTTGGGGCACACCTGGCAGCCTGAACCTGATACTTCCTGAATTCCTGAGACCCACCTAGTGAACAGCTTGACCTTCTGGACTTCACTCTAGGGGACCACCCAAGATAAGGCCCTGGGGCCACATTCCCACCCCAGGTGGTCCCCTGCTTGCTGGTCTCCTGCTTGGCCAAGACTCTATTGTTTCAGAGGAAATACACCTGCCTGCCTGCCTGTCAGCATTCCTAAACTTGTCCTAAGCTGACCTTTGGCCCCACCCTGTTGTAACCTTCTGAGCCTGAGTATCCCCTCCCCTACTCAGAGTGAGCCCAGACATACTCCCTTCCCTACCCAGAGTGCGGTATAAGAACTCTACCTTAAAAGCATTCAGTGCTCTTGGCTTCTACAGTGCCTGGAGCCCACACATGTGTGTGTACCCGTATATCATTCATTCATTAAACTCTCTTTTTCTTTAAAGTTAACAGTGGTCATTAGCCATGGTCTTGGGGTGTCTAGGGGTGCTAAAGTTAGGGGCGCCCGCCCGTTACAATAGCACATGTGTGAAGGTCAGAGGACAAGTTGGAGAAGTGGATTCTCTCCTGAGTACCTCAGGCCCTTTGACTTAGTCGCAGGAGTCTCTACTTATTGAGTCACCTAGAAAGCCAATGTTAACTACCCACTCCTTTTATTTATGTTTTTTTTTTTTTTCATTTTTTGAGACAGGGTTTCTCTGTGTCCCTTTGGCTTTCTGGAACTTGCTATATAAACCAAGCTGACCTTGAACCACAGAGATACACCTGCCTTCAAATCCCAAGTTTTGGCATGATAGGACAAGGCAACTACAGGAAGCTGGGGAGGTGTAACAGCTTTGGTTACCAAAGTGTCACCTAGAGAAGTGTGAGCAATCCTAGGTGTGTCTTTTTAAAGTTGCTGATGCCTGAAGAATAATGAATCAAGTGGTTTAAATTTGACCTGGGTGTTCTAGGAGCCCTTTCAGCTGTGAGACTCTACTGCACACTGTTTAATGATTTCCATATGCTAGAGACCCTGTGTCCAGATGGAGAAGTACTTAGTACAAGAATAGTGCAGGAATATCATCTTCAATTTCTTTCTTCAAAGACTTAAAGTTCTTGTCACACAGGGCACTTGTTTGGGTAGAGTTATCTCAAGTTATTATTTATGGATATTGTGAATGGTGATATTTTTCTATTTTCTTTATCAGCTCATTTATCGTTTGTATATAGGAGGGCTACTGATTTTTTTTCAGTTAATCTTGTATCCCACCATATCATGGAAGGTGTTTATCAGCTGTGAGACTTCACTAGTAGAATTTTGGTGGTCATACATGTTAGCATTTAGGCATCTGTATGGGCCTGCCCTTAGGGTCCTGATAGAATATGTCCTCAGCTGAAGCCACTAAGAGCACCTGTGATCCTTGCCCATCTCCCATTATTTTTCTCTTTCTCTAACTCCAGGGACTGGTCTCTATCCCCTTCACTGTCCCTTCTTTCCCCTCCCCTCAAAAACTTTTCATGTGGGCCCTATTGTATGGTTTGACTTCTTCATGCCACTTTTAACATACAACATTTGGATATATACTATTCTATCATTGGCAAATGGGGAAAACTTGACACTTGATCTCATTTTGTTGTCTTATTTCTTTATGTAGAACTTTGAGTACTGTATTGAATAAATATGGAGAAGGTGGACAGCCTTGTTCCTGATATTAGTGGAATTGATTTGAATTTTTTCTATTTAATTTGATATTGGCTGTTGACTTGCTGTATATTGTCTTTATTATGTTTATATATGCTGCTTTTATCCCTGGTCTTTCTAAGACATTTATTATAAAAGGGTGTTGAATTTTATTTAAGGCTTTTTCAGAATCTAATGAGATCAAGTGTTTTGGTTTTTTGGTTTTTTGTTATGTGGTTTATTTTCTTTATTTATTTTATTTATTTTCTTATGTTGGTCCATCCCTGCATCTCTGGGATGAAACCTTCTGATCATGGTTATATGTGTTCTTGGATAGATAGGTCTAACATAATAAAAATGAAAATCTCACAAAAAGCCATGTACAGATTCAATGCAATCTCCATCAAAATCCCGACATATATCTTCACAGCTTAAAAGAACAATAATCATCTTTATATGGAAGAAGAAAATATCCTGGATAGATAAAACAATCCTGTAGAAAACAAAGACACTTCTGGAAGCATCACCATCTCTAACTACAAGCTCTACTATAGGCCTATAATAATAAAAGCAGCTTGTTGTTGGCATACAAACAGACTTATGGATCAATGGAGTTAAACTGAAGACAATTACATTAATCCACATACCTATAAACACCTGATTTTGACAAAGAAGTCAAAATTTTACAATAGGAAAGAGAAATCATCTGCAATAAATGGTGCTTGAATAACTGGATGCCAATGTCTCCAAGAATGCAAATAGATCTATATCTATCACCCTGTACAAATTCAAGTCCAAGTGGATTAAAAACCTCAACATAAATCCAGTTACATTGAAACCTGGTAGAAGAGAAAATGGGAATTAACCTTGAATTCATTGGCATAGGAGACCACTTTCTACATAGAACACCAGAAGGAGAGACACTGAGAGCCACGGTTAATAAATGCAACCTTCTGAAATTGAAAAGTTTCTGTAAGTCAAAGGACAAGACACAGCAAATAAGACAAAATGTCAGACTATAGAATGGGAAAAGATCTTCATCAACCCTACATCTGACAGAGGGCTAATCTCCAAAACTATATAAAGACCACAAGAAACTAGACATCAGAATACCAAATTATCCAATTAAAAAGTGGTGTCAGACCTTAACAGAATATTCTCAATGGAAGAATTTCAAATGTGCAAAAGACATTTAAGGAATTACTCAACATCCTCAGTCATCAGGGAAATGCAAATCATAATGACTCTGAGATAGCACCTTATACTTGTCAGAATGTCTAAGATCAAAAACATCATGACAGCATGACAGAGGATACAGAGTGAGGGGAACGCTCCTCCACTGCTGGTGGGAGTACAGACTTGTACAGACACCTTTAAGTAATTATGATGGTTTCTCAAAAAATTGGGAATCAATCTACCTTCAGGCCAAGTAATTCCACAATTGGGCATATACCCAAAGGATGCTCAATCATACCACAAGGGCACTTGCTCAACTATGTATTTAACAGCATTGTCCATAATAGCCAGAACTTGGAAATGACCTAGTTGCCCCTCAACTGAAGAATGGATAAAGAAAATGTGGTACATTTACAGAATAGTATTATTATTCCATGGTTTAAAAAAATGATATCATGAAATCTGCAAGCAAATGCATGGAACTAGAAAAAGTCATTCTGAGTGATGTAACCCAGTAACAGGAAGACAAACATGGTATATACTCACTCAAAAGTGGATATCAGATGTAAAGCACAGAGTAACCATCTATAATCCACAGCCCCAGAGAAGCTAGGTAACAAGAAGGATCCTAAGAGGGACACATGGATCACCCTAGGAAGGGGAAATAGATGAGATCTGGGTAAACTGAGAGCTGGGGGGATAGAAAAGAAGGGGAGTGAGAACATGAGAGAATGGTGATGGTTGAGTTGGGGGAGGGGTGGAGAGGGAGAGCAATGAAAGAAGTATGTTGATAGAAGGGTCCATTATGTGGTTAAGGAGAAACCTGGTGCTAGGGAAATTCCCAGGAATCCACAAGGATGAATAACTCCAGCTAACACTTCTAGAAATAGTGAAGAAAAAGGGGACTGGACTGGCTTTCTTCTGTAATCAGATTGGTGACTACCCTAGTTATCTTCACAGAACCTTCATCCAGTAACTGATGGACACAGATGCGGAGATCCACAGCTAAGCACTAGGCTGAGCTCCAGGAGTCTGAGTCAGAGAAGGAGGGGGCTTATAAGAGCAAGATGGGTCAAGACGGAGAAAACCACAAAAACAGATAACCCAAGCTTGTGGGAGTCCATGGACTCTGGGCCAATAGCATGTGACTCAAGTAGGCCCTCTAGATGTGGGTGACAGTTGTGTGGTTTGGTCTGTGGGCTCCCTGACAGTGGGACTGGGATCTGTCCCTGATGCATGAGCTGGGTTTTTGGGAGCCCATTCCCTATTGTGGGATGACTTACTCGGCCCTGAGGCTAGTGTTGCACAATAAATGAAACTCAGGGAGAGATCTCTGAGAAAGTTGGAGATATTAGAGAGAATAAACACCACAGTTAGATTTTATCCAGCTGTCTTCCATCTTCCTCAGCCTGGCTTCTCTTGGCCTCCTCTAACTTCTGTCTTTCTATGTCCTCCTTAAATACTCTCTTGGTAAATTAAGGCATGGCCCCACCACTGCCTGCCTGGGAGCCTGGAACTCCTTCTGTAACCTAAGATGACCTCAAACTCAGTTTGGATTAAGGACATAGGTCACCACTCCCTGGATAATCCTTGTGCTGGGATTAAAGGTTTGAATCCCCACTCTCTGATCCTCCTAGATTGACTGTGGTTGGATCCCTCTTATATCTCCAAAACTTTTTGAGCTTTTATCAAATCCTCACATATCCCTTTTTGTGTCAAATTTTAAAAAAGAAGGTGATAGCTAACTTAAGAAAAACCATATACAATAGGTACAATAATTATATACAATATATACAAACAATAAATGAGTAATGTCCAGTCCATTAACAATTGACAATTCAAAGAAAATATTTCATTAATTATCCTATTTTGATGAGTCCAAACTAATTCACTTTCTTTCTAACTTGTATTACTAACTAAAAGCTATTATTTTGATGGCTCTTAAACTTATACACTTTAATTTCAAAGTTTCTTTTCTAAAACTGTCACTAGAAAACTATAACTATCTCATCTTCAGCTACCTCAGAGACCCAAGAAGGAAATATTTACCCAAATAACCAGGAAGTGCAAGCAACTTCCAAAAAAAACTAGAGATGACAGAGATAACACCTATCTGCCTGGACAGTCACCCAAAGTTCCTTTATAAAGTTGGGGCATCCATCTTCAGCCTACAGGTCCAGAGTCTCTTTTCATTTCAGTGAAGCAGGAAATCTGCTCTGCCCATTTTGGTATAGTTCAGTCATTTCTCCTTGTGTCCTGAAGAATGTCTGACAGTCTTCTCTGAAAAGCAGGAACCTGAAGGACCATCTCAGCTTGTTCTGTCAAAGTTCAGAGGTCACTTTCCTATGGAACCTGCATGTCCAGTTTAAACAGCATACTGTCAAGCAGTCAATACAAGAACAGGTTCTTGTCCAGTGGCTAACCATTGCCACAAAGAAAGTAGACTCCATGATGGAGTTTCTTCGATGCTCATTTTTTCTCTTGAAGTAGATTGGTGCTGCCAGGAGCAGACCTGTCTCATTGTCCAGAAAAGTCTAAGTTATTAAAATAATTTTAATTCCATATTCTATGGATCTATGAAGTGTTTGAAGAAGACATGTTCATCTAAAATATACTTGTTTGATCTTGAAAACATATCTAACATGACTATGTTTGGATGCAATGTCTAACTACTAACTTGCATTGCTTTATATTATAATTAATTGGTAATAAAAACTTTCATGGACTAGCAACTTGTATTACATTGTTAGATGAACTGAATAAGTGTAATACCTTGAACAAACATATAGATATTTGTATAGTAACACAATTGATCTCAATATACACAATGTGAATACAATATACAGAGCTTTTATTAAATCCCTACAGGCTAGCTGGAGGGGCTTGTGCCTGGCAGACTGTGTTAACTCCTCATGGGAGGCCTTACCATTTCTGCTGTGTGAATGGGGGTGGTCAGGTGGAGGGGAAGTGGCAAGATGGGATAGCTGTGGTTGGTATGTAGAATGAACAATAATTAAAAAAAGAATAGTGCAAGAGAGACTTTCAATATAGGTGCAAATTCTGCTGTAATGCTAAGTTCTGGGATAACCGGGCCTGCCATGGATGTCAGGCCAGGGTCTCAAACTGCTCTGTGTTCCTTCACAGTACTCTGTTGCTAAGCAAGCTGCCCCAGTTAACTCGTTAGCTGATGGACCTTCTCCTTAGCCCATCAGGGCCTCCAGGTGGACTGACAGTCAAAATGGGCGGGCTTTCCACTCCACCAGGATGCAGGCAGCAGTCCTCCTGGGCTGGACGGGATCCCGTGGCTGGGAGCTATGAGGAGAGTGGCATGAGCATGGAGTCTGCCAAGGAGAACGAGGGGAGGAGTTGCCAGAGACAGGGGTGCGGGTGTGGTTCCTCCTGGTGTGGCTTCGGGAACTGGAGGTTGGACTCAGTGGCCTGAGTGATTCCAAGTTTGGTCCTCTGAGGAGCCTGCAACTCCCAGGCAGAAATGGGACCTCTGAATGCCTCTCTTTGTTGGGTGTGGCTGCGCAGAGCATGAGGCCTTGTAGCCCTTTGCAGACACACCCTTGGCACTATGCAGGGCGCAGGCATGCATGTGTTGTTTTTACTGCTACCAGGGAAAGCTGTTTACTAGCTCACTGAGCACTATTGTCTAGAGACTTAGAACTTCTCGAGAAGTTCTGCACTTGGCACTGAATGTTCAGGTGTAGGATCCATCTTCAGTTAATTCAGTGCAGAGCATAAAGTCTGTGTCATCAACACAATTGCATGTAGATGCCAGGGTGGTCCAGTCATGTGTATCATGGCCAGACTTACCGGGACTCTATAGTAATTGTGTTTTTATTTCTAAGTTTGCACTCATATTCTTGTGATCTCTTTACTTTTTTCCAGGCAGGACAGTCCTTTTTTTTTTTTTTTTTTTTTTTTTTTTTTTTTTTTTTTTTTTTTTTTTCCCAATAGTCAGGGTTTCTGTGTTGCCAGCCCTGGCTGTTCTGGAACTCACTGTGTAGACCAGGCTGGCCCTAAATTCATAGAGATCTGCATGCCTCTGCCTCCTAAATGATGAGTTTAAAGGTGTGTGCTACCACCTCCCAGTTCAGTACAGCCTGTATGGCAGTTACATTCAAAGTTTGAAGTCAGATGGTTTCACTGTGTGTATAATTTATTCAGTCATATGTTGATCTTTTTTTTTATTCATTATGGCCTATTTTTGTTGTTGGTAGCATAATTTAATTTTTTAGACTTCTATAGGACTTTTGCTGTATCTATAACTTAAATTCTGTATTGTAGTAATATTATACTACAATAATGGCAACATAGTTGCTTTCTACTCAAATTTATTCCAGTCCCCTGCTATGGTGAACCTACCAGTGGGATTACTGCCCCCCCATGGTTACCCAGTGGGATTACTGCCCCCCATGGTTACCCAGTGGGATTACTGCCCCCCATGGTTACCCAGTGGGATTACTGCCCCCCATGGTTACCCAGTGGTATTACTGCCCCCCATGGTTACCCAGTGGTATTACTGTCCCCCCATGGTTACCCAGTGGGATTACTGTCCCCCATGGTTACCCAGTGGGATTACTGCCCCCCCATGGTTACCCAGTGGGATTACTGCCCCCCCCATGGTTACCCAGTGGGATTACTGTCCCCCCATGGTTACCCAGTGGGATTACTGCCCCCCATGGTTACCCAGTGGGATTACTGCCCCCCAGGTTACCCAGTGGGATTACTGTCCCCCCCCATGGTTACCCAGTGGGATTACTGCCCTCCATGGTTACCCAGTGGGATTACTGCCCCTCAGGTTACCCAGTGGGATTACTGTCCCCCCCCCCATGGTTACCCAGTGGGATTACTGTCCCCCCCATGGTTACCCAGTGGGATTACTGTCCCCCATGGTTAAAAGTGCACCATCACTCCCTTTTCTTTCTAAAGTACACTTTAATTAGGTTTTCATGAGTATGGGAGGAGATGATCCCTATGGCCCAGGTAGGTAGGCAGGCTGCCCACAGCTAAGGAACAGGAAAGAATTCCATGACCCCAAATAGAGACAGTTGATTCCATCCATATGTCTCACCACAGTGACTGTAACTGTTGAAGTCAATTGTCATCCAGGTTGTTCACATCCTCAGGCCCCAAACACAACATGTTTCTTGGCCCCATTTTATCCCAATTGAGTGTGATCTGGGCTGTGATCACACAGATTTGTGACTCTCCATGTTTGCTGGACTTGGGTTCAATTTATTAATATAGTTAGGTCAGCAGTGGTGTTGCATGCTTTTAATCCCATCACTTGAGAGGCAGAGACAGGTAGATCTTTGAATTGCAGGTCAGCCTGGTCTCTAGATGCAGTTCCAGGGCAGCCAGGGCTACATAGTTTTTGTGTAGTTACATTAGGTAATACCTTCCCTGTGTCTATCTTTTTTACTTCCCAGGGCCAGGCCTAAGGGTAGTGCAGGTTGGAGCATGACCCTGTCTTTATACCAAATGTAAGACTCTGACACTTTTTTCTCATTAGTCCATCAAAGAAGTTTCTGGCAAAGCTGAAAAACCCTCTTCTCTTCCTCTGCCCAGTTCTGTTATCTTTCTCTTTCCACATTCCTAAATCTAGGATTAAAAGTGTTGGCCATTACTTTTTGAACTTCATGGCTTGACTCTGTGGTTGACTCTCTGATATTCCAGGATAATTTTATTAAATATTTATCACCACATTACACTCCAGGATGTGTCAGCAGTAGGGTGTGGTACTGGGTCACACAGCATTAGATGGCCACTATTGTGGTGATCTGAGGGTCATACTGCATAGACAGCCAATGATTTGCTACTCAGAGTTTGGCCTCAGTAATGTGTTGTGCTGTGAGTATAAGATCTTGTTACATCTCAACTGCACATAGGAAACAGAGCCCCAACTGTAAGCCAATGCACCTATACACTCTCCAACCTGACTCTAATGTTACACATCCCACAGCAGAACTACATAGGTCTTATTTGCTTTCTTTTATTAAAGTAACATTGTCTTCCATTCCTCTTAGACAGATGGGTCAACATGTGGTTATAGGGTGTAACATCTGAATCTCTCTGGGAGATCCATCTATAAATGCCAGCATCACAGAGCAGGCTTTGCCAAGCTAAGACCTACAGATTGGAAATAGACTCATGCGGGTCACTCTTGAACCTATAATGTCATTTATTGTAGCTCAGGAAAAGAATTATATGGGTGGGGTTGCTTTTTGACCTAGAGTAACCTCTGCACCTACAAGCAATGCCTGACCTTAGCCAGCTTCTTTGTCCTCTGCTAACCTCCTCATTACTATTGCAGTACCTGCTTGGGCATAGTTCCTGATAATGGAAATGGATCAGTTGGTTCCTGTAAATGCCATAGGCCCCTAAACAGTGCTAAGCCCTGGGTGTTACAGGCTGACCTCTACATATCCCCCTTCCTTTTATACAAAAAGGACATCCAGACTAGGCCTGTCTTAGGTGGTACAGGAAGTTAGATTGCATCTTACCTGACTTTGGAGGATTCTGCAGCACAGGGCAGAACATCTGTCTTAGGTTGATATGATCCCCCCATACCTTACCTGTCTTTGGCTCACTAGCCAGTTTCAGCATGTTAATCCACACCTCGATAGGTGCTGGATTATGGGCAATAGCACAAAGCACATCTTTTGTGGCCATATTGACTTAGGTTTGTAGCTGGCTCTGTCTTAGGAGCACGATGAGAAGTAATGCTCCTCCCAGCACTGATCCTGCCCACTTCCTAATCATCTCCTCTGCCTGTAACTAATTGATTGGCTCTCTGGTCTCATTTACTTCAATGGTCTCTATAGACAGGTGTTGCATAATTCCCAAAACAAATTTACCTGCTCTTACAATGAAATCTGCAAGTCAAGCTGTAAGATATCTTATCTACTACTGTTGTGTGTCTCTAAAGCATTGGCTATTCTTCCCAAAAATAAATCTAATGTGGCTGCAATGGTTACAGAATGACAAAAAGTAATCCCACTGCCTCCACCCTCTGTCACCTCCCCCCAGAGGCAGCCACAAGCTGTCCTGATCTCTCTAGGATGAACCAGGAATAGCCAATCACACCACCAACACAAGTGTCTCGTTTTTTTCCAGCAGCCAATCAGAAGACAGGATTCTCTAGAACAATTCAAACTGCTAGACACATTAGTAGCATTTGTCACCATAAAGAATAAAAAGGAAAGGATAGAGAGTTTTCAAACTCTGTACTTGAATTCCAAGAAACAGTCCCATAAAAATAGATTCCCAGCATAATATCTTTGTTAGGGGCTGTGGTCCCCACCACCATAGGGGCTTTGGCTGATATGGAGGATTTGTAATACATTCAGTCCTTAATGGATGGTGAACTGTCCAGGTGGTAGTCAGGGTGCCAAGGCCAGTGGCGATTAGCTGGAGGTATGTGGCCAGTGTGATTCTGAGACTTTTTATTTATTGGCACAAGTACAAATTTTAAGGTTACAACAGAAGCGTTAGAGGAGTTCTGCCCAAAGTCAGCAACTGAGGCAATTCTTATTGCAATGCACCCACTATGAGTAAGGGAAATGTTTGGGAACTGGCTCTTATCCAGCACTTCCTTAAAGCAGAGGCTCTCAGCAAGATTTGAAGTGTCAATAATGTAGCTTTATCCTGAATCACAGATGCCAGTAGGGTGCCTATCTTCCAGTCAGTTGTTATGAAGTAGGGCCATACTGGCCCACCGTCATCAACATTGGAGGATTCTTTACCTGTCCAATGGACTTATTGCATCAGGGTTGCTCCCAACAAGGTCACCCACAGGGCACAGCAGCCATTCTGGAACCCAGACTGGAGATTCAGCTTTCTTGGGGAAAACACAAACACTACCCTCCCCCCACAACAGCACATCCCTCCATTTTACTTGAGGGTATGTTGAAAAATTTGTTGACATTGGCACTCAATGACCGATCTCCCCTGATTATCCACAATTACAAAATTTAAGATGTAGAGAAAAAATGATAACTGATGCTTGGGAGTATTGTACTCCCCCTTCTTTATTTTCTGGAGATATGCCTTCAAGGTACAATGTGTCCTTTCAATGATAGCTTGACCTTGGGGATTATAGGGTAAACCTGTCTTATGAATAATAGAATAATTCTCACAAAAATTCTTGAACCTCACACTAGTGTATGCAGGTCCATGGTCGGTTTTAACTATTTTTGGCACACCCAAACAGGCAAAGTCTTGTAGACAATTAACTTTTTACATCCATAGCCTTTTTCCCAGTATGGGAGGAGGCAAAAAGAATTACAGAAAAAACGTCAATGGTGACATGAACAAATTGTAATTTTCCAAAAGAAGTAACACGAGTAACATCCATTTGCCAAATGTGATTGGGTTTTAAACCCTTGGGATAAACTCCATAGTGAGGTACAGGGACAAATTCCATGAAAGATGGGCAACTCTTGACAATGGCAATAGCTTGATCTTAGAAAGATCTTTAAATTTTAAAGTTCCAGCATTAAGATGAAATTTTTGATTTAATAGACCAAACATACCTCAACCAATTCAGCAACTTGTGCAGACTGAATGTTCATCATTGAAAATACACAGTGATTAAGAAATAATTGTAACAAGTTACAACTGGGATAATGGTTGTCTAATCACAATTGTAGCTGCTGGAGGAGGAGAGCCCCTGTCTTCTCATCCCAAATGCTCTGCTTTTCACCCAATCTCCATGCAGGGCCCTGCACTGTGGCATTGTCCAGCAGTCTCAGCACAATACTTTTGAAATTCTCTTCTCCATCTGTAACATCAGAATCTCCCTGGGAGCTCTGTCTGTAAACACCAGCATCTCAGAGCAGGCCTTGCTGAACTAAGACTTATAGATTGGACCATAAACACTTGTGGGTCACTCTTGAACCTATAATGTCATTTATTGTAGCTCAGGAAAAGAATTATATGGGTGGGGTTGCCTTTTGACCTAGAGTAACCTCTGCAGCTCTCAAGCATGCCTGACCTTAGCCAGCTTCTTTGTCCTCTGCTAACCTCCTCATTACTATTGCAGCACCTGCTTGAGTGATGTTCCTGATGATGGAAATGGATCAATTGGTTCCTGTAAACAGCAGAGGCCACTAAACAGTGCTAAGCCCTGGGGGTTCAGGCTGACCTGCACATATGGTATAAAGTAAAGTGATAAACCATGAAGAGGGGAGACCAAGGGGGAGAAGAGGGAAGGAGAAAAAGAGAGATGCTTCCACAATGGTGACATCTCACTTAAAATTTATTCTGTGTATATATATTATTTTGTCTGTGTGTATGTCTTTGAATCACATCTGAGATGGTCCCCTGGTACTAAAGTTATAGAGGGTTGTGAGCCACCACGTGATGGCTAGGATTCAAATCTGAGCACTTTGAAGACCAGCAATGTCTGAGCTACTGAGCTGTCCCTTCAGCCCAATGGTGACATCTTACAAATTATAATACAGTGTTGTCTTTGAGATAATAAAACAGATAACAGTTAATATAAGAAGGATGAGATCGATGTAAGGTCTCTAGTGATGCCATATTAATACTGACTCTTTTCTTCCCAGTCCCTAGGCCTTAAAAATTTAATATATTTACCTAGTATTTCATCTTATCATTTTAAAACTGTTTTGTCCTAGACCTCGTGATCTATTTAGTCTGAAACTTTTGGCATCAGTAACAATGCCAGGGATGGGTTTCATTTCTTGGAGTGGGCCATAAATCCAATTTTTAAAAGTGGTGGTTATTCCCATAACATTTATGCCAGGGTTCCATCAGTGGGTGTATCTCGTGCAGATCCAAGTTTTTAAAAAAACGGCTGCTGATTCCTTTTCTTTCTTTTCTGTGTTTATCCCTTCATGAACTTGTGAATGCCAGTCAGTAGAGATGAACCTTATGTTTGAATATGACCTCAGTTTTTCATATTGATAACATAAGTTATAACATAGGGATAAAGCAACCCCTAATGATATGCTTATACTCATAGGTCAGTGCATTGCTCAACCCTCACCAGAGAAATTTCTTCCTTCAGTAGACAGTAGCAAACACAGAAACTCACAACTGGACAATAAGAAAGAATGAGAGACTTTCATGCTTTTAGCCCCAAATGGGATGTTGTTATCATAACTCTCCCCTAGAGACTAAAGTATCTATGTTGAAGAGAAGGCAGTAAGAGTGTAAGAGCTAGAAATGGTAGAAAATGTTAAGAAAATAGTATATACAACAGGGCTGATCCACATCTGAGCTCACAGAGTCTGACAGTCTGCACAATACCTCACAGATTCCAGCCAGACAGGATCCTAGCAGGATAAAGACTTAGATGTTAAGTCCTGCTCCTAGCTAAGAAGTCACCTGTAACTGAGGGCTTCTGGGAAAAGGGAACATCAATGGAATTCTAATGGGCAGGCCTCATGCTCAGGAGTATATGACCAAAATAAACTGGTCATCATTCACGTGTTTGGGGCACAACAATTTCCTTAGACAAACGCCCCTTTGATTTATTCTATATGTTCTCTGAAGGAAAGCATCACAACCCCCAACCTTTAGTCCTGATTGTGGACTGTTTGCAGTACACAATAACTCAAGACCTCCAAGTGTCTTGAATAGTCTTGTGTCCAATGTCATGCAATGGATGGGAGACCCCTCCAGAAAATGACTCTACAGTTAATAGAAAACAATCACTGTTCTCTACTATGACTTCTTCAAGGTCTAGGTACCTTCTACAAACATCTGCTGTCATGGACACAGTGAGAAAGGATCATTACGTTCTAATGCTTACCCTGGAAATAATGACTTTCCTAGATTCCTACTACAACCATCTAAGACAGCCCAGATTTCAGACCAATGTATGGTATGGATAAAAGTGATGTTATTTTACAGATAATATTTCTCATTTTATTTTATTTTATTTTATTTGCAAAAACAAAGACTTCATGAACTCCTAACATCATTCCTTACCATGTAAGAATCAAATTGGCCTGTGCTTGGACTAGATTGTGTAAAACAAATAAGTACATTCATTTCATTAACTTGCAAATGTGTTTAATCTTCAATAAATAACAAAATTAAATCTGAGTAAGTTATTTTAAAATAAATTTCTTTATGCATTATTTTCATTCAGTGATTGATTTATATTTATACATTGTATAACTGTATATCTTTGTTTACAGAAAACTTTCTCAGCCAAAAGATATCATACACACCCCCCACCCCCCCACACACACAGGTAGGAATAAGGAGTTTTATTCTTAGCTGGGTGTTGTGGTGCATACTTATAATCCCACTATTTGGGAAGCAAAGTCAGATGGATCTATGTAAGTCTGAGGCCAACCTGGCCTACAAGGTGAGTTCCAGGACAGCCAGAGCTACACAGAGATACCCTGTTTTGAAACAAAAGTCTTATTCTTTTTTCATTTTATTTAAATGTTTTTTTTAACATACCCAACACAGTTCCTCTTCCCTCCCCCATCCACTCACCACCCACATTCCCCCATCCCCATCCACTCCTCAAAGAGAATAAGGCCTCTGGGGGGGGGGAACTCAAGAAAGTCTGGGATGTAACCTTGAGGCAGGACCAAGTCCCTTGCTCCTGTATCAAGGCTGAACAAGGCATTCTTCTGTAGGGAATGGTTTCCAAAAATGCTAGTTACCACAATAGGGATAAATCCTGGTCCCACTGCCAGAGGCCCCACCAAGTACCAAGCCACACAAGTGTCATCCACATTCAGAGGGCCTAGTTTGGTGTTTCAGCTATCAATCCTTATTCTTTATATAAAACATCTGCTCTGAGATTAAGGGTGGGGAGAGCAACTCTACAGCTCCAAGGACTCTTTTGGTTCTGGCTTTGGACAACAGGCTGAACAAAAGATCCTAAACAGAAGATTAGTGTTACCCAGAAGGAAGCATGGGGCTCAGTGCACAGAGAGTGTAAGTGGTTAACAAATGTTTAAAGTGATTGAAATGTTAGTTCCCTTGATTTGACCACTACTCATTGTATACATAGATCAAGATATCACATTATAGACCACAAGTAGGTGCAACCACTAGGTCAATAAAAAAATCAGAGGAACAAACTGTTAAAGCTGCAGTCTTCAAATATAAAGAACACTGGCATATTAAAGCCTATATTATGATGAACAGTCAATGTAGTTATGTACTAAGTGCGACATACCAAAGAGAGATATGTCCCCAGACTCCTCTATAACAAGCATATAAATAGCATGAAATGTTAGGTGTGGCTTTACTTATATATATATACAGTAAAACTCATGAATATCACTCTGTATTTGGTATGTATCTTTAAAACTGAAGAATGGGTAAGGAAAATGTGGTACATTCACACAATGGAGTATTTATCATGAGGATTCCGGCCTGGTCTAGCCCCACAGTTCAGATCTGCCTGTCCTGCTTTTCCCCCTCCCCCCTACCACACACAAAATGACTCAGAGGCTTATATTAACTTCATACAGTTAGGCCTTTGACTTAGGAATATTACTAGCTAGCTCCTTCATTTTAATTCACCCTATTTCCATTATTCTGTCCAGCCACATGACCCATGGCTTGCCTATTTTGTTACATGCTGCTTCTTCAGCGGCTGGACGGATCTCTTTGTCTGACTCTGCCCTCCTTCCCTTATCCATGCTTCGATTCCTGCCTATTGCTATGGTGCCCGCCAAGGGCCCAAACAGCTCCTCTATTTAAAGAATGATATTCATAGCATATAGAAAGACATTCACACATTATTACTCAGCTGTAAAAACAATGATATCATGAAATTTGCAGGCAAATGGATAGAACTAGAAAAATATTACTCTGAGTAAGGTAACCTAGATCCACAAAGACAAACATTGCATGTACTCACTCATAAGTAGATATTAGGAGAGAAGTACAAGATAACCAACCCAGAGTCCAGAGCCCCAGAGAGGCTATGTAACAAGGAGGCCCAGAGGAGGACTAATGGATTTCCCTGGCAAGGGGAAATAGAAGAGATCTCCTGGGTAAATTAGAGATAGGGCCCAGGAAGGGGGAAATGAGGGCTGGAAACATGAGATAATTGGCTTAGGTGGTCGTGGCATGAGAGGCAGTTTAGGGGCATGATTGAGGGGAGAGGAATAGAAGATGAGGGGCACATTTTGGATTAGGGAGAAATCTGGTGCCAGGGAAACTCTGAGGAACCCACAAAGGTGACACCAGCGGAGACTTGCAGCAATAGTGGAGGCAGGGACTGAACTGGCCTTCTCCTGTAGTCAGATTGTCATCACAAAGTCTTCATCCAATGACTGATGGAAGCAGATGCAGAGATTTACAGCCAATCACTGGACCAAACTCCTGGTTTCCTGCTGAAGAAAGGCAGAAGGGGTTCAACCAGTGGTGTCAAGGTCATGACCCAGAAACCCACAGAGACAGCTGACCTGAACTCATGGGAGCTCAAAGACTCTAGACCAAGAGTTAGTGAGCCTGCATGAGACCAACTAGACCTCTGCATGTGTGTAACAGCTGTATAGCTTGGTCTGTTTGTGGGGTTTCTAGCAATAAAATCAGGACCTGTCCCTGGCACTTCAGGGGACTTTTAGAAACCTGTTCCCCATGCTGGATTACCCTGACTTGGTCCTGCCTCAACTTTATGTGTAATGCTTTGTTCATGTCCATGGGATGACTGGTCCTTTCTGAATGAATATAGAGTAGGGGTAGATGGGAGGGGGCTTGATGGAAGGTAGGGGGAAAGAAGGGGTAGACAGGAAGGAAGAAAACTGTGTCTAGTATGTAAAATAAATGGAAAGATTCAATTAAAATAAGTAAATAAACAAACAAATACACACAATTACTTCGTTTGGTTAATAAATGCAAGATTCAGATGAGGCAAATGTATTTTCACATATTTCTGGTCCGGTGTTTGGAATAACTGGGATGTTGTGACAACAGATGGAACCAACATTAAACATAAGAGTAAAACTTTTAATAAAGGTTCTTATAGAGTGCTGAGATTGGACTCAGGTAATGCAAACTTCAAAAAAATAAATAAAACACATTCTGCTTCTACCATCTATTCCCATAATCCATTCTTCTGGCTTTTAAGCTTTGATGAGTGCACTAAAGGTAAGTTCTTCAATTCGAGGTACACAGATGCCATCCATACTTTCCCCACTAACAGTCTTTACATCTTTACACCTCAGACTGTAGATTAAGGGGTTCAGCATGGGGTGACCACTGTGTACAACACAGAGGCTGTGGCAATTGCCTATGAGCTGTGACTGGAAGAAGAACTGAGGGAAACTCCCAGGCCTCGGCAAGAAAATGAGGAGACAACAGAGAGATGAGATGCAGAGGTGGAAAATACTTTGTACTTCCCCTGAGCCCTAGAGACTGCATGTATAGAGGACACTATCTCAAAGTAAGAATAAAGGATGCCAAAGAGTAACGGCAGCCAATAGCACAGGTGAAAAATAAATCACCAGATCATTAAGAAAGTTGTCAGAACCGGTGAGCTGGGCCACCTGGCTCAATACACAGAAGGGTGGAATTTCCAAGTCTGTGCAGGATTACTGCAACACTATTCTACTTTGTAAAAAGGTGTGCAGGACACTCACAATCCAAGATACCAGAACCCCAAATCCACAGTCTGTGGTTCATGATGCTAGTGTAATACAGGGGATGACAGGGACAAACACAGGCACAGGGACAGGGACAGGCACGGGGTCAGGGACAGGTACAGGGACAGCCACAGGGACAAACACAGAGACAGGCACAGACACAGGAACAGGAACAGGGCCAGGCATAGACACAGACACAGGAACAGGGACAGGGACAGGCACAGACACAGAGACAGGGACAGGGACAGGCACAGACACAGGAATAGGCACAGAGACAGGGACAGGGACAAACACAGGCACAGGCATAGACACAGGCAGAGACACAGACATAGGCACAGTGACAGGGACAGGGAGAGACACAGGCACAGGTACAGCAACAGGTACAGGGAGAGATACAGGCACAGCACAGACTCAGACACAGGTACAAGCACAGGGACAGGGACTGGCACAGGAAAGGCATAGGGACAGGGACAGGCACAGGCATAGACACTGGCACAGGCACAGACACAGGCACCTAGCATTCATAGGCTATAACAGCCATGAAGAAGTTGTCTATTCCACAAAAATCAGAGAAAAGTACACCTGGGTGATGCAGTCTACACAGCCAATGGTTTTTCTCTTTGTCTTTACATTCACCAGCATCTCAGCGACAGTAGTGGACATGGAACAACTGCCCACAATGACAGATTCAAGAGAAAGAAGTACATGGGTGTGTGCAGGTTGGCATCTGAGATGATGGCCAGAATAACAAGTAAGTTTCCAGCTACAGTAACCAAGTACATGGAGAGGACTAGACCACACACTACAGGCTGCAGGTCCAGGTCCTGTGAAAATCCCAACAGAACAAATTCTAAAAGGCATGTCCTGCTCCTTGGCTCCATGTGCTTTATGTCATTTGTACAAAAATAACATGAGAAATATTCATCAAAATTGATGTTGCTGAAAGGAATAAATACTGTGTATTTTGCAGCCAACAGATTTGTACATTTTATCCATGGGTCTGCTTCCTCACAGCTCTAGTGAGATTACTGATTAGGAATCCCTGTCTTACACTGAGGTGTTCCCTGAGAGGTTATACATGTCACAGATTTTGTGAGAAATTGTTAAGATTGAGTATATATATTGACTGCCACCCCAGTTCCAGGTGATGTCTCCACAGTGAGCAGAGGCTTCTGGGAAGCAGAAGTTTCCACAAACCACTGACACACTAAGAAGACATAGAGATATAGAAATTATCTGAATATTATTTTTATGGATAAGCACGTACTTTACATAGACAAACTAAGCCGATTATATGAATTAAATATTTCTGGTCTTTGTAAAAAGTAGCCATACCTTAGTAAAAAAAAATTTGAGATAAGTAATAACGTGATGTGAAAGATGGTGAAGATATTATGAAGAAAATCTTGTGTAATGGAGTGAATATACAGAAGTATGTGTGAGGTGTATGCCCACAGGCATACAAAGCACACTCTCAATAATCTGTATCATAAATACCCAGAGATAATAATGTAGATAGATGCCCAGACATTGCTGGCAGTGATTTTTTGGATATGTTGTTGGATTCAGTTTTCCAGAATTACATTGGTTATTTTTGCATCAATGTTCATGAAGGAGACTTGTCTGTATTTAATTCTCTTTCTTTGTTGCATCTTTGAGTGGCTTGGAATCAGGATGATTGTGGCCTCATAAAAGAGTTTGGCAATGTTCCTTCAGTTTCTACTGTATGGAACAGTTTGAAGAGTATTAGTAAGTATTTCTTCTTTGAAAGTCTGGTAGAATTCTGCACTGAATCCATCTGACACTGGGGTGTTTTTTTTTTTTTTTAAACTTGGGATACTTTTAATAACAGCTTCAATTTTCTTTGGTGTTATAGGTCTATTTAGATCTTTAATCTGATCTTGATTTAATTTTGGTAAGTGATACCTGTCCATAAAGCTGCCCATTTCCTTTTGGTTTTCTATTTTAGTGGAGTGTAGATTTTCAAAGTGTGACCGGATAATTCTCTGGAATTCCTGGGTATCTGTGGTATGTCTCCATTTCATTTCTGATTCTGTTGATTTGGATATTCTCTCTCTGCTTCTTGGTTAGTTTGGAGATGGGTTTATCTATCTTGTTGACTTTCACAAAGAATCTACTCTTTGATTCATTGATTCTTTGTATTGTTCTCTTTGTGTTTATTGTTTGATTTCCCCTTTAGTTTGATTCTTTCCTCCCATCTACTCCTTCTAGGTGACTTTGCTTCTAATTGTTCTAAAGTCTTCAGCTGCGATGTTAGGTCTCTCGTGTGCGATTTTTCTAGGATTTTCAAGTACACATCCAGTGCTAACTTCATATGGAATAACAGTAAACTGAGGATTGACAAAACAATCCTGCTGAATAAAAGAACTTCAGAAGGAATCACCGTACCTGACTTGAAGCTATACTGTTGAGCTATAGTAATAGAAACAGCCTGGTACTGGCTCAAAAATAGAGTTTTTGGTCAATGGAATCAATTCAAAGATCCCGACATTAACCCACATGCCTATGAACATCTGATGTTTGAAAAAGAGGCCAAAAATATTCAATGGAAAAAAGATAGTATCTTCAACAAATGGTGTTGGTATAACTAGATGGTAGTATGTAGAAGAATGCAAATAGATCCAAACCTATCACCCTGCACAAAACTCAAATCCAAGTGGATCAAAGACTTCAACATAAACCCAGCTACACTGAACTTGATAGAAAAGGAAGTGGGAACTATCTCCAACGCATTGGCACAGGTGACCACTTCCTAAATATAACACCAGTATCACAGACACTAAGAAAAACAATGAACAAGTGGGACCTCTTGAAATTGAGAAGCTTCTGTAAGGCAAAGGACACAGTCAATAAGACAAAACAACAGCCTACAGAATGAGAAAAGATTTTCACCAACCCTACATCTGACAGAAGAATGATATCAAAAATAAATAGAGAAGTCAAGAAGCTAGAGTCCCAAAATGTAAATAACTCATTTAAAACTTGGGGTTCAGAGCTAAAAAGGGAATTCTAAACAGAATTACAAATGACTAAAAGGCACTTAAAAATTGTTCAACATCTTTAGCCATCAGAGAAGTGCAAATCAAAACCATCTTGAGATACCACCTTACAACTGTCAGAATGGGTAAGATCAAAAATACAGATGACAGCCTATGCTGGAGAGGATGTGGAACAAGGGAAGCATTCCTCCATTGTTGGTGGGAGTGTAAATTTGCACAACCACTCTGGAATGCAGTACGGTGGTTCCTCAGAAAACTGGGAATCAATCTTCTCAAGGATCCAGCAATACCACTATTGGGAATATATCCAAAGCTTGCACATTTGTACCACAAAGGCATTACTTCAACTATGTTCATTGCAGTATTATTCATAATAGAAAGAACCTGGAAACAACCTAGATGTGTCTTAAATAAAGAATGTATTAACAAACTGTGGCACACAATGGTATATGACTCAGCAATTAACAACAAAAAAAAAAAAAACCCAAAAAACAAACAAAAAAAAACATTCTAAAATTTTCAGGAAAATGGATGGATTTGGAGAATATTCTCCTGAGTGAGGTATCACATGCCCAGAAATTCAGGCATGGGATGTACTCACTCATAAGTGGGTTTTAGACAAAAAGCTAAGAATAACCAAGCTGCAAACCACACCCCTTGAACAGCTTGGCATCAGAAGGAACTTAAAAGAGACATCCAGAGATTTCCCTAAGAAGAGAAAATAGAGAAGATCATTTTAGAAAATTGGGGTCATAACAGGTTGCGATCAAGAAGAGTTGGGAACAAATCTGGAAAAGAGATGGTTGAATGAGAGGACCAAAGAGGGAGATAGAGAGAGATGGGTATCTCGATAGCAGAAGCCAATGTCGGGTTTTACAGAGACTGGGTGCTAGGAAAATGTTCAAAACTCACAGGATGTCCCTGGCCAAGTCTCCAAACAACAGTGAAGGGGCTGCCTAAATAGGGCTTCGCCTATAATCAAATGAGTAACTACCCCAAGTGTCATTACAGAGTTCCTGGTCCAGCTGACAGTAGGAGAGGAGAGTCTATCAGCAAGGGGATAGAGATTATGAGGAAAATTTCCACATGGATGGCTAGCTGGAGCTCTGGGAGGTTCAAGAACAGCCACTTGAGATCCATCGGGAAAAGGAGCTAGGCCTTGCAAGGGTAGGCAATTGTTGACTGGCATGAGCAGTATGAAGAGCCTCAAGGGGTGGGATCAGATAGTCTTTTCCTGTGCAAGCACTGGAATCTTGGAGTTCATTCCCTGCAAAGGAACACCTAACCTAGCCTTGACTTTGGGATGAGGAAATCATACTTGCCCAGAGTGGATGTGCCATGCTGAGATGACCCACCTTCTTTCCCTTTTAGGAGAGGGGATGGCTGGATGTGGAGGGGCGAGGCTGAAGGGTGAATGGGAGGCATTGAGAGGAGGGAAGGGATGGGGATCCGGGGGATACATAATTAAAATGACATTTTTAAAAATAAAAATTAGACATATATAAAGAAGGTTTATAAAAGTAACAATCGTTTCATGATATCACCAGGGTAAATAATTTAAAATCAAACTTCTAAAGACTTGAGAGTAACTAAATATGTTATTTAAAGAAAAAACAACATTTCCAAATGCATGGAGACAGCTTTATCAAAAATTAATGTGTGTTATAGAGCTGTGTGCTCAAATCAAATACACAAATCTTACTTGAACAAGGAGGAGAATGAGTGCCCTTATGTAATGGATGAAGGAGATGCTGCCCTCCATTTGGAATATGTATCATTAAAGAAATGCCAGTGGCAAAATAAGGAATAACAAAGATGAATAGACAGAATGAAATCGTTACAAAAATTATCTGATGACAAGCCAGAACATACAAATTAATGGCGTACTGCTGAATTCTTTCTGAAGAACAAGAGGCAAGTTGGGCTCAAGTTTGACTGATTAATAGATTCGTGCACTCCAAACAAATGCTCACACATTACCTGTTGTATTTAGTTTGCTGGTCCCAGTTAGCCAGAGATCCGAGACACACAGACCTGCCGTCCCATGCCCCAGAGGTCTCAGATCTATAGACCTGCCTGGCGCCGCTTATCTGCCCGCCGCCCGGGTCTCCAGAAACGACTCAGACGCTTTATTTATTTTAGGCTGTTTGGCCTATGGCTCAGGCACATTGCTAGCTAGCACTCATATCTTAAATCAACCCATTTCTATTAATCCGCGGGCCACGTGGCGGCCCGCAGCTCACCCGTGTTTACATGTTGCTCTCTCGGTGGCTTCCGCGCGGTCTGCTTCTAACTCCGCCCTGCTTCTATTACCTGAACTGACTCTCCTCCCACCTTTTTTATGGCGCCTGCCATGACCCAAACCAGCTCCTTTATTTAAAGATACAGTACGCACAAATGTATTCCCACATTTCCCCCTTTTTCTCTAATCAAAAAGGAAGGTTTCAATTTTAACATAGCAAAATTACATATAACAAAATAGCCATCAAGCAAGAATTACAGTTACAATATCTAGTCTACTTGCACTTAGCAAAATTAAAGAAAACATTTTATCTACTTTATTTTTGTGAATCTAAAGTTTTATATCTAGTATATTTTTCAAATGACTAAGAAAAACTGTACATATAACTATCTAATCTTCAACTACATCAAAGACCACAGAAGGATATAATATTTACCCAAGTAAACCAGAAGTGCAAACGACTTCTAAAATCTAGAAAGGACAGAGATGACACCTATCTGCCTGGACAGTCACCCAAAGTTCCTTTATAAAGTTGGGGCATCCATCTTCAGCCTATAGGCCTTGAGTCTCTTTTCATTTTAGTGAAGCAGGAAATCCGCTCTGTCCATTCTGGCACAGTTCATCTGTTGCTTCTCCTTGAGTCCTGAAGAATGTCTGACAGTTTTCTCTGTAAAGCAGGAACCTGAATGACCATTTAGGCTTGTTCTGCCAAAGTTCAGAGGTCATCTTCTTATGGAACCTGCATGTCCAGTTTAAACAGCATACTGTCAAGCAGTCAATATAAAAACAGTTTGTTCTCCAGTGGCTCACCATCACCACAAATAGATGAGATTCTATATGGAGTTTCTTCAATGCCCATCTTCCTGTTGAAGTAAATTAGTGCTGCCAGGAACAGACCTGTCTCACTGTCTAGAAAAGTCTAAGCTCTTAAAACATTTTAAATGCCATATTCTGTAGGTCTTAGAAGTATTTGAAGATTATCTATTTAATTGAAATATATCTTTGTATACTTAAAAATCTTAACTAACTTAACTATAAGTTTGATTATCAAAAGTGACTATTAACCTTTATTTCTTAATTATACACTACAATTTTAAAACAGTTACATGAACATCATACCTTAAACAAGAATAGAAAAACATATACAGCATAATAAAATTGACTTTAAATTTGTATCAATAAACCAAAATCTATACCAATGTAAAGCATTTTGAGATTAACAGCTGATTTCTTGATCTAAGTAAATTCAATAACCCAATCTTTTTAAAAAGCATTCACATACCATATCCCCCTTTTCTTCGTAGAAAGTGATTGACTATGACCATTAACCATTTATAATGAAAACAAACATTTAGAAACAATATTTGGGGAATTTGGGCGAAGTTATCTATTACTACTTCCTGCTGATTAAGGGGCGTTGAAAATCTCACAGTTGTTGAAGATGAATCAGTCTGCAGCTCTGAAGCTGATAAAGCCATCTCTTCTCATCAGAGGTTTTTTCAGGGGGTCTTGGTTGATGAAACCATATTTGCCTGGAAGCAATCCACAGGTTCTCATCTGTGGAAACAGAAACAGAACTCTTCCAAAGCAATAAATCCTTAGACACAAATTTCAAAATCAAAATACCTTTAAAATATACATTCTTGTTTAACTTAGTAGCCTTTGCAATCCATTGTCTTTTTGCAGTTAGCTCATTAACAGTTAAAAAATTAAAAGAAAACACAATAACAACCAAAATCCAGATTTTGTGTCTATTTTCCATCTTTACGTGGCTTATTATAATTTTATTACTCTATTTCTCACTTTAAAAACTTTTTCTAACCTCTTTCTTTTTTCTTTGAAGCCTATGTACCTTTTATAAACATTTAACCCGTTTACAGGTTTTCTTTTTATCTGAATCTGTTTTATTGTGAATCCTTATTCATCTTCTAATCTTAAGAGCTTTTAAAATACATTTTCTAAAAAGAAGCACATTTTTTGCAAATTAGGCTGAATCACTAAGTTTTCTTAAACGGACCGTAAACAAAGCACACCTAAGGAAATGCTGCCACGAAGAAAATCTGTTTCTCTTTTGTTCAAAATAAGTAGAAATCTAAGATCAATCACGTTACTGAGTCTTTTGTTAGTTTTTAGGAACCCGCCTGATTGTAGCTCACACTGCCTGTCGCCAGCCCGCCGCTGGCGCCATTTTGAGTGTGACCCGGACCATGCTTTGTTTGTACAAAGACCCGCTCCACACACACAATTTGGAAGCTGCCCTGGCTCAATTTCTGCGATCTAGAACTCTTTTTAATCTTTGTCAGGCTCTAAGTGGATAATCGGCCCACGTTGGATGCGCCATCTGTTGTATTTAGTTTGCTGGTCCCAGTTAGCCAGAGATCCGAGACACACAGACCTGCCGTCCCATGCCCCAGAGGTCTCAGATCTATAGACCTGCCTGGCGCCGCTTATCTGCCCGCCGCCCGGGTCTCCAGAAACGACTCAGACGCTTTATTTATTTTAGGCTGTTTGGCCTATGGCTCAGGCACATTGCTAGCTAGCACTCATATCTTAAATCAACCCATTTCTATTAATCCGCGGGCCACGTGGCGGCCCGCAGCTCACCCGTGTTTACATGTTGCTCTCTCGGTGGCTTCCGCGCGGTCTGCTTCTAACTCCGCCCTGCTTCTATTACCTGAACTGACTCTCCTCCCACCTTTTTTATGGCGCCTGCCATGACCCAAACCAGCTCCTTTATTTAAAGATACAGTACGCACAAATGTATTCCCACAATTACCAAAAACACTTATCGAGGATTAAGAAAGGAATGAGGGGAAGTAGACAGTTTGTAAAAGAGAAAATGAGAGAATTTAATACACTGCGAGATCCCAGTGGACATGAGGAATAGAAATGTTTCCAGAAGAGTAGACAAGAGAAGACCATGTGGGCATTTTCAGTAGAGTAAAGAAAGAACAACCTCAGAGAGACATTCAGTTTCTCAGAAATTGGAATAAACTGGAAAAAATAAATAAGAGAGGGAGGGATTTTGGATAAAAGGTGATATTTGAAAGCATTTCACAACTTCTCTTGAAAGATGATACTTTTAGGAATGCCTTTACACAATCTATTTTATCATCATAAACCAGTACATTACGTCTCATCTAATACAAAATGCCTTATTTCCGTGTATCACAGTCCTGCATTCATCTACTATCTTCTTGTTGTTGTTTTGGATTTGGCTATTGAGACAGGGCTTCTTTGTATTGTATAGCTCTTGCTGTCCTGGGACTCAGTCTGTAGTCCAGGTTTGCCTTGAACTCATGGAAGGTGGCCTGCCTCTGCCTTCCAAGGGCTTGGGTTAAAGGCATGCATCACCATCACGCAGCCTTCACCCACTATCTTTAACTGTGGAGATTCTGGGATAGTTCTAACACGAGAGTAAATTTTTTTTTGCTGCTTCTACCTTAGTTTCCTCTTCCATTTGGGATTTTGTTTCTGCCATTTCTTGTAAGCTGAGAAACTGGAGTCAATGGCTTTCATATTCATGTCTCAATATAACATCCTGAACAAAAATGTCCTGAGTGAGTGATATGGTAAGGACTCAGAGCAATCCCACTACAGCAACAGAGACTAGCTCCCTAGGAATCTTGAGGAACAGGATTGGGGTCAATTGCGGAGCTCGGACACTTGCCTGAACACTGTATTTAAGAAATGTCCCTGGATAGCAACTCAGGCTTCCCCCTGAGTGGTGGAGAGTGAAGCTGTGAACCAGACCTCATAGCACAAAGAACTGAACACATGTAAGTTCTCAGAAGCAATTACCAAGGTCTCTCCACCCATGCCCAAGAATACACACTCTAAAGATCATCAGATGAGGACACTAAATTTTTCTACATCTGCTCATTAGACACATTTCCTTCTTCTGACATCATCCTACTTTAGCCACCTGATGGCCCTCTGGGATACAGGCCAGGAGAAACAAGCGTTTGGCATCCTAAGATCTTTTCCTCCCTGAACTTAACGTAATGACCTCTCTTTAGTCAGGCTTGGGAATCTTTAAACCATTGGTCAGTGGATGGTACAAAAAACTCAAACTTCAGAAAACTATCACCACATCTGATCTTAAATTTTGTGTTCATGATTATTTTCCCTGCATATAAATCAATGCATTGTGTATATACAGTGTATATACAGATTGGATTCTAGAGATGGTTGTGAGCTGCAGTGTGAGCTCTGGGAACAAAACCCGGATGGTCTTCATGGCAGTAAACACAGCTAACCGCTGCTCCATCTCTCTAGCTCCTCCTTGAACGTCCACAGAGCTCACTCTCTGCCCAGTTACTACAAGTGTCACCACATTCTGATTTTCACAATTGAATCCTAACTCCCTTCTATTCTTATTATTTTCTCTGCCTTTCTCCTACAAGTGGCTTCCGTTCAGCATGCATTGCTATTTTTTTCAGGCTGACTGAGATTAAACAGTATCATCTTTTGGGCCATGAGTTTGGAGCTAATCATTGAAGGATGGTTGGGTCCTCAGTGGTTACAAAGCTAAAGGAATGACTGTCTGTCAACAGGAATCTATTAGTTGTCAATAGTTCATCTGGGAGAAACAGTACGCCATGATTGTCCTACTTCAGACACTGTGATGTTATGCCTGCAGTGCCTTTGCAGTGATCAGAAAGTAGCACCTTGCATCTGTGGCTGTCCTTGTGGTCCCACATAAGACCTCTCTTATATACACTTAATCATGAAAGGAGGGGCATATCAATATCCTGTTTGGGACTGAGTTTGAGCTACCAGCTATACACCTGTAATTAGAAAAAAAATTGATTGAACCAAGAGGTGAGTGACACTTCACCCAGCCTAGGCAGAGAACCCAGGCTCCAGGACCCAGGCTCTGGGACACAGCCATAGGAACCTCGCCCCACTCATCTCTCCCCTAAGTCCAGGCCATTAGGAAAATCCCTGCAGGCCAGAAGCCCCAGTAAAATCCAGTTCACTGGACACTCCAATCTACAAATCCCACCCCAATTCCTAACCCACCTCATCACCTGGTAACTTCACTGTCTACTTGAGACCCACAGTATCCCAGCACATATTGGATCCAGAGTGGATCTCTGAGACCCACAGTTCCACAGCACCTATTGAATGAAGAGCAGCTACCTGAGACTCACAGTTTCCCTGATCCTTCTTGACCAAGGGGTCCCTGAGACCCACAATTCACCAGCACGTATTGGATCAAGACCCCCTAGAGGATCAAGAGCTCTTTCTGGATCAAGAGCTTATATTGGACAAAGACTGGGTCCTTGAGACACAGAATCAGCCAGCTCTGATTACACCAAAAACAGCTCACTGTGACACAGAGTGTACTACCTACAAGTGGACCAGAAACCCAGATTGGACCAAGAGATGCTTCCTAAGACACATACACAGCCAGAACAGATTGCACCAAAATCAGCTCCCTGTGATACAGACAAATCCTACAGTGACCCGAGGAAGCAATAAGCAGACCTCAGTGCAAGAATACAAATGACAATATAAAAAACAATACGGCACCACCAGAATCTGATGATTCGACAACAAGACCTGGTCAGGACAATATAGAAGAAGCAGAAGGAAACAGCATTAAAAATAACTTTATGAAGATAATAGAGGACTTAATAGAGAAAATAAAAAAATCCTTAAAGACATAGAGGAAAAGACAAAGAAAAATTTGGAAAAGATCAACAAATCTCTGGAGAAAATAAAGAAAACCCAGAAAACCCAGAATAAAAAATAAAACAGGTGAAGGAAACTTTTCAAGATTTAGAAATTGAAACAGATGCAATAAAAATCCAAGGCAATTCTGGAAATAAAAAATCTGAAAAAAAAAGAACAAACTGGAAGTATAGATGCAAGCAAACCAACAGAATGCAAGAGATGGAAGAGAGAATCTCTGGTGTCAAAGATTCAATAGTGGAAATACATGCATGAGTCAAAGAAAACACTAAAAATCAAAAAACGTCATAATAACAAACCTCTAGGAAACATGGGACACCATAAAAAGACCAACCCTAATAGTAATTGGAATTGAAGGAGAAACAATACTAGTTTAAAGGCACAGAAAATATATTCAACAAAATCATGGAAGAAAACTTTCCTAATCTGAAGAAGGAAATGCCTATAAAGATACAAGAAGCTTACAGAGCACCACATAGACTAGACCCCAAAAAGCATCTGCTCAGCACATAATAATTAAGTCACTAATCCTAAGAAAAGAGAAGGAATACTAACAGCTGCAAAGGCAAAATGCCAAGTAAGTCATAAAGAGAGACCCATTAGAATAACATCAGAGTACTCAATGGAAGCCATGTAAGTCAGAAAGTCCTGGGCAAATGTCATACAGACACTAAAAGAGCATGGCTGTCAACCAAGCCTGCTATACCCAGCAAAACTGTCAAGCACCATAGTGGGAGTAAACAAGAAATGTTACAGCAAAACCAGATTTAAAAATACCAGTCCACAAATCCAGCCATACATAAAGGACTAGAGGGAAAACTCCAACCTAAGGAAGCTAGAAACACCCAGGAAACCATAAACAATCACTAAATCCACAAAAGAAAAACCCTAAGAAGGTAAACACAGACACACACACAAACACTACCAAAATTAACAGGAAACAACAATCACTGGTCATTAATTCCCTTAATATCAAGGACTCAATTCACCTATGAAAAGACACAGACAAACACAATGGACACAAAAACAGAATTCATCCTTCTGCATATAAGAGGCGCACCTCATCTTCAGAGACAGGCACTGGCTCGGCTTTCCAATCAGATGGACTTAAGAAACAAGCTGGTGTAGCCATCACAATATCTAATAAAATAGACTTCAAACTAAATTTTATCAAAAAAGATCAAGAAAAACATCACTTATTCATCCTAGGAAAAATCCATCAAGATGAAGTCTCAATCCTGAACATTTATGTCCCCAATTCAAAGGCACCCACATACATAAAAGAAACATTACTAAAATTCAGATTTCACATCAAATCCCACACATCAATGGTGGGAGACTTCAGTACTCACTCTCAGCAGTGACCAGATAGAAACTTAACAGAGAAATAAGGGATCTAAGATACGTTGTTTTAAATGGTTTAAATAAATATATACAGAGCTGTGCACCCAAAACCAAAGGAATATACCTTTTCTCAGCACCCCATGGAACTTCCTTATCCTCAGTCATAAAGCAAACATAGATAGATACAGAAAGTGGGAATAGTTCCTTGTGTCCCATCAGAAGTTAGTGTTCAACAACAAAAGCCACAGACAGCCTACAAACTTGTGGAAACTGAACATCAAGGAAGAAGTTAAGAATGAAGTCAGAGACTTCCTAGAACTCAGTGAAAGGGAATCCACAACTTACCCAAACCTGTGGACACAATGAAAGCAGTGCTGAGAGGAAAACTCATAGCACTAGATGCCAACATGAACAACCTAGAGAATCTCACACAGGAGACTTAACAGCACAGCCGAAAGCTTCAGAACAATTAGAAGCAAACTCACCTAGAAGGAATAGAGGGCAGGAAATAATCAACTCAGGGCTGAAATGAACAAAATTGAAACAAAAAGAACAATATAAAAAATCATTGAGTCAAAGAGTTGGTTCTTTGAGAAAGTTAACAAGATAGACAAAGCCTTATCTAAACTAACTAAAAGGTGAAGAGACTGTACCCAAATTAACAGAATCAGAAATGAAAAGGGGGCAGAACAAAAGACACCCAGGAAATCCAGAGAATCATTAGTCCATACTTCAAAAACCTGGACTTCACTAAATTGGTAAACCTAAAAGAAATGGACAACTTTCTGGACAGGAACCACTTACCAAAACTAAATCAAGACCAGATGAATGACCTAAGCAGACCTACAATTCCCAAGGAAACTGAAGCTTATTAAAAGTCTCCTAAACAAAAGAAAACAAAAACAAAAACAACAACCAACCCCTCCCCAGGACCAGAGTCTTTCAGTGCAGAATTCTATCAGACATTCAAAGAACTAATACTAATACTCTTCAATCTCTTATGTACAGTAGAAACTGAAGGGAAATTTCTGAATTCTTTTTTTTTTTTTTATGAGGCTACAGGCATCCCAACACAGAAGCCACTCAAAGATGCAACAAATAAAGAGAATTACAGATCAATCTTCTGCATGAAAATTGATGCAAAAATACTCAATAAAATATGGTCCAACCGAATTCAAGAACATATAAAAAAAAAAAATACATCCACCATGATCTAGTAGGCTTAATTCCCGAGATCAAGGAGAAGCAAATTGAAAAGGAAGAAGTCAAACTATCATTATTTGCAGTTGATATTCTAGCACTCATAAGTGACCACCAAGATTATACCAGGGAACTCCTATAGCTGATAAACACCTTCAGCAATGCAGCAGGATATAAGATGAACTCAAGTAATTAATAGCCCTTCCCTACACAAATGATAAAAGGCCTGAAAAAGAAGTCAGGTAATCAGCACCCTTTATCCCTTTATATAAGAGCTGCAAATAGCATTAAATATCTTGGGGTAACTCTAACTAAGGAGCAATTGCTTTATTTCTGTCCTTGATAGGTAAGTTTTGACAACAAATCAGCTTTCAGAGTTGAGAACAGCAGAACTGTATTGAAAATATTTTAGTCTCCTAGTTATGTAGGGCTCTTTAAAGAGACACAGAATCCCATTGCCAACAGCATACCCAGATGGTTTCTTCATGTGGGTTAGTCATCTGTGCATTACTAATCTTAGTATTAATCTTTAAAATTGAATTATTTAAATAAAAAAGCAATGTCAAGAAGCAAACTAGGGTAATTTATGGGGGGTATGCCCAATGTAAAATTACTTGAAAACAAACTTAAAAGGAGAAATGTTGCATGAAACAAGGAAACTCAGAGCCAGATCTCAGGGAAAGGCTGGAATATCAAAGAGAGGAAACACCACAGTTAAATCTCATCCAGCTGTCTTCCAGCTTCCTCAGCCTTGCACCTCCTAGATTCTACTGCCTGCTCCATCTTTCTATGCCTGCCTTAAATACCCTCTTCACCCACTTGTTTCACATCCAGATTAAGATTAAAGGCATGGCATCACCCGCTGTCTGCCAGGGAGCCTGCAATTCCCTCTGTAAACTAAAATGGCCTTAAACTCACATTTGCTGAGATTAAGGGCATAACTCAACACTCCTGGATATTCCCTGTGCTGGGATGAAAGGTGTGAGTTACCACTGACTGATCCTCCTAGACTGACTGTGGGTAGATCCCTCTGATACCTCATACTGTTTTTTTTATTAAATTTGATACATATCCCCAAAGAGAAACTTTAAAAAATATATATACTGCATCTTGGTTGCAGTTTATACAGAAAGTTAATCTAAAGGAGATCTGCATCTCATTAGAATACCCCACCAATTATTGAAATGATCAGACTCTTGCAGTCAGATGTAGCTCTACCTAATCAATACAGCCTATAAAGTAAGGTAAATTAATAAGGCCAAATGATAATTATGAGAAGTGTCTGTCCCATTGCTCACATGCTCTCTCTCTCTCAGCTAAACCAGAAGCTCAACCTGGTGCTTGACTATGGATTTTTCCATCTGCCTCCATCAGTTGCTAGGCAGAGGAAAGACTGGGGGAGGGGAGGGAGGGAGAGCATTGGTGGGTATGAATAAAAACTCTCAAAAAACAAGGAGGAAAAGAAGTGTCTATCATACCTTGAGAATGACAATACCAAAAGCTAATTAAAAGCTCAGGATGAAAAAAATTGACAGACCTGTACGACAAGAACTGTAAGTTGTTGAAGAAAGAAATTGAAGAAGATAGCAGAAAACTGAATGATCATTCATGCTTTTGGATAGGTAGGAGCAACATAATAAAATTGGTAATCTTACCAAAAGCAGTCTACAAATTCACTGTAATCTCCATCAAAATCCAACACAATTCTTCCCAGACAGACCTCAGAAGAGCAATACTTCCATATTCATATGGAATAACAAAAGACCCTGGATTTCCAAAACAATCCTGTTTAATAATTAAACTTCAAAGTTATTTCCATCTGTGACTTCAAGTTATACTATAGAGCTACAGTAATAAAAACAGCTTGGTATTGGCAAAGAAATGGACTTATGAATCAATGGAATTGAATCAAATACCCTAACATTATTTTACACATCTATGAACACCTGATTTTTGACAAAGAGGACAAAAATATACAATGAAAATATTAAATGATAGCGTCTTCAACATTTGAGCTGGCATAAATGTATGGTGGTGGTATGTAGAAAAACGCAAATGGATCCTGAACAAAACTCAAATACAAGTAGATGAAAGACCTCAACATAAACCCTACTTACACTGAACCTGATAGAAGAGAAAGTGGGAAATAGCCTTGAATGCATTGGCACAGGAGACCACGTTCTAAAGATAGCACCAGTCACACAGACACGGAATGCAACAATTAATAGGTGAAAACTCCTAAAACTGAGAAGCTTCTGTAAAGAAAAGGACTTGGTCAATAAGATAAAATGATAGCGTACAGAATGGCAAAAGATCTTCCCTAACCTTATGTTAGACAGAGGACTGATCTCTAAAATTCATAGAAAACTCCAAAAACAAGAGATAAAAAACAAAGAACCCAAATGGAAAATACAATAGAAAGCTAAAAAGGAAATTCTCAACAGAAGAACTCCAAAGGACTGGGAGACACATAAAAAAATTGCTCAACAGCTTTAGCCATCAAAGAAATGCAAATCAAAACAACTCCGAGATACCACCTTACACCTCTCAGAATGGCTAAGATCAAAAACACAGATGACAACCTCTGCTGAATGGGATGTGGAGCAAGGGGAACACTCCTCCATTGCTGATGGGAGTGTAAACGTGTATGCCACTTTGGAAAGCATTATGGCAGTTTCTCAGAAAAGTGGAAAGAAATCTCCTCAATAATCTAAAAATAGCATTATTGAGTATAGACTCAAAGGATGCACATTCTTACTCCAAGAGCATTGGCCCCACTATGTTCATAGCAGCATTATTCATAATAGCCAGAACCTGGAAACAACCTAGATGCCCCTCAACTGAAAAATGGCCTAAAAAATTGTGGTGCGTCTACACAATGGAGTACTACTCAGGGGAAAAATGACATCCTGAAATTTGCATGCAAATGGGTGGATCTGGAGAATATCATCCTGAGTGAGATAACACAGGCCCAGAAAGATAGACATGCTTGTACTCACCCATAAGTGGATTTTAGACATAAAGGATAGACAAAGAATAAGTGGGCTTAATATCCCCCTTTAAAAGCAGCTGTGGATTGAATTTTGATTTGGGGTGGCTCCTCTAGACTCTAAGACCAAAGCCACTCATGGCATCTGCAGAGATGCTGCCCCTTAGTGTCTGCCAAGGGTACTGGCAAAGCTTCTGGCAGCCCAGAGCTGAAGCCAGAGATGTGGGGCTGGAGAAGCAGCCCACTTATGTAGTTGGCTGGCTTCCCTGCTAACTCCCTTCCATCAGGTCAGGCTTAGCAAGTCATGTTGCGCACTCTGAGCAGTTGTTCCTCCTTCACGTAATAAAGCAGGCTGAGCAAGCCATGGTGAACATGTTAATAAGCAGTCTTCCTTCATGGCTTCTCTCTTTCTCTTCCTCTCCCCCTCCCACCTCTCTGTATGTGTGTGCATATACAGAGGTCAGATATATAGAGGTCAGAAGGCAACATTTACCAGGAGTTCCAGGTATAGAATTTAGATCATTATTGTACAGAAAGCAAGCCTAGGTACTGAGCCAATTCAATGATCACTTTTCCTAAATTTCTTTCCATTAACATTCTTTTCATTTAAAAATAAACAGAAAAGTGTTTGTTATATTCCCCTCCCTCCCCAAGTATAGCAAACACTTATAAAATACTAAACTTTTAAGTATCACATAGGGTTGTGCATGCAGCTTTGAGAACACATGGAAGGTTCCCTCTCTAACCCTGTAAAAAGCACAGCATTTTAAGTGAACTTAAAATTCCCCAGTACACTTTGTAGTAATATAATACACTAGTTCCAAATGATATAGTTCCTGTTTTTCTTATACATTTGGGTCTAGAAGAAGTCACTATGTTTTTTCTGCACTTTGAACTATTCCAATTTGTTGTATATAAACACATATAGGCTTTTAAAATATTTATTCATAATGAATAAAGATGTCTTATAGCTCGACACTGTAATGACAATCCAGTAACACAGAGGGCAATAGTTCTCTACAGAAATTTATTCAAATATTTCCAAATGTTTCACTGTCACATTGGAGATGTCTGATACTATCAGCCCCCAAGGAATGAAGTCAAATTTCAATGAGATGATACTTAATATCATGAAGATAGTAAAAATACAAAGCATAATTCTGGTGGCACAGCTCTGTATTTCCAGCATTTGGTAGAGAAGTGTGTGTGTGTGTGTGTGTGTGTGTGTGTGTGTGTGTGTGTGTGTGTGTGTGTGTGTGTGTGTGTGTGTCTATGAACATATATGAATTTGCTCCTGGACAGGCTGATTTAGTAAACAAAAAAAAGTACATCACTTGTCTATCATGTACAGGAGTTGGGCCACAAGAGAGAATATAATGGAACCAAAGAACAGAAACCTGCTACGTTACTGCTGGGAGTGTAGATATGTAATGATGCAGCCAGTAGCACCAGAGTATGTACAGCATTTACAAAAAATAGAAGGAAGAAGCCAAATATGTAATGCTTGATAAATGTTTAAACACAGGGTGCAGTGTTAATACAGTGGTCTAGTATCTAGCCATGGAAAAAGGTAGAGTATTGATACATCCTATAACATGAATAAACATTACAAATAATAAAGTCAGCGAAGGAAGTAAAATAACAAAAGAATGGGTGCATACTGTTAAAAACATACTAAGAAACCCTCTGAACTGTATACTTTAAAAAAGTGAAGTTACTACAATAAGTGTATTACATCTCCATAAGCCTACTATTATTTAAACATTACCTTTAGTTCATTTGCAGGTGTGCTTTGCCTAGATGTGCAGTGTGTGTGAGTAGAACCTGTGAAGACAAAAGAGAGCTCTGGGACAAGCTGGCTAACAAGGGGGACCCTAAGAGGGATGCATAGATCACCCTGGGAAGGGAACATAGATGAGATCTCCTGAGTAAGCTGGGGGTAAGCGGGCAGTAGAGGGGAGGAAAATGGGGATGGATCGTAAAGGATTGGGATGGTAGACCTGGACGATGCATGGATTGGGAGATCTTTGAAAGAGATATCTTGATAGAAGGAGACAAGAAGACATCATGGAGTTAGGGAAAAACCTGGTGCTAGAGAAGTTCCAAGGAACATACAAGGAAGCCCCCAGTTTAGTCTACTAGCCATACTGCAGAGGGCCCCAAAACAGGACTACTCCAGAAATCAGATTGGAGAATACCCTAACTGTCATCATGGAGCCTTCATCCAGCAGCTGATGGAAGCAGATACCAAGTTCCGCAGCCAAACATCATGCCATGCTCTGGGATTCCAGCTAAAGAGAGGAAAAAAGGGATTATTTGAGCAGGGGATCAAGATCCTGAAGGGAAATCTACAGAGAAAACTGAACCAAGCTGGTTGGAACTCATGAACATTAGAATAAAATCTATAGAGCCTACATGGGATCCAACTAGGCCCTCTGCATACTGGAGACAGTTGTGTAGTTTGGTCTGTTTAAGGGGCCCTTGGGGTGAGAACAGGATCTGTCCCTGGTGCATGATCTGACTTCCTGAGAGCCCATTACCTGTGGAGGGACATCTGGCACAGCCTTGATTCAAGGTAGAGGGGTTTGGACCTGCCTCAACTGACTCCCCATGGGAGGCCTTAATTTTTGGAGGAGGTGATAAAAAGTGGATCAGGAGGGAAGGCTGTGGGGGAGGGACAGGAAGGAGGGATGAAAGGGGTATCTGTGGTTGGTATGTAAAATGAACATAAAAATTATTAAATAAAAAGAAAATAAATAAACCATTACATGTATGATATACACAAAAGAGGATGCCGGATCATCTAGAACTGAATTTACACAAGATTGTGAGCTTCTATACGGGTACTGTTGCAGGTGGCAGGGTATTTTTAGTGCAGGAAGGTGCCAATGTACATTCGATGGTTGACCCAAATAGGTACAGTTTCTTCATTTTTATGATCTTAGTGCTGTTCTTGAGGGCGACAGTGCTTATATAAGGAATGCTAAAGTCATGGAAGGAATATCGGCTTCAAGGCAGATGCATATATCGAGAAGCCTAGCACCTAAGGAATATTAGCGGGAAAGGAACTGTTCAAACCTAAACAAAAGAATGTCGCGCGCCAGGGCTCAGCTCCCCATTGGGTGGTCAGATCATGTCACAGTGGCAGTGCATCTGTGTTGCTAAGGGTGAAGCAGAGTTCAGCTCACACTGAACCAACGACTTTCCCTAGCAGGACACTCCTGTGTCCCTGTGGCGAGAGTTAGTCAGTGTTTTAGATTTTTACTGTGTGATTTTGGAGGCTGTGGGTGGGTAAAGGGGAAGGGAGGGAGGGAAGGAAGGGCCTGCAAAGAGCCTGCGAAGCTTTGGGGCTTAAAATGCAGGAGGACAAGGACATGGACTCTGCTGCCCATACACGTAAAGCTCCAAAGCAAGCTCGCTGGCACACCCGACTGTGGCCCGCCTGCCTGGGTCCAGGGTGTTTATGCTGTAAAACACAGAAAGTCTCCCTCACCTTTATCGGGTATGACCCTGTGGGGGAGTTTCAAACGGCGGCCAGCTTGGGTGATGTGGCTTCAGTAGAGCAATTCATCAACTTCCACCAATACTATGTGAACGAATATGACAGGAGGGGCAGGTAATGGGGCCTGGGAGGGGGAAGGGGCAGGGGAGATGGGAGCTTTTAGAGAAGGGGGGGCAAGCAGGGAGAAACACACCTTTCAGGGCTTCAACCTGAGTGTGTGTGTGTGTGGGGGGGTGTAATGCTTAGGCTATTCTTTCCTTGTGCCCACTGGGTTTCATGCCTGCTTTATGCCTCTAGACTTCTGAAACCTGCACACCTTGGAAGAGAAGCAAAACAGAGAACTTCATTTAGTTCACAATTTACCTTGTCTCATTTACAGAACTTTATTTAAGCTTTAAAGTGACTTAGCCAATGAGCTACATTTTTTATGTGTACACTTCAAACTTTTAGATTCATTTATATGAGTTCTCAGCCTGCGTTTATTTTTAGTGAAGCACATGCTCCATAAGAGGGTGTTGGCTCTCCTAGGACTGTAGTTATGGACAGTTGGCATCTGCCATGTGGGTGCTAGGAATCAAACCCAGATCCTCTACAAACAAACTAGAGCTCCTAAGAGCCACGCCATCTCTCCAGCCCTTAATGTGTATGTTCTTATGCTATGTTATGACAACACAGAGAATTGTATCATGAGATAAATAATGTTAACTTTAAGCCCAAAGAAGAATCACCAAGAAATCTTACATCAATGTGACCTAGGTTTGCTGACAGACCTTATAAGGACATTCTCAACTGGATCTATGACTGTGACTAGGCCCCTTTGTGTACATGTTGTTGTTGGTGGTGTGTGTGTATGTGTGTGTGTGTGTTGATGCATATATGACAGCTAGAGGCTGACATTCTTTTCTTCAATTGCTTTTCATGACATTAAAAATTTTTACATGTGTGTGCACATGTACCCCACACATGTGTGAGAAAGTATACGAAGGTCAGAAGAAAACTATATTTGACAGTTATGTTGTGTCACATGGTGGGTTCTGGGGATTGAACTCGGCCCATTGGGTCTGCATGTAGGTAGCACCATCTGATGATCCACTCTATTGCTCCTACACCTCAGCTTTTGTGGCAGAGTCTCTCACTGGAATCCCTGCTGTGTTTGATCTATTGTCTTGAAGTCTGATTGTCTGATTCACCCTTACTTGCTGGAAAGCAAGCTTTGGGAATTCTCCTGCATCCACATCCCCAGCACTAAATGTACAAGGTGTCTGGGGGTTCTGGACTCAGGCCATCAGGCTTACAGGCAAGGACTTTCCCAATGGAGCTTTCTGAATTACTCCAGCCCTTCTTTCCTATTCCTTATTTCCTACTAGGTTCTAAAGGGAAGCAATGACACTGGACAGTAGGTTTTCCATACCCCATATGCTTCTTGACCATTTCTGTAATTCCGAGGGTGGGCTACGACAGTCTTCTAAATTAGAGCTTCATACCAATAATAGAACGGTTAATTTTCAAAATATTCTTTTGCTTAACAAATGCATTCACCAATCCCCTGATTTTTCCAACTATATACATCCATTCTGTCATCCCACTTATTCCCACATGTAGCTTATATCTGCTATAGAACATGCACATTCTACTCAAGGGTCTCTCATTCTTTTTTTTTTTTATTAAAAAATGACATTTTAATCTATGTACCCTCTGTTCCCCCTCCCTTCCCTCCTCCCAATCCCTCCCAGTCAGCCTTCAGCTTTGCTTCTTCCTATCCACCCATCCCCTCCCCACAAAGGGCCTGAAGGCCGTAGATGAGTTAACTCAACGTAACACATCCACTCCTGTCAAGTCCTATTTACTCATCCCAATACCAAGACTGGGTTAGGTGTTCCTCTGCAGGGAATGGGATCCAAGGTACTAGCCCATGCACAGTAACACTGTCTGATCCCACCCCTCGAGGCTCCATATACTGCTCATGACAGTCGACAGTTGCCTTCCCTGAGAGCAGCAGAGGAAAGTCTGTATGAGCAAGGGAATAGGGATTATGAGGAAAATTCCCACAGTGATGACTGTCTGGAGCTCTGGGGAGCACACTGAATCAAGAATAGCTGCTGGAGATCCATTGGGGACAGGAGCTATGGTCTCGCATTCTAACCATTGTTTCTTCTCTGACTAGTCAGCTTTCTTAACATTATAGAAGTCTAAACATTGACTATAATGAGCCATGCTCATTTGAATCCCTAGTTTCTTTTGGTTTAAAGTTTCTTGAAAATCAAAGTAAGCGGCTATGATGCCACGGATTATAACTGTATAAAGAGAAATGCCCAAATTTGAGTATGGGTATGGACACATTGAGAGGTGCAAAGCAAACCATGATGGCCTGCTTTGCTAATATTTGGTTTCTGGAATATCTTGGGCATTTTGTCTATTGTCTGAGGACAAGGCTGTGTCCCTGTTAGCAGCAAATATGGAAACATTACTTCCGGGCATTGAGAAACAATAAAATTCAAAACATCGATGACTGAAGATTTGGATTTTTGCTTTTAGCCATCGCTCCTATGAACCTGTTTACCTCTTATAGCTTAAGAGCTAATATTTACATAGAAACAAATGACCATTGGAATTTCCATGGGCTTGTGTATTGTAGTATACTTCATTTAATGTAAGGCTTAAAGAAGTACCTTTTATTTTGTATAGTATCAAAATTAAAAATATTGCCAATTACTGTCAAAAATATCATGAATTATAAATGTCAGAAATATCAGTAATGGAAAAATGTGAAATGAAGGATGAGGCAGACACAGTGGAGCTGGTCTGAAATCCTACCTATGGAGAGGATCAGAAAGGTCAAGGTCATCTTGGAGAAGATAGTTTTAAACTATTTTAAACTTAGTTGAATTAAAATGTTTACATCTGTAGAGTAGGTAGAATTCTGTTATCTCCATTGAAATTGTGTTTATGAATCACTATTGTATCCAGCGAACACTAAGCTGTTAGGTGAAGGAAACATTGGCATATGCTCGTGAAATTCTAACTGAAGCATCACAGTAGTGCTATTGATTCTCCATCCTATAGATTGAAAATTAAGCTATGAAGCACATAGAAAGCCTATAATTAGAGAAAGCAGTAATTAGAGTAGCATTCAAATCAATCTATTGGGTATTCTCTAGTTATCCACACAGGCTTCTCTGTGGAAGGATGAACCTTGTGGAAGAGCACCTGCCTTGAATGGGGCAGCCCCGCACTATACCCCTAGCACAGCAAGTGAACACTTGAATAGAGAAATAAGTAAATAATAATATTACAGTTGCTTCTATTAGATCAGAAGGTAAATTTCAGTCAAAGGTGTTTGTAGTTGAAACGTGGCTTTATGTATTAATTGCTAATTCCCTAAAATGTCCTCTCCATTTGCAGGACATCACTCCACTATGCCTGTGCCCACAATCATCCAGAGGTAGTAGCGTTGTTATTATCCAAAAACGCCTGGATTAACATGCGGGATGATGAAGGTCACACACCTTTGATTAAGGTAGCTATCGAGCAGCAGTTACGGTATCAGATGGATTAGATCTTTCCCTTGTTTGGTTTTTGTGCTGTGATAAACCCTGACCAAAAGCAACTGAGGAAAGGAAATGATTCCATGACTTACAATTCCACATCACAGTACACCATGAACGGGTTAGAGGCTGGAACTCAAGCAGAGATCATGGGGGAAGGCTGCTTTTCCAAACCCCATTCAGATTTCTTATACTTCTCTGGACCACCCACAAGTCATGCCATCACTTTTAGGAAGCCGTGCCCTTCTACAGAAAGGTCAGTGATGAAAATGCTCCACAGCCCTCCCCAGAGACCAATCTAGTAGATGAATATCCTCAGGTGAGGATACCTCTTTCCAAGTGTCTTCAGTATGTGTCAAGTTAGCCAAACAAATGAACAAGGAAAACAACCTTCCTCACTACAACAACCACCAACCACTATTGAAGAAATGCTTTTATATCGAGGTGTGGTGGCACAGCCCTCCAAATGTACCACTGAGAAAGCTTTGTAGGGAAGGTTATGAATTTAGGCAAGCCTGGGGTACTTTAGAAGATCCTGTCTCAGAAAGAGTGGGATAATATGCATAACCTAAACAATTTGTCAGCTCTAGAAGTGCAAATATAGGAGGGTTTATCTTGATTTTCTTGGATTAAAGTTTTCTTTCTTTATACAACATTCACAGGCCATCCAGTTTGAAAATGTGAAATGTGTTTCTGTATTACTGAAGCAGGGTGCGGATCCCCACATGATAGATTTCAGTGGGGGCACAGCCCTGCACCATGCCGTTTCCAGGGGGAACACAACAATTGTCAGCAAACTTCTTGAATACAATGCCAACATTGAAGCTAAAACAGAGGTAAAGATATTTTCTTTATAAAAAATAATAAAACAAAGCTAAAAAAAACAAACATAAAAACAAACAAAAGACCATTCAAATTCATTACCAATGTATTCTCGCTCTGACACTCAGACCTACTTTCTCCACACCAAAGCTCAAGAAGTCTCCCTCAATGTGTTCAGAGAAAAATATTTTTCCCCAAATATGTTTTTCATATTTTGTAGGTAGTTTAAAGGAACACAGCACAGCTTATTTTGTTTCCAATTGGGCTTTAAATTTAACAAATAAGGATTTGGGCCCACAGATACTTAACATACACAGAACCAATACAAATAATTATTTCTTAAGGAAAATATCTGTAAAATAAACAGACATACACTGCAATTAGGAAGTTCCTGATGTGGTTTGAATCTCAGGGATAAAACTTGAGTGGAAAATTGAAGGCACACATGAGGACCTGGAAATTTTAGCATTGAAGAAAATATACCAACAAGACATTCTTTCAAATTAATTTTTCAAACTCTCTATGAAGGCTGTTCAGTGTGGGAGATGATGAGTCTTATTTTAGGGAAGGAATACTGCTGAAGATCAGGTGGAAAAACTGCTTCAGAGATGCCAGTTGAGCTCCCTCATCGACAGAGACACAGCCAAGCTATACTCCAGGCTTTAGGGAGACCCATCTCCATGGAGCTAAAGAGCTTGAATCCAGGGAGTGTGTGTGGAGAGGTCTGGAGAGAAGGGATGGTCACAGGCAATGCCAGACAGGGGAAAGTTGTGTTAAAGGGAATGGACAGCTGTGTGCATAAAAGTGCAGCAAGGGATGAAGAAAAATCTGTTCTTTGTGACTATGTTTACAGAATCTGGCATCCATTTTCAGATGAGAAACATGTCTATTCATCAGATGTATTTTTTTCTTTACAGGATGGGTTGACACCATATGATCTTGCTTTATTTGAAGAGAAACATCTGATGGCACAATTTTTAATACAGAAAGGTGCAAAAGCACATCCAGTGGTTGACTCAAATACCAGGTACAGCTTCTTTATTTTTATGATCTTAGTGCTGTTCTTGAGGGTGACAGTTGCTTATATAAGGAATAATAAAATTATACAAGGCAGATTGTCTTCAACTTGGAGGCTTATATTGAGAATCCAAGCACATGGATTATGAGCTGGAAAGGGACCATTTCAACAAAACAAAAGGACAGCATATACCCGGGTTCAGTTCCCCACTTAGAAACAAGTTTCTCAGTCATAATCTGATTGGATTGTTCATTTTCTCCCAATTAAGCATCTTTACATTCATGCTGCTTACTTTGAAAAGTGTCAATTTTAATTATTTTATTACATTTAATTCTTTATTTTTTAAAAAAATTTACATACTGACCACAATTCCCCCCTCCCTCCTCTTCTCCTGTTCATTTCTCGTTCTTCCCCACCCCCACCCAACCATTTAACCACAGAGAAGGTAAGGCCTCCATGGGGAGTCAGCAAAAGTCTGGCATATCAAGGTTGAGGCAGGAGCAAACCCCTCTCCCATATCAAGTATGGGCTCTAATAGTCCAGTTCATGTAATAAGGCTATATTCTGGCCTCACTTCCAAAGGCCTCACAAACTGCCCTAGATACACAATGCGCATCCACATTCAGATGACCTAGTTTGGTCCCTTGCATGTTCACCAGAAATAGACCTTGTGATAGATGGTGCCATTTGGGGTCAGGGAAGAAACCTGATGCTAAGGAAATAATCAGGATTCCCAAAGGATTACCACAGGACTTCAAGGTATAGTGGAGAGGGTGCCTGAACTATCCTTCCTGTAAACAAGTGATGACCACCCTAATTGCCATAATAGAGCCCTCATCCAGTAACTGATGGAAGCAGATGTAGAGATTCACAGATAAGTAATGAGTTGAGGTTTCAGATAAACGGAAGAGGGAGAGAGGTTTCAGATAAATAGAAGAGGGAGAGAAGGGATTGTATGAGCAAAGGGGTCAAGATCATGCTAGGGAAATGCACAGAGACAGCTTAACTGAGATCTTGGAAAGCTCACTGACTCTGAACATTAATTATTTTTATTTTTAATAGTAAATTTTATAATCATTTTAGTATTTCATTCTCTTTCTTATATGTTTTCTTTTAAAATGCAATATTCAACAAAATAGTTTTTGAAAATCATGTTCTCTCTTTGATCACTCACACTGCTTTAAATTGCTCTCCAACAATGAAATACATTAGGTTTTCCATCCTGACAATTAAATGTTATTATCAGATGCTGTACTTTATTTCCTGTCCTGCATGAAATATCTTGACACTGTGTTGGCCAGATGTGAATCTGTGCACCCTAACTCCTGAAGCAGCTAATAAAGTTATGGCCAATATCCATAGTTTGTACACAGAACTAAGTCTCAAGGTTTCTTAGACTTGCCGGGGATCCCGTCAGCTGTGGCCTTTGACATGGTTCTATAGAGCAGGTCAACACCACGGGGGCAAACCCCAACATGGAATCATGAAAAGCAGAGCCACTGTATCAGAGTTCACCAACTACAAACAAGAACCTGGAACTTAGCCATAGCCAGGGAAAACGGGGTTGGAGAGACCATGCTCCCCTCCTGGCACTTTTGGACAGGCTGGGACTTAACATAACAGGGCAACATTTGGTGATGGCTTGTCTTCTAATAGCAAACATGTAACCAAAAACAACAACCAAAACAACAACACCTATACACTGTCAACAATGTTGTTATTTGAGAGTAAATGAAGCAGTTGATTTCCTGTTCCACCAAGTCCATCTCTCGGGAGCACTGAGAAGGGACTGTGTGCTATAGGTTCAGGAGAGGAGGGATGAACTACAAGTAATAGTTGAACTGTTCATGTACATATGCAAATATGAATAAACGTCCTCAGCCGTTAGAACAGAGGATGTGGAAAAAGCCCTTTTCCTGTCCCCTGTGTGCATGTCTGTGCTGTGGAGGTGGTTGAATAAAAGGGCAGAACTATTAATTACGGGAAAAAATGGTAAGGGGGGCAGTGACCAGTCACAATTAAGTGTTGAATCAGAACTTAAATATCATTTGTCAATAAGTCTCTATTGTATGTTACATCTGGAATGCAAAAAAGAAATTCAGAGTATTTGGGTAATGTTTTTCATATGAATATTGAATTAACTCTCACTTTCTAAATCTATCACAGAGAAGCTTCACCGAAACTCTCAGAATCAATGACTAAATTCCAGATGAATGAGGGTAAGATTTTTCATAATGAATTACTCTAAATGGTCTGCTATAAATACATTGTAGAGGAGAAGGTTAATTCCATCAAAAGGAAATAAGGAAACTAATATAAATACAGATATTACATCCAAGAAGTTGCCAATCTCTAATATTATTGTTTGAAAAAATGTAGGTTTGCAGCCTGTGGAGCCTCGAGGGGTGGGATCAGACTGGGTTCCCGTGTGTGGGCTGGTACCTTGGCGCCCATTTCCAGTAGAGGAACACCTAACCCAGTCTTGTCTTTGGGATGAGTGGATTGGACTGGCCTGGGGTGGCTGTGCCTGTGCTGAGCTGGCCCACTTTGAGGTTTCTTGCCTTTTGGGGGAGGGGATAGGTGTATTCAGAGGGGTGAGGCTGAAGGCTGACTGGGAGGGACTGGGAGGAGGGTAAGGAGGGAGAGAGGGGGATACATAGACAAAATGACATTTATTAAAATAAAATTTAAAAAAATGTAGGTTTGCTCATTCTTGGCCCTGGTAAATTAACTATCACTTAATACACAAGAAAAAGTGTTTATAATGAGTATTATATGTATCATCTACAGGTATGTTTGAGAAAATTGGTCTTGTTATGAAATATATTTTCAGACATTTTCCCAGTTCTTTTCAGTTCTTATAAGGAATGCATTGTATTTTATACCAACATAATATTGCATAATTCAACTTCACTAATATATGATTATATCACAACATAATATGCAATTAACTCCTTGACTTCTGTAGAATTAAGCCATGACAATTTCCTCAATTCCTCTTGGCAGCTTAGTTTCCATATAGAATCTCTATCACTGTCATCTTTATGCATCTCCCAGTTAAAGATAACAGTGGTGCTCTAGGGCCACATAGTGGACTCACTGGGGATGGTGAAGACAGTGCTGCTCCTTGCTTTTCCTCTCTCTTTTATTCATTCATTCATTCATTCATTCATTCATTCATTCATTCATTCATTCATTCAGTTAGTTAGTCAATTAGTTAGTTAGTTAGTTAGTTAGCCAGTCAGTCAGTCAGTTAGTCAGTCAGTCAGTCAGTCAGTCAGTCAGTTAGTTAGTTAGTTAATCAGTTAGTTAGTTAGTTAGTTATTGACAGTACCAAGAATTCACCACGGGGCTCTGTGAGCATGCTAGGCAATTTTTCTCACTATGAACTATCCCTCTAACAACACATTTCCTATTGTTTATTAGTAATACAGGATGTTTTGACTCATAGTTCACATGCTCAAAAGCATGTTTTCCACAACAATTTCCTCCAGTAGGAGGGAAATTGAAGAAATGACCCAGTTCTGCAATTCACAGCACTAATGAACCATCGTAGCTCACTGAGGCTCAGTACTGCTGAAAGGGAGGAACACATATTGGAGTTTATGCTTCCAATAGTTGTCACAATAGCACATTTCTACCTTATCTTGGAAACCAAACCAGGGAGCAAATGCTGTAGGTAAATCCAAATGACCCTCTTCCCAACACAGAAGAAATTAAAAGAGTGAGAATTATTGCAACATGGGGAGTTATTTTGTTTAATTTCAGCATTAATATTATTGGACTTATACTTGTATGGATGAGGATTGACTCAAGGAGTCCCAGGTGTTCTGTCATTGCTTTGTCATTGAGCCACAGTCCCAGACCATTATTGTGGATCAAATGCTTTATCCTGGTCATGGACTAGACAGAGAAGATCTCGCTGGTTTTTATATGTTTTCAATGTAGTATAAAAATGAATTGTTATCTTTTGTGGATAGCAAAGTGGAGGCATGTGGTGAAAACGTGAATACATGAGTAGTCTATATCTGTAAATATATAGATGGCTTTATGCCTTGCAATACTCAGTGCTCCTCTGTCCTTAAGGCTGGTGCTTTTCTGCTCTCTCTCTCCGTAGATACAACACTCTGAGAAAAGTTACTAAGGGAGAGAACTTTCCAATAGTTCTTGTTCCTGAAATTCCTTATACCACCCAGACCTAGAGCTCTGGAACCTCTTAGCATCTTATCCAGAAAGGGAGGAAGAGTGAGCATGCTGGTCTTTGTGACACTGGTAGCTGGGGATTCTGACAAAGATCTTTGTCCTGGTCTCTTTCTGTCCTCTGTGTTTTAACAGGCTTCCATGGAGAGTCACTATAGACCAAGCTTCCTTTGGGGAAATATTTCTATACTAAAATGAACCATTTCAACTGAGCAACTAAAGACAATTCGTTTATTTTAGCAAATCTTTTAAAATTCTTCCTTGCATCACTTGACAAAATAATTAATTAAAAGAGTGAATAAATGATAAACGTCTCATGTGCTAACACCATCTATTTCTGAGAACAGCAGATACCTCACTCTGCTAATCACAGAGTACCTAGTTAGAATCAACATCATTGTCACAGAGGTTCATTTCAGCTATAAATCTTAATAAATTTCTTTCATTTCCTTGCATTTAAATTATTCCAAAAATTTAAGCGAGAGTTCCCGATGCATTAATTACCTGTAAAGGTGTATTTACTCAAGAGTATTCTTCAGGGATTGTCTTCACAGAAAGTATCTAATCAAATGTTACTTTTTCATTTTAATTTGTTACAATTTTCTAAAGTTGTTATAAAATACATTTCCCATTGTCTTTAGGAATAGACGACATTACTGAACTGACATCTTTATCTAGGTAAGAATTTATAGGATGTAAAGCATAAAGAAATTGGCAGTTGCAAGGCTCAGAAGCTGATACTTGAAATCGTACATAACAAAATAGACAGTGTGTGCTGTGTGCCCCATGCTTGCTCTGTCTTAAAGCCGTCAGATTCTGGTTATGGAGTATCTATGCTCTCTAACAGAGCTCCGACTCTTTAGATAACAGTATTTAGAGAACTTTACTAATTGACCATGCTAAACTTAAAGCTTTGACTTCACAGCACCCCTTTTCCCTTATGTACCTATGAACTGGGACCCATGTGCTCTATCATTAGGATGCAAATTACAGGTTCAGTAATCTGGATTAAGATGTGTTGGTGACTATGATGTAGAGCTTTACCACACATGAAAGAAATCCAGATTTAATTGGATAATAACCTGAAAATACCTGAAATTTGCTAATGTAAAAATTGTCTTGTTTTAGTTATCAAAAGGCAGATCCAAATCAGCAACTGCCAGATAATCAAAGATTTTACATAACAAGAGGCAGACAAGCAGTGTAGAGGACCTTCTGTGATAAGTGAAAAACGGTTTTAGCATCTACTGAGGGGAGGCTTCTCATTGATTCTCTTTATTAGACTCCAAGTGTTTCTGAGTCCTTCCCAGCATGCTTTCTAGTAACTACACCCATATGTAGTTCTTACCCTTCTATTGATTGTCTTTCTTCCTGGGACTCTTGTCATTGAAATAAGTATTCACTTTCTTCTGAATACAGATCAAAGAATCTAGAGCCTAACTGAAGTTAAACCACCCTAAAGTAATGTATAACAGTATAAGGCAGACATGAGAATGTTCACTCATGCTCCTCAGCTGTCTGAGGGCAGGTCGTCTGACTCACCAGTGTGCAAGTGTCGAGTGATGAGATCATAGTACATGGAAAAGAACAAGTGTGGAATTAGCAAGTTAGTCACATGGAGGAAGATGAGCATGAGTTCTCAGTGTCAGCTGGAGCTCGAAAAGAATCAAGAGTGATTTGTGCAGAAGTGAGCATTTTAGATAAGTGAGGATAATGTTAGGGTGTATGACAAAATTGACAAAGCTAATATTAAACTCCAGATTTAAAGATAATAAAAATATCTCAGAGAGCGGGCTTAGAAAGATGACTCCAAGGGTAGAGTTCTACCAAACTAGTTCAAATCTATGGCATCCACTTAAAACATGGGTATTATTAACTGTATTTATAAAGCCTGTCTAGTCCCAGGTGAAGAGAGGAAGTTATCCTGAGCTAGTTGGCCAGAGGCTCATCTGTAGTCAGCAAGTCCTAGGCGTAGTGAAATACTTGTGTGAAAACCACTGATTGGGAAAGTGGGTAATCACACTTGACATTCAGACCACTGACCTGAGTTTAGTGTGGTTTAGACAGTTTTACAACAGCAGTTAGTTAGTGGAAACATCAAGCAAATAAAAGAATAAACCAGATCAAAGTAGCTGGATACTGCATACAGAACTATTCCCGTTGGGCAGTGTGAATTCATGGCCACACGTGTCATTGGTAAGAATCTCCCATAGAATAAAGTCAGATATTTTATGACCTCATCCCCTAAAGAGGACAGCATTACCCATTTCTTTAGAAGCATACAACCATAACCGTAGGTAACAAGTCAGGTTCTTAATATCTGAGTCTTCAAGTTTCCAACTCAGCAGAAAACTATCTTATCCTGGGATCTGTCCTCTCAGCAACATCCCAGAATTACCCAGAACCTCTGGCATTTCTGTAGTCCAAAATAGACAGTTATCTTCATATTCTAGATGGAGCTTTCAAAGAGGATATACATGCAGTTAGGTTCTTTCTACAGATTCTGGGGTCCCAGCGTTATAAAACTTTTCCTCAATTCTGTTCATGTTTAGCTATAAACAGGTTGTCTTTATAGGACCATATGCAACAGTGCATATGGAATATAGGGGTTTTTGTTGGAATATTCTTTTTATCTCCTATGTACAATTCTTTATATTAAAGTATTACTTCCAGTGTAATAGCTCTGTGATGTAAGATGAGCCGCCTAGTGTTCACCACCCTGATTGGTAGCACTTTACCTCTCTATATCTATTCCTAAACTTTTATTAAATAATCGTGTATGGGAGTGTGTCACCTCCTTTCAGAAGGTAGTATCTGAGGAGGCCTGTGGAGACATATTATCTTCTGAGTTGGAGCTTGAATGTTACTGAGCTCCCTGTCATGGGTGCTAGGAAGTGAACTTGGAACCAAACTTGGATCCTCCAGGAGAGCACCAAACTCTCTTTACCCTCCAGCCATCTCTCTAGCATCATATCTGAAACTTTCCCTGGAGTCCACATGTGAGCATGACCTTCCTAGGGAGAGGTGGACTTTATGCTCCTCCTTATCTTTCCTGACAGGAACCACAAGCTGAGGCTGTTCTCAGTTATCAGATCAAGGTGGGGAAAGATCTTCCCGAGTAGATGATTTATTTTCTGCAAAACACCTTCTCTGGGGTAGACCTCGTAGTGCTCTTGACTTAGACAGAAACCAACTTCTTGTTATCCCTCAAGTAGTCTGTTGTGCACACTAATGGATTTTCTTAATTCCTGTATATTCTTTGTACTTAAGAGTCAAACCATTTTGTGACTCTTCATGTTTTATGTCTAACATGGAGGTTTTTTCTTTGAAGTCAGCTCATATATACAGAAGTGAATGTTAATATATGATCATGCGACATCTTAGACAAATTGGTTATGGCAAGAATTAGTAATAGTAGAAAAATCTAGGTCTTTACATGTGTACCTGATTTCTGTTCTCTTTATGATTATTCTTAAACTAAGAGACAAATTATGTGACCTAAAGTAATGGCACTATGTCTCAGTATAAATTTGTTATACATTTCTATATGCTTAAAATATATGAGCATATTATTTATGTTATAAATATATACACATTCATATGTTTGATAAGATCCTAAAAGGAGATGTTCATTTTTATGATAATTATACTGTTTTAAAGGTACATCTTGCAAAAAACATATGTTGTCCTTTATTTGGCCTCCAGGAGCACCTGTTCAACAGACACAAACACATATTCAAATGTAAAAGGATCACACACCACGTATGGAGATGATAATTAACCTTAGATTATTGATGCAATAGGACTGGAGGGAGGTTATTATCTGTTATAAAGACACTGTAAATAATAGTCAATTTTGAGGGATTTCCTGTGCTTTACTAGAGATCATTTCAGTGGTTGGAACCTTTACAACAAGATTCACACAGCAGGTCAAATTCCCCACAACAAGTTCCATGACAGTTTTTATACCTGATGCAATCCAGAAGAAAATAGAGCTTATGACTTTACTGGAATAGACCCCAAATACAGCTCTGTTAACTATGTCAGTCAAGACTGTAGCTGATAAAAGATCATTGCTTTCCTTTAGCATTGAAACTTGTTGTGAGTTACACTCAGCACTGCACATAAAGGTTACTGAAGAAAGTTAACAGCCTTAGCAGTTTCTGCATCCACCCACGAACGCTTAAAGCAAAATTTAAAAATTACATGATCTATGGAACATCCATCATTGTAGTAGGCATAGCATTTAAGGAAGTGTCTCCAAATGGTCATGACAGATATAGGAATGAGATTCTCTAGATACATGGGCACATGAATCATAAAGTTGCTGAAGCCATCAGAATATATTTTGCTTTCTCTCTCTCATATTTTTTTTAACATAAGCTAAATTTTCTCTGTTTTGTCTCCATGAGGTAAAGTGGAAAGTCAGCAGTCACTGATCCCAGTCCACTGTTGAAGAATAAATTCAGAGTTATTTGTCTAGGCCTGTTTGCCTGTGCCTTTATTCCAAGAATGTGGGAGGCAGGAGACAGAGAGATCTCCTTTAATCACAGCATATGTAGTTTAAAGTCAGTTGAACTAAATACTGAAATCTTGTTTTAATACAGTGTTATTTGCAATATTCAATATAAGGCTTGTTAGGGACTCAAAATGAAAGAATGTATAAGACATACTAATGTTTCTCATATGAATAATAAAATAATGATTGCTTTCAAACATATGTCACAGTGATGAGTCATCTCCAGAAAAGCCAGAACGGAGAAAGAAAAAGCATGTCAGGTTCAGCAAAGGTAAGGTCTGGTCCTACGTTCCCTAGTTAATATGATTAAGGATAAAGATTTTAGTTCCCCAGGAGAAGTCAAGGAAATCAAATACTGATGCAGTTACATTGTTTCCTAATATTACCAGAGTCCAAATTTAGCAATTATTTCTAAGCACTTTTCAGTGTGTGAAAATATATTGTCAGTTTATTGACAGTAACCAGTAATATTTGATATTAATAGTGATTTCTGTATTGTTTTTGGATAAGTGAGAAGAAACATATTACCTGGCACACTTATACATAGTCACACTGCAGCAAATTAGAATGGGAGAAATATGATTTTTTCTTGAATTTTTTAACAAATGCCTTGTATATAGTTCTATATACTGTTACACAGTTCAGTGCCATTAAAATGTAATTATGTCACAAGCAAATCTTCAATAATCCATCACTTTTATTAACTAACTTCTTACCTACTGATAGAATCAAAATCATCTGGCTTTTAAATTTCTTTGCAATATTTTGATTTAGACAGTTCTGACAACAATATAATTGTTTTCTTTAGTTATCTCCGATGTTAGGGTAGAAGATTCTTTGGGGAGGAGGAAAGGGTTTATTTGGCTTATGATTCCACGTCACTATTCATTATTGAAGGAAGTCAGAATAGGAACTCAAACAGGGCAGGAACTGGATGCAGGAAATGATGCAAGTGATGCAGATGCCATGGAGGGATGCCGTTTGTTTGTTCAGCCTTCTTTCTTATAGAACCCAGGACCACCATTGTAGGGATGGAAATACCACAATGGGCTGGTCCCTCCCCCATAAAGCACTGTTTAAGAAAATGCCCTACAGTCAGCTATTATGGAGGCCATGTTTCCTATTGAAGTTTCCTTCTCTTACATGATCCTACCTTATTCAAGTGAATATAAAACTAGCCACCGTAACATTTATGACATTTACTATTTTATATATTGATTTAATATTAGATTCCAATGAGAGTAAGTCATTACATTAGAGATTTTAGATATTAAAGCAAAATTTCAAAGCAATTGTTATCTCCATACTTCCTTTTAACCCTTTCTGAGTTTTAGTGCCATAGTGCATGTAATAGATTTTGGGAAGACTTGTCAGTCCTGATCTGTTTCCTATCCCTCCTTCCTTCCCTCCTTCCTTCCTTCCTTCCTTCCTTCCCTAGATCCCTCCTTCCTTCCTTCCTTCCTTCCTTCCTTTCTTCCTTCCCTCGATCCCTCCTTCCTTCCTTCCCTCCTTCCTTCCCTCCTTCCTTCCCTCCTTCCTTCCTTCCCTCCTTCCCTCCATCCCTCCTTCTTTCACTCCATCCCTTCTTCCTTCCTTCCATTGCTGTTTCTTTCCTCCCTTCTTCCTCCCTCCCTCACTTCTTCCTTCCTTTTCTCTCCCCCCTCCTCTTCTTCCTCCTTCTCTCTCTAATGCTCTTCCTTTTCCTGCTCCTCTTTCTTCTTCTCCTTGGTTTTCTGTAGTGCTAGGGGTGGAAATTAAGGCCTTTTGAGCTTTCAGGGAAGCGCCTGACATATTAAGTCTACTTTGTAAATTTCCCTTTAGTTATTGTTATATATAACAGAGTCAGATGATACACCAGTTACATGCTATAACGCATGGTATCCAGGGAAAATGGACACAAAAAGGAAAGTTGAGAAAATGACATTATTCTATATTTCAAAGAATTGGCTTCTCCTCCACTGAGTCCAGAGAGACTCAGTGACAGATGAAGGGACACCCTGCAGAGTCTCAGTAACTGGTGTCATGGTGTCTTTTATATCTAACTTGTCATTGGCAGCAATAGTAGGTCCTGAACCCAAATGATCTTCTGTTTATAGGTATGATGAAGAGAGTTGATATTATTGTAATACATCAAATTTTATATCACATTATTAGGAAATTTGTGGTTCTTGGAATTTGTGGTTGGGAGGGCTGACTGAAGGCTCTTGTATAGTAAGTATTGGGTTCACTACTGAGCCACAGTCCCAACCCACTAGTTTGTGGGACAAATGCCCTTAAGAATGCTAAGAAGGTACATTAATGTTCTCCTACTTTAAACAAGACAAAAACTGAACTTTTATTTCTAACAGCACAATACAGATAGACAGTGAAGGCTTGAGTCAGGTCCTAGTTCATGTAAGTAAAGTACAATGATGTGAACTCAGATATGAGCCATGGAATTTTCAGCTCCAGACCCATAGCTGCTACTCTTCTGCTCTCTCACCCAAGGCAGAGCTCAGGGTGGATTACTACTAATGGAGGGATCTTCCCAATTATTGTCTTCATGAGAGAGGGTGGATACTTTCATGAGCATCCTATAAGTTGCACATAAGACTGGGAACACAGCTGGAACTGAGGAGCTTCTTCCCTCAAAGGTGACCAGGAGGATAAGCACATTGTCTTCCACTGAGTTGTTCTGAAGAAGTCTGTTTTCTTCTTTAGCTTTTTTTTCTGATGGGTTTCATATTGGTACAAAAGACAGTAGCTGTATGTCATCTAGTTCCAGTGCTCCTAATCTGTAAAATGAACAGTTTTAACTAAAAAGCTGGATAAGATTCTTTATTATCCTGAATAAAAAAATATAGGCTCATAGATATATTTTTCCTTTTTGGCTGTTTGTCTGCTTTATTTTTGAGAGACAGTGTGTTATGTATTCTTGGCTCAACAGAAAATTAAGGGGATCCACTTACCTTTGCTTGCCATGTGCTGTGCTGGGATTAAGTTGTTTTCCACCACAACCAATCTAGATTTTTTCCTACTATCATTAGCCCAAAGTTCAGAAGGACAAGTCTTTTTGACACGTGGCTAAGGATGCTGCTTTCTATCATTCTGAGTGAATTCACATATGACCGTCACAAATGTATATGGGTGTTTGTTTTTAGGTCTTAGGCTTGGTAAATTTATATACTTTTTAATTTGAAATACACAAATAATGAAAGAGTTCTACATGAAGTAATGACTTACAAAGAAATATTTACTTCAGGATAGTCTCTAGATTGGTCTCAAGGAAATTGGTACTAACAAGGAGTCTAATCAGTTTGTATGTTCTATTTTAGTAGAGTTGTAATAATGTGCATTTTCCTTATATTTTTAGAAGTAAACCAGAGTACTGACCCAATGCCATTCTGCAGGTAAGATTAAAAAATACATCAGTAAGAAAATTCAAAGATAAAAGGCGAATTCGTTGGTGTACTCTCAGATTGATAGCATCTTATGGTTATTTTATGCTTTTTCTTGTACTCCCCATAGTACTATCAACATACTTTAGACTGGAAAAATTATTTTAGTTAGTATAGACATGAGTTTTATACTCAACCACCACCATTTACCAAGTAACCAACAGTGTTTGGGAAAGTGAGCTTCCTTGTGTTATCTACACACAATGATATCCATCTGCACTCCTGACCTTTTCAATTTCTTTCTGAAATCAGCTTGTGAACTAGACCTTCTTTAGAATTTCGAGTGTGAGACATTAATCTGTTTTGAGAGCTTACAGAATTTGGGATACTTCTGAGTTATTAGACAATATTACAAAACCTCAGCAAACTGCTTTCTTCCATTGACACAATCTCCACATGCTGAGGCCCCTTTAATCGGGTTTAGCACATGTTGATAGATGGTGAAAGGCCTCAGTACTTTTTTCTACCAGAGTGCTCCATCCATCACTTGTATATTCACTGATATGTTTTCCATAGAAATGAAGTCTCTGAATCTCAATAGATTATCTGAATGTAGAGAGCCACACAGCAGAATCACTCTTATTTATCTCTCTATAAAAGTGGGTTTTGTTTTCTCCACTTGTTGGATGTGAACATGAAGTTGAAAGCCCATTCTTGCCCATAGTCTGCTGTTTGAACTGTGGTTTGGCAGACATTTAAAGGTTGTATTTCAAACTGCTTTTCTGTTCCTTTTGATTGATTACTTCAATTATAGAGGACATTTATGTTTTTCACGTTCAGTGGGGCTGTGTATTAATAAAATACTTGTAACACATTAATAAATAGCTTAATTACTCCAATAGAAAGAAATCCAAAAATCAACACACAGATTCATAAGTTTAGAGTAGCTTTAACTTTTAAACACAACTTGCAAAAGCCACATGTTACATTCTACTTAGAATTCTAAACAGTTAGAACCCCCCTGACATTACGCAATAGGTTTATTGTTATTTGCACAAGTTATTTTCTTGTTAAATTCATAGAAATGCTTGTATGGCATCGAAACAGGCAGATTGTGGTTTCAGGATTCACTTATGAATGGGCTACTTAGGAACAGCTTGACTGCATCCAAGGCCATGGTAGCTTGTAAGAGGATTAACAGAAGAAAGAATCTATTCCATTGTCCTCAAATCAACATCATGGAAGATAACATCACATCCAGTGAAAAACCCATCATTATCATGACAGAGAAGGTTGTGGTGTTCTAGGTGCTCAGCATGATGTGGTGAAAAACATCTTACTGCAGCCTTAAAAAGGGCTGGGGAGTAAACAGTGTCTTCCTTCCTGTGTGTGTGTGTGTGTGTGTGTGTGTGTGTGTGTGTGTGTTTGCATGTGAATGTGTGTCTGAATCTGTGTCTGTCTGTAGTAATAATTTTTTGGCCTGGCCTAGCCGTGAAATTTAAAACCTGCTGCAGACCCACTGCCTCTTAGTCCCATATAATCTCAAAAAGACTTTTATTAATAATGTGTTGCTTTTCCTATGGCTCAGGCTTATCGCTAGCTGTCCCACATGACTTCCTTTTATTCTCTCAATCAAAAAGGAAGGTTTTAGTTTTAAAATAGCCAAGTTATGTATAACAAAAGAGTTATTAGGCAAGAATTACAGTTATAATATCTAGTATGTTTGTCTTTAGAAAAAAAGGAAAATATTTTATTATCTACTTTATCTTTGTATCAAGGTTTATATTGAATTTATTTTTATTATAACTAAGGAAAACTATGATCATAACTAATCTTTAACTACATCAGTGACCACAGAAGGATATAATATTACATCAGTAAACAGGAAGTGTAAACAGTTTTCAAAATCTAGGAATAACAGAGAAACCATTTGGCTGCCTGGACAGTCATCCAAAGTTTCTTTGTAATGGTGTGGCAACTGTTTTTGCAGGCCTAGAATTTCTGACATACTTTTTAGTGAAGCAGGAAATTTCAAGGACTGCTCTGCCCATTTTGACATATTCTGTCGGTTTCCTTTTGTGGTGTCTTGAAGAATGTCTGGTAGTTTTCTCTGTGAATCTGCAACCTGAAGGACCATCTTATGCATGAGTGTGTGAGGTCACACTATTCCTAAAGATTAGAGGTCACTTTCCTTGGGTCTTGCATGTCTAGCTTATATAGCATAATGTCGGGCCCTTGAGGCAAGAACATTTGCTTGTCGAATGTCTAACTTTGGTCAAAAAGAAAGAAAATTTCATAAGGAGTTTCTTCAATGCCCATTATTCTCTTGAAGTAGATTTGTGCTGCCAGGAGCAGACCTGTCTCACTTTCTAGAGAAGTCTAAGTTCTTAAAATCTTTGAAATGCCATATTCTGTAAATCTTTGAAGTGTCTAAAGATTACCTATCTAATTGAAATATAAGTTTGTATACATGAAAACACAACTAACATGATTATAAGTTTATCATAGATAACAATCTGCATACCTTAGTTACACAGTACAATTTTAACTGTATCACATAAACGTAATAACCTAAACAAGCATAGAAATATACATACAGACAAAATTGACTTTAAATTTATATCAATAACCCAAAATTCATACCAATATAAGATATTTTGAGATTAACAGCAGTTTTTGGATTAAGCAGATTCAATAATCTAACTTTTAAAATCATTCCTATATCATGTCTTGCTTTTTTCTTTGAAGGAGATTTACTGTGTCTCTGAATGATTTCCTTGCATTCATTTTATGGACTAAATCATTTCCTTTCTTCCACTTGACACAAAATTGTAAAGATAGTGTCTGTAACATAATCAATTGTAGTAATCAATCTCTAGATTGTGATAGGAAATTAAACTACAAGTAAGGCACAGAATTTGGAAATGTTTTATGTGAATATTTAAATATTACTTTTTTAATATGCCACAGTAGAGTAAGACCTCCCAGGGAGCTGAAATCCATCCTGAAAATGTCGGATTCCATCAGTACAGGTAAGTCCAATTGTGAAAAAATCACTGCTACTACATTAATTACAAAAAAGCTTTGTACTTTCAAAATGAAAGGAACAACAGAAATAACATATGAATGTAATTACATCATTTTAAAATTTGCCTCCTAATATTCTTGGGATTCAGAATTATTTAAAAGATAGTTTCTGGGAAGTTTCAAATCTCAATATATAAAATCTGAAACATGTTTATTTAGCATGAGACTCTGATGAAAGTATCTTTGTATAAATAAAGATTCTAAGCTAGTCGACAGAATGTGTCCAGTATAGTCATTTAAATAGCATTTGGCTTGTTATGAAATCACTTTTTCTTAATTCTTTCTAATAAATACATTGTATTTATGCTATGTATTGTCATACACATACGTGTCAATACAATATGATCATATAAAAAGAAAAAAATTCTAGTATTTAATTACTTTCATTTTGTAATTTTTTTAAATTTTTCTGGAATAAATGTAACCTATTTTGTATTTTCTTCTACAATTTTTCAGCATAAACAAATTTGTTCACATACGGTTTTACATTTAACTCATATTGTCTGGCATTTAATGTGAATACACCTTCATAGAAGAGATAACAGACGTACCTACAAACTTTGTAGAAATTGAATGAATTTTCAGTTCTTTAGACAGTGCTGAAAATTGAACACTGACATTATGAGCATTCTAGGTTAGTGCCCTCCCTATTGGCTACACCACCAGCAACCTTTTCCTTAGGTATCATCAATTGAAGTAGGATATGGTGTTACTTGGTTTATGCGTTCCAAGCCATGATATTCAAACAACTACCAGAGTGTAAGGAAGGAAGTTGGAGAAAGAACACCATTGAGTAGTAGACAGCACTGACTGGTCCATCAATTCACCACAGCATCTTGCATACCTAGCTTGCCATGGGAAAGCACACCAGCAAGTGAATAGTGTAGAGGACTCTGAATGACCCTCTTCACATATGGGACATGGTAAAAAAGATTCAGTACTATTGTAAGGAGAGTGACTTATTTTTACATGATTTCAGCATTTTAATTTTCTCTGTGGTGAAGAGGGTTAATGGAGGCCTCCCACATACGAAGTACAGGCTCTAGTGCAGATCCACATTCTCAGTTAATTTGTTGGGACAAATGCTCTCCCCAGACATAGGCAAAACCAATGATGTTGCCCTGCAGTTTCATATTCAGTAAATGAGTCAACAGGAATTGTTTTGATACCTTTGTAGAGATATCTCTGTTCACTTACATAAAAAGCTTGTCTCACTCAATGGTTTATATATGGAAACAATAAAAATGATTCCTGGGAGGGACTATTGCCTTGGAATTGTTGCTCTGTCCCCATGTTTCTTCCATGCTTGTCTCCCTGGAGATAATCCTCAGGGTGCATAACCACTGAGCAGGTATTCCCAAGAGCTCTTCCAATGGAAGGGGAAAGCATCTGATGAACACCTCTGCACTGCACATGAGTGAGGGACCAGAGCTAGAACTGAGGGGCTTCAGCATCTTCCTCAGAAGCAGTAAAGGGTAGTATGACCCCTGCTCTCTCTGGAGCTTTGCCGCACTGGAATCTAAAATTTCTTTGCAAAGGTCTTTGTCCTTGGTCTGCTTCTGTTTCTTATGTTTTGCTATGCTTCAAAGGGCAGTCACCACACACATTGGTTCCTTGTGTCTAGAATTTTCATCTTCAATTGAATAGCTGAAGCTCTCTTCATGTCTATAAAAGATGAGTAAACTCACAATTCTCCCAGCACTACTGGTCAGTCACAACACAAGTAGCAACAAACTGGTGCCATCATTGTGACACTTCAGTTTGTAATATTGATTCTGGTTAAGTTGCCACTTTCCCTGTCTGATTGCACTCAAGATCATAGGTATTTCGCACAACAATTTATTATAAGTACTAACTTTTGATTAACATGTCTCTGTATTTGAAGCATTTAAGGAAGTATGAATTAAGAGTTCTTGTGTATTTACTTTTATGAATCAATCTTTACTTTAAGGGTTATCCAGCATTTGTATTAAAGTATATCTAGTGCTAAAATATTATTAGCCTTGGTATGTAATGCTCATAGTTTCTACAGCTTCTTATAACATATTTTTCCTTTCTTGTTTGTAGATCATGGAAGAAATAAACAACAGAGCTTAGTCTGGTAAGGGTGTCTGGATTTTGAAATACACTGAGTATGTAGAGAATATAAAGTTCAGAAATTGACACCTGATACCTTTGTGAAAGGCAATTTCAGGTTTTTAATGCCTTTGTTAATCAAAGCTGAGTAAGTATTTGTAGGGCACAAATATTGACTGATTCTACTTCTGATACAGTGTGAAATGCTGTTAATTATCTATTGGTGGGGGATTATCAGTGGATAAAGGCTAGCTTTGCATATGTGAGAATGAGGGTGTGGATGCCCAGAATCCACATAAGGCCTGATGGTCTGGTGTGCATCTATAACCAAGGGAGCTCATGTTGAGTTTGGTGGTAGAGACAGAGAATCCCCTGAAATTTGCTGTATAGGTAGCCTTTACTTTGCTGTCATAAATGAGAGACCCAGACAAAACCCCAAGATTGATGGTGAATAGCAACCCTCTGAGCCTGTACCCCAGGTCCCCTTGCACACTTGTAGGTATGTACCTGAAATTTCACTCATTAAAAATACCTTGAACACAACATGCTGTGCACATAAAACCTCAAATATTAGTTTTCAGATTATTATTCATGTTCTCAAACATGTTTGTGATCCACTGTCTGCTGAGGAGAGTATGTATAAAATGATAAGGGTCAAAACTTTCCAAGGTTTTGTTGAAAATTCCCTCAGAGTAGGATTCTGTATATGCTTCTGTATATCCAGCTACTGCTCCCCTCAATAAATTCCACAACTGTGGTGAAATCCAAAGTAGGTAGAAGCTAGAAAGAAACAGTGATTGGTCAAGAACTTACAAACCAGATACCCTGAATTTGGAGCTCTTAGCTGAAATTTGGATGGAGTTTAGCTAAGGGGACCATGGTGCTCTCCAGTGCCTTATAAAGATTCAGAATTACACAGAAATGCCTATTGAGTATAAAAATATCCATGTGAGAATTTCATCATATATTTTTGAACAGATTATCAAAAAGCATCATCAAAGCACCAGAAATCTGTGGCTTTCTTAGATTGTTGGCAGCTTGATGCTTAAAGATAGAGTACATTTCATGTTCAACCAAACCAACTTCTTGGGAGAGTGTGAGACTCAATGTGATGTCTAATATGTGTATGGAAGGAGAAGGCATCATGGTGCTTTAGGGGGCAGGCAAAGAGGAATGAAATAGGAGCATTAAGCACTTGATGTACATAACCACAACACCATCAGTTATTACACCACTCAGAACAAAGTGTACTGAAGCACCACCGTTCCCCTCTTGTGTGTGTGTGTGTGTGTGTGTGTGTATGTGTGTGTGTGTGTGTTGTGTGTGTGTGTGTGTGTGTGTGTTGTGTGTGTGTGTGTGTGTGTGTGTGTGTGTGTGTGTGTGTGTGTGTGTGTGTAAGCTGCATGACTTAAATATTTATGTTAGCAAGAATGAGGCAATGGAGAAGATTGGTGTCTTGAATCATTCTCTAGCAAATCTGCTGGACATAAGTTCTTTCCCTGAACATGGAGGTGGTCTAGCAGCCAACAAACTCAAATAATACCCGGTCTCTTCCAGACACAGTGCTGACGTTACAAGTTTGTGTGTCCATGCCCAACTTCACATGCAGTTGCTAGGACAGAAACAAAGGCCATTACTTGGACTACTAGAATTCTTGTTGACTGACTGTCTCTAAATCCACCAAGTGTTTTAGCTTTTACTTTTAAATATATCTATGAGTACGTCTTAATTGAATGGTTTTTTTTTTTTTTTGATTGACGTAAGTTAAAATCTCAAAAGCAACAAAAAACGCTAAAGTACAGGTCAAGGTTGAATTACATAAATGTAAAGATGTCTTTTAGTATACAGTATGCGGAGTTGCTTACAGGACCTAACTCATCCTTTATTGCATGTTTTTATTCTAAAGGCTACCAGAGGATGAAGATGTTTCTCTATCTACAACAAAAGACAGGAATAGTATTTTTGTTTTTAAGGTAAAAGAATCCATTTTGGAATTCATTTACTTGTGAATTTCACTGAAAATGCAGCGGTAGTCTACCTATCATAGTTCTACATGGAAATTTGTCAGAGAAAAAAACATGTTGTAGGTATAAAACGTCATTTCTATAGAAAGTCCTTGCACGTTTCAGTATCCCCATAAGAATCGGAGGGAAGCATAGCAAGTGGAAGATTTGGAGTAGTTCTCATATAATAGAAGATGTTTGACATTTGACCAAGGATGGTTTGCTGAAATAAGTACACATTATAGTGATTTTTAAACACAAAGGTTACTATACCTGAATACATTAAAGGCTCCAGTTCTCTTAGGGATCCAGAAACTGTCCAGATGTGTTTATCTCCAGTGTAAACACAGGAAGGCTAAATCTTCCCTTGGAACTCCTACTTCAGGACCACATAGGAGATCATTTCCTCTGCGTTTGCTTCTGTATTTACACTAGGGGAAAGTGGAAATTTATTCACTTGTCATCTGTTTAGAAAAATTTTCACTATGAAGAGATCCCAGTGTGCTTTCCATTTGACTTCACTAAGTGTGTTGAAACCTCTTCCTCTGCCTACACAATAGCTGTCTTTCCCCCAGTAACGCCAGCAGTACTAAGAAGCAAATATGCGAGTATCTGATAGGAACACTTTAATCTCTAGGGTTTTCACAGTGTTTTAAAAATTTATATCGTTAAAATTTTTAAGGAACATTCAAAGAACGGAAAGCATTGGAGGGCTTTAATTAGATATTTGTTCATATTAAAGTGTCTTCATCTTCTTGAGCTGCCAGAGTTTAGGAAACCTATTTGTCGGTAACCCAGAGCCCTAGAGTGATGATTTGTGTGCATTATAAGTTGCATATTCACGGCATTTGAATGTGAATCAATGAAGACATGCGCTTCTATAAAGAGGTTTCTCAATTACTATGATGTGGAGGACACCACTATATAAACCAGTGTTTATTTATATGAGAAAATAATGTACAATTTTTCCTTCCAAGCATGGAGAAAGGAACAGTGAGGAAAGGGTCCAGTTAATGCTCATAATCACCTTGTACCTGATTCAAGAATTTTAAAACATCAGATATTAAGTTTAGTCTCATTGCAGGGAAAGGGCCAGTTTCTCTGTTATTGATATACTTGTAATGTAGGCTAGTATACATAGTTTGTACTTTTTGATGATAGTGTAGTAATACGTAAGTAGGTACGTATATTTGAAGATAGTTCCCATTTAAGGAATAGATTCTTCTTTTCTTGTTTCAACACCCATGACTCCTAAGAAATGAAGTAGTTCTAAAGTCGTGAACTCCAAACCAAAGGAAGAAAGTTAATCCTCCACCTTTCCATACAGGAAAGGCTGAAACGACTTTCCCGTCGTAACAAGAACAAAAGTGTAAAGAAGATGGACCAAACAGTTGCTAGAAAATCTGAAAGGAACCCGTGTTCTTGGGGGGAGCCAATACCGACAAGCTCTCAAGAGAAATCGTGCATAATGGTAATTCCATCTAATTTAGAATGTAACATATTTGCTTGTGAGAGCAATAATGTCTCCCTGCGTCTATATGTGCAGTGTTCCAAAGGGGGACAGAGAATAGGAACCCATCCTGGGACAGGTTCTTTACTTCTTAGCTACACTTCTGGGAACACCCCTGCTAGTGACACTCTAGGGCAGTAGTTCTCACCATTCCTAATGCTGTAACTAGTTAATACATTTTGAGAGAACTCTAACCGTTAAATTATTTTTGTTGCTAATTTATAATGGTAATTTTGTTTGTTGTTATGAATTATAATGTCAAAATCTGAGCTTACAAAAGATCTTATGTGACATTGCGGACAGAATTTTATCATCCTCAAATGGGTCAAAACCCACAGATTATAAACCACCTGTCTAAAAGCTGATTGTAAATAACACTATCAAAACAGAAATCAGAAAGTGAGCAACAGTCTTTATGAGTGATCAGAGCTCCTAGAAATACATAGAATAAATTATAGAGACTCCTGGAGGAGTTAATGCCAATATGAACCTACAACAACATAGTGGTATGATTTACATGGATCAGTCTTATGTGCATAAATGTTTTTCTTACATTCTCATTGTGCACCTTCTATGTATGTACTGCCCACAGACATCCAGGAGGGCATTTGATATCATGGAATTGCTGTTCCAGAAGATTGTCAGTCATCATGTGGGGATGTGAATCAACCCAGGTTCTTTGTAAGAGCATAAGTTGTTACAAACTACTGAGCTATCATTCCAGCCCCCAGAATGAATATGTTTAGTATTAAGATGATTAGGTTATAAGCCAACATATCATACAGGAGAGAAGTAGCCAGCCTCAGGATGTAGCGAAATTCCCAGACCCTAGCCTCATCAGCCTGCCAGTTCAAAGCATTGTGATCTGAAGTTCATATAGGTATGAGGAACAGCAATATGAGACTGGGCTTATTGGTGTACAACCTTAATTCCTACTCTCATGAAGCACAGTCAAGCTGGTCTCTGTCAGTTTAATGACACCTGGTCTCAGTTTATTTTCTGGATATAGAAAGTCCTGGCACCTGTGTTCCACATCAGAAGTGTGGAGGTCAACAGAAAATTCATAGGGGTCAGTTCTCTTCTCTCACCACAGTCTCAGGGACCAAATCCACATATTTAGTAATACTGGCATGTGCCTTTTTATATTCAGCACTCTAACCGGGCCTCTGATTTATACTTCTCTGTCTCTCCATTGTGTGTGTGTGTGTGTGTGTGTGTGTGTGTGTGTGTGTGTGTGTGTGTGTGTATAACTATCCTTGTACTTGCAGTCTTTAATTTCATTTTTATGCTTAGTTGTTGAGGAAGAGACAGTAAAGATATGTTATATAAGAATGTGTCTGTCTGAAAATGTTACTTGCTTTGCTGTGTTTAACTTTGTCATTCTCAGTGTAAGCAATGAACTGAAAGTTTTCACATGATCCTTTTCAGCAGTTTTGACAACACATGTAATATAATATATACACTTATCTTTCTTTCATTGGACAATAATGTTATAGCACGGTCTCGGGTCCCGGGCAGCCAGAGATCCGGAGACCCACAGACCTGACGCCCGGGACCGCTTATCCGCGCACCGCCGCCCAGGCCCCCAGAAACGACTCAGACGCTTCTATTAACTTCATGCTGTTTGGCCTATGGCTCAGGCACATTGCTAGCTAGCTCTTACATCTTAAATCAACCCATTTCTATTAATCTGTTGGCCACGTGGCCCGTGGCTCACCTGTGTTCCTTACATGTTGCTCCTTGGGCTGCTGGCTCGATCTGCCTGACTCCACCCTGCTTCTCCTACCTAAGCTCTGATTTCTCCTCCTACTTATTCTATGGTGCCCGCCATGGCCCAAAACAGCTCCTTTATTTAAAGATTGAGATTCACAGCATACATAAAAGCATTCCCACATCACTTCCCCCTTTCTCTCTAATCAAAAAGGAAGGTTTCAATTTTAACATAGCAAAATTACATATAACAAAATAGCTATCAAGCAAGAATTATAGTTGCAATATCTAGTCTATTTGTATTTAGCAAAATTAAAGAAAATATTCTATCATCTACCTTATCTTTATGAATCTAAAGTTTTATATCTAATATATCTTTCAAATGACTAGAAAAACTATACCTATAACTATCTAATCTTCAACTACATCAAAGACCACAGAAGGATATATTTACCCAAGTAAGCCAGAAGTGCAAGCGACTTCTAAAATCTAGAAAGGACAGAGATTACACCTATCTGCTTGGACAGTCACCGAAAGTTCCTTTATAAAGTTGGGGCATCCATCTTCAGCCTATAGGCCCAAAGTCTCTTTTCATTTCAGTGAAACAGGAAATCTGCTCTTCTCATTCTGACACAGTTCATCTGTTGCTTCTCCTTGAGTCCTGAAGAATGTCTGACAGTTTTCTCTGTAAAGCAGGAACCTGAATGATGATCTTGGCTTGTTCTGCCAAAGTTCAGAGGTCATCTTCTTATGGAACCTGCATGTCCAGTTTAAACAGCATACTGTCAAGCAGTCAATATAAAAACAGGTTCTTCTCTAGTGGCTTACCATTACCACAAATAGAGTAGACTCCATATGGAGTTTCTTCGATGCCCATTTTCCTGTTGAAGTAAATTAGTGCTGCCAGGAGCAGACCTGTCTCACTGTCCAGAAAAGTCTAAGCTCTTAAAACATTTTAAATGCCATATTCTGTAGGTCTTAGAAGTATTTGAAGATTATCTATTTAATTGAAATATATCTTTGTATACCTAAAAATCCTAACTAACCTAACTATAAGTTTGATTATCAGAAGTGACTATTAACCTTCATTTCTTAATTATACACTACAATTTTAAAACAGTTACATGAACATCATACCTTAAACAAGAATAGAAAAACACATACAGCATAATAAAATTGACTTTAAATTTGTATCAATAAACCAAAATCTATACCAATGTAAAGCAGTTTGAGATTAACAGCTGATTACCTGTAAATTCAATAATCTAATTTTTTAAAAAAGCATTTACATACCATATCCCCCGTTTCTTCTTAGAAAGAGATTGACTATGACCATTAACCATTTATAATGAAAACAAACATTTAGAAACAATATTTGGGGAATTTGGGCGAAGTTATCCATTACTACTTCCTGCTGATTAAGGGGCATTGAAAATCTCACGGATTGTTGAGACTGGGTCATAATCTGCAGCTGTGAAGCTGATCTGGCCATCTCTTCTCATCAGAGGTTTTTTCAGGGGGTCTTGGTTGATGAAACCATATTTGCCTGGAAGCAATCCACAGGCTCTCATCTTCTGTGGAAACAAAAGCAGAACTCTTCTGAAGCAATAAATCCTTAGACACAAATTTTGAAATCAAAATACCTTTAAAAAATACATTCTTGTTTAACTTAGTAGCCTTTGCAATCCATTGTCTTTCTGTAGTTAGCTCATTAACAGTTAAAAAATTAAAAGAAAACACAATAACAACCAAAATCCAGATTTTGTGTCTATTTTCCATCTTTACGTGGCTTATTATATTTTTATTACTCTATTTCTCGCTTTAAAAACTTTTTCTAACCTCTTTCTTTTCTCTCTGAAGCCCATGTACCTTTTACAAACTTTGTAACCCATTTACAGGTTTTTCTTTTTATCTGAATCTGTTTTATTGTGAATCCTTAATCATCTTTTAACCTTAAGAGCTTTTAAAATACATTCTCTAAAAAGAAGCACAGTTTTTGCAAATTAGGCTGAATCACTAAGTTTTCTTAAACGGACCGTAAACAGAGCACACCCAAGAAAATGCTGCTACGAAGAAAATTTGTTTCTTTTTTGTTCAAAATAAGCAGAAATCTAAAATCAATCACATGCTACTGAGTCTTCTGTCAGTTTTCAGGAACCCGCCTGATTGTAGCTGCAGCTTACACTGCCTGCCGCCAGCTCGCCACCGGCGCCATTTTGAATGTGACCCGGACCATGCTTTTTTTGTACAAAGACCCGATTCACATACACAATTTGGAAGCTGCCTTTGCTCAGTTTCTGCTAAAACCCTTTTTAAACTTTTTCAGGCATTAAGTGGATAATCGACCCACGTTGGATGCGCCATCTGTTATAGCACGGTCTCGGGTCCCGGGCATCCAGAGATCCAGAGACCCACAGACCTGACGCCCGGGACCGCTTATCCACGCACCGCCGCCCAGGCCCCCAGAAACGACACAGACGCTTCTATTAACTTCATGCTGTTTGGCCTATGGCTCAGGCACATTGCTAGCTAGCTCTTACATCTTAAATCAACCCATTTCTATTAATCTGTTGGCCACGTGGCCCCGGCCCGTGGCTCACCTGTGTTCCTTACATGTTGCTCCTTGGGCTGCTGGCTCGATCTGCCTCTGACTCCGCCCTGCTTCTCCTACCTAAGCTCTGATTTCTCCTCCTACTTATTCTATGGTGCCCGCCATGGCTCAAAACAGCTCCTTTATTTAAAGATTGAGATTCACAGCATACATAAAAGCATTCCCACATCACAATAATGTTTTTCATGTTATTTTGTTTAAACATCTCTGATTACATTGTTTGATGATGCTGGTTTGGTTTTGGAATGTTTGAGTTTTTCAGAAAAAAACACATAGCCTCTCAAACTTGGCACTAAATATAAAGTTAAGAGGGTCACTGAGAAGTCATTTAGGAGAAGACCTGTGGTCATTATTTGTTATGGAATAAAAGTCAATGAGGCTTTCCGTTTGTGAAGCAACATTGAATGCATTTCAAAACTCACACTTCCTAAATGTACTTGTAAGCTGTCTTTTTTGTGCCTTATTTCAAGGCTTGCTCAATTTTCTTATACTGCTGTGGACTATGCACCCATTCAGGGCACCCTCTCTTGGAAGCTCTGGAACTTCACATAAAGCTTACTTAAAACACAGAAACAAAGAAACAAACAAATAAAAACATTCCCCAGATGTCCCCAGAGTCCAGTTTCATAGAGGCATTCCCTCAGGTGAAGATACCTCTTCCCAGGTGTCTTCAGTATGTGTCAAGTTAGCCAAAGAAATGAAGAAACAACCTCTTCCCCTACAGCAACAACCAACCAGTATTGATGAAATGATTTAATATCTAGGTGCTGTGGAAAACCTTACCTATTGTATGACTTTAGAAGGTTAGCATGAATTCAGACAAGCCAGGGTACTTTAGGACACTCTGTCCCAGAATGAGAGGCATAATATGTGTTACTAAAATAATTTGTGTGATCTAAAAGTTTCTATCCAATGCAAGTGTGGGAATAGTTATCTTGACTTTCTTGAATAAAAAATCTTTCTTTATACATAGCCAAAGGTCACCAGGCAGGATACTATGGAAAGTGTTTCTGAATTACTGAAGCAGGATGCTGATCCCCATATGCCTGATCTCGATAGGAACACAGCCATGCACTATGCTGTTTCCAGAGATAAAACACTTGTCAACAAACTGCTGTAGACAATGTAGATATTGACATTAAAAAGGAGGTAAAGATCATTTAAATCCATTCCCAACGGATTTAATTCTAGCTCTGACAGTCAGATGAACATCCACATGCAGAAGGTCAAGCAGTCTCCCTGAATATGTTCCGGGTAAAACATTTTCTCCAAGTATGTTTTTCATATTTTGTGTAGGTAGTTTAAAGAAACACATCACAGCATAATTTTTTTCAAATTTATTTTAAATTAAACAGACTAAATGGGGCCAATGACACTTCACATACATGCAAATAATACAAATGAATTTATTTTTAAGGTAAAGGTCTGTAGGAGAAAGACATTCATTGCAATTAATAAGTTCCTGATGTGATTTGTCTCTCAGAGATGGGGCTGAAGTAGATAATGAGGAAGGTCACAGTAGATAATGAGGAAGGTCACAGATACACAGGTGAATCTAGAAATAAAATAATTGGGGAAAACATACCAAGAAGCCATTTTAACTTAAATTTTCAAACTCTCTATGTACATAGGAAGGCTGTTCAGTGTGGGAGATGATAAGTCTTATTTTAGGGAAGCAATAGTGCTGAAGAACAGATGAAAAACTGCCCCAGAGATGCCAGTTGAGCTCCCTCATTGACAGAGGCACAGGAAAGCTACACTCCAGGCTTGAGAGTTGGGCCATGGAGACCCATGTCCATGGAGCTAAGGAGCTTGAATCCAGGGAGTGTGTGTGGAGAGATCTGGAGAGAAGGGAGGGGCACAGGCAATGATGGACAGGGGAAAGTTGTGTCATAGGGAATGTGACAGCTGTGTGCATAAAAGTCCAGCAAGGGATGAAGAAAAGTATCTGTTGCTTATGACTATGTTTATAGGATCTGGGATCCATTTTCAGATGAGAAACATGTCTATTTATCAGATGTATTTTTTCCTTTACAGGATGAGTTGACAGAACATAACTTTGCCTTATTTGAAGAGAAATACCAGGAGCCACAGTTTTTAAGGTAAAAAGGTCCAACTGTGCACTCATTAGTTGAATCAAAAAGGTACAGATTCTACTTTTTTATGTTCTTAGTGCTGTTCTTGAGGGTGCCGATTGCTTATAGAAGAAATACTGAGATAACAGGAGGAAGATTAGCTTCAACTCAGAGGCACATGTTGTAAAGCCTAGCAAACATGGAGTATGAGCTGGAAATGGCACTGTTCTGACCCAAGCAAAAAACAGTGTGGATCTGGGCTCAGCTCCCCATTTAAAAACAACAGTTTCTCTCTGTCCCCATCTGATTTGTTGGTGATTTCTCCTAGTTACGGCAACTCCATTTCAATACCCACCATTATTTTTTGCATTTATTTCTCTTATCTATTTAAAAGATTGTTTAATTTTATATAACAGATCCTCTTCCTCCCTGTCCTCTGACCACTAGCATCCTCCAGCCTAAGCACCCACCTTTCAATCATAGGAGAGATAATGCTTCCATGGACAGTACAAAGTCTGCCATATCAGGTTAGACAGGAGCAAGCTCCTCTTCCCATAGAATGTGTTACAAAACGCCAACTCATGCATTAAGAAAATATCCTGTTCCCACTGTCAAAGGCCTCACAAACTGCCCTAGCCACACAACTCTCATCCAGAATTACAGGGCCTAGTTTGTTCTCATGCATATTGTCCAGAAAGAGATATCTTGGTATAGGGAGCTGTTAGTGGATAGGGATAAAACTGATGCCAAGGAAATAGACAGGATTCCAAAAGGATGATTCCATCTCAGACTCCAAGCGACAGTGAAGAGGGTACCTGGACTACAATTTCCCTGTAATCAAATTGAAGACCACCCTAATTGTCATCAGAAACTTCACCCAGCAGCTGATAGAAGCAGATGCAGAGATCGACAGCCAAGTACTGAGCTGAGGTTTCAGTCCAATAGAAGAGCAAGGGAGGAAGGGATTGGCAATAGGGGTCAGCATCATGGTGGGGAACCCCATAGAGACAGCACATCTGGACTAATGAATTTATTATCATTTTAGCATTTCATAATTTCTTATGTTTTCCTTTAAATGTGATATTCAATAGAAATAATTTTGAAAATCATTTTTTCTTTTTGATCACTCATGCTGATGTAAATGGCTTTCCAATAATGAAATAATTAGTTTATCCATCCTGACATTTAAATGCTATTATTCTATATCCTGTCTTGTCTGAAATATCTTGACACTGTTAGTCAGATGTGAATCTTAGCACCCACATTCGTGAATCATGAATATGGTTATGTACAGTATCCACAATGAGTACACAGAACTAAGTCTCAAGTTTTCTAAGCATTACTGTGGATCCCATCAGCTGTGGCCTTTAGAGCAGCTTCACACAACATGATGAAGCCCAACATGAAAGCCAGGAAAGCAGAGCTACTGCATCAGAATTCACCAATTAGAAATGCCGGGAACCTAGTGCTTAGCCATGGCCAGCAAAAGAGGAGCTGGAGAGATTGTGCTCCCCTCCTGTGATTCTGGATAGACTGGGACTTAATATACATAACATGGGCAACATTTGGTGATGGCTTGTCATCTAAAAATAGGAAACATGTAACCAAAAACAACAACCAATACAACAACACCTATACACTGTCAAAAATATGTTGTTATTTGAGAGTGAATGAAACAGTTGTTTTCCTGTTCCACCAAGTCCATCTCTTGGGAGAACTGAGAAGGGATTGTATGCTATAGGATCAGGAGAGGAGGGATGAACTAGAAGTAATAGTTGATCTGTTCATGTACATATGCAAATATGAATAAACCTATTCAGCCATTAGAACAGAGGATGAGGAAGAAGCCCTCTTCCGGTCTCTGTGTGCATGCCTGTGCCATGGTGGTGGTTTAATAAGGGGCAGAACTATTAATAAAAGGAAAGATGGTAAAAGGAGCACTGTCCAGTCATAATTAAGTATTGAATCAAAAATTATTTATTTGTCCCTAAAAATCTATTGAAAGTTATATCTGTAATGCGAATAAGAAATGCATAGTACTTGGGTAATGTTCATATGAATATTGAAATAACTATCACTTTCTAAATCTATCACAGAGAAGCTTCAGAGAAACACTCAGAATCAATGGTTAATGTATTCCAGATGAATGAGGGTAAGATTTTTGATAATGAATTACTCTACATGGTCTATTATAAATAGTAAAGAAAATCAGATAGTTAATTTCCACAGAAGGATAAAAAAGATCAAGTATAAGTTTAGAAACTACATTTAAGAAGTTGAAATTATCAGTTATTTGTGTCTGAACACTGTTGGTATACATAATCTAGACCCTGGTATAGGAGCTACCACTTAATACACAAAATAAACTGCTCACAACCAGTATTATAAGTATCCTCTACAGGTATGTTATAGAATACTGCACTTGGTGTGAAAGGGAGTTCCAGATATTTGATCAGTTCTTATAAAGAATGCACTGTATTTTATATCAACATACTAATATTGCATAATTCAACATCATTAAAATATGCTGATATCAGAACATAATATGCAATATTGAATTATTTTACTGCTGTAGAATTCAGCCATGACAATCTCCTCAATTCCTCTTGGCAGCTTAGTTTCTGTATAGAAACTCTATCTCTGACATCTTTAGACATCTCCCTTTAAAAATGACAGTGGTGCCCCAGTGCCATATAGTAGACTCACTGAATATGGTGAAGACAATCTTGTTCCTTTTTTTCCTTTCTTTTATTGTTTGTTTGTTCGTTCGTTCTTTCGTTTCTTCATTCATTCATTCATTCATTCACTCATTCATTCATTCATTCATTCTCAGGACCAAGATTTAGTACAAGACTCTGTGAGCATGCGAGGCAATTGTTCTCACTATGAACTATCCCCGTATCACCTCATTTCCTATTGTTTATGTAAAATATAGGATATGTTGACATAGTTAACATGCTCAAAAGCATGATTTCCACAACAATTTCCCCCAATAGGAGGAAACATTGAACAAATTCAAAGCACTAATAGACCATCCTGGTACACTGTGGCTCAATAGCTTCTGAAAAGAAGCAACATGTGCAAGAGTTTATGATTCCAATAGTTGTGACATTAGGATATTTCTACCTTATCTTGTAAACCAAACCAGGGAGCAAATGCTGTAGGTGAATCAAATGACCCTCTTCCCAACACAGAAGAAATTAAAAGAGCAGAATTATTGTAACATGGGCAAGTTTTTCATTTGCTTAATTTCAGTATTAATAGTCTTGGACTCATATTGGTATGGATGAGGATTGACCCAAGAAGTCCCACCTGTCTTGCAAGTGCTTTGTCCCTGAGCTAAAATTCCAGACCATTATTGTGGATCAAATGCTTTCTCCTGGTCATGGAAGAGGCTAGGATGTTCTTGCTGGTTTTACATATTTTCAATGTAGTAAAAAATGAATTGTTATCTTTTGTGGATAGCAAACTGGAGGCATGGAGTGAAAATAGCAATACATGAATAGTCTATATCTGTAAATATAAAGATAGCATTATGCTTTGCAATACTCAATGCTGCTCTGTCCTTAGGACTAGTGCTTTTCTGCTCTCTCTCTAGATATGGCACATGGAGCATGACTAGTAAGGGAGAAATCTTTCCCACAGTTCTTGGCATGGGAGGTGATGGACTCTGATCCTGAACTTCCTTACAGTACTCAGAACTAGAGCTCTGGAGCCTCTTAGCATCTTATCATAAAGGAAGGAAGAGTGAGCATGCTGGTCTTTGTGACACTGATCACTAGGGATTCTTACAAAGATCTTTGTCCTTGTCTGTTTCTGTCCTCTGTGTTGTTAGAGGCTGCCAAGGAGAGTCACTAAACAGCAAGATTCCTTGGAGGGGGGTGGATATTTCTATCCTAAACTGAACAAATGCAACTGAGCAACTAATGATGATTCTTTTTATTTTAGCAAATCTTTTAAAATTCTTCCTGTCATCACTTGATAAAATAATTAAATAAAAGAATGAATAAATGATACAAATCTCAGGTGTTAACACCATCTATTTCTGAGAACAGCAGATACTTCATTCTGCTAATCACAGAGTACCTAGTAAGAATCAAAATCATTGTCACAGAGGTTCATTTCAGGTATAAATCTTAATGTTTTCTTTTCCTTGCATTTGAATTATTCAAAAGATTTAAGTGAGAGTTCTCAATGTATTAATTACCTGTAAAGTAGTGTTTTCTCTAGAATATTCTTCAGGGGTTGTTAACTCCATAGAAAGTGTCTAATCAAATGTTAAATTTTTTTCATTTTAATTTGATACATTTTTCTAAAGTTGTTATAAAATACATTTCCCTTTGTCTTTAGGAGTGGACACATTTACTGAACTGACATCTTTATCTAGGTAAGATTTTATAGGATTTAAAGCCTAAAGTCATTGGCAACTGCAAAGATTAGAAGCTGATTCTTATAATCATACATAACAAATAAACATTGTACGTCACATGCTTGCCCTGCCATAATGCCATCAGATTCAGGTTATGAAGTACATATGGTCTCTAACATATCTCCCACTCTTTGGATAACAGTATTTGAAAGAGCTTGACTAGTTGTTCATGCTGCAATAATTAAACATGACTTTCTGGTGCATCATTTACACCTATGCACACATTGACTGGGAGTCAGGTGCTCTATTGTCAGGATGTAATATACCCCATATAGGTTCAGTAATCTAGGTTAAGGTGTTCAAGTCTCTGTGATGTAGAGCATTACCAAACATTACAAGAGATCGACATTTCCTTGCACAATAACCTGGAAATATATGAAATTTGCTACTATAATATTTGTCTTGTTTTTGTTTTGAAAAGACAGATCAGAATCACCAAGTGCCAGATGATCAAAGATTTCACTTAGCTAAAGGGGGTCAAGCACTGTTGAGGACCTTCCTTGAAAAGTGCAAAATGGTTTTCAGCACCTCCAGGTCATGCATTAGTGGAAAATCCTGTTTCCACTGTCTAAGGCTTCACAAACTGCCCTACCCACACAACTCTCATTCATAATTAATGGTCCTAGTTTTTTCCTACACATGTTGTCCAGAAAGATATATCTTGATATAGGGAGCCATTAGTGGATAGGGATAAAACTGATGCCAGGGAAATAGACAGGATTCCAAAAGGATGATTCCATCTCAGATTCCAAGCGACAGTGAAGAGGGTACCTGGACTACAATTTCCCTGTAATCAAATTGAAGACCACCCTAATTGTCATCAGAAACTTCACCCAGCAACTGATAGAAGCAGATGCAGAGATCGACAGCCAAGTACTGAGCTGAGGTTTCAGTCCAATAGAAGAGCAAGGGAGGAAGGGATTGGCAATAGGGGTCAACATCACGGTGGGGAAACTAATAGGATAGCAGATCTGGACTAATGAGAGCTCACTGACTCTGAACATTTAATTTAACAGTGAAATTTGTTATCATTTCAGCATTTTATAATTTCTTATATGCTTTCCTGTAAAAGCTATAATCAACAGAGATAATTTAGGAAATCACGTTTTCTCTCGGATCACTCATGGTGATTTAAATGACTTTCCAACAATGAAAAAATTAGATTATCCATCCTAGCATTTAATTCTATTATTTTAAACCTGCCTGTCTGAAATATAATGACACTGTTAGTCTGATATTCCTAAAGCAGTTTATATGGTTATGGACAGTATCCACAATGAGTACACAGAACAAGGTCTCAAGTTTTCCCATGTTGGCTGGGGATCCCATCAGCTGTGGCCTTTAGAGCAGGTTCACAAACCAGGATCAAGTCCAACATGAAATCTGAGAAAGCAGAGCTACTGCATCAGAGTTCACCAACTACCAACCCCAGGAACCTGGTGCTTAGCCATGGCCAGGAAAGTGGAGGTGGAGAGACCATGTCCTGTGACATTTGGACAGACTGGGACTTATCATAACAGGGCAACATGTGGTGACGGTTTGTCATCTAGTAGCAAGCATGCAACCGGAAACAACCACCACAACAACACCTATACACTGTCAAATTATGTTGTTATTTTAGAGTAAATGAAGCAGTTGATTTCCTGTTACACCAAGTCCATCTCTTGGGAGAACTGAGAAGGGATTGTGTGCTATAGGTTCAGGAGAGGAGGGATGAACTACAAGTAATAGTTGAACTCTTCATGTACATATGCAAATATGAATAAACCTACTCATCCATTAGAACAGAGGATGAGGAAATAGCCCTTTTCCTGTCTCTGTGTTCATGCCTGTGCCATGGTGATGGTTTAATATGGGGCAGAACTATTAATAAAGGGAAAGATGGTAGGGGAGCACTGTCCAGTTATAATTAAATGTTGAATCAAAAATTATTTGTTCACCAAAATCTATTGTAAGTTGAATCTGGAATGCAAATAAAAATTCATAGTACTTGGGTAAAGTTGTTCATATGAATATTGAAATAACTATCACTTTCTAAATGTATCACAGAGAAGCTTCAGAGAAACTCTCAGAATCAATTGCTAACATTTTCCAGATAAATGAGGGTAAGCTTTTTTATAATTAATTACTCTAGATGGTCTATTATAAATTGTAAGGAATATCAGATAGTTAATTTCCCTAACAGGATTAAGGGATCAAGTATAAATGTAGAAACTACATTTAAGAAGTTGTAATTATCAATTATTTTTCTCTGAACATTGATGGTATATTAATCTTGTTCGTGGTATATGAGCTACTACTTAATACACAAAATAACCTGCTCACAACCAGTATTATGAGTATCCTCCACAGGTATGTTATAGAAAACTGGACTTGGTATGAAAGGGAATTCCAGATATTTGATCAGTTCTGATAATGAATGCACTGTATTTCTTATCCACATAATTTTATTGCATAATTCAACTTCATTAAAATATGCTCATATCACAACATAGTATGCCATATTCAAATATTTCACTGCTGTAGAATTCAGCCACGACAATCTTCCTCTTGGCAGCTTTTTTCTGTATAGAAACTCACTGTCATTTTTACACATCTCCCTTTCAAAGTGACAGTGGGGCCCTAGTGCCATATAGTGACTCACTGGAGATGGTGAAGACAATCTTGTCCCTTTCTTTTTCTCTCTCTTTTATTGGTTATTTGTTTATTTGTTTATGTATGTATGTATTTATTTATTTATTTATTCGTTTGTTTGTTTGTTTGTTCATTTGTTTGTTTATTCAATCTCAGTACCAACATCTATCACAGGACTCTGTGAGCATGCAAGGCAATTTGACTATGAAATATACTTCTAGAACCACATTTCTGTTGTTTATTAATGATAATGGATACATTGACGTATGGTTAACATGCTCAAAAGCATGTTTTTAACAATTTCCTCCAAATTGTGGAACATTGAACAAAGGACCTGGTTCTATAATTCAAAGCACTAATGGACTGTCCTGGTCCACTGAGGTTCGGTAGCTTCTGAAAGGAAGCAATATATGCAGGAGTTTATGCTTCCATTGGTTGTCACCATAGCTTATTTCTACCTTATCTTTAAACCAAACCAGGGAGTAAATGCTGTAGGTAAGTCAAATGACCCTCTTCCCAACACAGAAAAAAAAGAGCAGGATTATTGTAACATTCGTGCGTTTTTCATTTGCTTTATTTCAGTTATTAATAGACTTGGACTCATATTTGTATCGATGAGAATTGACCCAGGGAATCCCAAGTGTCCTGAAAGTCCTTTGCCACTGAGCCACAATTCCAGACCATTAATGTGGATCAAATGCTTTCTCCTGGTCATGGAAGAGTTTAAGATGTTCTTGCTAGTTTTACATATTTTCATTGTAGTAAAAAATGAATTGTTACCTTATGTGGATAGCAACCAAGAGGCATGTAGTGAAAACGTGAATACACAAATAGTCTATATCTATATATAATATACATATAAAAATGCTGCTCTGTCCTTAGGACCGGTGCTTTTCTGCTCTGTCTCTAGATATTGCAGATGGAGCATGCTTACTATGGGAGATGTCTTTTCAATAGCTCTTGTCATGGGAGGTGATGGACCCTGATCATGAAATTCCTTACACTATCCAGAATTAGAGTTCTGGAGCCCCTTAGTATCTTATCATAAAGGGAGGAAGAGTGAGCGTGCTGGTCTTTGGGACACTGGTCACTAGGGATTCTTACAAAGACTTTGTCCTGGTCTGTTTCTGTCCTCTGTGTTGTTACAGACTTCCATGAGGGATATTTCTCTCCCAAACTGAACAATTTCAACTGAGCAACTGAAGACGTGTCTTTTTATTTTAGCAATCTTTTAAAATTCTTTCTAGCATCACTTGATATAATAATTAATCAAATGGATGAGTAAATGATACAAATCTCATGTGTTAACACCTTCTGTTCCGAGAACAGCAGAGACCATACTTGACCAATCACAGAGTACCTACTAAAAATCAAAGTCATTGTTGCAGAGGTTCATTTCAGCTATAAATCTTAATGAATTTCTTTCTTTTCCCTGCATTTGAATTATTCAAAAGATTTAAGCGAGAGTTCTCAATATATTAATTACCTGTAAAGCAATATTTGCTCTAGAGTATCCTTATGGGATTGTCTCCACAAAAAGTGTCTAATCAAATGTTAACTTTTCCATTTTAAAGTGTTTCATTTTTCTAAAGCTGTTATAAAATACATTTCTCATTGTCTTTAGGATTTGAGGAGATCACTGAACTGACATCTTTATCTAGGTAAGAATTTATAGGACGTAAAGCATAAAATCATTGGTAATTGCAAAAGATTAGAAACTGATACTTGTAATAATACAGAACAAAATAGACCTTGTGTTCCCCATGCTTGCTCTGCCTTAATGCCATTAGATTAGGGTTATGGACTATGTATGCTCTCTAATGTTGCTCCCACTCTTTAGACAACAGTATTTAAAGAGCTTGACTAATTGATGATACTGTAAAATTAACCATGATTTCCAGGTACATCAAAAGTGCATCTATGTACAGACTGACTGAGACCCCAGATGCTCTATTATCAGGATGCAAATATACTTCAGACAGGTTGAGTAATCTGGATCAAGATGTGTCAGTGACTGTGATGTAGAGCTTTACCACACATTAGAAGGAATCCAGATTTCATTTCACAATAACCTGAAAATATTTGAAAATCTCTGCTGTAAAAATTGTCTTGTTTTTGATCAAAAGGCAGATCAGAATCAGCAAGTGCCAGATGATCAAAGATTTTACTTAGCCAAAGGCAATCAAGCCCTGTAGAGGACCTTCTGTGAAAAGTGAAAAACGGTTTTAGCATCTTCTGAGGGGAGGCTTCTCATTGATTCTCTTTATTAGACTCCAACTGTTTCTGAGTCCTTCCCAGAATGCTTTCTTGTATCTATCCACCTTTGTGGTTCTTACCCTTTCATTGATTGTCTTTTCTCCTGGGACTCTTTTCATTGAAATAAGTGTTCATTTTCTTCTCCATACAGACCAGTGAATGTAGAGACTACCTGAAGTTAAACCATCCTACAGTACCAGAAAACAGAATAAGGCAGACATGAGAATGTTCACTCATGCTCCTCCATTGTCTAGCTACAGGTCTTCTTACCTGCCAGTGTACAAGTGTCGAGTTATAAGATCGTAGTGTATGTAGAGAATCTATGGGAAAGATCCAGTGTGGAATTAGCAAGTTAGTCATACGGAGGAAGATGGGCATGAGTTCTCAGTAAAAGGTTTAGTTTGAACGGAATCTAGAGTTATTTATGCTGAAATGAGCATGTTATATAAGGGAGATAATATTATGATGTATGACAAGTGTGACAAAGCTAATATTAAACTCCAGACATAAAGATAATAAATTTATCCCAGAGAGCAGGCCTAGAGACAGGGCCTTGATGGAAGAGTTCTACCAAATGAGTTCAAAGCTATGGCATCCACTTAAAAATGAAATTGTTAACTGTATTTATAAAGCCTGTACAATGGAAAATGAAGAAAGGAAGTAATCCTGATTTATTTATCCAGAGGCTCATCTGTAGTCAGTAAGTCCTAGGCTTAGTGAAAAACTTGTATGAAAACCATTGATGGGGACAGTGGATAATCATACTTGACATTCTGACCTGAGTTTAGTGTGGTTTATACAGTTTTGCAACAGCAGTTAGTTAGTGGAACCATCAAGCAAGTAAAAGAATAAACAGATCAAATGTAGGCGAATACTACATATAGCACTATTGCATTTGGGCAGTGTGTGTCTCTGAATAAAGGGCTGCATCCGTCATTGTCAAGAATCTCCCATAGAATAAAGTCAGATATTTTAAAACCTCATTCCCTAAGGAGGATAGCATTACCCATTTCTTTGAAGCATACAGCCATAACCATAGGCAAATGTTGGGTTCCTAATATCTGAGTCTTCAAGTTTCCAACTCAGGAGAAAATTACCTTTTCCTGGGATCTGTCCTCTCAGCAACATCCCAGAATTACCCAGAACCTTTGGTGTTTCTGCAGGCCCAGACAGACAGTTATCTTCCTATTCTCAATGGAACTTTCCAAGAGGCTTTACAAGCATTTAGGTTGTTTCTACAGATTCTGGGTCCTCAGCATTATAAAAATTGTCCTCAATTCTCTTCCTGTTTAGGTATAAACAGATTGTCATTATAGAACTATACGCAACTGTGCATATGGAATATAGGGTTTTTTTTTCTAAAGTGTTCTTTATGTCTCCCATGTATAATTCTTTATATTAAATTATTACTTCCAGTATAATAGCTCTGTTGTGTAAGATGAGCCTTCTAGTGTTCGTCAACCCGACTGCTGGGACTGAACCTCTCTATATCTATTCCTAAACCTTTACTAAATAATTTTGTATGCGAGTGTGTCACCTCATCCCAGAACGGAGTATCTGAGGAGGCCTGTGGAGACATATTATCTTCTGAGTTGGAGCTTGGAATGATAATGAGCTGCCTGGCATGGGTGCTAGGAAGTGGACTTGGAACCAAACTTGGATCCTCCACAAGAGCAGCAAACTCTCTTTACCGTGGAGCCATCTCTCCAGCATAACATCTGAAACTTTCTCTGGGGTCCACATATGAGCGTGACCTTCCTAGGGGGAGCCAATTTTTTTAAACTAAATTAATAGCACTAGGTTTTAGTAAATTTGTTTTCCATTTCTTAGTATTTCTAAAAAAATGATCAGATTATTTATATTGTAAAAATACACAAACATTCATACCTATATATGATCCAAAATGGAGGTGCATAATTTTCTGATGAGTATAATTATTCAAAGACACATGTTGCAAAAACATATTTTGTCCTTTATTTGACTCTTGGTGCACCTGTTCAACAGACACAAATGAATGTACAAATGTAAAAGGATCACACACCAAGTATGGAGATGAAAATTAACTCTAGACAGTTGATGTAGTAACACTGGAGATTATTATTGGATATAAAGACATAGTAAATAATGGTCAATTTTGAAGGATTTGCTGTGCTTTACTAGATATCAATCCAGTGGTGGGGACCTTTACAACGAGGTTCACACAACAGGTTAAATTCTCCCAACAAATTTCAAGACTGTGGTATACCAAATGCAAAACCAAAGAAAAGAGTTTTTCTGGCTCTTCTGGAAATTGGCCCCAAATACAGCACTCTAACTGTGGCCAATGAAGACAGTAGGTGATAAAGAGCATTATTTCCTTTAGCTTTATAAGTGGTTGTGAGTTACACTCAGCATTGCACAGAAAAGCTTATTGGGGAAAGAAACAGCCCTAGTGGTTTCTGCATTCACCCATGAATGCTTAAAGCAAAGTTTAAATTTACACGATCTGCAAAACATCCATATTGGTAGTGAGCATAGCATTTAAGGAAGTGTCTCCAAAGGGTCATGGCAGATATAAGAATGTGATTCTCTAGAGACATTGCCGAGGAACCATCTCATGAGCATCTAAACACAGAGTTCCTTGAGCTGTCAGAGTATATTTTGTTTTTTCTCACTCTGTCTCTTTCTCTGTCTCTCTGTTTCCCCTCTGTCACTCTGTGCCCCTTTCTCTTTCTCTCTCTGTCTCTCTGAATCTCTCTGTCTCTGTCTCGCTGTCTCTGTCTCTCTCTCTTTATGTGTGGCTCTGTGTGTTTGTGTACATGCGTATCTAAGCTGCATGACCTACATACATATTTCTGTTTGCATGCATGAGGCAATGGATGAGGTTTGTGTAGGAGTCTTTATCTGACTAATCTACTTGACATAAATTCTTTCACTGAATCTGGGGATGGTCTAGCTGTCCAAAAGGTCAAATAATATGTCTCTTTTACCCACAGTAGTGGGGCTACAAACCATGTGTCCATGTCCAGCTTTTCATCTGGTTGTTGAAGACTCAGGCCATATTGTGGGCAGCTAGCATTCTTGTTGACTGAGCAATCTCTCAGTCCACTAATTTTTTAATTTTTTCAAATGTATCTATGCATAAGTCTTAACTGAATGTTATTTTAGTTTGACGGAAGTTGAAATTCTAAAGCAACAAAAATACTAAAACAGGTCAAGGTTGAATCACATAAATACAAAACTGCCATTTAGCATATAGTTTGGTGTTGCTTACACTACCAAACTCACCCATTACTACATGTTTTTCTTTTAAAGTCTCTCTGAAGACGATGATATCCCTCTACCTACAACAAGAGACAAGAACAGCATTTCTGTTATTAAGGTAAAATGATCCTTTTCAGAATTTAATTTCTTATGAATTTTTTTTTAAATGCAGTAGTAATCTCCTTATCGTGGTTTTTCATGAAAATCTGGTCACAGAAAAACATTTTGTAGGTATAAAAAGTCATATCTACAGAAAGTCCTTAAATATTTTGGGAGCCCCATAAGAGAATGGGAGATATGCACAGTGAGTGGAAGATTTGGAGCAGTCCTCATATAATAGATGATGTGTGACCTTTGACCAAGGATGGTTTGCTGAAATAAATATATGGTATAGTGATTGTTAAACACAAAGGTGGCAATATACCTGAATACATTAAAGGGTCCAGTTATCTCAGTGATCTAGGAACTGTCCAGATGCATTTATTCCAGAGTAAATACAGGAAGGCTCAATCTTCCCTTGGAACTCCTATTTCAGGACCACATAGGAGATCATTTCCACTGTGTCTGTGTTTGTTTCTGTATTTACACAAGAGGAAACTGTGGAAATTTAGTCACTTGTAATCTATTCATCAATATTGTCACTGTGAAGAGATCCTAGTGTGCCTTCTATTAACTCTCCTAAGTGTGTGTTGAAACCTCTTCCTCTACTTATGCAATAGGTGTCTTTCCCCCAGTTAGCCACTAGTTCTACAAAGCAAATATTCAAGTCCCCTAGAGGAACACTTTAACCTCTGAGGTTTTGAGTGTTTTAAAATCATAAATACTTACATTCTTTGAGCGATATTCAAAACATTAAACTCATTGAAGGGCTTTAATTGGATATTTATGTGTTCACAGAAAGCGCCTTCAACACCTTGAGATGTTGGGGTTTAGGAAACCTATTTGCTGGTAACCTAGAGCCCTAGAGTGAGGATTTGTATCAGTTATATGTTTCATATTCATAACTTTTGAATGTGCATCAATGAAGAAGTGGGTTTTCATAGAGCAGTTTCATAGATACTATGATGTGGAGGACACTGCTAAATAATACAGCGTTTATTTATAAGAGAAAAAAAATCTGCCGTTTCCTTCAAACCATGGTGAAGGAACTCTGAAGAAAGGGTCCAGTTAAATATCATGATCACCTCACATCTGATTCAAGAATTTTAAAGCATCATATATTTAGTTTAGTCTCATCCGTAGACAAAGGGCAAGTTTCTCTGTTCATGGATTACTTGTATTATAAGCTAGCATAAGTAGTTTATATTTTTGATGATAGTGTAGCAATTTCTAAATGGATAAGTATATTTGATGATAGTTCCCTTTAAGGAATAGATTCTTCTTTTCTTGTTTCAACACCGTATGACTAGCTATGAAATGAAGTAGTTCTAAAGTCGTGAACTCCAAACCAAAGGAAGAAAGTTAATCCTCCACCTTTCCATACAGGAAAGGCTGAAACGACTTTCCCGTCGTAACAAGAACAAAAGTGTAAAGAAGATGGACCAAACAGTTGCTAGAAAATCTGAAAGGAACCCGTGTTCTTGTGGGGAGCCAATACCAACAAGCTCTCAAGAGAAATCGTGCATAATGGTAATTCCATCTAAATTAGAATGTAACATATTTGCTTGTGAGAGCAATAATGTCTCTATGCGTCTATATATGCAGTGTTCCAAAGGGGGACAGAGAAGAGGGACCCATCCTGGGACAGGTTCTTTACTTCTTCATAGGTACACTTCTGGGAACACTCCTGCTAGTGACAGTTTGGACATCAGTTCTCACCATTCCTAATGCTGTAACCAGTCAATACAGTCCCTCATTTGAGATGACCCAAACCCTACAATTCTTTTTGTTGCTAATTTATAATGATAATTTTGTTTATTGTTATGAATTTTAATGTCAAAATCTGAGTTGTCAGAAGATCTTGGGTGACCTCGCTGACAAAATTTTGTCATCCTCCAAGGGTCACAACCCACAGGTTGTAAACCATTAGTCTCAGAGATGATTGTAAATTAGACTATTAAATAAAAAATCACAAAGTGAGCAACATTTATCATGAGTGATCAGAGCTCCTAGAAATACATAGAATAAATAATAGAGACTCCTGGAGCAGTTAATGCCAATATGAACCTACAACAACATAGTGGTATGATTTACATGGATTAGTTTTATGTGCATAAATGTTTTTCTTACATTCTCATTGTGCACCTTCTATGTATGTGCTGCCCACAGACATCCAGGAGGGCATTTGATATCATGGAATTGCTGTTCCAGAAGATTGTCAGTCATCATGTGTTGATGTGAATCAAACCTGAGTTCTCTGCAAGAGGAAAAATGATTATAAACTACTGTCCTATCATCTTGCCCCTAGAATGACTATGTTTGGCATGAAGATGATTAGATGATAAGCCAACATATCATAAAGGAGACAAGTAGCCAGCCTCAGGATGTAGCTTAACTCCTGGACTCTAGACTCATGAGCCAGCCAGTTCAAAACATCGAGCTCTGGAAAACATATAGGTAGCAAGAACAGCAATGCAAGCCTGGGCTTATTGGTGCACACATTTAATTCCTATGCTCATGAAGCACAGAGAGCCTGGTCCCTTTCATTTCAAAGACACACTGGTCTCAATTTATTTCCCGGATATAGCAAGTCATGGCACCTGTGTTCCACCTCAGAAGTGTGGAGGTCAATAGAAAATTCATGGGGTCAGTTCTCTCCTCTCACCTCAATGTCAGGGACCAAATCCAAGTTGTTAGTCATAATGGCAAGTGTCTTAATTTATTTATCTCTCTAACTGGCCCTCTGATTTTCACTTTGACTTAACATACACACACACACACACACACACACACACACACACACACACACACACACAGAGTGTGATATATATGTGTGTGTGTGTGTGTGTGTGTGTGTGTATACACACATATATGTGAGAGAGTGAGAGACAGAGATAGAGAGGGAATGGAGAGAGAAGTCATTGTGTGAACAATGGTTACTGTCAGGGAGCTTGTTTAACCATTGGGATTAGGTCTAGACAGCAGAAGGTTGCTGGTGGTGGGTCTTAGTGGTCATCACTATTTCTGCTACCAGTTCCGAGTTGTCTGCTCTCTGGCCGACCAGCACATGGGAAGCAAAGACCACTGATATAGACAAGTGACCCTGTTCACCTTCCCAATGTAACTGACTGAAGATCTCTGCATCCAAGTGCCTTCATCATTTAGATAATCTCTACCAGATACTTTGTCAAGAAACTAGAATATCACAACAAGCATAGAAATGCATGCACACAAGCACACAGAGAAGAGCTCAATAATAAATACTTCTTCAAATCTTATAAAACTGTGTATCCAGATAAATAAATGGATTCTATATATTCATTAGTACTCCTGTTGTATAAATAACAGGTCAAGAAAATATCTTAAAAATCTTCTCACTCATATTTAGTGATTCTGTTTCCACATAGCTTGTGTCCTGGAAAACCACCCTGTAGAGGCAGTCTTTCATTTCCATTTTATACTTAGTTATTGAGGATGAGGCACTGAGTAAAACATGTTATATAAAAATGTGTCTGTTTGACAATATGACTTGCTTTGATGTGCTCAAATTCTTCATTCCCAATGAATCCAATGAACTGAAAACTTTGTCATGATCCATTTGAAGACCTTGGACCCACATGTAAGATGTAGACTTCTCATCTTTTTTTCTTTGACCAACAATGCCTGTTAAGTTAGTCTGTTTGATCGCCTCTGTTTTACATTGTTTGATGATGCTGGGTAGGTTTTGGAATATTTGACTTATTCACAAAAACCCCACATAGTCTCCCAAACCAGGTACTAAATACAAATTTAAGAGGGTCACTGAGCAGTCATCCATGAGAAGACTGTGGTCATTATTTGTCATGGAATAAAAGTCAATGATGCTTCCAGTTTTCCAAGCAGCATTAAGTGCATTTCAATACTCACACTTCCTAAATGTACTAGTAAGCATCTTTTCATGCCTTATTTCAAGGCTGCTCAATTTCCTTTACTGCTCTGGAGTATGCACCTATTCAGGGTCCCTCTTGGAAGCTCTGTAATTCCACATAAAGCTTACTCAAAACATAGAAACAAAAAAACAAACAAATAAAAATGTCCCCCAGTCCAGTCTCATAGAGGCATTTCCTCAGGTGAAGATACCTCTTCCCAGGTGTCTTCAGTATGTGTCAAGTTAGCCAAACAAATGAAGAAACAACCTCTTCCCCTACAACAACAACCTACCAGCACTGATGAAATGATTTAATATCTAGTTGCTGTGGAAGACCTTTCCAATTGTACGACTTTGGAACCTTAGTATGCATTTAGGAAAGCCAGGGTACTTTAGAACACTCTGTTGCAGAATGAGATAGATATTATGCATAATGTAAACAATTTGTGTTCTAAGAGAAACTATTCAAAGCATGTGTGGGAATATTCATCTTGACTTTCTTTATAAATGATATTAAATGCCACCAGTCTGGACAATATGTAATCTGTTGCTGTAATGCTGAAGCAGGATGCTTATTGGCATCTGATAGATTTCAGTGGAAACATAGACCTGCACCACACCCTTTCCAGGGGTAACTGACAGCAAACTGCTTCAAACAATGTAGATATTGAAGTCAAGCAGAGGTAAAGATCATTCAAATGAATTCCCAACGCATTCTAGCTCTGACACTAAGATCCACTTTCCACATGCAAAAGCAAAAGCAGTTTCCCTGAATCTGTTCGGAGTAAAACATTTTTCCTACACGTTTTTCTTATTTTGTGTGGCTATTTTGACAGAATGCAGCAGAGTATATTTTGCTAAATTTATTTCAAAATGAAACAACTGAAATGGTGTCACAGAACTTCACATACACAAAACAGCACAAATAAATTCATTTTCAGGTAAATGTGTGTATGTAAAAGAAACATCCACTGCAATTAAGAAGGTACTGACATGATTTGTCTCTCAGAGATGAGGCTGGAGTAGATAATGAGGAAAGTCACAGGCTCTCAGGAGGATCTGGAAATACGATAATGGAGCAAAACCTACAAAGAAGCCATTTTTATTTTAATTTTTCAAACTATGTACATAGGAAGGCTGTTCAGTGTGGGAGATGATAAGTCTTATTTTAGGAAAGCAATAGTGCTAAAGAACAGATGAAAAACTGCTCCAGAGATGCCAGTTGAGCTCCTTCATTGACAGAGGCACAGCAAAGCTATAGTCCAGGCATTAGGGTTGGGGCAATGGAGACTCATGTCCATGGACTAATGAACTTGACTCTAGGAGGTGTGTGTGGAGAGGTCTGGAGAGAAGGGATGGTCATAGGCAATGCTGGACAGGGGAAAGTTGTGTCATAGCGAATGTTATAGCTGTGTGCATAAAAGTGCACCAAGAATGGAAGAAAAATCTGTTCTTATGTTACCGTATCTGGGACCCATTTTCAGATGATAAATATGTTTATTTACCAGATATATTTTTCTTTTACAGGATGAGTTGTCAGCACATAACCTTGCCTTATTTGAAGAGAAGTACCAAGTCACACCGTTTTTAAGGAAGAAAGGATCAAATGTGCATTCAGTGGTTGAATCAAATGGGTACAGTTTCTTCTTTTTTATGTTCTTAGTGCTGTTCTTGAGGGTGCCGATTGCCTATATAAGAAATACTGAGATAACAGGAGGAAGATTAGCTTCAACTCCGAGGCACATGTTGAGAAGCCTAGCACACATGGAGTATGAGCTGGGAAAGGCACTGTTCTGACCCAATCAGAATACAGTGTGGATCCGGGCACAGCTCCCCATTTAAAAACAACAGTTTCTCTGTCACCATCTGATTTGTTGGTGATTTTCTCCTAGTTAGGGCAACTCCATTTTCATATTGTACCAACATTATTTTTTGGATTGCTTTCTCTTATTTATTTAAAAGACTTTTTAAATTTTATATAACAGATCCTCTTCCTCCCCTTCTTCTGACCACTAGCATCCTCCAGCCTAAGCACCCACCTTTCAATCATAGGAGAGATAATGCCTCCATGGACAGTATAAAGTCTGCCATATCAGGTTAGACAGGAGCAAGCTCCTCTTCCCATAGAATGTGTTCCAAAAGGCCAGTTCATGCATTAGGGGAAAATCCTGTTCCCACTGTCAAAGGCCTCACAAACTGCCCTAGCCACACAACTCTCATACAGAATTAAAGGGCCTAGTTTGTTCCCATGCATGTTGTCCAGAAAGAGATACCTTGGTATAGGGAACCTGTAATGGGTATGAATAAAACTGATGCTGAGGAAATAGACATGATTCCAAATGGATGATCCCATCTCAGACACCAAGCAACAGTGGAGAGGGTCCCTGGACTAGGGTAACCAAAGACAACAACCAATCCAACAACACCTATGCACTGTCAAAAGTAAGTTATTAATTTAGAGTAAATGAAGCAATGATTTCCTGTTCCACCAAGTCCATCTCTTGGGAGCACTGAGAAGGGATTGTGTGCTATAGGATCAGGAGAGGAGGGATGAACTACAAGTAATAGTTTGAATTCTTCATGTAATTATGCAAATATTAATAAATATACTCAGCCATTAGAACAGAGGATGAGGAAGAAGCCCTTTTCCTGTTTCTGCACCCATGCTCATGTCATGGTGGTGGTTTAATAAGGGGCAAAACTATTAAGAAGAAAAAAGATGGTAAGGGGAACAGTGACCAGTCATAATTAAGTGCTGAGTCAAAAATTATTTATTTGTCCATAAAAATCTATTGTAAGTTGAATCTGGAATGCAAATAAGGAATTCATAGTATTTGGGTAATGTTGTTCATATGAATATTGAAATAACTCTCACTTTCTAAATCTATCACAGAGAAGCTTCACAGAAATGTTCAGAATCAATGACTAAAGTATTTCAGATGAATTCTGGTAAGATTTTTGATAATGAATTACTCTAAGTGTCTATCATAAAGTGTAAATAATATCAAATAGTTAATTTTCCCAACAGGATATAAGGAAACATGTATAAATGCAGAAACTACATTTAAAAAGTTGAAATTATCAATTATTGCTGTCTGAACATTGTTGGTATGCATAATCTTGACCCTGGTATATGACCTACCAATTAATACATAAGATGAACTGTTTACAACCAGCATTATAAGCATCCTCTATAGGTATGTTATAAAAACACTGGTCTTGTGAAATGGAGTTCCAGATATTTGATCAGTTCTTATAAGGAATGTACATAATATTATTATATAATTCAACTTCATTAGAATACGCTGATATTACAACATAATATGCAATATTCAATTATTTCACTGCTGTAGAATTAAGCCATGACAATCTCCTCAATTCCTCTTGGCAGCTGAATTTCTGTATAGAAACTCTATCACCGTCATGTTTGCACATCTCCCTTAAAAATGAGGATGGTACCCTGGGGCCATATAGTAGACTCACTGGAGATGGTGAAGACAATCTTGCTCCTTTCTTTTCCTTTCTCTTTTACTGTTTGTTTATTTCTCTATTTATAAATTTGAATTACCAAGAGATAGCACAAGGCTCTGTGAGCATGCCAGGCAATTGTTCTGACAATGAACTATCCCTCTAGCACCTCATTTCCTGTTGTTTATTAATGATACAGGGTATGCTGACTCATAGTTCACATGCTCAAAAGCATGATTTCCAAACAATTTCCCCCATAGGAGAAAACTGAACAAATGACGTGGTTCTATAATTCAAAACACTAATAGACCATCCTGGTACACTGAGGCTCAGTAGCTTCTGCAAAGAAACAACACGTCCAAGAGGTTATGTTTCCAATAGTTGTGACATGAGCATATTTCTACCTTATCTTGTAAACCAAACCAGGGAGCAAATGCTGTAGGTGAATCCAAATGCCCTTCTTCCCAACACATATGAAATGAAAAGAGCAGGATTATTGTAATGTGGGCGAGGTTCTCATTTGCTTTATTTCAGTATTAATAGTCTTGGACTCATATTTGTATGGATGAGGATTTACCCAAGAATTCCCACGTGTCCTGCAAGTGCTTTGTCACTGAGCCACAATCCCAGACCATTATTGTGGGTCAAATGCTTTCTCCTGGTCATGGAAGAGGCTAAGATGTTTTAGATGGTTTTACATATTTTCAATGCAGTAAAAAATGAATTGTTATCTTTTTGTGGATAGCAAACTGGAGGCATGTAGTGAATGTGTGAATTAATGAATAGTCTATATCTATAAATATAAAGATGGCTTCATGCCTTGCAATACTCAATGCTGCTCTGTCCTTAAGACTGGTGCTTTTCTGCTCTCTCTCTCTCTCTCTCTCTCTCTCTCTCTCTCTCTCTCTCTCTCTCTCTCTCTCTAGATATGGCACATGGAGCATGACTAGTAAGGGAGAAATCTTTCCCACAGTTCTTGGCATGGGAGGTGATGGACTCTGATCCTGAACTTCCTTACAGTACCCCGAACTAGAGCTCTGGAGCCTCTTAGCATCTTATCATAAAGGGAGGAAGAGTGAGCATGTTGGTCTTTGTGACACTGGTCACTAGGGATTCTTACAAACATCTTTGTCCTGGTCTGTTTCTGTCCTCTGTGTTGTTATAGGCCACCAAGGAGAGTCACTAAAGATCGAGCTTCCTTTGAGGGGAATAATTCTATCCTAAACTGAACAAATTCAACTGATAAACTAATGATGATTCTTTATGTTTTAGCAAATCTTTTAAAATTCTTCCTTAAATCATTTGGTAAAATAACTAAATAAAAGAATGAATACATGATATAAATCACGGGTTTTAACACCTTCTCTTTCTGAGAACAGCAGATACTTCACTCTGCTAATCACAGAGTACCTAGTTAGAATCAAAATCATTGTCACAAAGGTTCCAGCTATAAATCTTAATGTTTTTTTTCTGTGCATTTGCATTATTCAAAATATTTAAGCGAGAGTTCTCATTGTATTAATTACCTGTAAAGTAGTGTTTTCTCTAGAATATTCTTCAGGGGTTGTTAACTCCACAGAAAGTGTCTAATCGAATGTTAAATTTTTTCATTTTCTTTTGATACATTTTTCTAAAGTTGTTATAAAATGCATGTCCCTTTGTCTTTAGGAGTGGACAAAATTACTGAACTGACATCTTTACCTAGGTAAGATTTTATAGGATTTAAAGCCTAAAGTTATTGGCAATTGCAAAGATTAGAAGCTGATCCTTGTAATCATACATAACAAAATAAACATTGTATGCCACTTGCTTGCCCTGCCATAATGCCATCAGATTCGGGTTATGGAGTATGTATGGTCTCTAGCATAACTCCCACTCTTTAGATAACAGTATTTAAAGAGCTTGACTAGTTGTTCATGCTGCAATAATTAAACATGACTTCCCAGTACATCATGTACCCCTATGTACAGATTGACTGGGAGTCAGGTGCTCTATCGTCAGAATGCAAATATACCTCATATAGGTTCAGTACTCTGGGTTAAGGTGTTCAAGTGTCTGTGATATAGAGCTTTACCACACATTACAAGAGATTGAGATTTCCTTTCACAAAAACCTGGAAATATTTGCAAATTGTTGCTAGTATATTTGTCTTGTTTTTGTTATGAAAAGGCAGATCAGAATCATATGATCAAAGATTTCACTAGATAAAGATGGTCAAGCAGTGTAGAAGACCTTCCTTGATAAGTGCAAAATGGTTTTCAGCACCTCCAGTTCATGCATTAGTGGAAAATCCTGTTCCCACTGTCAAAGGCCTCACAAACTGCCCTAGCCACACAACTCTCATCCAGAATTACAGGGCCTAGTTTGTTCTCATGCATATTGTCCAGAAAGAGATATCTTGATATAGGGAGCTGTTAGTGGATAGGGATAAAACTGATGCCAAGGAAATAGACAGGATTCCAAAAGGATGATTCCATCTCAGACTCCAAGCGACAGTGAAGAGGGTACCTGGACTACAATTCCCTGTAATCAAATTGAAGACCACCCTAATTGTCATCAGAAACTTCACCCAGCAGCTGATAGAAGCAGAGGCAGAGATCGACAGCCAAGTACTGAGCTGAGGTTTCAGTCCAATAGAAGAGCAAGGGAGGAAGGGATTGGCAATAGGGGTCAGCATCATGGTGGGGAACCCCATAGAGACAGCACATCTGGACTAATGAGAGCTCTCTGACTAATTATTTAATTAATTAGACAGTGAAATTTGTTACCGTTTTAGCATTTCATAATTTCTTATGTGTTTTCCTGTAAAAGCTATAATCAACAGAGATAATTTAGGAAATCACGTTTTTTCTAGGATCACTCATGGTGATTTAAATGGCTTTCCAACAATGAAAAAATTAGATTATCCATCCTAGCATTTAATGCTATTATTTCAAACCTGCCTGTCTGAAATATAATGACACTGTTAGTCTGATATTCCTAAAGCAGTTTATATGGTTATGGACAGTATCCACAATGAGTACACAGAACAAGGTCTCAAGTTTCCCCATGTTGGCTGGGGATCCCATCAGCTGTGGCCTTTAGAGCAGGTTCACAAACCAGGATCAAGTCCAACATGAAATCTGAGAAAGCAGAGCTACTGCATCAGAGTTCACCAACTACCAACCCCAGGAACCTGGTGCTTAGCCATGGCCAGGAAAGTGGAGGTGGAGAGACCATGTCCTGTGACATTTGGACAGACTGGGACTTATCATAACAGGGCAACATGTGGTGATGGTTTGTCATCTAGTTACAAACATGTAACCGGAAACAACCACCACAACAACACCTATACACTGTCAAATTATGTTGTTACTTGAGAGTAAATGAAGCAGTTGATTTCCTGTTACACCAAGTCCATCTCTTGGGAGAACTGAGAAGGGATTGTGTGCTATAGGTTCAGGAGAGGAGGGATGAACTACAAGTAATAGTTGAACTCTAATATTAATAAACGTCCTCAGCCATTAGAACAGAGGATGTGGAAAAAGCCCTTTTCCTGTCCCCTGTGTGCATGCCTGTGCTGTGGTGGTGATTTAATATGGGGCAGAAATATTAATAAGGGAAAGATGGTAGGGGAGCACTATCCAGTTATAATTAAATGTTGAATCAAAAATTGTTTACCAAAATCTATTGTAAGTTGAATCTGGAATGCAAATAAAAATTCATAGTACTTGGGTAAAGTTGTTCATATGAATATTGAAATAACTCTCACTTTCTAAATGTATCACAGAGAAGCTTCAGAGAAACTCTCAGAATCAATTGCTAACATTTTCCAGATAAATGAGGGTAAGCTTTTTGATACTGAATTACTCTACATGGTCTATGATAAATTGTAAGGAAAATCAGATAGTTAATTTCCCTAACAGGATTAAGGGATCAAGTATAAATGTAGAAAATACATTTCAGTTGAAATTATCAATTATTGTTGTAAGAACATCTTTAGTATACTTAATCTTCGCCCTGGTTATGAACTATCAATTAATACACAAAATAAACTGATCAAAACCAGTATTATAAGTATTTATAAAGGTATGTTATAGAAAACTGGTTTGTTGTGAAATGGAGTTCCAGATATTTGATCAGTTTTTATAATGAATGCACTGTATTATCTATCAACATAGTATTATCACATAATTCAACTTCATTAAAATATGCTGATATCACAACATAATATGCAATATTCAATTATTTCACTGCTGTAGAATTAAGCCATGACAATTTCCTCAATTCCTCTTGGTAGCTTACTTTCTGTATAGAAACTCACTGTCATTTTTACACATCTTCTTTTAAAAATGACATTGGTGCCCTAGTGCCATATAGTGGACTCACTGGAGATGGTGAAGACAATCTTGATCCTTTCTTTTTATCTCTCCTTTATTGTCTGTCTGTCTGTCTGTCTGTCTATCTATCTATCTATCTATCTATCTATCTATCTATCTATCTATCTATCTATCTATATATTTGGTTGTTTGTTCATTCACAGTACCAAGATCTAGCACAGGGCTCTATGAGCATGCGAGGCGATTCTTCTGACTATGAACTATCTCTCTAGCACCACATTTCCTGTTGTTTATTAATGAAACAGGATATGTTGACTTATAGTTAACATTCTCAAAAGCATGACTTCCACAACAATTTCTCTCAAGAGGAGGAAAATTGAACAAATGACGTGGTTCTATAATTCAAAGCACTAATGGACCATCCTGGTCCATTGAGGCTCAGTAGCTTCTGAAAGAAAGCAGCATGTGCAAGAGTTTATGCTTCCATTAGTTGTCCCCATAGCTTATTTCCACCTTATCTTTAAACCAAACCAGAAACAAATGCTATAGGTGAATCCAAATTCCCCTCTTTCTAACAAAGAAGAAATTAAAAGAGCCGGATTATTGTAACGTTGGCGAGTTTTTTATTTGCTTTATTTCAGAACTAATAGTCTTGGACTCATATTTGTATGGATGAGGATTGACCCAAGGAGTCCCATGTGTCCTGCATGTGCTTTGTCACTGAGCCACAAATCCAGACCCTTAATGTGGATATAATGCTTTCTCTTCGTCATGGAAGAGGTTAAGGCGTTCTTGCTGGTTTTACATATTTTCACTGTAGTAAAAACTGAATTGTTATCATTTGTGGATAGGAAATTAGAGGCATGTAGTGAAAACATGACTACATGAATAGACTCTATCAGTAAATATGAATATAAATATAAAATGCTGCTCTGTCCTTAGGGCTGGTGCTTTTCTGCTCTCTCTCTAGATATGGCAGATGGAGCATGCCTACTATGGGAGATGTCTTTCAAATAGCTCTTCCCATGGGAGGTGATGGACCTGATCATGAAATTCCTTACACTATCCAGAACTAGAGTTCTGCAGCCTCTTAGCATCTTATCATAAAGGAAGGAAGAGTGAGCACACTGAGCTTTGGGACATTGGTTGCTAGGGATTCTTACAAAGATCTTTGTCCTGGTCTGTTTCTGTCCTCTGTGCTTTTACAGGCTTCCATGGAGAGTCACTATAGATCAAGCTTCCTTTGGGGTGATATTTCTATCCTAAACACAACAATTTCAACTAAAGAACTAAAGACTTTACTTTTACTTTTAGCAAATCTTTAAAATTCTTCCTATCATCACTTGATAAAATACTTAATCAAAAGGATGAGTAAATGATACAAATCTCATGTGTTAACCCCTTCTGTTCCTGAAAAACAGAGACCATACTTGACTAATCACAGAATACCTAATAAAAATTAAAGTCATTGTTGCAGAGGTTCATTTCAGCTATAATTCTTAATAAATTTCTTTTTTTCCTCTGATACTTAATTATTCAAAAAATTAAGTGAGAGTTCTCAATCTATTAATTACCTATAAAGCAGTATTTACTCTAGAGTATTCTTCAGGAATTGTCTCCATAGAAAATGTCTAATCAAGTGTTATTTTCATTTTAATTTGTTACATTGTTCTAAAGTTGTTATAAAATACATTTCCTATTGTCTTTAGGATTGGATGACATTACTGAACTGACATCTTTATCCAGGTAAGATTTTATAGGATGTAAAGCATAAAGAAATTGGCAATTCCAATGATTTTAGAAGCTGATCCTTGCAATCGTACAGAACAAAATATACCTTGTGTGCCCCATGCTTGCTATGCCTTAATGCCATTAGATCAGGGTTATGGACTATGTATACTCTTTACCATAGCTTCCATTCTTAAGATAACAGTATTTAAGGAGCTTGACTAATTGATGATACTGTAAAATTAAACATGACTTCCAGGTGCGTCTAAAAGTTCATCTATGTACAGAATGACTGAGACCCCAGATGCTCTATTATCAGGATGCAAATATACTTCAGACAGGTTGAGTAATCTGGATCAAGATGTGTCAGTGACTGTGATGTAGAACTTTACCACACATTAGAAGGAATCCAGATTTCATTTCACAATAACCTGAAAATATTTGAAAATCTCTGCTGTAATAATTGTCTTGTTTTTGATCAAAAGGCAGATCAGAATCAGCAAGTGCCAGATGATCAAAGATTTTACTTAGCCAAAGGCAATCAAGCCCTGTAGAGGACCTTCTGTGATAAGTGAAAAACGGTTTTAGCATCTACTGAGGGGAGGCTTCTCATTGATTCTCTTTATTAGACTCCAAGTGTTTCTGCGTCCTTCCCAGCATGCTTTCTTGTATCTATCCACCTTTGTGGTTTTTACCCTTTCATTGATTGTCTTTTCTCCTGGGACTCTTTTCATTGAAATAAGTGTTCATTTTCTTCTCAATACAGACCAATGAATGTAGAGACCACCTGAAGTTAAACCACCCTACAGTAACATAAAACAGTATAAGGCAGACATGAGAATGTTCACACATGCTCCTGCATTGTCTAGCTACAGGTCTTCTTACCTGCCAGTGTACAAGTGTCGAGTGATAAGATCGTAGTGTATGTAGACAATCTATGGGAAAGATCCAGTGTGGAATTAGCAAGTTAGTTTTACGGAGGAAGATGGGCATGAGTTCTCAGTAAAAGGTTGAATTTGAACAGAATCTAGAGTGATTTCTGTAGTTTGAGGTTTCTGGCCTGGACTTTCCAGCCTAACCTCAAGGTCTAGGCCCATAGACCCTCAGTCCCACAGAGGCACACAGATGCTTCCAATAGTTTCAGGCTGATCAGCCTTAGGCCCAGGTATATAGCTTGCTAACTCTCTACCCTTAAGCTATCCCATGTCTCTTGTTCAGCCATGTGGCTTGGTACCTTTCTTTAGAGTGGCATGGTGGTCCTCTGCCTCCTGTGGCTTCTCTCTGGTGCTCTCTGGTGTTCTGTTCTGGCATTCTGTTCTCAGAGTTTTTAGTCTGGTAGCCCCGCCTACACTTCCTGCCTGCCTTTGGCCAATCAGCTCTTTTTATTAAACCAGTGGTTGGGACAATTATTTAAAATGAAACAACACAACCTCCCACATATCCCCTTTTCTCTTCTTAAAACAAAAAGAACTCCAAATCTAATATTCTTTTTCCCCCTTCTCTGTAACAACCTATAAACATATAAATAAACAGAAACATCCATAATCCATGTTTTGGGAATGTGGGCGTCGTTCTCTAGGCTACTTCCTGCTGAATGGGGATGCTGGAAATCCCATAGAAATCCAAAGAAAAATGCAGGATTATGCACAAGTCTTTAGTGGAGTAGTCTCTAAGGCTGGGTCATCTCAGCCAGTCTCCTTGAAGTTGTTCTGGATACAGAGCTCAGGGAACTTCACAGAGGTGTTCTGAAATACTGAGTCATCTGGTCCATCCATTTCCATTGGAGATTTTTCAGGGGGTCTTCCTCTATCAAACTTTATGTTCTTTTTCCAGGAAGAAATCCACAGTCTTTCATTTTCTGTGACAATAAAAGGAAAACCTCTTCTCCAAAGTAGCGTATCTTTGCATTTCAATTTTAAAGTAAACTCATTTACAAAATATATACGTTGAATTACTCCAACAACATTTATAATCAGCTGTCTTTTAGCAGATTTTACTAAGTCATTTTCAGTCAAGAATCTTAAAGATAAGACAATAACATACAGTATCCAGACACTCTTTGTATTTTCCATCATTACGTGGCTTATTTTTTATTTATTTTACTTTATTTCTTTTTTAAAGGATTTCTCTAACCTTTCTTTTCTTTCTCTAAGCCTATGTATATATATTTTCAACACACTCTAAACCACTTAGACATTTTATAAAAAACTGTCTTTACTGTATATTTATTTCTTAACTTTTTCTGTTTCTGACCATACCTTTGCTTGTCTAGGGTGATTTATTCCACCCAGATTCTATTTCTTCTGTTTCTGAACACACCTTTAATCTGCCAGGATTAAAGGCTGGTATGATGGGTGGATGGCTCCACCCAGCTCCTAGTCTAACTTCATAGAATTTATCTTTTTAACCCAGTTAGTCTGGGAATTTTAGGGTCCATATAATTATCAAGTAAAGCTTTGCCATCTGCTACTCATTAACTCCATTTAAGTGTTAAGTAGCAGGGCCTCTTTAAAAACTCACAAGTGTTTTGCTTCTAATGCTGAATCAGGAAGCTTCTCTTTAAAAAGCCAAGCCTCAATTTGCCTCAGGCAAACAGCTGATCCATGAAAATATCAACACTAGAAAGCCATCTTTGATTCTGTTCCCTTTTTCTCTTTATGAACAGAAACCTTAAATAAATCATTTACAACATTTTACTTATATTGAGGGTCCTGTGAGACTTCAGGAACCAGCCATTTTACACCTTAAGCTGCACTCCAAAAGCCCACCATCGTATCTCAAGCCCACGTGCTTCACCAGGGTGTCTCTGTACCATGGCTCACATGGGAGATACAATTCAGAGACTGCTAGACCATTTTTTAAGCTTTTTATGGCTTTTTGTGGGTATATTTGCCATATGTTGGGCTGCCATTTGTAATATGAGGTTTCTGGCTCAGACTTTCGGGCCTAACCTCAAGGTCTAGGCCCACAGACCCACAGACCCACTGTCCCACAGTCCCACAGAGACACACAGATGCTTTCATTAGTTTTTGGCTGATCAGCCTCAGGCCCAGGCATATCACTTGCTAGCTCTCTACCCTTCATCTATCCCATGTCTCTTGTTCAGCCATGCTGCTCGGTACCTTTCTTTAGAGGGGCATGGTTGTCCTCTGCCTCCTGTGGCTTTTCTCTGGTGCTCTCTGGTGTTCTGTTCTGGCATTCTGTTCTCAGAGTTTTTAGTCTGGTAGCCCCGCCTACACTTCCTGCCTGCCTTTGGCCAATCAGCTCTTTTTATTAAACCAATGGTTGGGACAATTATTTAAAATGAAACAACACAACCTCCCACAGATTTCTGCTGAAATGAGCATTTTATATAAGGGAGGATAATATTAGGATGTATGACAAGTGTGACAAAGCTAATATTAAACTCCAGACATAGAGATAATAAAATTACTTCAGAGAGAAGGTGTAGAGAGAGAGTCTTGAGAAAGAGTTCTATCAAATGAGTTCAAAGCTAAGGCATCCACTTAAAAATGAATTTTGTTAACTGTATTTATTAAGCCTGTACAACGGAAAATGAAGAAAGGAAGTTATCCTGATTTATTTGTCCAGAGGCTCATCTGTAGTCAGTAAGCCCTAGGCTTAGTGAAAAACTTGTATGAAAACCATTGATGGGGACAGTGGATAATCATACTTGACATTCTGACCTGAGTTTAGTGTGGTTTATACAGTTTGGCAACAACAGTTAATTAGTAGAACCATCAAGCAAGTAAAAGAATAAACAGATCAAATGTAGGCGAATACTACATACAGCACTATTGCATTTGGGCAGTGTGTGTCTCTGAATAAAGGGCTGCATCCGTCATTGTCAAGAATCTCCCATAGAATAAAGTCAGATATTTTAAAACCTCATTCCCTAAGGAGGACAGCATTACCCATTTCTTTAGAAGCATACAGCCATAACCATAGGCAAATGTTGGGTTCCTAATATCTGAGTCTTCAAGTTTCCAACTCAGGAGAAAATTACCTTTTCCTGGGATCTGTCCTCTCAGCAACATCCCAGAATTACCCAGAACCTTTGGTGTTTCTGCAGGCCCAGACAGACAGTTATCTTCCTATTCTCAATGGAACTTTCCAAGAGGCTCTACAAGCATTTAGGTTCTTTCTACAGATTCTGGGTCCTCAGCATTATAAAACTTGTCCACAATTCTTTTCCTGTTTAGCTATAAACAGATTGCCATTATAGAACCGTATGCAACAGTGCATATGGAATATAGGGTTTTTTTTCTGAAAAGTTCTTTTTATCTCCCATGTATAATTCTTTATATTAAATTATTACTTCCAGTGTAATAGCTCTGTGATATAATATGAGCCTTCTAGTGTTTGTCAACCCCACTGCTGGGACTGTACCTCTCTATATCTATTCCTAAACCTTTACTAAATAATTTTGTATGTGAGTATGTCACCTCGTCCCAGAACGGAGTATCTGAGGAGGCCTGTGGAAACATATTATCTTCTGAGTTGAAGCTTGGAACGATAATGAGCTCCCTGGCATGGGTTCTAGGAAGTGGTCTTGGAACCAAACTTGGATCCTCCACAAGAGCAGCAAACTCTCTTTACCGTGGAGCCATTTCTCCAGCATCATATCTGAAACTTTCTCTGGGGTCCACATGTGAGCATGACCTTCCGAGGGAGAGGTGGACTTTATGATCTTCCTTAGCTTTTCTGGCAGGGCCACAAGTTGAGGCTGTTCTCAGTTGTCAGGTCAAGGTGTGGAAAGACACCAGAATAGTTTTCCTTCTTTCACACCAGATTTCCCGAGTATGTGATTTATTTCCTGCATAACACCTATACTGGGGTTAGACCTCATAATGCTCTTCACCCAGACAGGCGCCAACTTCCTGTTGGCCACTCAAGTAGTCTGTTGTGCACACTAATGTATTTGCTTAAACGAAGCACATTCTTTGTATTTAAGGGTCAATCCACTTTGTCAATTTCTATGACCTGTGTCTAAAATGAAGGGTTTAAAAAAACAAATAAGTCAAATAAACATTGAGGGGAAAGGTAATTCATAGTCTTGGATGTGGCTCCTCAGACCATCTGATTATGGCAAGATTTGATAGTAGCAAATATCTGGGCCTTTACACGTGTGTTATATTTCTGTTTTTTATGATAATTAAGAAACAAAAAGTCAATTTTGTTTATCTAAATTAATAGCTCTAGGTTTTAGTATATTTGTTGTCCATTTTTAAATATTTCAAAATAAATGAGCAGATTATTTATATTGTAAAAATGCACACACATTCACACCTATATATGATCCAAAATGGAGATGCTTAATTTTCTGATGAGTATAATTATTCAAAGATACATGTTGCAAAAACATATTTTATCCTTTATTTGGCCTCTTGGAGCACCTGTTCAACAGTCAAAAATGCATATACAAATGTGAAAAGAACATACACCAAGTATGGAGATGAAAATTAACTCTAGATAATTGATGTAATAAGATTAGAGATTATTATCTGATATAAAGACAGTGTAAATAATGGTCAATTTTGAAGGATTTGCTGTGCTTTACTAGATATCAATTCAGTGGTGGGGACCTTTACAACGAGGTTCACACAACAGGTTAAATTTCCCCCAACAAATTCCAAGACTGTGGTATACCAAATGCAAAACCAAAGAAAAGAGTTTTTCTGGCTCTTCTGGAAATTGGCCCCAAATACAGCACTCTAACTGTGGCCAATGAAGACAGTAGGTGATAAAGAGCATTATTTCCTTTAGCTTTATAAGTGGTTGTGAGTTACACTCAGCATTGCACAGAAAAGCTTATTGGGGAAAGAAATAGCCCTAGTGGTTTCTGCATTCACCCATGAATGCTTAAAGCAAAGTTTAAATTTACACGATCTGCAAAACATCCATATTGGTAGTGAGCATAGCATTTAAGGAAGTGTCTCCAAAGGGTCATGGCAGATATAAGAATGTGATTCTCTAGAGACATTGCCGAGGAACCATCTCATGAGCATCTAAACACAGAGTTCCTTGAGCTGTCAGAGTATATTTTGTTTTTTCTCACTCTGTCTCTTTCTCTGTCTCTCTGTTTCCCCTCTGTCACTCTGTGCCCCTTTCTCTATCTCTCTCTGTCTCCCTGACTCTCTCTGTCTCTGTCTCTCTGTCTCTGTCTCTCTCTCTTTATGTGTGGCTCTGTGTGTGTTTGTGTACATGCGTATCTAAGCTGCATGACCTACATACATATTTCTGTTTGCATGCATGAGGCAATGGATGAGGTTTGTGTAGGAGTCTTTATCTGACTAATCCACTTGACATAAATTCTTTCACTGAATCTGGGGATGGTCTAGCTGTCCAAAAGGTCAAATAATATGTCTCTTTTACCCATAGTAGTGGGGCTACAAACCATGTGTCCATGTCCAGCTTTTCATCTGGTTGTTGAAGTCTCAGGCCGTATTGTGGGCAGCTAGAATTCTTGTTGACTGAGCAATCTCTAAATCCATTAATTTTTTAAGTTTTATTTTTCAATGTATCTATGAGTAAGTCTTAACTGAATGGTTTCTTTAGTTTGACGGAAGTTGAAATTCTAAAGCAACAAAAATACTAAAACGGGTCAAGGTTGAATCACATAAATGCAAAACTGCCATTTAGTATATAGGTTGGTGTTGCTTACACTACGAAACTCACCCATTATTACATTTTTTTCTTCTAAAGTCTCTCTGAAGACGATGATATCCCTCTACCTACAACAAGAGACAAGAACAGCATTTCTGTTATTAAGGTAAAATGATCCTTTTGGGAATTTATTTTCTTATGGATTGTTGAAAATGCAGCAGTAGTCTGTCTTCTTATCATGGTTTACATGGAAATTTGTCAGAGAAAACATTTGTAGGTATAAAAAGTCATTTCACTAGACAGTCCTTGAATGTTTTGTTAGCCCTGTAAGAGCATGGGAGGGAAGCACAGTGAGTGGAAGATTTGGAGCAGTCCTCATATAACAGAAGATGTTTGACATTTGACCAAGGATGGTTTCTGTAATAAATACAAGTTATAGTAAGGGTTAAACACAAAGGTGGAAACATATCTGAATACATTAAAGGGTCCACTTATCTCAGTGATCCGGGAACTGTTCAGATGCATTTATTCCAGTGTAAAGACAGTAAGGCTAAATCTTCCCTTGGAACTCCTATTTCAGGACCACATAGGAGATGATTTCCACTGTGTCTGTGTTTGTTTCTGTATTTACACAAGAGGAAACTGTGGAAATTTAGCCACTTGTAATCTAAATTCATTAAATTTTGACTATGAAGAGATCCCAGTGTGCTTTCTATTAACTCTCCTAAGTGTGTGTTGAAACCTCTTCCTCTACTTACACAATAGGTGTCTTTCCCCCAGTTAGCCAGCAGTTCTACGAAGCAAATATTCAAGTCCCCTAGAGGAACACTTTAACCTCTGAGTTTTTTCAGTGTTTTAAAATCATATTTACTTATATTCTTTGAGCGAAATTCAAACTTTAAAAGCCTTGAAGGACTTTAATTGGATATTTATGGTTCATAATAAAGTGCCTTCATCACCTTGAGATGCTGGGGTTTAGGAAAACTATTTGTTGGTAACCTAGAGCCCTAGAGTGAGGATTTGTGTGAGTTATGTTTCATATTCATAACTTTTGAATGTGCATCAATGAAGAAATGGGTTTTCATAGAGCAGTTTCACAGATACTATGATGAGGAGGACACAGCTAAATAAAGTAGTGTTTATTTATAAGAGAAAATAATCTGCCATTTCCTTCAAACCATGGGGAAGGAACACTGAGGAAAGGGTCCAGTTAAAGCTGATAATCTCCTCATATCTGATTCAAGAATTTTAAAACATTAGACATTAAGTTCAGTCTCATCCGTAGACAAAGGGCAAGTTTCTCTGGTCATGGTTTACTTGCATTATAGGCTAGCATAAGTAGTTTGTACTTTTTGATGATAGTGTAGCAATTTTGAAATAGATAAGTATATTTGAAGATAGTTTCTTTTAAAGGAACAGATTCTTCTTTTCTTGTTTCAACAACCCATGACTCCTAAGAAATGAAGTAGTTCTAAAGTCATGAACTCCAAACCAAAGCAAGAAAGTTAATCCTCTACCTTTCCATCCAGGAAAGGCTGAAAGGACTTTCCCATCATAACAAGAACAACAGTGTAAAGAAGACGGACCAAACAGCTCCCAAAGAATCTGAAATGAACCTGTTTTCTCGGGGGGAGCCAATACCAACAAGCTCTCAAGAGAAATCGTGCATAATGGTAATTCCATCTAATTTAGAAAGTAACATATTTGCTTGTGAGAGCAATAATGTCTCTGTGAATCTATATCTGTAGTGCTCCAAAGGGTGACAGAGAAGAGGGACCCATCCTGGGACACATTCTTTACTTCTTCATAGCTACACTTCTGGGAACCCCCCAGCTAGTGACACTCTAGGGCAGTAGTTCTCAACATTTCTAATGCTGTCAACAGTCAATTAAGTCCCTCATTTTGAGATGACCCAAACCATAAAATTATTTGTGTTGCTAATAATGATAATTTTGTTTATTGTTATGAATTGCACTGTCAAAATCTGAGTTGTCAGAAGATCTTAGGTGACCTGGCTGACAAAATTTTAGCATCCTCAAAGGGTCACAATTCACAGGTTGTAAACCACTAGTCTCAGAAGTGATTGTAATTTAGACAATAAATAAAAAATCAGAAAATGAGCAAAATCTGTTCTTATGTTTAGAATCTGGGCTCCATTTTCAGATGAGAGACATGTCTATTTATCAGATGTATTTTGTTTCCTATATAGGATGAGGTGTCAGCATGTAACCTTGTCTTATTTGAAGAGAAGTACCAGGTGGCTCCGTTTTTAAGGAAGAAAGGAGCAAATGTGCATTCAGTGGTTGAATCGAATAGGTACAGTTTCTTCTTTTTTATGTTCTTAGTGCTGTTCTTGAGGGTGACGATTGCTTATATAAGAAATACTGAGATAACAGGAGGAAGATTAGCCTCAACTCCGAGGCACATGTTGAGAAGCCTAGCACACATGGAGTATGAGCTGGGAAAGGGACTGTTCCTACCCAATCAAAAAAAGTATAGCATGTACCCAGGCTCAGCTCCCCATGTAAAAACCAGTTTCTCATTCATAATCTGATTTTTTTGGGTTATTTTGTCCTAGTTAGGGCAACTTCTTATTAATGCTGTTTACTTTGCAAGTGTCAACTTTAATTATTTTTTGGATTTAATTATCTTATTTATTCCAGAGATTTTTTAAATTTTACCTATCAACCACAGCACCCCTACTTCCCCTCCTTCTTCTCAACCCCCATCCTTTAGCCACCACTCACACCTTTCAATCTTCAGAGCATTTTAAGATCTCTATGGAGAGTATAAAGTCAGCCATATCAGGTTGAAGCGGTAGCAAGCTCCTCTTTCCATATCAAGAATGGGTTGGAAAAAGCCAATTCATGCATTAGGGGAAAATCTTGTTCTCACTGCCACAGGCCTCACAAACTGCCCTAGCCATACAACTCTCATCTAGATCCAGAGGTCCTAGTTTTGATCCTGGTTCTCCAGAGAGAGATATCTTGATAAAGGGAGCCATTAGGGGGCTAGGGAGAAACCTGGTGCTAAGGAAACCGGATTGCAAAAGGATGATTCCATCTCAGACTCTAAGCAATACAGAATAAGGTACCAGGACTACCATTTCCCTGTAATCAAACTGATGACCACCCTAATTGTCATCATAGAAACTTCATCTAGCAACTGATGGAAGCAGATGCTGAGATCCACAGCTAAACACTGAGCTGAGGTTTCTATCCAATAGCAGAGGGAGTAGGGCTTTAATGAGCAAAGGACTCAAGATCATCATGGGGAATCCCACAGAGACAGCAGATCTGGGCTAATGGGAACTCCCTGACTCTGAACTTTAATTATTTTGACAGTGAAATGTATAATTCTTTTAGTGATTCATTAGTTTATATGTTTTCATTTAAAATGCTATATTCAACAGAAGCAATTTTTAAAGTCATGTTCTCTCTTTGATCATTCACACTGTTTAAATGGCTCTCCATCAATCAAAGACATTAGGTTATCCAACCTGACAATTTAATGCTATAACCAGACGCTGTTCTTTTATATGCTGTCCTGTGTAAATTATCTTTGACACTGTGTAGGTCAGATGTGACTCTGTGCACCCAGGCAAATTTTACAAAAAAATTGATGATCTAAAGAACAACCATTGCTGTAAAAAGCAAAAAAGTGTCCTCAAAGTGTCATGACAGATACACCTGTGTGGTTTCCTAGGGACATGAGCACGTGAATAAAAGTCAGTTCATGAGCACATAAAACAAAGCTGGTGGAGCCATCAGAATATACTTTGTCCTCCTTCCCTCCCTCCCTCCCTCCCTCTCTCCCTCCCTCCCTCTTTCCCTCCTTCCCTCCCTCCCTCATCCTTCCCTCCCTCCTTCCTGCCCTCCTTCCCTCTTTCCTTCCCTCCCTCCTTCCTTCACTCCCTTCTTCCCTTCCTCTTTCTCTCTCAATGTCTCTGTCTCTGTCTCTCTCTGTCTCTGTCTTTCACTCTCTCTGTCTCTGTCTCTCTCTGCTTGCATTGCTGGGTAGTTTTTCAATCATAAACAAATTTTTTTTTCTGTTTCGTTTACATGAGTTAAGGTGGAAGGACAGCAGTCATTGCTTCCAGTCTACTGTTGAAGAATGAATTCAGAGTTATTTGTATAGGCCTGTTTGCCTGTGCCTTTATTCCAAGAATGTGGGAGGCAGGAGACAGAGAGATCTCCTTTAATCACAGCATATGTAGTTTAAAGTCAGTTGAACTAAATACTGAAATCTTGTTTTAATACAGTGTTATTTGCAATATTCAATATAAGGCTTGTTAGGGACTCAAAATGAAAGAATGTATAAGACATACTAATGTTTCTCATATGAATAATAAAATAATGATTGCTTTCAAACATATGTCACAGTGATGAGTCATCTCCAGAAAAGCCAGAACAGAGAAAGAAAAAGCATGTCAGGTTCAGCAAAGGTAAGGTCTGGTCCTACATTCCCTAAATAATATGATTAAGGGTAAAGATTTTAGTTCCCCAGGAGAAGTCAAGGAAATCAAATACTGATGCAGTTACATTGTTTCCTAATATTACCAGAGTCCAAATTTAGAAATTATTTCTAAGCCCTATTAAGTGTGTGAAAATATATTGTCAATATATTGCTTATTTGATATTAATTTTTATACATGTACTGTTTATGGAAAAGGGAGAAGAAACTTGTTACCTGGCACATGTTATCCATTGTCACACTGCAGCAAATTGGAATGGTAGAAATACAGACTTTTCTTGAATTTTTATAACAAATGCCTTGCATATAGTACTGCATAGTGTTACACAGTTCAGTGCCATTAAAATGTAATGATGTCACAATTGAATCTTCAATAATCTATCACTCATTAGTTAATATCCTACCTAATGATAGAACTAAGTCATCTGCCTTTTTAAATTTCTTTGCAATATTTGGATTTAAACAGTGTTAACAACTATATAATTGATTTCTTAATTATCTCCCATGTTAGAGTGAAGTGTTGTGTCAAAGAGCATGTGAACAGATTCTGGGAAGTCTTGTCAAGCCTGATACATTTTCCTTTTCTTTCTCTTTTCCCCAATCCTCCTCTTCCTCCTCACCTCCTCTTCCTCCATCTCCCCTTCATCCTCATGCTTTTCCTGCTCCTCTTTCTTCTTCTCTTTGGTTTTCTGTAGTGCTAGGGGTGGAAATGAAGGCTTATTGAGCTTTCAGGGAAGCACCTTACATATTAAGTCTACTTTGTAAATTTCCCTTTGGTTATTGTTAAGTGTAACAGAGTCAGACGATACAACAATTAGATGCTGTAATGATAGGATCCAGGGAAAAACTGACACAAAAAGGAAAGTTGAGAAAACGACATTATTCTATATTTCAAAGAATTGGCTTCTCCTCAATCGAGTCTGGAGAGATTCAGTGACAGATGAAGGAACACACTGCAGAGTTTCAGCAACTTGTCATGGTGTCTTTTATGTCTAACTTGTCATTGGCAGCAATACTAGGTCCTGAATCCACATGATCTTCTCTTTATAGGTATGATGAAGAGAGTTGATATTATTGTAATTCATCAAATTTTATATCACATTATTAGGGAGTTTGTGGTTCTTGGCATTTGTGGTTGGGAGAGCTGACTTAAGGCTCTTGTATGGTAAGTATTGGTTTCACAACAGAGCCACAGTCCCAATCCAATAGTTTGGGGGACAAATGGCATTCAGAATGCTAAGAAGGTACACTAATGTTCTCCTACTTTAAACAAGACAAAAACTGAACTTTTATTTCCAACAGCACAATGCAGATAGACAGTGAAGGCTTGAGTGAGGTACAATGATGTGAAGTCAGAATATGAGCCATGGAATTTTCAGCTCCAGACCCATAGCTGCTACTCTTCTGCTCTGTCACCCAAGGCAGAGCTCAGGGTGGATTACTACTAATGGAGGGATCTTCCCAATTATTGTCTTCATGAGAGAGGGTGGATAGAGAGCACCCTCTAAGTTGCACATAAGACTGGGAACACAGCTGGAACTGAGGAGCTTCTTCCGTCAAAGGGGACCAGGAGGAGTTGTTCTGAATAAGTCTGTTTTCTTCTTTAGCTTTTTTTCTGCTGGGTTTCATTATGATACAAACGACAGTAACTGTATGTCATCTAGTTCCAGTGCACCTAATTTGTAAAATGAACAGTTTTAACTAAAAAACTGAACAAGATTCTTTATTTTCCAGAAGAAAGAATATAGGCTCATAGATATATTTTTCCTTTTTGGCTGTTTGTCTGCTTTGTTTTTGAGATACAGTGTGTTATGTATTCTTGGCTCAACAGAAAATTACGGGGATCCACTTACCTTTGCCTGCCATGTGCTGTGCTGGGATTAAGTTGTGTTCCACCACAACCAATCTAGATTTTTTCTACTATCATTAGCCCAAAGTTCAGAAGGACAGTCTTTTTGACACATGGCTAAGGATGCTGCTTTCTATCATTCTGAGAGAATTCATATATGACCGTCACAACTGTATATGGGTGTTTGTTTTTAGGTCTTAGGCTTGGTAAATTTATATACTTTTTAATTTGAAATACACAAATAATGAAAGAGTTCTACATGAAGTAATGGCTTACAAAGAAATATTTACTTCAGGATAGTCTCTAGATTGGTCTCAAGGAAACTGGTACTAACAAAGAGTCTAAACAGTTTGTATGTTCTATTTTAGTAGAGTTATAATAATGTGCATTTTCCTTATATTTTTAGAAGTACACCAGAGTACTGACCCAATGCCATTCTGCAGGTAAGATTAAAAAATACATCAATAAGAAAATTCAAAGATAAAAGGCGAATTCGTTGGTGTACTCTCAGATTGATAGCATTTTATGGTTATTTTATGCTTTTTCTTGTACTCCCCATAGTGCTATCAACATACTTTAGACTGGAAAAAATATTTTAATTAATATGGACATGAGTGATATACTCAACCACCACCATTTACCAAGTAACCAACAGTGTTTGGGAAAGTGAGCTTCCTTGTGTTATCTACACACAATGATATCCATCTGCACTCCTGACCTTTTCAATCTCTTTCTGAAATCAGTTTGTGAACTAGACCTTCTTTAGAATTTCGAGTGTGAGACATTAATCTATTTTGAGAGCTTACAGAATTTGGGATACTTCTGAGTTATTAGACAATATTACAAAACCTCAGCAAACTGCTTTCTTCCATTGACACAATCTCCACATGCTGAGGGCCCTTTAATCGGGTTTAGCACATGTTGATAGATGGTGAAAGGCCTCAGGACTTTTTTCTACCAGAGTGCTCCATCTATCACTTGTATATTCACTGATATGTTTTTCATAGAAATGAAGTCTCTGAATCTCAATAGATTATCTGAATGTAGAGAGCCACACAGCAGAATCGCTATTATATATCTCTCTATAAAAGTGGGTTTTGTTTTCTCCTTATGTTTGTTATGAAGATGGAGTTGAAGCCCATTCTTGCCCATAGTCTGCTGTTTGATATTGTTTGGCAAACATTTAAAGGTTGTATTTCAAGCTGCTTTTCTGTTCCTTTTGATTGATTATTTCAATTATAGAGGACAATTATGTTTTTCACGTTCAGTGGGGCTGTGTATTAATAAAATACTTGTTACACATTAATAAATAGCTTAATTACTCCAATAGAAAGAAATCCAAAAATCAACACCACTAATGTCCAAAGTACAGATTCATAAGTTTAGAGTAGCTTTAACTTTTAAACACAGCTTTCAAAAGCCACTTGTTACATTCTACCTAGAATTCTAAACAGTTAGAACCCCCCTGACATTACACAATAGGTTTATTGTTATTTGCACAAGTTATTTTCTTGTTAAATTCATAGAAATGCTTGTATGGCATCGAAACAGGCAGATTGTGGTTTCAGGATTCACTTATGAATGGGCTACTTAGGAACAGCTTGACTGCATCCAAGGCCATAGTAGCTTGTAAGAGGATTAACAGAAGAAAGAATCTATTCCACTGTCCTCAAATCAACATCTTGGAAGATAACATCACATCCAGTGAAAAACCCACCATTACCATGACAGAGAAGGTTGTGGTGTTCTAGGTGCACAGCATGATGTGGTGAAAAACATCTTACTGCAGCCTTAAAAAGGGCTGTGGAGTAAACAGTGTCTTCCTTCCTTTCTCTCTCTCTCTCTCTCTCTCTCTCTCTCTCTCTCTCTCTCTCTCTCTCTCTCTCTCTGTGTGTTTGCATCTGAATGTGTGTCTGAGTCTGTTTCTGTCTGTAGCAATCATTTTCTGGCCTAGCCATGAATTTAAGACCTGCCTGCAGACTGCCTCTTAGCCCCAAATAATCACACAATGTCTTATATTAATAATGTGTTGCTTTGCCTACGGGTCAGTCTTATTGCTAGCTGTACCACATGACTTCCTTTTATTCTCTCAATCAAAAAGGAAGATTTTAATTTTAACATAGCCAAGTTATGTGTAACAAAAGAATTATTGAGCAAGAAGTGCAGTTATAATATCTAGTATGTTTGTCTTTAGAAAAAAAGGAAAATATTTTATTATCTACTTTATCTTTGTATCAAGGTTTGTATTGAATTTATTTTTATTATAACTAAGGAAAACGATAATCATAACTAATCTTTAACTAAGTCAGTGATCACAGAAGGATATAATATTACATGAGTAAACAAGAAGTATCAACAGTTTTCAAAATCTAGGAATGACAGAGAAACCATTTGGCTGCCTGGACAGTCATCCAAAATTTCTTTGTAATGGTGTGGCAACTGTTTTTGCAGGCCTAGAATTTCTGACATACTTTTTAGTGAAGCAGGAAATTTCAAGGACTTCTCTGCCCATTTTGACATATTCTGCCGGTTTCCTTTTTTGGTGTCTTGAAGAATGTCTGGTAGTTTTCTCTGTGAATCTGCAACCTGAAGGACCATCTTATGTGTGAGTGTGTGAGGTCACACTATTCCTAAAGATTAGAGGTCACTTTCCTTGGGTCTTGCATGTCTACCTTATACAGCATAATGTCGGGTTGTTGAGGCAAGGACATTTGCTTGTCAAATGTCTAACTTTGGTCAAAAAGAAAGAAAATTTCATAAGGAGTTTCTTCAATGCCCAGTATTCTCTTGAAGTAGATTTGTCCTGCTAGGAGCAGACATGTCTCACTGTCTAGAGAAGTCTAAGTTCTTAAAATCTTTTAAATGCCATATTCTTTGAATAAGTCTTTGAAGTGTTTGAAGATTATCTATCTAATTGAAATATAAGTTTGTATACCTGAAAACACAACTAATATGATTATAAGTTTATCATAGATAACAATCTGCACATCCTAGTTATACACTACAATTTTGAAGGAATCACATAAACATAATGCTTTAAACAAGAGTAGAAATATACATACAGGACAACAAAATTGACTTTAAATTTATATCAATAAATCAAAATCCATACCGATGTAAAATGTATTGAGATTAACAGCATTTTTGGATTAAGTAGACTCAATAATATAACTTTTTAAATCATTCCTACATCATAACTTAGTTTTTTCTTTGAAAGAGACTTGCTGTGTCTCTATTCATGATTTTCTTGCATTCATTTTGTGGACTAAATTTTTCTCTCTTCCACTTGACACAAATTTGTAAGGAAAGTGTCACCAACTTAATCAATTATAGTAGTGAATTTCTAATGTATGACAGGAAATCAAACAACAAGTAAGGCAAAGCATTTGCTAAATGTTTTATGTGAATATTAAAATATTACTTTTTATAATATGCCACAGTGGGGTAAGACCTCCCACGGAGCTCAAATCCATCCTGAAAATGTCGGATTCCATCAGTACAGGTGAGACCGATTGTGAGTAATTTGCTGCTGCTACATGAATTACAAAACAGCTTTGTTGTGGGAGTCAGAATTAATTAAGAGATGGTTTCTGGGAAATTTCTCATCTCAATATATAAAATCTGAAACATGTTTATTTACCATGAGACTCTGATGAAAGTGTCTTTGTATAAATAAAGACTCTAAGGGAGTCCACAGAATGTGTCCTGTATAGTCATATAATAGCATGTTGGCTTGCTATAAAATTGATTTTTCTTTCATTCTTTATAATAAATACATTGTGTACATATTGTTGTACACGTCAGTGTCAATACATTATGATATGTAAAAGAAAACTAAATTATAGTATTTATTTCGTTCTGTTCTTTTGTGGACTAAATGTAACTAACTTTTTTGTATTTTTCTATAATTTTCAGTATGAATAATTAGACAGTCTACGTATGGTTTTACGTTTATCTTTAATTATCTGGAATTTAATGTGAATATACTCTCTTAGAAGAAATAACAGACTCACCTATGAGCTTTGTAGGAACTGAATGAATTTTGAGTTCTTTAGACAGTGCTGAGGATTGAACACTGACATTATGAGCATTCTAGGCTAGTGCCCTCCCTATTGGCTATACCACCAGCAACCTTTTCCTTAGGTATCATCAATTGAAGTAGGATATGGTGTTACTTGGTTTATGCGTTCCAAGCCATGATATTCAAACAACTACCAGAGTGTAAGGAAGGAAGTTGGAGAAAGAACACCATTGAGTAGTAGACAGCACTGACTGGTCCATCAATTCACCACAGCATCTTGCATACCTAGCTTGCCATGGGAAAGCACACCAGCAAGTGAATAGTGTAGAGGACTCTGAATGATCCTCTTCACATATGGGACATGGTATAAAAGATTCAGAATTATTGTAAGGAGAGTGACTTATTTTTACATGATTTTAGCATTTTAATTTTCTCTGTGGTGAAGAGGGTTAATGGAGGCCTCCCACATATGAAGTATAGGCTCTAGTGCAGATCCACATTCTCAGTTAATTTGTTGGGACAAATGCTCTCCCCAGACATAGGCAAAACCAATGATGTTGCCCTGCAGTTTCATATTCAGTAAATGAGTCAACAAGAATTGTTTTGATACCTTTGTAGAGATATCTCTGTTCACTTACATAAAAAGCTTGTCTCACTCAATGGTTTATATATGGAAACAATAAAAATGATTCCTGGGAGGGACTATTGCCTTGGAATTGTTGCTCTGTCTCCATGTTTCTTCCATGCTTGTCTCCCTGGAGATACTCCTCGGGGTGCATAACCACTGAGCAGGTATTCCCAAGAGCTCTTCCAATGGAAGGGGATAGCATCTGATGAACACCTCTGCACTGCACATGAGTGAGGGACCAGAGCTAGAACTCAGGGGCTTCAGCATCTTCCTCAGAAGCAGTAAAGGGTAGTATGACCCCTGCTCTCTCTGGAGCTTTGCCGCACTGGAAGCTGAAATTTCTTTGTAGAGGTCTTTGTCCTTGGTCTGCTTCTGTTTCTTATGTTTTGCTATGCTTCAAAGGGCAGTCAGCACAGACATAGGTTCCTTGTGTCTAGCATTTTCACCTGAAATAAATTAACTGATGCTCTTTTCATGTCTGTATAAGATGAGTAAACTCACATTTCACCCAGCACTACTGGTCAGTCACAACACCAGAGGCAAAAAACTGGTGCCATCATTGTGACACTTCAGTTTGCAATATTGATTCTGGTTAAGTTGCCATTTTCCCTGTCTGATTGCACTCAAGATCATAGGTATTTCACACAACAATTTATTATGAGTACTAACTTTTGATTAACATGTCTCTGTATTTGAAGCATTTAAGGAAGTATGAATTAAGAGTTCTTGTGTATTTACTTTTATGAATCAATCTTTACTTTAAGGGTTATCCAGCATTTGTATTAAAGTATATCTAGTGATAAAGTATTATTAGCCTTGGTATGTAATGCTCATAGTTTCTACAGCTTCTTATAACATATTTTTCCTTTCTTGTTTGTAGATCATGGAAGAAATAAACAACAGAGCTTAGTCTGGTAAGGGTGTCTGCATTTTGAAATACACTGAATATGTAGAGAATATAAAGTTCAGAAGTTGACACCTGATACCTTTGTGAAAGGCAATTTCAGGTTTCTAATGTCTTTGTTAATCAAAGCTGAGTAAGTATTTGTAGGGCACAGATATTGACTGATTCTACTTCTGATGCAGTGTGAAATGCTGTTAATAATCAATTGGTGGGGGATTATCAGTGGATAAAGGCTAGCTTTGCATATGTGAGAATGAGGGTGTGGATGCCCAGAATCCACATAAGGCCTGATGGTCTGGTGTGCATCTATAACCAAGGGAGCTCATGTTGAGCTTGGTGGTGGAGACAGAGAATCCCCTGAAATTTGCTGTATAGGTAGCCTTTACTTTGCTGTCGTAAATGAGAGACCTAGACAAAACCCCAAGACTGATGGTGATTAGAAACCCTCTGAGCCTTTACCCCAGGACTTGTAGGTATGTACCTGAAATTACACTCATAAAAAATACTCTGAACATAACATGTTGTGCACATAAAAGCTCAAATATTAGTTTTTAGATTATTACTCATGTTCTTTAATATGTTTGAGATGAGCATTCTGTTGAGGAGAGAGAGGGTGTGTAAAATGGTAAGGGTCAAGACTCTTCCAGGTTTTGTTGAAAATCACCTCAAAATGGGATTCTGTATATGCTTCTGTGTAGGAAGTTACTGCTCCCCTCAATAAGTTCCACAACTGTGGTGAAAGCCAAGGTAGGTAGAAGCTAGAAAGAAAATGTGGTAGGTCAAGAACTTACAAACCAGATACCCTGGAGTTTCAAACTCTTAGCTGAAGTTTGAATGGAGTACATATAGCTGAGAGGGACCATGGTGCTCTCCAGTGCCTTATAAAGACTCAGAATTACACAGAAACACCTATAGAGTCTAAAAATATTCATGTGAGGGTTTCATCATATATGTGTGAACAGATTATCAAAAAGTAGCATCAAAGCACCAAAAATCTCTGGCTTCTGAGATAGTGCCAGCTTGATGCTTAAAGATAGAGTATATTTCATGTTCAATCAAACCAACTTCTTGGAAGAGCATGAGGCTCAATGTGATGTCTAAAATGTCTCTGGACAAAAAAGGCATCATAGTGCTTTAGGGGACAGGCAAAGAGCAATGAAATAGGAGCATTAAGTGCTTGTTGTATATAACCATAAAGCCATCAGTTACTACAACACTGAAAACAAAGTGTACTGAAGCACCACCATCACCCTCTTTTGTGTGTGTGTGTGTGTGTGTGTGTGTGTGTGTGTGTGTGTGTGTGTGTGTGTGTAAGCTGCATGACTTTCATATTTCTGTTTGCAGGGATGAGGCAATGAAGGAGATGGGTGTCTTGAGTCATTCTCTAGCAAATCCACTTGATATAAGTTCTTTCACAGAACATGGAGTTGGTCTTGCAGCCAACATGCTCAAGCAATACTCTGTCTTTCTGCACACAGTACTGGGGTTACATGTGCATGTGTCCATGCCCAAATTGAGATGCTATTTCTGAGGACACACTCAGGCCATTATGTGGGCAGCTAGCATTCTTATTGACTGAACCATCTCCAAATCTGCAAATTGTATTAATGTTACCTTTAAATAGATCTACAAGTAAGTCTTAACTGAATTTTTTCTGTCTTTTTTATTTTATTTTACAATTTTTTTTATAAAAATGTCATTTTTATCTATATATCTCTCTATATATATCTATATTATTTTATCTATATATCTATGTATCTATAATGTTAGAGCAACTAAACATTAAACAAAGGTCAGGGTTGATTTACATAAATGCAAAAATGTCATCTAGTATACACTATGTGGAGTTGGTTGCAGTACCAAACTCACCTAGTATTGCATGTTTTTATTCTAAAGGCTCTCTGAAGATGATGATATTTCTCCATCTATCACACTAGAAAGCCACAGTATTTCTGTTATTAAGGTAAAATGATCCTTTTGGGAATTTATTTTCTTATGAATTTTGTTGAAAATGCAACCGTCATCTACCCATGACACCTTTAATGGAAATTTGGTCAGAGAAAAACATTTTGTAGGCATTAAAAAGTCATTTCTGTAGAAAGTCCTTGCTTGTTTTGGTATCCCTATAAGAACTGGAGGGAAGCACAGTAAGTGGAAGATTTGGAGCAGTCCTCATATAATAGAAGATGTTTGATATCTGACCAAGGATGGTTCGCTGAAATAAATACACATTATAGTGATTGTTAAACACAAATGTAGTAATATACCTGAATTCTCTCAGTGATTCAGGAACTGTCCAGATGCATTGATCTTCAGCATAAATGCTGGAAGGCTTAATCTTCCCTGAGAACTCCCATTTCATTACCACCTAGGAGATCATTTCCTCTGTGTCTCTGTCTGTTTCTGTATTTAAACTAGAGGAAACTGTGGAAATGCAGCCAGTTGTAATCTATCCATCAAAATTGTTTCTGTGAAGAGATCCCTTGTGCTTTCTATTAATTCTGCTAAGTGTGTGTTGAACCTCTGCCTCTACTTTCACAATAGGTGTCTTTCCCAAGTTAGCCAGCAGTGCTAAGAAGCAAAGATTCAAGTACTCTAGAGGAACACTTTAACTTTTAACTTTTTTTGGTATTTTAAAATCATATACACTTACATTCAAACATTAAAAGCACTGAAGGGCTTTAATTGGATATTTATGTGTTCATAGCAAAGTGCCTTCATCACCTTGAGGTGCTGGGGCTTAAAAAAACTATTTGTTGGTGACCTAGAGCCCTAGAGTGAGGATTTGTGTGAGTCATAAGGTTCATATTCATAACTTCTGAATGCAAATCAATGAAGAAATGCATTTTTTGAAGCAGTTTCACAGATACTATTATGTGGAGGACACTACTAAATAAACCAGTACTTATTATTAAGAGAAAAACATCTGCAATTTTGTCTGCTAACCATGGGCAAAGGAACACTGAGGAAAGGGTCCAGTTAAAGCTAATAATCATCTCAGGTATGAGTCAAGAATTTGAAAACATCAGAAATTATGTTCAGTCTCATTGCAAAAAAAGGCCAAGTTTCTCTGTTCATGATTTACTCATAATGTAATAAATAATTTTTACATTTTGATGATATTGTAGTGATTTGCAAATAGATAATTATAATTAAAGATAATTATATTTAAAGAAAAATAAATTCTAATTTTCTTGTTTCAATACCCTGTGACTACTAAGAAAGTAGTTCTAAAGTTGTGCCCTGCAAAATGGAAAAATATCAGAACCAAAGCAAAAAAGTTAATCCTCTACCTTACACTGTAATGAAGAAGGAACAAAAAGTTCTTAGTGAATCTGAAATGAACCCCTGTTCTCAGTTAGAGACAATACCCATTAGCTCTCAGGAGAAATCATTCTTTATGGTAATTCCCACTAATTTGAAATGTAACATATTTGCTTGTGAGAGCAATGATGTCTCGGTGAATCTGTATCCGCAGTCTTCCAATGGGTGACAGAGAATAGGAACACATCCTGGGACATGTTCTTTACTTCTTCATAGCTACACTTCTGGGAACACCCCTGCTAGTGACACTCTAGGGCAGTAGTTCTCAACATTCCTAATGCTATGACCAGCTAATACAGTCCCTCATTTTGAGGTGACCCTAACCATAAAATTATTTTTTTCACTAATCCATAACTGTAATTTCTTCATTGTTATGAATCATAATGTCAAAATCTGAGTTTGCACAAGATCTTAGGTGACCACTCTGACAGAGTTTTATCATCCTGAAATGGGTTACAACCCACAGGTTGTGAAGCACAGGTCTAAGAGGTCACTGTAGACTATCAAAAGATCAGAAAGTGAGTAACTTTTATCACAAGTGATCTGAACTCAAAGAAATATGGAGTATATATAGTAGAGACTCCTCGAGTAGCTAATTTCAATATGACTGCACCCCAACATACTGGTCTGATTTACATTGATTAATTTTATGTGCGTAAATGGTTTGTGTACATTCTCAATGTGCACTTTCTGTCTATGAACTGCCCACAGACATCCAAAAGGACATTTGATATCATCGAATTGCTGTTCCAGATGATTGTCAGTCAAATGCCATGATGTTAGTCAAACCAAGGTTCTCTGTAAGAGCAAGTTTTATGGACTACTGATCTATCTTTCCAGCACCCAGAATGAATATGTGTGTTAGCAAGATGATTAGATCATAAACAAACATAAAAAGATAAGTAAACAGATAAGGATGTTTGCTAAATTCCAGAACCCTAGTCCTCAAAGGCGTGCTAGGTTGAAACATTGGGATCTGGAGAACATACAGGTAGGAAGAACAGCAATAAGAGGCTTGGCTTATTGATCCACACTTTTAATTCCTCCACTCATGAAGCACAGGCAGGCAGGTCTCAGTCAGTTCACGGACACCATGGCCTCCATTTATTCGGTGTATAGAGCACATGTGTCCATATCAGAAGTGTGGAGGTCAAAGGAACATTTATAGGGTCAGTTCTCTCTTCTCGCCTCAGTCTCAGGACCAAATCCCAGTTGTTAGTAGTACTGGAAAGTGCCTTTTTATTTAGCTCTCTAACTGAGCCTCTGGTTGACACTTTGACTTAGCACATACACATACACATACACATGAGTGTGAGTGTGTTATAGATTCATGTATATGAATATGTATATGAGAAAGAGAGTGGCACAGGAGAGAGAGAGAGAGAGAGAGAGAGAGAGAGAGAGAGAGAGAGAGAGAGAGAGAGAGAGGAGAGAGAGAGAAGGTCATGTGTGTGAACTGTGGTTACTGTCAGGGAGCTTGTTTAACCCTTAGCATATGTTCTAGACAGCAGAAGGTTGCTGGTGGTGGGTCTTAGTGGTCATCACTATTTCTGGTGCCAATTCTGAGCTGTCTGCTTCCTGGCCGACCAGCATGTGAGAAGGAAAAGACCACTGCTGCAGACAAGCCGTCCTGCTCACCTTCCACTATGTGAGACTGAGGTTCTCTGCAGCCAAGATAATCTCTGTCAGATATCGTGTCACGAGACTACAAAAGTAATACCTTCTTTTGTGCTGTACCCTCCCTTGAGAAGGTATAAAGCAAGCAGAAGAGCCAGGACTGTTTGCAGACCCTACTTCATCCTATTGCTGTTCTCCACTACAATTTTGTCTTTGGAGAATAAATGAGCCCACAGCAGACACTAAAATATCAAAAACAAGCATAGAAATTCATGCACACACACACACACACACACACACACATACACACACAACCCCAATAATAAATAGTTCTTAAAATCTTATAAACTGTGTGTCCAGATAAATGAATGATGTCTATACATTCATTAATACTCCTGTTGTATAAATAACAGGTCAGGAAATTGTCTTCACAATCTTCTCATCTTCAGTGATTCTGTTTCCATGCAGCTTGTGTCCTGGAAAACTATCCTTGTACATGTTGTCTTTCATTTCCATTTTATACTTAGTTATTGAGGATGAGGCACTGAGTAAAACATGTGCTGTATAAAAATGTGTCTGTCTGACAACATGACTTGCTGTGATGTGTTCAAATTCATCATTCTCTGTGAAACCAATGAACTGAAAATTTTCCCATGATCCATTTGAACAGTTTGGACTCACATGTAAGATGTATACTTCTCATCTTCTTTTCTTTGGTCAACAATGCTGCTTAAGCTATTCTGCTTAATTGTCTCTCCTTTACATTGTTTGATGATTCTGGGTAGGGTTTGGAATGTGTGAGACTCCCCACAAACATAGTGCATAGCCTCTTCAAATCTGATACTAAAAGGTAAAGTTAGATTGCTAAGTTAGAAGTGTCACTGAGATGTCATGAATGACAAAGACCTGAGGTCATTACTTTTTACGCAGTAAAAGTCAATAGGCTTCTCATCTGCCAAGCAAAATCAAGTTCATTCTCAAAACTTGCCCATCTGAAATGGACCTGATTAAATTACCTGGTTGTCTATTGATCTAGCTGAGCCAGCATTATGGAATTGTCTCTCCTGTTTTTGACATAATCCACTGGGTAACACTGCTTCAGCACTTTGAATGAATCCTTTGGGCTTTGTTCATGTCATTCATACTATAATTAGATACTGATTATATTACTTTCTATTGCTGTAATAAAGCACCATGTCCAAAGCAACTTGTAGAACAAAGGCTTTGTTTGGAGTGAGGCTTTTGGTTCTAATGGCATACATACAGTTCCAACACCGTGATGGTTCAGGCCGGCAGGTATGGTGCTGGAGTGGTAGCTGAGAATCCATGTAACTCATCCAAGAAACAGAGTTTAAATAAAATGGCTCCAGCCTCCTGAAACCTCAAGTCCTACCTCAGTGACACAACTCATCTACCAAGGCCACACCTTGAAGTTGTTCCCCAAGTAGTTCCACCAAGTGAAGGCCGGGAATTAAAGACATAGGTCCATAGGACTGTTGTCATTTAAATCACACCTGTGCTGGAGCAGACCATTGCATCTATCCTCCACATAGAACAAATGTCATAGTTAAGGAGTAATAATTTGGAAGGCACCTCCCAGAATCCTTCCTTGCATCTCCACAGCTACCCTCTGCTGTGGGAAGTGGCACACTTGTTTCATACATATCAAATTCATCCTTACTGTTTTGCTATTACAGGAACTTCATGGGCAGCTCTGAAGGCCATAGAGAAAACGTTAGTGCAGTGTGGAAGAGAGAGGCTCCTTTTGTTCCCAAAGCCTCTCATTGTCACATTCTATTATTCTGTCCTCAACGTGACATCCCAGCCACAAAGACAGGAAAGGACACATTCTGCCCCTTTCTGTTTGTCTTCCCATTATAGAGAGAATGACAATGTCAGGTAGCAAAGAGAAGAAGGAAAGAAGGCATAAACCTGAACATGTCTCTTTAAAGATTTCTCAACCCTCAGGGGCCTTTTACTACAACATAAAGGAAGCAGAGTTTACAGGACATCAGTGACTGTTCTGATAAAACTAGACTGAGCAAACATACATTTGGACACCATAAATAAAGACCCTGACATTAACAGGTATTCCTAAAATGAATAAAATCTGTGAAATTTTTAACATAAAATAATATCTCAAATTTCCTTAAAGATTGAAGAAAAGAAGAGTGAAGTTTTTCTTCAAGAGCCTTATGATCGTGATATTTCTGTGGTCCAGCCTACTGTCCTCATGGAGACAAAAAACTCAGAGTGTGTTGGTAACAGAGGTGACAGTGTTGAAGCATCTGAAATGAATGACTGTGGCTGTGACACCATGCCGGAGCTCACACCTTCTTCAGGTATTTGTACTGGGCATGCAAGGGGAAAATTATACGCTGGCCATAAGCCTGCTCCTGGTCAGCACACTAGTGACACCATGAAGCCTTTGGAATGCTGACCCAGTTTCAGAGAAGGACATGCATGTTATACAGTCACTATTGATCAGGAATTGCCTCTTGTTCATATCACAGGTGACACTGTGCACACTTCTGTGGATGTTGACCCAACTGTTGTTCCTACAAATCCAGGTGACCATGACAGCTGCACAAGGAATACCTTCACTGCCATATTTCCTCCGGTAGCGGATATAGGACTTTTTCTCGTTGTGTGCTCTGCATTCTTTATAATATTCTTGATAATAATGGTGAAATGGATTCACCAGAGACTATGGGGAAAACATCGTCCAAGAGCTCCCAGAAACCAAGAAGATGAGCATGGTAAGTTAGAACACAGCAACGATTTAAGGTAGATGAAGGTTTTTGTGGTAGAAATCTAAATCTCTTTGGCACTATTATGTATAATTTATAAATTTCATGCCTTTATAGAACCATGTCGGCATTACCTAGAAGCATAAAAATTGATTGACTTTTCCCATCATATTGAAAATAACAGTCAGTTTATTTCCCCAAACTGTCCTCATTCTGACATGAGGGAATTATTATCACTCTTAGTAAGAACACTGTCTTTTCTAAATAGCTAAACAGAGAAATGTAGCTGCTAAACATTATTTTCTATTTTTCTGTGTCCACTGTCACTTATGAGGGTGGCATCATCTTGTAAACAAACACTCCAAAAGAGGCAACATCTGTGAATAAAACAAAACAAGACTCAACATTCTCACCCCACCTCACACACAATGACTTTGATGACAACACATAAGGTTCTACTGATGATGCCACACTGCTGCTGACTCTGACAATGTCACCAATGATGTTCTTGATGATACAACTGCTCATTCTTGCTTTTCTTTTTAGTTGCTGCTCAAGCTGAAGGGTAGTCTTTAAACGAAGCACCTGTCACGATGTACTGGCATCAAGTGACAATCTGTCAAGAAGATTTTGTCAAATATAAAATTTTAACATTAAATATTTCTCTGAAAGTTGACACAAGATATCACAAAATATTGAATTCTGTATATAAGTCTTTAATAATTTTCCATTAAAATTTACTGTGAAAATATGTTAAACTGTGTCTTGGTGTTATGAGAACTGATCACTTGACCGCTTAGTGATATATGAAAGGGAAGAATTTTGCTGTAGATATTAAAGATTAAACAGTTAGAGTCATCTAGAACATCCAGAGGAGAATGAGATGTGTGCTGAACATTGTCACCTTAGTGGACAGAAGCAGAAACAGTTCAGAGAGGCAGAGGTTGGGGAGAGAGAAAACTGGAATAGGTGTAGATAAAGACAGAGAGAGGTTTATAAAAAAGACTGAGAAGCTGTGGGAAGAATTCTTTTGAACTAATGGGGGTTTAGGAAAGGGGAGAAGACACAGGACACTACTATAGACTTTGACATGTGTAGCAGGTACTTGTGATACTGAAGGAGCCTGTAGATCAGCATGTCCTTTATGATGATGATATCCAACACAAGTAGCCATTTTTCCTATACCAGTAACAAGAGAAAAGACACATTTGGGTAGAAGGGAACCAGCTTTACCAGGTTTAGAGGAATGTTGGCTTTTATCTATGCTCCAGATATCTTCTAAAAGTCCCAGTTGAGCCCATTTCTGGATATCTGGGCCTACACATGGAAATTTAACTCAGGTTTCCATTGTACACAACAGGCATCCATGAAACTTAGTGGCTTTTCCAAGTCACATACCAGCCTTGTTTAGGTTTCCATACTTCCACAGCTCAAACATGAGTTAAAAGTCCCAAGTTTCCATATTGTCCTTAACATCCATAGAGTTAGTGTATCATCTTCCCTGCATTTCTTTTTCCTTCAATGGGATGACACCCCAGTCCCCAGCACAGATAAACTCACTGTGGGTAGGGTCTATAAGCTCTTCCCTGTGTCTTATGGTGACTGTGACCTGGACCATTTCACAGAAATCATCTACAAACTCTGCATCCCTCTTCCAAAGTAGTTCCTGAGCCTTGGAGGGTGTGATTGTGATATTCTATTGAGGTCTGAGAATTTCACAGTTAGGCATTCTCTAAGCTTTGTCCAGCTGTGAGTCTGCAGCCACCACAGCCTACTGCAGAAATCTGTCTGATGAAGGATGACTCTCATCCTAATAGACAGGTGTGAGCCTGAGTATTTAGTAGGCAGCTTCACCTATGTAATTTTAACAAAGCCATAGGGAGCCAATTGTATGGATTCAACACATCATGGTTCACTCCGAGTCACCATTACTGCATCTGTGTTTCATTAAGGACATAGAAGTTATTTGGCCATGAATGAGTCCAGGTTTGTAAGTTCTGCTTCATGCTCCTTGCCTGACGTCCTCTCTCTGTCAATTCATACATCAGTGTTTATGAAATACCAAGCTTATTTTATTATTATAGCTCTACAGTGTAGTTTGAAGCCAATGAGCATTATGCCTCCAGAAGTTGCTTTATTGACAGGATTTTTTTTTCATTTGAATTTGAGTATGGTTCTTTTGAGGTCTGTGAACAACTGTGTTGGGATTTTGGAGGGAATTGAATTGAATCTGTAGATGCTTTTGGTAAGATTTCCAATTTTATTATGTTGGGAGATGATTCTATTTTCTGATATCTTCTTCAATTTCTTTCTTCAAAGTATTCCGTGAGGTTCCTTGGGCTGTAGCCTGTGTGGGACTTGGGAGCCTTGAGTGCCCCTTGGCAGCTGAGAGAGTGAGCAGCAAGCAGCATCAGCGGGAAAGTTGGGGAGCCAGGAAGTCAGGGATAGCTGTCTCGGTAAGGCATCTGTATTGGAGTTTGGGATTTTAAGCTTAATTGGTGAGCATCTTTGTTTTCCCTCCCATAGTTGAACACTCTGTTTGTCATTTGTATTTTTGACGGATTTTAATAAATGGACCCCTAGCCCCGTATGTGGCAGGCAGAGCCTAGCCCCACGTTGGACACCAGATCTGGTAGTAAATTTTACTTAAAATATATTAATATAAGATAAATATTTATTGGTAAATAAATTAACACACAGGATAATAGGCTATAGCTTAGGAATATATTTGAACAATGGGATGGACGAGAGATGGACGTTGATCTAGTCTCTCTAGAAGGCAGGAACAAAAGCGGTCTCTAAGATCTCAGCAGCCCCTTTTGAATGGGAGCCCGGGACCCTGGATAAGTGTCTTTTGATCTTATTAGCTGACACTTGAATCTCACCACACTTAAAGTTCTTGTTATATGGGTATTTCCCTTGCTTGATTATAGTTACCTCTAGGTATTTTATAGTATTTCTGGCTATTATTGTAAAGGGCGATTTTACTCTGCTTTCTATCTTGGACCATTCATCATTTATATATAGGAGGGCTATTGGGTTTGGAGGTAATTTTGTTTCCCATCACATCAGCCATAAGATTTCCCTGGTAGAAATATTGGGGTCATTGTGCACACTATCATTTCATCTGCAAAAAGGAATTTCGACACCTTCCTGTGCACTTTGTATCCATTTGATCTCTTTTTATTGTCTTATTGCTTTAGCTACAACTCCTAGTACTATACTGAATAGATATGGGGAGAGTAAACAGTCTTGTCTTGTTCCTGGCTTTAGGAGATTCACCTTGGGTTTCTATTTAATTTGATGTTGGCTGCTGGCTTACTGCAAATTGTGTTTATTATGTTTAGGTATGTTCTTTGTATTTCTGATCTCTCCAATACCTTTATTATAAAAAGGTGTTGGATTTTGTCAAAAGCTTTTTCAGCATCCAATGAGATAACCATATGAGTTCTCCTGGTATTTGTTTATATGGTAGATGACACTGGCCGATTTTCATATGATGAACTAACCCTACATGCCTGGGATCAAGCCTACTTGATCAAGGTGGATGATTTTTTAAATGTGTAATTGGATTTCATTTGCTAGTATTTTATTGAATAGTTTTGCATCAATGTCCATGAGGGATATTGGTTTGTAATTCTCTTTGTTGCATCTTTGCATAGTCTGGGTATCTTAATGACTGTAGGCTCACATTAGGACATAGGCAATGTTCTTTCTGTTTCTATTGTGTGGAACAATTTGAGGAGTATTGGTTACTAGCTCTTCTTTACAAGTCTTGTAGAATTCTGTGGTGAAGCCCTTCGGTCCTTGGCTCATTTTGGTTGGGAGACTGTCAATGAGTGCTTTTATTTCACAGTGGTTATAAGTTTATGCAAATTATTTATCTGGTCTTGATATAATTTTGGCACGTGATAAATATCCACAAAATTGTCCATTACTTGGGATTTTTTTCAGTTTTGTGGTGTACATGTTTTTGAAGTATTACCTAATGATTCTCTGGATTTCCTCATTGTCTGTGGTTATGTTTCCTTTTACATTTCTGATTTTCTTAATTTAGGTGTTTTCTCTATGCCTTTTGGTTAGTTTGAATAAGGGTTTTTCTATCTTGTTTATTTTATAAAGGAACCAACTTTTTGTCTCATTAATTCTTTGTATTGTTCTTTTTGTTTATGTTTTATTACTTTATGTCACCAGTTTATTTCCTAGTTTATATTCCTCTTGGGCAAGTTTGCTTTTGTGTACTACAGCTTTGAGGTGTGGTGTTAAGTAAATCATGTGAGATTTCTCCAAACTTTATTGTGTAGAATTTAGTACTATAAATTTTCTTCTTAGGACAGCTTTTATGGTATCCATAAGTTTGGGTAGGTTGTGGATTCATTTTAACTGAAGTTTCTCACATTGGAAGTGGGACCTGAATTTAGTAAGCTTAGTCTTCTGGGAAGAGCTTTCTCCATCTGTGCAGTGTTCCTACTTTCAGTGGTTTTACTTAGGGTCCTAAGGATGCAACTCACCATTAGGCTTGATGGCGACAACAGTACATGTGTGGAGGTCAGAGGATCATATTCTGGAGTTAGACCTTTCCTTCCCTCGTGTGAATTCCTAACATCAAAGTTAACATCAAATCTTTGGCAACAACACCTTATAAGGCAAACTATTTACCCAGTTCATCCAATGTTTTTGAGAATATAAAATATAGTTAGTTTCCAAAGATCTTTTTCCTACCGGCTTAGTTTTCTTTGACCCTTTGACCATCACACTTTTCTCATCCCTGTTTAAACTCTCCCTTCAGGATTTCCTCAACCCTTTCTCAATACCTTCTATCCACTTCTCTTAAGGCCTCTTTTTCCTCCCCTCTAATGATTATTACAACCTTTTTGGCCTTTACAGACATTCCAAATTAAAAACACAAGTCTGAGAATTCAAAGCTTGGAATCAAATGGAAGACAGAGGGTACAGAAACATTCTGTCCACACTAAGAACCAGCTTTTCTTCTTAATCACAGGTCCTAACACATTGGACTTAGCACAGGTGAAGTGACTCATAAATTCTAAAATGAACCAAAGGGTCTCTGCTGCTGGGTGGGGTTTGAAATAGTTTCTTTACGTTTTGCCACAATTGTTTCTTTCTTTTAATTTTAGATTTGGAGACAAGGTTTAATTATGCCTACCTGGCCTCACATTCCCCATGTAGCCAAGGAGAGTCCTTGAACCCCCGAGGTTTGTGCCTGTCCCTCATAAGTGCTGGGATGGCTGGTATGTAGCACCAGTTTAATTTCAAAAGTCTGTGGACCACAAGCTCTCTTCATACTTCCCATGAAAGTCCTCCCTACATGAGAAAAAGGAGCATGACATCATGGTCCTAATGGCGCCAAGGATCCATATGAGTGAAGATCATCAGGCTTGTGTGAGAAGCAATTTTAGGGGCTGAGCCATTTCAATGGTTTTGTCCTTGAATTTCTTACCATTAATATTCTTTTAACTAAAAATGAGAAAGATGAGGTTCTTATATTCCTCTCCCTCCCTAAAAACAGCAAACACTTGTAATATGCTCAAGTATTAAAGACCACATAGGGCTGTCCATCCAGCTTTTGGTGTGGTGTGAGTTTTCATCACACATGTAATGTTTCACCTCTGCACTGTAAATTCATGCTCTCTACCATAGCTCCCACTCGTTAGATAACAGTTTTAGAGAGCTTGACTAAATGATCATGCTGCTATACTTAACCATGACCTCCCAGTGCATCTGTTACCCGATGTACAGACAGAGTGGGACCCATGTGCTTTAGCATCAGGATGCAAATATACTTCAGATAGGTTCCGTAATCTGGATTAAGATGTGTCAATGACTGTGATGTAGAGCTTTACCACACATTAAAAGAAATCCAGATTTCATTGCACAGTAACCTGAAAATATTTGAAAATTGCTGCGTAATAATTGTCTTGTTTTTGATCAAAAGGCAGATCAGAATCAGCAAGTGCCAGATGATCTAAGATTTTACTTAGCCAAAGGCAATCAAGCAGTGTAGAGGACCTTCCCTGATAAGTGAAAAATGGTTTTTATCATCTACTGAGGGGAGGCTTCTCATTGATTCTCTTTATTAGACTCCAAGTGTTTCTGAGTCCCTTCCCAGCATGCTTTCTAGTAACTATGCCCCTATGTAGTTCTTACCCTTCCATCGATTGTCTTTCCTCCTGAGACTCTCTTCATTGAAATAAGTATTCACTTTCTTCTCAATACAGACCAATGAATCTAGAGCCTACCTGAACTTAAACCACCCTAAAGTAACATAAAGGCAGTAAAAGGCAGACATGAGAATGTTCACTCATGCTCCTCAGCTGTCTGAGGGCAGGTCGTCTTACCCACCAGTGTGCAAGTGTCGAGTGATGAGATCATAGTGCATGTAGAGAAGCCATGGAAAAGAACAAGTGTGGAATTAGCAAGTTAGTCACACGGAGGAAGATGGGAGTGAGTTCTCAGTGTCAGGTGGAGCTCAAAGAGAATCAAGAGTGATTTGTGCAGAAGTGAGCATTTTAGATAAGTGAGGATAATGTTAGGGTGTATGACAAGTTTGACAAAGCTAATATTAAACTCCAGATTTAGAGATAATAACATTATCTCAGAGAGCAGGCTTAGAGAGAGGGCTCTGAGGGAAGAGTCCTACCAAATGAGTTCAACTCTATGGCATCCACTTAAAAGATGGGTGTTGTTAAATGTGTCTATAAATCCTGTCTAGTGCAAGGTGAAGAACAGGAGGTTATTTATCCGTAGTCAGTAAGTCCTGGCTTAGTGAAATAATTGTGTGAAAACCACTGATGGGGACAGTGGGTTAACATATTGACATTCAGACCACTGACCTTAGTTTAGTGTCATTTAGACAGTTTTGCAACAGAAGTTAGTTAGTGGACTTTATAAACCACCAAGCAAGAAAAAGAATAAACCAGATCAAATGCAGGTGGATACTGCATACAGAAATCTTGCTTTTGGGCAGTGTGTGTTACTGAATTCAGGGCCATACATGTCATTGGCAAGAATTCTCCCATAGAATGAAGTTAGACATTTTATAACCTCATTCCCTAAGGAGTACAGCATTCGCCATTTCTTTAGAAATATGCAGATGTAACCATAGGTTGCAGGTCAGGGTTCTTAATACCTGAGTCTTCAAGTTTCCAACTCAGCAAAAGCTATCTTTTCCTGGGATCTGTCCTCTCAGCGACATGCCAGAATTACCCAGAACCTTTGGCATTTCTGTAGTCCAAGACAAGCAGTTATCTTCCTATTCTCGATGGAGCTTTCCAAGAGGATATACCAGCAGTTAGGGAAAAAGGCCAAGTAGCTTATAAAGGCAGACCTATCTGAATAGCAGCAAACTTCTCAATGGAGACTCTGGAAGCTACAAGGTACTGGACACATGTTATAAGGACATTGAGAGACCACAAATCCAGCACAGAATACTATAACAAGTCAAACTTTCAATCACCATAGACAAAGTAAACAAGATATTCCATGACAAACAGGATTTAAACAATACCTATTCACAATCCAACTCTACAGAAAGCACTAGAAAGAAAACTCCAACTATGGAAGTTAGATGCACCTACAAAAACACAAGCAACAGATAAATGCACAGCAGGAAATCCCAAAGAATACACACACACACACAAACACATACTACACACATACACACATCACACACACACTACACACACATTACACACATACACACACATAACACACACACACACACACATACACACACACACACACACACACACACACACACACACACACACACACACACACACACACACACACAATCATAGTATGAGGTTTCTGGCCTTGACTTTTGGGCCTAGCCTCAAGATTTAGACCCATGGAACAACAGACCCACAGAGACACACAGATGCTTATATTAATTGTAGGCTGATCGGCCTAAGGCCCAGGCTTATAACTTGCTAACTCTTCACCCTTAAACTAACCCATGATTCTTATCCTGTTCAGCCATGGGGTAAGGGACCTTTTCTCAGAGCAGTACAGTTGTCCTCTGCATCTTCTGGGTTGTCTGGCAACTCTGGTGTTTCTGTGCATTTCTGCTGTTTTTCCTGTTCCCAGATCTCTTTAGTCTGGTAGCCCTACCCACACTGCCTGTCTGCCTTGGGCCAATCAGAGCTTTTTATTAAACTCAGCCGAGACAATTATTTACAATGTAATATCATAAAATCACTACACACACACATACACACACACAAAGCCAATTAACATTCATTGGTTACTAATAGTCCTTAATATCACTGTTCTTATTTCCTCTGTAAAAAAGACACAGACTATCAGAATGGAAATGAAAATAGAATACATCCTTCTGCTTGCAGAAAATACACCTCAACTACAAAGACAGACACTACTAGAGTCAAAGGATGGGAAAAGACTTTCCAATTCAATGGACTTAAGAAGCATCTGGTGTAGCTCTCCTAATATGTAATGAAGTAGACTTCACACTAAAATCAATCAAGAGAGATATGGAAGGAAGATCATTACATATTCTTCTCAGGAAAAAATCATCAGGATGAAATCTCAGTCCTGAACATTTGTGCCCCCAATACAAGGAAACATTCCTATCACTCACGAGTGGACTTTAAAGTAAAGAATAACCAGGCCACCGTCCACAAGGAGGGACCTAAAGAAGACATCCATGGAACTCCCTGGGAAGAGGAAATATAAATGTCCTGTGTACATTGAGAAGGTTGAGTTGGGTTAGGGACAGAAGGAGAACTACAGAGGAGATACCTTGATAGAGGGAGCCATTGTGGGGTTAGAAAAAAACGTGTTGCTAGGGAAATACTCAGGAACCCACAGAGCTGACCCCAGATAAGACACCAAGCAATAGCAGAGAAGGTGTCTAAACTGACCTTTTCCTATAATCAGATTTATGACCTCCCTAATTATCATTATTGAACCTTCATCCAGCAACTAGTGAAAACAGATGCAGAGATCCACAACTAAGTACCGAGTCAAGCTCCCAGTCAAGTTGAAGAGAGGAAGGAGGTATTATATGAGCCACGGGGTCAGTACACTGATGAGGAATCTCATGGAGACAGCTGATCTGAGCTATTGGGAGCTCACTGACTCTTGACAGCTGGGTCACCTCCATGGGACTGAACTAAGCCCTCAGAATATGGATGATAGCCAAATGGCATATGCAGTATGGGGACTCTGCCAATGGGACCAGCACTTATTCCTAGTGTACAAACTGCATTCTTAGAGCCTAGTCCCAACAGAGGAACACTTTGCTCAGCCTTGTTACAGCTTGGTTCTACCTTAACTGGATATACAGACTGCAGTACCTCTCCCTAGAAGACCTTACCCACTCTGAGGAATGGATGATGGGAATGATGTGAGAGGATGACTGGGAAGAGAGGAGGGAGAGGAGACAGTAGAGGGTCTGTTAAACAACAAAAAGCCTTTTCAATAAAAAAGAATATGGTGACCCAGGAAGCAGACATGGTTTAAATGCAAATGTGTAAGAGAAATTCTTAAGATCCTGGCTGTGGTGCCACATTCACTGCCAAAACACAGTTCCCTATGCTTCCTTAAATCCCCAGGAGACCCTCTGTGGAAAAACCTGGAATTACAATCTGACCTCCAAAAACATCCACCTTCATGTTATATGTGTAATACTGTTCTGATGCCTTGTGGTTTTACATGATTCTTTATTCTGAATCTCCTGCCTTAGCACTGTGAATTTAGTTTTCAATATTTTTATGATATTCTTCTGATCACATTTTATCCTGGTATACTTATTTTGTCCATTTCCCTATATTTCTGAGAAAGCTTTTAATCTCCAGAAATGGTTTTCCACAAACAACAAGTTTTTCAGTTAGCCCTTTATCTTTTTCACATATGCTCTGTATCTATCTCTCTGCTCAAACCTTTGGATAATCACTGTATCTTTGTTCTTGGTTCAAGTCTTTGTCTTTAGCCAGTGTCTCTCTAAGAAAATGAAAACAGCAATATAGGTCTCACAGAGATACAATTTCTACACTGGAGCACCTTCTAACAACCACTTCCCATTCTAAGCAGAACAAAGCCTACACTTTGGCCCTGCCCCTTAGTGAAAGGATGGGTAATAAATGCCATCGTTGATATTTGTCCTCTAGTTTTTCATATTTATTTATCTAGATTTTATCAAAGAGGTACTATACCTTCTTATGCATACCTGTAAATACCAAATTAGAAGTGCCCTTACATATTGAGTTGTAATTTCAAATACTCTATAATCAGAATGTTCCTTGCTATTATACTTGGTGGTGGATACTTGTTATTACCTTTTCATCACATGAAGATAATTATTAAGTTGGTCAATAAAAGTAGATATGAAAAGATTGTTTTTTACTATCTTATATACTATTCTATTTTGTTTCTAAAATCATATCTCTTAACTCTCTTCTCTTGGTTACTAAAGGACAATATCCAGGAGAATAATAACAATATAAAATGTATAAAATGACTACATTCTTTCAGTGAAGAATTTTAAAATTTTAACCTGAATGAGAAGTGGTTGTGAGAGGAGATTCCTGTAATATTCTGTCAGTTATTACCATGGGAAAATCTGCAGACACAGTGAAAACTTCATACCTCCTGTGAAGACTACTCAGTTGATAGACTACTGGATTGGAATATGCAAGGCCCAAGATTTGATCACCAGTGTAGCAGAGCTCAGGCAATGTAATGATGTGTGCACACAATCTTAGTACTCCAAGACCTATAAACCTGAGAATGTGGACTTCAAGGTCATCGGCCAATCATCCTCAGAGAGGTTTCATCCAGAGACTGATGGGAGCAGATGCAGAGACCCACAGCCAAACATTAGGTGGAGGTCAGCGAAGCTCACAGATAAGGGAGGATGAGGAAGATTGTAAGAGTCAGCAGAATCTGGACACCATGAAATCAAGGTGCATAAAATCAATTCACCAGGGCTCACGTGGGCTCTCAGAGACTGAGGGGACAATCATTGAGTCTGTTTGGGTCTGAGTTAGGCCATCTGCATGTATATTATGGCTGTGACACAGAGGAAAGCATATGTGTCTTTAGGAATGCCATTACATTTTCACACATGTGTAACAATTTGATGATAATCCCTTTCTCTATTACCCTTTCTAATATTTGTTATTATTTATTTGTGTGTATGTGTTTCTGTGGAGGCCAGAAGAGGGCATCAGATCCTCTGAAACGAGGATTATTATGAACCCACTATCCCCAATAAGAAACAAACTGTGAGCTTCTCTAAGAACATGAAATGCTCTTAAGCAGAGAAACAGCTCTCTAGCCCTTCTGTCACCATTTCTAATTCTCCTTCTGATTTTCCCCTCACTATTTATGAGTTCACTGGTGTGAGTTATATAAAGCATGTCCTCACATATGCATGTAATTAAAACCTCAGCCTGACTTAGTAGCACTGTGTGGGTCTGTGTATGTGTGTGTGTATGTGTGCATGTGTGTATATGTGTGCACGTGTATGTATATGTGCATGTGTGTATATGTGTGCATGTATGCATGTGTGTGTATGTGTGTATGTGTATGTGTGCATGTGTGTGTATATGTACATGTGTGTATATCTGTGCATGTGTGTATATGTGTCTGTATATGTGCATGTGCATGTGTGCATGTGTATGTGTGCATATGTGTGTATGTGTGCATGTGTGTGTACGTGTGCATGTGTGTATACATGTGCGTGTGTGTGTATGAGTGTGTATGTGTCCATGTGTGCATGAGCATGTGTGCATATGTGTGTATGTGTATATGAGTGTGTACATGAGTGTGTATGTGTGTGTATGTGTGCATGTGTGTATGTGCACATGTGTGTGTATATATGAGTGTGTATGTATGTATAACCTTTAGGATATGGATCCTTGTTGTAGGTAGTAGATCACTGGGAATGGGCTTTGAAGAATTATAGCCTGGCACACTTCTTTTGTTTCTTCGCTCTCTCTTCCTATATTTGTTTGCAATATGTTATTTCAGATTTTGTCTCAAGCCTCTTGCTTCCACACTTCCCGCACTGTTATGAGCTTTTCCTTGGGAAACATAAGCCAAACAATATTTTAATAAACTTCTGGTCATAGTATTTTTTCACTGAAACAGAAACATAGTAATACATCTATGTGCTTTTTATTGTCATTGGTTTTCTACTCCATATGTGCTAGAAAACACATAACTACCTCTGTGAATAGCACTTTTTCATACTTAGCCAGATGTTCATCACTTAAACTTTGATTATAACTTGATGAATCTCCCTATGAGCATGTACCACATTTTCTAGTTTAAAACAAAATTCAGATCTTAAATAAAAACTTTTAAGGGGTACTTTCAACCTCTTAATTTAAAGTAATCTTCTGTTGAGGAGCAATTGAAGATTATTATGGATGTGTAAGAAATAATACAGCTTGGCAAAGGAGTGCATGCACGTCATTCCAGAACTTGGGAGGTTGGGGCAAGAGAATCATGAGTTTTAGTTTAACTTGGGCTATATAATAGGATATAGTTGTAAACATCTGAATCTCGCTGGGTGATCCATCTGTAAATGCCAGTGTTGCAGAGTGGGCTTTGCTGATTGGAACATAAACACATGCTGGTCACTCTTGTACTAAGAAAGCCCTTTATTGAAGCTCAGGGAAAGCCTCATATGGTGGGGATTACCTTTTGACCTAGAGTAACCTCTGCACCTACAAGCAATGCCTGACCTTAGCCAGCTTCTTTGTCCTCTGCTAACTTCCTGATTCCTAAATTGCAGCACCTGCTTGGGTGATGTTCCTGATAATGAAAATAGATCAATTGGTTCCTGTAAACACCATAAGCCACTGAACAGTGCTAAGCCCTGGGGGTTGCAGACTGACCTTTACATATCATCCTTCTTTTTATATATAAAGGACATCTAGACCAGGCCTGTCTTAGGTGGTACAGGAAGTTAGATTGCATTTTACCCATAATTGGAGGATTCTACAAGCATAGGGCACAATCTCCTGTGTAGTAAGAGGTTTCTGGCCTGGACTTTCGGGCCTAACCTCAAGGTTTAGGACCTACAGACCTGCAGACCCACAGACCCGCAGTCCCACAGTCCCACAGTCCCAGAGAGACACACAGATGCTTTCAATAGTTTTTGGCTGATCAGCCTCAGGGCCAGGCATATCACTTGCTAGCTCTCTACCCTTCATCTAACCCACGTCTCTTGTTCAGCCATGCGGCTCGGTACCTTTGCTTAGAGCAGCATGGTTGTCCTCGGCTTCTTCTGGCTTTTCCCTGGTCCTCCCTCTGGCATTCTGCTCTCAGAGATTTTCTTAGTCTGGTAGCCCTGCCTACACTTCCTGCCTGCCTTTGGCCAATCAGCTCTTTTTATTAAACCAGTGGGTGGGACAATTATTTACCATGAAACAGCACAATACCCCTACATAAGGACAGTTCCTTACTCAACAGGCCATTCTCTGCCAAAAGGACAAACTCCAATGGAGTATCCTCGATGCTCATACCATCTCGGGAAAGGAGCAGTGACACCAGGAGTCATCATGCCTCTCATGGCCGAATTTCAAATGTTAAATGCCATATTCTCTGGGTCTATGAAATGGTTGAAGATTTCTGTCTATCTATGATATTCTAACCTGTATCTGAGATGACTGGGATATGGTACCTTAAGTAATGTTGACAGTAGTTTTTATCGTCTTAAGAAATAAACCCTGTACTAAAAATTAGAATACCTATATAAGGGGTGTACAATCCCTGAACAATGACTTTTAGTATGACTATCAAACATTAGCCAGGGGTATATTACTATGTAAAGTGGCCACAGCATTTTAGACATGTATAGGGCTGAAGCAATGGCTCTGAGGTTAAATGCACTGAGCTGAAATCTCGTGTCTGCGCACTGAACTGAAATCTTGCATTTGCGTTCTGAGCTGAAATCTTGCACTTGCGCACTGAGCCAAAATCCGCACTTGTGCACTGAGCCGAAAATTCGTGTTTGCACACTGAGCTGAAAACCCCGTGCCCAGGCACTGAGCCAAAAACTCTCACCTACACACTGGACCAGCTGTCTGGAAACCATGCCAGACTAGCTCAGTCGGTAGAGCATGAGACTCTTAATCTCAGGGTCGTGGGTTCGAGCCCCACGTTGGGCGCCAGATGTAGACCGAGTTTTACTTTCAAGGCGCCAGTCCAAATTAATATTTATTAGAATATAAATTAACACTTATGATATTAGTAACAGCTTATGGTGGCACCTGAACAAGGACTGGTGTATCCAAGCGATGGAGGAGCGATGGACGCGCTATGGAAGGACGATGGATTCTGATTCTGTCTGTCCAGCAGCCAGCAGCCAGGAACCAGGAAGACATTCCTCATGTCCCAGCAGCCACTTATCAATGGGGTTGGACACACCCCCTCCAGGTTGGCCACACCCCCTCCAGGGTCCCGGAAGTGTCTTCTGACCTTATCGGCTGACACCTTAATCCTGCCACACTCCTGTTTTAGGTTGATACATTCCCCCACCTCCCCCCCCCAATACCTTTCCAGTCTTTGGTTCAGTACCAGGTTTCAGTATGTTAATCCACACCCCACTAGGTGCTGGATCATGGGCAATAGCACATGGCCATATTGACTGGTTCTGTCTTAGGAGCAAGATGAGAAGTAATGTTCTTCCCAGCACTGATCCTGCCCACTTCCTAATCATCTTCTATGCCTGTAACTAATTGATTGGCTCTCTGGTCTCATTCACTACAATGATTTCTATAAACAGGTGTTGCATAATATCCAAAACAAAATTTACCTGCTCTTACAATGAAATCTGCAAGTCAAGCTGTAAGATATCTTATCTACTACTGTTGTGTGTCTCTAAAGCATTGGCTATTCTTCCCAAAAATAAATCTAATGTGGCTGCAATGGTTATAGAATGACCAAAGGTAATCCCACTGCCTCCACCCTCTGCCCCCCCCCAGAGGCAGCCACAAGCTGTACTGATCTCTCTAGGATGAACCAGGAATAGCCAATCACACCACCAACACAAGTGTCTCGTTTTTTTTCCAGCAGCCAATCAGAAGACAGGATTCTCTAGAACAATTCAAACTGCTAGACACATTAGTAGCATTTGTCACCATAAAGAATAAAAAGGAAAGGATAGAGAGTTTTCAAACTCTGTACTTGAATTCCAAGAAACAGTCCCATAAAAATAGATTCCCAGCATAATATCCTTGTTATGGGCTGTGGTCCCCACCACCATAGGGGCTTTGGCTGATATGGAGGATTTGTAATATATTCAATCCTTAATGGATGATGAACTGTCCAGGTGGTAGTCAGGGTGCCAAGGCCAGTGGCGATTAGCTGGAGACATGTGGCCAGTGTGATTCTGAGACTTTTTATTTATTGGCACAAGTACAAATTTTAAGGTTACAACAGAAGCATTAGAGGAGTTCTGCCCAAAGTCAGCAACTGAGGCAATTCTTATTGCAATGCACCCACTATGAGTAAGGGAAATATTTGGGAACTGGCTCTTATCCAGCACTTCCTTAAAGCAGAGGCTCTCAGCAAGATTTGAAGTGTCAATAATGTAGCTTTATCCTGAATCACAGATGCCAGTAGGGTGCCTATCTTCCAGTCAGTTGTTATGAAGTAGGGCCATACTGGCCCACCGTCATCAACATTAGAGGATTCTTTACCTGTCCAATGGACTTATTGCATCAGGGTTGCTCCCAACAAGGTCACCCACAGGGCACAGCAGCCATTCTGGAACCCAGACTGGAGATTCAGCTTTCTTGGGGAAAACACAAACACTACCCTCCCCCCACAACAGCACATCCCTCCATTTTACTTGAGGGTATGTTGAAAAATTTGTTGACATTGGCACTCAATGACCGATCTCCCCTGATTATCCACAATTACAAAATTTAAGATGTAGAGAAAAAATGATAACTGATGCTTGGGAGTATTGTACTCCCCCTTCTTTATTTTCTGGAGATATGCCTTCAAGGTACAATGTGTCCTTTCAATGATAGCTTGACCTTGGGGATTATAGGGTAAACCTGTCTTATGAATAATAGAATAATTCTCACAAAAATTCTTGAACCTCACACTAGTGTATGCAGGTCCATGGTCGGTTTTAACTATTTTTGGCACACCCAAACAGGCAAAGTCTTGTAGACAATTAACTTTTTACATCCATAGCCTTTTTCCCAGTATGGGAGGAGGCAAAAAGAATTACAGAAAAAACGTCAATGGTGACATGAACAAATTGTAATTTTCCAAAAGAAGTAACACGAGTAACATCCATTTGCCAAATGTGATTGGGTTTTAAACCCTTGGGATAAACTCCATAGTGAGGTACAGGGACAAATTCCATGGAAGATGGGCAACTCTTGACAATGACAATAGCTTGATCTTAGAAAGATCTTTAAATTTTAAAGTTCCAGCATTAAGATGAAATTTTTGATTTAATAGACCAAACATACCTCAACCAATTCAGCAACTTGTGCAGACTGAATGTTCATCATTGAAAATACACAGTGATTAAGAAATAATTGTAACAAGTTACAACTGGGATAATGGTTGTCTAATCACAATTGTAGCTGCTGGAGGAGGAGAGCCCCTGTCTTCTCATCCCAAATGCTCTGCTTTTCACCCAATCTCCATGCAGGGCCCTGCACTGTGGCATTGTCCAGCAGTCTCAGCACAATACTTTTGAAATTCTCTTCTCCATAACAGGTAGTCTCCCCTCAGGGGCAAGCTCTGCATAACTGCATCCAATCACTAGGTGTAAGTATAGAGTCCAAGTAGGATTCCACCAGAACCATGGTAAAAAAGACATGGATTCCATGTTACTGCTTCTTTAAGTTGCTTAATGTCCTTGAAAACTAGAGGACAATGCTATCACCCCATATTGTCCTGAGTCTGAAATCTCAATTACTGGGAAGGCTTGTTGAGAGCCTGGCCACATTAAATCCTCTACCTGAATTCTAAGTTTCTTAAATTCTTCCTTTAAGTTGAGTGGAGCCGAGATGGGCAGAGCCAAGGTAGCTGCAAACTAGTTAAAAATCTCAGAACATACAAGGCTTCCCCAAATACCAAGATCATTCAAAAAACCAGAGACTCCTGTTCCTGAATTTCATTGAGAACCCACTCACTTTTCCCAATTGCTCCTTCACCTTTATGCTAGTAATAAGCAAGGCACCTTCACAAGTCACGGAAAGTGAAAACACAGCAATGGGGAAGTCCTCTAGTGCCCCCCCCCCCCCCCCCCGCGAGGCAAAATGGCTCTTGCAGATCAAGTTTTACATTTTCCCCAATCTTGAATGCTAAGCCTGCCACTTTGGAGGAGCCAAGGACTAGTATTCTCTATAATCTTAACAAATTCCTGAGCCTTGTTATATTTTATACCTTGTTACTTTAATAATTCTGACACATGTTCAGTTAAAATCTGCTGGGATCTTGCTGCTCCCACATTTTAATAAACTCTACCCCAGGTGACCCCACAGAATTCCTGATTCTGGAGGTTGAATACAATCCACTTCACCCTCAAATAATTTCTTATCTGCTGGCCAGCCTTCTGAAGATGATCTATTAGGTTTCCTTAGTCCTTGGCATGGGGTTGTGGGGAGCCTCTTTCTGCAACACAAACCCTCAGGGCCTTCCACCTGAAGCACCTGGATCTCCCAGGAGCCTCCATCTGTAAACAGCCAATTCTTGCTGGGAGATCCATCTGCAACATCAGAATCTCCCTGGGAGCTCTGTCTGTAAACACCAGCATCTCAGAGCAGGCCTTGCTGAACTAAGACTTATAGATTGGACCATAAACACTTGTGGGTCACTCTTGAACCTATAATGTCATTTATTGTAGCTCAGGGAAAGAATTATATGGCTGGGGTTGCTTTTTGACCTAGAGTAACCTCTGCAGCTCTCAAGCATGCCTGACCTTAGCCAGCTTCTTTGTCCTCTGCTAACCTCCTCATTACTATTGCAGCACCTGCTTGAGTGATGGTCCTGATGATGGAAATGGATCAATTGGTTCCTGTAAACAGCAGAGGCCACTAAACGGTGCTAAGCCCTGGGGGTTGCAGGCTGACCTGCACATATGGTCTAAAGTAAAGTGATAAACCATGAAGAGGGGAGACCAAGGGGGAGAAGAGGGAAGGAGAAAAAGAGAGATGCTTCCACAATGGCGACATCTCATTTAAAATTCATTCTGTGTATATATTATTTTGTCTGTGTGTATGTCTTTGAATCACTTCCAAGATGGTCCCCTGGTGCTAAAGTTGTAGAGGGTTGTGAGCCACCACGTGATGGATAGGATTCAAGTCTGGGCACTTTGAAGACCAGCAATGTCTGAGCTACTGAGCTGTCCCTTCAGCCCAATGGTGACATCTTACAAATTATAATACAGTGTTGTTCTTGAGATAATAAAACAGATAACAGTTAATATAAGAAGGATGAGATCGATGTAAGGTCTCTAGTGATGCCATATTAATACTGATTCTTTTCTTCCCAGACCCTAGGCCTTAAAAATTTAATATATTTACCTAGTATTTCATGTTATCATTTTAAAACTGTTTTGTCCTAGACCTCGTGATCTATTTAGTCTGAAACTTTTGGCATCAGTAACAATGCCAGGGATGGGTTTCATTTCTTGGAGTGGGCCATAAATCCAATTTTTAAAAGTGGTGGTTATTCCCATAACATTTATGCCAGGGTTCCATCAGTGGGTGTATCTCGTGCAGATCCAAGTTTTTAAAAAAACGGCTGCTGATTCCTTTTCTTTCTTTTCTGTGTTTATCCCTTCATGAACTTGTGAATGCCAGTCAGTAGAGATGAACCTTATGTTTGAATATGACCTCAGTTTTTCATATTGATAACATAAGTTATAACATAGGGATAAAGCAACCCCTAATGATATGCTTATACTCATAGGTCAGTGCATTGCTCAACCCTCACCAGAGAAATTTCTTCCTTCAGTAGACAGTAGCAAACACAGAAACTCACAACTGGACAATAAGAAAGAATGAGAGACTTTCATGCTTTTAGCCCCAAATGGGATGTTGTTATCATAACTCTCCCCTAGAGACTAAGGAATCTATGCTGAAGAGAAGGCAGTAAGAGTGTAAGAGCTAGAAATGGTAGAAAATGTTAAGAAAATAGTATATACAACAGGGCTGATCCACATCTGAGCTCACAGAGTCTGACAGTCTGCACAATACCTCACAGATTCCAGCCAGACAGGATCCTAGCAGGATAAAGACTTAGATGTTAAGTCCTGCTCCTAGCTAAGAAGTCACCTGTAACTGAGGGCTTCTGGGAAAAGGGAACATCAATGGAATTCTAATGGGCAGGCCTCATGCTCAGGAGTATATGACCAAAACAAACTGGTCATCATTCACGTGTTTGGGGCACAACAATTTCCTTAGACAAATGCCCCTTTGATTTATTCTATATGTTCTCTGAAGGAAAGCATCACAACCCCCAACCTTTAGTCCTGATTGTGGACTGTTTGCAGTACACAATAACTCAAGACCTCCAAGTGTCTTGAATAGTCTTGTGTCCAATGTCATGCAATGGATGGGAGACCCCTCCAGAAAATGACTCTACAGTTAATAGAAAACAATCACTGTTCTCTACTATGACTTCTTCAAGGTCTAGGTACCTTCTACAAACATCTGCTGTCATGGACACAGTGAGAAAGGATCATTACGTTCTAATGCTTACCCTGGAAATAATGACTTTCCTAGATTCCTACTACAACCATCTAAGACAGCCCAGATTTCAGACCAATGTATGGTATGGATAAAAGTGATGTTATTTTACAGATAATATTTCTCATTTTATTTTATTTTATTTTATTTGCAAAAACAAAGACTTCATGAACTCCTAACATCATTCCTTACCATGTAAGAATCAAATTGGCCTGTGCTTGGACTAGATTGTGTAAAACAAATAAGTACATTCATTTCATTAACTTGCAAATGTGTTTAATCTTCAATAAATAACAAAATTAAATCTGAGTAAGTTATTTTAAAATAAATTTCTTTATGCATTATTTTCATTCAGTGATTGATTTATATTTATACATTGTATAACTGTATATCTTTGTTTACAGAAAACTTTCTCAACCAAAATATATCATACACACCCCCCACCCCCCCCCCCCACACACACAGGTAGGTATAAGGAGTTTTATTCTTAGCTGGGTGTTGTGGTGCATACTTATAATCCCACTATTTGGGAAGCAAAGTCAGATGGATCTATGTAAGTCTGAGGCCAACCTGGCCTACAAGGTGAGTTCCAGGACAGCCAGAGCTACACAGAGAAACCCTGTTTTGAAACAAAAGTCTTATTATTTTTTCATTTTATTTAAATGTTTTTTTTTAACATACCCAACACAGTTCCCCCTCACTCCTTCATCCACTCACCACCCACATTCCCCCATCCCCATCCACTCCTCAAAGAGAATAAGGCCTCTGGGGGGGGGGGGAGGACTCAAGAAAGTCTGGGATGTAACCTTGAGGCAGGACCAAGTCCCTTGCTCCTGTATCAAGGCTGAACAAGGCATTCTTCTGTAGGGAATGGTTTCCAAAAATGCTAGTTACCACAATAGGGATAAATCCTGGTCCCACTGCCAGAGGCCCCACCAAGTACCAAGCCACACAAGTGTCATCCACATTCAGAGGGCCTAGTTTGGTGTTTCAGCTATCAATCCTTATTCTTTATATAAAACATCTGCTCTGAGATTAAGGGTGGGGAGAGCAACTCTACAGCTCCAAGGACTCTTTTGGTTCTGGCTTTGGACAACAGGCTGAACAAAAGATCCTAAACAGAAGATTAGTGTTACCCAGAAGGAAGCATGGGGCTCAGTGCACAGAGAGTGTAAGTGGTTAACAAATGTTTAAAGTGATTGAAATGTTAGTTCCCTTGATTTGACCACTACTCATTGTATACATAGATCAAGATATCACATTATAGACCACAAGTAGGTGCAACCACTAGGTCAATAAAAAAATCAGAGGAACAAACTGTTAAAGCTGCAGTCTTCAAATATAAAGAACACTGGCATATTAAAGCCTATATTATGATGAACAGTCAATGTAGTTATGTACTAAGTGCGACATACCAAAGAGAGATATGTCCCCAGACTCCTCTATAACAAGCATATAAATAGCATGAAATGTTAGGTGTGGCTTTACTTATATATATATACAGTAAAACTCATGAATATCACTCTGTATTTGGTATGTATCTTTAAAACTGAAGAATGGGTAAGGAAAATGTGGTACATTCACACAATGGAGTATTTATCATGAGGATTCCGGCCTGGACTAGCCCCACAGTTCAGATCTGCCTGCCCTGCTTTTCCCCCTCCCCCCTACCACACACAAAATGACTCAGAGGCTTATATTAACTTCATACAGTTTGGCCTTTGCCTTAGGAATATTACTAGCTAGCTCCTTCATTTTAATTCACCCTATTTCCATTATTCTGTCCAGCCACATGACCCATGGCTTGCCTATTTTGTTACATGCTGCTTCTTCAGCGGCTGGACGGATCTCTTTGTCTGACTCTGCCCTCCTTCCCTTATCCATGCTTCGATTCCTGCCTATTGCTATGGTGCCCGCCAAGGGCCCAAACAGCTCCTCTATTTAAAGAATGATATTCATAGCATATAGAAAGACATTCACACATTATTACTCAGCTGTAAAAACAATGATATCATGAAATTTGCAGGCAAATGGATAGAACTAGAAAAATATTACTCTGAGTAAGGTAACCTAGATCCACAAAGACAAACATTGCATGTACTCACTCATAAGTAGATATTAGGAGAGAAGTACAAGATAACCAACCCAGAGTCCAGAGCCCCAGAGAGGCTATGTAACAAGGAGGCCCAGAGGAGGACTAATGGATTTCCCTGGCAAGGGGAAATAGAAGAGATCTCCTGGGTAAATTAGAGATAGGGCCCAGGAAGGGGGAAATGAGGGCTGGAAACATGAGATAATTGGCTTAGGTGGTCGTGGCATGAGAGGCAGTTTAGGGGCATGATTGAGGGGAGAGGAATAGAAGATGAGGGGCACATTTTGGATTAGGGAGAAATCTGGTGCCAGGGAAACTCTGAGGAACCCACAAAGGTGACACCAGCGGAGACTTGCAGCAATAGTGGAGGCAGGGACTGAACTGGCCTTCTCCTGTAGTCAGATTGTCATCACAAAGTCTTCATCCAATGACTGATGGAAGCAGATGCAGAGATTTACAGCCAATCACTGGACCAAACTCCTGGTTTCCTGCTGAAGAAAGGCAGAAGGGGTTCAACCAGTGGTGTCAAGGTCATGACCCAGAAACCCACAGAGACAGCTGACCTGAACTCATGGGAGCTCAAAGACTCTAGACCAAGAGTTAGTGAGCCTGCATGAGACCAACTAGACCTCTGCATGTGTGTAACAGCTGTATAGCTTGGTCTGTTTGTGGGGTTTCTAGCAATAAAATCAGGACCTGTCCCTGGCACTTCAGGGGACTTTTAGAAACCTGTTCCCCATGCTGGATTACCCTGACTTGGTCCTGCCTCAACTTTATGTGTAATGCTTTGTTCATGTCCATGGGATGACTGGTCCTTTCTGAATGAATATAGAGTAGGGGTAGATGGGAGGGGGCTTGATGGAAGGTAGGGGGAAAGAAGGGGTAGACAGGAAGGAAGAAAACTGTGTCTAGTATGTAAAATAAATGGAAAGATTCAATTAAAATAAGTAAATAAACAAACAAATACACACAATTACTTCGTTTGGTTAATAAATGCAAGATTCAGATGAGGCAAATGTATTTTCACATATTTCTGGTCCGGTGTTTGGAATAACTGGGATGTTGTGACAACAGATGGAACCAACATTAAACATAAGAGTAAAACTTTTAATAAAGGTTCTTATAGAGTGCTGAGATTGGACTCAGGTAATGCAAACTTCAAAAAAATAAATAAAACACATTCTGCTTCTACCATCTATTCCCATAATCCATTCTTCTGGCTTTTAAGCTTTGATGAGTGCACTAAAGGTAAGTTCTTCAATTCGAGGTACACAGATGCCATCCATACTTTCCCCACTAACAGTCTTTACATCTTTACACCTCAGACTGTAGATTAAGGGGTTCAGCATGGGGTGACCACTGTGTACAACACAGAGGCTGTGGCAATTGCCTATGAGCTGTGACTGGAAGAAGAACTGAGGGAAACTCCCAGGCCTCGGCAAGAAAATGAGGAGACAACAGAGAGATGAGATGCAGAGGTGGAAAATACTTTGTACTTCCCCTGAGCCCTAAAGACTGCATGTATAGAGGACACTATCTCAAAGTAAGAATAAAGGATGCCAAAGAGTAACGGCAGCCAATAGCACAGGTGAAAAATAAATCACCAGATCATTAAGAAAGTTGTCAGAACCGGTGAGCTGGGCCACCTGGCTCAATACACAGAAGGGTGGAATTTCCAAGTCTGTGCAGGATTACTGCAACACTATTCTACTTTGTAAAAAGGTGTGCAGGACACTCACAATCCAAGATACCAGAACCCCAAATCCACAGTCTGTGGTTCATGATGCTAGTGTAATACAGGGGATGACAGGGACAAACACAGGCACAGGGACAGGGACAGGCACGGGGTCAGGGACAGGTACAGGGACAGCCACAGGGACAAACACAGAGACAGGCACAGACACAGGAACAGGAACAGGGCCAGGCATAGACACAGACACAGGAACAGGGACAGGGACAGGCACAGACACAGGAATAGGCACAGAGACAGGGACAGGGACAAACACAGGCACAGGCATAGACACAGGCAGAGACACAGACATAGGCACAGTGACAGGGACAGGGAGAGACACAGGCACAGGTACAGCAACAGGTACAGGGAGAGACACAGGCACAGCACAGACTCAGACACAGGCACAAGCACAGGGACAGGGACTGGCACAGGAAAGGCATAGGGACAGGGACAGGCACAGGCATAGACACTGGCACAGGCACAGACACAGGCACCTAGCATTCATAGGCTATAACAGCCATGAAGAAGTTGTCTATTCCACAAAAATCAGAGAAAAGTACACCTGGGTGATGCAGTCTACACAGCCAATGGTTTTTCTCTTTGTCTTTACATTCACCAGCATCTCAGCGACAGTAGTGGACATGGAACAACTGCCCACAATGACAGATTCAAGAGAAAGAAGTACATGGGTGTGTGCAGGTTGGCATCTGAGATGATGGCCAGAATAACAAGTAAGTTTCCAGCTACAGTAACCAAGTACATGGAGAGGACTAGACCACACACTACAGGCTGCAGGTCCAGGTCCTGTGAAAATCCCAACAGAACAAATTCTAAAAGGCATGTCCTGCTCCTTGGCTCCATGTGCTTTATGTCATTTGTACAAAAATAACATGAGAAATATTCATCAAAATTGATGTTGCTGAAAGGAATAAATACTGTGTATTTTGCAGCCAACAGATTTGTACATTTTATCCATGGGTCTGCTTCCTCACAGCTCTAGTGAGATTACTGATTAGGAATCCCTGTCTTACACTGAGGTGTTCCCTGAGAGGTTATACATGTCACAGATTTTGTGAGAAATTGTTAAGATTGAGTATATATATTGACTGCCACCCCAGTTCCAGGTGATGTCTCCACAGTGAGCAGAGGCTTCTGGGAAGCAGAAGTTTCCACAAACCACTGACACACTAAGAAGACATAGAGATATAGAAATTATCTGAATATTATTTTTATGGATAAGCACGTACTTTACATAGACAAACTAAGCCGATTATATGAATTAAATATTTCTGGTCTTTGTAAAAAGTAGCCATACCTTAGTAAAAAAAATTTTGAGATAAGTAATAACGTGATGTGAAAGATGGTGAAGATATTATGAAGAAAATCTTGTGTAATGGAGTGAATATACAGAAGTATGTGTGAGGTGTATGCCCACAGGCATACAAAGCACACTCTCAATAATCTGTATCATAAATACCCAGAGATAATAATGTAGATAGATGCCCAGACATTGCTGGCAGTGATTTTTTGGATATGTTGTTGGATTCAGTTTTCCAGAATTACATTGGTTATTTTTGCATCAATGTTCATGAAGGAGACTTGTCTGTATTTAATTCTCTTTCTTTGTTGCATCTTTGAGTGGCTTGGAATCAGGATGATTGTGGCCTCATAAAAGAGTTTGGCAATGTTCCTTCAGTTTCTACTGTATGGAACAGTTTGAAGAGTATTAGTAAGTATTTCTTCTTTGAAAGTCTGGTAGAATTCTGCACTGAATCCATCTGACACTGGGGTGTTTTTTTTTTTTTTAAACTTGGGATACTTTTAATAACAGCTTCAATTTTCTTTGGTGTTATAGGTCTATTTAGATCTTTAATCTGATCTTGATTTAATTTTGGTAAGTGATACCTGTCCATAAAGCTGCCCATTTCCTTTTGGTTTTCTATTTTAGTGGAGTGTAGATTTTCAAAGTGTGACCGGATAATTCTCTGGAATTCCTGGGTATCTGTGGTATGTCTCCATTTCATTTCTGATTCTGTTGATTTGGATATTCTCTCTCTGCTTCTTGGTTAGTTTGGAGATGGGTTTATCTATCTTGTTGACTTTCACAAAGAATCTACTCTTTGATTCATTGATTCTTTGTATTGTTCTCTTTGTGTTTATTGTTTGATTTCCCCTTAAGTTTGATTCTTTCCTCCCATCTACTCCTTCTAGGTGACTTTGCTTCTAATTGTTCTAAAGTCTTCAGCTGCGATGTTAGGTCTCTCGTGTGCGATTTTTCTAGGATTTTCAAGTACACATCCAGTGCTAACTTCATATGGAATAACAGTAAACTGAGGATTGACAAAACAATCCTGCTGAATAAAAGAACTTCAGAAGGAATCACCGTACCTGACTTGAAACTATACTGTTGAGCTATAGTAATAGAAACAGCCTGGTACTGGCTCAAAAATAGAGTTTTTGGTCAATGGAATCAATTCAAAGATCCCGACATTAACCCACATGCCTATGAACATCTGATGTTTGAAAAAGAGGCCAAAAATATTCAATGGAAAAAAGATAGTATCTTCAACAAATGGTGTTGGTATAACTAGATGGTAGTATGTAGAAGAATGCAAATAGATCCAAACCTATCACCCTGCACAAAACTCAAATCCAAGTGGATCAAAGACTTCAACATAAACCCAGCTACACTGAACTTGATAGAAAAGGAAGTGGGAACTATCTCCAACGCATTGGCACAGGTGACCACTTCCTAAATATAACACCAGTATCACAGACACTAAGAAAAACAATGAACAAGTGGGACCTCTTGAAATTGAGAAGCTTCTGTAAGGCAAAGGACACAGTCAATAAGACAAAACAACAGCCTACAGAATGAGAAAAGATTTTCACCAACCCTACATCTGACAGAAGACTGATATCAAAAATATATAGAGAACTCAAGAAGCTAGAGTCCCAAAATGTAAATAACTCATTTAAAACTTGGGGCTAAAAAGGGAATTCTAAACAGAATTACAAATGACTAAAAGGCACTTAAAAATTGTTCAACATCTTTAGCCATCAGAGAAGTGCAAATCAAAACCATCTTGCGATACCACCTTACAACTGTCAGAATGGGTAAGATCAAAAATACAGATGACAGCCTATGCTGGAGAGGATGTGGAACAAGGGAAGCACTCCTCCATTGTTGGTGGGAGTGTAAATTTGCACAACCACTCTGGAATGCAGTACGGTGGTTCCTCAGAAAACTGGGAATCAATCTTCTCAAGGATCCAGCAATACCACTATTGGGAATATATCCAAAGCTTGCACATTTGTACCACAAAGGCATTACTTCAACTATGTTCATTGCAGTATTATTCATAATAGAAAGAACCTGGAAACAACCTAGATGTGTCTTAAATAAAGAATGTATTAACAAACTGTGGCACACAATGGTATATGACTCAGCAATTAACAAAAAAAAAAAAAAAAACCCAAAAAACAAACAAAAAAAAACATTCTAAAATTTTCAGGAAAATGGATGGATTTGGAGAATATTCTCCTGAGTGAGGTATCACATGCCCAGAAATTCAGGCATGGGATGTACTCACTCATAAGTGGGTTTTAGACAAAAAGCTAAGAATAACCAAGCTGCAAACCACACCCCTTGAACAGCTTGGCATCAGAAGGAACTTAAAAGAGACATCCAGAGATTTCCCTAAGAAGAGAAAATAGAGAAGATCATTTTAGAAAATTGGGGTCATAACAGGTTGCGATCAAGAAGAGTTGGGAACAAATCTGGAAAAGAGATGGTTGAATGAGAGGACCAAAGAGGGAGATAGAGAGAGATGGGTATCTCGATAGCAGAAGCCAATGTCGGGTTATACAGAGACTGGGTGCTAGGAAAATGTTCAAAACTCACAGGATGTCCCTGGCCAAGTCTCCAAACAACAGTGAAGGGGCTGCCTAAATAGGGCTTCGCCTATAATCAAATGAGTAACTACCCCAAGTGTCATTACAGAGTTCCTGGTCCAGCTGACAGTAGGAGAGGAGAGTCTATCAGCAAGGGGATAGAGATTATGAGGAAAATTTCCACATGGATGGCTAGCTGGAGCTCTGGGAGGTTCAAGAACAGCCACTTGAGATCCATCGGGAAAAGGAGCTAGGCCTTGCAAGGGTAGGCAATTGTTGACTGGCATGAGCAATATGAAGAGCCTCAAGGGGTGGGATCAGATAGTCTTTTCCTGTGCAAGCACTGGAATCTTGGAGTTCATTCCCTGCAAAGGAACACCTAACCTAGCCTTGACTTTGGGATGAGGAAATCATACTTGCCCAGAGTGGATGTGCCATGCTGAGATGACCCACCTTCTTTCCCTTTTAGGAGAGGGGATGGCTGGATGTGGAGGGGCGAGGCTGAAGGGTGAATGGGAGGCATTGAGAGGAGGGAAGGGATGGGGATCCGGGGGATACATAATTAAAATGACATTTTTAAAAATAAAAATTAGACATATATAAAGAAGGTTTATAAAAGTAACAATCGTTTCATGATATCACCAGGGTAAATAATTTAAAATCAAACTTCTAAAGACTTGAGAGTAACTAAATATGTTATTTAAAGAAAAAACAACATTTCCAAATGCATGGAGACAGCTTTATCAAAAATTAATGTGTGTTATAGAGCTGTGTGCTCAAATCAAATACACAAATCTTACTTGAACAAGGAGGAGAATGAGTGCCCTTATGTAATGGATGAAGGAGATGCTGCCCTCCATTTGGAATATGTATCATTAAAGAAATGCCAGTGGCAAAATAAGGAATAACAAAGATGAATAGACAGAATGAAATCGTTACAAAAATTATCTGATGACAAGCCAGAACATACAAATTAATGGCGTACTGCTGAATTCTTTCTGAAGAACAAGAGGCAAGTTGGGCTCAAGTTTGACTGATTAATAGATTCGTGCACTCCAAACAAATGCTCACACATTACCTGTTGTATTTAGTTTGCTGGTCCCAGTTAGCCAGAGATCCGAGACACACAGACCTGCCGTCCCATGCCCCAGAGGTCTCAGATCTATAGACCTGCCTGGCGCCGCTTATCTGCCCGCCGCCCGGGTCTCCAGAAACGACTCAGACGCTTTATTTATTTTAGGCTGTTTGGCCTATGGCTCAGGCACATTGCTAGCTAGCACTCATATCTTAAATCAACCCATTTCTATTAATCCGCGGGCCACGTGGCGGCCCGCAGCTCACCCGTGTTTACATGTTGCTCTCTCGGTGGCTTCCGCGCGGTCTGCTTCTAACTCCGCCCTGCTTCTATTACCTGAACTGACTCTCCTCCCACCTTTTTTATGGCGCCTGCCATGACCCAAACCAGCTCCTTTATTTAAAGATACAGTACGCACAAATGTATTCCCACATTTCCCCCTTTTTCTCTAATCAAAAAGGAAGGTTTCAATTTTAACATAGCAAAATTACATATAACAAAATAGCCATCAAGCAAGAATTACAGTTACAATATCTAGTCTACTTGCACTTAGCAAAATTAAAGAAAACATTTTATCTACTTTATTTTTGTGAATCTAAAGTTTTATATCTAGTATATTTTTCAAATGACTAAGAAAAACTGTACATATAACTATCTAATCTTCAACTACATCAAAGACCACAGAAGGATATAATATTTACCCAAGTAAACCAGAAGTGCAAACGACTTCTAAAATCTAGAAAGGACAGAGATGACACCTATCTGCCTGGACAGTCACCCAAAGTTCCTTTATAAAGTTGGGGCATCCATCTTCAGCCTATAGGCCTTGAGTCTCTTTTCATTTTAGTGAAGCAGGAAATCCGCTCTGTCCATTCTGGCACAGTTCATCTGTTGCTTCTCCTTGAGTCCTGAAGAATGTCTGACAGTTTTCTCTGTAAAGCAGGAACCTGAATGACCATTTAGGCTTGTTCTGCCAAAGTTCAGAGGTCATCTTCTTATGGAACCTGCATGTCCAGTTTAAACAGCATACTGTCAAGCAGTCAATATAAAAACAGTTTGTTCTCCAGTGGCTCACCATCACCACAAATAGATGAGATTCTATATGGAGTTTCTTCAATGCCCATCTTCCTGTTGAAGTAAATTAGTGCTGCCAGGAACAGACCTGTCTCACTGTCTAGAAAAGTCTAAGCTCTTAAAACATTTTAAATGCCATATTCTGTAGGTCTTAGAAGTATTTGAAGATTATCTATTTAATTGAAATATATCTTTGTATACTTAAAAATCTTAACTAACTTAACTATAAGTTTGATTATCAAAAGTGACTATTAACCTTTATTTCTTAATTATACACTACAATTTTAAAACAGTTACATGAACATCATACCTTAAACAAGAATAGAAAAACATATACAGCATAATAAAATTGACTTTAAATTTGTATCAATAAACCAAAATCTATACCAATGTAAAGCATTTTGAGATTAACAGCTGATTTCTTGATCTAAGTAAATTCAATAACCCAATCTTTTTAAAAAGCATTCACATACCATATCCCCCTTTTCTTCGTAGAAAGTGATTGACTATGACCATTAACCATTTATAATGAAAACAAACATTTAGAAACAATATTTGGGGAATTTGGGCGAAGTTATCTATTACTACTTCCTGCTGATTAAGGGGCGTTGAAAATCTCACAGTTGTTGAAGATGAATCAGTCTGCAGCTCTGAAGCTGATAAAGCCATCTCTTCTCATCAGAGGTTTTTTCAGGGGGTCTTGGTTGATGAAACCATATTTGCCTGGAAGCAATCCACAGGTTCTCATCTGTGGAAACAGAAACAGAACTCTTCCAAAGCAATAAATCCTTAGACACAAATTTCAAAATCAAAATACCTTTAAAATATACATTCTTGTTTAACTTAGTAGCCTTTGCAATCCATTGTCTTTTTGCAGTTAGCTCATTAACAGTTAAAAAATTAAAAGAAAACACAATAACAACCAAAATCCAGATTTTGTGTCTATTTTCCATCTTTACGTGGCTTATTATAATTTTATTACTCTATTTCTCACTTTAAAAACTTTTTCTAACCTCTTTCTTTTTTCTTTGAAGCCTATGTACCTTTTATAAACATTTAACCCGTTTACAGGTTTTCTTTTTATCTGAATCTGTTTTATTGTGAATCCTTATTCATCTTCTAATCTTAAGAGCTTTTAAAATACATTTTCTAAAAAGAAGCACATTTTTTGCAAATTAGGCTGAATCACTAAGTTTTCTTAAACGGACCGTAAACAAAGCACACCTAAGGAAATGCTGCCACGAAGAAAATCTGTTTCTCTTTTGTTCAAAATAAGTAGAAATCTAAGATCAATCACGTTACTGAGTCTTTTGTTAGTTTTTAGGAACCCGCCTGATTGTAGCTCACACTGCCTGTCGCCAGCCCGCCGCTGGCGCCATTTTGAGTGTGACCCGGACCATGCTTTGTTTGTACAAAGACCCGCTCCACACACACAATTTGGAAGCTGCCCTGGCTCAATTTCTGCGATCTAGAACTCTTTTTAATCTTTGTCAGGCTCTAAGTGGATAATCGGCCCACGTTGGATGCGCCATCTGTTGTATTTAGTTTGCTGGTCCCAGTTAGCCAGAGATCCGAGACACACAGACCTGCCGTCCCATGCCCCAGAGGTCTCAGATCTATAGACCTGCCTGGCGCCGCTTATCTGCCCGCCGCCCGGGTCTCCAGAAACGACTCAGACGCTTTATTTATTTTAGGCTGTTTGGCCTATGGCTCAGGCACATTGCTAGCTAGCACTCATATCTTAAATCAACCCATTTCTATTAATCCGCGGGCCACGTGGCGGCCCGCAGCTCACCCGTGTTTACATGTTGCTCTCTCGGTGGCTTCCGCGCGGTCTGCTTCTAACTCCGCCCTGCTTCTATTACCTGAACTGACTCTCCTCCCACCTTTTTTATGGCGCCTGCCATGACCCAAACCAGCTCCTTTATTTAAAGATACAGTACGCACAAATGTATTCCCACAATTACCAAAAACACTTATCGAGGATTAAGAAAGGAATGAGGGGAAGTAGACAGTTTGTAAAAGAGAAAATGAGAGAATTTAATACACTGCGAGATCCCAGTGGACATGAGGAATAGAAATGTTTCCAGAAGAGTAGACAAGAGAAGACCATGTGGGCATTTTCAGTAGAGTAAAGAAAGAACAACCTCAGAGAGACATTCAGTTTCTCAGAAATTGGAATAAACTGGAAAAAATAAATAAGAGAGGGAGGGATTTTGGATAAAAGGTGATATTTGAAAGCATTTCACAACTTCTCTTGAAAGATGATACTTTTAGGAATGCCTTTACACAATCTATTTTATCATCATAAACCAGTACATTACGTCTCATCTAATACAAAATGCCTTATTTCCGTGTATCACAGTCCTGCATTCATCTACTATCTTCTTGTTGTTGTTTTGGATTTGGCTATTGAGACAGGGCTTCTTTGTATTGTATAGCTCTTGCTGTCCTGGGACTCAGTCTGTAGTCCAGGTTTGCCTTGAACTCATGGAAGGTGGCCTGCCTCTGCCTTCCAAGGGCTTGGGTTAAAGGCATGCACCACCATCACACAGCCTTCACTCACTATCTTTAACTGTGGAGATTCTGGGATAGTTCTAACACGAGAGTAAATTTTTTTTTGCTGCTTCTACCTTAGTTTCCTCTTCCATTTGGGATTTTGTTTCTGCCATTTCTTGTAAGCTGAGAAACTGGAGTCAATGGCTTTCATATTCATGTCTCAATATAACATCCTGAACAAAAATGTCCTGAGTGAGTGATATGGTAAGGACTCAGAGCAATCCCACTACAGCAACAGAGACTAGCTCCCTAGGAATCTTGAGGAACAGGATTGGGGTCAATTGCGGAGCTCGGACACTTGCCTGAACACTGTATTTAAGAAATGTCCCTGGATAGCAACTCAGGCTTCCCCCTGAGTGGTGGAGAGTGAAGCTGTGAACCAGACCTCATAGCACAAAGAACTGAACACATGTAAGTTCTCAGAAGCAATTACCAAGGTCTCTCCACCCATGCCCAAGAATACACACTCTAAAGATCATCAGATGAGGACACTAAATTTTTCTACATCTGCTCATTAGACACATTTCCTTCTTCTGACATCATCCTACTTTAGCCACCTGATGGCCCTCTGGGATACAGGCCAGGAGAAACAAGCGTTTGGCATCCTAAGATCTTTTCCTCCCTGAACTTAACGTAATGACCTCTCTTTAGTCAGGCTTGGGAATCTTTAAACCATTGGTCAGTGGATGGTACAAAAAACTCAAACTTCAGAAAACTATCACCACATCTGATCTTAAATTTTGTGTTCATGATTATTTTCCCTGCATATAAATCAATGCATTGTGTATATACAGTGTATATACAGATTGGATTCTAGAGATGGTTGTGAGCTGCAGTGTGAGCTCTGGGAACAAAACCCGGATGGTCTTCATGGCAGTAAACACAGCTAACCGCTGCTCCATCTCTCTAGCTCCTCCTTGAACGTCCACAGAGCTCACTCTCTGCCCAGTTACTACAAGTGTCACCACATTCTGATTTTCACAATTGAATCCTAACTCCCTTCTATTCTTATTATTTTCTCTGCCTTTCTCCTACAAGTGGCTTCCGTTCAGCATGCATTGCTATTTTTTTCAGGCTGACTGAGATTAAACAGTATCATCTTTTGGGCCATGAGTTTGGAGCTAATCATTGAAGGATGGTTGGGTCCTCAGTGGTTACAAAGCTAAAGGAATGACTGTCTGTCAACAGGAATCTATTAGTTGTCAATAGTTCATCTGGGAGAAACAGTACGCCATGATTGTCCTACTTCAGACACTGTGATGTTATGCCTGCAGTGCCTTTGCAGTGATCAGAAAGTAGCACCTTGCATCTGTGGCTGTCCTTGTGGTCCCACATAAGACCTCTCTTATATACACTTAATCATGAAAGGAGGGGCATATCAATATCCTGTTTGGGACTGAGTTTGAGCTACCAGCTATACACCTGTAATTAGAAAAAAAATTGATTGAACCAAGAGGTGAGTGACACTTCACCCAGCCTAGGCAGAGAACCCAGGCTCCAGGACCCAGGCTCTGGGACACAGCCATAGGAACCTCGCCCCACTCATCTCTCCCCTAAGTCCAGGCCATTAGGAAAATCCCTGCAGGCCAGAAGCCCCAGTAAAATCCAGTTCACTGGACACTCCAATCTACAAATCCCACCCCAATTCCTAACCCACCTCATCACCTGGTAACTTCACTGTCTACTTGAGACCCACAGTATCCCAGCACATATTGGATCCAGAGTGGATCTCTGAGACCCACAGTTCCACAGCACCTATTGAATGAAGAGCAGCTACCTGAGACTCACAGTTTCCCTGATCCTTCTTGACCAAGGGGTCCCTGAGACCCACAATTCACCAGCACGTATTGGATCAAGACCCCCTAGAGGATCAAGAGCTCTTTCTGGATCAAGAGCTTATATTGGACAAAGACTGGGTCCTTGAGACACAGAATCAGCCAGCTCTGATTACACCAAAAACAGCTCACTGTGACACAGAGTGTACTACCTACAAGTGGACCAGAAACCCAGATTGGACCAAGAGATGCTTCCTAAGACACATACACAGCCAGAACAGATTGCACCAAAATCAGCTCCCTGTGATACAGACAAATCCTACAGTGACCCGAGGAAGCAATAAGCAGACCTCAGTGCAAGAATACAAATGACAATATAAAAAACAATACGGCACCACCAGAATCTGATGATTCGACAACAAGACCTGGTCAGGACAATATAGAAGAAGCAGAAGGAAACAGCATTAAAAATAACTTTATGAAGATAATAGAGGACTTAATAGAGAAAATAAAAAAATCCTTAAAGACATAGAGGAAAAGACAAAGAAAAATTTGGAAAAGATCAACAAATCTCTGGAGAAAATAAAGAAAACCCAGAAAACCCAGAATAAAAAATAAAACAGGTGAAGGAAACTTTTCAAGATTTAGAAATTGAAACAGATGCAATAAAAATCCAAGGCAATTCTGGAAATAAAAAATCTGAAAAAAAAAGAACAAACTGGAAGTATAGATGCAAGCAAGCCAACAGAATGCAAGAGATGGAAGAGAGAATCTCTGGTGTCAAAGATTCAATAGTGGAAATACATGCATGAGTCAAAGAAAACACTAAAAATCAAAAAACGTCATAATAACAAACCTCTAGGAAACATGGGACACCATAAAAAGACCAACCCTAATAGTAATTGGAATTGAAGGAGAAAAAATACTAGTTTAAAGGCACAGAAAATATATTCAACAAAATCATGGAAGAAAACTTTCCTAATCTGAAGAAGGAAATGCCTATAAAGATACAAGAAGCTTACAGAGCACCACATAGACTAGACCCCAAAAAGCATCTGCTCAGCACATAATAATTAAGTCACTAATCCTAAGAAAAGAGAAGGAATACTAACAGCTGCAAAGGCAAAATGCCAAGTAAGTCATAAAGAGAGACCCATTAGAATAACATCAGAGTACTCAATGGAAGCCATGTAAGTCAGAAAGTCCTGGGCAAATGTCATACAGACACTAAAAGAACATGGCTGTCAACCAAGCCTGCTATACCCAGCAAAACTGTCAAGCACCATAGCCGGAGTAAACAAGAAATGTTACAGCAAAACCAGATTTAAAAATACCAGTCCACAAATCCAGCCATACATAAAGGACTAGAGGGAAAACTCCAACCTAAGGAAGCTAGAAACACCCAGGAAACCATAAACAATCACTAAATCCACAAAAGAAAAACCCTAAGAAGGTAAACACAGACACACACACAAACACTACCAAAATTAACAGGAAACAACAATCACTGGTCATTAATTCCCTTAATATCAAGGACTCAATTCACCTATGAAAAGACACAGACAAACACAATGGACACAAAAACAGAATTCATCCTTCTGCATATAAGAGGCGCACCTCATCTTCAGAGACAGGCACTGGCTCGGCTTTCCAATCAGATGGACTTAAGAAACAAGCTGGTGTAGCCATCACAATATCTAATAAAATAGACTTCAAACTAAATTTTATCAAAAAAGATCAAGAAAAACATCACTTATTCATCCTAGGAAAAATCCATCAAGATGAAGTCTCAATCCTGAACATTTATGTCCCCAATTCAAAGGCACCCACATACATAAAAGAAACATTACTAAAATTCAGATTTCACATCAAATCCCACACATCAATGGTGGGAGACTTCAGTACTCACTCTCAGCAGTGACCAGATAGAAACTTAACAGAGAAATAAGGGATCTAAGATACGTTGTTTTAAATGGTTTAAATAAATATATACAGAGCTGTGCACCCAAAACCAAAGGAATATACCTTTTCTCAGCACCCCATGGAACTTCCTTATCCTCAGTCATAAAGCAAACATAGATAGATACAGAAAGTGGGAATAGTTCCTTGTGTCCCATCAGAAGTTAGTGTTCAACAACAAAAGCCACAGACAGCCTACAAACTTGTGGAAACTGAACATCAAGGAAGAAGTTAAGAATGAAGTCAGAGACTTCCTAGAACTCAGTGAAAGGGAATCCACAACTTACCCAAACCTGTGGACACAATGAAAGCAGTGCTGAGAGGAAAACTCATAGCACTAGATGCCAACATGAACAACCTAGAGAATCTCACACAGGAGACTTAACAGCACAGCCGAAAGCTTCAGAACAATTAGAAGCAAACTCACCTAGAAGGAATAGAGGGCAGGAAATAATCAACTCAGGGCTGAAATGAACAAAATTGAAACAAAAAGAACAATATAAAAAATCATTGAGTCAAAGAGTTGGTTCTTTGAGAAAGTTAACAAGATAGACAAAGCCTTATCTAAACTAACTAAAAGGTGAAGAGACTGTACCCAAATTAACAGAATCAGAAATGAAAAGGGGGCAGAACAAAAGACACCCAGGAAATCCAGAGAATCATTAGTCCATACTTCAAAAACCTGGACTCCACTAAATTGGTAAACCTAAAAGAAATGGACAACTTTCTGGACAGGAACCACTTACCAAAACTAAATCAAGACCAGATGAATGACCTAAGCAGACCTACAATTCCCAAGGAAACTGAAGCTTATTAAAAGTCTCCTAAACAAAAGAAAACAAAAACAAAAACAACAACCAACCCCTCCCCAGGACCAGAGGCTTTCAGTGCAGAATTCTATCAGACATTCAAAGAACTAATACTAATACTCTTCAATCTCTTATGTACAGTAGAAACTGAAGGGAAATTTCTGAATTCTTTTTTTTTTTTTTATGAGGCTACAGGCATCCCAACACAGAAGCCACTCAAAGATGCAACAAATAAAGAGAATTACAGATCAATCTTCTGCATGAAAATTGATGCAAAAATACTCAATAAAATATGGTCCAACCGAATTCAAGAACATATAAAAAAAAAAAATACATCCACCATGATCTAGTAGGCTTAATTCCCGAGATCAAGGAGAAGCAAATTGGAAAGGAAGAAGTCAAACTATCATTATTTGCAGTTGATATTCTAGCACTCATAAGTGACCACCAAGATTATACCAGGGAACTCCTATAGCTGATAAACACCTTCAGCAATGCAGCAGGATATAAGATGAACTCAAGTAATTAATAGCCCTTCCCTACACAAATGATAAAAGGCCTGAAAAAGAAGTCAGGTAATCAGCACCCTTTATCCCTTTATATAAGAGCTGCAAATAGCATTAAATATCTTGGGGTAACTCTAACTAAGGAGCAATTGCTTTATTTCTGTCCTTGATAGGTAAGTTTTGACAACAAATCAGCTTTCAGAGTTGAGAACAGCAGAACTGTATTGAAAATATTTTAGTCTCCTAGTTATGTAGGGCTCTTTAAAGAGACACAGAATCCCATTGCCAACAGCATACCCAGATGGTTTCTTCATGTGGGTTAGTCATCTGTGCATTACTAATCTTAGTATTAATCTTTAAAATTGAATTATTTAAATAAAAAAGCAATGTCAAGAAGCAAACTAGGGTAATTTATGGGGGGTATGCCCAATGTAAAATTACTTGAAAACAAACTTAAAAGGAGAAATGTTGCATGAAACAAGGAAACTCAGAGCCAGATCTCAGGGAAAGGCTGGAATATCAAAGAGAGGAAACACCACAGTTAAATCTCATCCAGCTGTCTTCCAGCTTCCTCAGCCTTGCACCTCCTAGATTCTACTGCCTGCTCCATCTTTCTATGCCTGCCTTAAATACCCTCTTCACCCACTTGTTTCACATCCAGATTAAGATTAAAGGCATGGCATCACCCGCTGTCTGCCAGGGAGCCTGCAATTCCCTCTGTAAACTAAAATGGCCTTAAACTCACATTTGCTGAGATTAAGGGCATAACTCAACACTCCTGGATATTCCCTGTGCTGGGATGAAAGGTGTGAGTTACCACTGACTGATCCTCCTAGACTGACTGTGGGTAGATCCCTCTGATACCTCATACTGTTTTTTTTATTAAATTTGATACATATCCCCAAAGAGAAACTTTAAAAAATATATATACTGCATCTTGGTTGCAGTTTATACAGAAAGTTAATCTAAAGGAGATCTGCATCTCATTAGAATACCCCACCAATTATTGAAATGATCAGACTCTTGCAGTCAGATGTAGCTCTACCTAATCAATACAGCCTATAAAGTAAGGTAAATTAATAAGGCCAAATGATAATTATGAGAAGTGTCTGTCCCATTGCTCACATGCTCTCTCTCTCTCAGCTAAACCAGAAGCTCAACCTGGTGCTTGACTATGGATTTTTCCATCTGCCTCCATCAGTTGCTAGGCAGAGGAAAGACTGGGGGAGGGGAGGGAGGGAGAGCATTGGTGGGTATGAATAAAAACTCTCAAAAAACAAGGAGGAAAAGAAGTGTCTATCATACCTTGAGAATGACAATACCAAAAGCTAATTAAAAGCTCAGGATGAAAAAAATTGACAGACCTGTACGACAAGAACTGTAAGTTGTTGAAGAAAGAAATTGAAGAAGATAGCAGAAAACTGAATGATCATTCATGCTTTTGGATAGGTAGGAGCAACATAATAAAATTGGTAATCTTACCAAAAGCAGTCTACAAATTCACTGTAATCTCCATCAAAATCCAACACAATTCTTCCCAGACAGACCTCAGAAGAGCAATACTTCCATATTCATATGGAATAACAAAAGACCCTGGATTTCCAAAACAATCCTGTTTAATAATTAAACTTCAAAGTTATTTCCATCTGTGACTTCAAGTTATACTATAGAGCTACAGTAATAAAAACAGCTTGGTATTGGCAAAGAAATGGACTTATGAATCAATGGAATTGAATCAAATACCCTAACATTATTTTACACATCTATGAACACCTGATTTTTGACAAAGAGGACAAAAATATACAATGAAAATATTAAATGATAGCGTCTTCAACATTTGAGCTGGCATAAATGTATGGTGGTGGTATGTAGAAAAACGCAAATGGATCCTGAACAAAACTCAAATACAAGTAGATGAAAGACCTCAACATAAACCCTAGTTACACTGAACCTGATAGAAGAGAAAGTGGGAAATAGCCTTGAATGCATTGGCACAGGAGACCACGTTCTAAAGATAGCACCAGTCACACAGACACGGAATGCAACAATTAATAGGTGAAAACTCCTAAAACTGAGAAGCTTCTGTAAAGAAAAGGACTTGGTCAATAAGATAAAATGATAGCGTACAGAATGGCAAAAGATCTTCCCTAACCTTATGTTAGACAGAGGACTGATCTCTAAAATTCATAGAAAACTCCAAAAACAAGAGATAAAAAACAAAGAACCCAAATGGAAAATACAATAGAAAGCTAAAAAGGAAATTCTCAACAGAAGAACTCCAAAGGACTGGGAGACACATAAAAAAATTGCTCAACAGCTTTAGCCATCAAAGAAATGCAAATCAAAACAACTCCGAGATACCACCTTACACCTCTCAGAATGGCTAAGATCAAAAACACAGATGACAACCTCTGCTGAATGGGATGTGGAGCAAGGGGAACACTCCTCCATTGCTGATGGGAGTGTAAACGTGTATGCCACTTTGGAAAGCATTATGGCAGTTTCTCAGAAAAGTGGAAAGAAATCTCCTCAATAATCTAAAAATAGCATTATTGAGTATAGACTCAAAGGATGCACATTCTTACTCCAAGAGCATTGGCCCCACTATGTTCATAGCAGCATTATTCATAATAGCCAGAACCTGGAAACAACCTAGATGCCCCTCAACTGAAAAATGGCCTAAAAAATTGTGGTGCGTCTACACAATGGAGTACTACTCAGGGGAAAAATGACATCCTGAAATTTGCATGCAAATGGGTGGATCTGGAGAATATCATCCTGAGTGAGATAACACAGGCCCAGAAAGATAGACATGCTTGTACTCACCCATAAGTGGATTTTAGACATAAAGGATAGACAAAGAATAAGTGGGCTTAATATCCCCCTTTAAAAGCAGCTGTGGATTGAATTTTGATTTGGGGTGGCTCCTCTAGACTCTAAGACCAAAGCCACTCATGGCATCTGCAGAGATGCTGCCCCTTAGTGTCTGCCAAGGGTACTGGCAAAGCTTCTGGCAGCCCAGAGCTGAAGCCAGAGATGTGGGGCTGGAGAAGCAGCCCACTTATGTAGTTGGCTGGCTTCCCTGCTAACTCCCTTCCATCAGGTCAGGCTTAGCAAGTCATGTTGCGCACTCTGAGCAGTTGTTCCTCCTTCACGTAATAAAGCAGGCTGAGCAAGCCATGGTGAACATGTTAATAAGCAGTCTTCCTTCATGGCTTCTCTCTTTCTCTTCCTCTCCCCCTCCCACCTCTCTGTATGTGTGTGCATATACAGAGGTCAGATATATAGAGGTCAGAAGGCAACATTTACCAGGAGTTCCAGGTATAGAATTTAGATCATTATTGTACAGAAAGCAAGCCTAGGTACTGAGCCAATTCAATGATCACTTTTCCTAAATTTCTTTCCATTAACATTCTTTTCATTTAAAAATAAACAGAAAAGTGTTTGTTATATTCCCCTCCCTCCCCAAGTATAGCAAACACTTATAAAATACTAAACTTTTAAGTATCACATAGGGTTGTGCATGCAGCTTTGAGAACACATGGAAGGTTCCCTCTCTAACCCTGTAAAAAGCACAGCATTTTAAGTGAACTTAAAATTCCCCAGTACACTTTGTAGTAATATAATACACTAGTTCCAAATGATATAGTTCCTGTTTTTCTTATACATTTGGGTCTAGAAGAAGTCACTATGTTTTTTCTGCACTTTGAACTATTCCAATTTGTTGTATATAAACACATATAGGCTTTTAAAATATTTATTCATAATGAATAAAGATGTCTTATAGCTCGACACTGTAATGACAATCCAGTAACACAGAGGGCAATAGTTCTCTACAGAAATTTATTCAAATATTTCCAAATGTTTCACTGTCACATTGGAGATGTCTGATACTATCAGCCCCCAAGGAATGAAGTCAAATTTCAATGAGATGATACTTAATATCATGAAGATAGTAAAAATACAAAGCATAATTCTGGTGGCACAGCTCTGTATTTCCAGCATTTGGTAGAGAAGTGTGTGTGTGTGTGTGTGTGTGTGTGTGTGTGTGTGTGTGTGTGTGTGTGTGTGTCTATGAACATATATGAATTTGCTCCTGGACAGGCTGATTTAGTAAAAAAAAAAAAAGTACATCACTTGTCTATCATGTACAGGAGTTGGGCCACAAGAGAGAATATAATGGAACCAAAGAACAGAAACCTGCTACGTTACTGCTGGGAGTGTAGATATGTAATGATGCAGCCAGTAGCACCAGAGTATTACAGCATTTACAAAAAATAGAAGGAAGAAGCCAAATATGTAATGCTTGATAAATGTTTAAACACAGGGTGCAGTGTTAATACAGTGGTCTAGTATCTAGCCATGGAAAAGGGTAGAGTATTGATACATCCTATAACATGAATAAACATTACAAATAATAAAGTCAGCGAAGGAAGTAAAATAAGAAAAGAATGGGTGCATACTGTTAAAAACATACTAAGAAACCCTCTGAACTGTATACTTTAAAAAAGAGAAATTACTACAATAAGTGTATTACATCTAGCCTACTATTATTTAAACATTACCTTTAGTTCATTTGCAGGTGTGCTTTGCCTGAATGTGCACTGTGTGTGAGTAGAACCTGTGAAGACAAAAGAGAGCTCTGGGACAAGCTGGCTAACAAGGGGGACCCTAAGAGGAATGCATAGATCACCTGGGAAGGGAACATAGATGAGATCTCCTGAGTAAGCTGGGGGTAAGCGGGCAGTAGAGGGGAGGAAAATGGGGATGAATCGTAAAGGATTGGGATGGTAGACCTGGACGATGCATGGATTGGGAGAACTTTGAAAGAGATATCTTGATAGAAGGAGACAAGAAGACATCATGGAGTTAGGGAAAAACCTGGTGCTAGAGAAGTTCCAAGGAACATACAAGGAAGCCCCCAGTTTAGTCTACTAGCCATACTGCAGAGGGCCCCAAAACAGGACTACTCCAGAAATCAGATTGGAGAATACCCTAACTGTCATCATGGAGCCTTCATCCAGCAGCTGATGGAAGCAGATACCAAGATCCACAGCCAAACATCATGCCATGCTCTGGGATTCCAGCTAAAGAGAGGGAAAAAGGGATTATTTGAGCAGGGGATCAAGATCCTGAAGGGAAATCTACAGAGAAAACTGAACCAAGCTGGTTGGAACTCATGAACATTAGAATAAAATCTATAGAGCCTACATGGGATCCAACTAGGCCCTCTGCATACTGGAGACAGTTGTGTAGTTTGGTCTGTTTAAGGGGCCCTTGGGGTGAGAACAGGATCTGTCCCTGGTGAATGATCTGGCTTCCTGAGAGCCCATTACCTGTGGAGGGACATCTGGCACAGCCTTGATTCAAGGTAGAGGGGTTTGGACCTGCCTCAACTGACTCCCCATGGGAGGCCTTAATTTTTGGAGGAGGTGATAAAAAGTGGATCAGGAAGAAAGGCTATAGGGGAAGGACAGGAAAGAGGGATGAAAGGGGTATCTGTGGTTGGTATGTAAAATGAACATAAAAATTATTAAATAAAAAGAAAATAAATAAACCATTACATGTATGATATACACAAAAGAGGATGCCGGATCATCTAGAACTGAATTTACACAAGATTGTGAGCTTCTATAGGGGTACTGTTGCAGGTGGCAGGGTATTTTTAGTGCAGGAAGGTGCCAATGTACATTCGATGGTTGACCCAAATAGGTACAGTTTCTTCATTTTTATGATCTTAGTGCTGTTCTTGAGGGCGACAGTGCTTATATAAGGAATGCTAAAGTCATGGAAGGAATATCGGCTTCAAGGCAGATGCATATATCGAGAAGCCTAGCACCTAAGGAATATTAGCGGGAAAGGAACTGTTCAAACCTAAACAAAAGAATGTCGCGCGCCAGGGCTCAGCTCCCCATTGGGTGGTCAGATCATGTCACAGTGGCAGTGCATCTGTGTTGCTAAGGGTGAAGCAGAGTTCAGCTCACACTGAACCAACGACTTTCCCTAGCAGGACACTCCTGTGTCCCTGTGGCGAGAGTTAGTCAGTGTTTTAGATTTTTACTGTGTGATTTTGGAGGCTGTGGGTGGGTAAAGGGGAAGGGAGGGAGGGAAGGAAGGGCCTGCAAAGAGCCTGCGAAGCTTTGGGGCTTAAAATGCAGGAGGACAAGGACATGGACTCTGCTGCCCATACACGTAAAGCTCCAAAGCAAGCTCGCTGGCACACCCGACTGTGGCCCGCCTGCCTGGGTCCAGGGTGTTTATGCTGTAAAACACAGAAAGTCTCCCTCACCTTTATCGGGTATGACCCTGTGGGGGAGTTTCAAACGGCGGCCAGCTTGGGTGATGTGGCTTCAGTAGAGCAATTCATCAACTTCCACCAATACTATGTGAACGAATATGACAGGAGGGGCAGGTAATGGGGCCTGGGAGGGGGAAGGGGCAGGGGAGATGGGAGCTTTTAGAGAAGGGGGGGCAAGCAGGGAGAAACACACCTTTCAGGGCTTCAACCTGAGTGTGTGTGTGTGTGGGGGGGTGTAATGCTTAGGCTATTCTTTCCTTGTGCCCACTGGGTTTCATGCCTGCTTTATGCCTCTAGACTTCTGAAACCTGCACACCTTGGAAGAGAAGCAAAACAGAGAACTTCATTTAGTTCACAATTTACCTTGTCTCATTTACAGAACTTTATTTAAGCTTTAAAGTGACTTAGCCAATGAGCTACATTTTTTATGTGTACACTTCAAACTTTTAGATTCATTTATATGAGTTCTCAGCCTGCGTTTATTTTTAGTGAAGCACATGCTCCATAAGAGGGTGTTGGCTCTCCTAGGACTGTAGTTATGGACAGTTGGCATCTGCCATGTGGGTGCTAGGAATCAAACCCAGATCCTCTACAAACAAACTAGAGCTCCTAAGAGCCACGCCATCTCTCCAGCCCTTAATGTGTATGTTCTTATGCTATGTTATGACAACACAGAGAATTGTATCATGAGATAAATAATGTTAACTTTAAGCCCAAAGAAGAATCACCAAGAAATCTTACATCAATGTGACCTAGGTTTGCTGACAGACCTTATAAGGACATTCTCAACTGGATCTATGACTGTGACTAGGCCCCTTTGTGTACATGTTGTTGTTGGTGGTGTGTGTGTATGTGTGTGTGTGTGTTGATGCATATATGACAGCTAGAGGCTGACATTCTTTTCTTCAATTGCTTTTCATGACATTAAAAATTTTTACATGTGTGTGCACATGTACCCCACACATGTGTGAGAAAGTATACGAAGGTCAGAAGAAAACTATATTTGACAGTTATGTTGTGTCACATGGTGGGTTCTGGGGATTGAACTCGGCCCATTGGGTCTGCATGTAGGTAGCACCATCTGATGATCCACTCTATTGCTCCTACACCTCAGCTTTTGTGGCAGAGTCTCTCACTGGAATCCCTGCTGTGTTTGATCTATTGTCTTGAAGTCTGATTGTCTGATTCACCCTTACTTGCTGGAAAGCAAGCTTTGGGAATTCTCCTGCATCCACATCCCCAGCACTAAATGTACAAGGTGTCTGGGGGTTCTGGACTCAGGCCATCAGGCTTACAGGCAAGGACTTTCCCAATGGAGCTTTCTGAATTACTCCAGCCCTTCTTTCCTATTCCTTATTTCCTACTAGGTTCTAAAGGGAAGCAATGACACTGGACAGTAGGTTTTCCATACCCCATATGCTTCTTGACCATTTCTGTAATTCCGAGGGTGGGCTACGACAGTCTTCTAAATTAGAGCTTCATACCAATAATAGAACGGTTAATTTTCAAAATATTCTTTTGCTTAACAAATGCATTCACCAATCCCCTGATTTTTCCAACTATATACATCCATTCTGTCATCCCACTTATTCCCACATGTAGCTTATATCTGCTATAGAACATGCACATTCTACTCAAGGGTCTCTCATTCTTTTTTTTTTTTATTAAAAAATGACATTTTAATCTATGTACCCTCTGTTCCCCCTCCCTTCCCTCCTCCCAATCCCTCCCAGTCAGCCTTCAGCTTTGCTTCTTCCTATCCACCCATCCCCTCCCCACAAAGGGCCTGAAGGCCGTAGATGAGTTAACTCAACGTAACACATCCACTCCTGTCAAGTCCTATTTACTCATCCCAATACCAAGACTGGGTTAGGTGTTCCTCTGCAGGGAATGGGATCCAAGGTACTAGCCCATGCACAGTAACACTGTCTGATCCCACCCCTCGAGGCTCCATATACTGCTCATGACAGTCGACAGTTGCCTTCCCTGAGAGCAGCAGAGGAAAGTCTGTATGAGCAAGGGAATAGGGATTATGAGGAAAATTCCCACAGTGATGACTGTCTGGAGCTCTGGGGAGCACACTGAATCAAGAATAGCTGCTGGAGATCCATTGGGGACAGGAGCTATGGTCTCGCATTCTAACCATTGTTTCTTCTCTGACTAGTCAGCTTTCTTAACATTATAGAAGTCTAAACATTGACTATAATGAGCCATGCTCATTTGAATCCCTAGTTTCTTTTGGTTTAAAGTTTCTTGAAAATCAAAGTAAGCGGCTATGATGCCACGGATTATAACTGTATAAAGAGAAATGCCCAAATTTGAGTATGGGTATGGACACATTGAGAGGTGCAAAGCAAACCATGATGGCCTGCTTTGCTAATATTTGGTTTCTGGAATATCTTGGGCATTTTGTCTATTGTCTGAGGACAAGGCTGTGTCCCTGTTAGCAGCAAATATGGAAACATTACTTCCGGGCATTGAGAAACAATAAAATTCAAAACATCGATGACTGAAGATTTGGATTTTTGCTTTTAGCCATCGCTCCTATGAACCTGTTTACCTCTTATAGCTTAAGAGCTAATATTTACATAGAAACAAATGACCATTGGAATTTCCATGGGCTTGTGTATTGTAGTATACTTCATTTAATGTAAGGCTTAAAGAAGTACCTTTTATTTTGTATAGTATCAAAATTAAAAATATTGCCAATTACTGTCAAAAATATCATGAATTATAAATGTCAGAAATATCAGTAATGGAAAAATGTGAAATGAAGGATGAGGCAGACACAGTGGAGCTGGTCTGAAATCCTACCTATGGAGAGGATCAGAAAGGTCAAGGTCATCTTGGAGAAGATAGTTTTAAACTATTTTAAACTTAGTTGAATTAAAATGTTTACATCTGTAGAGTAGGTAGAATTCTGTTATCTCCATTGAAATTGTGTTTATGAATCACTATTGTATCCAGCGAACACTAAGCTGTTAGGTGAAGGAAACATTGGCATATGCTCGTGAAATTCTAACTGAAGCATCACAGTAGTGCTATTGATTCTCCATCCTATAGATTGAAAATTAAGCTATGAAGCACATAGAAAGCCTATAATTAGAGAAAGCAGTAATTAGAGTAGCATTCAAATCAATCTATTGGGTATTCTCTAGTTATCCACACAGGCTTCTCTGTGGAAGGATGAACCTTGTGGAAGAGCACCTGCCTTGAATGGGGCAGCCCCGCACTATACCCCTAGCACAGCAAGTGAACACTTGAATAGAGAAATAAGTAAATAATAATATTACAGTTGCTTCTATTAGATCAGAAGGTAAATTTCAGTCAAAGGTGTTTGTAGTTGAAACGTGGCTTTATGTATTAATTGCTAATTCCCTAAAATGTCCTCTCCATTTGCAGGACATCACTCCACTATGCCTGTGCCCACAATCATCCAGAGGTAGTAGCGTTGTTATTATCCAAAAACGCCTGGATTAACATGCGGGATGATGAAGGTCACACACCTTTGATTAAGGTAGCTATCGAGCAGCAGTTACGGTATCAGATGGATTAGATCTTTCCCTTGTTTGGTTTTTGTGCTGTGATAAACCCTGACCAAAAGCAACTGAGGAAAGGAAATGATTCCATGACTTACAATTCCACATCACAGTACACCATGAACGGGTTAGAGGCTGGAACTCAAGCAGAGATCATGGGGGAAGGCTGCTTTTCCAAACCCCATTCAGATTTCTTATACTTCTCTGGACCACCCACAAGTCATGCCATCACTTTTAGGAAGCCGTGCCCTTCTACAGAAAGGTCAGTGATGAAAATGCTCCACAGCCCTCCCCAGAGACCAATCTAGTAGATGAATATCCTCAGGTGAGGATACCTCTTTCCAAGTGTCTTCAGTATGTGTCAAGTTAGCCAAACAAATGAACAAGGAAAACAACCTTCCTCACTACAACAACCACCAACCACTATTGAAGAAATGCTTTTATATCGAGGTGTGGTGGCACAGCCCTCCAAATGTACCACTGAGAAAGCTTTGTAGGGAAGGTTATGAATTTAGGCAAGCCTGGGGTACTTTAGAAGATCCTGTCTCAGAAAGAGTGGGATAATATGCATAACCTAAACAATTTGTCAGCTCTAGAAGTGCAAATATAGGAGGGTTTATCTTGATTTTCTTGGATTAAAGTTTTCTTTCTTTATACAACATTCACAGGCCATCCAGTTTGAAAATGTGAAATGTGTTTCTGTATTACTGAAGCAGGGTGCGGATCCCCACATGATAGATTTCAGTGGGGGCACAGCCCTGCACCATGCCGTTTCCAGGGGGAACACAACAATTGTCAGCAAACTTCTTGAATACAATGCCAACATTGAAGCTAAAACAGAGGTAAAGATATTTTCTTTATAAAAAATAATAAAACAAAGCTAAAAAAACAAACATAAAAACAAACAAAAGACCATTCAAATTCATTACCAATGTATTCTCGCTCTGACACTCAGACCTACTTTCTCCACACCAAAGCTCAAGAAGTCTCCCTCAATGTGTTCAGAGAAAAATATTTTTCCCCAAATATGTTTTTCATATTTTGTAGGTAGTTTAAAGGAACACAGCACAGCTTATTTTGTTTCCAATTGGGCTTTAAATTTAACAAATAAGGATTTGGGCCCACAGATACTTAACATACACAGAACCAATACAAATAATTATTTCTTAAGGAAAATATCTGTAAAACAAACAGACATACACTGCAATTAGGAAGTTCCTGATGTGGTTTGAATCTCAGGGATAAAACTTGAGTGGAAAATTGAAGGCACACATGAGGACCTGGAAATTTTAGCATTGAAGAAAATATACCAACAAGACATTCTTTCAAATTAATTTTTCAAACTCTCTATGAAGGCTGTTCAGTGTGGGAGATGATGAGTCTTATTTTAGGGAAGGAATACTGCTGAAGATCAGGTGGAAAAACTGCTTCAGAGATGCCAGTTGAGCTCCCTCATCGACAGAGACACAGCCAAGCTATACTCCAGGCTTTAGGGAGACCCATCTCCATGGAGCTAAAGAGCTTGAATCCAGGGAGTGTGTGTGGAGAGGTCTGGAGAGAAGGGATGGTCACAGGCAATGCCAGACAGGGGAAAGTTGTGTTAAAGGGAATGGACAGCTGTGTGCATAAAAGTGCAGCAAGGGATGAAGAAAAATCTGTTCTTTGTGACTATGTTTACAGAATCTGGCATCCATTTTCAGATGAGAAACATGTCTATTCATCAGATGTATTTTTTTCTTTACAGGATGGGTTGACACCATATGATCTTGCTTTATTTGAAGAGAAACATCTGATGGCACAATTTTTAATACAGAAAGGTGCAAAAGCACATCCAGTGGTTGACTCAAATACCAGGTACAGCTTCTTTATTTTTATGATCTTAGTGCTGTTCTTGAGGGTGACAGTTGCTTATATAAGGAATAATAAAATTATACAAGGCAGATTGTCTTCAACTTGGAGGCTTATATTGAGAATCCAAGCACATGGATTATGAGCTGGAAGGGACCATTTCAACAAAACAAAAGGACAGCATATACCTGGGTTCAGTTCCCCACTTAGAAACAAGTTTCTCAGTCATAATCTGATTGGATTGTTCATTTTCTCCCAATTAAGCATCTTTACATTCATGCTGCTTACTTTGAAAAGTGTCAATTTTAATTATTTTATTACATTTAATTCTTTATTTTTTAAAAAAATTTACATACTGACCACAATTCCCCCCTCCCTCCTCTTCTCCTGTTCATTTCTCATTCTTCCCCACCCCCACCCAACCATTTAACCACAGAGAAGGTAAGGCCTCCATGGGGAGTCAGCAAAAGTCTGGCATATCAAGGTTGAGGCAGGAGCAAACCCCTCTCCCATATCAAGTATGGGCTCTAATAGTCCAGTTCATGTAATAAGGCTATATTCTGGCCTCACTTCCAAAGGCCTCACAAACTGCCCTAGATACACAATGCGCATCCACATTCAGATGACCTAGTTTGGTCCCTTGCATGTTCACCAGAAATAGACCTTGTGATAGATGGTGCCATTTGGGGTCAGGGAAGAAACCTGATGCTAAGGAAATAATCAGGATTCCCAAAGGATTACCACAGGACTTCAAGGTATAGTGGAGAGGGTGCCTGAACTATCCTTCCTGTAAACAAGTGATGACCACCCTAATTGCCATAATAGAGCCCTCATCCAGTAACTGATGGAAGCAGATGTAGAGATTCACAGATAAGTAATGAGTTGAAGTTTCAGATAAACGGAAGAGGGAGAGAGGTTTCAGATAAATAGAAGAGGGAGAGAAGGGATTGTATGAGCAAAGGGGTCAAGATCATGCTAGGGAAATGCACAGAGACAGCTTAACTGAGATCTTGGAAAGCTCACTGACTCTGAACATTAATTATTTTTATTTTTAATAGTAAAGTTTATAATCATTTTAGTATTTCATTCTCTTTCTTATATGTTTTCTTTTAAAATGCTATATTCAACAAAATAGTTTTTGAAAATCATGTTCTCTCTTTGATCACTCACACTGCTTTAAATTGCTCTCCAACAATGAAATACATTAGGTTTTCCATCCTGACAATTAAATGTTATTATCAGATGCTATACTTTATTTCCTGTCCTGCATGAAATATCTTGACATTGTGTTGGCCAGATGTGAATCTGCACCCTAACTCCTGTAGCAGCTAATAAAGTTATGGCCAATATCCATAGTTTGTACACAGAACTAAGTCTCAAGGTTTCTTAGACTTGCCGGGGATCCCGTCAGCTGTGGCCTTTGACATGGTTCTATAGAGCAGGTCAACACCACGGGGGAAACCCCAACATGGAATCATGAAAAGCAGAGCCACTGTATCAGAGTTCACCAACTACAAACAAGAACCTGGAACTTAGCCATAGCCAGGGAAAACGGGGTTGGAGAGACCATGCTCCCCTCCTGGCACTTTTGGACAGGCTGGGACTTAACATAACAGGGCAACATTTGGTGATGGCTTGTCTTCTAATAGCAAACATGTAACCAAAAACAACAACCAAAACAACAACACCTATACACTGTCAAAAATGTTGTTACTTGAGAGTAAATGAAGCAGTTGATTTCCTGTTCCACCAAGTCCATCTCTCGGGAGCACTGAGAAGAGATTGTGTGCTATAGGTTCAGGAGAGGAGGGATGAACTACAAGTAATAGTTGAACTGTTCATGTACATATGCAAATATGAATAAACGTCCTCAGCTGTTAGAACAGAGGATGTGGAAAAAGCCCTTTTCCTGTCCCCTGTGTGCATACCTGTGCTGTGGAGGTGGTTGAATAAAAGGGCAGAACTATTAATTACGGGAAAAAATGGTAAGGGGGGCAGTGACCAGTCACAATTAAGTGTTGAATCAGAACTTAAATATCATTTGTCAATAAGTCTCTATCGTATGTTACATCTGGAATGCAAAAAAGAAATTCAGAGTATTTGGGTAATGTTTTTCATATGAATATTGAATTAACTCTCACTTTCTAAATCTATCACAGAGAAGCTTCACCGAAACTCTCAGAATCAATGACTAAAATATTCCAGATGAATGAGGGTAAGATTTTTCATATTGAATTACTCTAAATGGTTTGCTATAAATACATTGTAGAGGAGAAAGTTAATTCCATCAAAAGGAAATAAGGAAACTAATATAAATACAGATATTACATCCAAGAAGTTGCAAATCTCTAATATTATTGTTTGAAAAAATGTAGGTTTGCAGCCTGTGGAGCCTCGAGGGGTGGGATCAGACTGGGTTCCCATGTGTGGGCTGGTACCTTGGTGCCCATTTCCAGTAGAAGAACCCTAACCCAGTCTTGTCTTTGGGATGAGTGGATTGGACTGGCCTGGGGTGGCTGTGCCTGTGCTGAGCTGGCCCACTTTGAGGTTTCTTGCCTTTTGTGGGAGGGGATAGGTGTATTCAGAGGGGTGAGGCTGAAGGCTGACTGGGAGGGACTGGGAGGAGGGTAAGGAGGGAGAGAGGGGGATACATAGACAAAATGACATTTATTAAAATAAAATTAAAAAAATGTAGGTTTGCTCATTCTTGGCCCTGGTAAATTAACTATCACTTAATACACAAGAAAAAGTGTTTATAATGAGTATTATATGTATCATCTACAGGTATGTTTGAGAAAATTGGTCTTGTTATGAAATATATTTTCAGACATTTTCCCAGTTCTTTTCAGTTCTTATAAGGAATGCATTGTATTTTATACCAACATAATATTGCATAATTCAACTTCACTAATATATGATTATATCACAACATAATATGCAATTAACTCCTTGACTTCTGTAGAATTAAGCCATGACAATTTCCTCAATTCCTCTTGGCAGCTTAGTTTCCATATAGAATCTCTATCACTGTCATCTTTATGCATCTCCCAGTTAAAGATAACAGTGGTGCTCTAGGGCCACATAGTGGACTCACTGGGGATGGTGAAGACAGTGCTGCTCCTTGCTTTTCCTCTCTCTTTTATTCATTCATTCATTCATTCATTCATTCATTCATTCATTCATTCAGTTAGTTAGTCAATTAGTTAGTTAGTTAGTTAGTTAGCCAGTCAGTCAGTCAGTTAGTCAGTCAGTCAGTCAGTCAGTCAGTCAGTTAGTTAGTTAGTTAATCAGTTAGTTAGTTAGTTAGTTATTGACAGTACCAAGAATTCACCACGGGGCTCTGTGAGCATGCTAGGCAATTTTTCTCACTATGAACTATCCCTCTAACAACACATTTCCTATTGTTTATTAGTAATACAGGATGTTTTGACTCATAGTTCACATGCTCAAAAGCATGTTTTCCACAACAATTTCCTCCAGTAGGAGGAAAATTGAAGAAATGACCCAGTTCTGCAATTCACAGCACTAATGAACCATCGTAGCTCACTGAGGCTCAGTACTGCTGAAAGGGAGGAACACATATTGGAGTTTATGCTTCCAATAGTTGTCACAATAGCACATTTCTACCTTATCTTGGAAACCAAACCAGGGAGCAAATGCTGTAGGTAAATCCAAATGACCCTCTTCCCAACACAGAAGAAATTAAAAGAGTGAGAATTATTGCAACATGGGGAGTTATTTTGTTTAATTTCAGCATTAATATTATTGGACTTATACTTGTATGGATGAGGATTGACTCAAGGAGTCCCAGGTGTTCTGTCATTGCTTTGTCATTGAGCCACAGTCCCAGACCATTATTGTGGATCAAATGCTTTATCCTGGTCATGGACTAGACAGAGAAGATCTCGCTGGTTTTTATATGTTTTCAATGTAGTATAAAAATGAATTGTTATCTTTTGTGGATAGCAAAGTGGAGGCATGTGGTGAAAACGTGAATACATGAGTAGTCTATATCTGTAAATATATAGATGGCTTTATGCCTTGCAATACTCAGTGCTCCTCTGTCCTTAAGGCTGGTGCTTTTCTGCTCTCTCTCTCCGTAGATACAACACTCTGAGAAAAGTTACTAAGGGAGAGAACTTTCCAATAGTTCTTGTTCCTGAAATTCCTTATACCACCCAGACCTAGAGCTCTGGAACCTCTTAGCATCTTATCCAGAAAGGGAGGAAGAGTGAGCATGCTGGTCTTTGTGACACTGGTAGCTGGGGATTCTGACAAAGATCTTTGTCCTGGTCTCTTTCTGTCCTCTGTGTTTTAACAGGCTTCCATGGAGAGTCACTATAGACCAAGCTTCCTTTGGGGAAATATTTCTATACTAAAATGAACCATTTCAACTGAGCAACTAAAGACAATTCGTTTATTTTAGCAAATCTTTTAAAATTCTTCCTTGCATCACTTGACAAAATAATTAATTAAAAGAGTGAATAAATGATAAACGTCTCATGTGCTAACACCATCTATTTCTGAGAACAGCAGATACCTCACTCTGCTAATCACAGAGTACCTAGTTAGAATCAACATCATTGTCACAGAGGTTCATTTCAGCTATAAATCTTAATAAATTTCTTTCATTTCCTTGCATTTAAATTATTCCAAAAATTTAAGCGAGAGTTCCCGATGCATTAATTACCTGTAAAGGTGTATTTACTCAAGAGTATTCTTCAGGGATTGTCTTCACAGAAAGTATCTAATCAAATGTTACTTTTTCATTTTAATTTGTTACAATTTTCTAAAGTTGTTATAAAATACATTTCCCATTGTCTTTAGGAATAGACGACATTACTGAACTGACATCTTTATCTAGGTAAGAATTTATAGGATGTAAAGCATAAAGAAATTGGCAGTTGCAAGGCTCAGAAGCTGATACTTGAAATCGTACATAACAAAATAGACAGTGTGTGCTGTGTGCCCCATGCTTGCTCTGTCTTAAAGCCGTCAGATTCTGGTTATGGAGTATCTATGCTCTCTAACAGAGCTCCGACTCTTTAGATAACAGTATTTAGAGAACTTTACTAATTGACCATGCTAAACTTAAAGCTTTGACTTCACAGCACCCCTTTTCCCTTATGTACCTATGAACTGGGACCCATGTGCTCTATCATTAGGATGCAAATTACAGGTTCAGTAATCTGGATTAAGATGTGTTGGTGACTATGATGTAGAGCTTTACCACACATGAAAGAAATCCAGATTTAATTGGATAATAACCTGAAAATACCTGAAATTTGCTAATGTAAAAATTGTCTTGTTTTAGTTATCAAAAGGCAGATCCAAATCAGCAACTGCCAGATAATCAAAGATTTTACATAACAAGAGGCAGACAAGCAGTGTAGAGGACCTTCTGTGATAAGTGAAAAACGGTTTTAGCATCTACTGAGGGGAGGCTTCTCATTGATTCTCTTTATTAGACTCCAAGTGTTTCTGAGTCCTTCCCAGCATGCTTTCTAGTAACTACACCCATATGTAGTTCTTACCCTTCTATTGATTGTCTTTCTTCCTGGGACTCTTGTCATTGAAATAAGTATTCACTTTCTTCTGAATACAGATCAAAGAATCTAGAGCCTAACTGAAGTTAAACCACCCTAAAGTAATGTATAACAGTATAAGGCAGACATGAGAATGTTCACTCATGCTCCTCAGCTGTCTGAGGGCAGGTCGTCTGACTCACCAGTGTGCAAGTGTCGAGTGATGAGATCATAGTACATGGAAAAGAACAAGTGTGGAATTAGCAAGTTAGTCACATGGAGGAAGATGAGCATGAGTTCTCAGTGTCAGCTGGAGCTCGAAAAGAATCAAGAGTGATTTGTGCAGAAGTGAGCATTTTAGATAAGTGAGGATAATGTTAGGGTGTATGACAAAATTGACAAAGCTAATATTAAACTCCAGATTTAAAGATAATAAAAATATCTCAGAGAGCGGGCTTAGAAAGATGACTCCAAGGGTAGAGTTCTACCAAACTAGTTCAAATCTATGGCATCCACTTAAAACATGGGTATTATTAACTGTATTTATAAAGCCTGTCTAGTCCCAGGTGAAGAGAGGAAGTTATCCTGAGCTAGTTGGCCAGAGGCTCATCTGTAGTCAGCAAGTCCTAGGCGTAGTGAAATACTTGTGTGAAAACCACTGATTGGGAAAGTGGGTAATCACACTTGACATTCAGACCACTGACCTGAGTTTAGTGTGGTTTAGACAGTTTTACAACAGCAGTTAGTTAGTGGAAACATCAAGCAAATAAAAGAATAAACCAGATCAAAGTAGCTGGATACTGCATACAGAACTATTCCCGTTGGGCAGTGTGAATTCATGGCCACACGTGTCATTGGTAAGAATCTCCCATAGAATAAAGTCAGATATTTTATGACCTCATCCCCTAAAGAGGACAGCATTACCCATTTCTTTAGAAGCATACAACCATAACCGTAGGTAACAAGTCAGGTTCTTAATATCTGAGTCTTCAAGTTTCCAACTCAGCAGAAAACTATCTTATCCTGGGATCTGTCCTCTCAGCAACATCCCAGAATTACCCAGAACCTCTGGCATTTCTGTAGTCCAAAATAGACAGTTATCTTCATATTCTAGATGGAGCTTTCAAAGAGGATATACATGCAGTTAGGTTCTTTCTACAGATTCTGGGGTCCCAGCGTTATAAAACTTTTCCTCAATTCTGTTCATGTTTAGCTATAAACAGGTTGTCTTTATAGGACCATATGCAACAGTGCATATGGAATATAGGGGTTTTTGTTGGAATATTCTTTTTATCTCCTATGTACAATTCTTTATATTAAAGTATTACTTCCAGTGTAATAGCTCTGTGATGTAAGATGAGCCGCCTAGTGTTCACCACCCTGATTGGTAGCACTTTACCTCTCTATATCTATTCCTAAACTTTTATTAAATAATCGTGTATGGGAGTGTGTCACCTCCTTTCAGAAGGTAGTATCTGAGGAGGCCTGTGGAGACATATTATCTTCTGAGTTGGAGCTTGAATGTTACTGAGCTCCCTGTCATGGGTGCTAGGAAGTGAACTTGGAACCAAACTTGGATCCTCCAGGAGAGCACCAAACTCTCTTTACCCTCCAGCCATCTCTCTAGCATCATATCTGAAACTTTCCCTGGAGTCCACATGTGAGCATGACCTTCCTAGGGAGAGGTGGACTTTATGCTCCTCCTTATCTTTCCTGACAGGAACCACAAGCTGAGGCTGTTCTCAGTTATCAGATCAAGGTGGGGAAAGATCTTCCCGAGTAGATGATTTATTTTCTGCAAAACACCTTCTCTGGGGTAGACCTCGTAGTGCTCTTGACTTAGACAGAAACCAACTTCTTGTTGTCCCTCAAGTAGTCTGTTGTGCACACTAATGGATTTTCTTAATTCCTGTATATTCTTTGTACTTAAGAGTCAAACCATTTTGTGACTCTTCATGTTTTATGTCTAACATGGAGGTTTTTTCTTTGAAGTCAGCTCATATATACAGAAGTGAATGTTAATATATGATCATGCGACATCTTAGACAAATTGGTTATGGCAAGAATTAGTAATAGTAGAAAAATCTAGGTCTTTACATGTGTACCTGATTTCTGTTCTCTTTATGATTATTCTTAAACTAAGAGACAAATTATGTGACCTAAAGTAATGGCACTATGTCTCAGTATAAATTTGTTATACATTTCTATATGCTTAAAATATATGAGCATATTATTTTTGTTATAAATATATACACATTCATATGTTTGATAAGATCCTAAAAGGAGATGTTCATTTTTATGATAATTATACTGTTTTAAAGGTACATCTTGCAAAAAACATATGTTGTCCTTTATTTGGCCTCCAGGAGCACCTGTTCAACAGACACAAACACATATTCAAATGTAAAAGGATCACACACCACGTATGGAGATGATAATTAACCTTAGATTATTGATGCAATAGGACTGGAGGGAGGTTATTATCTGTTATAAAGACACTGTAAATAATAGTCAATTTTGAGGGATTTCCTGTGCTTTACTAGAGATCATTTCAGTGGTTGGAACCTTTACAACAAGATTCACACAGCAGGTCAAATTCCCCACAACAAGTTCCATGACAGTTTTTATACCTGATGCAATCCAGAAGAAAATAGAGCTTATGACTTTACTGGAATAGACCCCAAATACAGCTCTGTTAACTATGTCAGTCAAGACTGTAGCTGATAAAAGATCATTGCTTTCCTTTAGCATTGAAACTTGTTGTGAGTTACACTCAGCACTGCACATAAAGGTTATTGAAGAAAGTTAACAGCCTTAGCAGTTTCTGCATCCACCCACGAACGCTTAAAGCAAAATTTAAAAATTACATGATCTATGGAACATCCATCATTGTAGTAGGCATAGCATTTAAGGAAGTGTCTCCAAATGGTCATGACAGATATAGGAATGAGATTCTCTAGATACATGGGCACATGAATCATAAAGTTGCTGAAGCCATCAGAATATATTTTGCTTTCTCTCTCTCATATTTTTTTTAACATAAGCTAAATTTTCTCTGTTTTGTCTCCATGAGGTAAAGTGGAAAGTCAGCAGTCACTGATCCCAGTCCACTGTTGAAGAATAAATTCAGAGTTATTTGTCTAGGCCTGTTTGCCTGTGCCTTTATTCCAAGAATGTGGGAGGCAGGAGACAGAGAGATCTCCTTTAATCACAGCATATGTAGTTTAAAGTCAGTTGAACTAAATACTGAAATCTTGTTTTAATACAGTGTTATTTGCAATATTCAATATAAGGCTTGTTAGGGACTCAAAATGAAAGAATGTATAAGACATACTAATGTTTCTCATATGAATAATAAAATAATGATTGCTTTCAAACATATGTCACAGTGATGAGTCATCTCCAGAAAAGCCAGAACGGAGAAAGAAAAAGCATGTCAGGTTCAGCAAAGGTAAGGTCTGGTCCTACGTTCCCTAGTTAATATGATTAAGGATAAAGATTTTAGTTCCCCAGGAGAAGTCAAGGAAATCAAATACTGATGCAGTTACATTGTTTCCTAATATTACCAGAGTCCAAATTTAGCAATTATTTCTAAGCCCTTTTCAGTGTGTGAAAATATATTGTCAGTTTATTGACAGTAACCAGTAATATTTGATATTAATAGTGATTTCTGTATTGTTTTTGGATAAGTGAGAAGAAACATATTACCTGGCACACTTATACATAGTCACACTGCAGCAAATTAGAATGGGAGAAATATGATTTTTTCTTGAATTTTTTAACAAATGCCTTGTATATAGTTCTATATACTGTTACACAGTTCAGTGCCATTAAAATGTAATTATGTCACAAGCAAATCTTCAATAATCCATCACTTTTATTAACTAACTTCTTACCTACTGATAGAATCAAAATCATCTGGCTTTTAAATTTCTTTGCAATATTTTGATTTAGACAGTTCTGACAACAATATAATTGTTTTCTTTAGTTATCTCCGATGTTAGGGTAGAAGATTCTTTGGGGAGGAGGAAAGGGTTTATTTGGCTTATGATTCCACGTCACTATTCATTATTGAAGGAAGTCAGAATAGGAACTCAAACAGGGCAGGAACTGGATGCAGGAAATGATGCAAGTGATGCAGATGCCATGGAGGGATGCCGTTTGTTTGTTCAGCCTTCTTTCTTATAGAACCCAGGACCACCATTGTAGGGATGGAAATACCACAATGGGCTGGTCCCTCCCCCATAAAGCACTGTTTAAGAAAATGCCCTACAGTCAGCTATTATGGAGGCCATGTTTCCTATTGAAGTTTCCTTCTCTTACATGATCCTACCTTATTCAAGTGAATATAAAACTAGCCACCGTAACATTTATGACATTTACTATTTTATATATTGATTTAATATTAGATTCCAATGAGAGTAAGTCATTACATTAGAGATTTTAGATATTAAAGCAAAATTTCAAAGCAATTGTTATGTCCATACTTCCTTTTAACCCTTTCTGAGTTTTAGTGCCATAGTGCATGTAATAGATTTTGGGAAGACTTGTCAGTCCTGATCTGTTTCCTATCCCTCCTTCCTTCCCTCCTTCCTTCCTTCCTTCCTTCCTTCCCTAGATCCCTCCTTCCTTCCTTCCTTCCTTCCTTTCTTCCTTCCCTCGATCCCTCCTTCCTTCCTTCCCTCCTTCCTTCCCTCCTTCCTTCCCTCCTTCCTTCCTTCCCTCCTTCCCTCCATCCCTCCTTCTTTCACTCCATCCCTTCTTCCTTCCTTCCATTGCTGTTTCTTTCCTCCCTTCTTCCTCCCTCCCTCACTTCTTCCTTCCTTTTCTCTCCCCCCTCCTCTTCTTCCTCCTTCTCTCTCTAATGCTCTTCCTTTTCCTGCTCCTCTTTCTTCTTCTCCTTGGTTTTCTGTAGTGCTAGGGGTGGAAATTAAGGCCTTTTGAGCTTTCAGGGAAGCGCCTGACATATTAAGTCTACTTTGTAAATTTCCCTTTAGTTATTGTTATATATAACAGAGTCAGATGATACACCAGTTACATGCTATAACGCATGGTATCCAGGGAAAATGGACACAAAAAGGAAAGTTGAGAAAATGACATTATTCTATATTTCAAAGAATTGGCTTCTCCTCCACTGAGTCCAGAGAGACTCAGTGACAGATGAAGGGACACCCTGCAGAGTCTCAGTAACTGGTGTCATGGTGTCTTTTATATCTAACTTGTCATTGGCAGCAATAGTAGGTCCTGAACCCAAATGATCTTCTGTTTATAGGTATGATGAAGAGAGTTGATATTATTGTAATACATCAAATTTTATATCACATTATTAGGAAATTTGTGGTTCTTGGAATTTGTGGTTGGGAGGGCTGACTGAAGGCTCTTGTATAGTAAGTATTGGGTTCACTACTGAGCCACAGTCCCAACCCACTAGTTTGTGGGACAAATGCCCTTAAGAATGCTAAGAAGGTACATTAATGTTCTCCTACTTTAAACAAGACAAAAACTGAACTTTTATTTCTAACAGCACAATACAGATAGACAGTGAAGGCTTGAGTCAGGTCCTAGTTCATGTAAGTAAAGTACAATGATGTGAACTCAGATATGAGCCATGGAATTTTCAGCTCCAGACCCATAGCTGCTACTCTTCTGCTCTCTCACCCAAGGCAGAGCTCAGGGTGGATTACTACTAATGGAGGGATCTTCCCAATTATTGTCTTCATGAGAGAGGGTGGATACTTTCATGAGCATCCTATAAGTTGCACATAAGACTGGGAACACAGCTGGAACTGAGGAGCTTCTTCCCTCAAAGGTGACCAGGAGGATAAGCACATTGTCTTCCACTGAGTTGTTCTGAAGAAGTCTGTTTTCTTCTTTAGCTTTTTTTTCTGATGGGTTTCATATTGGTACAAAAGACAGTAGCTGTATGTCATCTAGTTCCAGTGCTCCTAATCTGTAAAATGAACAGTTTTAACTAAAAAGCTGGATAAGATTCTTTATTATCCTGAATAAAAAAATATAGGCTCATAGATATATTTTTCCTTTTTGGCTGTTTGTCTGCTTTATTTTTGAGAGACAGTGTGTTATGTATTCTTGGCTCAACAGAAAATTAAGGGGATCCACTTACCTTTGCTTGCCATGTGCTGTGCTGGGATTAAGTTGTTTTCCACCACAACCAATCTAGATTTTTTCCTACTATCATTAGCCCAAAGTTCAGAAGGACAAGTCTTTTTGACACGTGGCTAAGGATGCTGCTTTCTATCATTCTGAGTGAATTCACATATGACCGTCACAAATGTATATGGGTGTTTGTTTTTAGGTCTTAGGCTTGGTAAATTTATATACTTTTTAATTTGAAATACACAAATAATGAAAGAGTTCTACATGAAGTAATGACTTACAAAGAAATATTTACTTCAGGATAGTCTCTAGATTGGTCTCAAGGAAATTGGTACTAACAAGGAGTCTAATCAGTTTGTATGTTCTATTTTAGTAGAGTTGTAATAATGTGCATTTTCCTTATATTTTTAGAAGTAAACCAGAGTACTGACCCAATGCCATTCTGCAGGTAAGATTAAAAAATACATCAGTAAGAAAATTCAAAGATAAAAGGCGAATTCGTTGGTGTACTCTCAGATTGATAGCATCTTATGGTTATTTTATGCTTTTTCTTGTACTCCCCATAGTACTATCAACATACTTTAGACTGGAAAAATTATTTTAGTTAGTATAGACATGAGTTTTATACTCAACCACCACCATTTACCAAGTAACCAACAGTGTTTGGGAAAGTGAGCTTCCTTGTGTTATCTACACACAATGATATCCATCTGCACTCCTGACCTTTTCAATTTCTTTCTGAAATCAGCTTGTGAACTAGACCTTCTTTAGAATTTCGAGTGTGAGACATTAATCTGTTTTGAGAGCTTACAGAATTTGGGATACTTCTGAGTTATTAGACAATATTACAAAACCTCAGCAAACTGCTTTCTTCCATTGACACAATCTCCACATGCTGAGGCCCCTTTAATCGGGTTTAGCACATGTTGATAGATGGTGAAAGGCCTCAGTACTTTTTTCTACCAGAGTGCTCCATCCATCACTTGTATATTCACTGATATGTTTTCCATAGAAATGAAGTCTCTGAATCTCAATAGATTATCTGAATGTAGAGAGCCACACAGCAGAATCACTCTTATTTATCTCTCTATAAAAGTGGGTTTTGTTTTCTCCACTTGTTGGATGTGAACATGAAGTTGAAAGCCCATTCTTGCCCATAGTCTGCTGTTTGAACTGTGGTTTGGCAGACATTTAAAGGTTGTATTTCAAACTGCTTTTCTGTTCCTTTTGATTGATTACTTCAATTATAGAGGACATTTATGTTTTTCACGTTCAGTGGGGCTGTGTATTAATAAAATACTTGTAACACATTAATAAATAGCTTAATTACTCCAATAGAAAGAAATCCAAAAATCAACACACAGATTCATAAGTTTAGAGTAGCTTTAACTTTTAAACACAACTTGCAAAAGCCACATGTTACATTCTACTTAGAATTCTAAACAGTTAGAACCCCCCTGACATTACGCAATAGGTTTATTGTTATTTGCACAAGTTATTTTCTTGTTAAATTCATAGAAATGCTTGTATGGCATCGAAACAGGCAGATTGTGGTTTCAGGATTCACTTATGAATGGGCTACTTAGGAACAGCTTGACTGCATCCAAGGCCATGGTAGCTTGTAAGAGGATTAACAGAAGAAAGAATCTATTCCATTGTCCTCAAATCAACATCATGGAAGATAACATCACATCCAGTGAAAAACCCATCATTATCATGACAGAGAAGGTTGTGGTGTTCTAGGTGCTCAGCATGATGTGGTGAAAAACATCTTACTGCAGCCTTAAAAAGGGCTGGGGAGTAAACAGTGTCTTCCTTCCTGTGTGTGTGTGTGTGTGTGTGTGTGTGTGTGTGTGTGTGTGTGTTTGCATGTGAATGTGTGTCTGAATCTGTGTCTGTCTGTAGTAATAATTTTTTGGCCTGGCCTAGCCGTGAAATTTAAAACCTGCTGCAGACCCACTGCCTCTTAGTCCCATATAATCTCAAAAAGACTTTTATTAATAATGTGTTGCTTTTCCTATGGCTCAGGCTTATCGCTAGCTGTCCCACATGACTTCCTTTTATTCTCTCAATCAAAAAGGAAGGTTTTAGTTTTAAAATAGCCAAGTTATGTATAACAAAAGAGTTATTAGGCAAGAATTACAGTTATAATATCTAGTATGTTTGTCTTTAGAAAAAAAGGAAAATATTTTATTATCTACTTTATCTTTGTATCAAGGTTTATATTGAATTTATTTTTATTATAACTAAGGAAAACTATGATCATAACTAATCTTTAACTACATCAGTGACCACAGAAGGATATAATATTACATCAGTAAACAGGAAGTGTAAACAGTTTTCAAAATCTAGGAATAACAGAGAAACCATTTGGCTGCCTGGACAGTCATCCAAAGTTTCTTTGTAATGGTGTGGCAACTGTTTTTGCAGGCCTAGAATTTCTGACATACTTTTTAGTGAAGCAGGAAATTTCAAGGACTGCTCTGCCCATTTTGACATATTCTGTCGGTTTCCTTTTGTGGTGTCTTGAAGAATGTCTGGTAGTTTTCTCTGTGAATCTGCAACCTGAAGGACCATCTTATGCATGAGTGTGTGAGGTCACACTATTCCTAAAGATTAGAGGTCACTTTCCTTGGGTCTTGCATGTCTAGCTTATATAGCATAATGTCGGGCCCTTGAGGCAAGAACATTTGCTTGTCGAATGTCTAACTTTGGTCAAAAAGAAAGAAAATTTCATAAGGAGTTTCTTCAATGCCCATTATTCTCTTGAAGTAGATTTGTGCTGCCAGGAGCAGACCTGTCTCACTTTCTAGAGAAGTCTAAGTTCTTAAAATCTTTGAAATGCCATATTCTGTAAATCTTTGAAGTGTCTAAAGATTACCTATCTAATTGAAATATAAGTTTGTATACATGAAAACACAACTAACATGATTATAAGTTTATCATAGATAACAATCTGCATACCTTAGTTACACAGTACAATTTTAACTGTATCACATAAACGTAATAACCTAAACAAGCATAGAAATATACATACAGACAAAATTGACTTTAAATTTATATCAATAACCCAAAATTCATACCAATATAAGATATTTTGAGATTAACAGCAGTTTTTGGATTAAGCAGATTCAATAATCTAACTTTTAAAATCATTCCTATATCATGTCTTGCTTTTTTCTTTGAAGGAGATTTACTGTGTCTCTGAATGATTTCCTTGCATTCATTTTATGGACTAAATCATTTCCTTTCTTCCACTTGACACAAAATTGTAAAGATAGTGTCTGTAACATAATCAATTGTAGTAATCAATCTCTAGATTGTGATAGGAAATTAAACTACAAGTAAGGCACAGAATTTGGAAATGTTTTATGTGAATATTTAAATATTACTTTTTTAATATGCCACAGTAGAGTAAGACCTCCCAGGGAGCTGAAATCCATCCTGAAAATGTCGGATTCCATCAGTACAGGTAAGTCCAATTGTGAAAAAATCACTGCTACTACATTAATTACAAAAAAGCTTTGTACTTTCAAAATGAAAGGAACAACAGAAATAACATATGAATGTAATTACATCATTTTAAAATTTGCCTCCTAATATTCTTGGGATTCAGAATTATTTAAAAGATAGTTTCTGGGAAGTTTCAAATCTCAATATATAAAATCTGAAACATGTTTATTTAGCATGAGACTCTGATGAAAGTATCTTTGTATAAATAAAGATTCTAAGCTAGTCGACAGAATGTGTCCAGTATAGTCATTTAAATAGCATTTGGCTTGTTATGAAATCACTTTTTCTTAATTCTTTCTAATAAATACATTGTATTTATGCTATGTATTGTCATACACATACGTGTCAATACAATATGATCATATAAAAAGAAAAAAATTCTAGTATTTAATTACTTTCATTTTGTAATTTTTTTAAATTTTTCTGGAATAAATGTAACCTATTTTGTATTTTCTTCTACAATTTTTCAGCATAAACAAATTTGTTCACATACGGTTTTACATTTAACTCATATTGTCTGGCATTTAATGTGAATACACCTTCATAGAAGAGATAACAGACGTACCTACAAACTTTGTAGAAATTGAATGAATTTTGAGTTCTTTAGACAGTGCTGAAAATTGAACACTGACATTATGAGCATTCTAGGTTAGTGCCCTCCCTATTGGCTACACCACCAGCAACCTTTTCCTTAGGTATCATCAATTGAAGTAGGATATGGTGTTACTTGGTTTATGCGTTCCAAGCCATGATATTCAAACAACTACCAGAGTGTAAGGAAGGAAGTTGGAGAAAGAACACCATTGAGTAGTAGACAGCACTGACTGGTCCATCAATTCACCACAGCATCTTGCATACCTAGCTTGCCATGGGAAAGCATACCAGCAAGTGAATAGTGTAGAGGACTCTGAATGACCCTCTTCACATATGGGACATGGTAAAAAAGATTCAGTACTATTGTAAGGAGAGTGACTTATTTTTACATGATTTCAGCATTTTAATTTTCTCTGTGGTGAAGAGGGTTAATGGAGGCCTCCCACATACGAAGTACAGGCTCTAGTGCAGATCCACATTCTCAGTTAATTTGTTGGGACAAATGCTCTCCCCAGACATAGGCAAAACCAATGATGTTGCCCTGCAGTTTCATATTCAGTAAATGAGTCAACAGGAATTGTTTTGATACCTTTGTAGAGATATCTCTGTTCACTTACATAAAAAGCTTGTCTCACTCAATGGTTTATATATGGAAACAATAAAAATGATTCCTGGGAGGGACTATTGCCTTGGAATTGTTGCTCTGTCCCCATGTTTCTTCCATGCTTGTCTCCCTGGAGATAATCCTCAGGGTGCATAACCACTGAGCAGGTATTCCCAAGAGCTCTTCCAATGGAAGGGGAAAGCATCTGATGAACACCTCTGCACTGCACATGAGTGAGGGACCAGAGCTAGAACTGAGGGGCTTCAGCATCTTCCTCAGAAGCAGTAAAGGGTAGTATGACCCCTGCTCTCTCTGGAGCTTTGCCGCACTGGAATCTAAAATTTCTTTGCAAAGGTCTTTGTCCTTGGTCTGCTTCTGTTTCTTATGTTTTGCTATGCTTCAAAGGGCAGTCACCACACACATTGGTTCCTTGTGTCTAGAATTTTCATCTTCAATTGAATAGCTGAAGCTCTCTTCATGTCTATAAAAGATGAGTAAACTCACAATTCTCCCAGCACTACTGGTCAGTCACAACACAAGTAGCAACAAACTGGTGCCATCATTGTGACACTTCAGTTTGTAATATTGATTCTGGTTAAGTTGCCACTTTCCCTGTCTGATTGCACTCAAGATCATAGGTATTTCGCACAACAATTTATTATAAGTACTAACTTTTGATTAACATGTCTCTGTATTTGAAGCATTTAAGGAAGTATGAATTAAGAGTTCTTGTGTATTTACTTTTATGAATCAATCTTTACTTTAAGGGTTATCCAGCATTTGTATTAAAGTATATCTAGTGCTAAAATATTATTAGCCTTGGTATGTAATGCTCATAGTTTCTACAGCTTCTTATAACATATTTTTCCTTTCTTGTTTGTAGATCATGGAAGAAATAAACAACAGAGCTTAGTCTGGTAAGGGTGTCTGGATTTTGAAATACACTGAGTATGTAGAGAATATAAAGTTCAGAAATTGACACCTGATACCTTTGTGAAAGGCAATTTCAGGTTTTTAATGCCTTTGTTAATCAAAGCTGAGTAAGTATTTGTAGGGCACAAATATTGACTGATTCTACTTCTGATACAGTGTGAAATGCTGTTAATTATCTATTGGTGGGGGATTATCAGTGGATAAAGGCTAGCTTTGCATATGTGAGAATGAGGGTGTGGATGCCCAGAATCCACATAAGGCCTGATGGTCTGGTGTGCATCTATAACCAAGGGAGCTCATGTTGAGTTTGGTGGTAGAGACAGAGAATCCCCTGAAATTTGCTGTATAGGTAGCCTTTACTTTGCTGTCATAAATGAGAGACCCAGACAAAACCCCAAGATTGATGGTGAATAGCAACCCTCTGAGCCTGTACCCCAGGTCCCCTTGCACACTTGTAGGTATGTACCTGAAATTTCACTCATTAAAAAATACCTTGAACACAACATGCTGTGCACATAAAACCTCAAATATTAGTTTTCAGATTATTATTCATGTTCTCAAACATGTTTGTGATCCACTGTCTGCTGAGGAGAGTATGTATAAAATGATAAGGGTCAAAACTTTCCAAGGTTTTGTTGAAAATTCCCTCAGAGTAGGATTCTGTATATGCTTCTGTATATCCAGCTACTGCTCCCCTCAATAAATTCCACAACTGTGGTGAAATCCAAAGTAGGTAGAAGCTAGAAAGAAACAGTGATTGGTCAAGAACTTACAAACCAGATACCCTGAATTTGGAGCTCTTAGCTGAAATTTGGATGGAGTTTAGCTAAGGGGACCATGGTGCTCTCCAGTGCCTTATAAAGATTCAGAATTACACAGAAATGCCTATTGAGTATAAAAATATCCATGTGAGAATTTCATCATATATTTTTGAACAGATTATCAAAAAGCATCATCAAAGCACCAGAAATCTGTGGCTTTCTTAGATTGTTGGCAGCTTGATGCTTAAAGATAGAGTACATTTCATGTTCAACCAAACCAACTTCTTGGGAGAGTGTGAGACTCAATGTGATGTCTAATATGTGTATGGAAGGAGAAGGCATCATGGTGCTTTAGGGGGCAGGCAAAGAGGAATGAAATAGGAGCATTAAGCACTTGATGTACATAACCACAACACCATCAGTTATTACACCACTCAGAACAAAGTGTACTGAAGCACCACCGTTCCCCTCTTGTGTGTGTGTGTGTGTGTGTGTGTGTATGTGTGTGTGTGTGTGTTGTGTGTGTGTGTGTGTGTGTGTTGTGTGTGTGTGTGTGTGTGTGTGTAAGCTGCATGACTTAAATATTTATGTTAGCAAGAATGAGGCAATGGAGAAGATTGGTGTCTTGAATCATTCTCTAGCAAATCTGCTGGACATAAGTTCTTTCCCTGAACATGGAGGTGGTCTAGCAGCCAACAAACTCAAATAATACCCGGTCTCTTCCAGACACAGTGCTGACGTTACAAGTTTGTGTGTCCATGCCCAACTTCACATGCAGTTGCTAGGACAGAAACAAAGGCCATTACTTGGACTACTAGAATTCTTGTTGACTGACTGTCTCTAAATCCACCAAGTGTTTTAGCTTTTACTTTTAAATATATCTATGAGTACGTCTTAATTGAATGGTTTTTTTTTTTTTTTGATTGACGTAAGTTAAAATCTCAAAAGCAACAAAAAACGCTAAAGTACAGGTCAAGGTTGAATTACATAAATGTAAAGATGTCTTTTAGTATACAGTATGCGGAGTTGCTTACAGGATCTAACTCATCCTTTATTGCATGTTTTTATTCTAAAGGCTACCAGAGGATGAAGATGTTTCTCTATCTACAACAAAAGACAGGAATAGTATTTTTGTTTTTAAGGTAAAAGAATCCATTTTGGAATTCATTTACTTGTGAATTTCACTGAAAATGCAGCGGTAGTCTACCTATCATAGTTCTACATGGAAATTTGTCAGAGAAAAAAACATGTTGTAGGTATAAAACGTCATTTCTATAGAAAGTCCTTGCACGTTTCAGTATCCCCATAAGAATCGGAGGGAAGCATAGCAAGTGGAAGATTTGGAGTAGTTCTCATATAATAGAAGATGTTTGACATTTGACCAAGGATGGTTTGCTGAAATAAGTACACATTATAGTGATTTTTAAACACAAAGGTTACTATACCTGAATACATTAAAGGCTCCAGTTCTCTTAGGGATCCAGAAACTGTCCAGATGTGTTTATCTCCAGTGTAAACACAGGAAGGCTAAATCTTCCCTTGGAACTCCTACTTCAGGACCACATAGGAGATCATTTCCTCTGCGTTTGCTTCTGTATTTACACTAGGGGAAAGTGGAAATTTATTCACTTGTCATCTGTTTAGAAAAATTTTCACTATAAAGAGATCCCAGTGTGCTTTCCATTTGACTTCACTAAGTGTGTTGAAACCTCTTCCTCTGCCTACACAATAGCTGTCTTTCCCCCAGTAACGCCAGCAGTACTAAGAAGCAAATATGCGAGTATCTGATAGGAACACTTTAATCTCTAGGGTTTTCACAGTGTTTTAAAAATTTATATCGTTAAAATTTTTAAGGAACATTCAAAGAACGGAAAGCATTGGAGGGCTTTAATTAGATATTTGTTCATATTAAAGTGTCTTCATCTTCTTGAGCTGCCAGAGTTTAGGAAACCTATTTGTCGGTAACCCAGAGCCCTAGAGTGATGATTTGTGTGCATTATAAGTTGCATATTCACGGCATTTGAATGTGAATCAATGAAGACATGCGCTTCTATAAAGAGGTTTCTCAATTACTATGATGTGGAGGACACCACTATATAAACCAGTGTTTATTTATATGAGAAAATAATGTACAATTTTTCCTTCCAAGCATGGAGAAAGGAACAGTGAGGAAAGGGTCCAGTTAATGCTCATAATCACCTTGTACCTGATTCAAGAATTTTAAAACATCAGATATTAAGTTTAGTCTCATTGCAGGGAAAGGGCCAGTTTCTCTGTTATTGATATACTTGTAATGTAGGCTAGTATACATAGTTTGTACTTTTTGATGATAGTGTAGTAATACGTAAGTAGGTACGTATATTTGAAGATAGTTCCCATTTAAGGAATAGATTCTTCTTTTCTTGTTTCAACACCCATGACTCCTAAGAAATGAAGTAGTTCTAAAGTCGTGAACTCCAAACCAAAGGAAGAAAGTTAATCCTCCACCTTTCCATACAGGAAAGGCTGAAACGACTTTCCCGTCGTAACAAGAACAAAAGTGTAAAGAAGATGGACCAAACAGTTGCTAGAAAATCTGAAAGGAACCCGTGTTCTTGGGGGGAGCCAATACCGACAAGCTCTCAAGAGAAATCGTGCATAATGGTAATTCCATCTAATTTAGAATGTAACATATTTGCTTGTGAGAGCAATAATGTCTCCCTGCATCTATATGTGCAGTGTTCCAAAGGGGGACAGAGAATAGGAACCCATCCTGGGACAGGTTCTTTACTTCTTAGCTACACTTCTGGGAACACCCCTGCTAGTGACACTCTAGGGCAGTAGTGCTCACCATTCCTAATGCTGTAACTAGTTAATACATTTTGAGAGAACTCTAACCGTTAAATTATTTTTGTTGCTAATTTATAATGGTAATTTTGTTTGTTGTTATGAATTATAATGTCAAAATCTGAGCTTACAAAAGATCTTATGTGACATTGCGGACAGAATTTTATCATCCTCAAATGGGTCAAAACCCACAGATTATAAACCACCTGTCTAAAAGCTGATTGTAAATAACACTATCAAAACAGAAATCAGAAAGTGAGCAACAGTCTTTATGAGTGATCAGAGCTCCTAGAAATACATAGAATAAATTATAGAGACTCCTGGAGGAGTTAATGCCAATATGAACCTACAACAACATAGTGGTATGATTTACATGGATCAGTCTTATGTGCATAAATGTTTTTCTTACATTCTCATTGTGCACCTTCTATGTATGTGCTGCCCATAGACATCCAGGAGGGCATTTGATATCATGGAATTGCTGTTCCAGAAGATTGTCAGTCATCATGTGGGGATGTGAATCAACCCAGGTTCTTTGTAAGAGCATAAGTTGTTACAAACTACTGAGCTATCATTCCAGCCCCCAGAATGAATATGTTTAGTATTAAGATGATTAGGTTATAAGCCAACATATCATACAGGAGAGAAGTAGCCAGCCTCAGGATGTAGCGAAATTCCCAGACCCTAGCCTCATCAGCCTGCCAGTTCAAAGCATTGTGATCTGAAGTTCATATAGGTATGAGGAACAGCAATATGAGACTGGGCTTATTGGTGTACAACCTTAATTCCTACTCTCATGAAGCACAGTCAAGCTGGTCTCTGTCAGTTTAATGACACCTGGTCTCAGTTTATTTTCTGGATATAGAAAGTCCTGGCACCTGTGTTCCACATCAGAAGTGTGGAGGTCAACAGAAAATTCATAGGGGTCAGTTCTCTTCTCTCACCACAGTCTCAGGGACCAAATCCACATATTTAGTAATACTGGCATGTGCCTTTTTATATTCAGCACTCTAACCGGGCCTCTGATTTATACTTCTCTGTCTCTCCATTGTGTGTGTGTGTGTGTGTGTGTGTGTGTGTGTGTGTGTGTGTGTGTGTATAACTATCCTTGTACTTGCAGTCTTTAATTTCATTTTTATGCTTAGTTGTTGAGGAAGAGACAGTAAAGATATGTTATATAAGAATGTGTCTGTCTGAAAATGTTACTTGCTTTGCTGTGTTTAACTTTGTCATTCTCAGTGTAAGCAATGAACTGAAAGTTTTCACATGATCCTTTTCAGCAGTTTTGACAACACATGTAATATAATATATACACTTATCTTTCTTTCATTGGACAATAATGTTATAGCACGGTCTCGGGTCCCGGGCAGCCAGAGATCCGGAGACCCACAGACCTGACGCCCGGGACCGCTTATCCGCGCACCGCCGCCCAGGCCCCCAGAAACGACTCAGACGCTTCTATTAACTTCATGCTGTTTGGCCTATGGCTCAGGCACATTGCTAGCTAGCTCTTACATCTTAAATCAACCCATTTCTATTAATCTGTTGGCCACGTGGCCCGTGGCTCACCTGTGTTCCTTACATGTTGCTCCTTGGGCTGCTGGCTCGATCTGCCTGACTCCACCCTGCTTCTCCTACCTAAGCTCTGATTTCTCCTCCTACTTATTCTATGGTGCCCGCCATGGCCCAAAACAGCTCCTTTATTTAAAGATTGAGATTCACAGCATACATAAAAGCATTCCCACATCACTTCCCCCTTTCTCTCTAATCAAAAAGGAAGGTTTCAATTTTAACATAGCAAAATTACATATAACAAAATAGCTATCAAGCAAGAATTATAGTTGCAATATCTAGTCTATTTGTATTTAGCAAAATTAAAGAAAATATTCTATCATCTACCTTATCTTTATGAATCTAAAGTTTTATATCTAATATATCTTTCAAATGACTAGAAAAACTATACCTATAACTATCTAATCTTCAACTACATCAAAGACCACAGAAGGATATATTTACCCAAGTAAGCCAGAAGTGCAAGCGACTTCTAAAATCTAGAAAGGACAGAGATTACACCTATCTGCTTGGACAGTCACCGAAAGTTCCTTTATAAAGTTGGGGCATCCATCTTCAGCCTATAGGCCCAAAGTCTCTTTTCATTTCAGTGAAACAGGAAATCTGCTCTTCTCATTCTGACACAGTTCATCTGTTGCTTCTCCTTGAGTCCTGAAGAATGTCTGACAGTTTTCTCTGTAAAGCAGGAACCTGAATGATGATCTTGGCTTGTTCTGCCAAAGTTCAGAGGTCATCTTCTTATGGAACCTGCATGTCCAGTTTAAACAGCATACTGTCAAGCAGTCAATATAAAAACAGGTTCTTCTCTAGTGGCTTACCATTACCACAAATAGAGTAGACTCCATATGGAGTTTCTTCGATGCCCATTTTCCTGTTGAAGTAAATTAGTGCTGCCAGGAGCAGACCTGTCTCACTGTCCAGAAAAGTCTAAGCTCTTAAAACATTTTAAATGCCATATTCTGTAGGTCTTAGAAGTATTTGAAGATTATCTATTTAATTGAAATATATCTTTGTATACCTAAAAATCCTAACTAACCTAACTATAAGTTTGATTATCAGAAGTGACTATTAACCTTCATTTCTTAATTATACACTACAATTTTAAAACAGTTACATGAACATCATACCTTAAACAAGAATAGAAAAACACATACAGCATAATAAAATTGACTTTAAATTTGTATCAATAAACCAAAATCTATACCAATGTAAAGCAGTTTGAGATTAACAGCTGATTACCTGTAAATTCAATAATCTAATTTTTTAAAAAAGCATTTACATACCATATCCCCCGTTTCTTCTTAGAAAGAGATTGACTATGACCATTAACCATTTATAATGAAAACAAACATTTAGAAACAATATTTGGGGAATTTGGGCGAAGTTATCCATTACTACTTCCTGCTGATTAAGGGGCATTGAAAATCTCACGGATTGTTGAGACTGGGTCATAATCTGCAGCTGTGAAGCTGATCTGGCCATCTCTTCTCATCAGAGGTTTTTTCAGGGGGTCTTGGTTGATGAAACCATATTTGCCTGGAAGCAATCCACAGGCTCTCATCTTCTGTGGAAACAAAAGCAGAACTCTTCTGAAGCAATAAATCCTTAGACACAAATTTTGAAATCAAAATACCTTTAAAAAATACATTCTTGTTTAACTTAGTAGCCTTTGCAATCCATTGTCTTTCTGTAGTTAGCTCATTAACAGTTAAAAAATTAAAAGAAAACACAATAACAACCAAAATCCAGATTTTGTGTCTATTTTCCATCTTTACGTGGCTTATTATATTTTTATTACTCTATTTCTCGCTTTAAAAACTTTTTCTAACCTCTTTCTTTTCTCTCTGAAGCCCATGTACCTTTTACAAACTTTGTAACCCATTTACAGGTTTTTCTTTTTATCTGAATCTGTTTTATTGTGAATCCTTAATCATCTTTTAACCTTAAGAGCTTTTAAAATACATTCTCTAAAAAGAAGCACAGTTTTTGCAAATTAGGCTGAATCACTAAGTTTTCTTAAACGGACCGTAAACAGAGCACACCCAAGAAAATGCTGCTACGAAGAAAATTTGTTTCTTTTTTGTTCAAAATAAGCAGAAATCTAAAATCAATCACATGCTACTGAGTCTTCTGTCAGTTTTCAGGAACCCGCCTGATTGTAGCTGCAGCTTACACTGCCTGCCGCCAGCTCGCCACCGGCGCCATTTTGAATGTGACCCGGACCATGCTTTTTTTGAACAAAGACCCGATTCACATACACAATTTGGAAGCTGCCTTTGCTCAGTTTCTGCTAAAACCCTTTTTAAACTTTTTCAGGCATTAAGTGGATAATCGACCCACGTTGGATGCGCCATCTGTTATAGCACGGTCTCGGGTCCCGGGCATCCAGAGATCCAGAGACCCACAGACCTGACGCCCGGGACCGCTTATCCACGCACCGCCGCCCAGGCCCCCAGAAACGACACAGACGCTTCTATTAACTTCATGCTGTTTGGCCTATGGCTCAGGCACATTGCTAGCTAGCTCTTACATCTTAAATCAACCCATTTCTATTAATCTGTTGGCCACGTGGCCCCGGCCCGTGGCTCACCTGTGTTCCTTACATGTTGCTCCTTGGGCTGCTGGCTCGATCTGCCTCTGACTCCGCCCTGCTTCTCCTACCTAAGCTCTGATTTCTCCTCCTACTTATTCTATGGTGCCCGCCATGGCTCAAAACAGCTCCTTTATTTAAAGATTGAGATTCACAGCATACATAAAAGCATTCCCACATCACAATAATGTTTTTCATGTTATTTTGTTTAAACATCTCTGATTACATTGTTTGATGATGCTGGTTTGGTTTTGGAATGTTTGAGTTTTTCAGAAAAAAACACATAGCCTCTCAAACTTGGCACTAAATATAAAGTTAAGAGGGTCACTGAGAAGTCATTTAGGAGAAGACCTGTGGTCATTATTTGTTATGGAATAAAAGTCAATGAGGCTTTCCGTTTGTGAAGCAACATTGAATGCATTTCAAAACTCACACTTCCTAAATGTACTTGTAAGCTGTCTTTTTTGTGCCTTATTTCAAGGCTTGCTCAATTTTCTTATACTGCTGTGGACTATGCACCCATTCAGGGCACCCTCTCTTGGAAGCTCTGGAACTTCACATAAAGCTTACTTAAAACACAGAAACAAAGAAACAAACAAATAAAAACATTCCCCAGATGTCCCCAGAGTCCAGTTTCATAGAGGCATTCCCTCAGGTGAAGATACCTCTTCCCAGGTGTCTTCAGTATGTGTCAAGTTAGCCAAAGAAATGAAGAAACAACCTCTTCCCCTACAGCAACAACCAACCAGTATTGATGAAATGATTTAATATCTAGGTGCTGTGGAAAACCTTACCTATTGTATGACTTTAGAAGGTTAGCATGAATTCAGACAAGCCAGGGTACTTTAGGACACTCTGTCCCAGAATGAGAGGCATAATATGTGTTACTAAAATAATTTGTGTGATCTAAAAGTTTCTATCCAATGCAAGTGTGGGAATAGTTATCTTGACTTTCTTGAATAAAAAATCTTTCTTTATACATAGCCAAAGGTCACCAGGCAGGATACTATGGAAAGTGTTTCTGAATTACTGAAGCAGGATGCTGATCCCCATATGCCTGATCTCGATAGGAACACAGCCATGCACTATGCTGTTTCCAGAGATAAAACACTTGTCAACAAACTGCTGTAGACAATGTAGATATTGACATTAAAAAGGAGGTAAAGATCATTTAAATCCATTCCCAACGGATTTAATTCTAGCTCTGACAGTCAGATGAACATCCACATGCAGAAGGTCAAGCAGTCTCCCTGAATATGTTCCGGGTAAAACATTTTCTCCAAGTATGTTTTTCATATTTTGTGTAGGTAGTTTAAAGAAACACATCACAGCATAATTTTTTTCAAATTTATTTTAAATTAAACAGACTAAATGGGGCCAATGACACTTCACATACATGCAAATAATACAAATGAATTTATTTTTAAGGTAAAGGTCTGTAGGAGAAAGACATTCATTGCAATTAATAAGTTCCTGATGTGATTTGTCTCTCAGAGATGGGGCTGAAGTAGATAATGAGGAAGGTCACAGTAGATAATGAGGAAGGTCACAGATACACAGGTGAATCTAGAAATAAAATAATTGGGGAAAACATACCAAGAAGCCATTTTAACTTAAATTTTCAAACTCTCTATGTACATAGGAAGGCTGTTCAGTGTGGGAGATGATAAGTCTTATTTTAGGGAAGCAATAGTGCTGAAGAACAGATGAAAAACTGCCCCAGAGATGCCAGTTGAGCTCCCTCATTGACAGAGGCACAGGAAAGCTACACTCCAGGCTTGAGAGTTGGGCCATGGAGACCCATGTCCATGGAGCTAAGGAGCTTGAATCCAGGGAGTGTGTGTGGAGAGATCTGGAGAGAAGGGAGGGGCACAGGCAATGATGGACAGGGGAAAGTTGTGTCATAGGGAATGTGACAGCTGTGTGCATAAAAGTCCAGCAAGGGATGAAGAAAAGTATCTGTTGCTTATGACTATGTTTATAGGATCTGGGATCCATTTTCAGATGAGAAACATGTCTATTTATCAGATGTATTTTTTCCTTTACAGGATGAGTTGACAGAACATAACTTTGCCTTATTTGAAGAGAAATACCAGGAGCCACAGTTTTTAAGGTAAAAAGGTCCAACTGTGCACTCATTAGTTGAATCAAAAAGGTACAGATTCTACTTTTTTATGTTCTTAGTGCTGTTCTTGAGGGTGCCGATTGCTTATAGAAGAAATACTGAGATAACAGGAGGAAGATTAGCTTCAACTCAGAGGCACATGTTGTAAAGCCTAGCAAACATGGAGTATGAGCTGGAAATGGCACTGTTCTGACCCAAGCAAAAAACAGTGTGGATCTGGGCTCAGCTCCCCATTTAAAAACAACAGTTTCTCTCTGTCCCCATCTGATTTGTTGGTGATTTTCTCCTAGTTACGGCAACTCCATTTCAATACCCACCATTATTTTTTGCATTTATTTCTCTTATCTATTTAAAAGATTGTTTAATTTTATATAACAGATCCTCTTCCTCCCTGTCCTCTGACCACTAGCATCCTCCAGCCTAAGCACCCACCTTTCAATCATAGGAGAGATAATGCTTCCATGGACAGTACAAAGTCTGCCATATCAGGTTAGACAGGAGCAAGCTCCTCTTCCCATAGAATGTGTTACAAAACGCCAACTCATGCATTAAGAAAATATCCTGTTCCCACTGTCAAAGGCCTCACAAACTGCCCTAGCCACACAACTCTCATCCAGAATTACAGGGCCTAGTTTGTTCTCATGCATATTGTCCAGAAAGAGATATCTTGGTATAGGGAGCTGTTAGTGGATAGGGATAAAACTGATGCCAAGGAAATAGACAGGATTCCAAAAGGATGATTCCATCTCAGACTCCAAGCGACAGTGAAGAGGGTACCTGGACTACAATTTCCCTGTAATCAAATTGAAGACCACCCTAATTGTCATCAGAAACTTCACCCAGCAGCTGATAGAAGCAGATGCAGAGATCGACAGCCAAGTACTGAGCTGAGGTTTCAGTCCAATAGAAGAGCAATTGAGGAAGGGATTGGCAATAGGGGTCAGCATCATGGTGGGGAACCCCATAGAGACAGCACATCTGGACTAATGAATTTATTATCATTTTAGCATTTCATAATTTCTTATGTTTTCCTTTAAATGTGATATTCAATAGAAATAATTTTGAAAATCATTTTTTCTTTTTGATCACTCATGCTGATGTAAATGGCTTTCCAATAATGAAATAATTAGTTTATCCATCCTGACATTTACATGCTATTATTCTATATCCTGTCTTGTCTGAAATATCTTGACACTGTTAGTCAGATGTGAATCTTAGCACCCACATTCGTGAATCATGAATATGGTTATGGACAGTATCCACAATGAGTACACAGAACTAAGTCTCAAGTTTTCTAAGCATTACTGTGGATCCCATCAGCTGTGGCCTTTAGAGCAGCTTCACACAACATGATGAAGCCCAACATGAAAGCCAGGAAAGCAGAGCTACTGCATCAGAATTCACCAATTAGAAATGCCGGGAACCTAGTGCTTAGCCATGGCCAGCAAAAGAGGAGCTGGAGAGATTGTGCTCCCCTCCTGTGATTCTGGATAGACTGGGACTTAATATACATAACATGGGCAACATTTGGTGATGGCTTGTCATCTAAAAATAGGAAACATGTAACCAAAAACAACAACCAATACAACAAAACTTATACACTGTCAAAAATATGTTGTTATTTGAGAGTGAATGAAACAGTTGTTTTCCTGTTCCACCAAGTCCATCTCTTGGGAGAACTGAGAAGGGACTGTGTGCTATAGGATCAGGAGAGGAGGGATGAACTAGAAGTAATAGTTGATCTGTTCATGTACATATGCAAATATGAATAAACCTATTCAGCCATTAGAACAGAGGATGAGGAAGAAGCCCTCTTCCGGTCTCTGTGTGCATGCCTGTGCCATGGTGGTGGTTTAATAAGGGGCAGAACTATTAATAAAAGGAAAGATGGTAAAAGGAGCACTGTCCAGTCATAATTAAGTATTGAATCAAAAATTATTTATTTGTCCCTAAAAATCTATTGAAAGTTATATCTGTAATGCGAATAAGAAATGCATAGTACTTGGGTAATGTTCATATGAATATTGAAATAACTATCACTTTCTAAATCTATCACAGAGAAGCTTCAGAGAAACACTCAGAATCAATGGTTAATGTATTCCAGATGAATGAGGGTAAGATTTTTGATAATGAATTACTCTACATGGTCTATTATAAATAGTAAAGAAAATCAGATAGTTAATTTCCACAGAAGGATAAAAAAGATCAAGTATAAGTTTAGAAACTACATTTAAGAAGTTGAAATTATCAGTTATTTGTGTCTGAACACTGTTGGTATACATAATCTAGACCCTGGTATAGGAGCTACCACTTAATACACAAAATAAACTGCTCACAACCAGTATTATAAGTATCCTCTACAGGTATGTTATAGAATACTGCACTTGGTGTGAAAGGGAGTTCCAGATATTTGATCAGTTCTTATAAAGAATGCACTGTATTTTATATCAACATACTAATATTGCATAATTCAACATCATTAAAATATGCTGATATCAGAACATAATATGCAATATTGAATTATTTTACTGCTGTAGAATTCAGCCATGACAATCTCCTCAATTCCTCTTGGCAGCTTAGTTTCTGTATAGAAACTCTATCTCTGACATCTTTAGACATCTCCCTTTAAAAATGACAGTGGTGCCCCAGTGCCATATAGTAGACTCACTGAATATGGTGAAGACAATCTTGTTCCTTTTTTTCCTTTCTTTTATTGTTTGTTTGTTCGTTCGTTCTTTCGTTTCTTCATTCATTCATTCATTCATTCACTCATTCATTCATTCATTCATTCTCAGGACCAAGATTTAGTACAAGACTCTGTGAGCATGCGAGGCAATTGTTCTCACTATGAACTATCCCTGTATCACCTCATTTCCTATTGTTTATGTAAAATATAGGATATGTTGACATAGTTAACATGCTCAAAAGCATGATTTCCACAACAATTTCCCCCAATAGGAGGAAACATTGAACAAATTCAAAGCACTAATAGACCATCCTGGTACACTGTGGCTCAATAGCTTCTGAAAAGAAGCAACATGTGCAAGAGTTTATGATTCCAATAGTTGTGACATTAGGATATTTCTACCTTATCTTGTAAACCAAACCAGGGAGCAAATGCTGTAGGTGAATCAAATGACCCTCTTCCCAACACAGAAGAAATTAAAAGAGCAGAATTATTGTAACATGGGCAAGTTTTTCATTTGCTTAATTTCAGTATTAATAGTCTTGGACTCATATTGGTATGGATGAGGATTGACCCAAGAAGTCCCACCTGTCTTGCAAGTGCTTTGTCCCTGAGCTAAAATTCCAGACCATTATTGTGGATCAAATGCTTTCTCCTGGTCATGGAAGAGGCTAGGATGTTCTTGCTGGTTTTACATATTTTCAATGTAGTAAAAAATGAATTGTTATCTTTTGTGGATAGCAAACTGGAGGCATGGAGTGAAAATAGCAATACATGAATAGTCTATATCTGTAAATATAAAGATAGCATTATGCTTTGCAATACTCAATGCTGCTCTGTCCTTAGGACTAGTGCTTTTCTGCTCTCTCTCTAGATATGGCACATGGAGCATGACTAGTAAGGGAGAAATCTTTCCCACAGTTCTTGGCATGGGAGGTGATGGACTCTGATCCTGAACTTCCTTACAGTACTCAGAACTAGAGCTCTGGAGCCTCTTAGCATCTTATCATAAAGGAAGGAAGAGTGAGCATGCTGGTCTTTGTGACACTGATCACTAGGGATTCTTACAAAGATCTTTGTCCTTGTCTGTTTCTGTCCTCTGTGTTGTTAGAGGCTGCCAAGGAGAGTCACTAAACAGCAAGATTCCTTGGAGGGGGGTGGATATTTCTATCCTAAACTGAACAAATGCAACTGAGCAACTAATGATGATTCTTTTTATTTTAGCAAATCTTTTAAAATTCTTCCTGTCATCACTTGATAAAATAATTAAATAAAAGAATGAATAAATGATACAAATCTCAGGTGTTAACACCATCTATTTCTGAGAACAGCAGATACTTCATTCTGCTAATCACAGAGTACCTAGTAAGAATCAAAATCATTGTCACAGAGGTTCATTTCAGGTATAAATCTTAATGTTTTCTTTTCCTTGCATTTGAATTATTCAAAAGATTTAAGTGAGAGTTCTCAATGTATTAATTACCTGTAAAGTAGTGTTTTCTCTAGAATATTCTTCAGGGGTTGTTAACTCCATAGAAAGTGTCTAATCAAATGTTAAATTTTTTTCATTTTAATTTGATACATTTTTCTAAAGTTGTTATAAAATACATTTCCCTTTGTCTTTAGGAGTGGACACATTTACTGAACTGACATCTTTATCTAGGTAAGATTTTATAGGATTTAAAGCCTAAAGTCATTGGCAACTGCAAAGATTAGAAGCTGATTCTTATAATCATACATAACAAATAAACATTGTACGTCACATGCTTGCCCTGCCATAATGCCATCAGATTCAGGTTATGAAGTACATATGGTCTCTAACATATCTCCCACTCTTTGGATAACAGTATTTGAAAGAGCTTGACTAGTTGTTCATGCTGCAATAATTAAACATGACTTTCTGGTGCATCATTTACACCTATGCACACATTGACTGGGAGTCAGGTGCTCTATTGTCAGGATGTAATATACCCCATATAGGTTCAGTAATCTAGGTTAAGGTGTTCAAGTCTCTGTGATGTAGAGCATTACCAAACATTACAAGAGATCGACATTTCCTTGCACAATAACCTGGAAATATATGAAATTTGCTACTATAATATTTGTCTTGTTTTTGTTTTGAAAAGACAGATCAGAATCACCAAGTGCCAGATGATCAAAGATTTCACTTAGCTAAAGGGGGTCAAGCACTGTTGAGGACCTTCCTTGAAAAGTGCAAAATGGTTTTCAGCACCTCCAGGTCATGCATTAGTGGAAAATCCTGTTTCCACTGTCTAAGGCTTCACAAACTGCCCTACCCACACAACTCTCATTCATAATTAATGGTCCTAGTTTTTTCCTACACATGTTGTCCAGAAAGATATATCTTGATATAGGGAGCCATTAGTGGATAGGGATAAAACTGATGCCAGGGAAATAGACAGGATTCCAAAAGGATGATTCCATCTCAGATTCCAAGCGACAGTGAAGAGGGTACCTGGACTACAATTTCCCTGTAATCAAATTGAAGACCACCCTAATTGTCATCAGAAACTTCACCCAGCAACTGATAGAAGCAGATGCAGAGATCGACAGCCAAGTACTGAGCTGAGGTTTCAGTCCAATAGAAGAGCAAGGGAGGAAGGGATTGGCAATAGGGGTCAACATCACGGTGGGGAAACTAATAGGATAGCAGATCTGGACTAATGAGAGCTCACTGACTCTGAACATTTAATTTAACAGTGAAATTTGTTATCATTTCAGCATTTTATAATTTCTTATATGCTTTCCTGTAAAAGCTATAATCAACAGAGATAATTTAGGAAATCACGTTTTCTCTCGGATCACTCATGGTGATTTAAATGACTTTCCAACAATGAAAAAATTAGATTATCCATCCTAGCATTTAATTCTATTATTTTAAACCTGCCTGTCTGAAATATAATGACACTGTTAGTCTGATATTCCTAAAGCAGTTTATATGGTTATGGACAGTATCCACAATGAGTACACAGAACAAGGTCTCAAGTTTTCCCATGTTGGCTGGGGATCCCATCAGCTGTGGCCTTTAGAGCAGGTTCACAAACCAGGATCAAGTCCAACATGAAATCTGAGAAAGCAGAGCTACTGCATCAGAGTTCACCAACTACCAACCCCAGGAACCTGGTGCTTAGCCATGGCCAGGAAAGTGGAGGTGGAGAGACCATGTCCTGTGACATTTGGACAGACTGGGACTTATCATAACAGGGCAACATGTGGTGATGGTTTGTCATCTAGTAGCAAGCATGCAACCGGAAACAACCACCACAACAACACCTATACACTGTCAAATTATGTTGTTATTTTAGAGTAAATGAAGCAGTTGATTTCCTGTTACACCAAGTCCATCTCTTGGGAGAACTGAGAAGGGATTGTGTGCTATAGGTTCAGGAGAGGAGGGATGAACTACAAGTAATAGTTGAACTCTTCATGTACATATGCAAATATGAATAAACCTACTCATCCATTAGAACAGAGGATGAGGAAATAGCCCTTTTCCTGTCTCTGTGTTCATGCCTGTGCCATGGTGATGGTTTAATATGGGGCAGAACTATTAATAAAGGGAAAGATGGTAGGGGAGCACTGTCCAGTTATAATTAAATGTTGAATCAAAAATTATTTGTTCACCAAAATCTATTGTAAGTTGAATCTGGAATGCAAATAAAAATTCATAGTACTTGGGTAAAGTTGTTCATATGAATATTGAAATAACTATCACTTTCTAAATGTATCACAGAGAAGCTTCAGAGAAACTCTCAGAATCAATTGCTAACATTTTCCAGATAAATGAGGGTAAGCTTTTTTATAATTAATTACTCTAGATGGTCTATTATAAATTGTAAGGAATATCAGATAGTTAATTTCCCTAACAGGATTAAGGGATCAAGTATAAATGTAGAAACTACATTTAAGAAGTTGTAATTATCAATTATTTTTCTCTGAACATTGATGGTATATTAATCTTGTTCGTGGTATATGAGCTACTACTTAATACACAAAATAACCTGCTCACAACCAGTATTATGAGTATCCTCCACAGGTATGTTATAGAAAACTGGACTTGGTATGAAAGGGAATTCCAGATATTTGATCAGTTCTGATAATGAATGCACTGTATTTCTTATCCACATAATTTTATTGCATAATTCAACTTCATTAAAATATGCTCATATCACAACATAGTATGCCATATTCAAATATTTCACTGCTGTAGAATTCAGCCACGACAATCTTCCTCTTGGCAGCTTTTTTCTGTATAGAAACTCACTGTCATTTTTACACATCTCCCTTTCAAAGTGACAGTGGGGCCCTAGTGCCATATAGTGACTCACTGGAGATGGTGAAGACAATCTTGTCCCTTTCTTTTTCTCTCTCTTTTATTGGTTATTTGTTTATTTGTTTATGTATGTATGTATGTATGTATGTATGTATTTATTTATTTATTCGTTTGTTTGTTTGTTTGTTCATTTGTTTGTTTATTCAATCTCAGTACCAACATCTATCACAGGACTCTGTGAGCATGCAAGGCAATTTGACTATGAAATATACTTCTAGAACCACATTTCTGTTGTTTATTAATGATAATGGATACATTGACGTATGGTTAACATGCTCAAAAGCATGATTTTAACAATTTCCTCCAAATTGTGGAACATTGAACAAAGGACCTGGTTCTATAATTCAAAGCACTAATGGACTGTCCTGGTCCACTGAGGTTCGGTAGCTTCTGAAAGGAAGCAATATATGCAGGAGTTTATGCTTCCATTGGTTGTCACCATAGCTTATTTCTACCTTATCTTTAAACCAAACCAGGGAGTAAATGCTGTAGGTAAGTCAAATGACCCTCTTCCCAACACAGAAAAAAAAGAGCAGGATTATTGTAACATTCGTGCGTTTTTCATTTGCTTTATTTCAGTTATTAATAGACTTGGACTCATATTTGTATCGATGAGAATTGACCCAGGGAATCCCAAGTGTCCTGAAAGTCCTTTGCCACTGAGCCACAATTCCAGACCATTAATGTGGATCAAATGCTTTCTCCTGGTCATGGAAGAGTTTAAGATGTTCTTGCTAGTTTTACATATTTTCATTGTAGTAAAAAATGAATTGTTACCTTATGTGGATAGCAACCAAGAGGCATGTAGTGAAAACGTGAATACACAAATAGTCTATATCTATATATAATATACATATAAAAATGCTGCTCTGTCCTTAGGACCGGTGCTTTTCTGCTCTGTCTCTAGATATTGCAGATGGAGCATGCTTACTATGGGAGATGTCTTTTCAATAGCTCTTGTCATGGGAGGTGATGGACCCTGATCATGAAATTCCTTACACTATCCAGAATTAGAGTTCTGGAGCCCCTTAGTATCTTATCATAAAGGGAGGAAGAGTGAGCGTGCTGGTCTTTGGGACACTGGTCACTAGGGATTCTTACAAAGACTTTGTCCTGGTCTGTTTCTGTCCTCTGTGTTGTTACAGACTTCCATGAGGGATATTTCTCTCCCAAACTGAACAATTTCAACTGAGCAACTGAAGACGTGTCTTTTTATTTTAGCAATCTTTTAAAATTCTTTCTAGCATCACTTGATATAATAATTAATCAAATGGATGAGTAAATGATACAAATCTCATGTGTTAACACCTTCTGTTCCGAGAACAGCAGAGACCATACTTGACCAATCACAGAGTACCTACTAAAAATCAAAGTCATTGTTGCAGAGGTTCATTTCAGCTATAAATCTTAATGAATTTCTTTCTTTTCCCTGCATTTGAATTATTCAAAAGATTTAAGCGAGAGTTCTCAATATATTAATTACCTGTAAAGCAATATTTGCTCTAGAGTATCCTTATGGGATTGTCTCCACAAAAAGTGTCTAATCAAATGTTAACTTTTCCATTTTAAAGTGTTTCATTTTTCTAAAGCTGTTATAAAATACATTTCTCATTGTCTTTAGGATTTGAGGAGATCACTGAACTGACATCTTTATCTAGGTAAGAATTTATAGGACGTAAAGCATAAAATCATTGGTAATTGCAAAAGATTAGAAACTGATACTTGTAATAATACAGAACAAAATAGACCTTGTGTTCCCCATGCTTGCTCTGCCTTAATGCCATTAGATTAGGGTTATGGACTATGTATGCTCTCTAATGTTGCTCCCACTCTTTAGACAACAGTATTTAAAGAGCTTGACTAATTGATGATACTGTAAAATTAACCATGATTTCCAGGTACATCAAAAGTGCATCTATGTACAGACTGACTGAGACCCCAGATGCTCTATTATCAGGATGCAAATATACTTCAGACAGGTTGAGTAATCTGGATCAAGATGTGTCAGTGACTGTGATGTAGAGCTATACCACACATTAGAAGGAATCCAGATTTCATTTCACAATAACCTGAAAATATTTGAAAATCTCTGCTGTAAAAATTGTCTTGTTTTTGATCAAAAGGCAGATCAGAATCAGCAAGTGCCAGATGATCAAAGATTTTACTTAGCCAAAGGCAATCAAGCCCTGTAGAGGACCTTCTGTGAAAAGTGAAAAACGGTTTTAGCATCTTCTGAGGGGAGGCTTCTCATTGATTCTCTTTATTAGACTCCAACTGTTTCTGAGTCCTTCCCAGAATGCTTTCTTGTATCTATCCACCTTTGTGGTTCTTACCCTTTCATTGATTGTCTTTTCTCCTGGGACTCTTTTCATTGAAATAAGTGTTCATTTTCTTCTCCATACAGACCAGTGAATGTAGAGACTACCTGAAGTTAAACCATCCTACAGTACCAGAAAACAGAATAAGGCAGACATGAGAATGTTCACTCATGCTCCTCCATTGTCTAGCTACAGGTCTTCTTACCTGCCAGTGTACAAGTGTCGAGTTATAAGATCGTAGTGTATGTAGAGAATCTATGGGAAAGATCCAGTGTGGAATTAGCAAGTTAGTCATACGGAGGAAGATGGGCATGAGTTCTCAGTAAAAGGTTTAGTTTGAACGGAATCTAGAGTTATTTATGCTGAAATGAGCATGTTATATAAGGGAGATAATATTATGATGTATGACAAGTGTGACAAAGCTAATATTAAACTCCAGACATAAAGATAATAAATTTATCCCAGAGAGCAGGCCTAGAGACAGGGCCTTGATGGAAGAGTTCTACCAAATGAGTTCAAAGCTATGGCATCCACTTAAAAATGAAATTGTTAACTGTATTTATAAAGCCTGTACAATGGAAAATGAAGAAAGGAAGTAATCCTGATTTATTTATCCAGAGGCTCATCTGTAGTCAGTAAGTCCTAGGCTTAGTGAAAAACTTGTATGAAAACCATTGATGGGGACAGTGGATAATCATACTTGACATTCTGACCTGAGTTTAGTGTGGTTTATACAGTTTTGCAACAGCAGTTAGTTAGTGGAACCATCAAGCAAGTAAAAGAATAAACAGATCAAATGTAGGCGAATACTACATATAGCACTATTGCATTTGGGCAGTGTGTGTCTCTGAATAAAGGGCTGCATCCGTCATTGTCAAGAATCTCCCATAGAATAAAGTCAGATATTTTAAAACCTCATTCCCTAAGGAGGATAGCATTACCCATTTCTTTGAAGCATACAGCCATAACCATAGGCAAATGTTGGGTTCCTAATATCTGAGTCTTCAAGTTTCCAACTCAGGAGAAAATTACCTTTTCCTGGGATCTGTCCTCTCAGCAACATCCCAGAATTACCCAGAACCTTTGGTGTTTCTGCAGGCCCAGACAGACAGTTATCTTCCTATTCTCAATGGAACTTTCCAAGAGGCTTTACAAGCATTTAGGTTGTTTCTACAGATTCTGGGTCCTCAGCATTATAAAAATTGTCCTCAATTCTCTTCCTGTTTAGGTATAAACAGATTGTCATTATAGAACTATACGCAACTGTGCATATGGAATATAGGGGTTTTTTTTCTAAAGTGTTCTTTATGTCTCCCATGTATAATTCTTTATATTAAATTATTACTTCCAGTATAATAGCTCTGTTGTGTAAGATGAGCCTTCTAGTGTTCGTCAACCCGACTGCTGGGACTGAACCTCTCTATATCTATTCCTAAACCTTTACTAAATAATTTTGTATGCGAGTGTGTCACCTCATCCCAGAACGGAGTATCTGAGGAGGCCTGTGGAGACATATTATCTTCTGAGTTGGAGCTTGGAATGATAATGAGCTGCCTGGCATGGGTGCTAGGAAGTGGACTTGGAACCAAACTTGGATCCTCCACAAGAGCAGCAAACTCTCTTTACCGTGGAGCCATCTCTCCAGCATAACATCTGAAACTTTCTCTGGGGTCCACATATGAGCGTGACCTTCCTAGGGGGAGCCAATTTTTTTAAACTAAATTAATAGCACTAGGTTTTAGTAAATTTGTTTTCCATTTCTTAGTATTTCTAAAAAAATGATCAGATTATTTATATTGTAAAAATACACAAACATTCATACCTATATATGATCCAAAATGGAGGTGCATAATTTTCTGATGAGTATAATTATTCAAAGACACATGTTGCAAAAACATATTTTGTCCTTTATTTGACTCTTGGTGCACCTGTTCAACAGACACAAATGAATGTACAAATGTAAAAGGATCACACACCAAGTATGGAGATGAAAATTAACTCTAGACAGTTGATGTAGTAACACTGGAGATTATTATTGGATATAAAGACATAGTAAATAATGGTCAATTTTGAAGGATTTGCTGTGCTTTACTAGATATCAATCCAGTGGTGGGGACCTTTACAACGAGGTTCACACAACAGGTTAAATTCTCCCAACAAATTTCAAGACTGTGGTATACCAAATGCAAAACCAAAGAAAAGAGTTTTTCTGGCTCTTCTGGAAATTGGCCCCAAATACAGCACTCTAACTGTGGCCAATGAAGACAGTAGGTGATAAAGAGCATTATTTCCTTTAGCTTTATAAGTGGTTGTGAGTTACACTCAGCATTGCACAGAAAAGCTTATTGGGGAAAGAAACAGCCCTAGTGGTTTCTGCATTCACCCATGAATGCTTAAAGCAAAGTTTAAATTTACACGATCTGCAAAACATCCATATTGGTAGTGAGCATAGCATTTAAGGAAGTGTCTCCAAAGGGTCATGGCAGATATAAGAATGTGATTCTCTAGAGACATTGCCGAGGAACCATCTCATGAGCATCTAAACACAGAGTTCCTTGAGCTGTCAGAGTATATTTTGTTTTTTCTCACTCTGTCTCTTTCTCTGTCTCTCTGTTTCCCCTCTGTCACTCTGTGCCCCTTTCTCTTTCTCTCTCTGTCTCTCTGAATCTCTCTGTCTCTGTCTCGCTGTCTCTGTCTCTCTCTCTTTATGTGTGGCTCTGTGTGTTTGTGTACATGCGTATCTAAGCTGCATGACCTACATACATATTTCTGTTTGCATGCATGAGGCAATGGATGAGGTTTGTGTAGGAGTCTTTATCTGACTAATCTACTTGACATAAATTCTTTCACTGAATCTGGGGATGGTCTAGCTGTCCAAAAGGTCAAATAATATGTCTCTTTTACCCACAGTAGTGGGGCTACAAACCATGTGTCCATGTCCAGCTTTTCATCTGGTTGTTGAAGACTCAGGCCATATTGTGGGCAGCTAGCATTCTTGTTGACTGAGCAATCTCTCAGTCCACTAATTTTTTAATTTTTTCAAATGTATCTATGCATAAGTCTTAACTGAATGTTATTTTAGTTTGACGGAAGTTGAAATTCTAAAGCAACAAAAATACTAAAACAGGTCAAGGTTGAATCACATAAATACAAAACTGCCATTTAGCATATAGTTTGGTGTTGCTTACACTACCAAACTCACCCATTACTACATGTTTTTCTTTTAAAGTCTCTCTGAAGACGATGATATCCCTCTACCTACAACAAGAGACAAGAACAGCATTTCTGTTATTAAGGTAAAATGATCCTTTTCAGAATTTAATTTCTTATGAATTTTTTTTTAAATGCAGTAGTAATCTCCTTATCGTGGTTTTTCATGAAAATCTGGTCACAGAAAAACATTTTGTAGGTATAAAAAGTCATATCTACAGAAAGTCCTTAAATATTTTGGGAGCCCCATAAGAGAATGGGAGATATGCACAGTGAGTGGAAGATTTGGAGCAGTCCTCATATAATAGATGATGTGTGACCTTTGACCAAGGATGGTTTGCTGAAATAAATATATGGTATAGTGATTGTTAAACACAAAGGTGGCAATATACCTGAATACATTAAAGGGTCCAGTTATCTCAGTGATCTAGGAACTGTCCAGATGCATTTATTCCAGAGTAAATACAGGAAGGCTCAATCTTCCCTTGGAACTCCTATTTCAGGACCACATAGGAGATCATTTCCACTGTGTCTGTGTTTGTTTCTGTATTTACACAAGAGGAAACTGTGGAAATTTAGTCACTTGTAATCTATTCATCAATATTGTCACTGTGAAGAGATCCTAGTGTGCCTTCTATTAACTCTCCTAAGTGTGTGTTGAAACCTCTTCCTCTACTTATGCAATAGGTGTCTTTCCCCCAGTTAGCCACTAGTTCTACAAAGCAAATATTCAAGTCCCCTAGAGGAACACTTTAACCTCTGAGGTTTTGAGTGTTTTAAAATCATAAATACTTACATTCTTTGAGCGATATTCAAAACATTAAACTCATTGAAGGGCTTTAATTGGATATTTATGTGTTCACAGAAAGCGCCTTCAACACCTTGAGATGTTGGGGTTTAGGAAACCTATTTGCTGGTAACCTAGAGCCCTAGAGTGAGGATTTGTATCAGTTATATGTTTCATATTCATAACTTTTGAATGTGCATCAATGAAGAAGTGGGTTTTCATAGAGCAGTTTCACAGATACTATGATGTGGAGGACACTGCTAAATAATACAGCGTTTATTTATAAGAGAAAAAAAATCTGCCGTTTCCTTCAAACCATGGTGAAGGAACTCTGAAGAAAGGGTCCAGTTAAATATCATGATCACCTCACATCTGATTCAAGAATTTTAAAGCATCATATATTTAGTTTAGTCTCATCCGTAGACAAAGGGCAAGTTTCTCTGTTCATGGATTACTTGTATTATAAGCTAGCATAAGTAGTTTATATTTTTGATGATAGTGTAGCAATTTCTAAATGGATAAGTATATTTGATGATAGTTCCCTTTAAGGAATAGATTCTTCTTTTCTTGTTTCAACACCGTATGACTAGCTATGAAATGAAGTAGTTCTAAAGTCGTGAACTCCAAACCAAAGCAAGAAAGTTAATCCTCCACCTTTCCATACAGGAAAGGCTGAAACGACTTTCCCGTCGTAACAAGAACAAAAGTGTAAAGAAGATGGACCAAACAGTTGCTAGAAAATCTGAAAGGAACCCGTGTTCTTGTGGGGAGCCAATACCAACAAGCTCTCAAGAGAAATCGTGCATAATGGTAATTCCATCTAAATTAGAATGTAACATATTTGCTTGTGAGAGCAATAATGTCTCTATGCGTCTATATATGCAGTGTTCCAAAGGGGGACAGAGAAGAGGGACCCATCCTGGGACAGGTTCTTTACTTCTTCATAGGTACACTTCTGGGAACACTCCTGCTAGTGACAGTTTGGACATCAGTTCTCACCATTCCTAATGCTGTAACCAGTCAATACAGTCCCTCATTTGAGATGACCCAAACCCTACAATTCTTTTTGTTGCTAATTTATAATGATAATTTTGTTTATTGTTATGAATTTTAATGTCAAAATCTGAGTTGTCAGAAGATCTTGGGTGACCTCGCTGACAAAATTTTGTCATCCTCCAAGGGTCACAACCCACAGGTTGTAAACCATTAGTCTCAGAGATGATTGTAAATTAGACTATTAAATAAAAAATCACAAAGTGAGCAACATTTATCATGAGTGATCAGAGCTCCTAGAAATACATAGAATAAATAATAGAGACTCCTGGAGCAGTTAATGCCAATATGAACCTACAACAACATAGTGGTATGATTTACATGGATTAGTTTTATGTGCATAAATGTTTTTCTTACATTCTCATTGTGCACCTTCTATGTATGTGCTGCCCACAGACATCCAGGAGGGCATTTGATATCATGGAATTGCTGTTCCAGAAGATTGTCAGTCATCATGTGTTGATGTGAATCAAACCTGAGTTCTCTGCAAGAGGAAAAATGATTATAAACTACTGTCCTATCATCTTGCCCCTAGAATGACTATGTTTGGCATGAAGATGATTAGATGATAAGCCAACATATCATAAAGGAGACAAGTAGCCAGCCTCAGGATGTAGCTTAACTCCTGGACTCTAGACTCATGAGCCAGCCAGTTCAAAACATCGAGCTCTGGAAAACATATAGGTAGCAAGAACAGCAATGCAAGCCTGGGCTTATTGGTGCACACATTTAATTCCTACGCTCATGAAGCACAGAGAGCCTGGTCCCTTTCATTTCAAAGACACACTGGTCTCAATTTATTTCCCGGATATAGCAAGTCATGGCACCTGTGTTCCACCTCAGAAGTGTGGAGGTCAATAGAAAATTCATGGGGTCAGTTCTCTCCTCTCACCTCAATGTCAGGGACCAAATCCAAGTTGTTAGTCATAATGGCAAGTGTCTTAATTTATTTATCTCTCTAACTGGCCCTCTGATTTTCACTTTGACTTAACATACACACACACACACACACACACACACACACACACACACACACAGAGTGTGATATATATGTGTGTGTGTGTGTGTGTGTGTGTGTATACACACATATATGTGAGAGAGTGAGAGACAGAGATAGAGAGGGAATGGAGAGAGAAGTCATTGTGTGAACAATGGTTACTGTCAGGGAGCTTGTTTAACCATTGGGATTAGGTGTAGACAGCAGAAGGTTGCTGGTGGTGGGTCTTAGTGGTCATCACTATTTCTGCTACCAGTTCCGAGTTGTCTGCTCTCTGGCCGACCAGCACATGGGAAGCAAAGACCACTGATATAGACAAGTGACCCTGTTCACCTTCCCAATGTAACTGACTGAAGATCTCTGCATCCAAGTGCCTTCATCATTTAGATAATCTCTACCAGATACTTTGTCAAGAAACTAGAATATCACAACAAGCATAGAAATGCATGCACACAAGCCCACAGAGAAGAGCTCAATAATAAATACTTCTTCAAATCTTATAAAACTGTGTATCCAGATAAATAAATGGATTCTATATATTCATTAGTACTCCTGTTGTATAAATAACAGGTCAAGAAAATATCTTAAAAATCTTCTCACTCATATTTAGTGATTCTGTTTCCACATAGCTTGTGTCCTGGAAAACCACCCTGTAGAGGCAGTCTTTCATTTCCATTTTATACTTAGTTATTGAGGATGAGGCACTGAGTAAAACATGTTATATAAAAATGTGTCTGTCTGACAATATGACTTGCTTTGATGTGCTCAAATTCTTCATTCCCAATGAATCCAATGAACTGAAAACTTTGTCATGATCCATTTGAAGACCTTGGACCCACATGTAAGATGTAGACTTCTCATCTTTTTTTCTTTGACCAACAATGCCTGTTAAGTTAGTCTGTTTGATCGCCTCTGTTTTACATTGTTTGATGATGCTGGGTAGGTTTTGGAATATTTGACTTATTCACAAAAACCCCACATAGTCTCCCAAACCAGGTACTAAATACAAATTTAAGAGGGTCACTGAGCAGTCATCCATGAGAAGACTGTGGTCATTATTTGTCATGGAATAAAAGTCAATGATGCTTCCAGTTTTCCAAGCAGCATTAAGTGCATTTCAATACTCACACTTCCTAAATGTACTTGTAAGCATCTTTTCATGCCTTATTTCAAGGCTGCTCAATTTCCTTTACTGCTCTGGAGTATGCACCTATTCAGGGTCCCTCTTGGAAGCTCTGTAATTCCACATAAAGCTTACTCAAAACATAGAAACAAAAAAACAAACAAATAAAAATGTCCCCCAGTCCAGTCTCATAGAGGCATTTCCTCAGGTGAAGATACCTCTTCCCAGGTGTCTTCAGTATGTGTCAAGTTAGCCAAACAAATGAAGAAACAACCTCTTCCCCTACAACAACAACCTACCAGCACTGATGAAATGATTTAATATCTAGTTGCTGTGGAAGACCTTTCCAATTGTACGACTTTGGAACCTTAGTATGCATTTAGGAAAGCCAGGGTACTTTAGAACACTCTGTTGCAGAATGAGATAGATATTATGCATAATGTAAACAATTTGTGTTCTAAGAGAAACTATTCAAAGCATGTGTGGGAATATTCATCTTGACTTTCTTTATAAATGATATTAAATGCCACCAGTCTGGACAATATGTAATCTGTTGCTGTAATGCTGAAGCAGGATGCTTATTGGCATCTGATAGATTTCAGTGGAAACATAGACCTGCACCACACCCTTTCCAGGGGTAACTGACAGCAAACTGCTTCAAACAATGTAGATATTGAAGTCAAGCAGAGGTAAAGATCATTCAAATGAATTCCCAACGCATTCTAGCTCTGACACTAAGATCCACTTTCCACATGCAAAAGCAAAAGCAGTTTCCCTGAATCTGTTCGGAGTAAAACATTTTTCCTACACGTTTTTCTTATTTTGTGTGGCTATTTTGACAGAATGCAGCAGAGTATATTTTGCTAAATTTATTTCAAAATGAAACAACTGAAATGGTGTCACAGAACTTCACATACACAAAACAGCACAAATAAATTCATTTTCAGGTAAATGTGTGTATGTAAAAGAAACATCCACTGCAATTAAGAAGGTACTGACATGATTTGTCTCTCAGAGATGAGGCTGGAGTAGATAATGAGGAAAGTCACAGGCTCTCAGGAGGATCTGGAAATACGATAATGGAGCAAAACCTACAAAGAAGCCATTTTTATTTTAATTTTTCAAACTATGTACATAGGAAGGCTGTTCAGTGTGGGAGATGATAAGTCTTATTTTAGGAAAGCAATAGTGCTAAAGAACAGATGAAAAACTGCTCCAGAGATGCCAGTTGAGCTCCTTCATTGACAGAGGCACAGCAAAGCTATAGTCCAGGCATTAGGGTTGGGGCAATGGAGACTCATGTCCATGGACTAATGAACTTGACTCTAGGAGGTGTGTGTGGAGAGGTCTGGAGAGAAGGGATGGTCATAGGCAATGCTGGACAGGGGAAAGTTGTGTCATAGCGAATGTTATAGCTGTGTGCATAAAAGTGCACCAAGAATGGAAGAAAAATCTGTTCTTATGTTACCGTATCTGGGACCCATTTTCAGATGATAAATATGTTTATTTACCAGATATATTTTTCTTTTACAGGATGAGTTGTCAGCACATAACCTTGCCTTATTTGAAGAGAAGTACCAAGTCACACCGTTTTTAAGGAAGAAAGGATCAAATGTGCATTCAGTGGTTGAATCAAATGGGTACAGTTTCTTCTTTTTTATGTTCTTAGTGCTGTTCTTGAGGGTGCCGATTGCCTATATAAGAAATACTGAGATAACAGGAGGAAGATTAGCTTCAACTCCGAGGCACATGTTGAGAAGCCTAGCACACATGGAGTATGAGCTGGGAAAGGCACTGTTCTGACCCAATCAGAATACAGTGTGGATCCGGGCACAGCTCCCCATTTAAAAACAACAGTTTCTCTGTCACCATCTGATTTGTTGGTGATTTTCTCCTAGTTAGGGCAACTCCATTTTCATATTGTACCAACATTATTTTTTGGATTGCTTTCTCTTATTTATTTAAAAGACTTTTTAAATTTTATATAACAGATCCTCTTCCTCCCCTTCTTCTGACCACTAGCATCCTCCAGCCTAAGCACCCACCTTTCAATCATAGGAGAGATAATGCCTCCATGGACAGTATAAAGTCTGCCATATCAGGTTAGACAGGAGCAAGCTCCTCTTCCCATAGAATGTGTTCCAAAAGGCCAGTTCATGCATTAGGGGAAAATCCTGTTCCCACTGTCAAAGGCCTCACAAACTGCCCTAGCCACACAACTCTCATACAGAATTAAAGGGCCTAGTTTGTTCCCATGCATGTTGTCCAGAAAGAGATACCTTGGTATAGGGAACCTGTAATGGGTATGAATAAAACTGATGCTGAGGAAATAGACATGATTCCAAATGGATGATCCCATCTCAGACACCAAGCAACAGTGGAGAGGGTCCCTGGACTAGGGTAACCAAAGACAACAACCAATCCAACAACACCTATGCACTGTCAAAAGTAAGTTATTAATTTAGAGTAAATGAAGCAATGATTTCCTGTTCCACCAAGTCCATCTCTTGGGAGCACTGAGAAGGGATTGTGTGCTATAGGATCAGGAGAGGAGGGATGAACTACAAGTAATAGTTTGAATTCTTCATGTAATTATGCAAATATTAATAAATATACTCAGCCATTAGAACAGAGGATGAGGAAGAAGCCCTTTTCCTGTTTCTGCACCCATGCTCATGTCATGGTGGTGGTTTAATAAGGGGCAAAACTATTAAGAAGAAAAAAGATGGTAAGGGGAACAGTGACCAGTCATAATTAAGTGCTGAGTCAAAAATTATTTATTTGTCCATAAAAATCTATTGTAAGTTGAATCTGGAATGCAAATAAGGAATTCATAGTATTTGGGTAATGTTGTTCATATGAATATTGAAATAACTCTCACTTTCTAAATCTATCACAGAGAAGCTTCACAGAAATGTTCAGAATCAATGACTAAAGTATTTCAGATGAATTCTGGTAAGATTTTTGATAATGAATTACTCTAAGTGTCTATCATAAAGTGTAAATAATATCAAATAGTTAATTTTCCCAACAGGATATAAGGAAACATGTATAAATGCAGAAACTACATTTAAAAAGTTGAAATTATCAATTATTGCTGTCTGAACATTGTTGGTATGCATAATCTTGACCCTGGTATATGACCTACCAATTAATACATAAGATGAACTGTTTACAACCAGCATTATAAGCATCCTCTATAGGTATGTTATAAAAACACTGGTCTTGTGAAATGGAGTTCCAGATATTTGATCAGTTCTTATAAGGAATGTACATAATATTATTATATAATTCAACTTCATTAGAATACGCTGATATTACAACATAATATGCAATATTCAATTATTTCACTGCTGTAGAATTAAGCCATGACAATCTCCTCAATTCCTCTTGGCAGCTGAATTTCTGTATAGAAACTCTATCACCGTCATGTTTGCACATCTCCCTTAAAAATGAGGATGGTACCCTGGGGCCATATAGTAGACTCACTGGAGATGGTGAAGACAATCTTGCTCCTTTCTTTTCCTTTCTCTTTTACTGTTTGTTTATTTCTCTATTTATAAATTTGAATTACCAAGAGATAGCACAAGGCTCTGTGAGCATGCCAGGCAATTGTTCTGACAATGAACTATCCCTCTAGCACCTCATTTCCTGTTGTTTATTAATGATACAGGGTATGCTGACTCATAGTTCACATGCTCAAAAGCATGATTTCCAAACAATTTCCCCCATAGGAGAAAACTGAACAAATGACGTGGTTCTATAATTCAAAACACTAATAGACCATCCTGGTACACTGAGGCTCAGTAGCTTCTGCAAAGAAACAACACGTCCAAGAGGTTATGTTTCCAATAGTTGTGACATGAGCATATTTCTACCTTATCTTGTAAACCAAACCAGGGAGCAAATGCTGTAGGTGAATCCAAATGCCCTTCTTCCCAACACATATGAAATGAAAAGAGCAGGATTATTGTAATGTGGGCGAGGTTCTCATTTGCTTTATTTCAGTATTAATAGTCTTGGACTCATATTTGTATGGATGAGGATTTACCCAAGAATTCCCACGTGTCCTGCAAGTGCTTTGTCACTGAGCCACAATCCCAGACCATTATTGTGGGTCAAATGCTTTCTCCTGGTCATGGAAGAGGCTAAGATGTTTTAGATGGTTTTACATATTTTCAATGCAGTAAAAAATGAATTGTTATCTTTTTGTGGATAGCAAACTGGAGGCATGTAGTGAATGTGTGAATTAATGAATAGTCTATATCTATAAATATAAAGATGGCTTCATGCCTTGCAATACTCAATGCTGCTCTGTCCTTAAGACTGGTGCTTTTCTGCTCTCTCTCTCTCTCTCTCTCTCTCTCTCTCTCTCTCTCTCTCTCTCTCTCTCTCTCTCTCTCTCTCTAGATATGGCACATGGAGCATGACTAGTAAGGGAGAAATCTTTCCCACAGTTCTTGGCATGGGAGGTGATGGACTCTGATCCTGAACTTCCTTACAGTACCCCGAACTAGAGCTCTGGAGCCTCTTAGCATCTTATCATAAAGGGAGGAAGAGTGAGCATGTTGGTCTTTGTGACACTGGTCACTAGGGATTCTTACAAACATCTTTGTCCTGGTCTGTTTCTGTCCTCTGTGTTGTTATAGGCCACCAAGGAGAGTCACTAAAGATCGAGCTTCCTTTGAGGGGAATAATTCTATCCTAAACTGAACAAATTCAACTGATAAACTAATGATGATTCTTTATGTTTTAGCAAATCTTTTAAAATTCTTCCTTAAATCATTTGGTAAAATAACTAAATAAAAGAATGAATACATGATATAAATCACGGGTTTTAACACCTTCTCTTTCTGAGAACAGCAGATACTTCACTCTGCTAATCACAGAGTACCTAGTTAGAATCAAAATCATTGTCACAAAGGTTCCAGCTATAAATCTTAATGTTTTTTTTCTGTGCATTTGCATTATTCAAAATATTTAAGCGAGAGTTCTCATTGTATTAATTACCTGTAAAGTAGTGTTTTCTCTAGAATATTCTTCAGGGGTTGTTAACTCCACAGAAAGTGTCTAATCGAATGTTAAATTTTTTCATTTTCTTTTGATACATTTTTCTAAAGTTGTTATAAAATGCATGTCCCTTTGTCTTTAGGAGTGGACAAAATTACTGAACTGACATCTTTACCTAGGTAAGATTTTATAGGATTTAAAGCCTAAAGTTATTGGCAATTGCAAAGATTAGAAGCTGATCCTTGTAATCATACATAACAAAATAAACATTGTATGCCACTTGCTTGCCCTGCCATAATGCCATCAGATTCGGGTTATGGAGTATGTATGGTCTCTAGCATAACTCCCACTCTTTAGATAACAGTATTTAAAGAGCTTGACTAGTTGTTCATGCTGCAATAATTAAACATGACTTCCCAGTACATCATGTACCCCTATGTACAGATTGACTGGGAGTCAGGTGCTCTATCGTCAGAATGCAAATATACCTCATATAGGTTCAGTACTCTGGGTTAAGGTGTTCAAGTGTCTGTGATATAGAGCTTTACCACACATTACAAGAGATTGAGATTTCCTTTCACAAAAACCTGGAAATATTTGCAAATTGTTGCTAGTATATTTGTCTTGTTTTTGTTATGAAAAGGCAGATCAGAATCATATGATCAAAGATTTCACTAGATAAAGATGGTCAAGCAGTGTAGAAGACCTTCCTTGATAAGTGCAAAATGGTTTTCAGCACCTCCAGTTCATGCATTAGTGGAAAATCCTGTTCCCACTGTCAAAGGCCTCACAAACTGCCCTAGCCACACAACTCTCATCCAGAATTACAGGGCCTAGTTTGTTCTCATGCATATTGTCCAGAAAGAGATATCTTGATATAGGGAGCTGTTAGTGGATAGGGATAAAACTGATGCCAAGGAAATAGACAGGATTCCAAAAGGATGATTCCATCTCAGACTCCAAGCGACAGTGAAGAGGGTACCTGGACTACAATTCCCTGTAATCAAATTGAAGACCACCCTAATTGTCATCAGAAACTTCACCCAGCAGCTGATAGAAGCAGAGGCAGAGATCGACAGCCAAGTACTGAGCTGAGGTTTCAGTCCAATAGAAGAGCAAGGGAGGAAGGGATTGGCAATAGGGGTCAGCATCATGGTGGGGAACCCCATAGAGACAGCACATCTGGACTAATGAGAGCTCTCTGACTAATTATTTAATTAATTAGACAGTGAAATTTGTTACCGTTTTAGCATTTCATAATTTCTTATGTGTTTTCCTGTAAAAGCTATAATCAACAGAGATAATTTAGGAAATCACGTTTTTTCTAGGATCACTCATGGTGATTTAAATGGCTTTCCAACAATGAAAAAATTAGATTATCCATCCTAGCATTTAATGCTATTATTTCAAACCTGCCTGTCTGAAATATAATGACACTGTTAGTCTGATATTCCTAAAGCAGTTTATATGGTTATGGACAGTATCCACAATGAGTACACAGAACAAGGTCTCAAGTTTCCCCATGTTGGCTGGGGATCCCATCAGCTGTGGCCTTTAGAGCAGGTTCACAAACCAGGATCAAGTCCAACATGAAATCTGAGAAAGCAGAGCTACTGCATCAGAGTTCACCAACTACCAACCCCAGGAACCTGGTGCTTAGCCATGGCCAGGAAAGTGGAGGTGGAGAGACCATGTCCTGTGACATTTGGACAGACTGGGACTTATCATAACAGGGCAACATGTGGTGATGGTTTGTCATCTAGTTACAAACATGTAACCGGAAACAACCACCACAACAACACCTATACACTGTCAAATTATGTTGTTACTTGAGAGTAAATGAAGCAGTTGATTTCCTGTTACACCAAGTCCATCTCTTGGGAGAACTGAGAAGGGATTGTGTGCTATAGGTTCAGGAGAGGAGGGATGAACTACAAGTAATAGTTGAACTCTAATATTAATAAACGTCCTCAGCCATTAGAACAGAGGATGTGGAAAAAGCCCTTTTCCTGTCCCCTGTGTGCATGCCTGTGCTGTGGTGGTGATTTAATATGGGGCAGAAATATTAATAAGGGAAAGATGGTAGGGGAGCACTATCCAGTTATAATTAAATGTTGAATCAAAAATTGTTTACCAAAATCTATTGTAAGTTGAATCTGGAATGCAAATAAAAATTCATAGTACTTGGGTAAAGTTGTTCATATGAATATTGAAATAACTCTCACTTTCTAAATGTATCACAGAGAAGCTTCAGAGAAACTCTCAGAATCAATTGCTAACATTTTCCAGATAAATGAGGGTAAGCTTTTTGATACTGAATTACTCTACATGGTCTATGATAAATTGTAAGGAAAATCAGATAGTTAATTTCCCTAACAGGATTAAGGGATCAAGTATAAATGTAGAAAATACATTTCAGTTGAAATTATCAATTATTGTTGTAAGAACATCTTTAGTATACTTAATCTTCGCCCTGGTTATGAACTATCAATTAATACACAAAATAAACTGATCAAAACCAGTATTATAAGTATTTATAAAGGTATGTTATAGAAAACTGGTTTGTTGTGAAATGGAGTTCCAGATATTTGATCAGTTTTTATAATGAATGCACTGTATTATCTATCAACATAATATTATCACATAATTCAACTTCATTAAAATATGCTGATATCACAACATAATATGCAATATTCAATTATTTCACTGCTGTAGAATTAAGCCATGACAATTTCCTCAATTCCTCTTGGTAGCTTACTTTCTGTATAGAAACTCACTGTCATTTTTACACATCTTCTTTTAAAAATGACATTGGTGCCCTAGTGCCATATAGTGGACTCACTGGAGATGGTGAAGACAATCTTGATCCTTTCTTTTTATCTCTCCTTTATTGTCTGTCTGTCTGTCTGTCTGTCTATCTATCTATCTATCTATCTATCTATCTATCTATCTATCTATCTATCTATATATTTGGTTGTTTGTTCATTCACAGTACCAAGATCTAGCACAGGGCTCTATGAGCATGCGAGGCGATTCTTCTGACTATGAACTATCTCTCTAGCACCACATTTCCTGTTGTTTATTAATGAAACAGGATATGTTGACTTATAGTTAACATTCTCAAAAGCATGACTTCCACAACAATTTCTCTCAAGAGGAGGAAAATTGAACAAATGACGTGGTTCTATAATTCAAAGCACTAATGGACCATCCTGGTCCATTGAGGCTCAGTAGCTTCTGAAAGAAAGCAGCATGTGCAAGAGTTTATGCTTCCATTAGTTGTCCCCATAGCTTATTTCCACCTTATCTTTAAACCAAACCAGAAACAAATGCTATAGGTGAATCCAAATTCCCCTCTTTCTAACAAAGAAGAAATTAAAAGAGCCGGATTATTGTAACGTTGGCGAGTTTTTTATTTGCTTTATTTCAGAACTAATAGTCTTGGACTCATATTTGTATGGATGAGGATTGACCCAAGGAGTCCCATGTGTCCTGCATGTGCTTTGTCACTGAGCCACAAATCCAGACCCTTAATGTGGATATAATGCTTTCTCTTCGTCATGGAAGAGGTTAAGGCGTTCTTGCTGGTTTTACATATTTTCACTGTAGTAAAAACTGAATTGTTATCATTTGTGGATAGGAAATTAGAGGCATGTAGTGAAAACATGACTACATGAATAGACTCTATCAGTAAATATGAATATAAATATAAAATGCTGCTCTGTCCTTAGGGCTGGTGCTTTTCTGCTCTCTCTCTAGATATGGCAGATGGAGCATGCCTACTATGGGAGATGTCTTTCAAATAGCTCTTCCCATGGGAGGTGATGGACCTGATCATGAAATTCCTTACACTATCCAGAACTAGAGTTCTGCAGCCTCTTAGCATCTTATCATAAAGGAAGGAAGAGTGAGCACACTGAGCTTTGGGACATTGGTTGCTAGGGATTCTTACAAAGATCTTTGTCCTGGTCTGTTTCTGTCCTCTGTGCTTTTACAGGCTTCCATGGAGAGTCACTATAGATCAAGCTTCCTTTGGGGTGATATTTCTATCCTAAACACAACAATTTCAACTAAAGAACTAAAGACTTTACTTTTACTTTTAGCAAATCTTTAAAATTCTTCCTATCATCACTTGATAAAATACTTAATCAAAAGGATGAGTAAATGATACAAATCTCATGTGTTAACCCCTTCTGTTCCTGAAAAACAGAGACCATACTTGACTAATCACAGAATACCTAATAAAAATTAAAGTCATTGTTGCAGAGGTTCATTTCAGCTATAATTCTTAATAAATTTCTTTTTTTCCTCTGATACTTAATTATTCAAAAAATTAAGTGAGAGTTCTCAATCTATTAATTACCTATAAAGCAGTATTTACTCTAGAGTATTCTTCAGGAATTGTCTCCATAGAAAATGTCTAATCAAGTGTTATTTTCATTTTAATTTGTTACATTGTTCTAAAGTTGTTATAAAATACATTTCCTATTGTCTTTAGGATTGGATGACATTACTGAACTGACATCTTTATCCAGGTAAGATTTTATAGGATGTAAAGCATAAAGAAATTGGCAATTCCAATGATTTTAGAAGCTGATCCTTGCAATCGTACAGAACAAAATATACCTTGTGTGCCCCATGCTTGCTATGCCTTAATGCCATTAGATCAGGGTTATGGACTATGTATACTCTTTACCATAGCTTCCATTCTTAAGATAACAGTATTTAAGGAGCTTGACTAATTGATGATACTGTAAAATTAAACATGACTTCCAGGTGCGTCTAAAAGTTCATCTATGTACAGAATGACTGAGACCCCAGATGCTCTATTATCAGGATGCAAATATACTTCAGACAGGTTGAGTAATCTGGATCAAGATGTGTCAGTGACTGTGATGTAGAACTTTACCACACATTAGAAGGAATCCAGATTACATTTCACAATAACCTGAAAATATTTGAAAATCTCTGCTGTAATAATTGTCTTGTTTTTGATCAAAAGGCAGATCAGAATCAGCAAGTGCCAGATGATCAAAGATTTTACTTAGCCAAAGGCAATCAAGCCCTGTAGAGGACCTTCTGTGATAAGTGAAAAACGGTTTTAGCATCTACTGAGGGGAGGCTTCTCATTGATTCTCTTTATTAGACTCCAAGTGTTTCTGCGTCCTTCCCAGCATGCTTTCTTGTATCTATCCACCTTTGTGGTTTTTACCCTTTCATTGATTGTCTTTTCTCCTGGGACTCTTTTCATTGAAATAAGTGTTCATTTTCTTCTCAATACAGACCAATGAATGTAGAGACCACCTGAAGTTAAACCACCCTACAGTAACATAAAACAGTATAAGGCAGACATGAGAATGTTCACACATGCTCCTGCATTGTCTAGCTACAGGTCTTCTTACCTGCCAGTGTACAAGTGTCGAGTGATAAGATCGTAGTGTATGTAGACAATCTATGGGAAAGATCCAGTGTGGAATTAGCAAGTTAGTTTTACGGAGGAAGATGGGCATGAGTTCTCAGTAAAAGGTTGAATTTGAACAGAATCTAGAGTGATTTCTGTAGTTTGAGGTTTCTGGCCTGGACTTTCCAGCCTAACCTCAAGGTCTAGGCCCATAGACCCTCAGTCCCACAGAGGCACACAGATGCTTCCAATAGTTTCAGGCTGATCAGCCTTAGGCCCAGGTATATAGCTTGCTAACTCTCTACCCTTAAGCTATCCCATGTCTCTTGTTCAGCCATGTGGCTTGGTACCTTTCTTTAGAGTGGCATGGTGGTCCTCTGCCTCCTGTGGCTTCTCTCTGGTGCTCTCTGGTGTTCTGTTCTGGCATTCTGTTCTCAGAGTTTTTAGTCTGGTAGCCCCGCCTACACTTCCTGCCTGCCTTTGGCCAATCAGCTCTTTTTATTAAACCAGTGGTTGGGACAATTATTTAAAATGAAACAACACAACCTCCCACATATCCCCTTTTCTCTTCTTAAAACAAAAAGAACTCCAAATCTAATATTCTTTTTCCCCCTTCTCTGTAACAACCTATAAACATATAAATAAACAGAAACATCCATAATCCATGTTTTGGGAATGTGGGCGTCGTTCTCTAGGCTACTTCCTGCTGAATGGGGATGCTGGAAATCCCATAGAAATCCAAAGAAAAATGCAGGATTATGCACAAGTCTTTAGTGGAGTAGTCTCTAAGGCTGGGTCATCTCAGCCAGTCTCCTTGAAGTTGTTCTGGATACAGAGCTCAGGGAACTTCACAGAGGTGTTCTGAAATACTGAGTCATCTGGTCCATCCATTTCCATTGGAGATTTTTCAGGGGGTCTTCCTCTATCAAACTTTATGTTCTTTTTCCAGGAAGAAATCCACAGTCTTTCATTTTCTGTGACAATAAAAGGAAAACCTCTTCTCCAAAGTAGCGTATCTTTGCATTTCAATTTTAAAGTAAACTCATTTACAAAATATATACGTTGAATTACTCCAACAACATTTATAATCAGCTGTCTTTTAGCAGATTTTACTAAGTCATTTTCAGTCAAGAATCTTAAAGATAAGACAATAACATACAGTATCCAGACACTCTTTGTATTTTCCATCATTATGTGGCTTATTTTTTATTTATTTTACTTTATTTCTTTTTTAAAGGATTTCTCTAACCTTTCTTTTCTTTCTCTAAGCCTATGTATATATATTTTCAACACACTCTAAACCACTTAGACATTTTATAAAAAACTGTCTTTACTGTATATTTATTTCTTAACTTTTTCTGTTTCTGACCATACCTTTGCTTGTCTAGGGTGATTTATTCCACCCAGATTCTATTTCTTCTGTTTCTGAACACACCTTTAATCTGCCAGGATTAAAGGCTGGTATGATGGGTGGATGGCTCCACCCAGCTCCTAGTCTAACTTCATAGAATTTATCTTTTTAACCCAGTTAGTCTGGGAATTTTAGGGTCCATATAATTATCAAGTAAAGCTTTGCCATCTGCTACTCATTAACTCCATTTAAGTGTTGAGTAGCAGGGCCTCTTTAAAAACTCACAAGTGTTTTGCTTCTAATGCTGAATCAGGAAGCTTCTCTTTAAAAAGCCAAGCCTCAATTTGCCTCAGGCAAACAGCTGATCCATGAAAATATCAACACTAGAAAGCCATCTTTGATTCTGTTCCCCTTTTCTCTTTATGAACAGAAACCTTAAATAAATCATTTACAACATTTTACTTATATTGAGGATCCTGTGAGACTTCAGGAACCAGCCATTTTACACCTTAAGCTGCACTCCAAAAGCCCACCATCATATCTCAAGCCCACGTGCTTCACCAGGGTGTCTCTGTACCATGGCTCACATGGGAGATACAATTCAGAGACTGCTAGACCATTTTTTAAGCTTTTTATGGCTTTTTGTGGGTATATTTGCCATATGTTGGGCTGCCATTTGTAATATGAGGTTTCTGGCTCAGACTTTCGGGCCTAACCTCAAGGTCTAGGCCCACAGACCCACAGACCCACTGTCCCACAGTCCCACAGAGACACACAGATGCTTTCATTAGTTTTTGGCTGATCAGCCTCAGGCCCAGGCATATCACTTGCTAGCTCTCTACCCTTCATCTATCCCATGTCTCTTGTTCAGCCATGCTGCTCGGTACCTTTCTTTAGAGGGGCATGGTTGTCCTCTGCCTCCTGTGGCTTTTCTCTGGTGCTCTCTGGTGTTCTGTTCTGGCATTCTGTTCTCAGAGTTTTTAGTCTGGTAGCCCCGCCTACACTTCCTGCCTGCCTTTGGCCAATCAGCTCTTTTTATTAAACCAATGGTTGGGACAATTATTTAAAATGAAACAACACAACCTCCCACAGATTTCTGCTGAAATGAGCATTTTATATAAGGGAGGATAATATTAGGATGTATGACAAGTGTGACAAAGCTAATATTAAACTCCAGACATAGAGATAATAAAATTACTTCAGAGAGAAGGTGTAGAGAGAGAGTCTTGAGAAAGAGTTCTATCAAATGAGTTCAAAGCTAAGGCATCCACTTAAAAATGAATTTTGTTAACTGTATTTATTAAGCCTGTACAACGGAAAATGAAGAAAGGAAGTTATCCTGATTTATTTGTCCAGAGGCTCATCTGTAGTCAGTAAGCCCTAGGCTTAGTGAAAAACTTGTATGAAAACCATTGATGGGGACAGTGGATAATCATACTTGACATTCTGACCTGAGTTTAGTGTGGTTTATACAGTTTGGCAACAACAGTTAATTAGTAGAACCATCAAGCAAGTAAAAGAATAAACAGATCAAATGTAGGCGAATACTACATACAGCACTATTGCATTTGGGCAGTGTGTGTCTCTGAATAAAGGGCTGCATCCGTCATTGTCAAGAATCTCCCATAGAATAAAGTCAGATATTTTAAAACCTCATTCCCTAAGGAGGACAGCATTACCCATTTCTTTAGAAGCATACAGCCATAACCATAGGCAAATGTTGGGTTCCTAATATCTGAGTCTTCAAGTTTCCAACTCAGGAGAAAATTACCTTTTCCTGGGATCTGTCCTCTCAGCAACATCCCAGAATTACCCAGAACCTTTGGTGTTTCTGCAGGCCCAGACAGACAGTTATCTTCCTATTCTCAATGGAACTTTCCAAGAGGCTCTACAAGCATTTAGGTTCTTTCTACAGATTCTGGGTCCTCAGCATTATAAAACTTGTCCACAATTCTTTTCCTGTTTAGCTATAAACAGATTGCCATTATAGAACCGTATGCAACAGTGCATATGGAATATAGGGTTTTTTTTCTGAAAAGTTCTTTTTATCTCCCATGTATAATTCTTTATATTAAATTATTACTTCCAGTGTAATAGCTCTGTGATATAATATGAGCCTTCTAGTGTTTGTCAACCCCACTGCTGGGACTGTACCTCTCTATATCTATTCCTAAACCTTTACTAAATAATTTTGTATGTGAGTATGTCACCTCGTCCCAGAACGGAGTATCTGAGGAGGCCTGTGGAAACATATTATCTTCTGAGTTGAAGCTTGGAACGATAATGAGCTCCCTGGCATGGGTTCTAGGAAGTGGTCTTGGAACCAAACTTGGATCCTCCACAAGAGCAGCAAACTCTCTTTACCGTGGAGCCATTTCTCCAGCATCATATCTGAAACTTTCTCTGGGGTCCACATGTGAGCATGACCTTCCGAGGGAGAGGTGGACTTTATGATCTTCCTTAGCTTTTCTGGCAGGGCCACAAGTTGAGGCTGTTCTCAGTTGTCAGGTCAAGGTGTGGAAAGACACCAGAATAGTTTTCCTTCTTTCACACCAGATTTCCCGAGTATGTGATTTATTTCCTGCATAACACCTATACTGGGGTTAGACCTCATAATGCTCTTCACCCAGACAGGCGCCAACTTCCTGTTGGCCACTCAAGTAGTCTGTTGTGCACACTAATGTATTTGCTTAAACGAAGCACATTCTTTGTATTTAAGGGTCAATCCACTTTGTCAATTTCTATGACCTGTGTCTAAAATGAAGGGTTTAAAAAAACAAATAAGTCAAATAAACATTGAGGGGAAAGGTAATTCATAGTCTTGGATGTGGCTCCTCAGACCATCTGATTATGGCAAGATTTGATAGTAGCAAATATCTGGGCCTTTACACGTGTGTTATATTTCTGTTTTTTATGATAATTAAGAAACAAAAAGTCAATTTTGTTTATCTAAATTAATAGCTCTAGGTTTTAGTATATTTGTTGTCCATTTTTAAATATTTCAAAATAAATGAGCAGATTATTTATATTGTAAAAATGCACACACATTCACACCTATATATGATCCAAAATGGAGATGCTTAATTTTCTGATGAGTATAATTATTCAAAGATACATGTTGCAAAAACATATTTTATCCTTTATTTGGCCTCTTGGAGCACCTGTTCAACAGTCAAAAATGCATATACAAATGTGAAAAGAACACACACCAAGTATGGAGATGAAAATTAACTCTAGATAATTGATGTAATAAGATTAGAGATTATTATCTGATATAAAGACAGTGTAAATAATGGTCAATTTTGAAGGATTTGCTGTGCTTTACTAGATATCAATTCAGTGGTGGGGACCTTTACAACGAGGTTCACACAACAGGTTAAATTTCCCCCAACAAATTCCAAGACTGTGGTATACCAAATGCAAAACCAAAGAAAAGAGTTTTTCTGGCTCTTCTGGAAATTGGCCCCAAATACAGCACTCTAACTGTGGCCAATGAAGACAGTAGGTGATAAAGAGCATTATTTCCTTTAGCTTTATAAGTGGTTGTGAGTTACACTCAGCATTGCACAGAAAAGCTTATTGGGGAAAGAAATAGCCCTAGTGGTTTCTGCATTCACCCATGAATGCTTAAAGCAAAGTTTAAATTTACACGATCTGCAAAACATCCATATTGGTAGTGAGCATAGCATTTAAGGAAGTGTCTCCAAAGGGTCATGGCAGATATAAGAATGTGATTCTCTAGAGACATTGCCGAGGAACCATCTCATGAGCATCTAAACACAGAGTTCCTTGAGCTGTCAGAGTATATTTTGTTTTTTCTCACTCTGTCTCTTTCTCTGTCTCTCTGTTTCCCCTCTGTCACTCTGTGCCCCTTTCTCTATCTCTCTCTGTCTCCCTGACTCTCTCTGTCTCTGTCTCTCTGTCTCTGTCTCTCTCTCTTTATGTGTGGCTCTGTGTGTGTTTGTGTACATGCGTATCTAAGCTGCATGACCTACATACATATTTCTGTTTGCATGCATGAGGCAATGGATGAGGTTTGTGTAGGAGTCTTTATCTGACTAATCCACTTGACATAAATTCTTTCACTGAATCTGGGGATGGTCTAGCTGTCCAAAAGGTCAAATAATATGTCTCTTTTACCCATAGTAGTGGGGCTACAAACCATGTGTCCATGTCCAGCTTTTCATCTGGTTGTTGAAGTCTCAGGCCGTATTGTGGGCAGCTAGCATTCTTGTTGACTGAGCAATCTCTAAATCCATTAATTTTTTAAGTTTTATTTTTCAATGTATCTATGAGTAAGTCTTAACTGAATGGTTTCTTTAGTTTGACGGAAGTTGAAATTCTAAAGCAACAAAAATACTAAAACGGGTCAAGGTTGAATCACATAAATGCAAAACTGCCATTTAGTATATAGGTTGGTGTTGCTTACACTACGAAACTCACCCATTATTACATTTTTTTCTTCTAAAGTCTCTCTGAAGACGATGATATCCCTCTACCTACAACAAGAGACAAGAACAGCATTTCTGTTATTAAGGTAAAATGATCCTTTTGGGAATTTATTTTCTTATGGATTGTTGAAAATGCAGCAGTAGTCTGTCTTCTTATCATGGTTTACATGGAAATTTGTCAGAGAAAACATTTGTAGGTATAAAAAGTCATTTCACTAGACAGTCCTTGAATGTTTTGTTAGCCCTGTAAGAGCATGGGAGGGAAGCACAGTGAGTGGAAGATTTGGAGCAGTCCTCATATAACAGAAGATGTTTGACATTTGACCAAGGATGGTTTCTGTAATAAATACAAGTTATAGTAAGGGTTAAACACAAAGGTGGAAACATATCTGAATACATTAAAGGGTCCACTTATCTCAGTGATCCGGGAACTGTTCAGATGCATTTATTCCAGTGTAAAGACAGTAAGGCTAAATCTTCCCTTGGAACTCCTATTTCAGGACCACATAGGAGATGATTTCCACTGTGTCTGTGTTTGTTTCTGTATTTACACAAGAGGAAACTGTGGAAATTTAGCCACTTGTAATCTAAATTCATTAAATTTTGACTATGAAGAGATCCCAGTGTGCTTTCTATTAACTCTCCTAAGTGTGTGTTGAAACCTCTTCCTCTACTTACACAATAGGTGTCTTTCCCCCAGTTAGCCAGCAGTTCTACGAAGCAAATATTCAAGTCCCCTAGAGGAACACTTTAACCTCTGAGTTTTTTCAGTGTTTTAAAATCATATTTACTTATATTCTTTGAGCGAAATTCAAACTTTAAAAGCCTTGAAGGACTTTAATTGGATATTTATGGTTCATAATAAAGTGCCTTCATCACCTTGAGATGCTGGGGTTTAGGAAAACTATTTGTTGGTAACCTAGAGCCCTAGAGTGAGGATTTGTGTGAGTTATGTTTCATATTCATAACTTTTGAATGTGCATCAATGAAGAAATGGGTTTTCATAGAGCAGTTTCACAGATACTATGATGAGGAGGACACAGCTAAATAAAGTAGTGTTTATTTATAAGAGAAAATAATCTGCCATTTCCTTCAAACCATGGGGAAGGAACACTGAGGAAAGGGTCCAGTTAAAGCTGATAATCTCCTCATATCTGATTCAAGAATTTTAAAACATTAGACATTAAGTACAGTCTCATCCGTAGACAAAGGGCAAGTTTCTCTGGTCATGGTTTACTTGCATTATAGGCTAGCATAAGTAGTTTGTACTTTTTGATGATAGTGTAGCAATTTTGAAATAGATAAGTATATTTGAAGATAGTTTCTTTTAAAGGAACAGATTCTTCTTTTCTTGTTTCAACAACCCATGACTCCTAAGAAATGAAGTAGTTCTAAAGTCATGAACTCCAAACCAAAGCAAGAAAGTTAATCCTCTACCTTTCCATCCAGGAAAGGCTGAAAGGACTTTCCCATCATAACAAGAACAACAGTGTAAAGAAGACGGACCAAACAGCTCCCAAAGAATCTGAAATGAACCTGTTTTCTCGGGGGGAGCCAATACCAACAAGCTCTCAAGAGAAATCGTGCATAATGGTAATTCCATCTAATTTAGAAAGTAACATATTTGCTTGTGAGAGCAATAATGTCTCTGTGAATCTATATCTGTAGTGCTCCAAAGGGTGACAGAGAAGAGGGACCCATCCTGGGACACATTCTTTACTTCTTCATAGCTACACTTCTGGGAACCCCCCAGCTAGTGACACTCTAGGGCAGTAGTTCTCAACATTTCTAATGCTGTCAACAGTCAATTAAGTCCCTCATTTTGAGATGACCCAAACCATAAAATTATTTGTGTTGCTAATAATGATAATTTTGTTTATTGTTATGAATTGCACTGTCAAAATCTGAGTTGTCAGAAGATCTTAGGTGACCTGGCTGACAAAATTTTAGCATCCTCAAAGGGTCACAATTCACAGGTTGTAAACCACTAGTCTCAGAAGTGATTGTAATTTAGACAATAAATAAAAAATCAGAAAATGAGCAAAATCTGTTCTTATGTTTAGAATCTGGGCTCCATTTTCAGATGAGAGACATGTCTATTTATCAGATGTATTTTGTTTCCTATATAGGATGAGGTGTCAGCATGTAACCTTGTCTTATTTGAAGAGAAGTACCAGGTGGCTCCGTTTTTAAGGAAGAAAGGAGCAAATGTGCATTCAGTGGTTGAATCGAATAGGTACAGTTTCTTCTTTTTTATGTTCTTAGTGCTGTTCTTGAGGGTGACGATTGCTTATATAAGAAATACTGAGATAACAGGAGGAAGATTAGCTTCAACTCCGAGGCACATGTTGAGAAGCCTAGCACACATGGAGTATGAGCTGGGAAAGGGACTGTTCCTACCCAATCAAAAAAAGTATAGCATGTACCCAGGCTCAGCTCCCCATGTAAAAACCAGTTTCTCATTCATAATCTGATTTTTTTGGGTTATTTTGTCCTAGTTAGGGCAACTTCTCATTAATGCTGTTTACTTTGTAAGTGTCAACTTTAATTATTTTTTGGATTTAATTATCTTATTTATTCCAAAGATTTTTTAAATTTTACCTATCAACCACAGCACCCCTACTTCCCCTTCTTCTTCTCAACCCCCATCCTTTAGCCACCACTCACACCTTTCAATCTTCAGAGCATTTTAAGATCTCTATGGAGAGTATAAAGTCAGCCATATCAGGTTGAAGCGGTAACAAGCTCCTCTTTCCATATCAAGAATGGGTTGGAAAAAGCCAATTCATGCATTAGGGGAAAATCTTGTTCTCACTGCCACAGGCCTCACAAACTGCCCTAGCCATACAACTCTCATCTAGATCCAGAGGTCCTAGTTTTGATCCTGGTTCTCCAGAGAGAGATATCTTGATAAAGGGAGCCATTAGGGGGCTAGGGAGAAACCTGGTGCTAAGGAAACCGGATTGCAAAAGGATGATTCCATCTCAGACTCTAAGCAATACAGAATAAGGTACCAGGACTACCATTTCCCTGTAATCAAACTGATGACCACCCTAATTGTCATCATAGAAACTTCATCTAGCAACTGATGGAAGCAGATGCTGAGATCCACAGCTAAACACTGAGCTGAGGTTTCTATCCAATAGCAGAGGGAGTAGGGCTTTAATGAGCAAAGGACTCAAGATCATCATGGGGAATCCCACAGAGACAGCAGATCTGGGCTAATGGGAACTCCCTGACTCTGAACTTTAATTATTTTGACAGTGAAATGTATAATTCTTTTAGTGATTCATTAGTTTATATGTTTTCATTTAAAATGCTATATTCAACAGAAGCAATTTTTAAAGTCATGTTCTCTCTTTGATCATTCACACTGTTTAAATGGCTCTCCATCAATCAAAGACATTAGGTTATCCAACCTGACAATTTAATGCTATAACCAGACGCTGTTCTTTTATATGCTGTCCTGTGTAAATTATCTTTGACACTGTGTAGGTCAGATGTGACTCTGTGCACCCAGGCAAATTTTACAAAAAAATTGATGATCTAAAGAACAACCATTGCTGTAAAAAGCAAAAAAGTGTCCTCAAAGTGTCATGACAGATACACCTGTGTGGTTTCCTAGGGACATGAGCACGTGAATAAAAGTCAGTTCATGAGCACATAAAACAAAGCTGGTGGAGCCATCAGAATATACTTTGTCCTCCTTCCCTCCCTCCCTCCTTCTTTCCCTCCTTCCCTCCCTCCCTCATCCTTCCCTCCCTCCTTCCTGCCCTCCTTCCCTCTTTCCTTCCCTCCCTCCTTCCTTCACTCCCTTCTTCCCTTCCTCTTTCTCTCTCAATGTCTCTGTCTCTGTCTCTCTCTGTCTCTGTCTTTCACTCTCTCTGTCTCTGTCTCTCTCTGCTTGCATTGCTGGGTAGTTTTTCAATCATAAACAAATTTTTTTTTTCTGTTTCGTTTACATGAGTTAAGGTGGAAGGACAGCAGTCATTGCTTCCAGTCTACTGTTGAAGAATGAATTCAGAGTTATTTGTATAGGCCTGTTTGCCTGTGCCTTTATTCCAAGAATGTGGGAGGCAGGAAATAGAGAGATCTCATTTAATTCACAGCATATGTGGTTTAAAGTCAGTTGAGCTAAATACTGAAATCTTGTTTTTAATACAGTGTTATTTGCAATATTCAATATAAGGCTTGTTAGGGACTCAAAATTAAAGAATGTAAAAGACATACTAATGTTTCTCATGTGAATAATAAAATAATGATTGCTTTCAAACATATGTCACAGTGATGAGTCATCTCCAGAAAAGCCAGAACAGAGAAAGAAAAAGCATGTCAGGTTCAGCAAAGGTAAGGTCTGGTCCTACGTTCCCTAAATAATATGATTAAGGGTAAAGATTTTACTTCCCCAGGAGAAGTCAAGGAAATCAAATACTGATGCAGTTACATTGTTTCCTAATATTACCAGAGTCCAAATTAAGAAATTATTTCTAAGCCCTTTTAAGTGTGTGAAAATATGTTGTCAATATATTGCTTATTTGATATTAATTTTTATACATGTACTGTTTATGGACAAGTGAGAAGAAACTTGTTACCTGGCACATGTTATCCATTGTCACACTGCAGCAAATTGGAATGGTAGAAATACAGACTTTTCTTGAATTTTTATAACAAATGCCTTGCATATAGTATTGCATAGTGTTACACAGTTCAGTGCCATTAAAATGTAATGATGTCACAATTGAATCATCAATAATCTATCACTCATGATTTAACACCTTACCTAATGATAGAACTAAGTCATCTGCCTTTTTAAATTTCTTTGCAATATTTGGATTTAAACAGTGTTAACAACTATATAATTGATTTCTTAATTATCTCCCATGTTAGAGTGAAGTGTTGTGTCAAAGAGCATGTGAACAGATTCTGGGAAGTCTTGTCAAGCCTGATACATTTTCCTTTTCTTTCTCTTTTCCCCCAATCCTCCTCTTCCTCCTCACCTCCTCTTCCTCCATCTCCCCTTCATCCTCATGCTTTTCCTGCTCCTCTTTCTTCTTCTCTTTGGTTTTCTGTAGTGCTAGGGGTGGAAATGAAGGCTTATTGAGCTTTCAGGGAAGCACCTTACATATTAAGTCTACTTTGTAAATTTCCCTTTAGTTATTGTTAAGTGTAGCAGAGTCAGACGATACAACAAATAGATGCTGTAATGATAGGATCCAGGGAAAAACTGACACAAAAAGGAAAGTTGAGAAAACGACATTATTCTATATTTCAAAGAATTGGCTTCTCCTCAATCGAGTCTGGAGAGATTCAGTGACAGATGAAGGAACACACTGCAGAGTTTCAGCAACTTGTCATGGTGTCTTTTATGTCTAACTTGTCATTGGCAGCAATACTAGGTCCTGAATCCACATGATCTTCTCTTTACAGGTATGATGAAGAGAGTTGATATTATTGTAATTCATCAAATTTTATATCACATTATTAGGGAATTTGTGGTTCTTGGCATTTGTGGTTGGGAGAGCTGACTTAAGGCTCTTGTATGGTAAGTATTGGTTTCACAACAGAGCCACAGTCCCAATCCAATAGTTTGGGGGACAAATGGCATTCAGAATGCTAAGAAGGTATACTAATGTTCTCCTACTTTAAACAAGACAAAAACTGAACTTTTATTTCCAACAGCACAATGCAGATAGACAGTGAAGGCTTGAGTGAGGTACAATGATGTGAAGTCAGAATATGAGCCATGGAATTTTCAGCTCCAGACCCATAGCTGCTACTCTTCTGCTCTGTCACCCAAGGCAGAGCTCAGGGTGGATTACTACTAATGGAGGGATCTTCCCAATTATTGTCTTCATGAGAGAGGGTGGATACTTTCATGAGCATCCTATAAGTTGCACATAAGACTGGGAACACAGCTGGAACTGAGGAGCTTCTTCCCTCAAAGGTGACCAGGAGGATAAGCACATTGTCTTCCACTGAGTTGTTCTGAAGAAGTCTGTTTTCTTCTTTAGCTTTTTTTCTGCTGGGTTTCATTATGGTACAAATGACAGTAGCTATATGTCATCTAGTTCCAGTGCACCTAATTTGTAAAATGAACAGTTTTAACTAAAAAACTGAACAAGATTCTTTATTTTCCAGAAGAAAGAATATAGGCTCATAGATATATTTTTCCTTTTTGGCTGTTTGTCTGCTTTGCTTTTGAGATACAGTGTGTTAGGTATTCTTGGCTCAACAGAAAATTACGGGGATCCACTTACCTTTGCCTACATGTGCTGTGCTGGGATTAAGTTGTGTTCCACCACAACCAATATATATTTTTTTCTACTATCATTAGCCCAAAGTTCAGAAGGACAAGTCTTTTTGACACATGGCTAAGGATGCTGCTTTCTATCATTCTGAGAGAATTCATATATGACTGTCACAACTGTATATGGGTGTTTGTTTTTAGGTCTTAGGCATGGTAAATTTATATACTTTTTAATTTGAAATACACAAATAATGAAAGAGTTCTACATGAAGTAATTGCTTACAAAGAAATATTTACTTCAGGATAGTCTCTAGATTGGTCTCAAAGAAATTGGTACTAACAAGGAGTCTAATCAGTTTGTATGTTCTATTTTAGTAGAGTTGTAATAATGTGCATTTTCCTTATATTTTTAGAAGTAAACCAGAGTACTGACCCAATGCCATTCTGCAGGTAAGATTAAAAAATACATCAATAAGAAAATTCAAAGATAAAAGGCGAATTCATTGGTGTACTCTCAGATTGATGGCATTTTATGGTTATTTTATGCTTTTTCTTGTACTCCCCATAGTACTATCAACATACTTTAGACTGGAAAAATTATTTTAATTAATATGGACATGAGTTTTATACTCAACCACCACCATTTACCAAGTAACCAACAGTGTTTGGGAAAGTGAGCTTCCTTGGGTTATCTACACACAATGCTATTCATCTGCACTCCTGACCTTTTCAATTTTTCTGAAATCAGCTTGTGAACTAGTCCTTCTTTAGAATTTTGAGTGTGAGACCTTAATCTTTTCTGAGAGCTTACAGAATTTGGGATAATTCTGAGTTATTAGACAATATTACAAAACCTCAGCAAACTGCTTTCTTCCATTGACACAATCTCCACATGCTGAGGCCCCTTTAATCGGGTTTAGCACATGTTGATAGATGGTGAAAGGCCTCAGTACTTTTTTCTACCAGAGTGCTCCATCCATCACTTGTACATTCACTGATATGTTTTTCATAAAAATGAAGTCTCTTAATCTCAATAGATTATCTGAATGTAGAGAGCCACACAGTAGAATCGCTATTATTTATCTCTCTATAAAAGTGGGTTTTGTTTTCTCCACTTGTTGGATGTGAAGTTGAACATGAAGTTGAAAGCCCATTCTTGCCCATAGTCTGCTGTTTGATATTGTTTGGCAAATATTTAAAGGTTGTATTTCAAGCTGCTTTTCTGTTTCTTTTGATGGATTACTGCAATTATAGAGGACATTTATGTTTTTCATGTTCAGTGGGGCTGTGTATTAATAAAATACTTGTTACACATTAATAAATAGCTTAATTACTCCAATGGAAAGAAATCCAAAAATCAACACCACTAATGTCCAAAGTACAGATTCATAAGTTTAGAGTAGCTTTAACTTTTAAACACAGCTTGCAAAAGCCACATGTTACATTCTACTTAGAATTCTAAACAGTTAGAACCCCCCTGACATTACACAATAGGTTTATTGTTATTTGCACAAGTTATTTTCTTGTTAAATTCATAGAAATGCTTGTATGGCATCGAAACAGGCAGATTGTGGTTTCAGGATTCACTTATGAATGGGCTACTTAGGAACAGCTTGACTGCATCCAAGGCCATGGTAGCTTGTAAGAGGATTAACAGAAGAAAGAATCTATTCCACTGTCCTCAAATCAACATCTTGGAAGATAACATCACATCCAGTGAAAAACCCACCATTATCACAACAGAGAAGGTTGTGTTGTTCTAGGCGCACAGCATGATGTGGTGAAAAACATCTTACTGCAGCCTTAAAAAGGGCTGTGGAGTAAACAGTGTCTTCCTTCCTTCCTTTCTCTCTCTCTCTCTCTCTCTCTCTCTCTCTCTCTCTCTCTCTCTCTCTCTCTCTCTATCTCTCTCTGTGTGTGTGTTTGCATGTGAATGTGTGTCTGAGTCTGTTTCTGTCTGTAGCAATCATTTTCTGGCCTAGCCATGAATTTAAGACCTGCCTGCAGACCCACTGCCTCTTAGCCCCAAATAATCACACAAAGTCTTATATTAATAATGTGTTGCTTTGCCTACAGGTCAGGCTTATTGCTAGCTGTACCACATGACTTCCTTTTATTCTCTCAATCAAAAAGGAAGATTTTAATTTTAACATAGCCAAGTTATGTGTAACAAAAGAATTATTGAGCAAGAAGTGCAGTTATAATATCTAGTATGTTTGTCTTTAGAAAAAAAGGAAAATATTTTATTATCTACTTTATCTTTGTATCAAGGTTTGTATTGAATTTATTTTTATTATAACTAAGGAAAACGATAATCATAACTAATCTTTAACTAAGTCAGTGATCACAGAAGAATATAATATTACATGAGTAAACAAGAAGTATCAACAGTTTTCAAAATCTAGGAATGACAGAGAAACCATTTGGCTGCCTGGACAGTCATCCAAAGTTTCTTTGTAATGGTGTGGCAACTGTTTTTGCAGGCCTAGAATTTCTGACATACTTTTTAGTGAAGCAGGAAATTTCAAGGACTGCTCTGCCTATTTTGACATATTCTGTGGGTTTCCTTTTTTGGTGTTTGAAGAATGTCTGGTAGTTTACTCTGTGAATCTGCAACCTGAAGGACCATCTTATGTGTGAGTGTGTGAGGTCACACTATTCCTAAAGATTAGAGGTCACTTTCCTTGGGTCTTGCATGTCTAGCTTATACAGCATAATGTTGGGCCGTTGATGCAAGAACATTTGCTTGTTGAATCTAACTTTGGTCAAAAAGAAAGAGTTTCTTCAGTGCCCATTATTCTCTTGAAGTAGATTTGTGCTGCTAGGAGCAGACATGTCTCACTGTCTAAAGAAGTCTAAGTTCTTAAAATCTTTTAAATGCCATATTCTTTGAATAAGTCTTTGAAGTGTTTGAAGATTATCTATCTAATTGAAATATAAGTTTGTATACATGAAAACACAACTAATATGATTATAAGTTTATCATAGATAACAATCTGCACATCCTAGTTATACACTACAATTTTGAAGGAATCACATAAACATAATGCTTTAAACAAGAGTAGAAATATACATACAGGACAACAAAATTGACTTTAAATTTATATCAATAAATCAAAATCCATACCAATGTAAAATGTATTGAGATTAACAGCATTTTTGGATAAAGCAGACTCAATAATATAACTTTTTAAAGCATTCCTACATCATAACTTAGTTTTTTCTTTGAAAGAGACTTGCTGTGTCTCTATGCATGATTTTCTTGCATTCATTTTGTGGACTAAATTTTTCTCTCTTCCACTTGACACAAATTTGTAAGGAAAGTGTCACCAACTTAATCAATTATAGTAGTGAATCTCTAATGTATGACAGGAAATCAAACAACAAGTAAGGCAAAGCATTTGCTAAATGTTTTATGTGAATATTAAAATATTACTTTTTATAATATGCCACAGTGGGGTAAGACCTCCCACGGAGCTCAAATCCATCCTGAAAATGTCAGATTCCATCAGTACAGGTGAGACCGATTGTGAGTAATTTGCTGCTGCTACATGAATTACAAAACAGCTTTGTTGTGGGAGTCAGAATTAATTAAGAGATGGTTTCTGGGAAATTTCATATCTCAATATATAAAATCTGAAACATGTTTATTTACCATTGTAAGGCCCCCTCCCCAAGAAGTAGAGTTAGCAACAGCCCCCAACCAAGGATTCAGCTGGGCAGAGGGGGAAGGGAGGGGAAGCAGTTACTTAGCTATGTGATCAGGATTCAGCTGGGCAGAGGGGGAAGGGAGGGGAAGCAGTTACTTAGCTATGGGATCAGGCCCAGCCTGATCAGGGAAAGAATTCCAAAAAGAAGATAAAGAACAAAAGAAACAGCAGGCCTGGGGGCGGGTGATAACCAGGTTGCTTGGTCAGGCCGGATGGCAACCTGGGGGCCCTCACCCCTCACCCCTCAACGGGCGATTTCATTCAAACCAGCCAATGGAAACTTTGTAACTTCGCCTTTGCCTCTGTACGCATGATTTTGCTTCCCTAACCCTATAAAAAGGCCCTAAACAGAGGGCTGGGCGCGCCAACCATCCCAAATGGCTCGGTAGCCCGCAGGTCCTGCGTTATTCAATAAAACCTCGTGCTGTTTGCAGCTGATCTGTGGCTCGGTCCTCCTTGGGTCATGGGGTCTCCTTCCGAGGAAAGGTCCATTTCGGGGGTCCTTAACCCCCGGGGGTCTTTCATTTGGGGGCTCTTCCGGGATTTGAGACCCCCACTCAGGGACCACCGACTCACTGTCAGGAGGTAAGCTGGCCAGCGTTTTGTTCATTGTCTGTGGCTGTGTCTGAACTTGTTTTCTGTGAATCTGCGTTGTTTGTAGCCGTGTTTGAACTTGTGTCCTGTGTATTTGCGCACGCGTTTGGTTTGGGGTTCGGTCGGGTCCATTTGTATTTGGCGGGGGCCAGAAGGGGCTGACGAGCTCAGAACTTCTCCCTCGCAGCCCTAGAAGACGTTCTAGAGGCATTTGTAGTCCCGCCGGGCGGGACATTTGGGTCCTTCGGGACATAGAGCTCGCTTTGGAGTGGCAGTCCTTTGGAGCTCAGCCCGTATCAGAAGGATACGTGGTTTTGGTAGGAGAGGGGGAACCCCCCCCCAAGTCTCCGTTTGAGGTTTTGCTTTCGGTTTTAGGCCGAAGCCGCGCAGCGCCTTTGTTCCGTGTTTAAATGTTCTGTGTGTGTTTAAGTCTACCTTTGTCTGTTTTACTAACCTTACTCAGTCTTAAAATCATAGGACAGATAACCACCCCGCCCCCGAGTGTTACAGCTCCCCCCTTGGCAGCAGCGTTCACCGAATCCCGAGCCCGAAGAAGCAGGAGGCCGGTAGTTCGCCGCACTCTCCTCACCCCCCCTCCCTCCTGGCTCTCCTCCGCTGCCCCATGGGGCTCGGGAGGTCGCACGGCCCGGGCGAGAGGAGATTGGGCCGGGCCACCCCTCCTGCGGCGTGACCACGCTCGCAGGTGCCGGGCACACGGGTCAGCCTAGCCGGCGCAGACCCGTCCACCTGCGCGCGTCTCCGGCCGCAGAGGTTGCGCGCTTTCGGGCGCGCGCAGGCAGAGCAGGAGATAGGGTCTGGCCAGCCACGGGCTGCCGCAAGCACACTTCTGCCATGGCGGCGCCGTGACCGGCTCCGGGACAGCTGGAAAGACCGGCCGCGCGTCTCCGGCCGCGGGGCGAGCGCACGCGGGCGGGACCGGGAATGGGGCCGATGGGCACTTCCGCCGTGACCAGCTCCCTCCCCCTGGGCCCCTATCGGAGGTTGCTGAGACTAGCCTGGGTCGGAGCAGCTTGGACCCGGTAGATGCTTCCAAGGCTCCTGGGGTACCTGGTAGAGCAGCTTGACTTTCCCTTGAAGTCCTCTGCCTACCGGGAGTCTCAGATCCGACAGGACCCACAGAGGCTCCTCCTCCACCCGTTATAGGCATCCCCCTGGCGCCACTGAGAGTGAGGCCCGGGGCATTGCCAGCACTCCTGTTAAACTATGTTCTCTTATCAGCCTACTTGAAAAAATCTCTTTACCCCTGAAGAAAAAGATCGGATTTTATTAGCAGCTTGGAAACTGGCCCTCAGCTCAGACGCCACCCCGACGCAGTCCCATTGGGAAGGTAGGAGACACCTGTTAACTCTGTCGCCAGGCTCTGATGCACCAATTAATCTGGCCAAGGTAAGAAAAAGAGATGTAAAAGTCTGATAAATTCCCCCTCTGAGTTTTTAGTAAAGCTAAGTAAAGGTCTATCAGAGATATACACTGTTTGCTCTAGAATCAGAAGAACAGAGGGGGGCGTTAAGAAAGTCCTTTATAAAACAGTCAGCAATAGGTATTCAAAGAAAGTTTCAGAAAATGGGTGGCTTACAAGATATGGCCTTGAGACTTAGTTAGAGAGGCTAAAAAGTATTTTGAGAGAGAGAGAGAAGAGCAGCGGAAGCGAGATGTGTATAGAGAGAGAGAGAGAAAAAAGGAAAACCGATAGATAAACGAGGGAATGGGGAGGAATCTTGGCTGCCTTAGTTGGCAGGCAGGAGAGACAGTAGAGCTTGGGCCCGCACCAGAAGCTCAGAAAAATACCGAGCTAGTGGGGACTGCCCCAAGAAAAAGAAGCCTGCGGCTAATACAGCCAGCCTTCTGAATCCCCTCCTAAACCTTTAATGTGGAGGGGACCCCAAGTGACTTTGAAACGGACACGGGAATGGTTAGGTTCCCTCTCCAACAAGAAACCATTAGTCCAGGATGTCAGCAGTGCAGACATAGGGCGTGGACGACTAAAAGAACAATGGACTTTAGAGAAAAAAATGCAGCACTCTTTCCTAGTGACTCCAGAGAGCCCGAGAGAGACTTGCTTACCAAACTGGGGGCAAAGATCACCTTTAACCCCCAGGGGCCCAAGGTAGAATTCACTAACCCTCTAGTCAGCAAGCCTGCTGTAACCAATTCAGGCCTTCCCGGAGGGGAGGCATGAGTAGAAACGGCTAGACCAAGGCTGGCGATCCAGTGGTCCCCTGTGGTGAAACCTTCAGCCACACCCCTACGGGTCAGATTTGAGCAAAGATGCCAAGAAAGGGATCAAATCCCACACAGAGGCTGCTGGAACAGAAAATCCTGAAACCATGTCAGTCAAAATTGCTGCCCATTAAGAAGCCTGAGACCTGAGAGAAGTCAACAGCCGGGTGGTATAGACATTTACACTGTCTTAGATTAAAAGGATGCCTTCTTCTGTCTGCGTCTCCATGAGTCCAGCCAGCCCCTGTTTGCCTTTGAGTGGACAGACCCAAAGAACGGATTCTCAGGACAGCGCACCTGGACTAGACTGCCTCAGGGCTTCAAGAACTCTCCTACCATCTTCGATGAGGCCCTGCATCAAGGTAACTAACTCCGTTGCAGTACTCATTGCTTGCAGCCTCCACCGTGGAACAGTGCCGAGAAGGGACTGAGAAACTGCTTGTTGAACTGGCCAAACTGGGACATCAGGCCTCTGCTAAGAAGGCCCAGATATGCCGACCTGAGGTGACATTCCTGACCCTTCAAGACGGTAAGAGATGGCTAACAGAGTCCAAAAAGAGAACTGTCACTCGGATGCCTCCCCCTGAGAGCCAAAAGAGCCGGAGAGAGTTCCTGGGAACTGCTAGATTCTGTAGGCTCTGGATTCCGGGTTTCGCAGCCTTGGCGGTCCCTCTATGCCCCGCCTATAGATGGGGGAAAGAACAGCAAGAGACTTTTGACCAGATCAAGAGGACCTTGCTCTCGGCCTCAGCTCCAGTCCTTCCTGATGGTGTTTCACTCCTAGTAAAAGACGCTTGGTAAACCTTGCAAATTTTTCCTTGGTTTGGACTTTTTGGTAAAAGATAGGGTCCGCGGCCCAGGTAAGTTAGGTGAATAGCCAAGAAGTTAGGGGACTAGCCAAGATGTTAGAGATTGATTAAAAACTTTATTATACCCCAAAGTTCAGGACAGGTAAAAAAACCTTAAGCAAATTAACCCTGGAGACTGGCCACAGAGTCTGGGTGATGCTCCTGCCCTATACCCTTTTCTGAGCTTTTTCTGAGCTCAATACTCCTTCTGCTAATACTTTTTAGATCTGAGAACCATCTCTGGTATAACCCCCTTGTCTGCTAGGTTGCAGGCCCTGGCTAATGTATAACATTCTTTATAAAAGCAGCTCTCAGACCTTTACCAGCCCGAGAGAGACGAGACCCCACATCGCTACCAGGTGGGAGACCTCGTCTACGTCCAGTGACACCAGCATCGGACTTTTAAACCTCGCTAGAAGAGACCCTACCAAGTCCTTCTGACCTCATGGCATTGCTGCTTAGATCCTGATGACAAAGAACTGGTAATTCCCTCAAGCTCCGTGTGCAGCGACAGTCCCCTAGAGAAGAGCCTTCACCAATCGATTGAGCAGACGTGGCAGGTGATATCTGAGACTGAGGACACTTTTCCCACCATCTCCAGTGGACCTGGTGGCCTAGCCTGTATCTGGACCTGTGCCTGCTGAGGGCAAGATTAGAATCTTGAGACATACCCACCATTGACCCTGCCCATCTGCCCCCGTGTGCCCCCGAGGGGATCCGAGAGCAGAAACCCTCACAAGCGTAGTAAGAGCTTCCCATCATCTCTAAGATTAGAGATATTCAGAAAAGAAAATGGGGGAATGTAAGGCCCCCTCCCCAAGAAGTAGAGTTAGCAACAGCCCCCAACCAAGGATTCAGCTGGGCAGAGGGGGAAGGGAGGGGAAGCAGTTACTTAGCTATGTGATCAGGATTCAGCTGGGCAGAGGGGGAAGGGAGGGGAAGCAGTTACTTAGCTATGGGATCAGGCCCAGCCTGATCAGGGAAAGAATTCCAAAAAGAAGATAAAGAACAAAAGAAACAGCAGGCCTGGGGGCGGGTGATAACCAGGTTGCTTGGTCAGGCCGGATGGCAACCTGGGGGCCCTCACCCCTCACCCCTCAACGGGCGATTTCATTCAAACCAGCCAATGGAAACTTTGTAACTTCGCCTTTGCCTCTGTACGCATGATTTTGCTTCCCTAACCCTATAAAAAGGCCCTAAACAGAGGGCTGGGCGCGCCAACCATCCCAAATGGCTCGGTAGCCCGCAGGTCCTGCGTTATTCAATAAAACCTCGTGCTGTTTGCAGCTGATCTGTGGCTCGGTCCTCCTTGGGTCATGGGGTCTCCTTCCGAGGAAAGGTCCATTTCGGGGGTCCTTAACCCCCGGGGGTCTTTCACCATGAGACTCTGATGAAAGTATCTTTGTATAAATAAAGACTCTAAGGGAGTCTACAGAATGTGTCCTGTATAGTCATATAATAGCATGTTGGCTTGTTATAAAATTGATTTTTCTTTCATTCTTTATAATAAATACATTGTGTTACATATTGTTATATACGTCAGTGTCAATACATTATGATATGTAAAAGAAAACAAAATTATAGTATTTATTTCATTCTGTTCTTTTGTGGACTAAATGTAACTAACTTTTTTGTATTTTTCTATAATTTTCAGTATGAATAATTAGACAGTCTACGTATGGTTTTACGTTTATCTTTAATTATCTGGAATTTAATGTGAATATACCCTCTTAGAAGAAATAACAGACTCACCTATGAGCTTTGTAGGAACTGAATGAATTTTGAGTTCTTTAGACAGTGCTGAAAATTGAACACTGACGAGCATTCTAGGCTAGTGCCCTCCCTATTGGCTATACCACCAGCAAAATTTTCCTTAGGTATCATCAATTGAAGTAGGATATGGTGTTACTTGGTTTATGCGCTACAAGCCATGATATTCAAATAACTACCAGAGTGTAAGGAAGGAAGGTGGAGAAAGAACACCATTGAGTAGTAGACAGCACTGACTGGTCCATCAATTCACCACAGCATCTTGCATACCTAGCTTGCCATGGAAAAGCACACCAGCAAGTGAATAGTGTAGAGGACTCTGAATGACCCTCTTCACATATGGGACATGGTAAAAAGGATTCAGTATTCTTGTACTATGAGTGACTTATTTTTACATGATTTCAGCATTTTAATTTTCTCTGTGGTGAAGAGGGTTAATGGAGGCCTCCCACATATGAAGTATAGGCTCTAGTGCAGATCCACATTCTCAGTTAATTTGTTGGGACAAATGCTCTCCCCAGACATAGGCAAAACCAATGATGTTGCCCTGGAGTTTCATATTCAGAAAATGAGTAAACAAGAATTGTTTTGATACCTTTGTAGAGATATCTCTGTTCACTTACATAAAAAGCTTGTCTCACTCAATTGTTTATATATGGAAACAATAAAAATGATTCCTGGGAGGGACTATTGCCTTGGAATTGTTGCTCTGTCCCCATGTTTCTTCCATGCTTGTCTCCCTGGAGATACTCCTCAGGGTGCATAACCACTGAGCAGGTATTCCCAAGAGCTCTTCCGATGGAATGGGATAGCATCTGATGAACACCTCTGCACTGCACATGAGTGAGGGACCAGAGCTAGAACTGAGGGGCTTCAGCATCTTCCTCAGAAGCAGTAAAGGGTAATATGACCCCTGCTCTCTCTGGAGTTTTGCCACACTGGAAGCTGAAATTTCTTTGCAGAGGTCATTGTCCTTGGTCTGCTTCTGTTTCTTATGTTTTGCTATGCTTCAAAGGGCAGTCAGCACAGACATAGGTTCCTTGTGTTTAGAATTTTCACCTGAAATAAATTAACTGATGCTCTTTTCATGTCTGTATAAGATGAGTAAACTCACATTTCACCCAGCACTACTGGTCAGTCACAACACCAGAGGCAAAAAACTGGTGCCATCATTGTGACACTTCAGTTTGCAATATTGATTCTGGTTAAGTTGCCATTTTCCCTGTCTGATTGCACTCAAGATCATAGGTATTTCACACAACAATTTATTATAAGTACTAACTTTTGATTAACATGTCTCTGTATTTGAAGCATTTAAGGAAGTATGAATTAAGAGTTCTTGTGTATTTATTGTTATGAATCAATCTTTACTTTAAGGGTTATCCAGCATTTGTATTAAAGTATATCTAGTGATAAAGTATTATTAGCCTTGGTATGTAATGCTCTTAGTTTCTACAGCTTCTTATAACATATTTTTCCTTTCTTGTTTGTAGATCATGGAAGAAATAAACAACAGAGCTTAGTCTGGTAAGGGTGTCTGGATTTTGAAATACACTGAGTATGTAGAGAATATAAAGTTCAGAAGTTGACACCTGATACCTTTGTGAAAGGCAATTTCAGGTTTTTAATGTCTTTGTTAATCAAAGCTGAGTAAGTATTTGTAGGGCACAGATATTGACTGATTCTACTTCTGATGCAGTGTGAAATGCTGTTAATAATCAATTGGTGGGGGATTATAAGTGATAAAGGCTAGCTTTGCATATGTGAGAATGAGGGTGTGGATGCCCAGAATCCACATAAGGCCTGATGGTCTGGTGTGCATCTAAAACCAAGGGAGCTCATGTTGAGTTTGGTGGTGGAGACAGAGAATCCCCTGAAATTTGCTGTATAGGTAGCCTTTACTTTGCTGTCGTAAATGAGAGACCTAGATAAAACCCCAAGACTGATGGTGAATAGCAACCCTCTGAGCCTGTACCCTAGGACTTGTAGGTATGTACCTGAAATTACACTCATAAAAAATACTCTGAACATAACATGTTGTGCACATAAAAGCTCAAATATTAGTTTTTAGATTATTACTCATGTTCTTTAATATGTTTGAGATGAGCATTCTGTTGAGGAGAGAGAGGGTGTGTAAAATGGTAAGGGTCAAGACTCTTCCAGGTTTTGTTGAAAATCACCTCAAAATGGGATTCTGTATATGCTTCTGTGTAGGAAGTTACTGCTCCCCTCAATAAGTTCCACAACTGTGGTGAAAGCCAAGGTAGGTAGAAGCTAGAAAGAAAAAGTGGTAGGTCAAGAACTTACAAACCAGAAACCCTGGAGTTTTGAACTCTTAACTGAAGTTTGAATGGAGTACATATAGCTGAGAGGGACCATGGTGCTCTCCAGTGCCTTATAAAGACTCAGAATTACACAGAAACACCTATAGAGTCTAAAAATATTCATGTGAGGGTTTCTTCATATATGTGTGAACAGATTATCAAAAAGTAGCATCAAAGCACCAAAAATCTCTGGCTTCTGAGATAGTGCCAGCTTGATGCTTAAAGATAGAGTATATTTCATGTTCAATCAAACCAACTTCTTGTAAGAGCGTGAGGCTCAATGTGATGTCTAAAATATCTCTGGACAAAAAAGGCATCGTAGTGCTTTAGGGGACAGGCAAAGAGCAATGAAATAGGAGCATTAAGTGCTTGATGTATATAACCACAAAGCCAACAGTTACTACAACACTCAAAACAAAGTGTACTGAATCACCACCATCACCCTCTTGTGTGTGTGTGTGTGTGTGTGTGTGTGTGTGTGTGTGTGAGTGTGTGTGTGTGTGTGTGTGTGTGTAAGCTGCATGACTTTCATATTTCTGTTTGCAGGGATGAGGCAATGGAGGGGATGGGTGTCTTGAGTCATTCTCTAGCAAATCCACTTGATATAAGTTCTTTCACAGAACATGGAGTTGGTCTTGTAGCCAACATGCTCAAGCGATACTCTGTCTTTCTTCACATAGTACTGGGGTTACATGTGCATGTGTCCATGCCCAAATTGAGATGCTATTGCTGAGGACACACTCAGGCCATTATTTGGGCAGCTAGCATTCTTATTGACTGAACCATCTCCAAATCTGCAAATTGTATTAATGTTACCTTTAAATAGATCTACAAGTAAGTCTTAAGTGAATTTTTTCTGTCTTTTTTTATTTTATTTCACAATTTTTTATAAAAATGTCATTTTTATCTACATATCTCTTTCTATATATATCTATATTATTTTATCTATATATCTATGTATCTATAATGTTAGAGCAACTAAACATTAAACAAAGGTCAGGGTTGATTTACATAAATGCAAAAATGTCATCTAGTATACAGTATGTGGAGTTGGTTGCAGTACCAAACTCACCTAGTATTGCATGTTTTTATTCTAAAGGCTCTCTGAAGATGATGATATTTCTCCATCTATCACACTAGAAAGCCACAGTATTTCTGTTATTAAGGTAAAATGATCCTTTTGGGAACTTATTTTCTTATGAATTTTGTTGAAAATGCAACCGTCATCTACCCATGACAGCTTTAATGGAAATTTGGTCAGAGAAAATCATTTTGTAGGCATTAAAAAGTCATTTCTGTAGAAAGTCCTTGCTTGTTTTGGTATCCCTATAAGAATTGGAGGGAAACACTGTGAGTGGAAGATTTGGAGCAGTCCTCATATAGAAGATGTTTGATATCTGACCAAGGATGGTTCAATGAAATAAATACACATTATAGTGATTGTTAAACACAAAGGTAGTAATATACCTGAATTCTCTCAGTGATTCAGGAACTGTCCAGATGCATTGATCTTCAGCTTAAATGCTGGAAGGCTTAATCTTCCCTGAGAACTCCCATTTCATTACCACCTAGGAGATCATTTCCTCTGTGTCTCTGTCTGTTTCTGTATTTAAACTAGAGGAAACTGTGGAAATGCAGCCAGTTGTAATCTATCCATCAAAATTGTTACTGTGAAGAGATCCCTTGTGCTTTCTATTAATTCTGCTAAGTGTGTGTTGAACCTCTGCCTCTACTTTCATAATAGGTGTCTTTCCCAAGTTAGCCAGCAGTGCTAAGAAGCAAAGATTCAAGTACTCTAGAGGAACACTTTAACTTCTGAGTTTTTTGGTATTTTAAAATCTTATACACTTACATTCAAACATTAAAAGCACTGAAGGGCTTTAATTGGATATTTATGTGTTCATAGCAAAGTGCCTTCATCACCTTGAGGTGCTGGGGCTTAAAAAAACTATTTGTTGGTGACCTAGAGCCCTAGAGTGAGGATTTGTGTGAGTCATAAGGTTCATATTCATAACTTCTGAATGCAAATCAATGAAGAAATGCATTTTTTGAAGCAGTTTCACAGATACTATTATGTGGAGGACACTACTAAATAAACCAGTACTCATTATTAAGAGAAAACATCTCCAATTTTGTCTGCTAACCATGGGCAAAGGAACACTGAGGAAAGGGTTCAGTTAAAACTAATAATCATCTCAGGTACGAGTCAAGAATTTGAAAACATCAGAAATTATGTTCAGTCTCATTGGAGGAAAAGGCCAAGTTTCTCTGTTCATGATTTACTCATAATGTAATAAATAATTTTTACATTTTGATGATATTGTAGTGATTTACAAATAGATAATTATAATTAAAGATAATTATATTTAAAGAAAAATAAATTCTAATTTTCTTGTTTCAACACCCTGTGACTACTAAGAAAGTAGTTCTAAAGTTGTGCCCTGCAAAATGGAAAAATATCAGAACCAAAGCGAAAAAGTTAATCTTCTACCTTACACTGTAATGAAGAAGGAACAAAAAGTTCTTAGCGAATCTGAAATGAACCCCTGTTCTAGGTGAGAGCCAATACCCATTAGCTCTCAGGAGAAATCATTCTTTATGGTAATTCCCACTAATTTGAAATGTAACATATTTGCTTGTGAGAGCAATGATGTCTTGGTGAATCTGTATCCACAGTCTTCCAATGGGTGACAGAGAATAGGAACTCATCCTGGGACATGTTCTTTACTTCTTCATAGCTACACTTCTGGGAACACACCTGCTAGTGACACTCTAGGGCAGTAGTTCTCAACATTCCTAATGCTATGACCAGCTAATACAGTCCCTCATTTTGAGGTGACCCTAACCATAAAATTATTTTTTTCACTAATCCATAACTGTAATTTCTTCATTGTTATGAATCATAATGTCAAAATCTGAGTTTGCACAAGATCTTAGGTGACCACTCTGACAGAGTTTTATCATCCTGAAATGGGTTACAACCCACAGGTTGTGAAGCACAGGTCTAAGAGGTCACTGTAGACTATCAAAAGATCAGAAAGTGAGTAACTTTTATCACAAGTGATCTGAACTCAAAGAAATATGGAGTATATATAGTAGAGACTCCTTGAGTAGCTAATTTCAAAATGACTGCACCCCAACATACTGGTCTGATTTACATTGATTAATTTTATGTGCGTAAATGGTTTGTGTACATTCTCAATGTGCACTTTCTGTCTATGAGCTGCCCACAGACATCCAAAAGGACATTTGATATCATCGAATTGCTGTTCCAGATGATTGTCAGTCAAATGCCATGATGTTAGTCAAACCAAGGTTCTCTGTAAGAGCAAGTGTTATGGACTACTGATCTATCTTTCCAGCACCCAGAATGAATATGTGTGTTAGCAAGATGATTAGATCATAAACAAACATAAAAGATAAGTAAACAGATAAGGATGTTTGCTAAATTCCAGAACCCTAGTCCTCAAAGGCGTGCTAGGTTGAAACATTGAGATCTTTAGAACATATAGGTTGGAAGAACAGCAATAAGAGGCTTGTCTTATTGATCCACACTTTTAATTCCTCCACACATGAAGCACAGGCAGGCAGGTCTCAGTCAGTTCACGGACACCATGGCCTCCATTTATTCGGTGTATAGAGCACATGTGTCCATATCAGAAGTGTGGAGGTCAAAGGAAAATTTATAGGGGTCAGTTCTCTCTTCTCACCTCAGTCTCAGGACCAAATCCCAGTTGTTAGTCGTACTGGAAAGTGCCTTTTTATTTAGCTCTCTAACTGGGCCTCTGGTTGACACTTTGACTTAGCACATACACATACACATACACACGAGTGTGAGTGTGTTATAGATTCATGTATATGAATATGTATATGAGAAAGAGAGTGGCACAGGAGAGAGAGAGAGAGAGAGAGAGAGAGAGAGAGAGAGAGAGAGAGAGAGAGAGAGAGAGAGAGAGAGAGAAGGTCATGTGTGTGAACTGTGGTTACTGTCATGAGCTTGTTTAACCCTTAGCATATGTTCTAGACAGCAGAAGGTTGCTGCTGGTGGGTCTTAGTGGTCATCACTATTTCTGGTGCCAATTCTGAGTTGTCTGCTTCCTGGCCGACCAGCATGTGAGAAGGAAAAGACCACTGCTGCAGACAAGCCGTCCTGCTCACCTTCCACTATGTGAGACTGAGGTTCTCTGCAGCCAAGATAATCTCTGTCAGATATCGTGTCACGAGACTACAAAAGTAATACCTTCTTTTGTGCTGTACCCTCCCTTGAGAAGGTATAAAGCAAGCAGAAGAGCCAGGACTGTTTGCAGACCCTACTTCATCCTATTCCTGTTCTCCACTACAAATTTGTCTTTGGAGAATAAATGAGCCCACACCAGACACTAAAATATCAAAAACAAGCATAGAAATTCATGCACACACACACACACACACACACACACACACACACATACACACACAACCCCAATAATAAATAGTTCTTAAAATCTTATAAACTGTGTGTCCAGATAAATGAATGATGTCTATACATTCATTAATACTCCTGTTGTATAAATAACAGGTCAGGAAATTGTCTTCACAATCTTCTCATCTTCAGTGATTCTGTTTCCATGCAGCTTGTGTCCTGGAAAACTATCCTTGTACATGTTGTCTTTCATTTCCATTTTATACTTAGTTATTGAGGATGAGGCACTGAGTAAAACATGTGCTGTATAAAAATGTGTCTGTCTGACAACATGACTTGCTGTGATGTGTTCAAATTCATCATTCTCTGTGAAACCAATGAACTGAAAATTTTCCCATGATCCATTTGAACAGTTTGGACTCACATGTAAGATGTATACTTCTCATCTTCTTTTCTTTGGTCAACAATGCTGCTTAAGCTATTCTGCTTAATTGTCTCTCCTTTACATTGTTTGATGATTCTGGGTAGGGTTTGGAATGTGTGAGACTCCCCACAAACATAGTGCATAGCCTCTTCAAATCTGATACTAAAAGGTAAAGTTAGATTGCTAAGTTAGAAGTGTCACTGAGATGTCATGAATGACAAAGACCTGAGGTCATTACTTTTTATGCAGTAAAAGTCAATAGGCTTCTCATCTGCCAAGCAGCATCAAGTTCATTCTCAAAACTTGCCCATCTGAAATGGACCTGATTAAATTACCTGGTTGTCTATTGATCTAGCTGAGCCAGCATTATGGAATTGTCTCTCCTGTTTTTGACATAATCCACTGGGTAACACTGCTTCAGCACTTTGAATGAATCCTTTGGGCTTTGTTCACGTCATTCATACTATAATTAGATACTGATTATATTACTTTCTATTGCTGTAATAAAGCACCATGTCCAAAGCAACTTGTAGAACAAAGGCTTTGTTTGGAGTGAGGCTTTTGGTTCTAATGGCATACATACAGTTCCAACACCGTGATGGTTCAGGCCGGCAGGTATGGTGCTGGAGTGGTAGCTGAGAATCCATGTAACTCATCCAAGAAACAGAGTTTAAATAAAATGGCTCCAGCCTCCTGAAACCTCAAGTCCTACCTCAGTGACACAACTCATCTACCAAGGCCACACCTTGAAGTTGTTCCCCAAGTAGTTCCACCAATTGAAGGCCGGGATTTAAAGACATAGGTCCATAGGACTGTTGTCATTTAAATCACAGCTGTGCTGGAGCAGGCTATTTCATCTATCCTCCACATAGAACAAATGTCATAGTTAAGGAGTAATAATTTGGAAGGCACCTCCCAGGATCCTTCCTTGCATCTCCACAGCTACCCTCTGCTGTGGGAAGTGGGACACTTGTTTCATACATATCAAATTCATCCTCACTGTTTTGCTATTACAGGAAATTAATGGGCAGCTCTGAAGGCCATAGAGAAAGCATTAGTGTAGTGTGGAAGAGAGAGGCTCCTTTTGTACCCAAAGCCTCTCATTGTCACATTCTATTATTCTTGTCCTCAACGTGACATCCCAGCCACAAAGACAGGAAAGGACACATTCTGCCCTTTTCTTTTTGTCTTCCCATTATAGAGAGAATGACAATGTCAGGTAGCAAAGAGAAGAAGGAAAGAACGCATAAAGCTGAACGTGTCTCTCTAAAGATTTCTCAACCCTCAGGGGCCTTTTACTCCAACATAAAGGAAGCAGAGTTTACAGGACATCAGTAACTGTTCTGATAAAACTAGACTGAGCAAACATACATTTGGGGACCATAAATAAAGACCCTGACATTAACAGGTATTCCTAAAATGAATAAAATCTGTGAAATTTTTAACATAAAGTAATATCTCAAATTTCCTTAAAGATTGAAGAAAAGAAGAGTGAAGTTTTTCTTCAAGAGCCTTATGATCGTGATATGTCTGTGGTCCAGCCTACTGTCCTCATGGAGACAAAAAACTCAGAGTGTGTTGGTAACAGAGGTGACAGTGTTGAAGCATCTGAAAAGAATGACTATGGCTGTGACACCACGCCGGAGCTCACACTTTCTTCAGGTATTTGTACTGGGCATGCAAGGGAAAAATTATACGCTGGCCATAAGCCTGTTCCTGGTCAGCACACTAGTGACACTGTAGCCTTTGGGAATGCTGACCCAGTTTTAGAAAAGGACATGCATGTGGTACAGTCACTATTGATCAGGAATTGCCTCTTGTTCATATCACAGGTGACACTGTGCACACTTCTGTGGATGTTGACCCAACTGTTGTTCCTACAAATCCAGGTGACCATGACAGCTGCACAAGGAATACCTTCACTGCCATATTTCCTCCGGCAGCGGATATAGGACTTTTTCTCGTTGTGTGCTCTGCATTCTTTATAATATTCTTGATAATAATGGTGAAATGGATTCACCAGAGACTATGGGGAAAACATCGTCCAAGAGCTCCCAGAAACCAAGAAGATGAGCATGGTAAGTTAGAACACAGCAACGATTTAAGGTAGATGAAGGTTTTTGTGGTAGAAATCTAAATCTCTTTGGCACTATTATGTATAATTTATAAATTTCATGCCTTTATAGAACTATGTCGGCATTACCTAGAAGCATAAAAATTGACTTTTCCCATCATATTGAAAATAACAGTCAGTTTATTTCCCCAAACTGTCCTCATTCTGACATGAGGGAATTATTATTACTCTTAGTAAGAACACTGTCTTTTCTAAATAGCTAAACAGAGAAATATAGCTGCTAAACATTATTTTCTATTTTTCTGTGTCCACTGTCACTTATGAGGGTGGCATCATCTTGTAAACAAACACTCCAAAAGAGGCAACATCTGTGAATAAAACAAAACAAGACTCAACACTCTCACCCCACCTCACTCACAATGATATTGATGACAATACATAAGGTTCTACTGATGATGCCACACTGCTGCTGACTCTGACAATGTCACCAATGATGTTCTCGATGATACAACTGCTCATTCTTGCTTTTCTTTTTAGTTGCTGCTCAAGCTGAAGGGTAGTCGTTAAATGAAGCACCTGTCACGATGTACTGGCATCAAGTGACAGTCTGTCAAGAAGATTTTGTCAAATATAAAAACTTTAACATTAAATATTTCTCTGAAAGGTGACACAAGATATCACAAAATATTGAATTCTGTATATAAGTCTTTAATAATTTTCCATTAAAATTTACTATGAAAATATGTTAAACTGTGTCTTGGTGTTATGAGAACTGATCACTTGACTGCTTAGTGATATATGAAAGGGAAGGATTTTGCTGTAGATATTAAAGATTAAACAGTTAGAGTCATCTAGAACATCCAGAGGAGAATGAGATGTGTGCTGAACACTCTCACCTTAGTGGATAGAAGCAGAAACAATTAAGAGAGGCAGAGGTGGGGGAGAGAGAAAACTGGAATAGGTGTAGATAAAGACAGAGAGAGGTTTATAAAAAAGACTGAGAAGCTGTGGGAAGAATTCTTTTGAACTAATGGGGGTTTAGGGAAGGGGAGAAGACACAGGACACTACTATGGACTTTGACATGTACAGCAGGTACTTGTGATACTGAAGGAGCCTGGAGATCAGCATGTCCTTTATTATGATGGTATGCAACACAAGTAGCCATTTTTCCTATGCCAGTAACAAGAGAAAAGACACGTTTGGGTAGAAGGGAACCAGCTTTACCAGGTTTGGAGGAATGTTGGCTTTTACCTATGCTCCAGATATCTTCTAAAAGTCCAGGTTGAGCCCATTTCTGGATATCTGGGCCTACACATGGAGATTTAACTCAGGTTTCCATTGTACACAACAGGCATCCATGAAATTTAGTGGCTTTTCCAAGTCACAAACCAGCCTTGTTGAGGTTTCCATACTCCCACAGCTCAAACATGAGTTAAAAGTCCCCAAGTTTCCATATTGTCCTTAACATCCATAGAGTTAGTGTATCATCTTCCCTGCATTTCTTTTTCCTTCAATGGGATGACACCCCAGTCCCCAGCACAGATAAACTCACTGTGGGTAGGGCCTATAAGCTCTTCCCTGTGTCTTGTGGTGACTGTGACCTGGACCATTTCACAGAAATCATCTACAACCTCTGCATCCCTCTTCCAAAGTAGTCCCTGAGCCTTGGAGGGTGTGATTGTGATATTCTATTGAGGTCTGAGAATTTCACAGGCATTCTCTAAGCTTTGTCCAGCTGTGAGTCTGCAGTCACCACAGCCTACTGCTGAAATCTGTCTGATGAAGGATGACTCTCATCCTAATGGACAGGTGTGAGCCTGAGTATTTAGTAGGCAGCTTCACCTATGTAATTTTAACAAAGCCATAGGGAGCCAATTGTATGGATTCAACACATCATGTTTCACTCAGAGTCACCATTACTGCATCTGTGTTTCATTAAGGACATAGAAGTTATTTGGCCATGAATGAGTCCAGGTTTGTAAGTTCTGCTTCATGCTCCTTGCCTGACGTCCTCTCTCTGTCAATTCAAACATCAGTGTTTATGAAATACCAAGCTTATTTTATTATTATAGCTCTACAGTGTAGTTTGAAGCCAATGAGCATTATGCCTCCAGAAGTTGCTTTATTGACAGGATTTTTTTTTCATTTGAATTTGAGTATGGTTCTGTAGGGGGTATTGTGTTGTCTCATGGTAAATAATTGTCCCACCCACTGGTCTAATAAAAAGAGCTGATTGGCCAAAGGCAGGCAGGAAGTGTAGGTGGGTCTACCAGACTAAAAACTCTGAGAACAGACCACCAGACAGAACACCAGAGAGAGCATCAGAGAGAAGCCACAGGAAGCAGAAGACAACCATGCAGCTCTAAAGAAAAGTACCGAGCCACATGGCTGAACAAGAGACATGGGTTAGATGAAGGGTAGAGAGCTAGCAAGTGATATGCCTGGGCCTGAGGCTGATCAGCCAAAAACTAATGAAAGCTTCTGTGTGTCTCTGTAGGACTGCGGGTCTGCGGGTCTAAACTTTGAGGTTAGGCCAGGAAAATCCAGGCCAGAAACCTCGTACTACAAATGGCAGCCCAACGTGTGGCAAATATGCCCACATAAAGTCATAGAAAGCTTAAAAATGGTCTAGAGCCAAAAGCAGCCTCTGAATTGTGTCTCCCACATGAGCCATGGTACAGAGACACCCTGGTGAGGCCTGTCGGCTTGAGCTACAATGGCGGGCTTTTGGAGTGCAGCTTAAGGTGTAAAATGGCTCATTCCTGAAGTCTCACGGAAGCCTAGATGTAAGCAAAAGGTTGTAAATGATTTATTTAAGGTTTCTGTTCATAAGGAGAAAAAGGGAACAGAATCAAAGATGGCTTTCTAGTGGCAGTGTTTTCTTGGATCAGCTCTGTTTGCCGGAGGCAAACTGTGGCTTGGTTTTAAGAGAAGCTTCCTGATTCAGCATTAGAAGCAAAACACTTGTGAGTTTTTAAAGAGGCCCTGCTACCTAACACTTAAATGGAGTTAATGAGTAGCAGATGGCAAAACTTTACTTGATAATTATATGAACCCTAAAATTCCCCAGAGTACCTGGGTTGAAAAGATAAATTCTATAAAATTAAAGTAGGATCTGGGTGGAGCCATCCACCCATCATACCAGCCTTTAATCCTTGCAGATTAAAGATGTGTTCAGAAACAGAAGAAATAGAAGGATCTGGGTAGTCAATCACCCTAGACAAGCAAAGGTGTGGTCAGAGACAGAAAAAGTTAAGAAATAAATATACAGTAAAGACAGTTTTTTTTTTTTAAAAAAAAAGTCTAAGTGGTAAAGTGTTTTGAAAATATATATATATATAGGCATAAAGAAAGAAAAAAGAGGTAGAGAAAGCCCTTAAAGAAATAGAATGAATAAATAAATAAATAAATAAATAAATAAATAAATAAATAAATAAATAAATAAATAAATAAATAAACAAAAGCCAAGTAAAGATGGAAAATACAAAGAATGTCTGGATACTGTATATTACTGTCTTATCTTTAAGCTTCTTGACTGAAAATGACTTAGTAAAATCTGCTAAAAGACAGCTGATTATAAATGTTGTTGGAGTAATTCAACCTATATATTTTGTAAATGAGTTTACTTTAAAATTGAAATGCAAAGATACGCTACTTTGGAGAAGAGGTGTTCCTTTTATTTTCACAGAAAATGAAAGACTGTGGATTTTTTCCTGGATAAAGAACATAAAGTTTGATAGAGGAAGACCCCCTGAAAAATCTCCAATGGAAATGCATGGACCAGATGATTCAGCATTTCAGAGCACCTCTGGTGAAGTTCCAGAGCTCTGAATCCAAAACAATTTCAAGGAGACTGGCTGAGATGACCCAGCCTTAGAGACTACTCCACTAAAGACTTGTCCATAATCCTACATTTTTCTTTGAATTCCCATGAGATTGTCAGCGTCCCCATTCAGCAGGAAGTAGCCTAGAGAACAACGCCCACATTCCCAAAATGTGGATTATGGATGTTTGTGTTTATTTACAGTGTTGCTTATAAGCTGTTATAGATAAGGGGGGAAAAGAATTTTAGAATTGGAGTTCCTTTTGTTTAATAGAGAAAAGGGGATATGTAGGGGTATTGTGTTGTCTCCTGGTAAATAATTGTCCCACCCACTGGTCTAATAAAAAGAGCTGATTGGCCAAAGGCAGGCAGGAAGTGTAGGTGGGGCTACCAGACTAAAAACTCTGAGAACAGACCACCAGACAGAACACCAGAGAGAGCACCAGAGAGAAGCCACAGGAAGCAGAGGACAACCATGCAGCTCTAAAGAAAGGTACAGAGCCACATGGCTGAACAAGAGACATGGGTTAGATGAAGGGTAGAGAGCTAGCAAGTGATATGCCTGGGCCTGAGGCTGATCAGCCAAAAACTAATGAAAGCGTCTCTGTGTCTCTGTAGGACTGCAGGTCTGAGGGTCTAAACTTTGAGGTTAGGCCCGGAAAATCCAGGCCAGAAAACTCATACTACAAATGGTTCTTTTGAGGTCTGTGAACAACTGTGTTGGGATTTTGGAGGGAATTGAATTGAATCTGTAGATTCCTTTTGGTAAGATTTCCAATTTTATTATGTTGGTTCTACCTACCCATGAGCGTGGGAGATAATTCTATTTTCTGATATCTTCATCAATTTCTTTCTTCAAAGTATTCCGTGAGGTTCCTTGGGCTGTAGCCTGTGTGGGACTTGGGAGCCTTGAGTGCCCCTTGGCAGCTGAGAGAGTGAGCAGCAAGCAGCATCAGCGGGAAAGTTGGGGAGCCAGGAAGTCAGGGATAGCTGTCTCGGTAAGGCATCTGTATTGGAGTTTGGGATTTTAAGCTTAGTTGGTGAGCATCTTTGGTTTACCTCCCATAGTTGAACACTCTGTTTGTCATTTGTATTTTTGACCAATTTTAAACATAAATGGACCCTTAGCCCCGTATGTGGCAGGCAGAGCCTAGCCCCACGTTGGACACCAGATCTGGTAGTAAATTTTACTTAAAATATATTAATATAAGATAAATATTTATTGGTAAATAAATTAACACACAGGATAATAGGCTATAGCTTAGGAATATATTTGAACAATGGGATGGACGAGAGATGGACGTTGATCTAGTCTCTCTAGAAGGCAGGAACAAAAGCGGTCTCTAAGATCTCAGCAGCCCCTTTTGAATGGGAGCCCGGGACCCTGGATAAGTGTCTTTTGATCTTATTAGCTGACACTTGAATCTCACCACACTTAAAGTTCTTGTTATATGGGTATTTCACTTGCTTGGTTATAGTTACCTCTGGGTATTTTATAGTATTTCTGGCTATTATTGTAAAGGGCGATTTTACTCTGCTTTCTATCTTGGACCATTCATCATTTATATATAGGAGGGCTATTGGGTTTGGAGGTAATTTTGTTTCCCATCACATCAGCCATAAGATTTCCCTGGTAGAAATATTGGGGTCATTGTGCACACTATCATTTCATCTGCAAAAAGGAATTTCGACACCTTCCTGTGCACTTTGTATCCATTTGATCTCTTTTTATTGTCTTATTGCTTTAGCTACAACTCCTAGTACTATACTGAATAGATATGGGGAGAGTAAACAGTCTTGTCTTGTTCCTGGCTTTAGGAGATTCACCTTGGGTTTCTATTTAATTTGATGTTGGCTGCTGGCTTACTGCAAATTGTGTTTATTATGTTTAGGTATGTTCTTTGTATTTCTGATCTCTCCAATACCTTTATTATAAAAAGGTGTTGGATTTTGTCAAAAGCTTTTTCAGCATCCAATGAGATAACCATATGAGTTCTCCTGGTATTTGTTTATATGGTAGATGACACTGGCCGATTTTCATATGATGAACTAACCCTACATGCCTGGGATCAAGCCTACTTGATCAAGGTGGATGATTTTTTAAATGTGTAATTGGATTTCATTTGCTAGTATTTTATTGAATAGTTTTGCATCAATGTCCATGAGGGATATTGGTTTGTAATTCTCTTTGTTGCATCTTTGCATAGTCTGGGTATCTTAATGACTGTAGGCTCACATTAGGACATAGGCAATGTTCTTTCTGTTTCTATTGTGTGGAACAATTTGAGGAGTATTGGTTACTAGCTCTTCTTTACAAGTCTTGTAGAATTCTGTGGTGAAGCCCTTCGGTCCTTGGCTCATTTTGGTTGGGAGACTGTCAATGAGTGCTTTTATTTCACAGTGGTTATAAGTTTATGCAAATTATTTATCTGGTCTTGATATAATTTTGGCACGTGATAAATATCCACAAAATTGTCCATTACTTGGGATTTTTTTCAGTTTTGTGGTGTACATGTTTTTGAAGTATTACCTAATGATTCTCTGGATTTCCTCATTGTCTGTGGTTATGTTTCCTTTTACATTTCTGATTTTCTTAATTTAGGTGTTTTCTCTATGCCTTTTGGTTAGTTTGAATAAGGGTTTTTCTATCTTGTTTATTTTATAAAGGAACCAACTTTTTGTCTCATTAATTCTTTGTATTGTTCTTTTTGTTTATGTTTTATTACTTTATGTCACCAGTTTATTTCCTAGTTTATAATCCTCTTGGGCAAGTTTGCTTTTGTGTACTACAGCTTTGAGGTGTGGTGTTAAGTAAATCATGTGAGATTTCTCCAAACTTCATTGTGTAGAATTTAGTACTATAAATTTTCTTCTTAGGACAGCTTTTATGGTATCCATAAGTTTGGGTAGGTTGTGGATTCATTTTAACTGAAGTTTCTCACACTGGAAGTGGGACCTGAATTTAGTAAGCTTAGTCTTCTGGGAAGAGCTTTCTCCATCTGTGCAGTGTTCCTACTTTCAGTGGTTTTACTTAGGGTCCTAAGGATGCAACTCACCATTAGGCTTGATGGCGACAACAGTACATGTGTGGAGGTCAGAGGATCATATTCTGGAGTTAGACCTTTCCTTCCCTCGTGTGAATTCCTAACATCAAAGTTAACATCAAATCTTTGGCAACAACACCTTATAAGGCAAACTATTTACCCAGTTCATCCAATGTTTTTGAGAATATAAAATATAGTTAGTTTCCAAAGATCTTTTTCCTACCTGCTTAGTTTTCTTTGACCCTTTGACCATCATACTTTTCTCATCCCTGTTTAAACTCTCCCTTGAGGATTTCCTCAACCCTTTCTCAATACCTTCTATCCACTTCTCTTAAGGCCTCTTTTTCCTCCCCTCTAATGATTATTATAAGCTTTTTGGCCTTTACAGACATTCCAAATTAAAAACACAAGTCTGAAAATTCAAAGCTTGGAGCAACATGGAAGACAGAGAGTACAGAAACATTCTGTCCACACTAAGAACCAGCTGTTTTTCATAATCACAGGTCCTAACACATTGGACTTAGCACAGGTGAAGTGACTCATAAATTCTAAAATGAACCAAAGGGTCTCTGCTGCTGGGTGGGGTTTGAAATAGTTTCTTTATATTTTATCACAATTGTTTATTTCTTTTAATTTTAGATTTGGAGACAAGGTTTAATTATGCCTACCTGGCCTCACATTCCCCATGTAGCCAAGGAGAGTCCTTGAACCCCCGAGGTTTGTGCCTGTACCTCATAAGTGCTGGGATGGCTGGTATGTAGCACCAGTTTAATTTCAAAAGTCTGTGGACCACAAGCTCTCTTCATACTTCCCATGAAAATCCTCCCTACATGAGAAAAAGGAGCATGACATCATGGTCCTAATGGCGCCAAGGATCCATATGAGTGAAGATCATCAGGCTTGTGTGAGAAGCAATTTTAGGTGCTGAGCCATTTCAATGGTCACTTCCCTGAATTTCTTCCCATTAACATTCTTTTAACTTAAAAAAAGAAAGATGAGGTTTTTATATTCCTCTCCCTCCCTAAAAACAGCAAACACTTGTAAAATGTTCAAGTATTAAAGACCACATAGGGCTGTCCATCCAGCTTTTGGTGTGGTGTGAATTTTCGTCACACATGTAATGTTTCACCTCTGCACTGTAAACTCATGCTCTCTACCATAGCTCCCACTCGTTAGATAACAGTTTTAGAGAGCTTGACTAAATGATCATGCTGCTATACTTAACCATGACCTCCCAGTGCATCTGTTACCCGATGTACAGACAGACTGGGACCCATGTGCTTTAGCATCAGTATGCAAATATACTTCAGAGAGGTTGAGTAATCTGGGTCAAGATGTGTCAGTGACTGTGATGTAGAGATTTACCACACATTAAAAGAAATCCAGATTTCATTGCACAATAACCTGAAAATATTTGAAAATTGCTGCTGTAATAATTGTCTTGTTTTTGATTCAAAAGGCAGATCAGAATCAGCAAGTCCCAGATGATCAAAGATTTTACTTAGCTAAAGGCTGTCAAGCCCTGTAGAGAACCTTCTGTGATAAGTGAAAAATGGTTTTAGCATCTACTGAGGGGAGGCTTTTCATTAATTCTCTTTATTAGAATCTAAGTGGTTTCTGAGTCCCTTCCCAGAATGCTTTATGGTAACTATGCCCCTATGTAGTTCTTACCCTTCCATTGATTATCTTTCCTCCTGGGATTCTTTTCATTGAAATAAGTATTTACTTTCTTCTGAATACTGATCAAAAAAATCTAGAGCCTACCTGAAGTTAAACCACCCTAAAGTAACATAAAACAGTAAAAGGCAGACTTGAGAATGTTCGCTCATGCTCCTCAGCTGTCTGAGGGCAGGTCTTCTTATCTACCAGTGTACAAGTGTCCAGTGATAGATCATAGTGCATATAGAGAAGCCATGGAAAGAATAAGTGTGGAGTTAGCAAGTTAGTCACATGGAGGAAGATGGGCGTGAGTTCTCAGAGTCAGGTGGAGCTTGAAGAGAATCAGGAGTGATTTGTGCAGAAATGAGCATTTTAGATAACTGCGGATAATGTTAGGGTGTATGACAAGTTTGACAAAGCTAATATTAAACTCCAGATTTAGAGATAATAACATTATCTCAGAGAGCAGGCTTAGAGAGAGGGCTCTGAGGGAAGAGTCCTACCAAATGAGTTCAACTCTATGGCATCCACTTAAAAGATGGGTGTTGTTAAATGTGTCTATAAATCCTGTCTAGTGCAAGGTGAAGAAAAGGAGGTTATTTATCCGTAGTCAGTAAGTCCTGGCTTAGTGAAATAATTGTGTGAAAACCACTGATGGGGACAGTGGGTTAACATATTGACATTCAGACTGCTGACCTTAGTTTAGTGTCATTTAGACAGTTTTGCAACAGAAGTTAGTTAGTGGACTTTATAAACCACCAAGCAAGAAAAAGAATAAACTAGATCAAATGCAGGTGGATACTGCATACAGAAATCTTCCTTTTAGGCAATGTGTGTCACTGAATTCAGGGCCATACATGTCATTGGCAAGAATTCTCCCATAGAATGAAGTTAGAAATTTTATAACCTCATTCCCTAAGGAGTACAGCATTCGCCACTTCTTTAGAAGTATACAGATATAACCATAGGTTACAGGTCAGGGTTCTTAATACCTGAGTCTTCAAGTTTCCAACTCAGCAAAAGCTATCTTTTCCTGGGATCTGTCCTCTCAGCGACATGCCAGAATTACCCAGAACCTTTGGCATTTCTGCAGTCCAAGACCGGCATTTATCTTCATATTCTAGATGGTCCTTTCCAAGAGGCTAGACATTCAGTTAGGGAAAAAGACCAAGTAGCTTATAAAGGCAGACCTATCATAATAATAACAAACTCCTCAATGGAGACTCTGGAAGCTACAAGGTACTGGACACATGTTATAAGGACATTGAGAGACCACAAATCCAGCACAGAATACTATACCAAGTTAAACTTTCCATCACCATAGACAAAGTAAACAAGAAATTCCATGACAAACAGGATTTAAACAATACCTATTCACAAATCCAACTCTACAGAAAGAACTAGAAAGAAAACTCCAACTATGGAAGTTAGATGCACCTACAAAAGCACAAGCAACAGATAAATGCACAGCAGGAAATCCCAAAGAATACACACACACACACACACACACACACACACACACACATACTAGACACACACACATACTACATACACACTACACACATGTCACACACACTACACACACATACTACACACACACCACACATACACACACACTACACACACACACACTACACACACATACATCACACACACACACATCACACACACACACACACACATCTCACACACACACACACATAGTATAAGGTCTCTGGCCTTGACTTTTGGGCCTAGCCTCAAGGTTTAGACCCGCAGAACGACAGACCCACAGAGACACACAGATGCTTATATTAATTTTAGGCTAATCAGCCTAAGGCCTAGACATATAACTTGCTAACACTTTACCCTTAAACTAACCCATGATTCTTATCCTGTTCAGCCATGGGGTAAGGGACCTTTTCTCAGAGCAGTAAAGTTGTCCTCTGCATCTTCTGGGTTGTCTGGCAACTCTGGTGTTTCTGTGCATTTCTGCTGTTTTTCCTGTTCCCAGATCTTTTTAGTCTGGTAGCCCTACCCACACTTCCTGTCTGCCTTGGGCCAATCAGAGCTTTTTATTTAACTCATAGCCGAGACAATTATTTACAATGTAATATCATAAAATCACTACACACACACACACACACACACACACACACACACACACACACACACACACACACACAAAACCAATTAACATTCATTGGTTACTAATAGTCCTTAATATCACTGTTCTTATTTCCTCTATAAAAAAAGACACGGGCTGTCAGAATGGATATGAAAATAGAATCCATCCTTCTGCTTGCAGAAAATACACCTCAACTACAAAGACAGACACTACTAGAGTCAAAGGATGGGAAAAGACTTTCCAATTCAATGGACTTAAGAAGCAGCTGGTGTAGCTCTCCTAATATGTAATGAAGTAGACTTCACACTAAAATCAATCAAGAGAGATATGGAAGGAAGATCATTACATATTCTTCTCAGGGAAAAATCATCAGGATGAAATCTCCATCCTAAATCTCAGTCCCCTGAATTTCGGACTGTGCCCCCAATACAAGGAAACATTCCTATCACTCACGAGTGGACTTTAAAGTAAAGAATAACCAGGCCACCGTCCACAAGGAGGGACCTAAGGAAGACATCCATGGAACTCCCTGGGAAGAGGAAATATAAATGTCCTGTGTACATTGAGAAGGTTGAGTTGGGTTAGGGAAAGAAGGAGAACTATAGAGGAGATACCTTGATAGAGGGAGCCATGTGGGGTTAGATAAAAACCTGGTGCTAGGGAAATACTCAGTAACCCACAGAGCTGACCCCAGATAAGACACCAAGCAATAGCAGAGAAGGTGTCTGAACTGACCTTTTCCTATAATCAGATTTATGACCTCCCTAATTATCATTATTGAACCTTTATCCAGCAACTAATGAGAACAGATGCAGAGATCCACAACTAAGTACCGAGTCAAGCTTCCAGTCAAGTTGAAGAGAGGAAGGAGATATTATATGAGCCACGGGGTCAGTACAGTGATGAGGAATCTCATGGAGACAGCTGATCTGAGCTATTGGGAGCTCACTGACTCTGAACTGACAGCTGGGTCACCTCCATGGGACTGAACTAAGCCCTCAGAATATGGATGATAGCCAAATGGCATATGCAGTATGGGGACTCTGCCAATGGGACCAGCACTTATTCCTAGTATACAAACTGCATTATTAGAGCCTAATCCCTGCAGAGGAACACTTTGCTCAGCCTTGTTACAGCTTGGTTCTACCTTAACTGGATATACAGACTGCAGTACCTCTCCCTGGAAGACCTTACCCTCTCTGAGGAATGGATGATGGGAATGATGTGAGAGGATGACTGGGAAGAGAGGAGGGAGAGGAGACAGTAGAGGGTCTATTAAACAACAAAAAGCCTTTTCAATAAAAAAGAATATGGTGACCCAGGAAGCAGACATGGTTTAAATGCAAATGTGTAAGAGAAATTCCTAAGATCCTGGCTGTGGTGCCACATTCATTGGCACATTCACTGCCAAAACACAGTTCCCTATGCTTCCTTAAATCCCCAGGAGACCCTCTGTGGAAAAACCTACAATTACAATCTGACCTCCAAAAACATCCAAATTCATTTTATATGTGTAATACTGTTCTGATGCCTTGTGGTTTTACATGATTCTTTATTCTGAATCTCCTGCCTTAGCACTGTGAATTTAGTTTTCAATATTTTTATGATATTCTTCTGATCACATTTTATCCTGGTATACTTATTTTGTCCATTTCCCTGTATTTCTGAGAAAGCTTTTAATCTCCAGAAATGGTTTTCCACAAACAACAAGTTTTTCAGTTAGCCTTTTATCTTTTTCACATATGCTCTGTATCTATCTCTCTGCTCAAACCTTTGGATAATCACTGTATCTTTGTTCTTGGTTCAAGTCTTTGTCTTTAGCCAGTGTCTCTCTAAGAAAATGAAAACAGCCATATAGGTCTCACAGAGATACAATTTCTACACTGGAGCACCTTCTAACAACCACTTCCCATTCTAAGCAGAACAAAGCCTACACTTTGGCCCTGCCCCTTAGTGAAAGGATGGGTAATAAATGCCATCGTTGATATTTGTCCTCTAGTTTTTCATATTTATTTATCTAGATTTTATCAAAGAGGTACTATACCTTCTTATGCACACCTGTAAATACTAAATTAGAAGTGCCCTTACATATTGAGTTGTAATTTCAAATACTCTATAATCAGAATGTCCTTGCTATTATACTTGGTGGTGGATACTTGTTATTACCTTTTCATCACATGAAGATAATTATTAAGTTGGTCAATAAAAGTAGAGTATGAAAAGATTGTTTTTTATTATCTTATATACTATTCTATTTTGTTTCTAAAATCATATCTCTTAACTCTTTTCTCTTGGTTACTAAAGGACAATATCCAGGAGAATAATAACAATATAAAATGTATAAAATGACTACATTCTTTCAGTGAAGAATTTTAAAATTTTAACCTGAATGAGAAGTGGTTGTGAGAGGAGATTCCTGTAATATTCTGTCAGTTATTACCATGGGAAAATCTGCAGACACAGTGAAAACTTCATACCTCCTGTGAAGACTACTCAGTTGATAGACTACTGGATTGGAATATGCAAAGCCCAAGATTTGATCACCAGTGTAGCAGAGCTCAGGCAATGTAATGATGTGTGCACACAATCTTAGTACTCCAAGACCTATAAACCTGAGAATGTGGACTTCAAGGTCATGCTTGGTACATAGTAAGTTGGGCCAACCTGGGCTACATGAAACCATGTCTCAAAAAATCAAACAACCATGATGAAAAGGCTGGCTATAACTAACATCATCCTAGAAGAGTTCATTAACACCTTTAGTCCAATGAAACAATTATAAATTATTATAATTATAAATATTTCTTCTATATGGACTCATTGTAAGCTTGTAGCAATGTGTGACTTATTTTTTAAAAACATCTAAATCATGAAGGATGGTGATATGTAGGGAATTGTGCTGTTTCATGGTAAATAATTGTGCCACCCACTAGTTTAATAAAAAGAGCTGGTTGGCCAAAGGCAGGCAGGAAGTATGGGAAGGGCTACCAGACTAGGAAAAGTCTGAGAGCAGAATGCCAGACAGAGCACGAGAGAGAAGCCAGAGGAAGCCGAGGACAACTATGCTGCTCTAAAGAAAGGTACCGAGCTGCATGGCTGAACAAGAGACATGGGTTAGATGAAGGGTAGAGAGCTAGCAAGTGATATGCCTGGGCCTGAGGCTGATCAGCCAAAAACTAATGAAAGCATCTGTGTGTCTCTGTAGGACTGTGGGACTACGGGTCTGCAGGTCTGCGGACCTAAACATTGAGGTTAGGCCCGAAAGTCTGGGCCAGAAACCTCTTACTACAGTGATATGTCTCAGTAGTTAAGAGAACTGGTTGCTCTTTCAGAAGATGAAGGTTCAGTTCCCAGCACCCATGTGCTAGTTCACAACCTTTTATAATTCCAGTTCCAAGGGATTCAACGCCTTTTTCTGGCCTGTTTGGGCACTAGATATTCACATGGTACATAATACTGGATGAAGAGAAAATATTGGGTGATAGTAAGAGAACTGAAGAGACCCCACTGAGAAAACACACCCTAAGAAATAGACATGTTTGTTCACATCCTTGCCATCTTGAGCTATTACTTGTTTTGTTGTTCTTAACCATTCTGACAGGTGTATATGGAATTTCAAAGTACTTTCAAAGTGCATTTCCCAGATCGGTAAGGATATTGAACCTTTCATTAGTGTTTCCAGTCATTTGAGATTGAGATTTCACTGTTTAGGTCTGTAGTCCACTCTTTAAATTGTGATATTGTTTCCTTGCTGAGTAGTTTCTTGAGTTCTTTATATGTTTTGGATATTAGCTCTCTATCAGATATAGAGTTGGTAAAAACCTTTTCTCATTTTGTAGGCTGCCACATTGTTCTATTGACAGTCTTCTTTGCCATACAGAAGCTTCTAAGTCTCAGAGGTCCCGTTTATCAAATGTCAATCTTAGTGTCTGTGATAATGGTGTTCTGGTTAAAAAGCTTCTCCTGTACTGATGAGTTCAAGACTATTCCTCACTTTCTCTTCTATCAGGCCTGATGTATCTGGTTTATGTTGATGTCTTTGATCCATCTGGAGTTGAGTTTTATGCAGTGTGATTAGTTTAGCTCTATTCAGATTCTTTCATATGCAGCCATCCTTTTGTCCAGCATCACTGGTTGGAAATGCTGTCTTTCTCCACGTGTGTATTTATGGCTTCTTTGTAAAAAACAAAACAAAACAAAAAAAAAAAAAATCAGGTGCCTAAAGGTCCTCAGTAAGAATCCATTGATCAACACGCCTGGGTTTTGTTTTGTTTTTGTTTGTTTTGCCAATAAAGTGTGGATTTTATTGCTCTAACTCTGTAGTACAACTTAAAATCAGGAATGGCTGAGACCTCCAGTTCTCTTATTATTCAGGATTGTTTTAGACACTCCAGGGTTTTGTGTTTCTACAAGAAGGTGAGAATTGTCTTTTTAATAACAGTGAAGAATTGTGTAAGAATTTTGATGAGGATTGCATTGAATGTGCTGATCGTTTTGTTAGGATGGCAGTTTTCACCATGTTAATTCTACTGTTTCATGTTCATAGGCGATCTTCCATCTGTTAAAATCTTCTATTCCTTTCTTCAATAATTTGAAGTTTTTAATCATAAAAGCCTGCCATTTCTTTGGTTAGAGTTGCCTCAAGATATTTTACATTATTTAAGGCTATTGTGAAAAGTACAGCTTCCCTAATGTAAAAAAAAAATATATATGTTTGTCATTTGTATATATGTGAAATACTGATCTTTTTTTGAGTTAATTTTTTTTATTCATCTCCTTTACTGGAAGTGTTTATCAACTATGGGAATTTCATGGTAGTTTTTAGGTAAATTACAGACTTTCATATCATTGTCAAATTAAGATACTTTGATTCTTTCCTTTCCAATTTGTGTTCTCTTCATCCCCTTCAGTTGTGTTTGCTTCAGCTAAGATTTCAAGTACAGTATTGAATATGTATTGGGAGAATGTATAACATTGTAGTTTCTGGGTTTAGTGGAATTGCTTTGAGTTTCTCTCCACTTAATTTAATACTGGCTATAACTTGATGTACATTGACTTTATTATGTTTAGATATGGCCCTTGTATTCCTAATCTCCTTAGAACTTTTATCATAATGAAATGTAGAATTTTCTGAAAGGCCTTTTCTACATCTAGTGAGATGATCATGTAGTTTTGTACTTTTATTTTGTTCATATGATGGATGACATTTTTCAGTTTACATATGTTACATCATCCCTGTGTCTCTGTTCTGAATTCTATGTTATTATGGTGGATTTTTAATTGTGTTCTTGTATTTAATTTGCAAATATTTTATTGAGTATTGTCTCATGTCTATAAGAGAAACTGGTCTTAAAACTTTGATGGGTTTTCATGTGATTTGTGTATCAGGGTAACTCTGGACCAACAAATTAAATTGGGAGATTTCTTCTGTTTCTATTTTGTGGAATAATTTGATGAGTATTGGTATTAACCCTTCTTTGGAAGTCTGGTACTATTTTATTATTAAAAATAATCTGGCCCTCAGCTTCTTTCTAGATGGGAGACTCAGTGGCTGCTTTTATTTTACTGGAGGTTATAAGTCTGTTAAAAAAAAAAATTTCAGTACTTGATTTAAGTTTGGTATATGGTTCCTATCAAGGAAATCATCTGTTTCCTTTAGATTTTCCAGTTTGGTAAAAATACACAATTTAAGGTGTGTTCTTATGATTCTCTGGATTCCCTCTGTGTCTGTTGTTATGGCCTCCATTTCATTTCTAATTTTGTTAATTTCTATATCATCTCTCACCTTTTACTTAATTTGTATAAGGGTTTGTCAGTCTCATTGATTTTTCTCAAAGAACCAAATTTTTGTTTCATTGATTTTTTTTGATTGTTCTTTTTGTTTCTATTTCATTGATCCCAAACCTCAATTTGATTATTCCTCATCATCTACTCCTCTAGAGTGTAATTTCTTTTTTATTGTTCTAGAACATTCAAGTGTGCTGTGAAGTTACTACTATAGGATCATTGGGATACATATCAACAGTACATACACCATGGATTACAGGTTACAGCATTGGGTCCAACACAGTGTGTTTTCCATCAGTGTTGAATATATGTACATGTTCCAAGAGTGCTGATATGCAAGTATCATCTCACACAGTGCGTGCATCATGAGTGCCGGGTTATTGGTTTTAGTCTTAGGCAGTATACAATGTTGTATTAGGTTTCTGGCCTGGACATTCCAGCCTAGCCTCAAGATTCAGACCTGCAGACCCGCAGACCCACAGTCCCACAGAGACACACAGATGCTTACATTAATTTTATACTGATTGACCTAGGGTCCAGGCATATAACTTGCTAACTCTTCACCCTTAAACTACCCCATGACTATTATCCTGCTCAGTACCTTTGTCAGAGCAGCATAGTTGTCCTCTGAGTCTGATGGCTTTTCTGGCATCCTGTAGCATCCCTGTTTCCTGTTCCCAGAGGTCTCTTAGTCTGGTAGCCCTGCCCACACTTACTGACTGCCTTTGGGCAATCAGCGTTTTTATTAAAGCAGTAGGATGGACAATTATTTACAATGTGACATAATCCCACTTTTCTCTTTTTAAAACAAGAACCTCAATTCTAATTTCCTTTGTATTTTTTTTTCACTATTATCTATAACAACTTGGAACCAACACTGTAAACAAAGACAAGTATCCATAATCCAGTTTTGGGAAATGTGGGTGCTGTTCTCTAGGCTACTTCCTGCTGAATGGAGGCTCTGGCAATCCCAATGGGACCCAAAGAAAAGTTTAGGATTATGGACAAATCCTTAGTGAAATAGTTTGTAAGGCTGGATCAGCTAAGCCAGTCTCTATTTCTTCTTAAAATATGTGAATTCTGGGTTAGGATAGTGTTTAGTTGTATAACTAGCACGTAGTTGATGAACCCACCAGGCTATAATGGATGGTTCTAAAGTCATGATTGTGCAGATACCCATGATTAAACTCATTCAGTAACAGAACAAGTATGTGAACATGACTCTTAGTGAGAAGGGCAGGGATTATCAGAGGTGAGAGACAGGAAAGGGTGAGGGAAAGTGAAGAGTGTACTACACAAATTTAGTCATTAAACAAAGCGATGATACATAGACTCTTCTACTGTAACACTAGGTCAAATTTGTTCTAGCACAGTGACAAACAACTTTGTCTAATTAAATCCTGAAGATACCACGACAGTAAGCACTAGACTAATACTAAATTTGCAGGGGTTTAGTCTGCTCCAATGACCCTTTGGTTTGCACAGAAGTGTGTGAATGCATAATGAGACTTGAGAAAACATCATGCATTTGGATCTTTCTTATCAATATAGCATCATATTCACTATAAAAATAAAATGATGTGTAGCTTAACATGCAATGCTCTATTTATATATTCCATAATCTTCAAGGCCCACAAACATAAGTGCTCCTCTAGAAGGAATTATTTTATAAATTCATAAAAAAATTCTTTTATGAATATCCTTCCACATTATCCCTTAAAAAAATTAATTCTCACCCCAGTTGCTGAGTTTAGCAGATTCTTTTATTTCCAGCTTCATAAATCAGTGCTTTCCAGGAGCAGCCCAGAAAGCCTCCCTTGCATATACCAGTTTTGGTGAGGCTAACTTTGCTCTCATGTGCTTTTTCTGCTCTTCTGTTTTTTGAACTCTTGGCACAATACCAGCAGAGCTCCAGGACTCACCTGGACTGACCTCTGGAAGGTAGGTGTGTGCATCAAAGCCCAAGCTCCCTCTGAATAGCCGATGATGAAGAACTGAAGCTGTGCTTAACGCCTGAAGCAGGACAAAGAGAAGTGTTAATCTTCAGCCAGGGCCAGGACATCAAAAAGAGAAAATTCATGTGTAGCTCAGGTTTGCAAATCACAAGGACTACACTGGGGAGACACTTAAAGATGACAGCAGCTTCTCCTTTGAGAATATTTTCCTCCTGTTATTCCAGACCCTAAGCATATGATTTCCCCATGAGACATTTCTCTGCACAGAAAGAAAACTGTTCCTAAAGATTGCATGTTCTCAAAAGAGTGAGTTAAAGCCCCAGGTGACTAGTCATTGTTCCTTTCCCATGAACTCTCTTGATTGAACCTCCCACAAGCTTACTTCATCATGACTTAAGGAAGGTGTTTCCTCCTCAATGTCAGGGTAAGACTGGATTGGATTTGATATGGGGGTGTTTGAAAGCCACCTTGGTGTTTTTCCTGAGGGCAGAAAGTTACCTGACCTGGGGGGCATTATCCAAGGGCAGAAAGTTACCTTGTCTGTCCCTTGTTGATCTGCATTCATTCATCCAATGTCTTCCTTTTCCATACCTCCTGCATATTCCAGAAGGTAGGGGTGTTCTCTTGGTATTATTCCTACCAAAAGCATTGTATCTGGGAATGCCTTGTTTACAATCTCTTTTTATGTGACTTTGCTTCCACAATTGTAACATTTAATATTTTGATTTTTTTTCTTATACCTCTTGAAATAAGCTCTCCTACCCAGTTATCATCACTGTCATAAGACTCCATATTAATTGTCTCATGAATCCAATCCTCCAAAGGTGCTGACCTTGCTTTTAAAGGTCTAAGTATTTTTCTACCTTGTGCATTGGCATTCTCAAAAGCCAGTGATTCAATTATTATTTGTCTGGCTTCTGAGTCCAGTACCATTCTGTTTACTGCTGCAGTTAATCTGTGCAAAAAGTCTGTAAGAGTTTCTTTTGGGCTTTGAATTACTTTAGTGAATGATTTAGTTTTCTTTCCGATTTCTTTAATCCGGTCCCAAGCATTTAAAGCTGCTATGCAAATAAATCCAGAGTATGTTCATTGTATAAAGACAGCCTGTCAATATTAGCATAATCTCCCTCCCCAAAAAGTTGGTCTTGGGAGCCTTCTATGCCTCTGGTTGCTTCTTTGTTCTATTGTTTTAGCCTCCTCCCTTAACCATGATTTCCATTGTATAAGCATTTCTGCCTCTAGCACAGCTGTAACCATATCTAACCAATCTTTAGGGGTTACCCGGTTACCAGGAGTTCAACATTTGCTGCTCGAAGGCCTGCAATTTTTCTTTTATTAGAGGCTATTGATGAACCTATATAGGCTTCTCTATTAGCCATTTTATAGGTGCTTTGGGTGTTTTTGAAAGATCAGCAGCTGTTTTGCTTTGTTTCTCTATTGCTTTGTTTTACAAATGGTAAATGCATCTCATATGTTACAACTGCTTCTTTTACTCTCCATAATTCTAACATTTGTACTGGAGCCCAGCTACTTTCTCTATCATCTCTATTATCCTTTTTTTTTTTTTTTTAAGGTTACTAAGTATATTAATGTTGCCTATTTTGTCTAATTTTAGATGACCTTGCTAAAATTGGTTCTTCATATTCCACTGTTTGAATTTGAGCATCTTTGTGTTATCTCTCAACAGGCTTTTTAAAGACCTTTTTCTTTGGATTTATATTAATCAACTTTTTAATTGATAACAAGGAAATCAAACAAAAAACATTCATAGTAAACACTATGATAAATATTATATTTCCATCTACCTTATTTATGTTTTCCTTCACTGGTTTAATACCAAATTGTCTAGTGAAAGGTTACATTATGACCAAGCACCCTCCATTGCTTTAAACAAATTCCCTCTTTTTTTTAAAAAAAAAAATTGATTTACTCACTGAATACTGAATGATGATTCAATTGATTGTGAAGTCAGGCAGCTACCTAGTGTGATAGCAACCCAGGGAGGGTTTTCAAAAAGAAAAAAAGAAACAACCCACCAGGAGAAAGAGGCCACTGTCTAAAAGACTTACCCAGATGAGAGTAAAATGGAAACATGTGTGGCCGGTCTGGCTAAGACTGGAGGCTAACTCAGAACAGAAAGCCTAGCTTGCCAGTAATTACTCCTCTGGTCATGTGTTGTTCTGGCTGGCAAGTGCAGTTTTTTTCTGTAGGGAGGGGAGGAATTTGTGCCCCAAAGTTGGATGCCAATTGTTGCACGAATAAAGGAAACTTAGGGCTAGATCTCTGAAAAAGTCAGAGATATTAGAGAGAGTAAACACCACAGTCAGATCTTGCCCAGCTGTCTTCCAGCTTCCTCAGCCTGGCTTCTCTTGGTTTCCTCTTGCTTATATCTTTCTATGCCTGCCTTAAATACTCTCTTGGTAAGTTAAGACATGCTGCCCCACTGCTGCCTGGGAGCCTGGAACTCCTTCTGTAACCTAAAATGACCTAGAACTCAGTTTGGATTAAGGGCATAGGTCAGCACTCCCAGGATATTCCCTGTGCTTGGATTAAAGGTGTGAATCACCACTCTCTGATCCTCCTAGACTGACTGTGGTTAGATCCCTCTTATATCTCTGAAACTTTTGGAGCTTTTATTAAATCCCCATAGGTGTGCATGTATGCATGTGTGCACATGTATGTGCATGTGTGTATGTGTGCATGTGTGTGTATATGTGCATGTGGGCATGTGTGTGTGCATGTGGGAATGGGTACATATGTGCATGTGTGTGTGTATGAGTGTGTGTGTGTGTGTGTGTATAAAACCTTTAGGATATGGATCCTTGTTGTAGGAATTGGGAATGGGCTTTGAAGAATTATAGCCTTGGCACAATTCTTTTGCTTTTTCACTCTCAATGCTTCCTATATTTGTCCAATGGACTTATTTCACCAGGGCTGCTCCCAACAAGGTCACCTACAGGGCATATCAGCCATTTCGTAATCCAGACTGGAGATTCAGCTTTCTCAGGGAAAACAGAAACACTACCCTGCACCTACACCAGCACATCCCTATATTTTACTTGAGGGTATGTGGAAAAATTTGGTTGCCATTGGCACTCAGTGGCCAATCTCCCCTGATTATCCACAATTACAAAATTTAAGATGTAGAGAATAAGTGATAACTGATCCTTGGGAATATTATACTCCCCCTACATAATTTCTGGAGATATGCTTCAGGGTACCTTTCAATGATAGCTTGACCTTGGGTATTATAGAGTAAACCTGTCTTATGAATAATAGAATAATCCTCTCAAAATTTATTGAAACCGACACTAGTGTATGCAAGTCTATTGTTGGTTTTAACTATTTTTGGCATGCCCAAACAGGCAAAGGCTTGTAGACAATGATTTTTTACATCCCTAATCCCCCCATATAGGTGGAGGCAAAAAAAATTCAATGGTGACATGAACAAATTGTAATTTTCCAAAAAAAAAAAAAAAAAAAAAAAAAAAAAAAAAAAAAAAAAAAAAAAGGCAACACGAGTAACATCCATTTGCCAAATGTGATTGGGTTTTAAACCCTTGGGATAAACTCCATAATGAGGTTCAGGGACAAATTCCATGCAAGATGGGCAACTCTTGACAATGACAGCAGCTTGATCTTAGAAAGACCATTAAATTTAAAAGTTCCAGCACTAAGATGAAATTTTTGATTTAATAGACCAAACATACCTCAGCCAATTCAGCAACTTGTGCAGACTGAATGTTCATCATTGAAAATACACAGTGATTAAGAAATAATTGTAACAAGTTACAACTGGGATAATGGTTGACTATTAACTTGTTCAAGGCAGAGAAGAGAGTGTTTGCAAAAAGGTAAAATTACTTTACTGCCTTTTTAAGATGAGGGCTGAGAGAAAGAAAAGAAGAAAGAAAGAAGTTTGGAGCCCAAGCTTCAGCCCCTTCCAAAGACCAACCAACAATTGCAGCTGCTGGAGGAGGAGAGCCCCTGTCTTCTCATCCCAAATGCTCTGCTTCTCACCCAATCTCCATGCAGGGCCCTGCACTGTGGCATTGTCCAGCAGTCTCAGCACAATACTTTTGAAATTCTCTTCTCCATAACAGGTAGTCTCCCCTCAGGGGCAAGCTCTGCATAACTGCATCCAATCACTAGGTGCAAGTTTAGAGTCCAAGTAGGATTCCACCAGAACCATGGTAAAAAAGACATGGATTCCATGTTACTGCTTCTTTAAGTTGCTTAATGTCCTTGAAAACTAGAGGACAATGCTATCACCCCATATTGTCCTGAGTCTGGAATCTCAATTACTGGGAAGGCTTGTTGAGAGCCTGGCCACATTAAATCCTCTACCTGAATTCTAAATTTCTTAAGTTCTTCCTCTAAGTTAAGCAAAGCTGAATCAGGAAGAGCCTAGGTGGCTGCAAATGAGTTGAAACACTCAGAACACGCAACGATTTTTCCAAATATTAAGGTCATTCAAAAAACCTGAGACTCCTGTTTCTGAATTTCATTGAGAACCTTCTCAGCGTTTGCCAATTACTTCTACACTTTTATACTAGTAATAAGCAAGGCATCTTTCACAAGTCACCAAAAGTGAAAACACAGCAATGGGGAAGTCCTGTGGCCCCCTGAGGTAAAATGCCTCTTGCAGATCAAGTTTTACAGGTAGCCAATCCTGAATGCTAAGCATGCCAGCTAGGAGGAGCCAAGGACTAGTATTCTCTATTCTTCCTGAGCCCTGTTATGTTTTATACCTTGTTTCTTTAATAATTCTGACAGATGTTCATTTAAAATCTGTCGGGATATTGCAGCTCTCACATTTTAATTTACTCTCTGGAGGTTAAATACAACAATCCACAACCCCCAGAATTCCCGATTCTGGAGGCTGAATACAATCCACCTCTACCCAAGGCAACCCCACAGAATTCCCAATTCTGGAGACTAAATACAATCCACTTCACCCTCAAATAATTTCTTACCTGTTGGCCAGCCTTTTGAGGGCTATCTGTTAGGTTCCCTTAGTTCTTGGCATTACTTTGCAGGACCCTCCTTCAGGGACACAAACCTTCAGGGGGCTTCCACCTGAAGTACCTGGATCTTGGTAGGGGCCTCCATCTGTAAACATCTGAATCTCGCGGGGTGATCCATCTATAAATGCCAGCATTTCAGAGCCAGCTTTGCCAAGCTAAGACCTATAGATTACATCATAAACACTTGTGGGTCACTTTTGAAACAAGAATGCTATTTATTGTAGCTCAGGAAAAGCCTTATATGGGGGGGGGGGTTTGCTTTTTGACCTAGAGTAACCTCTGCAGCTCACAAGCAATGCCTGACCTTAGCCAGCTTCTTTGTCCTCTGCTAACCTCCTCATTACTATTGCAGCACCTGCTTGAGTGATGGTCCTGATGATGGAAATGGATCAATTGGTTCCTGTAAACACCAGAGGCCACTAAACAGTGCTAAGCCCTGGGTGTTACAGGCTGACCTGCACATATGGTCTAAAGTAAAGTGATAAACCATGAAGAGGGGAGACCAAGGGGGAGAAGAGGGAAGGAGAAAAAGAGAGATGCTTCCACAATGGCGACATCTCATTTAAAATTTATTCTGTGTATATATTATTTTGTCTGTGTGTATGTCTTTGAATCACATCCAAGATGGTCCCCTGGTGCTAAAGTTGTAGAGGGTTGTGAGCCACCACGTGATTGTTAGGATTCAAATCTGGGCACTTTGAAGACCAGCAATGTCTGAGCTACTGAGCTGTCCCTCCAGCCCAATGGTGACATCTTACAAATTATAATACAGTGTTGTCTTTGAGATAATAATACAGATAACAGTTAATATAAGAAAGATGAGATCAATGTAAGGTCTCTAGTGATGCCATATTAATACTGATTCTTTTCTTCCCAGTCCCTAGGCCTTAAAATTTTAATATATTTACCTAGTATTTCATGTTATCATTTTAAAACTGTTTTGTCCTAGACCTCGTGATCTATTTAGTCTGAAACTTTTGGCATCAGTAACAATGCCAGGGATGGGTTTCATTTCTTGGAGTGGGCCATAAATCCAATTTTTAAAAGTGGTGGTTATTCCCATAACATTTATGCCAGGGTTCCATCAGTGGGTGTATCTTGTGCAGATCCAAGTTTTAAATTGGAAGGTTCATAAATAGATAAGACTGCTGATTCCTTTTCTCTTCCTTTTCTGTGTTTATCCCTTCAATATCCCTTGTGAATGCCAGTCAGTAGAGATGAACCTTATGTTTGAATATGACCTCAGTTTTTCATATTGATAACATAAGTTATAACATAGGGATAAAGCAACCCCTAATGATATGCTTATACTCATAGGTCAGTGCATTGCTCAACCCTCACCGAGAAATTTCTCCCTTCAGTAGACAGTAACAAACACAGAAACTCACAACTGGACAATGAGAATGAGTGACTTTCATGCTTTTAGCCCCAAATGGGATGTTGTTATCATAACTCTCCCCTGGAGACTAAGGTATCTATGCTGAAGAGGAGGTAGTAAGAGTGTAAGAGCTAGAAATGGTAGAAAATGTTAAGAAAATAGTATTTTATAGACACAACAGGGCTGATTCACATCTGAGCTCACAGAGTATGACAGTCTGCACAATATCCACACAGATTCCAGCCAGACAGGATCCTAGCAGGATGAGGACGTAGATGTTAAGTCCTGCTCCCAGGTAAGAAGTCACCTGTAACTGAGGGCTTCGGGGAAAAGGGAAAACCAATGGAATTCTAATGGGCAGGCCTCATGCTCAGGAGTATATGACCAAAACAAAATGGTCATCATTTGTGTGCTTTGTTTTGGCTTATTTTTTTTAAAGAGAGAATATGAAGTTAGGTAGGAAGGAGGAATGGGAAGGACAGGGAAAAGTTAGAGAAGGAGAAAGCTTATGATCAAATATATTATATGAATTAAGAAATACCCTGTTGCCTACAGCTAAACTCTTTAAACTTAAGTAACTCTTGACTTTCATGGAGCTGAGTAGATGAATATTGTATTTGAAAAAAGTTGCAACAATAAAATATTTCTGAATATATGATGACCAAAAATTAATTAACAATAAACATGGACTAATCTGAAATGTTTATGGCAGTGATTGATCATGTTCCACTTTGCATTGTGTGTGGTGTCATATTACATATTCTCCCAATATACCATCTCTGGGCATTCTGTATTGTGCAGGAAATTCAAAAAAGAAGGCTCACTCCAGAATGTAATTTTAGACTCTCAGGAATCAAGGAAGAACAGTTTCTGTGAACTGAACCTTGAACCTTGAACTTAGAAACGAACCTTGAATTCAGAAGCATATTTATTGATTGTACACAAAGGTTGTGTTTGGGGCACAAGTTCCTTAGACAAAAGCCCCTTTGATTTATTCTATATGTTCTCTGAAGGAAATCATCACAACCCCCAACCTTTAGTCCTGATTCTGGACTGTTTGCAGTACACAATAATTCAAGACTTCCAAGTGTCTTGAATAGTCTTGTGTCCAATGTCATGCAATGGATGGGAGACCCCTCCAGAAAATGACTCTACAGTTAATAGAAAACAATCACTGTTCTCTACTATGACTTCTTCAAGGTCTAGGTACCTTCTACAAATGTCTGCTGTCATGGACACAGTGAGAAAGGATCATTACGTTCTAATGCTTACCCTGGAAATAATGACTTTCCTAGATTCCTACTACAACCATCTAAGACAGCCCAGATTTCAGACCAATATATGGTATGGAGAAAAGTGATTTTACTTTACAGATAATATTTCTCATTTCACAGAAAGTCATATTTTATTTGCAAAAAGAAAGACCTCATGAACTCCTAACATCATTCCTCATCATGTAAGAATCAAATTGGCCTGTGCTTGGACTAGATTGTGTAAAACAAATAAGTATATTCATTTCATTAACTTGACAATGTGTTTAATCTTCAATAAATAATGAAATTAAACCTGAGTAAGTTATTTTAAAATAAATTACCTTATGCATTATTTTCACTCAATAATTGATTTATATTTCTATAATGTATAACTATATATCTTTGTTTACAGAAAACTTTCTCAGGCAAAAGAAATCATACACACACATGTAGGAATAAGAAGTTTTATTCTTAGCTGTGTGTTGTGGTGCATACTTGTAATACCAGTACTTGGGAGGCAAAGGCAGATGGACCTAGGCAAGTTTGATGCCAACCTGGCCTATAAGATGAGTTCCAGGGCTACATAGAGAAACCCTGTTTTGAAACAAAAAAAAAGTCTTATTTTTTTTCATTTTATTTAAATGTTCTTTTAATGTACAGATCACAGTCCTGAAGCTAAGAAGCTTCTATATGGAAAAGGACACAGTCAATAAGGCAAAAAAAAATGACAGCCCGCAGAATTGGAAAGGATCTTCACCATCCCTACATCTGACAGAAGACTGATCTCAAAAATATATAGAGAACTCAAGAAACTAGAGGTCAAAAAAGCTCAAATAATCCAATTTTTAAAATGGAGTTCAGAGCTAAATAGGGAATTCTCAAAAGAAGGACTTCTAATGACAGAAACACACTTAAAGAATTGTTCAACATCTTTAGCCATCAGAGAAAACAAGTCAAAACAACTCTGAGATACCACCTTACACCTGTCAGAACAACAGCCTTAGCTGTAGGGGATGCAGACCAAGGGGAACACTCCTCCATTGTTGGTGGGAATAAAACTTTTATAGCCACATTGGAAGTCAAAATGGTGGTTTCTCAGAAAACTGGGAATCAATCTACCCAGTGATCCAGCAATACCACTATTGGGCATATACCAAAGCATGCACATTCTTACCCAAAGGATATTAGCTTAACTATATTCATAGCAGCATTATTTGTAATTGCCAGAACCTGGAAACAACCTAGATGTCCCTCAACTGAAGAACTGATTTGCAAATTATGGTATATTTACACAATGGAGTATGACTCAGCAGTAAAAAAAAAATGGCATCCTGAAATTTATAGACAAATAGATGAATCTGGAGAGTATATCATCCTGAGTGAGGTAACATGAACCCAGAAAGATAGACATGATATGTATTCACTCATAAGTGGATTTTAGACATAAAGCAAAGGATAACAAAGCTACAATCCACAAATCTGGAGCAGCTAGGTGACCAGAACATAAGAGAGACATTCATGGATCTTCCTGGGAAGGAAAAATAGGGAACATTTCCTGAGTAAATTGGGATCATATGAGGGAGCAATCAAAGGGAGGTAGGAAGAAATTATGACAGAATAAGATAGTTGAGTGGGAGAAGAAACAGAGGGAGAACAAATAAATAGATATTTTTGATAGAGGGAGCCATTGTGGGGTTAGAGAGAAACATGGTGCTAGGGAAACACCCAAGAACCCACAACGTGTCCCAGGTTAGGGCTCCAAGCAATAGTAGAAAGGGTGCCTAAACAGTACTTCCCTTATAATCAAATGAATGGCCATCATAATTATGATTATAGAAACTTCATCTAGCAAATGATGGAAGCAGAAGCAGAGATCCATAGCTAAACACCATGTTGAGCTTCTGGTTCAGTTAAAGGGAATGAGGAGAAAGTATATGAGCTCTTCCTCCAATAAGACCATACCTACACCAAGGCCATATCTCTCAGTAGTGTCACTCTCTTTGGGGACAATTTTCTTTCAAACCACCACAAAAAATAAAAGTTTTAAATCATTAATACAGTCCATAAAAAAAAAAAAACTAGCAACTTTACTTTCCTTGTTCTTACATAGAACATCATTATAAAATACCAGTTTCTAGTATGACTCAGCTAGCTAAATGCTGAACAAGGGTAGCAAAAACAAAAACATTAGATACACATTATTGGTGGAGGTTATGCTATTACCCCTTCAAACAGCATGTTTTTAAAATGGAGCTCCTTATGGTAATGAAATTTGAAGAATCCCATCCACTTGTCAAGGACCTGTAGGAGCAATGTTGCAGAACCCTGCACTGAAACTGGGGAGTTTATGGGATTCAGACCTGTCTAATTTTTACTGATTATTCTTATGGTAATTCTTAGTTTGCTTTGTTAGTTATAATTGTCGCTGAGTTTACTAGAGAAAAAAAAGCTGATAGTTTTCCTAAATGTTTCTACAAAGAAATTAAAACTACTCTGTTGTATATCACAGAAATTGTTTTTTTTCTGTTCACCTTGACTGCCTTTGTAGTCACTCTGAGTAGGCAGAAGGAACTCACTAAGATCAATGATTCTTGCTTACTTAACTATCCTTTAAAAAAGTTCTTAAGTTCCAAAGAACTTAAAAACTTGGAAGATAGTTTCATAAAAGATGACAATAAAATTTATAGAAACATATAAAAAGATAAAGAGTAAAACAGCAGACAGCTCTTTGATTCGAAGACATGAATGTTTATATGTTTTTCAGTGCCAATATATCAGCAATAGGATCTACAACTCTCAGTTCCTTTGCAAGTAAAAGTAAACATAAAAACTTCCAGGAAAAAAAAAAACTTGGCCCTAAAAGTTAAAGAATTAGGTTTAATCATTACTATTTTGAGAAAGTATAAAGAATAAGATTACAATTTTTGTCTACACAAAAATGATATGCAAGTTATTCAGAAATTGCCTTTTATCTGAAAATAATATCCTAGGTTTGGCATCATAAACTTTACTACTATAATAATATAAAATCACCACATTTTAAAACTAATCATAGGGCTTGAATTTCTTTTGTTTTGTAATTGCATGTTTGCTGCTGGCTAGGGCACACTATGAATAAGATATACCTGGCTATACGTGTTCATTTTGCTTGCAATATAAAAAGTAGTAATATGAGGTAAAGATCAATGATATCAAAGAAGTGGAGAAGAAAAAAATCTAAAATGGGTAAATGTTGGAAAAAGATCCTCATTCCCAGAATAACTCATAGACAAATACGAGTTGTGTTTTCAGGGTCACATGGAATTTCTTGAGTAAACAATAAGAAACAAAGCCATTCTGATCACAGTTTTTTTTCAGGCTAGAGGTGTCAAACTGACCAGATGGAAACCAGTAAATGTCACAATACTTGGCTATGTAGATGGAAGGCATGTTGCCTGAGAGACATCATGAGTGACTTTGAAATTCAGGACCTTAGCAATAAACAGTTAGTTGGCTGAACCTAGAGTCTCATATCTATCATCAAAAGTGAGATTAGTAGTATGTGTGGCAAGTTAATGGCTGAGACAGGGAGTTGTGCTTTTAATGTATTCCAGGATTTTGCAATTAAAAAAAATGGCACTGAAGTTGTTTCATGCCTAAACCCTGGTAGACACCTGAGAATTTGTCCTTGTGCAATTTGTCTCCAGGATCAGCCAACTTTATTTTGTATTTATTCTGAGATCTTAAGTCATCTAGTCTTGAAGCCATAGAAGAAATGCCTGGATATTAAAATTTATTTTGTTTATTTATTACACAACAGAAGAAGGAATTGTATACCTGTCCATTCACAGAACTACATGTACCCAAAAAGTACAAAACACATTACCAATGGGTTGTGAAAAGAACTCCATAAATGTTCTTTTTAGGGAGGAATTGTGGCAGCACATGAGCAAATAATAAAAAGAAATAAATGGATTTAGATTTAGTGACTCTACAGTCTTTTCCAAGTGTGCCTCCCCATCAGAGAGTTATTCATCTAGTGGGTTATCCTGCTGAATGTTAGTTGTCATCTGTTATATATTCTTAGTGGCTTCCATCAGACTTTGGCACATTATTAAATCATATTCAGCCTAAATAGAACTTACATATGGAGAGACATTCTATGTACTCTTTGTCAGACTGCTTAGGTTATTGTCTTGTTACATAATAGTATAGGAATATCCCAGTTTCTGGTGTTTGGTGTTTCATGCTTATAGTGTAGCCTTAACTCCTTTTCATCTTTATTTTCATTGATTAAATTTATCCATTTACTTTACATCCCATACCTCTTCTCTTCCTTCATTTCCTCTACCATACCTCCCTGCCATCCCTTCTGTTTCTGTTCAGAAAGAAGCAGGCCTTCCATGAGTATCAACAAGTTAATCATGGCTTATGCTGAGGTAGGACTAAGCTCTTCTCCTTGTCTTAAAGTTAGGAAAGACAACCCAGTATGGGGAATAGGTTCCTGAAAGTCAGCCAAAGCATTAGGACAGATCTTTCTCCCACTGCTAAGAGTCTTGCAAGTTGACCAAGCTACACAATGTAGAGGACCCAATTTGGTAGATACAGACTCATTAGCTGTTGGTTCAATCTCTGTGAACTCATGTAAAACAGGGTTAGTTGATTTTATGAGTTATTTTATGATGTTCTTGATCCCTCTGGCTTCTCCAATTCTTTCTGCCTATATTCTGTAGGATGCTGTGAGCTCAGCCTAACTTTTGGCTGTTGGTCTTTGCATCTGTTTCTATCAGTTACTGGATGAAGGCTCTCTAATGACAATTGGGGTAGCCACCAATCTGATGTTCAGGCTTCATATCCACTACAAGTCCTAGCTAAGGATATCCCTATAGATTTAGTTTTTCTTGACCCATGTTTCTTCCTGACCCTAAGATGTCCTCTCTTTCAAGACATTTATTTCAGTACTCCCCTGTCCATTAAACTCAACCCTTAATTATAGAAGGAAAACCAAGCAGCTTGTTGTATTATATGAACAATAGCCTACAGCATTTCCAGAAGTTATCTGTCCTATGGCAGGTAACTGAGTTACCTCAGTCAGAATGATCTTTTCTAGTTCCACCCATTTGCCTACAAATATCATGAGGTCATTGTTTTTTACAATTGAGTTATATCTCATTGTGTAAATGTACCACGTTTACCCTATCCATTCTTCAGTTGAAGGACAACTAGGTTGTTTCTAGGTTTTTAGTATTTAAAACAATACTGCTATGAACATAGTTGAGCAAATGTCCTTGTGGTATGATTGAACATCCTTTGGGTATGTACCCAAGATTGGTATAGCTGGGTTTTGAGGTATATTGATTCCTAATTTTCTGAGAAATTGGCATACCAATATCCAAAGTAGTTGTACAAATTTGAACTCTCACCAGCAGTGAATGTTCCCCTTACTCCACACCCTGCCTAGCATAAAATGTCATCAATTTCTTTGATCTTATCCATTCCCACAGGTGTGAAATGCATTTTGATTTGCATTTCTCCTATGGCTAATGATGTTGAGCAATTCTTTAAGCTTTGAGATTCTTCTCTATTTAAGTCTGTACCCCATTTTTTTAATTGGATTATTTGGTATTCTGATATCTAGTTTCTAGAGTCCTTTTATGTATTTTAGAGATCACATCTTTGTCAGATGTAGAATTGGTGAATATCTTTTCCCATTATGTAGGTGTCATTTTGTCTTACTGACACCATCCTTTACAGAAGCTTTATAGTTTCAGGAGGTCTCATTAATTGTCAATATCAGTGTCTGTGCTACATTATTACATTAAAACAATATAGTCTTCTGTGCCAGCACATTCAAGACTACTTCCTAGTTTCTCTTTATTAGGTTCAGTGTAACTGAACTTAGGTTGAGGTCTTTTACTTACTTGGACTTGAATTTTGTGCAGAGCAATAGATATGAATCTATTAGCCTTCTTCTATATGCTGAATAGAGTTATGCTAGCACCATTTGTTGAAGATGTTTTATTTTTTTCCAATTGTATAATTTAGGCTTGTTTGTCAGATATCAGGTGTTTATATTGTGTAATTTTGACAGTGCCTTTGATTTGATTTCATTGATCCACATACTTGGTTTTATGGCAATAATAAGCTGTTTTTATTACTATAGCTCTATAGTAGTGCTAAAAGTCAGGGGTGGTGATACCTGTAAAAATTCATTTTTCATACAGGATTATTTTAGATATCTGGGTTTTCTGTTTGTTTTTCCATATGAAGTTGTGTATTAATTTCATTCTAAGCCCATTATTTGCATATTGGAGGGTTACACAGTTCTCTTGAAGTGAACAAGATGACAAGTTTATTTGAGTAAAGATAAGTCCAGATTATATTACTTTGCAGGCATTATCTTGGTACATTATCATTGCTGCCCTATAAATAAATATGTGGTGCAGGCCAGCCTTTAAAGACCTGCCTCTGTGTCTCTAGTGCTGAGATTATAGGCATGCACCACTATGCTGAGCTATGTTTTTTTTAAATTATTGATATTTGAATCAGAGAATGAAAGAATAATGTAAAATTTAAACAGGAACCATCATAATTTTTATAAATAATAACACTATTTAGAATTTTAGAATGCATGAATTTCAACTTAAAAATCATCTCTTGTGTTCTCAATATTTTGGTTATTTTCTTTGCTTTTTAAATCTTATCTTTAAAAAATTTAACTGTGCTGATATAAATGTTCCTGCAAGAAAAATGTTACAGATGTATAATCACCATTTTTTTTCTCAGTGGATACTAGATAACAAATTCTGGTAGTTCAAAAAGTACATTAAACCAGGCTGACATAATTGCCCTTATTTTCCAGTTTCAAAATATATATGTACTTTTTATAAGTGTATAAGTGTTACAGCTCACATATAGTAGCCAGAGAAAAACTTAAATGAGTAATGTGAGTCTCTCTAAGAATGGACTCAGTTTATCAGAAGCAGCAAGCATTTTTTTATCTGCTGAGACAGTTCTCTGACATTAATTTGTGTTTCTAGCAGTATAATATGAATATATATTTAGTATTCAGGATATGCTAATAAACTCCAAAGGAAATAATGTAAGTATATTTATTTTCAAATTAACCTGTGATAACAACAGGTGTACAATTTGAAAAAGATAAAATATTTTTGTGATGTAATGGTTCTTTTAATTTTACTGGAACACCAGTGAGATGGCTAAGACAAATAATGTATGTGGTGTGAAAGACTTTATTACATTTATAATATTTGATGTTTCTCTCAAGTATGAATTTTTATGACTTTAAAAAAGACTATGACATGCACAAGCTTCATCACATTGGCTGCTTTCATAGGGTTTCTCTTTCATCTGAGTTCTGTAATGTGTTTGAAGATTATTGTGACATACAAAGTGTTTATCACATTGATTATATTCTTATAGTTTCCCTCATGCATTTTTTGTCCATGAACACAAAGACTACTCTGATATTCAAACACCTTTATCCATTCACTGTGTTTATATGCTTTCTCTCAAGCATGAGTTTATCAGCTATTTGATGATTATTGAGACATAAAAAGGCTTTGTGACATTAATTACATTCATATCATTTCTATCCAATGTAATTTTTGTCATGTTTATGAAGATTACTGTAATTTGTAAAAGCTTTACCACATCAGTTGCATTCATAAAGTTTTCCCACAGTATAAAGTCTTTTGTTTATTTTAAGATAAATGTTATGTGCAAAGGCTTTAATACATTGATTACCTTCATTCCCTTTTACATTAGTATAAGTTCTGTATATTTGTGCAACATGGTGATATGCAAAGGCTTTATCACATTAATTATATTCATATGGCTTTACTTCCTAATGAGTTATTTGGTATAATTCTAAAGAGAAATCAGACATAAATGCCTTATCACACTGTTTAGATTCATAGAGTTTCTTTTCATGATGGAACCCTTCTATGTGTTTGAAGATAGACACCTGTGATAGTTAAAGCCTTTAGTATATGGTTCACATTTATCACATCCTTTTCAATGTTTTTCGCCTGTATTTGAAGAAAACTGAAAGAATTCAGAGCTTTACCATGCTGATTACAGTCATATACAAGGTGAACCAGGACAGACAGATGTTCCATATTCCTTGTACTAACAAAGCTTTTCTACAGTGTGAGTTTGTTGATTTACTCTCACTAATGCTGAAAATCAATTAATTTAAATTTGTATCATATTCGCAAAGTCTACTCTCAGTGAGGGTTATCATATATCTTCTAATTGTTCTGAGAGTAAGAAATACACATTGCTTCATTCTTATTCCTTATGCTCATATGGTTGGTATACAGAATGATTGATGTAACTAATGAAGTGAAAAATATTAAGAAAAAGTGTGGGGATTCAATAAAAGTTCCAGAAGTTTTGGAGATATCAGAGAGAATCTACCCACAGTCTATGTGGGGAGTTAATAGAAGCTCCAGAAGTTCAAGAGATCTAACCACAGTCAGTCTAGAAGAATCAGAGAGTGGTGATTCAAACCTTTAATCCCAGCACAGGGACTATCCTGGGAGTGGTGACCTATACCCTTAATCCCAACTGATTCAAGGTCACTTTAGATTATAGAAGGAATTCCAGGCTCCCAAGCAGGCAGTGGTGGGGCTTAATTTACAAAAGGGTACTTAAGACAGGATAGAAACACAGAGAGAGAAGCCATTTCAAGGGAATCGAGGCTGAGGAAGCTGGAAGACAGCTGGGTAAGATTTGATTTTGGTGTTTATTCTCTCTACTATCTCCAACTTCTTCAGAGATCTATCCCTGAGTCTCTTTCATTCATTCGACAATTGGCATCCAACTTTGGGGCATGAATTCCTTCCCTCCCTACCCAAAAAGCTGCACTTGCCAGCCAGAAAAACACATGGCCGGAGGAGTAATTACTAGCGGGTAGGCTTTCTGTTCCGGATAGCCTCCAGCCTTAGGCAGATGGGAGACACAAGTTTCTGCTTCACTCTCATCTGGGTAAGTCTTTCTTACAGTGGCCTCTTTCTCTTGGTGGGTTCTTTCTTTTTCCTTTTTGAACCCCTCCTTGGGTTGCTATCACACTATGTAGCTGCCCACTTCACAATCATCAACAAACAATAACCTGTAAGTAAATCAATTTTTTTTTTAAAAAAAGAGGGAAATTGTTTAAAGCAATGGAAGGTGATTGGTCATACTGTAACCTCTCCTTAGAGGATTTGATATTAAATCCAGTGAAGGAAAACATAGATAAGGTAGATGAAAATATTTATTGTTTGATATCACAGATAAAGTTGACTAATGTAAATCCAAAGAAAAAGGTCTTTAAAAAGCCTGTTGAGGGAGAACACAAAGATGCTCAAATTCAAACAGAGGAATGTGAAGAACCAATTTCAGCAAGGTCATCTAAAATTAGACAAAACCAGACCACATCAATATACCCAGTAACCTTTAAAAAAAAATGGAGGACAAAGATAAAAGAGAAGCTAGCTGGGCTCCAGTACAAATATTAGAATTACAGAGAGTAAAGGAAGCAATTGTATCATATGGGATGCATTCACCATTTACTAAACAAATGATGAACTTCTGGTCATGCTGTAACTGGATCACCCCTAAAGATTGGTTAGATATGGTTACAGCTGTGCTTGAGGCAGGAATGCTCATGCAATGGAAATCATGGTGGAGGGAGGAGGCTAAAACAATAGAACAAAGAAACAGGGCCAGAGGCATAGAAGTCTCCTAAAACCAGCTTCTTGGAGAGGGAGATTATGCTGATATTGACAGGTAGTCATTATACGGTGACCATATTCTGGATTTATGTCGCATGGCAGTTTTAATTGCTTGGGACTGGATTGAAGAAATAGGGAAAAAAAGTGAAACATTTACAAAATTAATTCAAAGTCCCAAAGAAACTTTTACAGATTTTTTGCAGAGATTAACCACAGCAGTAAACAGAATGGTACCGGACTCAGAAGCCAGGCAAATAATCATTGAATCACTGGCTGTTGAGAATGCCAATGTACAAAGTAGAAAAATACTTAGACCTTTAAAAGCAAGGTCAACACCTTTGGAGGATTGGATTCATGAGACAATTAATATGGAGTCTTATGACAGTGATGATAACTGGGTAGGAGAGCTTATTTCAAGAGGTATAAGAAAATATCAAAATGTCAAATGTTATAATTGTGGAAGGGAAGGTCACATAGAAAGAGACTGTAAACAAGGCATTCCCAGGAACTGATTTTGGTAGGAATAATCTCAAGAGAATGCCCCTCACTTCTGGAATATGCAGAAGGTGTGGAAAAGGAAGACATTGGACTAATGAATGCAGATCAACAAAGGAGAGACAAGGTAACTTTCTGCCCTTGGGAAATGCTCGAAAGGAGCTTTCAAAAACCCCCAAGTCAGGTAATTTTCTGTCCTTGGGAAATGTCGCAAGGGGGCTTTCAAAAGCCCCCATATCAAATCCAATCTAGTCTTACCCTGCCATTGTGGAGGAAACACCTTTCCAGAACAATTAAAAAATTAAAACCTATTTTAAAAAGACATACTACATGGAATGATAGAAAACATACAGAAAAATAAAAAATTCAGGAAAAATTATAAAGCGAAAATTTTGGCAATCTTCTATCAATGAACAAAGGCCAAAATTAAAAGTATAAACAAATGATGTTATTATTGAAGGCTTATTGGACATGGGCGCAGATGTACCATAATCTCACCAGAGTCATGGCATCCAAATTGGCCCCTTCAGGAGGTAAATGTTCAGTTTTTGGGTATTGGGTCCATATCAGAAGTAAAATAGAGTAGAAGATAGCTTGAGTGTACAGGACCAGAAGGACAGAGAGGAATATTAAAGCCATATGTGGCTGATATTGCTATAAATTTATGGGGAAGAGATTTACTACAACAGTGGAACATGCAGATTAATTTTCCTCAAAATACAGAAATAAACCATAAACTAGCACATGGTTCCAGAAGAAATATCAGAAGGTATTATGAGAAACAGTCACAGACCATTCAGGTTATAGAGAAACAAGGCAAAACAACTGCCGATCTTTCAAAAATACCCACAACACTACCTCTAAAATGGCTAACAGAGAAACCTATATGGGTTCATCAATGGCCTCTAACAAAAGAGAAATTGCAAGCCTTAGAGAAGCTGATACAGGAACAGTTAAATGCTCAGCATGTAGAAGAATTAACCAGCCCTTGGAATTCTCCTGTATTTGTTATTAAGAAGAAATCTGGAAAGTGGAGAATGGTAACAGACCTAAGAGCAATAAACAAGGTGATCCAGCCAATGGGCTTTCTACAATCTGGGATTCCTTTGCCTTCTCTGTTACCTAAAGAATGGCCTATTATAGTTATTGATTTAAAAGACTGTTTTTTTACAATACCTTTACAAGAACAAGACAAAGAAAAATTTGCCTTTACAGTGCCCACTTATAATAATTCTCAGCCTGTAAAGAGATTCCAGTGGAGGGTTCTGCCTCAAGGAATGCTGAATAATCCTACTTTGAGCCAGTAATTTGTACAAAAGCCAGTAGAACAAATATGTAACAAATTCCCACAATATATAATTTATTATTACATGGACGACATCTTGTTGGCCGTTTCAAATGTTGATATGTTAGAGAAAATTTTTGAGGAAGTGAAAAGAATTTTGCTTGCTTGGGGATTATAGACTGTCCTAGAAAAAATACAAAGAGGGGATTCCATTAATATAAAATAGGCCAACAAAAAATTAGACGCCAAAAGGTACAGATCAGAAGAGATAGATTAAAGACACTTAATGATTTTCAAAGACTACTAGGAGACATTACCAACTTATGACTGACTATTGGAATTAAAAATGATGAACTAGATAATCTACTCAAAACCTTAAATGGTGACAAGGACTTAAATAGTCCAAGAGAATTGTCACCTGAAGCTGAGAAAGAACTGGCTTTGGTGGAAAAAAATTACAAGAGGCACATGTGGATCATGTGGATCCAGACCTTAATTGCATTCTAGTTATCTTGCCCTCAAAGCATTCTCCTACAGGAATTTTAATGCAATGGGAAAATGTTATATTGGAATGGATATTTCTTGCACATAAACCGAGTAAGAAGCTAAAGACATACGTGAAAAAGATTTCTGAACTTATTTTTAAAGGAAAATTAAGACGTTGTCAATTGACAGGAATAGATCCAGCAGAAATTGTTGTACCTTTAACTAATGAAAAAATTGACCAATTATGAGTAGAAAGTGAACCTTGGCTAAAAGCCTGAAGTAATTTTGGGGGAGATATTAATAACAAATATCCTCAAAGCAAAAGAATAAACCAATTTCCAGAGCCCATACATTTTATACTGATGCAAACAAATCAGGAAAGGCTGGTTACAAATCAGAACATATAAGTAAAGTGGCTCAAATCCCTTATAATTCTGTTCAAAAGTCAGAATTATATGCAATTGTGATGGTATTAATGCACTTTACAGAACCACTTAATATAGTCACTGACTCGCAGTATGCAGAAAGAGTTGTTCTACACATTGAAACAGCTGATTTTATTAATGATGAATCAGAATTAACTTCATTATTCATTCAGTTACAAGGAATAATCAGGACTAGAAATCATCCATTCTATATAACACACATTCGATCCCTTACGGGCCTGCCAGGTCCTTTAGCACAAGGTAATATGAAATTGATAAATTATTAATAGGGAAATGTACTAGAAGCCTCAGAGTTTTATAAAAAGCATCATGTCAATTGCAAAGGATTAAAAATATTTCTCTATCACTTGGCAACAAGCCAAAGAAATTGTAAAAAGGTGTCCCACCTGTTCTTTCTATAACCAAACTCCATTGCCAGCAGGAACTAATCCTAAAGGTATACATAGAAATTAAATCTGGCAGATGGATGTATTTCATTTTACAGAATTTGGGAAATTAAGATATGTCCATCATACAATAGATACATTTTCAGGATTTCAATGGGCAACTGCTTTGAGTTCAGAAAGGGCTGACTCTGTAATCACACATTTGCTAGAAGTTATGGCCATCACGGGAATACCTGCACAAATAAAGACTGACAATGCTGCGGCATATGTCTCTACTAAAATGAAACAATTTTTTGCTTATTATAATATAAAGCATATTACAAGAATACCACACAATCCTACAGGGCAAGCAGTCATAGAGAGATCAAATCAAACTCTAAAGGATATGCTAAATAAACAGACAGGAATAACAAAGACCTCTAGAGACAGACTACATAATGCTTTATTAACTTTGAATCTTCTCAATGCTAATGACAAAGGAACAACAGCTGCTGAAAGGCATTGGAGTATAGAAAAAACAGCTGAACTGAACTAAATCACCCTGGTTACTTCAAAGATGTACTAACCTCTGAATGGAAGCCAGGGTATGTGCTACGTTGGGGAAGAGGTTTTGCTTTTATTTCCACAGGTGAAGAAAAGTTATGGATGCCATCAAAATTAATAAAGACTCAAACCAAACCAGAGAAACTTCATGAAACTAACAATTGATAGCTCATCCATCCATATTACAATTCTTTAAGTTAAAGAAAAAAACAAAGGGTCGGGGCAGGTTTCTGTTTTTTTCTTTACAGGAAACTTGTAATACCCATCTTCAAGAAGTTAAAAGGCCTTGGACATCTAGATATCTAAAGCAAAAGGGAGGCCATCCAGAAAATCTTACAAACAAAAGAATATGGTAACTATTGGTACCAGTATACTTGATAGGGTAAAATCTCATTACTTAACCTTTACAAAATTTTTTTTGTTAGTTAAAAGTCCCAGTTTAATTATAAATTAAAGCTGGTTTTAGAGTTGGATTGTGGCTCTCTCCTTCTCTAAACTCAAGCATACTTGTTAAAGGAAAATAAAAAATTCTCTGTATCATATCAGAAGAGCCACCTGATATGGGACAGAAGAATAACAAAAAATAAGGGACTATTCTATTGTTACTAATCTTATGCTCAATAAATTGTTATATGTTTAGTTTCCTGTACATTGTGTTGGTTTTTAGTCTCTTATCAGTTTTCTGCAGTGATCCAGGACAAGGCCTAATTGTGAACTTGAAGTATCCAAAAGGAAGATGGGGCCCCACAACAACGGTTTCACATGAACTCTGACAAAGCCACTAGTCTAACAAACACCAATCAAAGATCAGATTTGGACTACAAACTCAAGACAATTTTGTGGAAGCTTGCTGAGACGAACCAGCTTCACAGACTACTATGGCCAGGACTTGAGACGTGCTGTGTACTTTCTTGTTGTGCAGAGACTGGACAACAAATGACACAGCTACTTATTTCAGGACTGACATTTAACAAAACTTTTCTTTTCAAGATCCCTGAAAGATGCCATCGCCCCCAGTCAACAGGAAGTAAACTTAAGAACACAGTGCCCATATTCCCAAGTGGTGAGGTGGGTTGGTTTTAGTTCCCAAGTGATGGAGTGGTTTGATTTTGTTTGTTCAATGGGTTATGGATGATTGTCATTGTTTGGGTTAATTGGTTAAAAATTGTTCATATTTATGGTTAGAAAAAAGCTAAACAAAAACAATTAGATTCAAGATTTGTGTTTGTGTTTTAAAAAATAGAAAGAAAAAGGGGATACAGATATATAGGATATAAGGATTATGGAATCTTTTAAAAGTATTTACTTGCTTTAAATATTTTACATTGTATTGGTTTTCTGTATACAAATTATGTATTTTAAGATTAATTTTGTCATTGTTCAAATATTCCTATGCTTGTTCAAGGCAGTATACTTAATCAGTTTATCTAACATTGTAATACAACTTGCTAGTCCATGAAAGTTTTTATTTCCAATTAACTAGAATATAAAGCAATGCAAGTCAGTAGTTAGACATTACATTCAAACATAGTCATGTTAGATATGTTTTCAAGATCAAACAAATATATTTTAGATAAACATGTCTTCTTCAAATACTTCAGAGATCCATAGAATATGGCATTTAAAATATTTTTAGAACATAAAGACTTTCCTGGACAGTGAGACAGGTCTGCTCCTGGCAGCCACAATCTACTTTAAGAGAAAAAAGGGCATTGAAGAAACTCCATATGGAGTCTACTTTCCTTATGGCAACTGTTAGTCATTGGACAAGAACCTGTCCCTGTATTGACTGCTTGACAGTGTGCTATTTGAACTGGACATGCAGGTTTCCCCAGAAAGTGACCTTTGACCTTTGACAGAACAAGCTGAGATGGTCTTTCAGGTTCCTGCTTTTCAGAGAAAACTGTCAGAGATGGCCCGGGGACGGTGTAAGGCCGGTAGTGGCCCCTGGTGCACTAGGCCTGGATCTTCTGGGAGTCAAGATGCTTGGGAATGCAGTCCAAAGTGGTGGTAAACTCCTCCTAAGGCTAAATACTGGCACAAGACCGATAACCAACAAGTACCGCGAGAGAAAGTTGAAAAGAACTTTGAAGAGAAACTTCAATATTCAGGACACAAGGAGAAGTGAATGAACTACACCAGAATGGGCAGAGCAGATTTCCTGCTTCACTGAAAAGAAAAGAGACTTTGGGCCTGTTGAAGATGGATGCCCCAACTTTATAAAGGAACTTTGAGTGACTGTCCAGGCAGATATGTGTCATCTCTGTCATTTCTAGTTTTTGGAAGTTGCTTGCACTTCCTAGTTATTTGGGTAAATATTATTTCCTTCTTGGGTCTCTCAGGGAGTTGAAGATGAGATAGTTATAGTTACAGTTTTCTAATGACAGTTTTAGAAAAGAAACTTTGAAGTTAAGGTTTATAAGTTTAAGAGACATCAAAATAATAGCTTTTAGTTAGAAAGGAAATAAATTAGGTATAATCCTTTGGACTCATCAAAATAGGATAATTAATGAAATATTTTGTTGGAATTGTCAATTGTTAATGGACTGGACATTACTCATTTATTGTTTGTATATACTGTATATAAGTATTGTACCTATTGTATATTGGTTTTTTATGTTAGCTATCACCTTTTTTTAAATTTGACACAAAAAAGGATATGTGGGGATTCAATAAAAAGCTTCAGAAGTTTTGGAGATATCAGAGGGAATCTATCCACAGTCTATGTGGGGGAGGGGGATTAGTAAAAGCTCCAGAAGTTCCAGAGCTCTAACCACAGTCAGTCTAGGAGGATCAGAGAGTGGTGATTCAAACCTTTAATCCCAGCACAGGGAGTATCCTGGGAGTGGTGACCTACACCCTTAATCCCAACTGAGTCAAGGTCACTTCAGATTATAGAAGGAATTCCAGGCTCCCAAGTAGGCAGTGGTGGTTCCACGCCTTCATTTACCAAAAGGGTATTTAAGACAGGATAGAAACACAGGAGGGAAGACAAGCCAACGGAAGCGAGGCTGAGGAAGCTAGAAAACAGCTGGGTAAGATCTGACTGTGGTGTTTATTCTTTCTAATATCTCCAACTTCTTCAGACATCTATCCCTGAGTCTCATTTATTCCTGCGACAATAATCAAATTGGGTTGATGCAAAAGCAAGCAGGAAAAAAAAATGCTTTGGTATGTTAATAAGCACCTTAATATCTGTTAAAAGTTTGAGATCTAACAATTAGATCTGGGGCTCTTCCCATCCTTCCATGCTGAGCTCATGGAATTTAACCTTAAAAAAGGACTCATTCCTAAGAATATTTTGATCTTGCCATGTATATCTGATTACTAGTTGTGTGAGCCAGGAAACATAGTTATCCTCTCTGTGTCTTGGCTTCCATACTTGATGGTACAGGGATATTTGTTGTCCAGGTACTTAGAAGGCTGAGACAGAAGAGCCAGAATTTCAGGGGCTACTGTGTCAATTCAAGGACAGCCTAGGCAACTGATACTAAAAACATACGTGTACACGCACACACAAATATACACAACCTGATTGAAAAAAAATAGTTTTCTCTGACAGGGTATCAGTGTGGACCTGTGTATCACGAAGGCTTCATCAATATTTTCATTTAAAACTCATCTCAACGGGCAAAGTACATGTCCAGCATGCACCAGGCCTCTGCAGAAGCAGAGCATGATAGTGAAATCTGTCATCCCAGTAAATGGCAGAAGGGTCATGATTTCAAGGTAAGCCTGAACTTCATGAGCTCATTGAAAATACAATCCCCCCCCCCCCATAATGATGATTAATAAAAAGATCATGACTCAGTGGATGTCATGGGATGGCTCAGCATATAAAGGTGCTTGCAGCAAAGCCTGTTGGTTGTGGTTTGGCCCTTAAAACCCACATGGTAAAAGGAGAGAACTAGGTCCCACAGGCTGTCAAAACTTTTGAACTGTACTACATATGTGCATGCACAACGATATGAATAATTAATTACATCTTAAAAGAAATAAAAATGGATGAAAGATGGCTCAGTATTTTTTGCAGAAAACAATTCAGTTTCTATTATCCACATGGAGGCTCACATCTCTAACTCCAAAGTTCCCAGGAACCCAACTACTTCCTTTTATTTTAAGGACACTGCCCTTGTGTGCAGATAGGTGTTCTTGTTCATGTGGAAATACCTTAAGAGGAGCATAGTGGCAGGAGCAATTCATGTGAAAGTTCTCACTTTTGTCCTCTCATGTCTAAATCCAAGCTCCATCAGCTGCCTCTGCAGCCAGGTCTATTTCTGCCAAGGTGCTCAGTTCATGTGTCTGATAGAGTATTTGTGTTTAAATGCCAGCACATACTCAAATAGATGATCATCTTGGTAAAACATTTGTATAATTATGTGCTTGTAAAAATTTTATCACAATTTATCTTTTGTGTGTATCTACAGGCAGGTTCATATATGCCAGTGTATAGGTAGCAGTCAGAGAAAAACTTAAAATGGGTTATCTCCTTCCATTCTTTGGGGTAGCAAACTTATTTCATTATTATTGGCAGCAATCCACATTATTGGCTACTCCATTTTGCCAACTCTATACATTTTGTAAAATATGAGAGTATGTGTTTGTGGTATGTATCTGAGTGGTACAATTATGTATAGGGCATGTATGATGCATGTGTCACCATGGTTGCCATCTTTTCATGTGTATTTGGAGAAGTTCCCATGGGTGTTTAGTTTTCTAAGTCATATGTGGGTGTTGTAAATGTAGTTGCCTGTATAAAGCTCTGGCATTTCAGGGTAGACCGGTCACTGAGACTTGTACAAACTTATCAAGCTCAGTCCTACCCACCCCTATACTTGTACTTCCCATTCCTATCTCTGGCCCAGGCTGTTGTGGGATTCAGGTGTCAGCTGATAAGGTCAAAAGAGACTTATACAGGGCACCGGGCCCCCTGAAAGGGGCGGGGAAAAGCCCATTGAAAAGGGGCTGTGGAAACACGAGACGCTCTCTTCCTGGTTCCTGGATGATTGGGGTAGCATCGGCGACTGTCCTCACCGTTCCAGACTCCAGTCCTTCTTCAGGTGCTACTGTAATCTGTTAACTGTACCGTGAGTTCTGATTTATATTTTAATAAATATTTATCTGGTACTGGTGCCTTCTAAGTAAACTCTGCCTATATCTGGCGCCCAACGTCTCCTACCCTCCCTCCCGGGCTGGCGGACCCGCGGGTCAGGCTTAGAACGCACTCAGGTCAGGTGTTGAGTGTGAGCAGGTCATATCCAGCCCAGTGCGGGTTTGGTTTTGAGCGGTGACCTCCAAACGGCTTCCTGAGGCTCCTACCCTGGCTGCTTGGTTTGGCAGGCGCCAGCGGTGACACCGCCTCTCGTCCAGCCGCGCGACCTGCGTCCCTCCCCCAACGTTTCCTAACCACCCCTCCCGGACTGGCAGACCCACGGGTCGGGCTTAGAACGCACTCAGGTCAGGTTTTGACTGTGAGCAGGTCGAATTTAGAGCACAGAGGGTCCAGCCCAGTGCGGGTTTGGAGCCGCGCGATCCGCCCCAACCTCGTGGGCCGTGCCACAAGTGTGCTCATCTTAACCGAGTTTAAACTGCAACTGCACCCGCCCTTCCCCCAACCTGGCTGGCGGGTTTTGACCCGGGAACTGCAGATTCAAGCGGCAGCTCCGCCCCTAGCCCCGGTAACCTGGGACAATTATAAATTACTCCTGTAGGGAACAAAGGAAAGTAAAACCATTTTATCTTGTAATTAAAATCCTGTCTTGACTTGTGAGAATTTGCTTTTTCCAAAGATTCTATTCTGTCTGCTGAGACCCTTTAACACCTAGGATCTGTGAATAGCGTGCTGGGGGTCTCTGCATCCGCCATACAGTGGGGCACTAAACGTTATTGTGACATCTTTTGACCACACAGCATCATTGCACCTGGATTGAGGTAATGGCTGACAACTATTCTTTTGAGGAATTCGGTATATATTTTTCCACGATGGTTGACAAGTTTTTAAATGAATATCTTGAGGTATTCAATACCCCAGTTTTACTATTTTTTGGTCTGTTTCTCTATGTTGTGTTCCACAATAGAAGGGTGATGACTGAGGTCACGAATTTAAACCTTCAATTACCGTCCAAACTTGGTATTATAGAATTATAAAAAGCTATGGTGTCAGATGAGGTTAAGCAGATGCAGAACTTAAATCGGCAGCTGTTGTCCAAGGTATATGAATTACAGCTTTCAAACTCTGCTATGTCAAAAATGATGGATACTCTACAAATTGGTTACAACAAGCTTTCACATAATGATAGCACTGTACAAGAACAATATAAACTCTACGTAACTGATGAAAACAAGAAACTTGTTGACCACATTAATAAAGTGGACGAGAAAATCACTAATTATGTTAATGATGTAGATCTGAAAATTGCTAACTCGGCGAGGTCTTTAGAAAGATTACTTCATCAAGAAAGTCAAGCTCTGAGACAGATAGTATCCAAAATCCAAAAAAATGTGAACCTGTAGTATCCAAAATCCAAGAATGGGAATCTGTAGTATCCAAAATCCAAGAATGTGGATCTGTAGTATCCAAAATCCAAGAATGTGAACCTGTGGTATCCAAAATCCAAGAATGGGAATCTGTAGTATCCAAAATCCAAGAATGGGAACCCATACTATCCAAAATACAAGAATGTAGGGACCATATTGCAACACTACAAAAAGGCAATGATACATCTTATGCTCAGAACAGTTCAGGTCAACCCCCAATGGGGTGTTATGGTACTGGAAATACTTTACATAAAGTTGTAAACATGACGGGGATACCCCCTTCACCAACACTATTGTTCCCAGCTACTATTCAGACATAGATAGCACCAGGGGGTTCCTCAGAATATGTAGAGTATAGTTATGAGCCACTACATATGAAAGACATCAAAGATTTTAAAGAGGCAATATCCATGTATGGTATTCACTCTACTTATGTAAAGCAGCTCCTAAATTCATGGTCTGCAAAAAACCGAATCTTCCCCTTTGATTGGATGCAGCTAACGGCTGCTGTCTTGGACCAAAGTCAAAACTTACAGTGGAGAAGCTGGTTTAGAGAGGAAGCCAGGACCTTAGAACACCAAGGAGGAATTAGGGGTTTCTTTGCTTCTCAGGACCAAATCCTTGGTGAAGGAATGTTTGCTGACGTGAAGACTCAAACTACTTATGACGAACATACTTTATTGCTATGCCGTACGGCTGCACTTAATGCATGGGAAAAGATTTTGGACCCAGGTCAAAAAATTGAGCATTATGCTAAGGTCAAACAAGGTTTAAAAGAGCCTTATACTGACTTTCTACACAGGCTTACCACGGCTGTACTTAGAGCAATATCAGATCCAGAAGCTAGAAAGCAAATAATACTTTCTCTGGCCTTTGATCATGCTAATCCAGAATGTAGAAGAATGCTTCTGCCTTTAAAAATCAGAGCCGCACCTCTAGAAAAATTGATTCAATATACAATCAATGCTGAACCTCTCCATAGTAATGAAGACAATTGGGTAGACCAAGCCATTGCTAAAGTAAGGAAGAAGAACCAAGGAATCACTTGTTTCAACTGTGGTAGACAAGGCCATATAAGACGAAACTGTACACAAAGTACTCTTGGAAATGATGCCCGATCTAGGTTTAATTCGAACAGAAGGCCATTGCCTTCTGGATTATGCAGAAGATGTGGCAAGGGACGGCATTGGACCAATGAATGTAGATCTACCAGAGATAAAGAAGGCAACCCTCTGCCATCGGGAAACGCCTTTCGGGGCTTCCCCCGGGAAGCCCCCCAAAATCAGACTCCAAATTCGAGGATGGTGAGATCGTATCCGGTCATAGTAGAAGACCAGCATTCTCAGGACGAATAGAGCACCCAATACCTGATCTTGAAAACCATACAGTATCAGATGATAACATAAATTCAAAAGAAGATTCAGAAACTCCAAAGAAAATTACGAAACGAATATTTTGGCAGACTTCGATAAATGAACAAAGACCAAAATTGGGGATACGGACAGATAATATTTATATCCAGGGTTTAGTCGACACGGGGGCTGATGTTTCGATCATAACTCCACAGTCATGGCATCCGAGATGGCCTTTACGGAAAGTAGATATCCAATTTCTGGGTATTGGAACAATATCTCAGGTGAAACAGAGTGTGAGGTGGCTTGAATGCATAGGACCAGAAGGTCAGAAAGGACGGTTGAAGCCATATATGGCTGATATAGCAGTGAATCTGTGGGGTCGCGACCTCCTAATGCAATGGAATACCCAGATTAAAATCCCTCCTGGTTATGATGTCAGCCGGAGGCTCAACTATGTTTCCAAAAATGAAAAAAATTCACCAGCCATTCAAGTTGTACAAAAGAATTACCCTATATCCACAGATCTTAATAAGACACTCACAGCACTGCCTTTGAAATGGTTAACAGAAAAGCCTATTTGGGTTCAACAATGGCCTTTGACAAAAGAAAAACTTCAGGCTTTGGAACAGTTGGTACAGGAGCAGTTACAGGCTCAGCATATCGAAGAATCAACCAGTCCATGGAATTCTCCTGTTTTTGTTGTCAAGAAAAAATCTGGAAAATGGAGGATGGTGACAGATTTAAGAGCAATTAATAAGGTGATTCAACCTATGGGCTCCTTACAATCTGGTATTCCCCTGCCTTCTCTGCTACCTAAAGGATGGCCTATTACAGTTATTAACTTGAAAGATTGTTTTTTTACCATACCTTTACAGGAACAGGACAAAGAAAAATTTGCTTTCACGGTGCCTACTCTTAATAATTCAGGGCCAGCTAAGAGGTACCAATGGAGAGTCCTTCCCCAAGGAATGTTAAATAGTCCCACCTTATGCCAATATTTTGTACAACAACCACTAGAAATACTGCGCAAGCGCTTCCCACAATCTATCATTTACCATTATATGGATGATATTTTGTTGGCAGACCCAAACCCACAGACATTAGAAACATTGAATAAAGAACTACAGAAAGTATTGCCTAATTGGGGACTACAAATTGCTCCAGAAAAAGTACAGAGGGGAGATTCTATCAATTATTTAGGATATAAGATAGGTTTACAAAAAATTAGGCCACAAAAGGTAAAATTAAATAGAGATAAATTGAAGACTCTTAACGATTTTCAAAAGCTACTAGGAGATATTGCTCATATACGGCCCATGATTGGTATAAATAACTATGAACTAGTTAATTTATTCAAGACTTTAGAAGGTGACAAGGGTTTAAATAGTCCAAGAAAACTATCTGATGAGGCCGAGAAAGAATTAGACTTAGTAGAAAGGAAACTTCAAGAAACACATGTGGATCATGTGGATCCAGACCTAGAATGCATACTTGTTATTTTACCCTCAAGACAATCTCCAACAGGAATCTTAATGCAAAGAGAAAGCATCATATTAGAATGGATATTTCTGCCACATAGGCCAAGCAAAAAGATGAAGACATATATCGAAAAAATTGCTGATCTGATTTTTAAAGGTAAATTGAGACTCCGCCAATTGACTGGAAAGGACCCTGCAGAAATTGTTGTGCCTTTGACTAATGAAGAAATTGAACGATTATGGGCAGACAGTGAACCTTGGCAAAAGGCTTGCAGTGACTTTTTAGGAGAAATTAATAATAAATATCCCCAAAACAAGAGAATTCAATTTATAAAGGAAACTAATTGGATCTTTCCTCGTGTAGTACAGGATGAACCAATTTCTGGAGCCCCTATATTTTATACAGATGCAAACAATTTAGGGAAGGCTGGCTACAAGTCTGAAAACCTAAGTAAAGTGGCTCAGAGCCCTTATAACTCTGTTCAAAAGTCAGAACTATATGCGATTATTATGGTGTTGTTGGATTTCACAGAGCCTCTTAACTTAATTACTGACTCTCAATATGCAGAGTTGTTTCACATATTGAAACTGCTGACTTCATTCACGATGATACAGACTTGACCTTACTATTCATACAACTACAAGATATCATCAGAGGTAGGATACATCCTATGTACATAACACATATCAGGGCACACACGGGCCTCCCAGGCCCTCTGGCGCAGGGTAATGAGGAAATAGATCGGTTGCTAATAGGAAGCGTGCTAAAGGCCACAGAATTTCATGAAAAACATCATGTTAACAGCAAAGGGCTAAAGAAGAGTTTTCCCATCACTTGGATTGAAGCAAGAGAAATAGTAAAAAAATGTGACACTTGCTCTTTCTATAACCAACCATCTTTACCTGCAGGAACTAATCCTAAGGGTACACACGGAAATGAAATATGGCAAATGGATGTGTTTCACTTTCCAGAATTCGGAAAGATGAAATATGTACATCATACTATCGATACTTACTCTGGAATGCAATGGGCGACTGCCCTGAGTTCTGAAAATGCTGATGCTGTACTTACTCACCTTTTGGAAGCCATGGCCATAATGGGAATTCCCACTCAGATTAAGACTGACAATGCTCCAGCTTACGTCTCCCGAAAAATGAAGATAATTTTTGCATACTATGATATAAAGCATATTACAGGGATACCACACAATCCTACAGGACAGGCAGTTGTGGAGAGATCTCACCGCACATTAAAAGAGATGCTTTATAAACAAAAGAAAGAAATGAAAAAACCCAGAGAGAGGTTGCACAATGCCTTATTGACTTTAAATTTTCTTAACGCTGATGAAAAGGGAACATCAGCTGCTGAGAGACATTGGGTAGTAGAGAAATCTTCTGAGTTAAATCAACCCATTTACTTCAAAGATGTGTTGACTTCCGAATGGAAGCCGGGGTATGTGCTTCGATGGGGTAGGGGTTTTGCTCTTGTTTCAACAGAAACAGAAAAGATATGGGTACCAACAAAACTAATAAAAGTCCACTTCGAAAAGGAGTCTCTTCCTGAACAAGAAAAGTAACGGCTCATCCTTGACATGACAAACGGATGCATGGTAAGGAAAACACACTTAACAAACCTGGGGCAGGGTCTCTCAGTTTTGTCTTTACAGGAAAATAGATACAACTATTTTTACGGCATTGACTAAACATTAAATAATTACTCACCTGCAATAGAAGACAGACTAATGATTAAAGAACGTACAAGATGGACTACGAGACCAACTGATACACATATGCACTACTGGGTAATTTCTCAATTTTTACTGCTTTACATCTTGCACCTACACCTCAAAAAAAATAAAAAAAAATAAAAAATAAAAAAGTGGTCCTGATTTGACTATTAATAAGGCTGGATTTGGATTGGGAACTTGTGGCTTTCTCCCTCTCTAAACCCAAGCATATTGGTAAAGAAATATGAAAAATTCTGTCTCACATCATAAAAGCCACCTGGTGTGAGACAGAAGGCAAAATATTTAGGGACCAATATTATTGTAACTTCATCTTAAACCTTGTTCCTCCCTGTTTCTGTACCTCTCAAACATCTCATTCTGTCTGCTTCCAGTCTCCTAAAGTCATGAAAGATATAAATATCTTTTGAATATCGACAATGCTTAAGTTTTCCACTGTAAATAACATTTCCTCCTATCAGCTATCTACAAAGAATCTGGAACCAAAATGGGGCCTCCACCGGAACAACTCCTGTTAGTGAAACAAAAATAAAAGAAAGAGTATGAGAGAGAGAGAGAATAAGAGACAGATAGACAGACAGACAGAGACAAAAATAGAAAAATCAAGAACCTGGTACGCACCAATCAATAATTGCTTTCAAGAAATAGATTATTCAAAAACAGCTGCAAGATAGCTCCTTATGATTATCCTTCAGATCACACTGCTAGTTAAGTTTCCAGATGGAGTTAACCACTATCCTAAAAATGGTTATAGATGTATGTTGTCAGTCCATTAAGAACTAACCATTGTTTTAGCTTTTACAGGATCCCAAAGAGATGCCATTGCCCTTAAGTCAGCAGGAAGCAACCTTATAAACGACTACGCCCCCTTTCCCAATAAGTGTTATGCTCCAAAGGTTGTGGGTAAAACTGGGTAAAGGACAAAACTATAATATAACATCAGAGATCTTTTTTGAAGAAGAGAGGGGGAATAGATAGGATAGATAAAGGTAGACTGTTCTACCTACTTATACTCCATTTTAGCTGAATGTATGGGCTAAGCTAAAGACAATTTGCACTGTCATAGATATTTGTATATTGATACTAATGCGAAATCATTTTATACGTTTAATTGTGATAATTTGTACATTGGTACAAAATTTAATCTGAGATTGTTTTATATAACCAAAGCAACTTGTACTTCGATATAAATCTGAATCTGTAACTATTATGTAAAGCTGAATCTGAAATTGCTATATTTTATGTATGCTTCTACCTTTGTTTAAAATATTTGCACATCATTGTCATGTATACTAAGCAATTACTACCTTCATTTAACTATACTAGATATAATGTATGATTGCACTAGTTATGATATATGCAAAAGATGTTTTATATACCTCTGGATGATATATATGTATTTACATGTCTAAAATGCTGTGGACACTTTACCTGGTAAAATACCCCTAGTTCGATAGTTCTGCTAAGGGTCATTGTTCAGGGATTGTACACCCCTTATATAGGTATTCTAATTTTTAGTACAGGGTTTATTCCTTAAGACGATAAGATCTGCAGTCAACACTATTTAAGGTATCATATCCCAGTCATGTCAGATACAGGTTAGAATCTTCAACCGTTTCATAGACCCAGAGAATATGGCATTTAACATTTAAAATTCGGCCACGAGAGACACGACGACTCCTGGTGTCACTGCTCCCTTCAGGAGATGGTGTTGAGCATCGAAGATACTCCATTGGAGTTAGTCCTTTTGGCAAAAAATGGCCGGTTGAGTAAGGAACTGTCCTTACCTTGATTGCTGACAGTACACACATGATGTCAAGCTAGATGAACAAGTTGATAGATGGAGACTGACGAAACCTGCCTAGACAGGATAAGACAGTCCCTTCAAAATTGTTCTGCTTGAAAAAGATCTGTCAGATACCATAGGCCTATAGCCAATCCGATAGATGCTCTAACGGCGCACAAATCCAAAGGTGATTGTCCAGGTAGCTGTGTTGCTGTCCTCTCCCAAATTTTGGAAGTAACTACTTCCATGTACTTCTGTCTTTCAGACAAATTCACCTTCCTTCTCAGGTCTTGAAGAGGTTGAAGAATAGATGTTTAAGGTTATCACCCTAGTATCCCTTAGATAAGAACACTCAGGTGTTAAATTTTCACTTTCCCAGACTAACCCTTTAAAATAATCTATACACCCTACTATCTACCAATATTCTAGAACTATTAGATGTACCTTATATAAGTTAGGCTTTGATTAGCAATTGTACTTTGACCTCTCCTAGATACTACCTCATAATAATTCCTAATGTACATAGTCTTAGTTTAGAACCTTCTTAGTTAGAAAAAAGGGGGAGATGTTGTGGGATTCAGGTGTCAGCTGATAAGGTCAAAAGACACTTATACAGGGCACCGGGCCCCCTGAAAGGGGCGGGGAAAAGCCCATTGAAAAGGGGCTGCGGAAACACGAGACGCTCTCTTCCTGGTTCCTGGATGATTGGGGTAGCATCGGCGACTGTCCTCACCGTTCCAGACTCCAGTCCTTCTTCAGGTGCTACTGTAATCTGTTAACTGTACCGTGAGTTCTGATTTATATTTTAATAAATATTTATCTGGTACTGGTGCCTTCTAAGTAAACTCCGCCTACACCAGGCTCTACTGTGATCACTGCTGGACTTCCCTCAGATGTGGCCCTACCCAAGCAAACCCTTAACTGAACTGGCTCCACCCACTTTTATAAATGCCCAATTTATGAGTGTCCCAATCTTCTCCATACTTCAATTCTTATTGAAGTCTCCAATCCTACTTAGCCTGTTTCTTCCCCCGGCCTCTGACACCAAACTGCCCAGCCCATATCTTTACCCACAGCAGCACCCCAACATTCTGGAACCAACCCTACCAGATCCTAACCACCTCTCAGTCTATATATCAATAATTGGTGGGAGATGGAGTTGAAATGTGAATAGAAACCTTGGGCATTTGAGCAATCTTCCACATAACTTGCTTGTGTCTTCAGGACATGCTCAGCAAAATCACAAATATATCACTTCCATATGATCCAAGTGATAAAAAAGGCTGCACAGAATTCTGGACCTGTTGACAAGTCTTCCTGTTTCAGGACCCACACAAATATAGCAGCTTATCAAGTGATTTGGTATATAGGTTGAAATAGTAGTCAAAAGAGTAATGTGCTATCTCCAAAATCTAAACAGCCCAAGTATTCTTTCTTAGTGGTGGGAGATGACAGGTGCTATAACTTGACATTCATCTTAGAAGGATTTTCTCTGCATGCCTCACAGCACTGGACTCCTATGAATTTTAATAAGGTAGAAAACCCTTTAACTTTGGTTGGATTGAAGTCCCATCTTCTGATGGGCATAGAGGTTACCAGTGAGTTCAATATGGTTATTATCTCCTGCTCACTTGGTCCATTCAGTATGTCACTAATACAATGCAGCAATGTGATATTTTGTGGAAGATAAACCAGGTTATATCAATCCCATTGCCAGTAAGAAATTTCAAATGTTTACCCTGTAAATGAGTCCATTGAAAAGGTTATTCTTTTGTGCTATTATACCTTCAGGAGACAATTTAATGGAAAAAAATAAGTAAGTTTAAAGGCCGTGAAGAATCTGCATGATATACAAATGCCTCATTCCTTCAGAATTCAAAGGTATGTAGTTTTGCCTCTATGGATAATACAGAAAGGCAGTGCAACGCCATTTCTCCTTCTATAGTTTAAAATAGACTGGTTAGAACACAGCTGTGTATTGGTAATAATAACTAGCAACTGACTAAAAGGTTAATATTACTAAGGAGTTTATAGGAGACACTCACTGATAGAAGGGATTGAATAGTTGTGTGATTACTAGAAAGTTGGACTGGCCCAAGTGGCGAAAGCAGGTCTGATCCTTTCTCCAAGAGCATGAGAGAGTATACAGGAAGAAAGCCAGCATGCATTTGATCTTAAACTGGCCTGGCTATGTCCCATATTGATGTGGGAATGTGTTTCTGTATGCCGTGAATATCAATTTTTAAATAAAGGAGCTGTTTTGGCCCATGACAGGCACCATAGAAAGAGTAGGCGAGGGAATCAGAATAGGTAGGAAAGGAAGGTGGAGTCAGATAGACTGAGCCAGCTGCCTAAGAAGCAGCATGTAAGAAACATAGTTGAGCCACAGGCCACATGGCAGTAGAGATTAATGAAAATGGGTTAAGATGAAATAGCTAGCTAGGGATGTGTCTAAGCCATAGGCTAAAACAGCATGAACTTAATATAAGTGTCTGAGTCATTTGGGGGGGCCAAAGCAGCTGCAGGTGGCTAAGGGGTCTGGAGCTACAGGTCTGTGGGTCTGGACCTCTGGCCACCCGGGGCCAAGAAACCTTATTGTTACACCATATACTGGGGCTGCAAGGCCCAAAGGCCACACCTCTAGGTCAAAATGATATTGCCTGTTTTCTACTACACAACTTGGGTCCTAAACAGTTTTATTTTGGTGATACTTGCATTAGAAATAACCATTGCAGTTCATGACACTAGAAATTCATATAAGAAGTTAGCCTTTTCCCAGGTTGTCCTAAGTCCTCATCAATGAGTGGGTGCTAAGAATTTAACGGGGGTTCTCTGGAAAAGCAGACATCATTCCAGATCCCTTTTGTTTGTTTTTTGTTTTGTTTTGTTTGTTTGTTTTTGAGACAGGATCTGTCTGGCCATCCTGGAACTCAGTATCTGGGTGAGATGAGCCTGAAACTCTGAAAGATACACTCATCTTTCTCTTCCAAGTTCTGGGATAACAAAACTGTAGGTAGCTCTACACTCAGGTGAAATAAGTTGTTTAAATGACCGTTCTTTGAATCAAACAATGCAAAGATAATATTCAAACAAGAAGCATCATTTTTTTTTAAATAAAGAATAATACTTCTAGGAATTTTCCAATAAATTATTTTCAATTTGACAACCTTATGTCCAAAATAAGATTTACTGTGTTGAAACAACAGTCCCATAGTGTGCAAGTGCCAGAGGACAATTTACAGGTGTCTATTCTTTGTGTATACTAGACATAAAACCAATACAGCCAATTTGGTAATAAGCACCCTAAACTTGTAAATGAACTCTGATATGGGAATGCCTTTCTATATGCTATGAAGAAAGGAACTGTTTTGTCTTATATTGAGCACCTTAGCAGTAGGCGGGAAATCGGAGCATAGGTAGGAGGAGAGTGGAGTCAAGAGAGAGATGCAAACCAACCACCCAAGGAAGCAGCCTTTAATGTAACACAGGTGAGCCATGGGCCACATTGCAGGGTAGATTAATGAAAATCGGTTGAATTAAGATAAAAGACCTAGCAAGCATTATGTCTGAGACATAAGACAAACAGCATGTAAATAATATAAGCATTTAAGTCATTTTTGGGAGGCTAAGCAAGGCAGGCAGGTCTAGTCTATGTGGTCTGAGATTGCAGGTCTGTGGGTCTGGACCTCTAGCCAGATGGGACCAGAAAACTCATAGTACAAAACTCACTGGCTCTGATTTAAGTTTCAAAAATATTTATGTATATGTTGGTGCACAGATGTGCATACAACCCAAGTATAGTAAGCAGGAAAAAAAAAAAAAGATCCGTAGGAGAAATATGGGTCTCTCAGAGAATAAACTCAGGTCATCATGCTTAGTGACCACATTTATCCACTGATAAAATTCTCTGACATTCACTTGTGTTTCTGAGACAATTCAAAGAACAAGTATTTAGTCTCCAGAATAAAGAAGGATTATCCAAAAATAATGAATGACAGCATAAACAGCATTTGCAAATATGTTTTATTATTCAAATTATCCCATTTTCCCATATTCTTATCCAAGGAATTTACCACACTGATTACATTATTAGGGTATCTCTCCAGTATGAATTCTTCCATGTCTGACAAGCTTATGCTTTTCAGCAAAGAATTTACCACACTGACCACATCCATAGAGTTTCTCTCCAGTATGACTTCTTTCATGTGTTTGAAGATGACTTTTACGTGAAAAGGCTTTATCACATTGATTACATCCATAAGGTTTCTCTCCAGTATGACTTCTTTCGTGTCTTTGAAGATGACATTTAAATGAAAAGGCTTTCACACATTGATTACATCCATAAGGTTTCTCTCCAGTATGACTTCTTTCATGTCTTTGAAGATGACTTTTATAGGCAAAGACTTTACCACATTGATTACATTCATAGGGTTTCTCTCCAGTATGAATTCTTTCATGTATTTGAAGATGACTTTTATAGGCAAAGGCTTTACCACACTGATTACATCTATAGGGTTTCTCTCCAGTATAACTTCTTTCATGCCTGTGAAGATAACTTTTACATGCAAAGCCTCTACCACAGTGATTGCATTCATAAAGTTTCTCTCCAGTATGAATTTTTTCATGCCTGTGAAGATAACTTCTCTCTGCAAAGGCTTTACCACAGTAATTACATCCATAGGGTTTCTCTCCAGTATGACTTCTTAAATGTATTTGAAAATGATTTTTATAGGCAAAGGCTTTACTACAGTGATTACACTCATAGGGTTTCTCTCCGGTATGACTTCTTTCATGTATTCGAAGGCGACATTTAAATGCAAAGGCTTTACCACATTGATTACATTTATAAAATTTCTCTACAATATGACTTCTTTCATGCATTAGGAGATAAGTGGTATGTGCAGGAGCTGTATCACACTGATGATATCCATGCGTCTTCTCTCTAGTATGAGTTCTAGTTACTTGATTAAGACCCTGACATGGAACAACTTTAAATTTTTGATTGTATTCAATGTTTTTTACTTCCAAATGAGTTGTTTGGTGTACTTTTAAAGAGGAATCAGATCCAAATATTTTATTATGTTGGTTACATTCCTTCTCTTGAGTATTGGTTGTTTGGTGTCTTTGAAGATACCTGTGGTAATTAAAGTCTTTAGTACAAGGTTCATATTTATCACTCCCTTTTTTATATGAGTTTTATCAAGTCTTTGAAGAGAAGTGAGAGAAAGCAGACTTTTACCACATAACATTCATAACTTTCCCTATACTTTGAGTCACAGTACATTTGCAAAGTGAACCAGTACAGACAATAAATTTTTCATATTCCTTGTGCTCATAAGGTTTTACTCCAATGTGAGTCTGATATACTCCCACTGAAATTAGAAAGTCAATTAATTTAAAACTTGTATTACAGTCATCAGTGGGGACTACTGCATGTCTTCTAAGTGTTCTGTGAGGAACAGAGGTATAATTTTTCTTTCCATATTCATTTTGCTCATATGACTTATATCCAGAGGGATAGATAATATATGTATTAAAGAAAAAAATCATAGGTTTTCACATTGCACTCACAAGGTCTGACTTTTTATGCTTCATACAAATGTGAATGTGTTAGGGTTTCTTCATGATAATAAGCTTCTTGTCTCTCATCAACTGTTCCTAAACTATGGTAAGTCACTCACTCCAAGTATTTGAGAAAGACTAACTATAAAAGGGAAGATTTGCTTATAATAGGTCTTGTACATACACTAATTCCCTTATTAATGTGTTTACCTTTTATGATACTTGATTGGTATTGAATTAAGTAGATGGACAATCTTAAAGCATGCTCCTCATATGGTTATGATTAAAATTGTGACACTTATTATGTCCTTGTCTCGTTTCTTAAAGAAATGCTTTGCAAACAATGATCAGCTACCTGATATTGGAGCACATGGTATTATGAGAATGTAATAATCATCACAAAGCTGTGCCTATTTACATTGTTGCTTTTGCATTAAAAGTTAAGTGCACATTATCATTTCTTCAGAGGTACATGTGTAGCAGCTTGCACATGAAATTTACCTTCCATGTCTAGATCTTCGGCAATCTTCTTTAATATTGCAGTCTTCCCACTTGTAGCCTAAAATACAGTACAAAAAAAAAATGCATATTACTAGAAAATAGGCGCAGTTTAAATTACTATCTTCAGTGACTTTTAGAACAATGCCTAATTTATTCAGCAGATTGTTCCTCTTCCATAGTCAAATGACAGAAGAGAACCAACATCCAAAAAAGGCTTGTCCCTGTAAATTAAAAACTGACAGAAAGCTCACATTCCCACCTATAGAATTGAGGTTCAAGTAGGTTTCCAGCATCACATCTTTGTAGAGACTCTTCTGGGAAGGAGCCAGCAAAGCCCATTCTTCAGGAGTGAAGTTTACATGCACATCCTCATAGGTCACTGCATCCTAAAATATCCCATATAAGTACATAATAGAAATAGTGAGACTAACTGCATTGTAGTTGTATGCTTCATTGAGAATATATTCACACAATTCTGTGTTCTCAATATATTCTATGACATGGGTCATAGAATTTCAAATGTAATCACCAACTCATTATAGAAGAAAACAGAAAAGGAGGGTGATGCCTTCCATTTCTGTGACCATAAGATGGAATATGGCTTTGTGGGAGATATACCTAGAGATATACAGACACTTGCAAACAGAATAATGCTATTTAATATATATAAGCAAAATTTTATCTAAATTTTTAACTTCAATAAAGGACAGTCAATATAAGTGTGGTGGTGCAGATTGCCAGAACAAAGGTATATAGTGAGATCCTAACTCAAACAAACAAAAAAAAAAAAAAAATAGAAAACACTCAGGGTTCACTCAAATTCCTCTATAAAATTAAAACATTCACTTCAATTCTGTGCCTTGCCATCATAAACTTAAGTAATAGCTTTTAAACTAAAAAATCTAATAATTCCTAGAAAGGAAGGCCTTTTTAAAGTTACTGAATGAGAGGACAAAAGTAACAAAAAAGTAACAAAGTAACAAAAAAAAGTAAATGCTGATCCTAAAACAAACAAAACACCTAAAGGGATGTGAAAGACCGCGGGGGTGGGGGACCCTCGAAACGGACCTTTCCTCAGGAGGAGACCCCGGGACCCAAGGACCGAGCCACGACCACAGATCAGATGCAAACAGCACGAGGTTTATTGAATAGGCATAGGTACCTGCAGGCAGTCAAGTCACTCGGGAGGACTTGCGTGCCCAGCCCTTTGTTCAGGGCCTTTTATGGGGTTGGGGTGGCAAAAGTGAAACAGGCGTAGCAAGGCTCTTGTTCCTTTTACACGAAATCATCCGTTGAGGGGTTGAGGGCCAGGTCACCATCTGGCGCCTGACTGAAATCGCCTCACCCACCCCCAGGCCTGCTGTTTGTCTTTCTGGGAACTCTTTGTCTTTTATCTCTTCCTGGAATTTCCCCTGGTCCTAGACTGGGGCCAGATCATGCAGCCATGTAACTATTATCTCTCTTCCCCCTCTGCCCTGCTGACATACATTGTGAAAGCTTTTATTATTAAGTTTCGCAGGGATGCTGGTGTCTCCAGTACCAGGATGTATGTTTTAGGGTTTTTTTAAGAGCAGATGTACAGCCCACAGGGGAATCAGTTTGTCCTTGGTTGGGGAATGTTTGGCATCTGGCCCCTGACCACATTCCTCCTTTGTCCTCGGGCCAAGGCATCTGGTCCTATTGCTAACTGCAGTTTTTCTTTTATCAGCGGAGCTAATCTTTACTGCCCTGTTAACATGTCTTAGGCAATTTTACTCATTGTTTTTGCACTCCTTGGGCAAGAGGAGTAAACTTGCTAAAACAAGAGGGGGGCTACTTAAGCAAAAGGAAGGGGGGGGGGTCTTACAGATGGAGTATATAAAGACAAGTCAATGACAAGTCAACAAATTGGATTACTTGTTCAACTGAAGAGGACTGAAATCAGACCCCAGCACTCACTTGAAGGCTCCCAACCGTTTCCTAACTCCTACTTAAGAGAATCCAATGCTCTCAGACTTTAGTGACTACCAGAAGACAAATGGTACACACAGCCATGTATATAGACATAATTTTAAAAATATAAAAACATACACAAAAAAGGGACAGTGTTATCCAACTTAAATTCAGTGATTCAGAAGAACACTATTAATTTCATAATTGCATGTATTCTTGGTCTGAACAATGAAACCCTCTATCGAAGTTCAAAAGTCATGATATAGGTCAAATTCAACACAAAAGCAAATGTTTGATGTGTAGAAAAGCCTAAGTTAATAAACCAAAAATATAAACATAAAAATATCAGGCAAGAAAAATGGATTAGCAAGGAAAAGCAATTGCTCCTGTGTTATTACACATTATTTAGAAGTAGAGTCTCTAATGGTATTGATGGCATGACTATATGAGAAGGAAGAGGGTTGCTCAGTTTCAAGCACACAAAAAAGTATGGTGAGGGAATAAACACTCAAAGCCCTTCCCCAGAGACTACATTCATCTAGAAATGTTCCTCCTCTTCCTCCTTTTCCTCTTCTTCATGGTTTCATAAGTCACAAATGAAGGCCACACACCACAACAAATGCACAAATACTACACACTATCTGGAAGATTTTTCATGTAGCCCTTCACATTTTGACATAGGTCATGATAGGTTCACAGCCAAACCATGATTCAAAATGTATTTAGTCTAATTTTAAAGATCCCCATATTATGTAATAGTACCAATACTGTTCAAATAACCAGTTTCTTCTAACACTCAGGACAACAAGAAGATCTGACTGCTGAGTTAAGGACAAATGTTTGAGAACTAGAGAATTTGGGGGTGATTAGATTGAGAACACTGGATCAATGGGATGACTCATAGCTATCGGCACTTGAGGCTCCTCCAAAGGACCTGGGTTTGGCTCCCAGCTCACACCTGGTGGCTCACAAGCAATATTAATTCCTCTTCTAGGGACTCTGATCCTTTTCTGGTATGTTTGGTATGGTAATACTTTGCGCTCTAACATAGAGGCGAGGTAGTGGTGGTACACAGCTTTAATAGTATCACTTGGGAAAAGGAAGTAAGAAGATTAGGAGTTCAAGGCCACCTTGAACTACTTGAGAGTGATCCAATCTAAAGAAAAGGAGAACCAGGTGTGGAGGCTCACTTGCCTTTGAGCTCAGTACTTGGCAGTCACATGCCTTTAATCCTAGCGCTAGAGAAGTGGAGACAAAAAGTGATATGGTTGGGTAGAGAGGAATATAAACTGAGAGGGGACAGAAGCTCAGGTCCCCATTCAGGCTGAAAAGTTAGCAAGATAAGAAGTGGCCATGGCTTGCATCTTTGTCTCTATGGTCTTTTAGCATTTACCTCAATATCTGGCGCAGTGTTTTTATTATTATTAAGACCAGTTAGAATTCACTCTGCACTTTGAACACCAGGCATACACACTGTACACAGAAAATAAACAGGTAAAACATTCATACACATAAAAATTATAATTAATTCCTATTAAAAAGAAAATAATGCCCCAGCTTCAGCTGCTTCCTGAGACAGCCTCTAAAGAGCTCCAGAAGAGCTCTAGCTGCAGGCAAGCAAGGATCCCTGCATGCAAGCCTGACTACCTACACCCCATAAGCCTCAATCTATTTCCCAAAACCACCCATCCCTTCAACCTTAGGTGCTTCCTGAGACACGGTCTCTGGAAAGCCCCAGCAGAAGAGGTGAGTTACCCTCCTCCCAGCCAGCCAGCCAACCAACCTAGCTAGGACAGCCCCCAGGTCTAGGCAACAGAGCACAAAAAAAAAAAAATGCCCCCAGCCCATCACAGCTTCAGCTACAGTCAAGCAAGCACATCTCAACTGCTCCCTAAGATGCAGATTCCACTACCTCTGAGCTCTCTAAGAGCTCCAAGAGCTCCTAGTAGACCAAAAACAGCTAGTTGAAACACACACAACACTAGCACCGATCAATAGAAGAGATGAGTAGATGCCAGCACAAAAATTCATTCAACAACATGAAGAACAATATGGTACCACTAGAATCTAGTGGGTTTACAACAAATGGCAAGACCTGAACATTTCAACATAGAAGAAACAGAGGAAAATGATCTTAAAAATATCCTTATAAAGACAGAAGTCTTTTTAAAAAATTAAAAAATAAAAAAACTCCCTTAAGAAATAGAGGAAAACCCAAGCAAAAAAATTAAAAAAACAAAACAAAAAACCCCCCCACCAAATCTCTTAAAGAAAGACTTGAGAACCAAGAAAAGGCAATCAAACAGGTGATGAAAACAGTGCAAGACTAAAAAACTGAAATAGAAGCAATAATAGAGACATGAACCAAGGGAATCATGAGATGAAAAATCTGAATGAATGAATGAATGAATGAATGAATGAATGAATGAACAGGAACTACAGTTGCAAGCATAACTAACAGAATGCAAAAGATAGAAGAGAAAATCTGTTGTGGAAGATAAATAGAAGAAATAGATTTGTCAGTCAAAAAAAACTCTAAATTAAAAAAAAAATCATAACACAAAACATCCAGGAAATCTGGGACACCATGCAAAGACCAAACCAAAGAATAATGGAATAGAAAAGGAGAACATCAGCTCAAAGGCACACAAAATATATTCAACAAAATCACAGAAGAAAACTTTTCCTAGAGAAGAAATGTCTATGAAGATACAAGAAGCTTACAGAACACAAATAGATTAGACTTCCCCCAAAAAAGTCTGTTTACCACATAATAATCAAAAAATAAACATTCAGAATAAAGAAAAAATTTCAAGAGCTGCAAAGAAAACAGGCCAAGTAATTTATAAAGGCAGACCCATCAGAAGAACATGCAACTTCTCAATGGAGACTATGAAAGCTAGAAGGTCCTGAACAGATACTATGACACTAAGAGGCCAAAGATGGCAGCCCAGAATACTAAACCCAGCAAAACTCTCAATCACCACAGAGGGAGTAAACAAGACAGTCAATGACAAAATCAGATCTAAACAATATCTATCCACAAATCCAGCATACAGAAAGCAGTAGAAGGAAAACTCCAACATAAGGAAGCTGGATACATCCACAAAGCCATGCACAATAAATAATCCCAGAAAAGCAAATCCCAAAGAAGGAAAACACACACACACAACCACAAAAAATAACAGAAATGGACAATCACTGGTCATTAATATCCCTTAATATCAACTGACTTAATTCACACACACACACACACACACACACACACACACACACACACAACTACCACAGACTAACACAAAGGATATGAAAACAGGATCCATCCTTCTGCTGCATACAGGAAACATACCTCAACTTCAAAGACAGGCACTGTCTCAAAATAAAGGGTTTGGGAAAGACTTTCTAATCAAATGGACTCAAAAAAAAAAAAAAAAAAAAAAAGAAAGAAAAAAAAACCAAGCTGGTGAACCTATCCTAATGTCTATCAAAATAGACTTTAAATTCAATCAAAAGACATCAAGAAGGACATTACTTACTCATCTGAGGAAAAATTCATCAAGAAGAATTTTCAATCCTGAACATTTATGGCCCCAATACAAGGGCACTTACATATGTAAAAGAAACATTACTAAAGCTTAAACCTTATGTTAAACCACACACACTAATAGTAGGAGATTTCAATACCTCACTCTTACCAATACATAGGTCAGAACAGAGAAATAAGGGAGTTAACAGATATTATGACCCAAATGAGAATATACCTTCTTCTCAGCACCCCAGGGAACTTTCATTAAATTGACCACATACTCAGTCATAAAACAAATATGAATAGATACTAAAAACAGAAATAACCCCTATATCCTGTCAGATTACCATGAACTAAAATTAGAGTTCAACAATAACACAAACCATAAAAAGCCTACAAACTCATGGAAACTGAACATCTCCCAAATGAACTATGGCTGGGTCAAGAAAGTAAAGAAAGAAATTGCAGACTTCCTAGAATTTAATGAAAATAAATCCACAACACACCCAAACTTAATGGGACACAATGAAAGCAGTGCTAAAAGGAATGTTCAAGTCCCTACATAAGAGAGGGAGGTATCTCACACAAGAGAGACTTAACAGCACAGCTGAAAGCTCTAGAACAAATAGAAGCAAACTCACCCAAAAGAAGTAGATGGTAAGAAATAATCAAACTCAGGACTGAAATCAATAAAATCGAAACAAAGGGAACAGTTCCAAGATTCAATGAAACAAAAAGTTGGTTCTTTGAGAAAGTCAACAAGATAGACAAACCCTTATCCAAGCTAACTAAAGGCAGAGAGAGAATATCCAAATTAACAAAATCAGAAACAAAAAGAAGGAACATAACAAATACCAAAGGAATCCAGAGAATCATTCAAAGATCTGTACTTCACAATTTAGGAAAACTTAAAGGAAATAAACAAGTTTCTGGACAGGCACTACTTACCGAAATTAAATCAAGATCAGATAAATTACTTGAATAGACATATAACTCCAAGCAAAAAAAAGCCCAGAGCTGCTGGGAACCAAGACCTGCGCTGGATGCAATAAAAGTAATTTTCACCTAGTTTAGAAGCTAAGTTTACAGAGCCTATGTGACATACCCCAGCTCTCCAGTGCAACTTCCTGCCAATGAAGACCATCTGCAGGTCTTGACCCTTAACTCTCTAGGAATGCAGCCCTATCTCCCTGTCAGATAAGAACACCTGCAAGCAGTTGGTCAGGGTTGTGAGACAACCTTCCTGAGACAGGATACCCCACAGATTAGGTTGCTTAGTAAACCGTCTTCCCCATTCTTCCCCACACAGCCAACTTCCCGCTTCACTTGCTTTATGAGAAAAATAAAAATCACAGCTTGACCAGAACACTGCCTTGCTGTCATTTCTCCCGTCTCTCACCCTCCCACTCGCCCTCTTCTTGTCCTTGTAGACCTCACCCCACTGGCGAGGGAACAGGGCCAGATGGCTTCAGTGCAGAATTCTACTAGAATTTCAAAGAACTAATACCAATACTCCTTAAACTGTTTAATACAATAGAAACCAAAGGAACAACTCTTTTTATTAGACTATAGTTTCCCTGATACTCAAATAACACAAAGATGCAACAAAGAAAGTGAAATACAGATCAATCTCCCTTATGAATATCGATGCAAAAATACTCAATAAAATACTGACAAACTGAATCCAAAAACATATCAAAAAATCATTCACCATGATCAAGTAGGCTTTATCCCAGAGATGCAGGGATGGTTCAACATATGAAAAACTGTCAATGTCATCCATCATATAAATGACCTGAAAAGAAAAAAAAAAAAAAAAAAGACAAAAAAAAAAAAAAAAAAAAAAACCAAAAAAAAAACCCACATGGTCATCTCATTAGATGCTGAACAAGCATTTGACAAAATACAACACTCCTTCATGAAAAAGTCATGGAGAGATCAGGAATGCAGGGTAAATACCTAAATATAATAAAGGTGATATTCAGCAAGCTGACAGCCAACATCAAACTAAATGGAGAATAATTCAAAGCCATCTGACTAAAATCAGAAAGACAAGGTTGTCCACTCTCTACTTAACTATTCAATATAGTTCTTGATATTTTAGGCAGAGTAATAAGATGAGGACCAAGGGATACAAATTTAAAAAGAAGTCAAACTGTCATTATTTTCTGACGATATAGTCATATACATAACTGACTCCCAAAATTCTACCAGAGAACTCCTACAGCTGATAAACACCTTCATCAGTATAGTAGGATACAAGACAGACCCAAAAAGAGCAACATCCCTCCTATACACAAATAATGTATTTCTTTAGCTGAACAAGAAATCAGGGAAACATCACCCTTTACAACAGCTGCTAATAATATCAAGTATTTTGGGGTAACTCTCACCCAAGAAATAAAAGACCTGTATAACAAGACCTTTAAGTCATTAAAGAAGGAAATTTAAGAAGATATCAAAAAATGGAAAAATCTCCCATGCTCTGGGGTAGGTAGAATCAACATAGTAAAAATGGTAATCTTACCAAAAGCAATCTACAGATTCAATGCAATCTCCATCAAAATCCCACCACATTCTTCACAGACCCTGAAAGAATACTCAACTTTGTATGGAATAACAAAAAAATCCAGGATTGCCAAAACAAAGTCCAGTTCAATAATAAAAGTTTGGAAGGCATCATCATCCCTGACTTCAAGCTATACAAATAGAGCTACTATAATTTTAAAAAACAGCATTTTACTGGCATAAAAATAGACTTGTGGGTGAATGGAATTGAATCCAAGACTCCGACATTAACCCACTCACCTTGGAACACCTGTTTTTTGACAAAGAGGCCAAAAATATAAAATGGGGAAAAAATGCATCTTCAACAAATGGTGCTGGCATAACTGAATGGTGGTACGTAGAAGAATGCAAATAGATCCATATCTATCACCAAGCACAAAATTCAACTCCAAGTAGATCAAAGACCTCAACATAAACCCAGCTACACTGAACTTGATAGAAAAGAAAGTGGGAGATTCCCTTGAACGCATTGGCACGGGTGACCACTCCCTAAATATAACACCAGCAGCACAGATACTAAGAACAACAATCAATAAGTGGGACCTCCTAAAACTGAGAAGCTTCTGTAAGGCAAAGGACACAGTCAGTAAGAGAAAATAACAGCCTACAGAATGGGAAAAGATCTTCACCAACTCTACATATGACAGAAGACAGATTTCTAAAATATATAGAGAACTCAAAAAACTAGAGCTCCAAAACCTAAACGACCCAATTAAAAATGGGGTTCGGAGCTAAAAAGAGAACTCTCAACAGAATTACAAATGGTTGAAAGGCACTTTAAAAAATTCCTCAACATCTTTGGCCATCAAAGAAATAGTAATCAAAAAACCTTTGAGATACCACCTATATTTGTTAGAACGGCTAAGAACAAAAACATAGATGACAACCTATGGAGGAGAGGATGTGGAGTAATGGGAACACTCTTCCATGCTGGTGGAAATATAAACTTATACAGCTACTTTGGAAATCAGTATGGCAGTTTCTAAGAAAACTAGGAATCAATCTACCCAATGATCCAGCAATACAACTATTGGGTATATAGTCAAAGGATGCACATTCTTACCCCAAAGGCATTAGCTCAACTATGTTCATAGCAGCATTATTCATAATAGGAAGAACTTGGAGATGACCTAGATGCCCCTCAACTAAAGAATAGATTATAAATTTTGTGTTACATTTACACAGTGGAATATTACACAGCGGAAAAAAATGACAACCTGAAATTTGCAGGCAAATGAACGGATATGGAGAGTATCACCTTGACTGAGGTAACATGGACCCAGAAAGATAGATATGGTGTGCACGCACTCATAAGTGATTTTAGACTTAAAACAAAGATTAACTAAGGCCATAAACCAGAAACCCCAAGCAGCTAGGTAACAGGAGGAACTTACTAGAGACATCCATGGATCCCTCTGGCAAGAGGAAATAGAAAATATCTGAGTAAATGGGGATCATATAGGGAAGTGTGCAAGGGGAGGTGGGAAGAGATTATGAGAGAAAGAGATGGTTGAGTGGGAGGAGCAACAGAGAGACAACACAAAAAATAGATAGCTTGATAGAAGGAGCCATTGTGAGGTTAGAAATAAACGTGGTGCTAGGAAAACATCCAAGAACCCACAAGATGTCTTCAACTAGGACTCCAAGCAGTAGTGTAAAGAGTGTCTAAAACAAGACTTACTCTGTAATTAAATAAATGGTCACCTTAATTGTCATCATAGAACCTTCATCCAGCAACTGATAGAGGCAGATGCAGAGAATCACAGCTAAGCAACAGGTCAAGCTCCTGGTCCAGCTGAAGAGAGGGAGGAGAGAGTATATGAGCAAAGGGATCAGAATCTTGAGGAGGAGACCCACAAAGACTGGTGACTGGAGCTACTGCGAGCTCACCGCCTCTGAAATGACATCTGAGGAATCTTCATGGTAAGGAACTAAGCCCTCCAAATGTAGATGACTGTCAAATGGCATGGGAAGTTTATGGAGCCTCTTGCAGGAGGAGTTTAATGTGGTGCATGAACTGGCTTCTTGGAGTCCATTCCCTGCAAAGAAATATCTATTCACCCTAACTGACTCACCTTGGGATTCCTTGACCTTCTTGGGGAATGGATGGGGAAAATAGGGTGGGGGGAGGCTGAGGGAGGACTGGGAGGAGGGGAGGAGAGCAGGGGGGGAGCAGTGGTGGTATGGGTTGAACTTTTTAAAAATAAAGATAAAAAGGAGAGTTTTACAAGAGAAAAAAGGAAAAGAAAATAATAAAGGGCCTAAAGATGTAGCTTGTCTAGTATGCACGAAGCACTCAGTTCAATTCCTATTATATTGGTAAAACCAGCTCTTGAAAAGTGAAAGTAGAAGATTCAGATTTCCAAAGTCATTCTTGAGGACATGGGGAATTTGTGGCCAGCCTGGAGTATATGGGAACCTACCACCTCAGGAAACAAGAGCATAAAAAGAATCCAATATGAATACTCCAGAAGAAAAAAAAAAGAGAACAAGGTTTGGAATATGTGAAATTTATAAAAGGCTACAAATCTAGACTAAGTATGGATTTCATTTCTAGTCAAAAGAAGAGACAACCCGTGTATGGAACCTGAATTCTGTCCTCTGAGAGCTACAAATGCACACTTACATCTGCAAAGTCTTTCCAGCCCATGGAAGTTGTTTCAGTACAGTGCCTTCAATTTGTAAATGTTATTATCAGTAGAAGACATGTATATGTTTATCTTGGAGGAAGAAGACATTTAGTACACCCCAAAATGGCTGTATCGAAAGGACACAAGAATTTACTGTCCACAAGCAAGATCCCATAGGATCAAATGAACAATCCTTGCTTGTCAAGTTACATTGATCACATCAATATATAATTATGTTTGGCTCTAAAAATAAAATATTGAGTATTGGACTAAAACTGCTACCTACAGAATAGAGATCTCACTAAAATAAAGTCTTTAGTGATAGGTAAAGATTGTCAAATAGTCACAGATACCTGTGATCTCATGAACAGGTAGGCAAGAGAAGTGGGTGTTCAAAGCTAGACTTAGTCACGTAAGATCTAATGTCAAAAAATAAAAAAAAAAATTCTCTATCACAGACTATTAAAGATCTAATTGACTAAAAGGAGCTTTAGGAGAAATGGAGAAATAATGCAACATTGAAAGCGCAATATATTCATTACAAAAATTATGTTTATTAAAACCTATACATGTTAACATGACATCTTAATACCATCCCAAGAACAAAATGTATTCCTTTCCTAACCACACAAAATTTTAGTATTGCATGTATTTGCATGAAGTATGTGCGTGATCTAAGTGTCAGGGCAGGCACAAGAGTGCTAGAGTGAGAGTTTGAAGATAGAGGAAAACATTAAGGAGTCAGTTTCAAATTCTAATTCACAGATGGTCTCCCTCCTCTATATAACCATATTTCTAATTTTGTGGGCTTTTTGACACAGGATTCCGTTGTATCTCTGGCTGGCCTCTAAGTCACTGTTTGGACAAGGTTAGTCTTGAACTTCCTGCATCTGCCTCAAAAATACTAGAATGACAGGTGTAAGCACTCAAGCTCAGCTAATTAAACGTACTGATTAAATCAAAGTATAATACAGAAATATACAGCAACTTCTTGAATTGCAAAATTAAAGCGAAAATGACAGATTAGTTTTAAAATCTTTTAACTCTAACCAATGAGACGTCTGGCCATGTAATAGGCTTGGTCTCCTATTTGCTTAGGAAAATTATTTCTCAGTGACATACCGTAGAATATGCAAAGAATATGCCCAAGTGAGGTAATATAACGAGGAAACCTGTTTCCAGAGCCAGGGCTCATTCTCTGCTCTGGTCTAGACTGAAGCTACTGTGATTCTCCTGCTTCAGCTTCTCAAGTGCTGGAATTACAGGTGAAGGTCACCATGTCTGGATGAAGGAAATTCTGTATAAAAGCTGGCAGAGTTGTAGACTACTTGCCTATCATGTGCGAAGCCCACAGGAAATATAAATAACTAATATGGTCTCTTTTCTCATCTACTATGGCCATAAGCAAACAAACTACATGTAAAGGTCTCCAAACCAAAATATATTGAAAGAGGTGGGGAAGAACACTGCATATTCATAAGAAAAATCGGCATGATGTTTCAATTTCTGACATCTGTTTGACAAACATATGGGCAGCCTCATTACTACTACAGCTTAAACTGAATACTGTCCCTCATACCCTGATAGTGGGAGACATTGATACCCTGCTCTTACTCGTGGACAGGTCATTCAGACAAAAACTAAACAGAGAAATACTGGAGATAATAGATATCAAAAACCAAACAGACCTAACAGATACTTACATTTCACTCAAACACTGCTCCATTTCAGCACTAAACAGAACCCCGGATCTTAGCTTAAGTAATTCCATCATGAAAGTGCCATTCAGGCTGTAAAATTCAGCACATCTGCCAAAACCAGAAACACAGTACTAATCCTTCTAATAAGTCCACAGTTACTGGGAAGTCTATAAACGTAGTAACTTTGTTTTGAGGATCTGGAGTTCTACTTGTTAACTGAAGTATGCCCACTCAAAACATGGTTTTTGTGCTTAATATCTCATGCTGCGAAAGCCTTCATTTATGCAATACTTGGGTCACAACTAACCAGAGAAATCCCAGGACAGCTAATAAAGACTTTCTATGTCAGTAATCCTCTGTGGTGAACACCCATAACATTTCTTGAGGTCTTACTGAGTTTCCAGAGACCAAACTTTAGGACACCTGCAGTTTCAGAGCTCCTCACAAGGAAGAAAAATAAAATAGTTAGGGGACTGGTAGGGAGTCAACAATCTGAGAGCTATTCCAAACGCCTGACTATCTTAGGATTTGATCACTGTGAAGAGACACCCTGACCACAGTAACTCTTATAAAGTGCATTGGGGATGGCTTGCATTTTAGAGGCTTAGTCCATTATCATCATAGTAGGAAGCATGGTATCATGCATACAGATATGGTGCTGGAGAAGGAACTGAAAATTCTATAGAATTCTTGATTCACAGGCAACAGCAGGAGACTGAGACACACAGATCTCAAAGTTTCCCTTCACCATGACATACTTAATCCAAGGAGGCACAACCACCTATTAGTGACATTCTTATGGGCCAAACATTCAAAGACACAAGTCTATGGGGGGTCAATCCTATTCAAAACACCAGAGTCCCTAGCCCCCATAAACTTGTAGCCTTACCATAATGAAGAATGCATTCAGTTGAACTTCAAAAGTCCCCATAATCTATCAGTCTCAAACTTATTTAAATTCTAAAGTTCAAAGTCTCTTCTGAAATTCACGGAATCCCTTAACTATATAATTCCTTGTAAAATTACAAAAAAAAAAAAAAAAAAAAAAAAGCAGATCACATACTCCCAATCTATAATGGCACAGGTTATACATTCCAAAATTTGATGAGAATAGTTAGGAAATACTGGACAAAAGCAAGACCAAACACCAGCTGGGTAAACTCCAAACTCTGCATCCTCATGTCTAATGTCAAAATACTCTTCAGACATCCACTCTTTTTAGCTTCGTTGACTGCAACACAGTTCTTTCTTTCAGGTTTGCTCCACTTCCTATTTGCAGCTTTTCTTGGTGGTATCCCAGGACTCTGGCTGCTCTAGCACTTTGGGATCTCAAAGGTGGCCTAGGCTTCATATCTACTGCTTTATGCAAGAGCCTTGATAGACCTACATTTAGGGACACCACTGACACAGCCTTGCCTCAGCTGCATTCCCTAGAAATAGAGGGAAATTCCATAACCCCTTCCTTCTATCTTTGACTAAGCAGAACCACTTGGCCAAAGCTGCAGGTCTACTGTTCACTGAGGTCAGAACATTGACCCTCTTGTTCAACTGTACCATAGCCAGCTTTCTGTTTTCAATGATCTCCTTAACTGCCTAAGCTTGACTATCTGGGAACTACATCTGTCAGATCCACCAGCCTCTGCCTTTTGAGTACTGGGATTAAAGACGTGTGCCAATATGGTTAAACCTCACACATTCTTTATTACCTTTTCACAAATTGCAAGTTTAGCTGGGTGTGATCTTACCCAAAGGTCACCTCTCTCTTTTAACTTCTTAATCCGTTTACCTCCTTGAACACAGTACTTATAGCTCCATTCAGGTTCCTGGTGCCACTGTTCTCCTCAATTGTACATTTTGTATTTTTCCTTGCTCAGACTGTTCCTTTTCCTTATAAACCTTCAGAGGGGTAAGACTAATAATGACATGACAGACTCTATACTATTCTGTTTCAGGATTTCTTCTGCCAAATGAATTATTCTAAAGCTCTTCACTTTGCCTCAGGCCAAAAAAAATCACATACATTATTCACCAAAATAGTATAAGACCAATCTTTAGGCAACACACTAACATACTTCTCCTCTAAAATCTCTGGAGCCAGGCCCCCAAAATTCAAATCACCCTCAGTGCCATGCTCTTACTAGTATGGCTCATTAATACTGCTAAAAGTATAATGCCTGATTTCCTAACCAAAGCCCCAAAGTTCAAATTCCACCAACCAAAAATATAGTCAGTATGGTATGTAAGTGATTTTTAAAAATTATTAAGTTTACCTTAGTCCAAAAATCAACTGTTAATCTCAAAATATTTTATATTAACATATACTTTAGTTTATTGATACAAATTTAAGGTCAATTTTATTTACATTATCGATACTTTTCTATTCTTATTTAAAGTATGTTTATATAACTCATTTAAAAATTATAATATATAATTAAAAATATAGATTAATAGTCATCTATGATAACCCAACTTGTAGTCATGTTCGTTAAGATTTAAGTATACAAAAATATATTTCAATTAAATAATCTTCAAACACTACTAAGACCTACAAAATATGACATTTAAAATATTTTTAAAACTTAGACTTTACTAGACAGTAAGAAAAGCCTACTCCTGACACCATCTACTTCAAAAAAAAAAAAGACATAAAAAAATCTCCACACAGAGTTTACTTTCTTTGTGACAACAGTTAGCCAGTAGACAGAAACCTGTTCTTGTATTAACTACTTAACAATATGCTGCTTAAACTAGACATACAAGTTCCATTAAAAAAAACCTCTAAACTTTGACAAAATAAGTCAAGATAGTCCTTCAAGTTCCTACTTTACAAAAAAAAAAGTCAAACATTCTTCAAAACTTAAAAAAAAAAAAAAGTGACTGATAAACTATACTAACATAACAAACTTCCTATTTCACTAAAAAATACACCAAAGACTCTAGGCCTATAGACCAAAGATAAATGCCCAAAGTTTATAAAAAAAAAATTTTAAGTAAATGTCCAGACAAACAAATATCGTCTCCGTCATTTCCAAATTTTAAAAGTTGTTTATACACCCTGTTTACTCCAATAATATTATATCCTTCTATAGTCTTTAACATAAAGATTAAATAATTATAAATAATTTTCTTTAATTATTATAAAATATATTAGGTATAAAACTTTAAACTCACAAAATAAAATAGATAATAAAATATTTTCTTTAATTGCACTAAATACAAATAAACTAAATATTATAACTATAATTCTTGCTTGTTGTCTTAAATATATAATTTACTATATTAAAACTAAAGCCTTAGTTTTTAATTAGACAAAAAAATAATATAAAAAGGTCTTTCTATGTTGCAATGGGGTTTCTTGGTCCCGGGCGGCCAGAGGCCCAGACCCACAGACCTGCCGCGCCAGACCCCTTAGCCACCCAGCTGCCCGCCGCTCAGGCCCTTAGAAATGACTCAGACACTTATATTAACTTTATGCTGTTTGGTCTATGGCTCAGGCACATTGCTAGCTAGCTCTTACATCTTAAATCAACCTATTTCTATTCATCTGTCTGCCACGTGGCCCGTGGCTCACCTGTGTTCCTTACATGTTGCTCCTTGGGCAGCTGGCTCGGTCTGCCTGACTCCACCCTGTTTCTCCTACCTATGCTCTGATTTCTCCTCCTACTTTTTCTATGGTGCCTGTCATAGCCCAAGACAGCTCCTTTATTTAAAGATTGATATTCACAGCATACAGAAAGGCATTCCCACATCATTTCTATATAATATAAATAACATTATTTAAATTAAAAAGCTATTTTAGTCTTTAATCAACACCATAAAAAAATAAATAAGTCAAACATAAGTTTAAAAATATCAACCCAAATGACACCCCAAAAACATATAAAAACCGTAAGTGAGCCACAGGCCACATAACAAAACAAATTAATAAAAATAAACTAAATTAAAATAAAAACTAATATTACATAAACTATAGGGCAAATAATATAAAATTAATATAAACATCTATATATTTCTTTAAGAATTTAAAATTACTAGTCCAAATAAACGATGACCAACAAATGCAAACTATAAGGCTGGTCCAAGCCAAAAACATAACATTACAGATGGTGCCCAACATGAGGTGCCAGCTATTGTAGTAATATTTATTTGTAACATATTATATAAAGGATTAATATTTATTAAGGAGTATATTAACACTCATTGAAATGAACTGAACTTTAAGATAATTTTTGAAGATAGGAATGGTCTCACGTCGGGGCTGCTGCTCGGTTCTCCAAGAATGCAGGAACAAACAGGGGGAGCTTGGGGCCTTCGTAGCTTTTTTTAACTGATCTGACCATGCCCGTTCAGGTTCCTGAAACTCTAGAGACACATCTCTAAGCCTTGTCAGCTAACACTTGAATTCCACCACAAGTGGAAACAATACCCAGTCCCTGGTATCAATGTCTCTATTAGTGTTTATGCTGGAAAGAGTCACTATGACCATGGCAACTCTAAGGACAACAAAAACATGTAATTGGGGCTAGCCTATATTTCAGGCATTCAGTCTATTACTGTGATGGGATAAGCACGGCCCCTGCAGGAAGACACAGTGCTGGAGAAGGAGCTAAAAATTCTACATTTTAATCCACAAGCAAAAGTGCTATGGGACTATGCTCTTGTACACTGTAAATATCTGTCACAGTATATATCGATTTAATAAAACACTGATTGACCAGAAGCTAGGTACACAGGAAGAGGAGACAGGCCCACCAGACAAGGAGAATTCAGGGAAGAGGAAGAGCAGAGCAGGTGCCAGCTAGATGCAGGAAGCAAGATGAGAAGGCTGCAATGAGAAAAAGCTACCCAACCACATGACTAAACATGAGTAAGAATCATAGGTTAGCTGAAGAGTAAGAGTTAGCAAGTAATAAGCCTGAGACATAGGCCAAACAATTAACAATTCATATAAGTCTTTATGTAGTTATTTGGAATTAAATGGCATTGGGACCAGCCACGATGGACAGGAAGACATCTGACTACACAAAAGAACATTCACTATTCACTGGCCCTAGCTTGACCAGAGGAGTCCTCTAATCCTGCCTCCATACTGACATACTTTCTCCAAGAAGGGCACACCTCCTCCTACAAAACCACACCTAATAGTGTCACCAAGATGTGCCAAATATTCTAATGCATAAGTCTATGGGGGCCATTCATTTTCAAACCATTACACCAGGGCTCCCTTTGACCAGTCACTAACACTTCATAGGGTTCTGAAATCTCCGCCCAAAAGGAGACAAATTAGAAAGTCACCTCTTGTGCCCCCCTGGAGGCAAGTCTGGTTGAGAGGCCTTCTGTTTAGACATAGAAGAAATCAGATGTGGGTGGTGATCCAGTATCTGAGAACCATGTGACATGTCACTGGATCACTCTATCTGTTCAGTTGTATGAATATGTGATGGCCATTTTTGTTGTTTTATCTGTCTCTCTGCATGTGTGTATCTATACGGCTTTCTATGTGTATTTATCATTTCTGTTTCCCGTAACTGACCAGTGGCTTTCTCTGGTGGGAAACCCTCCTATACCTGGTTGAAAACCTGTTTCCCCACTGTGGACCCAAGTCCCTTTGCCAGGTCACTTGGACAAAATAATAATGATAATGATAACAATAACAATAATGCCACCTCCACCTGTCCCACTCTAGGAGCAGAAATGCTTGCTTTGTTGCATGACTCCTTAACACATGATCCAACCCCCACTGTCCCTATGTCTAGACCAAGGAATTAAGAAAGATACAGGGAAGGTATTACCTCATATAACTACCGACCAGCAACCCATATTCATCTTGGCATTTGCTCACTGATGCCCAGTTTAAATGTCTATTTGGATAGGAGAATGGAAAGATAGAGGGGTTTACCTTCTGAGATAGAAATACAGAGTTTACATTTCTATGTATGCCCTGTGGCTGGGTCTCCGGTTGCCAGAAACAAGGGAGTTTCAACAGGGAAAACTGGGTTTGTGAAACTGAGAATTCCTAAAAAATTTTTAAAGATTCTGACCTTTGCAAAACAAGAAAAGCCTGCAAAATCAGGCTCTACACCACAGGAAGAGGCCCTGAGGATGAACATAATCATTCCCAGTCAGAAATCAGCCAAGAGGCTGGTTGCTTAGATGCCTGGCCCCCATACTACATAAGAACTAACCAGACTATCAGTCCACTGACTAACAAACCTCACTGTGACAGAGGACAGCCCAAATTAATGTTCTGGTTTCTCATTTAATACATCTGGCTAACTATACTACTCAGCCCTTGGGACAACCTGGTATCATTGGCCAGTGAATTCACTAAATGTGCCTTTTTTGATGCTTTCCAAACTAAGGAGAACACTTGATCAGGACCTGATGGTATAAAAAGTATCCTTTTCTGAACTACAACAAGAAAGATTCTCTTAAACAATCCAAAATGCTTAGACTTACTTCTCATGAAATAAAGGAAACTATGTATGGCTTTGTGGGGAAAAAACTGTTGTTTTTATGCTGATTTTCAGGAATAATTAAAAAATACTGCCATGGTTGGAGAAATAATTGACATGTGTCTGGGTTCTCTTGTCCCAATCTAACTGTTCTGCTGTCTTTACGGCTAGGCCTTGAGTTCTCCTTCCCACTGAATTAATGGTGGAGCCCTGCGTCTTAACTAAAACAGGATTAGTCCATGATCCGATACTCACTACGACCAATAAGAAATTTAACTGGCCCCAGACATCAGCACAACTGGCTTCAGGATGAGAGTAGCATTCCTGCTGTAAAACAGCATGCAGACAGCACAACCTGGTAATACAGAAACAAATGCCTAATCCATCTAAGTCCATGCTTATAGAAGGTCTCGACAATGTACTAGCCTTGTACTTCTGCTTGTGGTTAACTGTGCTTGTTAATTGAAATGGGGGCTTAAAACCTCATCCTGAAAAAGGTTCAGGGCTACATGAGATCCAAACAACCAGAGTAGTTGGAGGCAGATTAGTTTATATAAACAGACTTTCTATTGCCCTAAACTTATGTCCCAGCAGTCTTCTCTGGTGAATACCCACAAGCACCTTACGAAACTTTCTCCAGAATGGACCATATACTCGGACACACAGCACATCTCACAGAGTACAAAGAGTGAAATAACTCCCTGTATCTTATCAGAGCACAACAGATTAATACTGGGTTTTAAGAGTGGAAACATCAGAAAGCTGACAATTTGATGGAACCTGAACACCTTCCTAATAAATGAAAAATAGGGCAAGATAAAAATAAGTACATTGATCACTTTTAGAAATAATAGACTGTTTTGTCAAGAAAGCAGTGCACTATGCTTTCATTCAGCCTTACTTGATTTCTCAGGACATGCACAGGATCCAGAGATAATAGGCCAAAATATTACACAAACAACCTGACTTAGTGACTGTTTATTACAATAAAAATTATAACAAAGGCAAGGATTATAATGAAAACTTTTACTTTAGGGACTGATTATAGTGGCAAAGGGTTAGTCCATTCCCATCTTCACAGTGGACAGGCATGGGGCTTAGTGTTCCATCCTAATACACAGGCAGGCAGAAAGGAACACTTAACTTGCACTGGCCTTTCAAAACCCCAAAGCCCACACTGACATACCACAACATACAAGACACATCTACTCAAACAAGGCAATACCTCTTAATGATATACAACTGCTTCCAATAATTAGCAATAAAGCCTTTGAAGATAGGAACCAAAGAACACTGCGGAAAATATAAACCATGACAGGAATACAACCTAAGACAGGAAGAGAGTGAAATATATTAAGGGGGAGAGAGAGACAGAGAGAGAGAAAAGAACACACAGGAAAAAAATCCTTTTTTTTTTTTTTTTTTTTTTTGGCAGTAGGGAACCAACTCCCTTCTCTTGGCAATAGGCTTCATTAGTATAACTTTCTCTACACCATCTAAGAAGAGGTAAAACAATTCAAGGCTTCAAAACTCCACTTTAAGTACCTATCTTTTCTCTGTGTGCACAGCAATATTTCTTCTTTTTACTCCCCACCAAGTTCCCTCAGAGGAACTGGGAAACCTTGAGTCAGGTCTGTTGAAAGCAGTGAAGTTACCTCTTGGTGTGCTTCAGTGTGACGATTGTAGATGACGCCATCAGAAGCTGCATCTCTAACTGGGTGGAAGTACCACATAAGGCTACTAAGGTTTTAAACTTTATTTAATTATTTTAACAGGTTGAAATCCTAAAGTCTAAAATTGCAGACAACATGGAGATTCAGAAATCTATCTGATCACATCCCAAACCGTACTCATCTGGGATAAAATGAAGCCAAGCAATGTTTTGTACCTAGGGACTGAGAAGAAACACTTGGATGACAGCCCTGGGCTTCCACAGTACAATCTGTACCGTGAGACACACACATGAACTCAACTGTCTCTGCTCAATGTCATGGAAACCTTTCTCCTGTTCCTTAGCTGAATGGGGCCAACCTGCCCATAGATACCATCTGCTATATTTAGGCAAATATCACATTTACCTTTGACAAGTGGGGATTCCATTGAGACTTGAACCTGATGCAGAGAGCTGGGCCAACCTTGATAGAAAGCCAACATCTTTAATTCCAACATTCAGGTGGCAGGAACAGGTGAATCTCTCTCTGTGAGTTAGAGCCAGCCTAGTTACCAACTGAGTTCCAAGACAGCCACGGCTGTTACACAAAGAAGCCGTGTCCCTGGGCTAAAGGGACTAAAAATGTATGAACAGAAATCCGATCACAAAAGGCCACCACGAATGGGAAAATGATCAACACATAATAGAACAAATAGTAAAAAAAGTGGCAACATCGAACTTCTAACTTCGAATGTAACTATAATAAAGACTGTACTGTCATTGACGGGTGGTGCAGACCTTTAACCTCAGAACTTGGAAGGCAGAAGCAAGTGAATCTCTGTGAGTTCGAGGCTAGCCTAGTCTATAGAGTGAGCTTCTCGACAGCCAGGGCTACAGAGAAATCCTGCCTCAAAAGACAAATAACAAAGACAACAACAATAAAGACTGCTGTCTGGGAGAAAAGAGCAAAAGAATTATGAGAACAAACTTGAAAATAAACACAATTAATACAGAATCAATTTTGACACATGAGGCCAAGAAACCCAGTAAGTCTGGCCTGACTGACACAAGTGAACTGGCCATCGGGGCATCTATATGCAAATGTGTTTGTCACACAGACTTTACACCTGCACAGAATTAACTACAGACAGATCACACCTGAATGTTCCCTGCCAAGTGCAGAACTTCTAGAAAACACTAGAAGTAGCACACACCCTGAATGGTGACAAGGATGTTTCCGCACAGGAGCTCCTGCTCCTGATGCTCAGAGCAGGTGTATCAGCAGAGAGAGAAGTCGTTGGGAGGATCACCTTCCACCTGGGAGTTGCAGGGAACACAGGCACCCGATGAAATCACTGCAGAAGCTGAGAGTCCTGAGGCCTTTTCTCACAGCCTCGTGAAGACCTTACATCACTGACCAAAGCTCTACCAGCTCTCCTCAGGGCTTTGGTAGCCCTAGGAACCGTGAGTCTCCCTCAATACTCAAGCAAAGCCCACAGCATGGCAGCCCAGAAGTGACTGGTAGTCAGTGCAGAGGTCATAATTGGCTAGTGATGCCTGAGTCAGAGAAGCAGCTCCCTTAGGAATAGAGTCCTGTGAAGAAACAGGCACAGCACAGTTGTCCCCAGCCCTGGATTCCACCCTGGCATAGAACTGTCCCAGGTCTGTTTGGCATTATAGAAGAACTTGGGCCTGGATTGCAGTACTGTCCCTGTATATTTTTGTACTCAGGCGGAATTTCTTCAAGGAGGCATAGAAGGCAGTGGAATGATGCCCCTTCTTCTAAGCTGAAAGGGCACCAGGTCCACCCAAGTCAAATTTAAACCACCTAATTGATATATACAGTCTCACAAGCTCCTAATAAAGACATTCTATTGGATTAAACCCATGCCTGGGCAGTCTTGTTTGTGAACACTGACATTTCTGGAGATCTCATTGAGGTCCCAGAGACCAGACTGTAGGACACCAGGGGTCACAGAGCCCTAAGAGGGAAGAGGAGTGCAGTGCTCAGGTGACTATTAGGAGCACACAAACTGAGATAGTCCAGCTCCACAGGAGTCTTTGGTAGGACTTTAGAGCTGTGCAAGACACCATGACATGTCAACTTTTATAAAGGAAAGCATTTAATTGGGACTGCTTACAGGTCAGAGGTTAAGTCCATCATCATCATGAAAGAAACATTCTGGCATATAGGCAGACATGATGCTGGAGAAGAAGCAAAGATTTCTATATCTTGATCCATAGCAGCAGCAGGACAGAGACACACAAATCTCAAAGCCCACCTCCACAGTGACTCACTTCCTCCACCAAGGCCACATCTACTACAAAGGCACACTTCCCAATAGTGCCAGTTCCAATGGGCCAAGCATTCAAACACATTACTCTATTAGACTGGGGACCATTCCATTTTAAACCACATTCCACCTCCTGGCCCCCAGACATGTAGCCATAGCATAATATACAAATGCATTCATTCTAACTTAAAAAAAGTTCTTAAAGGCTTTAAAAGTCTCAAACTTATTTAACAGCTCAAAGTCTCTTCTGAGATTCATGTATTCTCTTAACTGTAATCACCTATAAACCAAAATCAAAAAGCAGATCACATACATGCAACATACAATGGCATAGCATACGTGCTACCATTCCAAAATAAAGAAAGATGCATAATAAGGAAATACTGGACCAAGGCATCCCTGACACACACCTGGCTTCAGCAGCTTTCCTAGAAATGGAGGGAAATTCTATAAACCCTTTCTTCTAGCCTTGACCCAAAAGCCAGAACGACATGGCTAAAACTGCCAAGTTCTGCTCTTTGCTGGGGTTGGAACATGGAGCCCTCATTCAATTACTTCTTCACCGACTTTCTATTTTGATTGCTTCCTACAGGGCTGAAGCTTGGCTGGCCTGAAACTCACTCTGTAGAACAGACTAGACTTGATCTGCCAACCGCACCCTCTGAGTACTGAGGGTGCTTGCTTGCTCACTCCATCACGCCTGTAGCTAAGCTGTTCTCTAATTCCTTTTCACAAATTAGAAGCTTAGCTGTGCTCCTGCCCTGAGTTCACCACCAGCTTTATTCCATTTCTCAATCTGTTTGGCTCCTGAACACAGGACTTAGCTCCACTCTGCTTCAGGGTGCCCTTTTCTGCTTAAATGGTACATATTTTTATTTTACTTTGCTCTGCTTGCTCCTTTTCATTATAAATTTTCATAAGACTGAAGACAAATAGCCACAAAACACAATCAATACTAGGCTGTTTTACCATTTCCTCTGCCAAAGGAATTAATCCAAAACTCTTCATGTTAGCCTCAGGCAAACGATTTGGGCAAGGTGGGGGGGGGGGGGGGGACAACAGCTACATTCTTCACCAAAATATAACAAGAACAGTTTCTAGCCAATGTACTAACATTTCTCTCCTCTAAAAACTCTTGCATCATGCCTCCACAGTTCAAATTACACCTCAGCATCATTGTCTCAATGGCCCATTAAACAGCTCTTAGAGATTCCCTTACATTCCTAACTCAAAGTCCCAAAGTCCAAACTCTTGAAAACAAAACCATGGACAGGCCAATCACAGCAATAGCCCAGTCCCTGATACAAACATCTCTATTAGTTAGGGTTTTATTGCTAGAAAGGGACATCATGACCACAGTAATTAATATAAAGGAAAACATTTAATTGGAGTATCTAATGATAATGGTTTCTCCACTATTATCATGGGAAGAATCATGGCAGCTAGCAGGCAGATGCTATACTGGAGAAGCTGAGCATTCTACATCTTAATCAGCAGACAGCAGGAGTCTGAGGCACACTTGGCCTGGCCTGTGCTTTGGAGAACCTAAAGCCCACATCCACAGGACACACATCCTCCAAGAGCACATAGATTCCAACAAGACCACACTACCTAATAGTCCTCTCCCCATAGGCCAATCCTTCAAACACAGGAGTCTATGAGGCCATTCCTATTCAAACCCCACCAGGGCTATCTCTGATCCAGTACTGCCTAGTGCTTCAGAGGGGTCTGACACCTCCAACCCCAAAGGAAGCCAATTACAAAGTCACCTGTTCTGTCAGTTCTGGAGGAAAAGTGATGTGGGAATGTCTTTCTGTATGCTGTGTGTATCAATCCTTAAATAAAGGAGCTGTTTTGGCACATGACAGGCACAACAGAAGAAGTAGGTGGGGAATCAGAATAGGTAGGAAAAGAAGGGCAGAGTCAGAGACAGATTGACCCAAATGCTCAAAGGAGCAACATGTAAGGAACACAGGTGAGCCACAGGCCACGTGGGAGACAGATTAATGGAAATGGGTTGAGTTAAGATGTAAGAGCTAGCTAGCAATGTGCCTGAGCCATAGACCAAACAGCATGAAGTTAATATAGGTTTCTGAGTCATTTTGGGGGCCTAAGCAGCAGCGGGCAGCTAAGGGGTCTGGGGCGGCAGGTCTGTGGGTCTGGACCTCTGGCACCCAGGGCCAGGAAACCATATTGTAACAGGAAGGCTTGTTGAGGTGCCTTCTGTTTAGACACATAGCAGAGGTCAGACATAGATGCTGATCCAGCGTCTGGGAACCATGTCATATATCACTGGATACCCGAGTCTCTTCCGGTGTATGAATATGTGATGGCCACCCTGGTTGTTTTGATTGTGGGTCTGTCTGTGTGTATGTGTCTCTGTAGGTCTTTCTATGTGTTGTCTATCAGTTTTGTTCCCTGTACCGAGCAGTGGCTTTCTCTGGTGTGAAACCCTCCTCCACCCAGGTGAAGACTTGTGCTCCCTCCTGTTGGAGACCTGAATCCATCTGACTCTAACAGTTCACCTGAAGGTGAACAAAGAAACAAGCTCACTCTAAGAAACACGGGCTTGTATTGTTGGGCGGCTCCTGCTGTCATGCAGTGTTGATCTGAGAGGAGGTGGGGAGGTGCCTGGCCTCTAGTCTAAGGGTGATCCTCACTACTGGCTAAGAAAAGTACACAGACACAGACATGATGAAGACAGCTCCCCTGGTGAGCATTCCCTCCACTGTGCCTGCTCTCAGCAGAAGGAGAAGAGACAGTCCCACTACTTTCCTTCTCATCACTTGTGCCTCTTCCTCAAACTCTGATCTTCAGAGCCCACCGTTCTCTGTGGAAAAAGTGAGAAAACAGAAAAGACTTCCCGGCACTCGACAAGGGAACTGCAGCCAGGCAGTACAGCCTGGAAAGAACAGATATTCCTTTCTGGGCAGCACTGTCCAAGGACACTTTAAGGAATGTCACTAAGTTCTCCACCCAGACTAACACAACTCACATTGTAGCCTGAAAGGCTCCTCCAGGGACTGGTCCATTACCTGGGCTCCCGCAAGCAAGGGCGTCCAACAATGGCCTGGCTTTCATACCCAAAATCTCTCAACAGCCAAAGCTTTCCACATAGACACATAGATTGAAAACTTCACTGTGCATACAGATCTCAGAGTCCTGGCCATGTTAAAAAGGATAAACAGGACACTAAAAAAACCTTTAAAAACGCTCATGTGAGTCTACCAAAGAATGGATACACTTCCTGAGTTTGCTTGGCTTCTGCCAGCTGCACAACACACAAGTAGAGATTTACACCCCTACTGAGATTATGTCTGCTCCCCAGGCTCACAGACCAACAGTTTGCAGAACAGTCTAATCGTTACGTCCTCAAGTCACTACAGACTCCAGTCTTCCATAATGGATATTCATTGGACTACCGTAGAGAAGCAGCTAACCTCTGTGTTACCACTTATTCCCTTTGTACCAGAGCAATGAGTCTGTCAAGTGACAAAGGACACTAGAACTGACCTGGAAAGGACACTAAAAGGTGATTCTCTCCACTAATATGGCAGTGAAGACAGCTGCCATTACACAATGAACCCACAACGCCCAGGTCAAGAAAGCAGAGGCCACATTTGCTGCCAATAACTGTCTCTGGATTATGGACCCATTAATTGATCCCCAAGTCATTCTCCTCCCCATCCCTCTACCTCCTCCCGAGTCTTACTTTTGGTATGAATACAGAGTCATGCTCCAGTGGGGATGGCCTTTAGGACTGGTCTGGGGAACTAAGACCAACAGATCCGGAGAAGGTGTTACCTAATGTAATTGCAAACCAGCAAACCATTTGACTATGTTCACTGACGCCCATTTTAAATGTCTGGCTGTATTAAAGAAAGGAAAGATAGGAGGTTTTATCTTTTGAGATAGAAATACAGTTTACAACTTTGTGTGTCCTTATCCTAGGCCACCTGGTTGCCAGAATCAACGAAGTTTCCATTATGAAAACTGGATTTGTGAATCTTGAGGCTTCCTAGAAAACTTCATTGAAAAGATCTGGGCCTATGGGAAACATGAAATACTTGCGGAATCAGACCCTATGCTACAGGAAGGGACCCTCAGCATAGACTTTAAACATAACTGTGGGGATTTAATAAAGTTTCAGAAGTTTTGGAGATATCAGAGGGAATCTACCCACAGTCTATGTGGGGGGGTTAGTAAAAGCTCCAGAAGTCCCAGAGCTCTAACCAGTCAGTCTAGGAAAATCAGAGTGGTGATTCAAACCTTTAATCCCAGCACAGGGAGTATCCTGGGAGTGGTGACCTACACCCTTAATCCTAACTGAGTCAAGGTCACTTCAGATTATAGAAGGAATTCCAGGCTCCCAAGCAGGTGTGGTGGGGCCACGCCTTAATTATCAAAAGTCTGGATTCAAACACAGAAATCCACTCAAAGGGAATCAAGGCTGAGGAAGCTAGAAGACAGCTGGGTAAGATTTGCCTGTGGTGTTTATTCCCTCTAGTATCTCCAACTTCTTCAGAGATCTATCCCTGAGTCATCCTGGCCTTTGTCTGGTGGGAATGGTGGCCCCATCGTATCACAGATAGAAATCAACCAGTGCCATCGCACTGTCAGACAAAACTCACTGTGGCTGGGGGCAGCCTAAAATAATTAGTTCTGCTTTATGGGTTAATTCATCAGGATAACAACAATGTTACAGGGCTCCTGAGACTGCTGGGTGGGCATGTATGTACCAATGGGTTCACTAAATGAGCCCCTTCTGGTGATTCCCAGACTAACATGCACGTTGATCAGGACTTGATGGTATTAAAAGTTTCTATTTCTGAATAACACAACAGTTAGATTCCCTTATTAAAAATGATCCTACATAATTGAAAGAGTTTAGAATTACTTCTCATGAGAATAAGAAAGCTTTGTATGTCTGGGGGGAAAAAGGTGCTGGTACTATGCTAGTTGATCAGGAGCAATTCAAAGAAAATATTGTCAAGGTTGGAGGAATAACTGGTGCCAGTCTCTGTTCTCCTTGTCCCATTGGCTAAGTCCTCTGCTATCAGCACTGACTGTGCCTTTAATTCTCATTCTCATTGGATTAATGGTGAAGCCCTGGGTCTTAACTATAACAGGTGCGTCCATGATTTGACTCATTCACTCTGTGCAGTCCCAAGGCCTTATAAGGTCCCCAGACTTTAGCTCAACCGACTCCATGGGGCTGGAAAGATGACTCAGCAGTTAAAAGCACTGGCAGCTCTTCCAAAAATCCTGAGTTCCACTCCCACCAACCACATGGGGCTCACAATCATCTGTAGTGGGATCTGATGCCCTCATCTAGACTAAAGGGATATGTGCAAATAGAGCACTATATACAAAAATAAACTCTTCAAAAAATCACTGTTTCTCCAAACCAAGAACCCCAAAATAAGATCAGCCCATTGCTCTTTCATTTACACTTTCTGATTTCCCAAGACATGTAGAGAATGCTGAGATAACATAACAAAATATTACACAACCTGTCTACTGACCCTCTTACTGTGAAGAAGCACTATGAGCTAGGCATCTCTTATAATGGAAGGCTTTTAATTGGACACTGATGATAGCAACAGGGTTAGTCCATTCTCATCTTGAAGTGGAGCTTCACAGTGGGCAGGCATGGGGTTGAGTGTTCCATCCTGATACACAGAAAGACAGACAGAAACACCTGCCTTGTACTAGGCTCTTGAAACCTCCAAGCCAACCTACAACGAAACATCAATACAGACAAGACACACCTACTCCCACAAGGCCATACCTCCTACTTTTACTCAATTACTTGCATAAATTGGGGCCACCCATCCAAAGATTGAGTCCTGGAGGTGTTGAGCTAATATCAACCATGACAGGAATATATTCTAAAAAGAAGGAGCTCTGCAGGAAAAGAGCAAAAGATATTAAGGGAAACAGAGAGAAGAGTAGGCAAAGATGGAAGAAAGGAGAGATAGGGAAAGAACCAACTGAAAACAAGTATGTCCTCCAAACAGAGGGAGCCAAGTCCTATGGCTGGGTTACAGGCTTCCTGAATAAAACCTTCTCTACCCCATGTAAGAAATTAAAACACTCAAGGTCTCCAAACTCAGCTTTAGGTCCCTACTTTTCCTCTGAGTTCCCTCCCTAGAGAACATGGAAAACGTGCACAAGATCTGGTGGAAATAATGAGGCAACCAGTCTCCCGGTGTGCTTAAGTGTGACAGTTGTAGATCGCTAAGCTTCATTCTAACTAGGTAGATTGACACACAAGGCACAAAGGTTTAAATGGTATCTATACCTGTGTTGGTGTTTTCCAGACAGGGTTTCTCTGTGTAGCCCTTGCTGCCCTGGATCTTGCTCTATAGAAGCTGCCCTCTACTTCCTCAAGATCTAGGCTTAAAAGCATGCACCGCCACCACTGATTTAACAATTTTAACTCAGTCCAGCAAACAGGAAGACTCACAAATGAGTCTGATCACAGCCCACACCAGCCCAGACCATACTTAAATTGGGAATAAAGAGATCAAAAGTACATGAGAGCAAACTGAGACGTAAAAACACAGCAAATAGAGAGTCGCATGTGACACTAGGCCAGCAAACCCAGGGTGGACCACCCTGGCATCACTTGCAAATGCGTTAATGAAACAGGCTTTAAACCCTGCAGAGAATTAACTGCAGATGATTCTACACCTGAATGTTCAGCGCCAAATGGAAAACTTCTAGAAGACATTACAGTGACCAGAGCATGACCAGGGCTCTGCAAGTAAGCAAATCTGCCTTCCCTGGCGACAGTAAAAACAACACCTATGCATGCCCTGCAAGGTGACAAGGATGTTTCCACACAAAGCCTCACGTTCCCTCATGCTCTCTCTACAGGCGCAAGCCGCAAAGCCATGTCATTCAGAGGTCTTGCTTCTGCCTCTTAGATGCAGGCAGGGACCAAACTTGGAACCACTCCAGCCACGGTCCGAGGCCGATCCCCACAATCCCAGAAGGCCCCACACCGGCTCCCGGCTCCTCCCCGAGTGGGGACGGCGGTCCCTCTCTTACCATAGCGGATTCCTAGCTCGCCCGCTCTCCTCAAAGCTCTCAGCAGCAAGCCGTGGCGCAGCACAGGGATTACCGTGTCTTCCCTCAGCCACAGAGGCGTCTAATCCGCAGCACCGCAGACCGGAAGTGTCCGCCCCACTGTGACTGGCAGTCCATTTGGAGGCCCTGATTGGCTACTGAGGCTTGAGCTTCCTTAGGGTGGGAATGCGGGGAAAGCACAATGATTCAAGGCCCCTGCTTCCACCCCAGCTACAGACCTGCCTCAGACCTGCAGAGATTGGCATTGCAGCAGAACTTGGGACCGGACTGCCGTCTTCCCTGGGCTATTCGTGCACTCAACAAGACTCTTTTCTTTCTCAGTGACGTTTTGCGATGAATCAGAGAAAGGACAATGGCTACCAATACCTCAGACAAGGTGTGGAAAACGTGCTATGATTTTCATTTTTGTAAAAGGAAAGATTGATTTGAAAAATTATGCACTACTATGCACTCTTTTAAAGTGCAATTCTGTAGAGAAGGCCCATCAATGTAAATACAGGATTTAGTGAATTAAACCCTATGAGATTAGAGTGAGCATTTTACATATCACTCCATATTTACTAGAGTCTCAATACTCTGATGACTAAATTAGATATATTTTACATATGAGTCTACAGATTTGTTTTTCTCTCAACTTTCCATCATTAGTGAAAATATGTAAGCCACATTAAGAATATGTGTTTTTACATCATTTTCCTATTGATTAATTTTCTGTCAGGCTCTCACTCTGCAGTCCTGGCTGGACAGGAACTCACTATGCAGAAAAGCTAGCCTAACAATCAAATATCAGTTTGCATCTGTGCAGGGTGTTAAGATTTAAAGCCTGTACCACCATGCCCGACCTCTATTAATTCTTCACATTTACTAATGAAATAAACAAAACCAAGGTTTGGCACACAATTGTACTCTGTACTGAGGACATTGTTGCAGGGAGACCACTGTGAGCCTGGGGCCCATCTCTAGTATGTAGAGAAATTAAAATAAATCCAAACCTATTCCCCTGCACAAAACTGAAATCTAAGTGGATCAAAGACTCAACATAAATCCAGTTACACTGAACTTGATAGAAAAGAAAGTGGGAAATAACACCCAACACATTGGCACAGGTGACCTCTTCCTAAATATAACACCAGTAGCACATACCCTAAGAACAACAATCAGTAATAAATGGGACCTCCTGAAACTAAGAAGCCTCTGTAAGACAAAGGACATAGTCAATAAGAAAGCCTGAAGAATGAGAAAAGATCTTCACCAACCCTACATCTGACAGAGGAATGATCTCTAAAATATATAGAGAACTCAAGAAACTAGAGCCCAAAAACCTATGTAACCCAATTTTAAAATGGGGTTCAGAGCTAAAAAGGGAATTCTCAACAGAACAATTACAAATAGCTGAAAGGCACTTAAAAATTGCTAAACATCTTTAGCCATCAGAGAAATGCAAATCAAAATAACTTTGAGATACCACCACACACCTGTCAGAATGGTTAAGTTCAAAAACAGAGATGACAGCCTATGCTGGAGAGGATGTGGAACAAGGGGAACATTAATCCATTGTTGGTGGGAGTGTAAACTTGTACTGCCATTCTGGATACAGTATGGCCATTCCTCAGAAAACTGGGAATCAATCTCCCCAAGGATCTAGCAATACCACTATTGGGCATATACCCAAAGGATGCACATTCATACCCCAAAGGCATTAGCTCAACTATGTTCATAGCAGCATTATTCTTAATAGCAAGAACCTAACAACCTAGATTCTCCTCAACTAAAGAATGGATTAATGAACTGTGGTACATATATATGTAGTGGAGTACTACTCATCAGAAAAAAATCTTAAAATTTTCAGGCAAGTGGATGTATTTGGAGAATATTCTCCTGAGTAAAGTATCACAAGCCCAGAACAATAGGCATGGGATGTACTCACTCAGAAGTGGATTTCAGACCAGAAGCAAAGAATACCCAAGCTCCCAAACACAACTCCTGAATAGTTTAGAACCCGAAGGAACTCAAGAGAGACATCCAGAGATTCCCCTAAGAAGAGAAAATAAAGATCACGTTAGCAGACTGGGGCCATAACCGGTTGCAACTGTGAGATACAGCCATAGCATGCAGGCTCCAGCATGAGGACTGGCATGGGAATGTTAGGTGCTGTGGAATGCCAAGCACTGAGAACGCTGCTATGCTCTAGGTAATGTACCTGAGAACAGGAAAGAGGCTTGAAAAGTAGCTTGCACAAAGAAAAGATATTTTTAACAAAGAATACCGGCATTGAAATGTTTTGAACCAGTTTCTCCTTTTCCAGTGTACTTACACTGTTGCTTAGTGTATCTTAAGAATGTATAAAAACAAGATAATAAAGACACAGCATGCAGGTGCAATTGTGTTTTCTGCTCTGCATCCCCTGTGTCCCGGTGATTTCCAAACCCTTACCCAGGGACCCCAACTCACTAGATATGCAACCAAGAAAAGTAGGGAACAAATCTTGAAAGAATGAGATGGTTGAGTGAGAGGAATAAAGAGGGAGATAGAAAGAGATGAATTTCTTGATAGGCGAAGCCAATGTGCTGTTGGAAAGAGACGGGTGCTAGGAAAACCTCCAAGACCTCACAGGATGTCTCTGGCCAAGTCTCCAAACAATAGTGCAGGGGGTACCTAAACAGGACTTCAGCCTAGAATCAAATGAGTAACCACCCTAAGTGTCATCACAGAACCTACATCCAACACAGAATAGAGGTGGAGGCAGAGATCCATGGCTGAGCACTGGGCAGAGCTCCTGGTCCAGCTCAGAGCAGGGGAGGAGTGTCTGTATCAGCAGGGGATAGGGATTATGAGGAAAATTCCCACAGTGATGGCTGCCTGGAGCTCTGGGGAGCTCACTGAATAAAGAACAGCCTCTGGAGATCCATCAGGAAAAGGAGCTAGGCCCTCCAAGGGTAGGCAACTGTCAACTGGCATTAGCAGTATGTAGAGCCTCGAGAGGTGGGATCACACTGTGTTCCTGTTCATGGGCTGGCACCTTGGAGTCCATTCCCTGCAGAGGATCACCTAACCCAGCCTTGACTTTGGGATGAGGAAATCGGACTTGCCTGGAGTGGATGTGCCATGCTGAGCTGACCCGCCTTGGGATTTCTTGCCATTTTAAGGGAGGGGGTGGTGTAGGAGGAGGTTTCTGTCCCTGACTTTCGGGCCTATCCTCAAGGTTTAGGACCCACAGGCCTGCAGACCCACAGTCCCACAGAGACACACAGATGCTTTCAATAGTTTTAGGCTGGTCGACCTAAGGCCCAGGCATATCACTTGCTAACTCTGTACCCTTCATCTAACTCATGACTCTTCCTGTTCAGCCATACGGCTGGGTACCTTTCTTTAGAGCAGCATAGTTGTCCTCTGCTTCTTCTGGCTTCCCTCTGGCATTCTGCTCTGTGCTTCCTGTTCTCAGAGTTTTTAGTCTGGTAGCCCCGCCCACACTTCCTGCCTGCCTTTGGCCAATCAGCGCTTTTTATTAAACCAGTGGGTGGGACAATGATTTACCATGAAACAACACAATCTCCCTACAGGGTGGGCGGAAGGAGAGGAGCAAGGCTGAAGGATGACTGAAAGGGGTTGGGAGGAGGGGAGGGAGGGGGAGTAGGAGGTACATAGATAAAAATGAAATTTTTAAAATAAATAAAACAAAACAAAAGAAAAAGTGAGACCCCATCTCAAAAGAGCAATTAGCGAGCAGGTGCAGCCTCTGACACCCAAGCATTTTAGAACATTAGTGTTAGTCTTTGTCCTGGGGTCCACACAGATCTATGACATCCTGGCCTTTTTCCCAAGTATACAGTTCACTTTTTGATTTCTGTGAATGGAATCCATCATGGTGTTGAAGCATCAGCCAACAGCAGTGGCAATGACATAAAGGATCCCCGTCCAGCTGCTTTACTGCTGTGCTCCACTGCTTTGTGGAGGAATTTTATCCTGTGTCCTTGCAGGCCTTCCACGGAGGATTCTTTAAAGCCAAACTAACACTTGACTGGCATGATCAGTCCGGCACACTCTATGATTTCTTCCTCAGGTAATCTGCTTTATCACGGCTACTCATTTCAACATGAACTTGAGAAACACTAACAGAAGCAGGAATTTAATCACCCAAAGGTGTCAGCTCAATGGAGGGGATACAAATCAAATAACTGCATTAAATTCAGAAGCCAGGGTATGGATTTTGTTAATGACCTGTAACCTTTTTGCTATCTGTGGTTAACAGATGCCAGGTTAATGACCTGGTACCCACTTTTTGCTATAGAGACAGGACCTCATCAGTCGTCCCCAGAATGATTCCTAATTTCTATTCAGATTCACAGTATCCTCTGTCTTGCTTTATCTTCACTAAAGCCACGCATTACTATTTGGATAAACTATAGAATAGTAATAGGGGTGTACCAAGAAAGCCCTTTTCCCAAAGTTAGGCATTTAATCAAAGGCCAACATTTCTGCAAGAGCTTCAACAAATTCCTATTTGTTAAGAAGGGAGTCATTCTTTTTATCTCTTGAAGAGGAACTTGTGCCCCTTCCATTAACACATGGCTGTGGTGTCTATTAACTTGTCATGTCCATGCTAGCTCCTTCAATCCCTGCTCACAAGACACTTTGCCCATTCCCATTAAGTCTTTGTGCTATTGTAGAGTATAAAAGTTAGCTTTCTTTTAATAAAGCAGCAACCATTCAGATTCATCCTCAGATACTATCAGGCTCCTTTCTCACCAACTCCACACTCCCACTTTTGGATGTGAACCTCTAGAGAACAGGACTCTGGCAAAATAGTTCCTGTCAAATATTTTATAAAAAGTTGAGAGAAAGTTTTTTACTGGACACATGTTGGCAGAAAAGACTGAATAGACTCTAGAGCCTTTAGGCTTCCAGGCCAGCCTTGCTCTTTTAGGACTCGTCCTCTCTCAGGATTTGGTTGGAGCTCAGATCTCTTCTCCTGAATCTCTAGGTAATCTGTAAATGAATTCTTAGTTTTTATGTTAAATAAACTCGTGGAGCAAACTTCATAATTTCAAACTGTGATATTGGTTGTGGTTGAATGAAAAAGAAAAAAGAAAATCATGTAAGACCCCCCTCCCTTTTCCTCCCTCTTGCTTAAGCAGCCCCCTCTTGATAGCCGCAGCATGCTTGCAAAAACAATGAATAAGCTTGCCTAAGACATGTTAATAGGACAGTAAAGATTAGCTCTGCTGATAAAAGAAGAACTGCAGTTAAGAGTAAGACCAGGTGCCTGGGCTGGAGACAAAGGAATGTGGTCAGGGGCCAAATGCCAAACACTCCCCAACCAAGGACAAACTGATTCCCCTGTGGGCTGTACATCTGCTCTTAAAAAAAGCCCTAAAACATACATCCTGATACTGGAGACACCAGCATCTCTGCAAAACTTAATAATAAAAGCTTTCACAATGTCAGCAGGGCAGAGGGGGAAAAAAAGATAATAGTTACATGGCTACATGATCTGGCCCCAGTCAAGGACCAGGGGAAGTTCCAGAGAGAGATAGAAGACAGAGTTCCCAGAAAGATAAACAGCAGGCCGCCGCCTGGGGGTGGGCAATATCAGACAGGCCAGATGATGACCTGGCCCTCACCCCCTCAACAGAATAGCTTCATTCAAACCAGGCAATGAAAACCTTGTAACTATGCTTTTGCTTCTGCCACCCTAACCCCATAAAAAGGCCCTGAACAAAGGGCTGGGCGTGCAAGTCCTCCCGAGAGACTTGGCAGCCCGCAGGTACCTGTGCTATTCAATAAACCTTGTGCTGTTTGCATCTGATCTGTGGCTCGGTCCTCCTTGGGTCCCAGGGGGGTCTCTTCCTGAAGAAAGGTCCGTTTCGGGGGTCCCCCACCCCGGGGTGGTCTTTCAATCAAAGGGCATGATTTTTCGTGAGAATGGTACAGGGGAAAGTTTGCTGTAGATATGTGTGAGAGCCTAATCAGAGGGAGGGATATCTGGGAGAGTCCAGAGTGGTTAAGACCAGACTGTGCTGGGTTGGTATATAAATGACTTTTTAAAAAATTAGATTATTGAATTTACTTAGATCAGGAAATCAGCTGTTAATCTCAAAATGTTTTACATTGGCATGGATTTTGGTTTATGAATAAATTTTTTAAAAAATCGATAATTAAATTTACTTAGATCAAGAAATCAGCTGTTAATCTCAAAATGTTTTACATTGACATAGAGTTTAGTTTACTGATACAAATTTAAAGTCAATTTTGTTATGCTGAATGTATTTCTCTACTCTTGTTTATGGAATGATGTTCATGTAACTGATTTAAAATTGTAATGTATAATTAAGAAATGTAGGGTTTGTGTGTCTGGGCCTCAGGCAGCTCGGGACCAAAGAAACTATTACATTGTAACAGATGGCATCCCTTAAAGCCTGAAAAAGTTTTAAAAAGGGTTTTAGCACAGAGACTGAGCCAAAAAAGCTTCCAAATTGTGTATATGAAGCAGGTCATTGTACAAAGAAAGCGTGGCATCCAGGTCACATTCAAAATAGTGCTGGCAGACTGGCAGCAGGCAGTGTAAGCTGCAATCAAGCCAGTTCCTGAAATCTCACAGAAGACTCAGTAACATGTTATTGGTTTAAGGTTTCTGCTTATTTTGACCAAAAAGGAAGCAAAGACGGATACTTAGTAGCAGCATTTTTCTGGGTCTGCTCTGTTTCCTGGCCACAAACACACACAGTCCCTTTAAGAGAATTTACTAATTCAGCTTTAAAAAATCTATGTAGTTCTTTAAGAGAGTGTATTTTAAAAGCTCTTATGGTTAAAAGATGATTAAAGATTCATAATAAAACTGATTCAGATAAAAAAAAAAAAACCTGTAAAAGGGTTACAATGTGTGAAAAAGGTACATAGGCTTCAGAGAAAAAAAAGAAGATAGAAAAAGCCTTTAAAAAGAGAAATAGAGTAATAAAAACATAATAAGCCACGTAAAGATAGAAAATAGACACAAAATCTAGATTTTGGTTGTTAATGTGTTTTCTTTTAATTTTTTAACTGTTAATGAGCTAACTACAAAAAGACAATAGATTGCAAATACAAAGGCTACTAAGGTAAACAAAAATATATATTTTAAAGGTGTCTTGATTTTAAAATTTGTGTTTAAAGATATATTGCTTTAGAAGAGTTCTGCTTTTATTCCACAAAAGATGAGAACTTGTGGATTGCTTCCAGGCTCTTATGGTTTCATCAACCAAGACCCCCTGAAAAAAAATCTTTGATTAGAAGAGATGACCACATCAACTACAAGACTACCGAGTATGATCCTGTCTAACTCATGAGATTTTCAACGCCCAATAATCAACGAAAAATGATAATAGTAAACTATGCTCAAATTCCCAAAATAGTGTTTATAAATGTTTGTTTTTATTATAAATGGTTAATGGTCATAGTCAATCTCTTTCTAAGAAGAAAAGGGGGATATGGTATATAAATGATTTTTTAAAAACTTATTGAATTTACTTAGCTCAGGAAATCAGCTGTTAATCTCAAAATGTTTTACATTGGTATAGATTTTGGTTTATTGATACAAACTTGAGGTCAATTCTCCTGTGCTGAATGTATTTTTCTACTCTTGTTTATGGAATGATGTTCATGTAACTGATTTAAAATTGTAATGTATAATTAAGAAATGCAGCATCCGTGTGTCTGGGCCTCAGGCAGCTCGGAATTAAAGAAACTACCACATTGTAACACTGGGTCATTGGGGAGAGTGGAAGGGAGGGGAAGGCAAGAAAGGGGTATCAGATGTAGCAGCAAGGAGGCCAAAGGTACAAAAGAGGTCAGTGAACATAATGTGAACTATATATGAAAGAGCCTCTGGGGGAAGGGCAGCTTGCCTGGGGCTAGGGAGTTCAATATAAGGGGTCTGTAGCAGGTAGTGACTGAGGAATTCTGGGAGAACCTGATGGCCAAATACAGATTTAGTATGGCTAAATGTCACCTCGGCCATTTGTCTGTTAATGAATTAATGATAAGGGCTGAAGCAAAAGTTTTAATTAAAGTTTCTCTTCTCCTGAAGAAATACCATCACCATGGCACCTCTCGTTAAGGAAAACATTTAATTGGGATGGCTGGTTACAGTTCAGAGTTTCAGTCCCCATTATCATTATGTTGGGGAGCATGAAAGTATGGTGCTGGTTACATGTTGATCAGAAGGCAGCAGGAGATGGTCCCTGACATGGCTGTACCTTGTGTACATATGAGACTTCAAGCCTTCCTCCACAGTTACACATTCCCTGCAACAAGACCACATATACATGGCATTTAATATTGCCACTCCCTTTGGGGCCATTTTCTTACAAATCACCACATTAATTATTTCTGAATACCTTCTCCTGGCAGTGGGGCATTGTAGTTGGGGACTCAAAAACCTGGAATGTTTGCTGAATCTTGGAAGAGCTGGCTGTTTCACTCATTGTCAAGGCGTGGCAGGACAAATATGGCTATGGACATGCATTCAGCTGTTGGAGAAGTCTGCAGTCTTTAATTGCTTGGAAATCTGCTGCAGCAGATCTATATTAGAGCCCACAGGTAAAGTTGAGGCATTTAGGGAGGATTTTTTTTTAGATGTGGATTTGAAAGTTTTAGGTCCATGGTCCTTGTTGCTCTAAAAGGGGATTCCCAAGACCAGGGAAATAGAAAGATACCATCCTCAGGAACAGTCAGGTGGAGAAACAGGCTGTTGGAGTCCATTTGACCTGTGAGAGATAAATCAAAGTCAATGGCCTGAAGCTTACCATTGATTTTTTAAATTTTATAAAAAGAGGTTCAAGTTGGATATGTCAGCATTATCATTTCTTGGAATCTACTGAAATCAACACTGTAGAAACAACAGTAGACTCATATCTTTGTTTCATAGTAAAATTTGGGGTCCCAAAAATGATTCTGAGGTAAAAGCATGAACACTCTTTAAAGCTATCTCAGAGAGAATAGAAACAGGAGCAGAAGGACAATAGTTAGACTTTATGTTAAATATGAAATGAAGCAGACCTCGTCACTCTATCCAGAAGACTGGATTATACAGATTATTTGGATGTTTTAGTGCAATATAACATACTTTTAAGTCTATACTTAGAAAACAATCAATGGGAATTTAAAATCTTGAGCTTGTGACTATGATAACAGAGACAAAGCTTTCCAAGAGGTAGGTTAATAGCTTATAGGAATTGAATTGATTAATGCTAAGACTCTGAACTTTGAAGTCTTATTGTAACAGTAGTATAGTGAGAGTGTAGTGTAGTATAGTATAGTATAGTATAGTATGGTGTGGTGTGGTAGTGTGGTGTGGTGTGGTGTGGTGTGGTGTGGTGTGGTGTGGTGTGGTGTAGTGTAGTGTAGTGTAGTATAGAAAGAAATCTCAATCATTATCCCTTCTTTTTATATACCTTAAATCACTTTATTATTACAACTCAAACTTTATAGAAACTTGCATTTACACAAGTTAAAATTTCTTCTTGAACACTAAGACATTTTTGAGGATCCTCAAAGCTTAAGCTTTAAATGTTTTTTAGTCAGACATTCACAATGAGACACATGTCATTCCAAAGCAATCTTATTAAAGGAGAAGAAGAGGAGAAGGAGGATGAGGAGGAGGAGGAGGAGAAAGGTTTGGAGTCTGTTTTATGAGTTTATTTATTTATCTTTTCTAGAGAGTGGTAACAAAGTAAACCATTTGTAGACCCAGTGGTAGCTCCAGGAAAGTGAGGCCTGTGGCCTGATTTTTACATATGAAGAGAACTGAGAAGATAGATTAGGCTTTTAGAAAAAGCTGTGTGCTTGCTGCTGATGCTACAGTCAGTCAATCAATGTCATAGGAGATCCGAGAAAGATACATTATAACTGGAAATATAATCTAAATGGTCTATATATCAACTGAAATGACAGTGACCCACTGCAGAGACAGGTTACCATAGGCTGTGGCGGTCTCCATATTTTCACTGGGGACAGTAGTTGTAGGGATTCAGCTGTCAAACAGAGCAGGATTTAATCTTTAGCTGCCATATAGAACAGCAATAGGCCTTTGACTTTCAGACCCATGTCTGGGACATTTTTCTGTAGAGGAGCAATGTGGGGGAACTAACCTTATTTTAACCAGGCAAATTAGGAAAATCAAGCCAAAAATAACCAGTCTGAGTAGAGCCTTGACAGGAAGTAAGGCATGAGACAGTTTTCCCTGTGGTTAGTGGTACCACAATCCAGGCAGATTTGCAATGTACCCTCTATCTTCTTTGAATGCTTCCCTCTAAATTGGAGAGCTTAACCATTTTAAATGCCATATTCTGTAGATCTCTGAAGCATTTGAAGACCGTTTGTTTATTAGGTATATCTGAATGAACAAATTTTGCTTATTCCTAGTACCTTATTTTAGGATTAACTTTAAAAATATATACAAGGAGCTAAATAATACTAATTTTGTAATTAATTACATTAGTAATTAGCATGACTATAAGTATAGTTCTGAGCATATTAAAGAATTTGATCATTTAAAAGATGACTAACCATTAACTTGTCTTCCTTAATTATCCTTAAAAGTTTACAATAAGTTAGTAGCTTTCATAAGAATAGAAATACATGTTCTATCTTTTGTTAGGTTTAGCGTTAAAATGATTTTGAATTGAAGCTCTTCTAGTATTAGTATAAAACATTTAAGCATAGATATAGTCTATAGAGAGACTGGCTACTTTACCGACCTCATTATAGTGCACTATGAATAAAAAGGGACACATTAAAGAAACCAAAATAGCCATTTTGAGCCAAAAGGTTTATTCCAAATTCTCAAGTCTGTCTCCCAGGAAAGCAAGGGGACTGACAGGGAAAAAAATTTCAGGGTTAAATGAGAATGAGAAAATGGGAAACTTGAAAACTGGGGTGGGGTTTTCACAGGGATTAAGAAATCTAGCAAAGACCTTGACAAGTTAATGCATTTATATACTAATATGTTATATGTCAATAGATTGACCACAAATTTCCCTTGCCAGAGATAAGAATGATTTCTTTTCTTTTTTACCAAGCAGGAACTTTCTTCAAACCCCTGACCTTGGGAAAGCAACTTTCTTGGGAAACCAGATGTTAGGATTTAGGCATCTGTACTGTACTGCCCATAGGGTCCCGACAAGATATATTCTCTGCTGCAGTCACTAAGAATGCCCACTGACTTTCTACATTTCCTTATAAACGCTAGGCCTTGCCCACCTCCCATCTCTCTCTCTTCCTTTGCTCTCATTTCCAGTGACTGGTTTCTGCTCCCTTCTCTGCCCGTCTCTCCCTTACTCTCCTCTCAGTAAACCTCCGACATGGGCCTTGTTGCATAGTTTGACTCCTTTGCACCACTTTTAAATTACATTTAGTTCCCTGAACATTGGATGGCTCTCCCAGCAGTCTGAGATGTACCTGGACCCTGGAACTCAGCCCACCTGTGAAAGCCCTACTTTCCCACATGACAGATTACTGGGAGTCTCCATTCAACACCAATGACTGTTAAGTATGTCTTCTACACTTTTGCCCATTTCTTATGAGTGAGGCTTTGTTCTTGAACACAGTTTTGTTTTCTGGCTTTTTTTTTCTTTTTCAGTTTTATCTTTATTTTTAAAAATGTCATCTCCATAAACGTATCCCCCTGTTCCCCGTCCCTTGCCCCCTCTTTCTCTACCAGTCAGCCCTCAGCATCTTCCCTCCCCATCCACCCATCCTCTCCCCCAAAATGGTGAGAAGTCCCAAGGTAGGCCAGCACAGCACAGCACATCCACTCCAGGCATATCCTATTCACTCATTGCAAAGTCAATTCTGGGTTGGGTGTTCATCTATAGGAAATGGGCTTCAAGATGCCAGCCCATGAACAGGAAAACAGTCCGATCCCACCCCTCATGGCTCCACTAACTGCTCCTGCCAGTCAAAAAACACTTACCCCAGGAGGGCCCATCTCCCCTCAACCCCCACCCCAATGAATCTCCAGTGGCAATTCTTGATTCAGTGAGCTCTCCAAAGCTCCAGCTAGCAATCGCCATGGGAACCTTCCTCATAATCCCTATCTCTCTGCTCATACAGACCCTCCTCCCTCCCTTTCTCTCAGCTGGACCAGGAGCTCTGCCCAGTGCTCAGCCATGGATCTCTGCCTCCACCTCTGTTCTTTGTCGGGTGTAGGTTCTGAGATGACACTTAGGGTGTTTACTCATTTGATTATAGGGGAAATCCTGTTTAGGCACCACCTCCACCATTGTTTGGAAACTTGGCCAAGGACATCCTGTGAGTTCTGGGACATTTCCCTAGCACTCACTCTCTTTTCAACCCACATTGGCTTCCTCTATTGAGAAGTCCATCTCCCTCCATCTCCCTCCATCTCCCTCCATCTCCCTCCATCTCCCTCCATCTCCCTCTTTGCTCCTCTCACTCAACCATGTACTTCTTTCAAAATTTGTTCCCAACTCTTCTTGGTTGCAACCCGTTATGACCCCAATTTGCTAAGGTGATCTTCTCTATTTCCTCTTCTTAGGGGGAAATCTCTGGATGTCTCTCTTAAATTCCTTCGAATCCCAAACTGTTCAGGGGTTGTAGTATGCAGATTAGGTATTCTTTGCTTTTTGTCTAAAACCCACTTATGACTGAATACATCCCATGCCTATCTTTCTGGACTGGTGATATCTTGCTCAGGAAGAAATTCTCCAACTCCAACCATTTGCCTGAAAATTTTAGGATGTCTTTTTTTTTTTACTGCTGAATAGTACTCCATTGTGTAGTTGTACCACAGTTTGTAAATCCATTCTTCAGTTAAGGAGTATCTAGGTTGTTTCCAGGTTCTTGCTGTTACAAATAATGCTGCTATGAGCATAGTTGAGCTAATATCTTTGGGATACAAATGTGCATCCTTTGGGTATATGCCCAATAGTGGTATTGCTGTATCCTTGGGGAGATTGATTCCCAGTTTTCTGAGAATAGCTATACTGACTGCATTACAGAGTAGCTATACAAGTTTACACTCCAACCAACAATGGAGGAGTGTTCCCCTTGTTCCACATCCTCTCCAGCATAGGCTGTAGTCTGCGTTTTTGATCTTAGCCATTCTGACAGGTGTAAGGTGGTATCTCAGAGTTGTTTTGATTTCCGTTTCTCTGATGGCTAAAGATGTTGAGCAATTTTTGAGTGCCTTTCAGCCATTTGTAATTCTTGAGAATTCCCTTTTTAGCTTTAAACCCCATTTTTAATTGAGTTATTTAGCTTTGGGGGCTCTAGTTTCTTGAGTTCTCTATATATTTTAGAAATCAGTCCCTTGTTAGATGTAGGGTTGGTAAAGACCTTTTCCCATTATGTAGGCTGTCATTTTGTGTTATTGACTGTGTCCTTTGCCTTACAGAAGCTTCTCAGTTTCAAGAGGTCCCACTTACTGATTGTTGTTCTTAATGTCTGTGCTGCTGGTGTTATATTTAGGAAGTGGTCTCCTGTACCAATGCTTTGGAGATATTTCTCACTTTCTTTTCTATCAAGTTCAGTGTAGCTGGGTTTATGATGAGGTCTTTGATCCCCTTGGATTTGAGTTTTGTGCAGATTTGGATCTATTTGCATTCTTCTGCATACCACCATCCAGTTATGCCAACACCATTTGTTGAAGATACTACCTTTTTTCCACTGAATATTTTAGCCTCTTTGTCAAAAATCAAGTGTTCATAGATGTGAGAGTTAATGTTGGGGTCTTCAATTTGATTCCATTGATCCACAAGTCTGTTTTTGTGCCAGTACCAGGCTGTTTTTATTACTATGGCTTTATAGTATAGCTTGAAGTCAGGGATACCGATTCCTCCTGAGTTCTTTTATTGAGTAGAATTGTTTTTGGCAGTCCTGGGTTTCCTGTTATTCCATATGAAGTTGAGTATTGTTTTTTGAAGGTCTGTAAAAAAAAATTGTGTAGGGATTTTGATGGGGATTGCATTGAATCTGTAGATTGCTTTTGGTAAAATTGCATTTTTACTATGTTGATCCTACCTATCCATGAGCATGGGAGATCTTTCCATTTTCTGATATCCTCTTCAATTTCTTTCTTCAGTGACTTAAAGTTTTTGCCAAACATGTCTGCTACTTCTTTGGTTAGAGTTATGCCAAAATATTTAATGCTCTTTGCATCTTTTATAAAGGAAGATGCTTCCCTTATTTCTTTTTCATCCTTTTATCCTTTGTGTATAGGAGGGCTATTGATTTTTTTTGAATTAATCTTGTACCCTGTTACCTTGCTAAAGATATTTATCAGCTGTAGGAGTTCCCTGGTAGAATTTTGTGGGTCACTTATGTATATGATCATATCATTTGAAAATAGAGATAGTTTGACTTCATCCTTTCCAATTTGTATCCCCTTAATCTCCTTTTCTTCTCTTATTGCTTTAGCTAAAATTTTGAGAACTATATTGAATAGACAAGGAGAAAGAGGAGAGACTTGTCTTATTTCTGATTTTAGTGGAATTGCTTTGAGTGTTTCTCCATTTAGTTTGATGTTGGCTGTCAGCTTGCTCTATATTGCCTTTATTATATTTAGGTAAATTCCCTTATTTCTGATCTTTCCAGGACTTTTACTATGAAAGAGTGTTGGATTTTTGTCAAAGGCTTTTTCAGCATCTAATGAGATGACCAGGTGGTTTTTTTCTTTCAATTTGTTTATATGATGGATGACATTCCTAGTTTTTCATATGTTAAACGGTCCCTACATCTCTGGCATGAAACCTACTTGTTCATGGTGGATGTTTTCTTTGTTATGTTTTTGGATTAGGTTTGCCAAAATTTTATTGAGTATTTTTGCATCAATCTTCATGTAGAATATTGGACTGTAATTTTTTTTCTTTGCCTAGGGGATCAAGGTGATTGTGGCCTCATAAAAAGAATTCAACAATGTTCTTTCAGGTTATACTTTTTGGAACTGTTTAAGGAGTATTGTCATTAGTTCTTCTTTGAATGTTTGGTAGAATTCTGCACTGAATCCATCTGGTTCCAGGCTTTTGTTACTTGGGAGACTTAATAATTTCCTTTGGGCTTATAGGTCTGCTTAGGTCTTTAATCTGATCTTGATTTAATTTTGGGAAGTGGTACCTGTCCAGAAAGCTGTCCATTTCTTTTAGGTTTTCCATTTTAGTGGAGTATAGATTTTCAAAGTATGACCTGATAATTCTCTAGATTTCCTGGGTATCTGTTGTTATGTCCCCCTTTTCTTTTCTCACTCTGTTAATTTGGATGTTCTCTCTTGTCTTCTTGGTTAGTTTGGATAAGCCTTTATCTATCTTGTTGACTTTCTCAAAGAACCAACTCTTTGATTCATTGATTCTTTGTATTGATCTCTTTTTTCTATTGTATTGACTTCAGCCCTAGTTTGATTATGTCCTACCATCTACTCCTTCTGTGTGAGTTTGTTTCTAATTGTTCTAAAGCCTTCAGCTGTGCTGTTAGATCTCTTGTGTGAGATTTCTCTAGGTTTTTCATATAGGCATCTAGTGCTATGAGTTTTCCTCTTAACACTGCTTTCATTGTGTTGCATAAGTTTGGGTATATTGTGGATTCATTTTCATTAAACTCTAGGAAGTCTTTGATTTCTTTCTTAACTTATTTCATGACCCAGACGTGGCTCAACTGAGAGATGTTCGGTTTCCATGAATTCGTAGGCTCTCTGTGCACTTTGTTGTTGTTGAAATCTAGCTTTAGACCATAGTGGTCTGATATGATACAAAGAGTTATTCCCATTTCTTTAATATCTGTTGATATTTGCTTTATGACCGAGTATGTGGTCAATTTTAGAGAAGTTCCATGGGGTGCTGAGAAATATGTGTATTCCTTTGTATTTGGGTAGAATGTTCTGTATATCAATATTAAGTCCATTTGGGTAACAACATCTGTTAGATCCCTTATCTATCCTATCCAAGGGTGGGGTATTGAAGTCTCCCACTATTAGTGTGTAGAGTTTGACGTGAGGTTTAAGCTCTTGTAGTGTTTCTTTTATATATGTAGGTGTCCTTGTGTTTGGGGCATAAATATTCAGGATTGAGACATTATCTTCATGGATTTTTTCTGAGATGAATAAATAATGTCTGTCCTGGTCTCTTTTCATTGATTTTGGTTTGAAGTCTATTTTGTTAGATATTAGGATGGCTACACCAGCTCATTTCTTAGGCCCATTGATTGGAAAGTCTTTTCCCAACCCTTTACTCTGAGGCTTGTGCCTGTCTTTGAAGTTGAGGTATGTTTCTTGTTTGCAACAGAAGGTTGGCTTCTGTTTTTGTATCCATTTTGTTAGTGTGTATCTTTTTATAGGGGAATTGTGTCCACTGATTTTAAAGGGTATCAATAACCAGTGATTGTAATTTCCTGTTATTTTTTGGTGATAGCTTGTGTGTATTTCCCTCCTTTGGGTTTTTTCTTCTGTGGTATTATTGTTTTTGGTTCCAATGGTGTATCTGGTTTCCTTAGGTTGGAGTTTTCCCTCTAGTGCTTTCTGTAGGGCCAGATTTGTGGATAGTATTGTTTAAATCTGGTTTTGTTGTGAAACATGTTGTTTACTCCACTTACAGTGATTGGTAGTGTTGCTGGGTATAGCAGTCTGTGTTGGCAGCCATGTATTTTTATTGTCTGTATAACATCTGACCAGGACCTTCTTGTTTTCATTGCTTCCAATGAATAGTCTGTTATTATTCCAATGAGTCTGCCTTTATAGGTAATTTGGTCTTTTTCCTATGCAACTCTTAGTATTTTGTTGTTGTTCTGTAGGTTTACTGGCTTTATTATGTGGCAAGCCAACTTTTTTGGTTGGTCTCTAGTCTATTTAATGTTCTGTAAGCTTCTTGTATTTTTATAGCCATTTCCTTCTTTAAGTTAGGAAAGTTTTCTTCTATGATTTTGTTAAATATATTTTCTGTGCCTTTGAGCAGTATTCTCCTTCATTGATTCCAATTATTATCAGGATTAGTCTTTTCGTGGTGCCCCATATTTCCTAGACATTTTGTGTTACGACATTTTTGGTTTTGGTGTTTTCTTTTACTTATGTATCTATTTCCACTACTGAATCTTCCACTCCAGAGATTCTCTCTTCCATCTCTTGCATTCTGCTGGTTATGCTTGCATCTGGGGTTCCTGTTCATTTCTTCAGGTTTTCTATTTCCAGCTTTGCCTCGGTTTGTGCCTTCTTTGTTGCTTCTCTTTCAATTCTTAATTCCTGGAATGTTTCTTTCACCTGTTTGTTTTCTTTTTCTTAGTTTTCTTTATTTTCTTTCTGGGATATGTTAGATTCTTCCAATTTTTTGTTTGTATTTTATTCTATTTCTTTAGAGAAGTTTTTTATATCCTCTTTTAAAGTTTCTATTATCTTTATAGTTTTTTAGTGTCATTTCCTTCTGTTTCCTCTTCATTGTTATGCTCAGATCTTGATTTTGTAGATCCATCAGCTTCTTCTGGGGGTGTCTTTTGTTCTTTATATTGTTATATGTATTCTTGAACTTCTGTCTGCCAATTGCTTCCCCAGTTCATTCTTAGTCAGCTCTTGGTTGGCTCTTAGTCAGTTGTGAGCCTTGTGGCTGGGTGTTTCCAGTAGTCACAGGGGCTGCTCTTATTCAGCTGTTAGTTCACTGTAGGCCAAGGAAGCTGTGTGTCTCCTATTTTCATAGGGGTTGTTCTCAGTAGGATCTTAGTTGGCTGTTAGTTGGCTCTTAGTCAGCTATTTGCTCTTAGTCAGCTTTTAGGCAACATTTAATCAATTTTAAGTCACCTCTTAGTCTGTGGACCTGGAGGGAGGCTTCTAGGTATCCAGTTGTCAGTGGATGGTGATGCAGTTCGCTGTTGGCCTGGTTTGGCCTGTGAGATGTTCTTCTAGCTGTGGTTTGCTGGGAATTGGGATTGGGGATGGCTCGCCCAGCTTTCTTTGGTTTAGGGTGGGTCTGGGTATGGATGGGGTGCTGGGGACAGTGTCCCCAGGCTGGCATTCAGAGATCATAGTCTCTGCTTGGCCTGAGGTTCAGGTTGTCACTCACCTCTCAGTCAGCTATAGATCCAGAGGCTTCTGATTATCTGGATAATATTTTTTATATGTTCCTAGATTCAGTTTGTCAGTATTTTTACATCAATGTTCATGAGGTAGATTGGTTTGTAATTATCTTTCTTTGTTGAGTTTTTGTGTGGATTGGGTATCAGGGTGACTGTAGCCTCATAAAGGGTTTGGCAATGTTCCTTCTGTTACTATTTTGTCAAACAACTTGATGAGTATTGGTATTATTTATTCTTTGAAATTATGGTAGAACAGTGTGGTAAAACCATCTAGCCTTAGGTTTTTTGGGGGAGGGTGGAGACTTTGAATAACTGCTTCTATTTATTATGGGGTTATAGGGCAATTTAAGCCATTTATCTGGTCTTGATTTAATTTTGGTATGTGGTACCTATCCAGAAAACTGTTCGTTTCTTTCAGGTTTTCCAATTTTACAGAGTACAGGTTTTTGATGTACTACCTAACAATTCACTGGCTTTCCTCAGTGTCTGTTCTTTTGTCTTCTTTTGCCCTTGTGATTTTGCTAATTTGGAATTCTCTCTCTGCCTTTTGGTTAGATTGAAAAAGTTGTTTATCCAGTTAATTTTCTTTAAAAAAAAAAAAAAAAAACCCAACTTTGGTTCATTGATTTTTTTTTTTGTATAATTCCCTTTGTTTTAATTTTATTAATTTCAGTTTTGAGTTTGGTGAGTTTGTTTCTTTTTGTTCTGGAGCTTTCAGGTTTGCTGTTTAAGTTGCTTGTGTGAGATTTCTTCAAATTCTTTACATAGGCACTTACTGCCATGAACTTTTTTCTTAGTTCTGCTTTTACTGTTTCTCATAAATATATTGTGGATTCATTTTCATTGAATTCTAGAAAGTCTTTTATTTTTTATTTCTTCCTTAACTCAGAGATAGTTAGGTTTTTCAGGTTCTATGAGATTTTCTGTAGTTTTTGTTGTTGTTAAACTCTAATTATAGGCCATAGTGATTTGTTAAGATACAATTTTTTAGCTGTTAATATTTGCTGTATGACTGAGTATGTGGTCAGTTTTAGAGAAAGTTTAATGGGGTGCTAAAAAGAAGATATATTCTTTTATGGTGGGTGGAATATTTTTTATATCTATTAAGTCCACTTGAGTTATGCTTCTGTTACATCCCTTACCTCTCTGTTATGTTTCTATGTGTTAGACCTGCCCATTGGTGTGAGTGGGATGTTGACGTCTCCCACTATTAGTCTGTGGGGTTTGATGTGGTTTAAGCTTTAATAATGTTTTTTATGCATATGTGGGTGCCCTTTTATTTTCCCACATACATGTCCAGGATTGGGACTTTATCTTGATGCATTTTCCTGAGATGAATATGTAATGTTTTTCCCCAATCTCTTTTTATTGATTTTAGTTAGCAATCTGTTTTGTTAGATATTAGAATAGCTACACTAGCTAAATTCTTTATTTGATTGCAAAGTCTTTTTCCAACCTTTTATTCTGAGGTAGTTTCTGTCTTTGTAGTTAATATGTGTCTCTTGTATGCAGAAGAAGGATAAACCCTGTTTTCTAATCCATTTTGTTAGGTTGTGTCTTTTTATAGGAAATTGAGTCTGTGATATTAAGGGATATTACATACATAAATAAATCAATATTTAAGAAAGTCATTTTATCTTTTATTATTAAAACATTTATTTGAAATTTACAATTCATGCAACATGACAAAAAATGAGTAACAATTTAAACAAGCTTAGGATGCATTTTAAAATATAGGTGTAAATTGAAATCAAAAAAGTTTTTTATTATTTATTCTGAATAATACGGTCATCAAAAAATGCAAACATATTTGTATGTTTTCTAAATCAAATGGGAGGTCAAAGGAGTTAAAATTCATTCAATATATCATATACCATGACACTGGAGACCTGCAGCCCCCTGGCCTGCAGCCAATTAAGAGATGAGTGTCACCCCTGACACCCAGGCCAAGCAGAGACCATCTGTCTCTGAAGCCTGTCCCAGGACACAGCTCCTGGAAACCTACCCACACCCAGATCCACCGTCAACCAAAGCCAGTGGGAAGAACCCTTACAAGTTCAATCCCCTGCAAAACCAGTTGGAAGGACAGACAACCCATGGCCAAACACCACACCAACTCCAAATTGCATCAACACTCAGCAATCCTTTAGACCACCTCGACAACTGGAGACCCACAGCCTCTTAGCCCACAGCTGACTAAGAGTGACCTCTGCAACAAGTAGAAACACACAGGCCCACAGCCCACAACTGACAAAGAGCCAGCTAAGAGCTAAGAATGAACTGAGGATGCAGTGGGCAGACACCAGTGCAAGATACATATACTAATATAAAGAACAATATGACATGATGTGAGAATGCCTTTCTGTATGCTGTGAATATCAATCTTTAAATAAAGGAGCTGTTTTGGCCCATGACAGGCACCATAGAAAAAGTAGGAGGGGCAGAGTCAGAGACAGATCAAGCCTGAAGCCCAAAGGAGCAACATGTAAGGAACACAGGTGAGCCACGGGCCACGTGGCAGACAGATTAATGAAAATGGGTTGAGTTAAGATGTAAGAGCAAGCTAGCAGTGTGCCTGAGCCATAGGCCAAACAGCATGAAGTTAATATAAGCCTCTAAGTCATTTCTGGGGACCTGAGCAGTGGCAGGCGGCTAAGGGGTCTGGGGCTGCAGGTCCCAAACTGACTCACTTTGGGACTCTTCACCATCCTTGGGGAATGATGAGGGAATTGGAATGGGGGATGCTGAGGGAGGACTGGGAGGGACTGGGAGGGACTGGGAGGGACTGGGAGGGACTGGGAGGGACTGGGAGGGACTGGGAGGAGAGAAGGGAGAGCAAGCAGTGGTATACATGGAAAAAAAACTTTATAAATAATAATTTAAAAAGGAAAGAGAAAAATCTCCCACCTTTCTCACAAGATGACTTTGAGCAATGTAGTAGAAAGTGTCAGTTATGGTTCTAAGACTGGGATTGAGAACCCATTTCTATCATGGATAAAGCTGTAAATCAATATCTCTAAATTAAAGATAGCAGCACCAGAATCATTACAATCATATAAATGTAAGATATAATGGGAAAAGGAGTTAAATTGTCTTGCAGATTGTGGAGTAATTTAACAGTGAACATTATTCATTTGATAGGCATTTATTTAGAGACATGTCATCTGTATTCAGGCTTACAGTCAAGGGACAGACAATATACTTTGATGTTCCATAGCTTTTCAATGTATCGGTTGTGATGTTTCTAAGAGAAAACCTTTTTAAAAATTATATTTTGTATAGCAATACTTTCTTTTCCCATTGGTAAGATTTCAAAAATAAGGTATAATTTTCAATGTGTATTTTAAAAGATATGGTTTTTTTTCTAAATTTTTAATTGTGCACCTATGTTGAGGAATGTGAGGGTGGTATATACATGTGGGTTCAGGTGCCTTTGAAGGCCAGAAAAAAGCATCAGAGCTCTTGGAGCTGGTGATTATGAGCTGCCTAGCCTGGGTGCTGGTGACCAGACTCTGGTTTTCATCAAGAGTAGTATATGCTCTTAACATCTGAGCCACCTCCCAATCCACATAAGCTAGAAATTTAAAAAAAAAAAAAAATCAAGGAGCACTGAGATGTTCAACACTTGCTTTTTAGGTTTAATAAAAAGAGAACTGTGCTAAAGGTGCATCCTTCAGATAGAATTAATGAGAGGAAATTGTTCACAAGGTCTACTTCATTAAGTGAAATCAAGCTAGTTTGCAATTTTTGTTTTAGACTGCTGGTATTTGGAAACCAAGTATTTGGAGCTACTCATTAAATAAACTACCTAGATTAAGGAGTCTTACGTGATTGTAAACACAAGGTAAGACAGATGACCAAACGATGCTCAAAAACAAAGATATCAAATTACTTTCTGAAAAATGATGTGTATCTTCTGTTGTAATTTTTGTCAATAAAGCAAAGTAATGTCAAAAATTTCAATCAATAAAATTAGATTATTTTGAATTTTTCATCAAAAATTAATTTTGATGTCTATACCAGCTTGCACGTAAACAATGGACTGTGATTTTTACTCAAGTCCCTATGCATTTACAACTTCACAATAAAAGACAAAGGCTTCTGAACAGATTCCTTCCCTTGTCTCATCCTCTTCATGGATCTGTTTTCCCAGTATTGACCGGCACAAGCAGTTTTAGATTTTCAAAGCAATTCTCAATGATGTAATACAAGTCTGGCCTAATGTGCTGGAATGCTTGATGTCAACTAGATACAGGCTGAAATCATCTGAGAGTGGCAACCTCATTTTAAAAGGTACTTCTATATGATCAGATAGTAAGTTGGATTATAAGGCATTTTCTTAATTAGTGATTAGTGGAGAAGATTCAATTCATTCAGTGGAGCATTTCAAACCTGGTGTTCATGGGTTCTATATGAACATATCTCGGCAGGTCATAGTGAACAACACAGTAAGGAGCGCCCTCTATCATTTCTGCATAAGCTCCTTCCTCTGGGTTTCTGCCATGTTTCTCTTCCTATTCTGACTGATAAACAGTGAATTGGAAGTGTTAAGTCAAATAAACTGTTTACTTCCCAACTTGTTCTTTGTAATGGTGTCTCATCACTCACTACCTGACCACTCCCTCTATGAATAAATAAATAAACATACATACATACATACATACATACATACATACATACATCTGTGAAAAAAAGTTCTTAATGACTGGGAGACATTTGGAAATGGAAGAAAACCCTGATTACTGACCTAAGTATACTACTAAGGTGATGTGGCATTTTGAATAAGAACAGCCTCCATTAAGCCATATGTTTCAAAGCTTAGTCATCAGGGTGTAATGTTACTAAGAAGGGATTAGTGGGTCTTGTGTTCGGGCAAATGTGGTTTTGGTAGAGCAAGTATATCACTAGAAGTGGCTTTGAGGTTTCAAGGGCCAAGCCAGGCCCAGGGCCTCTCTCTATTCCTGCTACATCTGGACCTCAGTGTAGAACTAACAGCTACCATGTCTGCCTGGGCGCTGCCATGTTGTGATGATAGAATAAACATCTGAAACTGTAACTAAGTGCCTCACTCTAAGACACTTCCCTTAGTTATTTTGTTACTTCACAGCAACAGAACACTGACTAAGACATAATCAGGGCCAGGGAGAAGCATACACATATGACTGACAACACCATGCTGCTTTTGGTGGATTGCAGATTTGGGGATTTTGGAATAGGAAGGCACTCAACACTTTAAATGGGGGGGGGGAGTGGGATTGGACCATGTTAGAAAGATCTTGGAAGGCAGTTGTGCAGAGAGAAATATAGATAAAGATGGTTCTGCTCAAAATTTTTTTAAAGATTAGAGTAACTGACATATAGACTATTCATGTGGTGATTTTGCAAAGAATGTGGCTGCTTTGGGCTCTGCTTTCTGAAGGAGGCTAAATAGAAGAAGTTTAGATTCATGGCATTAGGAGAATAAATTTCAATACAGACTAGTATCGACTCTACAGTGTGGTTATTAGTGGACACTCTTTCAAAGACTTATAATAAAAGGGAGCAATCATTGCCTACATGACAATCTAACTCCAGCTTGTATCAAGCTGATCAAATCTAGCAAGCATACCTATTGAGGCATCTCTAGCTCACAAGCACAGATTTTTTTAAATCAAACCTCAACTCTCTTAACTCTCAGTTTCAAGTGTGTGCATCTGCATGCACACTCACAAATTTTGATAATCAGCCAAGTGTAGGAATGAAGAGATGGTTCAGTAGTAAAGGCCAAATTTTGCTCTGTAGAAGACACGAGTTTTATACTTAACCCTAACATTATGGTGCACAATTATGCTTAGACACTCTTGCAGGGGATCTGATGCACCTTCTATCTTCTATGGGTGCCAAACACACATATGGGGAACATACATACAAACATACATACATGCATACATACATACATACATGCAAACCACTCATATAATTAAAATAAAACAAGAAATACATTAAAATAAAACACAATTCACATATCTTTTATATGTCTCCATAGATATAACATCCAGAAATACATAGGGATATAACAAATATCTCCAGGAAATTGTAAATTTATAATTTAAAGAATCAAGTAACTAGATAAAAGTATAGAATTCCATGAATTTAAACAGGAATGCTAATACTATGCCAGTACAGTTTTGAGCTATAGATTCAACAGAAGTTTTTTTTTTTTTTTTTTTTAAAGCCCTGGGTATTAATGCTATAAGAACAGAAAAGTGTTGACAAAGATCACCAGGGAAACAAATGATCCACACAAGACCAAATAAATAGCACACATAATGACATCAACTGGCTTCTAAACTTCTCATATTCCTCCTACATTAAAGACTTTACTGTTTGGGAAGGAATAAAAAGATAACCAGAACATCAGAGAAAACTTAGAAATAATGTTACAGTTAAAATACAGTCAGTGCTGAAAAATGAGAACATGAAACCCACTCAACAGACTTAATGTTACCTCAGGACCCATAGTACCTCACTGGCCAACATGGGACTTCAATGAATCTCATAGAATCTCCTGTATCATCATCCAGGACCTAACGGGTCCTCCTTGGAAATCGTGAGGATCCAATGATTTTTGAGTATGCTGCTGCTTACTAGAAACCATATTTGCACACCTACAGTGTCTCCTGAAGCTCCTTCCTCTGCGGGAATTCTGGAGCCTTCCTCACCATTGGGTAGATCATGAGCTTGATGACGCTATACTTACACCTCTCAGAGTGCATTACAGTGTTGCACAAGGGACCACTAGTGTTCTTTCAGCCCAAGAGCCCAGGCTACAGCATGGCAGACCAAAATTGCCACCCAACATTCTCACAGGTAGGTCTGCTTGAAGCCCTCCGTGGTAGTGAGAAATAATCACTACCACAGATCAGCTTCCTTAGAGACAAGAGTTGTGAAGGGACACAACAATTTCACCACAGGCAGCTGCAGTGATTGGCTATGTGCTAGATCTTGCACCTGGACTTGAAAAGTCAGCCCTGAAGTTTTGCTGTACTCAGTAGACACTTCAGCTTTTTCCTCTTGAGTACATTGTTTCTAACATGCACCATTAATGTGTATGGGGAGTTACTTCCCTGCCTCATGATGGAAATGGCACCCAGTCCATCCAGGTCAAATTTAAACCACCACCCGATTGATACTCAAGAGGCATAGGCAATTTTGACATGGTACACTAGAGATTCAGCACACCTCTCTCAGCTATACATTGATAGCCAAAACATGAACACTTTCCCAGCCTTCTATGGTAGCACAGGCATATCGTGCCAGTACTTGGGAGGTGAAGGCAGAGAATTAAAACTTTATACCAGGTCAATCTATAATACAAAACAGCAACAGTCATGCTTTTGTACTTGTTGTTTTACTAATATTAATTATTTGAATTTACCAATAAAGGTAAATTACCCCAGCCAGATGCTGTGGTAAAGACCGCTAGCTCACAGTGGCTCTTAAAGCATCCAGCGGAACTTCCTTCTCCTGAAAAAAAAACCTACCCCCTCTCCTGCAGTGTCTCAAAGAAAAAGACATCACGCTGAATGTCCTACCTCTTTTACATCCTTCCATATCTCCTCCTGACTGCATCATGCTCTGCATGATTCTTTTACTCTTGTTCACTTTCTGTCAACTGGTTGTTTGCTTAGTGACTTGACCTACAGTTGACTTTATTTAATTCTGTTTACAATAAGTAGAAAGCTCTTGGATTAAAGGTGTGTGCTAGGGTTGAGCCACACCAAACCGTGAAAAGGTTTTTTTTTTTTTTTTTAAATAAATAATACAATCTTGAGGTTTATAGTGTCATCAAGTATCCTGCAGCATTTCCCTTGTTTTGTCTAAATGAAAAGTTTTAAATTCTAACACAATTAAATAAACAAACTATTAACAGCAATGAAACTATTTTTGTCAAGCTTTCCACAATGTCCAGCTTTATTGTATTTGAGTTTTAGGAGTAAATATTTTTGAATTCAAAATTCCATAAAATGATTATATGAGTCTCATATGAACTCAGCAATTTGAATGTCCTAAGCAGTTTGTAGACTGATGATCACTTTGGGTGGTGTTTGTCAGATTAGTAGCAATCTAGCTAGGTAGGACACAACAGTCAACACAAAGGTGTCTGCTGTTTGTTCAGAACTTCATGGCAGGAAAAACATGGAGCACTATTGCCCAATGGTTAATATTACCATAATCATGTGCATTCATCATAGCAGGGTCCCATCATCTTCTTAGGAACCTCAAGGGATACTGTTAGAAATGGTCATGGCAGAAAACTTCAAACATAATAAATGCCAAATCTCTAAAAGGTTTGAGAACCACAATCTACTAAATATGTCTGAAGTATGCAAACTTAGTTCCTAGTTATCTGCTTCAGACTCATCTCCCCCAAAAATACATGCAGGAAGCTAGATGAAGCTTATTTCTAGAATGAGTTAGTATTCTGTATGACTACTAGTATGATGATATATTTCTAGAATGAGTTAGTATTCTGTATGATTACTATTATGACAATATATATATGTGTGTGTGTATCGTAATCTTATTGATCTTGAGATAATATTTAGAATTTAAGAAAAGTTTTGGAGAGTCAAATAAAAACCAAAATATTATGAGATTAAAGGCACCAAAATAATCCCTTAAATTTTGTTTTTCTTCTGTCCAAAACTAAGTGGCCCTTCTGACAGAGACAGAGCTTTTGTTTTTTTCTTTCAAGAAAAATACATGGGTTTAGAGGAGACAGCCATGGTTTAACTCCGAAACCAACTTACCGTTTTTAATGAATTGGGACCACACAAAGACCATTTGCCACATTTGTCTATAGAGTGCAGAAGAGACAACCATTTGAAAATCCACCATGAGTGAGCCATCCTCATGGCAGGAATAAAGAAAGAAGGGTGCACTCAGCTTGTCCCACCTCTAGACCACATTGCGTAGTTGTCCTGTGAGAAGGAGCAGTCACTCGGCAAGATGGTGGCATCTGTACCAGCACTAGTCAGGGAGTCTGAGCTGGGATTTCTGGCTGGTCACCTAGAGGTGACACTTGGACAGTTAGCTTTTTCATGGGACAACTTTTCTTCAAATAGTTCACCTGTCTAATGGTTTCCAGTTTTCTTAGTTGGATGTTTTCATTCTTCTGGAAAGATAAAAGCAAAACCATACCCCTATCTAACTGGGGGTTCCTTTTTCAGCAGGTTATACTTTCCCTAGGGGGAAGTGGTTTGGGCAACAACAACCACAAAAATATTTTTTCAATTAAAATCTTCTTCTGAAATTATATACCAAAGTATATGTGAATAAACATATTTTCCCATTTGTTTTTACATATAAATTCAAGGTTTAAGTGATTTATTTTTAGATCACAAAGGACATTTGGTTGCTAGATTATTCTTTGGGCTGCTAGCTCACAAAAACTGGCATGGATACTTCGAGGTTTGTTTCTAACTAACTCTTATAACTTATATTAACTCACTCTTATTTATCTACATGCTGTTGCCACATCATGTATGAATTTTACCTGTACATCTGCTTGTCTTCTTCCCTCTAGTCTGTCTGGAAACCCTGAAATTTTCTTTCCCAGAGACCTCTCTGTCCACAGAAATCCTGCCTAACTTCTTCCTGCCTAGATAAGGGCCATTTATCTCTTTATTAGACAAAGCACGTGATACATATTTACACACTGTAAAGAAATAGTCTGAAAGAAAATCCACTTTGAATTTCATCTTTTGGGGGAGTAGATTTTAAATTTAAATCACATTAATTTTTATGTACCTGCCTCTGCCTCTCAAGTGCTGGGTTAGAGGTGTCAACCATCACCTCACCACCACTGTTTTCTTATAGAGTTATTCTCATAGGACTGTTCAAGTTTAATTCAGTTCTACATTTTCCTTATTTTTTAGTATTAGAGATAAACTTCCTAGTTTTCAAATTTGCAACTATTTTTTTTGCTGATTTATTCTGAATATATTCCCTGGCAAATTTTAATATTTAAGTCTTAATTAAAAAGATGCCAATTTCACACTATTTCACCATTTTGAGGTGTTTTCTCTGTCTGGTGCATATGAGAGACCATGTCTTTGCCAAGTTTTCTGGGTGGTGCTATTTCTACTTATGCCTCCCATGACCTGGTATCCTTAACATTTATCTGCCAGTTAGTGGTATTCCATTCTGTTAGTGGTATTCCATTCTGGTTACCATACAGCTATGCCATTGCACATGCACCAGGAATTAGAGAAGATAGATGTTCCTTTTGCCTTCCTTACCTGTTTGCTTGCAGCAAAGAGTGCTTTACTTATTTTGTGATGCCTTTGTCTGTATTGGCCATTCCATTTCAAGTCCAGAGGCTGCCAGTTTCCATTAGCTTGGGATCCATCAGTGGATGATGAACCATCATTAAACCATGCCTTAGCCAAATGAAGTGACCATTCTGTTGGTTCCTACAGTTCAATAGTTGCTTTTGTTAGGGGATGAGTGAGCACTTTAAGCGACTAAGCTATTTTCTCCATGCACAAAGGCACAGACTTTGCTGACCATATATGCTTCCTAAGAAATCTTCATATGCAGCAGTTCCACTCTGCTTTGGAAAAATCCAGTGCATCATTGTAAGAAATACATAGATGATTAGAGGATAGATGGTTGGCATTCACTATCAGTATCTTCATGCCTTGTAAAATGTCCAGATTTGATTTTCAAAGAGAGGACATGTATTTGTTAATATGGAAAGTGCTTGCAATAGAAGGTAAATGTAAATGGACTCCTTCTTGCTTTAAAAGGAGTACCTACTCACCAATTCATCAATAAATATAATATCCATAACTAAGGTGTCATTTTGTTCAATAAGTCAGGGTTTTATGTGATAATGGCAGCTGTAATTGCTTTTGTCTCCATTGCAAATTGGCTGGATTTCATTAAAATAACCTGGAAATGTTGTGGCTGATTATTCTAGTGTACAAACACACAAATTAGAAGCTGACTTTTATGCCTGGGTAATGGAATTAAAATAATGAGCCGTTACCATGTTTAGAATTTAGGAAACAAGTAAGTTATGGGGATCTGTCTGTCTCTGCATGGATGAAAAGCATGGGCTACCTTTATTCTGCTAAATATTTTATCTTAACCCCAAATCACTTCAAGTCCTAGAAATTTAAAAAACAAGTTGGAACTGGAGTAACCCTTTAAATTTATTGTTAGAAATTTAAAGTTCATCCTCCACCATGATGAAGTAGGTTTCATTCCAAAAATGCAGGGATGGTTCCACATAGAAACAACTGTCAATGCCATTCATAATATAAACAACCTAAAAGAAAAAATCCACATCTCTTTAGAAGCTGAAAAAGCCTTTAACAAAATCCAACAGTTCTTCATGATAAAAGTCCAGGAGAGATCAGAAATATAGGCAAAATACATAAACATAATAAAGCAATTTACAGCAAGCCAATAGCCAACATCAAACTAAATGGAGAGAAACACAAAGTAATCCCACTAAAATCAGAAACAAGACAAGGCTGTACTCTCTCCCCAAATTGATTCAATATGGTTCTCAAAGACTTAGATAAAGCAATAAAAAAATCAAAAAGAAATAAAAGGAATACAAATTGGAAAGGAAGAAGTCAAATATTACTATTTGCAGATGATATGATTGTATACATAAGTGACCCCCCCCCCCAATTCTACCAGGGAACTCCTACAACAGATAAACACCTTCAGCAATGGAGCAGGATTCAAAATTAAATCAAAGAAAACAATAACCCCTATACACAAATGATAAAAGGGCTGAAAAAGAAGTCAGGGAAACATCACCCTATATTGTACCATTTTTGTACCAATAGTGCAAAATAGCATGAAATATCTTGGGGTAACTCTAACCAAAGAGATGACAGACCTACATGGCAAAAAGTTTAAATCATTGAAGAAAGCAATTGAAGATAATATCAAAAAATGGAAAGATCTCCCATGATCCTGGAAAGGTAGGATCAACATAGTAAAAATGGCAACCTTACCAAAAGCAATCTACAGATTCAATGCAATCCACATCAAAATTCTAGCACAATTCTTCACAGACATTGAAAAAGCAATACTCAACTTTATATAAAATAATAAGAAACTCATAATTGCCAAAACAATCCTGTTCAACAATAGAACTTCTGGAGGCATCACCATTCTTGACTTTGAGCTAAACTATAAAGTTACAATAATAAAAACAGCTTGGTACTGACATAAAAATAGTCTTGTGGGTCAATAAAGTAGAACTGAATACCCTGATATTAATTCACACACCTATGAACACCTGATTTTTGGCAAAATGCCAAAAATACACAGTGGAAAAATAGCATCACCAAATGGTGCTGGCATACCTGGATGGTAGCATGTAGAAAACTTCAAATAGATATATATCTATCACCCTGCACAAAACTCAAGTTCAAGTAGGTCAAAGACCTTAACATAAATCCAGTCACATTGAACCTAATTTTTTAAAAGAAGGGAAATAAGTCTTGAAGACATTGGCACAGGAGACCACTTTCTAAATATAACTCCAGTATCACAGGCACTGAGTGTAACAATTAATAGATGGGACCTTGTGAAACTGTGAAGATTCTGTAAAACAAAGTACATGGTCAATAATAACAGCTTATAGAATGGGAAAATATCTTTACCAATCTAACATCAAAGGATTGATTCTAAAATATATAAAGAACTCAAGACAAGAGGTCAAACAAATCAAAACAAAACAACCAATGAAACCAATTGGAAAATGGAGTACAAAGCAAAATAGAGAATTCTCCTCAGAAGAACTCCAAATGGCTGTAAGACACTTAAAGAACTGCTTAACATCCTTAGCTATCAGAGAAATGCAAATCAAAACAACTTCGAGATCATCTTACACCTGTCAGAATGGCTAAGATTAAAAACACAAATAACAATCTATGCTGGAGGGGTTTTGGAGCACGAAGAACACTCCCCTATTGCTGGTGGGAATGCAAACTTGTACAGCCACTTTGGAAATCAGAATGGGAGTTCCTGAGAAAACTAGGAATCAATACACCCGATGATCTTGCAACAGCAATATTGGTCATATACTCAAGGGATGCACATTTTTACCTCAAGGGTATTAGCTCAACTATGTTCATAGCAGCATTTTTCATAAGAACCAGAACCTGGAAACAACCTAGATGCCCCTCAACTGAAGAATGGATTAAAAGATTGTGGTACATTTACACAATGGAGTACTACTCAGCAGTAAAAAAAAATGACATCCTGAAATTTTCAAGCAAATGGATAGATCTGAAGAGTATCATCCTGAGTGAGGTAAGGCAGACAGACCCATAAAGATAGACATGGTATGCACTCACTCATACTTGGATTTTAGAGGTAATGCAAAGGATAACCAGGCTGCATTCCACAACCCTTAAGCAGCTAGGTAACAAGAGAAAGTTACGAGAGGCATCCATAAATCCCCCTGGGAAGGAGAAGATCTCCTGAGTAAATTGGGATCATACAGGGGGAAGGAGCAAGGGGAGGTGAGAAGAAAAGAGAACATGAGTGAATGGGATGGTTGAGTGGAGGAAGCAACAGAGGAGAGCAAAGGAGTGAATATTTTATAGAGGGAGTGATTATGGGATTGGAAAGAAACCTGATACTAGGAAACACCCAAGGATGAGCCCAACTAGGATGTCAAGCAGTCCTGGAGAGGGTGCTTAAACTGGCCTTTCCCTATTAACATATGAATGGCCACCCTAAATGTCAGTGTAGAACCTTCACCCAACAACTGATGGAGGCAGATGCAGAGATCTATAACTAAAGACCAGGCTGACCTACTGGTCCAGCTGAAGAGAGGGAGAATAGGTTAAGTGAGTGAAAGGATCCGTATCATGATGGGGAGACCTATGCTGTTGAGAGCTCACAGACTCTGAAATAACAGCTGATGAATCTTCATGAAATGGATCCAGAACCACCGAATGTAGATGACAGTCAAAAGTCATGGGCAGTTTCTGGAGCTTCTTGCAATTGGACCAGGTTCTATCCCAGGTCCATGAACTGGCTTTCCAAAGCCCAGGCCTAGTGGGGAAACACCTTTCTTGGCCTTGATTCTTAGGTGAGGGACTTGGTCCTACCTCAACTGAATATGCCAGACTGAATTGACTCACCTTGGGGACAGAACAGGGAAGGAGAAGACAGGACAGGCTGGGGGAGGACAGGGAGAAGGGGTAGGATAGAGAGCGGTAGCAGGTATGGGGAAATTTAAGATAGAATAAAAACATTCTTATAAAATATTTAAAGCAATGGCTGCCTTTAGTCACAGGAAGTTCAAGTTTTTGGTATTGTTAGTAAATACTATCATTTAGTAGAACACATTTTTGTCCCTAATAGATCTTTAAGTATGTGTACTAGAACTTGAATCTCTGTGCAAACTTTCCCCAGAATAATTATAACAGAGCAGCTCGCCTTTCTGACAGCCAATAAGACCATGTTTCCTCATAGAAGGAGTGTGGGGAGGGTCATTAGAGCAAAGGTTTTTGATACTCCCCTTCTGTACTCACCTCAGCAGCATATAATTCTGCCTCGGCTGCACATGTTCTTCTTGGGAAGTGCTAGAGTTGAAGGTAGGGTATACCTTCTTTGACGTGACATTGTTTTTCTATAAAGTTTATGCTTCAGAATTATGCCACCTACTTATCAACAAATTTAAAAGATCTATGTTTTAAGTCAGCTTAAAAAAATAAATAAAAATTTAAATCTCTAAACTGATTTTTAACAGCCAACAATAAAAGTATCATTTTTATCTAAGAAGAAAACTCAAAAGCTGAGTCCAAAATGGCATGGACCACATGAAAACCTACAGTCTAACATTATAACAGAATTAAGACAAGTGGCATTAAAACATACATACACACACACACACACACACACACACACACACACACACACACACACACACACTTCATTTCATGCCAGTAAGGCAAGCACACATTTTGTCAATTATCATTCAAACATCTTATGTTGTTTGTCATGTTTTCTTGTGTGATCAAATGAAAGGCATGTCAGTCTTTATATGTTAGTTTGTATTAAATGCCCAAGCTGTCTCATAACTATCACTTCTCCTTAGTCATCAGGTCCCTCCTGTGTGAAAGTAAGCATTACCAAACTAGATGGTATCCACTGCTGCTCCTGAAAAACAAAAGCAAAATCTTCCCCAATAGAACTTATATCCTAGTTCCCATTCTGAGGCTAACAAATTTTAAAATGTGCAAACTGATTTAGTTCAGCAGTTTTTTTTTTTTTCTTTTTGTACTATATAATGTCTCCCTGCAGCTGTCATGTTGTTATTTAAATGTGAAGTTAATAAAGCATTCTGTAATCTAACTTTGTGAGTTTTGATGCTGAACAGGAATGAATGAATCAGATATGATATTGTGGCCTCCAGAAGACACACAATATTTCCCAATAACCAAAGGTTCTATCTTTCCCTTGATGATCTACATTCATCAGTCCAATGCTGGTATTGCCACACCTTCTGCATAATCCAGAATGCTGGGACCTTCTTTGTAAATTATCTCTAGAAAAAACAATAGGCACTTCTATGCACAGGCTTTATAGCTGAGCCATAATATGCCCTAGATTCTTTAAATGTCACCCTGTACTCACGTTTATTGCCATACCTGAGTTTTGGGTCAAGAAGCTCAAACTATATTCTGAGCTCATTGTACCACTCCTGTCTAATGTTCCATGTTCCACACTTGCTATGCTTCCCTTTCACAGTGAGCTTATAGTGCTGGGTGCACACTTGTGATGTAGGTAGCATGTTGGAAGCTATAACGTACAGTTTTACAGGGAGAGAATAGAAAGACATAGCATGATGGAGTACCATTTGCAAGGTTCCAGGAAGGTCTCCCAGTACATGAGTCCTGGTCATCATCCTGCAAGAAGGGGAAGATGGTCCCTGGGGCTTTAGCTTGCAAGGGTCAATGATGGAGACTGAACTGTTGTGTATTATTCTCAACAGCCCTGGGCCTTTATCAGCTGCATCTATAGCAAGACACATAGCACACGTCTGCATCTAAATAAAAAACCCACCTTCAGTAGTCAAAGAAGACAAAAGACTGAAGCACTTAGGCTGGATTACAGCAAGCTATTCTTTTCTGAACAGTGACTGCACTGCCTCTATGCCCCATCACCTGACCGTGTTTCACAGAGCCTTCATCGTCTGCAACAAGACTGTCATTTGTCTTTTCAGAGTCTCCTTATCATCAGAGGTAGCCAAGATAGGCTGCTGAACCTTCTAAGTCTTCATTACCATAAAGGCTTCTTTGGCAGGTTCTGAAATTTGGAGGAGGCAGGGAATTCATGAGTGGCTACCCTGAGCCAGGAAAAACAAAAAACAAAACAAAACAAAAAAACAAACCAGAAACCTCTTCACTGGAAAACTTGAAACTGACATGATGCAGAAGTTGCATTTACATAACCTAGATGATGAAAATGTGCCCCATATTTTTAAATATTTGGGAAGCAGAAAATCAAAAGGATTATTTTGTAACTTTTGAAGGAATTCCAGATCATATTTTGATGTTCATCAGTTTTTGGCTTCCAGATTGGCCTCTTCAGTAGGGAAATATTCAGCTTCTAGGGAATGGAACTTGATCTCAGGTAAAACAAAGTACAAAAGGGGTCTAGTGTATAAAGCCTGAAGGGCAAATAATACAAAGAAAGTAATATGTGGTTAATAAACCATTAATTTATGGGCATGTAATTTGTTGGGGAAATGAAAAATACAAATTGTTTTAATGATTCAAAGCTCTGTCTACTCACAGCATACAGAAACCAGACACTGGCCTACAGGTCAGCAAATACTCTGTCCATTTGTCCTTGATAGACAGCCATCATGCCTCCCCTGTTCTCTGGTGGCGCATGTTGGGGAACTCTAAAGTATGGCATTGCCTTGCCATGTCCAATAACCCATAATGTCAACTTGGACTATAGTATCAATTTATGGGATGCCCAACTTGGAACTATGACCCCCACACATGCACATTCACACAAAGAATACATACAATTTGAAACAGCTGAGGGACAGTGAGATTATTCTGGCAGTAAGGACTTTTTGCTGTCAAAACTTTTCCTACCTGAATTCCATCCCTGGAACCCACGATGATTGAAGGAGAAAATGGATTCAGCTAAGTTGTCCTCTGACCTACACACAGGCACACTCCCTACATTAAAACTACATGCCATCTTAAAAACTTTATAAGGGCACACATGGGAAACTTTCTTTAAAATCTTAGCTTATGATCCATTTACTGCCTTGTAACTTTGAGTGAGTGGCTTCACCTCCCTGTGCCTGATATTCAGAGAAACATGCACCACACGTGTTACCATGGTTTTAATAACCAGTTGGAGTAGCAATACACAGAATTGCCCTATCCAATATTCTCTTCGTTCTCTATGCCTCAGTTTTTCATGTGAGAAGCAGAAGAACTTGGCAAAACCTTGCCATTTAAGAGTTTCTTCAGTTTTGTGTAAGCTCAGTTTAGTGTCTCCCTTCAGTGAGAAGGAGAGAAGCCTCCTTTTAGTCTTGTCCAGGGACCCCTGGGTACAGCTCTGGCCCTGGCATGCTCACGTGCCCTCTATATGAGGCCACTGGTGCTGCAGCTGAGCCATGACCAGGTGAGCCTCAGTAGTATATATATCTCTTCATAAATAATGCCTCACACTGCATTTGTAGCCCTAGCACATATAATACTCTCAGGATATTTAGATCCCAAAGAGGTTTAGATCCTGGGCCTCACTCTCTTCTTCCCTTCTAAAATGATGGCATTCCATTTCAAGGAAGGTTCTGAATTCTGACCTTACCCTAGGATAATTCTGATCTTGTTACATACCTCTGGCTACTATGTATCTCTGTGCTCTGCTGCTATCTAAGATTCTTTGGGCTCTGGCTTGCTCATTCACCAGTCCATCCCTGCTCTCCCAATACTTAGGCAGCAGAGGCCATGGAACAGAACTCAAGTGCTACAGTGTAAGTTCCATGCAAGTCTAGGCAACTGAGACAGACTGTCTCAAAAAGTCACACTTTTTTTTAAACAGATGTTTTTGATTGTTTGCAGGTTCTGTTCGGTTTGTGTCTTGGTGTGGACCTAGCTACCTCAGTGTTTTCCTATCAGATGGCTCTCATTGGATAGAATGCTTGCTCAGCATACACAGGGACTCCACAAAAACAGGGTATAGTAGTAACCCATCATCCCAGAGATTGGAGGTGGAAGCAGAAAGAACATGAGTTCAAGATCAGTCTGAACTTCAGGAGCCTGTTTGATTAAAAAATAATAATAATAATAACAACAACCAAAACATCATGCCTCAGAAAATATAATAGCATGGCTGAGCAGGTAAAGGTGCTTGTAGCCAAGACTTAAAGACATGGTGTGGTCTTTAGTACTCAAATTATAGATAGGGAAGACTGGGTCTCATAAAATTTTGTCTGATTTCAAACTATGCATGTACAATAAATTATAAGACAAGAATAATAAATTGAATCTTTAAAAAATTAAAGGAGATGATAGTTTTAGCAGTCTATTGCCTGGTATGCATTGTTTGATGACCTTGCTGCTGGACAAAGTTTCAACATTTTCACATTGCAGATTTAACTCTCCAGCATTGTTTGAATTTTAATAATTATCACTATATGCTATAAAGTTTTCTTATGCTTTTTCAAGTAGGAAATATTTGTGGGTTATTGTGATGGATGGAAGTGTATACCACAGCAGTCTGTTTAAACAAAATTTTTGGAAAAATTTCTATTACCATAGGACAATAGAGCATGATAACTATGCCTACTCCCACACAAGAATCCCCACTGTGTCCCTGTAATTACACCAAGACTACAGAATTTAAAGATGTACTGAGAATACCTGCTTCCAAGATTGAAATCACACTATGAAAAGAAACAATGGGTTCACCCCTCCAGAAGGGCATTTAGATGCTTGATGAATTTATCTTTTTTTTTTTTTTTTTTTTTTTTTTGCCTCAGGAAGAATGCTTTGATGAGGCTGATGGTCAACTTCCCCCTGGAATCATGAAGTAGGTTTTCGATCCTGCTTGAGTCTAAGATAATGTTCAGTTAGAGTATAAAGTGCAGACCTTTTTCAATAAATCAGCAGCTATCCTAATTCATCCTCAGATCATGGCAGTCTTCTTTTGCTTATGCTTGATCTCCTCTTTGAGACATGACCCCCTATGAAGCTGAATTCCAGCAAATACCTCCTACAGAAAACACAGTTCAATTTCCATGGCAGCTTATGTCTGAAATTACCACAGTGATTACTTCCATATGGTTCTATCCAGAATGAATTCTTTCATGACTAAGAAGATGACTCTTTGTTGCAAATGTTTTACCACACTGATTACACTCATAGGGTTTCTCTCCAGTATGAATTCTTTCATGACTGTGAAGACTACTCTTCTGTGTAAAGGCTTTACCACACTGATTACATTCATAGGGTTTCTCTCCAGTATGAATTCTTTCATGACTGTGAAGATACTTCTTCTGTGTAAAGGCTTTACCACATTGATTACATTCATAGGGTTTCTCTCCATTGTGACTTCTTTCATGATTGTGAAGATTACTCTTTCGTGTAAAGGCTTTACCACATTGATTACATTCATAGGGTTTTTCTCCAGCATGAGTTCTTTCATGACTGAGAAGATTCTTCTTCAGTGCAAAGGCTTTACCACATTGATTACATTTATAAGGCTTCTCTCCAGTATGAATTCTTTCATGACAGTGAAGACTACTCTTCTCTGTAAAGGCTTTACCACACTGATTACATTCATAAGGTTTCTCTCCACTATGACTTCGTTCATGACTGAGAAGATTTCGTTTCTGTGCAAAGGCTTTCCCACACTGATTACATTCATAGGGTTTCTCTCCCTTATGACTTCTTTCATGACTGATAAGGTGACTCTTCTGTGCAAAAGCTTTACCACATTGATTACATTCATAAGGTTTCTCTCCAGTATGAATTCTTTCATGATTAAGAAGATGACTCTTCTTTGCAAAGGCTTTACCACATTGATTGCATTCATAGGGTTTCTCTTTAGTATGAGTTCTTTCATGTCTGAGATTATTCTTTTGTGCAAAGGCTTTACTATAATTATTATATTTATAAGGCTTCTCTCCAGTAGGACTTCTTTGATGACAGAGAAGATTCTTCTTCCCTGCAAAGACTTTACCATATTTATTACATTCATAGCATTTCTCTCCAGTATGACAACTTTCATGACTACCCTTCTGTACAAAGATTTTGCCACATTGATTACATTCACAGGGTTTCTCTCCAGTATAATTTCTATTATGCATTTGAAGATAAGTGAGACATGTAGAGGCTTTATTACACTGATGATATTCATACCTTTTCTCTCTAGCTTGAGTTCTATGTACTTGATGATGAATGTGACATCCAAAGGCTTTATATCTTTGATTATACTCATAGGATTTTCCTTCCCAATAACTTCTTTGACATTCATAGAGAATCTCTTCATTATTGGTTGTTTGATATGATTGAAGATTCCTGGAACGGCTAAAGTCTTCAATAGATGACTCACATCTATTATCTTCTTTCTCCAGATGATATTTTTCACATCTTTGAGAAGAACTTGAAGAACTCAGAGTTTGACCACACTGGTTGCATTCATGACATTTTCTTATACTGTGAGCCACATTACATGTGCACAGTGAACCAGTACAGAGAGATGAATGTCCATATTCTTGGTACTCATGAAGGTTTTGTCTTATGAAACTTTGTTGATGTATTCCCACTGAAGTTGGAAAACCAGTTAATTGTAAACTAGTATCATAGTCATCATGTCTTCTCATAGTGGGGACTACTAAATATCTTCCATTTTTTCTGACAGAGACAGAATTACAATGCTGCTTTTCGTGTCCATTATGCTCACATGGCTTGTATACAGAGTGACAGCAGACAAATCTAGTAAAGGAAGATAATAAATAAATATTTTCCCATTGCATTCACATCCTTAAAAGTTTTCTGTGTCATACAGATGTCAAATAGAGATTCATGTTTCTACACCAAGATGACCTCCTGATCTCTCATAAGGTGCTCCACTCAATATGCTATGTTAAATCACTCACTACAAGTATGTGAGAAATACTGGCTTTAATATGGAAGGTTTCCTTATAGAACGTCTTGGACATACACTAATTCCCTCAACAATGTGAACACTTAATATAATAATTAAATGACAGGATAGTAAGTAAATGAATGGTTCTGCAACATGACTTACATGAATATGACCAAAACTGTGACATCTATTATGGCACTGTTTCCTTCTCTTGTCCTTAAAGAAATGCTGTGCAAACAGTGATCAGCTACTTGTCATTGGAATACACGGTATTGCGAGAATTTAAAAATCATCAAAAAGCTGCTTTCCATTAAACATTTAGGGTACATCTCACACACAGACACACAGACACACAGACACACAGACACACACACACACACACACACACACACACACACACGTGCATGCACGCGTGTGCACACTTGCAGATGAAAATTACCTTCCATTTCTTCTAGAGCACTGACAATGTTCTTCAATATTATGTTCTTCCCATTGGTACCCTAAAATATAGTATCAGAAAATGTATGTGATGTTACTGGAAATTAAGCACATTTGACATTACTGTCTTTCACTAATCTTCAGAATATGCCTGATTTATTCACTATTTTCTTCCTCTTTCATATTTGAAATCACATAAAAGTACCAATCTCCAAAAAAAGCTTGTCCCCTTAAGTTAAAAACAAACAAAAGGGTGAAGGGGCTGTCTGCATGTACCATGTTCGGCCACAAAGATGACAAAAAGAAGCCCCTAAAACAGCCCAAAAAGCAAGCCAAGAAGACTGATGAATAAGATAAGGCTTTCAACAGAAACAAAAGGAAGAACAGAAGAAACTGGAGAAGCTAAAAGCCAAAACTGCAGAAAAGGGACACCTGGCTAACAGGCAGAATTAGGAAATCTGGAAAAAAGTAAGCTGTTCCTCATATCTGAGAGGATGGTGACCCTCTTCCATTCCTATTTCAACATCTGGATTCCCTGCCATAACATCTTTGCTACCTACAGCTAGAATGAAATGTTATCCTGGAGCCTTTTGTACATTGTAATAAACTTTTGTAAAGATAAATAAATAAATAGATAGATAGATAGATAGATAGATAGATAGATAGATAGAGATAGATAGATAGATAGACTGATTGATTGATTGTCAGGAAGCTCACATTCCCACCTATAGAAGCAAGGTTCCAGTAGGTTTCCAGCATCACATCTTTGTAGAGACTCTTCTGGGAAGGATCCAGCAAAGCCCATTCTTCATGAGTGAAGTTCACATGCACATCCTCATAGGACACTGTATCCTAAAATTCATATTTGTTCACAATTAAATTCATAAAACTGACTGAATTGTAAAAAGACACTTCATTGAGATTATGTTTATATAATTTTGTGTTTGATACATTCTATGATATTGGTTATTAAATATTAAATGCAGTGATCAATTCATTTCAAAAGAAAGCAAAAAGAAATAACATCTCCGATTCTTGCGCCCACTGAATAAAATACAACATAGCAGGAAAAATTGCCTACCATATATATATATATATATATATATATATATACACAGAGAGAGACAGAGAGTAACACTATTTAGTGTACATTAGCAGAATTTTATCAAAATCATTAACTTCAAAAAGGATAGATGATAAGGATGTGGTGGTGCACACCACTAATTCTGAACCTCAGAAGGAAGAGACAGGCAGAACTCTGTGATTTCCAATCCACTCTCAAGGATATGTTTCAAATTTAATAAAAACCAGTCTGAGATATTAGAGGGATCTACCCACAGTCAGTCTAGAAGGATCAGAGAGTGGTAACTCAGTCCTTTAATCAGGCACAGGGAAAATTCGGGAGTGGTGGCCTACGCCATTAATCCTAGCAAATCTGAGTTTGAGGTCAGCTTAGTTTATAGAAGGAGTTCCAGGCTCCTAGGCAGGCAGTGGTGGTACCAGGCCTTTAATCTTAAACTGGATGTGAAAAAAACTGAGTGAAGAGGGTATTTAAGGCAGGCATAGAAAGACAGAGCAGGCAGAAGAAACCAAGATGAGCGAGGCTGAGGAAGCTGGAAGACAGCTGGGTGAGATCTGACTGCGGTGTTTCCTCTCTTCAATACCTCAGCCTTTCCCTGAGATCTGGCTCTGAGTTTCTTTCATTCATGCAATACTTGGCGTCCAACTTTGGGGCAAAAATTCCTCCCCTCCTACCCAAAGAGCACTTGCTGGCCAGAGAAAGACATAGCTGGAGGAGTAATTACTGGCGGACTAGGCTTTCTGTTCTGACATAACCTCCAGTCTCAGGTAGACCAGCCACACGTGTTTCTGTTTCACTTTAATCTGGGTAAGTTTTCAGACAGTGGCCACTTTCTCCTGGTGGTTTTTTTTTTCTTCCTCTTTTTGGACCTTTCCTTGGGCAGCTATCACACTAGGTAACTGCCCCATGTCACAGTCATTTGAATGACCACAGACAACTACATTGGTAAGTAAATTTATTTTTATTTAATAAAGGGGAATTTGTTTAAGGAAATGGGGTGTTTGGTCTTTCTCTAGAGTATTTAGCATTACAGCCAGTGAAGGAAAAGATAAAGTTGATGGGACTATCATAATGTTTATCATACTATTTATTATGAATAATTTTAGTTTGATTTCTGCTTTATCATTTAAAATCAATTAATATAAATGCCAAGAAAAAAGTCTTAGAGTGCCTGTCAAGAGAGAACACAAAGATGTTCAAATTCAAACAGAGGAATATAAAGAACCAATTTCAGCAAAGTCATCATCTAAAATTACACAAAACGGGCAACATTAATACATCCCATAACCTTTAAAAATTGAACAATGGTAAAGATGACAGAGAAGCTAGTTGAGCTCCAGCACAAATGCTAGAATTAAGGAGAGTAAAAAAGCAATTGTGACATATGGGATGCACTCACCATTTGTAAAACAAATGTTAAATAGCTGGTCATGCTGTAATCAGATCATCCATAAAGATTGAACAGATATAGTTGCTGCTATTTTATAGGCTGAGCCACTTTTACATTGGATTTCATGGAGGAAGAAGTAGGTTAAAACAATAGAACAAAGAAGCAGGGCTAGAGGCATAGAAATCTCCCAAGACCAAATACTTGGGGAGGGAGATTATGCTGATATTGAAAGGCAGTCTTTATACAATGAACATACTCTAGATTTATGTTGCATGGCAGCTTTAAATGCCTGGGACCGGATTGAAGAAATAGGAAAGAAAACTGAATCATTCATGAAAGTAACTCAAAGCCCAAAAGAAATTTACAGACTTTTTGCACAATTAACTGCAGCGGTAAACAGAATGGTACCAGACTCAGAAGCCAGGTGAATAATAATTGAGAATGCTAATACACAATGTAGAAAAGTATTCAGACCCTTAAAAGCAAAGTCAGCATCCTTGGAGGATTGGATTCGTGAGACAATTAATAAAGAGTCTTATGACAGTGATGATAACTGGGTAGGAGAGCTATTTCTAGAGGTATAAGAAAAGGTCAAAATGTTAAATGTTACAATTGTGGAAGGCAAGGTCACATAAAAAAAGATTGTAAAAAAGGCATTCCCAGAAACAGTGCTTTTGTTAGGAATAATCCCAAGAGAACACCCCTCCCTTCTGGAGTGTGCAGAAGGTGTGGAAAAGGAAGAATTGGATGAATGACTGCAGATCAACAAGGGCAGACAAGGGAACTTTCTGCTCTCAGGAAATGAGCCAAGGGGGCTTTCAAAAGCCCCCATATCAAATCCAGTCCGATCTTACCCTGCCATTGTGGAGGAAACACCTTCCCAGAACAATTAAAAAAAATTAAAACCTATTTTAAAAAGACCTACTACACTGAATGGTAGAAAATCTATAGAAGAAAAAACTCAGAAAAAATTACAAATATTTTGGCAAGCTTCTATCAATGAACAAATTGCCAAAATTAAAAGTACAAATAAATGATGTTATTATTGAAGACTTATTGGGCACAGGGGTGGGTGTATCAATACTTTCACCAGAGTCATGGCATCCAAGTTGGCCCCTGCAGGAGGTCAATGTTCAGTTTTGGGAAACTGGGTCATTATCCCAGGTAAAACAGAGTGCATGATGGCTTGAGTGTACAGGACCAGAAGGACAGAGAGGAATATTAAAGCCATATATGGCTAGCATTGCTACAAATTTATGAGGATGAAATTTACTACAACAATGGAACACATAGATTAATATTCCTCTAAACACAAAACTAAACCACAAACTAGCACGTTCCTGGGGAAAAAACAAAACAAAACAAAACAAAACAAAACAAAACAAACAAAAAAAAACCCCCAAAACCAATTATGAGTAACAGTCACATTCAGATTATAGAGAAACAAAGCAATAACAGCTGCTGATCTTTCAAAAACACCCACAGCACTACCTCTAAAATGGCTAACAAAGAAGCCTATATGGGTTCATCAATGGCCTATAACAAAAAGAGAAATTGCAGGCCTTAGAGCAGCTGGTACAGGAACAACATGCTCAGCATATAGAAGAATCAACCAGCCCTTTGAACTCTTCTATATTTGCTATTAAAAAAAAAAATCTGGAAAGTGGAGAATGGTAACAGACCTAAGGGCAATAAACAAGGTGATTGAGCCAATGGACTCTCTATAGTCTGGGATTCCTTTGCCTTCTCTGTTACCTAAAGAATGGCTCATTATACTTATTGATCTAAGACTATTTTTACGATACCTTTACAAGAACAAGACAAAGAAAAATTGACCTTTACAGTGCCCACTTATAATAATTCTCGGCATGTAAAAAGGTATCTGTGAAGAATACCCCCTCAAGGAATGGCGTATAGCCACACTCTATGCCAGTATTTTGTAAAAAAGCCACTATAACAAATATGTAACAAATTTCCACAAGCTATAATTTATCATTACATGAATGACATGACATCTTGTTGGCCAATTCAAATATTGATATTTTAGAAAAACTGTCTGAAAAAGTGGAAAAAAAATGCCTCCTTGGGGATTACAGAAAAATACAAAGAGGGGATTCCATTAATTATTAAGGCTTCAAAATAGGCCAAAAAAAAAATCATACCCCAAAAGGTACACTCAAGAGAGATAGATTGAAGACACTTAATGATTTTAAAAGTGGAAAAGAAATTTTAAGATGCACATGTGGATTGTGTGGATCCTGACCTTAATTGCATTCTAGTTATCTTGCCCTCTAAGCATTCTCCTACAGGATTTTAATGCAAAGGGAAAATGTTATATTGGAATGGATAGTTCTTCCACATAAACCGAGCAAGAAATTTAAGGCATATGTGGAAAAGATTTCTGAACTGATTTTAAAAGGAAAATTAAGACTTTGCCAATTTACAGGAATGGACCCAGAAGAAATTGTTGTACCTTTAACTAATGAAGAAATTGATTAATTATGGGGGTAGAAAGTGAAACTTGGCCTGCAGTAATTTTTTGGGAGATATTAATAATGAATATCCTCAAAGCAAAAGAATTAGATTCTAAAGAAAACTAATTGGATTCTTCCTCGTATTGTACAAGATAAACCAATTTCTGGAGCCCCTACATTTTATACTGTTGCAAACAAATCAGGAAAGGCAGGTTACAAATCAGAACATATAAGTAAAGTGGCTCAAATCCCTTATAATTCTGTTCAAAAGTCAAGAATTATATGCTATCATGATGGTATTAATGGACTTTACTGAACCTCTGAACATAGTCACTGACTCTCACTATGCAGAAAGAGTTGTTCTACACATTGAAATGGCTGATTTTATTAAAGATAAGTCAGAATTAACTTCATTATTTATTCTGTTACAAGAAATAATCAGGACTAGAAATCATCCCTTCTATATAACACACATTTGATTCCATACTGGTCTGCCAGGTCCTTTAGCACAAGGTAATGATGAAATTGATAAATATCAACAGGAAATGTACTAGAGGCCTCAGAGTTTTATAAAAAGCATCACATCAATAGCAAAGGATTAAAATAAAAAAGATTTCTCTATCACTTGGCAGCAAGCCAAAGAAATTATAAAAAGGTGCCCCACCTGTTTCTTCTATAACCAAATTCCATTACCAGCAGGAGGTAATCCTAAAGGTATACATAGAAATGAAATCTGGCAGATGGATGTATTTCATTTTACAGAATTTGGAAAATTAAGATATGTCCATCATACAATAAACACGTTTTCAGGTTTTCAATGGGCAACTGCTTTGAGTTCAGAAAAGGCTGACACATATGTCTATAGTAAAATGAACAATGCTTTGCTTACTATAATATAAAGCATATTACAGGAATATCACACAATCCTACAGGGCAAGCAGTCATAGAGAAATCAAATCGAACTCTAAAGAATATGCTAAATAAACAGAAAGGAATAACAAAGACTCCTAGAGATAGACTACATAATGCTTTATTAATTTTGAATTTTCTTAATGCTAATGAGAAAGGAACAACAGCTGCTGAAAGGCATTGAATTACAGAAAAAACAGCTGAACTAAATCAGCCTGTCTACTTCAAAGATGAACTAACCTCAGAATGGAAGCCAGGATATGTGCTATACTGGAGAAGGGGTTTTGCTTTTGTTTACGCAGGTGAAAAAAATGTTATGGATACCATTAAAATTAATAAAGACTCCATTTGAACCAGAGAAACTTCATTAAAATAAGAATTTTTATATTTCCCATATTACAATTCTTTAAATTATAAGAAAAACAAAGGGTTGAGCAGGTTTTTGTTTTTGTCTTTACAGAAAACTGTAAATACCCATCTTCAAGAAGTCTAAAGACCTTGGACATTTAGATGTCTAAAGAAGAAGGAGGCCTATCCAGAAAAATTTAGAAGCAAAATAACATCAGAACTATTGGTACCATCCTATAGGGTAAAATTTAATTGCTTACTCTCTATATATCATTTTTTTTTTTGTAAGTTGAAGTTCCTGTTTAATTATAATTTAAAGCTGGCTTTAGAGTTGGAGTGTAGCTCTCTCCTTCTCTAAACTCAAGCATACTTGTTAAAGGAAAATACAAAATCTCTGTATCATATCAGAAGAGCCACTAGATATGAGACAGAAGAATAACTAAAAATAAGGGACTATTCCATTGTTACTAATTCTATGCTTAAAAAAATGCTTATATATTTAGATTCCTGTACATTGTTTGGGTTTTAGTCTCTTATCAGTTTTCTTCAGTGATTCATGACAATGTCTAATTGTGAACTCGAAGTATCCAAAAGGAAGAAGAGACCCCACAATGATTATTTCACATGGACTCAGACAAAGCCACTAGGCTGACAAACACAATCCAAAGATCAGATTTGGACTACAAACTGCTCAGGACAATTTCAAGGCAGCTCGCTGAGATGAACCAGCTTCACAGACTACTATGGCCAGTACTTGAGAAAACCATGCGCTTTCCTGTTATGCAGAGACTGAACAACAAATGATACAGCTACTTATTTCAGGACTCGACAATTAACAAAACTTTTCTTTTTAGATCCCCTAAAGATGCCTTCACCCCCAGACAGCAGGAAGTAAGTTTAAGAACAAGATGCCCACATTCACAACAGGTGGGGTGGGCGGTTTTTGGTCTTTCAATGGGTTATGGATAATTGTCATTATTTAGGTTAATTGGTTAAAAATTGTTATTGGTTATAGTTAGAAAAAAGTTAAACAAGAGTGATTAAGTTCAAGATTCTTATTTAAAAAAGAAATAAAAGGAGGATACAGATATAATAGGATATAAGGGTAGATTATTAAATCTTTTAAAATAATTTACTAGTTTTCAATTTTTAAATTGGATTGGATTTTTGTATATTTTATACAAATTGTGTATATTGAGATTAATATGCTTTTTCAAGTTATTATACTTATTCAGCTCATCTAACAATGTAATACAAATTGCTAATCCATGAAAGTTTTTATTACCAATTAGAATATAAAGTAATGCAAGTTAGTAGTTAGACATTACCTCCAAACATAGTCATACTACACATGCTTTCAAGATCAAATAGATATATTTTAGATGAACAGACCTCCTTCAAACAATTCAGAGATCCACAGAATATGGCATTTAATAACATAGATTCTTATTATTTTTATGACAATGGGACAACTGCTCCTGGAAGCACCAATCTACTGAAGAGACGATTATGGACATCAGAGAAACTCCACACATAGTTGATATTCTTTGTAATGAAAGTTAGCCACTGGGCAAAAAAGTACTCTTGCCTTGATTGCTGACAGTATGATGTCACACCTTTCATCTTAACCTGGATGTAAAATAACTGAGGAGGTTATTTAAGGCAGACATAGAAAGACAGAGCAGGCAGAAGAAGCCAGGAGAAGGCAGGCTGAGGAAGCTGGAAAACAGATGTGTGAGATTTGACTGTGATGTTTCCTCTTTGATAGCTCAGTATTTCCCTGAGATCTGGCTCAGAGTTTCTTTCATTCATGCAACACTCTCATCTATGTAGAGATTGCCAAGATAGCCAAAGGTATATAATAGCATCCTGCCTTAAACAAACAAACAAACAAAAAAAAAATAGAAAGCACTTACAGCTAATTAAAAATTCCTCCATAGGAATTGCCTATCATACACTGAAGTAACTTCTATTGAACTGTAAGTCTAATAATTTATGGGCAGAATAGCATTTTAAAGAAGTTATTGAAAGAGAAACAGACTGAAATTATATGAACCTTGCAAAGTGGCAATGAGAAATTGGCAGAAAAATACATACTGTGAAGAATGGTTATGAAAAATTGGCAAATAGAATATTGGTTTTGGAAGACAAAATGCATGCCATACAGACAATCGCTAATGATGATAAGGTGGCCTTGATGAATAAGATAAAATCTTTAGAAGTATATATGAATGAAGAGAACAAGAGACTGACTAATCTAATGACGTCTATGCCACTGTTCAGGTGGTCCAGACCCTATGGCAGGCAAGTAGAGTCCAAGCCTTAGAAAAACTTGTTAAAACTGATTTTTAAAACATGAGTGTTTGGCACAGATAAAAAAAAAAGTTTTAGAGAAATTAACAAATTATCTTACAAAGTTAGAGAAGAGTTGTCTACGGTGGTCAGAACACCTGTCATGACTTATCCTGTTACTGCTTGTGACAGGCCTGCAAATAACAATAATCCCAAAGAATATGAAGATTGCAAATGGGACTGTAGTGGATTTATGATGTTACATTGTAAATAACTGTCCCACCTCTAAGTTTAATAAAAGGCACTGATTGGCCAAAGGCAGACAGAAGTGTAGGTAGGGCTACCAGACTAAGAAAACTCTGAAAACAGAACAGCAAAAATGCCACAAAAAAAAGCCAAAAAAACACAGAGGACAACTATGCGGCTCTGAGAAACGTACCGAGCCACATGGCTGAACAGGATAAAAATCATGGGTTAGATTAAGAAAAAAGCTAACAAATTATATGCCTAGACTCCAGATCAATCAACTTACAATTAATATAAACATCTATGTGTCTCTGTGAGACTGTGAGTTTACAAGTCTATAAATCTAAACCTTGAGGCTAAGCCCAAAGTCTGGGACAAAACCTCATACTACATGGGAAGCTATAAAGATGAGGAATAAAAGATACTATGGAAGCAATAGATTCCTATCGTGTGCATTCATCATACGTAAGACACACAATGAATACATGGATTTCTAAGAATAGAATTATCCAAATAACTGGAATCCCTTAGTCACAACAGGTTTTGAATAGTCATCAGTTACAGTGGAAAAGCTGTTTGAGAGAAGCTAAGACCCTTGAACAGAAGGGTAAGGTTAGAGGTTTTGAGATATCCCGTGATCAAGTAGGGGCTGTTTTGCTGATATAAATAAGCAGGCTACCTTTGATGAGCATACCTTGTCCCTATGCCACACTGCAGCATCAAATGCTTGAGATAAATGCCTGGGATTGAGAATCAGGAAAAAACTGAGGCATACCAATCCTCAAAAGAACCCTTCATCAACTTTTTGCAAGGATTGACTAAAGTTGTAAATGAAGCAGTATCAGATCAAGAAGTTAGACTCATACTAGTTGAATCTTTGGCTTAGAATGCTAACTTAGAATGTAAAAAAATAATTGTGCCTTTAAAGGTCAGATCAGCACCCACAGAAGAATGGATCCAACACACAATCAGTATTGAGTCTCATAACTATAATGATGAAACTTGGATAGGAAAGGCATTTTCCAAAAGCCTGAAAAAACCAAAGTGTCAAATTTTTTTATTTAAAAGTTTTTTTTAAAAACATACTCACTGCTGTTCCCCCTTGGTCCCCTCTTCCCAGTCATCAGCCTACCCCATCCACCATCCATTTCTCAGAAAGAATAAGGGCTCCTGTAATGAGTGAACGCACTTTGTTATAGGAAGCTGAGGTAGGACCAACCCCTAGCCCCTTGTATCAAGGCTGAGCAAGATGCTTTCTGTAGGGAATAGGTTCCGATAAGCCAGTTCATGCACTAGGAATAAATTCTGGTACCCCTGCCACAGGCCTTATAAAGTGTCCATGCCATGCTGCTGTCATTCACATTCTGAGGTTCTAGTTCAGTCCCATGAAGGTTTTCTAACTGTCAGTTCAGAATCAGTGAGTTACTAGGTCAGGTCAGCTGTTTCTGTGGGTTTCCTCATCTCTTCTTCCTCTCTTCAACTGGATTGGGAGCTAGACACCATGCTTAACTGTGGATCTTTGCATCTGGATCCATCAGTTGCTAGATAAAGGTTCTATGACAGGGCGTTCATCAACTTTATTATAGGAAAGGTCAGTTTAGGTATGCTTTCCATTATTGCATGGAGTCTCTGTGGGTTCTTGAGTATTTACATAGTACCACATTTCTTTCTAACTGCATAATGGCTCCTTCTATCAAGGCATCTTATTCATTGTTCTTCCTCTCTGTCCCTTTCTGAACTAAACTATCATAAATTCTCATATTCTCTTACCATCTTCCCTTATTCCTTCCCCACTATGGTCCCAATTTACTCAGGAGATATTCTATGTTTCCCCTTTCCAGGGAGATCCATGAATGTCTCTATTTGGTTTCTCTTTGTTACCTAGGAGCTTAGGGTTTGTGAATTGCAGCCTGGTTATCCTTTGCTTTGCTTCTTAAAATCTACTTATCTGTGAGTATATACCATGTCTGATTTTCGGAGTCTGTGTTATCTCACTCAGGATGATTTTTTCTAGATCCATCTATTTTCCTGAAAATTTCAGGATGTCATTTTTAACAGCTGTATAGTTTTCCATTTTTTAAAGATATCATTTTTTAAAAATCCATTCTTTAGTTCAGGGGTTTCTAGGTTGTTTCCAGGTTCTGACTAACACAATAAAGCTGTTATGAACATAGTTGAGCAAATGTCCATGGGGTAAAAATGTTCAGCCCTTGGGTATATGCCCAATAGTAGTATTGCTGGATGATTCAGTAGACTGATGCCCAGTTTTCTGAGGAAACCATCATACTGATTTCGAAAGTGGTTGTATAAGTTTACATTCCTATCAGCAATGTAGGAGTGTTCCCCTTACTCCACATCCCCTCTAGTGTAAGCTATCATTGGTGTTTTTACTCTTAGCCATTCTGACAGGTATTAGATGGTACTTCAGAGTTGTTTTAAATTGAATTTCCCTGATGGGTAAGGATGTTGAGCAGTTCCTTAAGTCTCTTTTAGCCATTTTAGATTCTTCTGTTGTGAATTCTCATTTGACTACAATAGTCAAATGTTTTAATTGTGGTAAACAAAGCTGTCTAAAAAGAAATTTTACACAAGGCCTTCTTAAAAATATTATTTCTTCCAGTAATGACCACAAGCAGATGGCTCCAAACTTCTTAATTATGCAGATGTGACAAAAGTTGACATTGGACTAATTAATGCAGGTCAATAAGAGACAAATAAGGTAACCCTTTAACATTGGGAAATACTTTAGGGGGCTCTCACAGGGCCCTAAGTCAAACATGGTTCAGTCATTCCCAGTCACTATGGAGGAAACTCTTCCCTCCCTAGAACAGTTAGATAATCCAGTGCCCATTGTAAAAAAATAAAATTAAAAAAAAAAACACAGAAACATACTGCTCAGGATGATAGAACAGCTTTGGAATATAAATCAAAATTTCCATAAGAAACAATAAAACAAGTATTTTGGCAGACTTCTGCTATAAATGGCCAAAGACCAAAGCTAAGGGTAAAATAAATAAAATTATACTTGTATATGTTCAGTTCTTATTAACTAGAACCCAATCTCAGGTAAAACAAAGCACAATGTGGGTAAAATGTATAGGGCCAGAAAGACAGAGAGGAAAATTGAGGTCATATGTGGCTACTTTAGCAGTGAATTTATGGGGTCATGATGATGTCTCATAAAGAGATAATATACTAACTCATGTTTCTGGGAAAATATTATGTTACACTATAAAGAAGTCTCCAACCTCTTAGGCTGTACAAAAGCAGTGCATAATAGCTGTTGAACTCTCAGAGACACTAACAGTCCTACCCTTAAAATGGCTAACTGACAATCCTGTCTGGGTTGGGCAATGTCTATGACATTAGAGAAACTACAGAACTTAGAACAGCTGGTTCAGGAGCAGCTAAATGCTCAGCATATTGAAAAATATACCAACCATTGAAACTCTCCCGTATTTGTTATTAAAACAAAATCTGGAAAATTGAGAATGCTGAGGGATCTGAGAACCAAAAATAAAGTAAAAGAAAAGGCAGAATATAAATCAGGAAATCTAAGTAAAGGTTTCAAAGCTCTAGGGTTTTTGTGCAAAAGTCAAAATTGTATGCCACTCTTATGGTACTAATGGACTTTACAGAACCTCTCAATATGCAGAAACAGTTGTTTTAAATATTGAAACTTCTTGATTTATTCCTGGTAAAACAAAATTAACTGTTATTTATACAACTGTAGGAAATAGTGAGAAATGTGAATCATCCCATATATACAACACATATCAGATCCCATTTGGGTCTGCCAGGTCTTCTAGCACAAGATAATAATAAAATTGAACAGTTATTAATAGTAAATATGATGGAGGCTTCAGAATTTCATTTTAAAAAGCATCATGTCAATAGTAAAGGTTTGTAAAGGATTTTTCCATCACTTGGCACCAAGATAAGTGAATTATGAATAAATGTCCTACTTGTTTCTTCTAAAGTCAAACTCTATTACATATAGGAATAAATAAAGGTACACAAAAATAAAATTTGGCAAATAAAAATATTTAACTTGTAAAATTTGGAAAATTAAATATCTATACCATACTATCGATACATTTTTTCAGAATTTCAATAGGCAACTTCTTTTGAGTTATGAAAAGGCTGATTCTGCAATTATATATCTATTAGACATCATGGCCATGATGGGTATACCTGTATAAATTAAGACTGACAGTGCTGCAACAGATGTCTCTGTTAAAGTGTAAGGTTTTGCACATTATAATACAAAGCATATTTCAGGAATACCATATAATCCTACATGACAAATCATTGGAGAAAGATCTAACCACACTTTAAAAGAAAACTTTAATAAACAGAAAGTGGGAACTAAAGTCCTCAGAAATAGATTGCATAATGCCTTATTAACCTTCAATTTTTTTATCGCTAATGAGGAAGGAACAATAGCTGTAGAGAGACATTGAACAATAGAAAAAAAAACTGAATTAAATCATTCTGTATAATTTAAAGATATGTTGACCTCAGAACGGGAACCAGAGTATGTGTTATGTTGGGAAAGGGGTTTCCTTCTTGTTTCCATGAGAGAAGAAAAGCTATGAATACTGTGAGATAATACTCTTATACACCGTAAAGTTTGTTGCTCACATTGGTTTAATAAAATGCTGATTGGCAGGTAGGCAGACAGAAAGTACAGGCAAGGCAATCAGACGAGGAGGATTCTGGGAAGAGGAAAAGCAGAGCAGACAATGCCAGCCAGATGCAGAGGAAAGAAGATGAGGATACTATACAGAGAAAAGGTGTCAAGCCACATGGCTAAACAAGGCTAAGGACTATGGGTTAACTTAAATTATAAGAGTTAGTTAATAAGAAGCCTCATCTACTGCCCCAACAGTTACTATAATATTAAACCTCAGAGTCAATTATTTAATAAGTGGCTGCAGGACTGGCCAGGCAGGACAGAAACCTTTTGACTACAGGAAACCATCAATATTAATAAAGATTCAATTCAAACAGAAGAGACCTTTTTAATAAAAAAGAAGTGAGAATTCTGCAAGTCAAAAGTAATACCTACCAAATAAGGGGTTGGATAGTGATGTGGGAATGCCTTTCTGTATGCTGCGAATATCAATCTTTAAATAAAGGAGCTGTTTTGGCCCATGACAAGCACCATAGAAAAAGTAGGAGAAGGAATCAGAATAGGTAGGAGGAGCAGCGTGGAGTCAAAGACAGAAGGAGCCAGAAGCCCAAAGGATCAACATGTAAGGAACACAGGTGAGTCACGGGCCACGTGGCAAACAGATTAATGGAAATGTGTTGAGTTAAGATGAAAAAGCTAGCTAGCAATGTGCCTGAGCCATAGGCCAAACAGCATGACGTTAATATAAGTGTCTGAGTCATTTCTGGGCCCTGAGCAGGAGCAATGGGAGGCTAAGGGGTCTGCCGTGGCAGGTCTGTGTGGGTCTGGACCTCTGGCTGCCCAGGACCAAGAAACCACATTGTAACAGGAAAGGGTTATATTTTTGTCTTTACAGGAAAATAAAAAATATTTATCTTCAAGAAGTCAAAACACCTTGGACGATTAGGCATCTAAAGAATGAGGGAAAGACTGAAAAAAACAGCCAAGCAAAGAAAAAATCCGACCTATGACACCACGTCTTACAGAGTAAAATCATAAACGTCAGTACCTCTTTACTTCTCAAAACAACTGAAGTCACAACTCAATGAAAAATTAAAGCTGGCTTTGGAGTTGCAGCATGGCTCTCTCCTTCTATATATCCAAGCATGTTCTTAAAAGAAAAATTGTTTCTGTCTCATATCAGCAGAGCCACCTTTTGTGAAACAGAAGAAAATCAAAAATCTAGAAACTAATGCTCTCCCCACACTTATTTTTGACTCTTTAGAACCTTTCTTTAGATATATTATCATAAAATTTAAACTTTGTCTTGATATTAATAATGCTTAAGTTTTCCACATAAACAGGAAATTTTCCTAATTGTGATTGTAACTTCTCCAAAATGATGAGGAAGTCCCACAACAATTCTACCTTTAGATAATAATGCTATTGGGCTGATAAAATGTCACACAAAGACTGGCTTTGGACTGTACACTGTTCAGGACAGTTCTAAGCTGAGAACTGGTCCACCATCTTATACTACTGTAGACACAACTTCAAATAGGCTTTATACATTACTCTAAGACTGGCTGCAGCAGCTAGTCTTTCTGAGACTTAATCATGTTTTAGTTTTTTTTTACAGGATCCCACAGAGATATTGTTGCCTCCTAGACAGCAGGAAGCATTTCTAAGAAAACTACACCCCCCCAATCCTAACAGGTTGTTTTCTTAGGGTTATAGATAATTGTCATCTTCAAGTTGTAATGGGTTGGGGTAAAGCAATAAAGTTTAGACCCAGGAACCTCTAATGGGAAAGAAAGAAGGGAAATAGGATAAGATAATAAGGTAACTCATTGTATCTACTTGCAAACTAACTAGCAACTTTCAGCTTTAGATCATTTGTATTGGTATCGAGTCCTGTATATTGATACAAATGTAAAATTATTTTTATTTCTGATTAAGATAATCTGTATGTTAATACAAATTCAAAACTATATTTGTCATATTGTATGTTCTATTTTTGTTTAGGATATTTTATATATTGATACAGATTAAGGATAGTTCTATCATATTTCAATATACATTTCTACCTCTGATTAATATATTGTTTTACACTGTCACACTTTTGAGGTTGTTGTCCTTATACTGTATATGTTTACAGATAATTTAATTTTATGATGTGAAGACTTAGTCTTTAAGTTTTATAGGTTAATAACTCTTGTTTTTCAAACTTATGGTTATGTTAGTTAGGTTTTCTAGAGAAACAGAGATATATTTCAGATGGATAGATAATCTTCAAACAATTCATAGACCTGGGGAATATGGCATTTAAATGTTTTAATGATTTAGAATTCTGTTGATGTGAGACATAATTGCTCCTTGTAGTGCTGATCTGCTCCCAAGAGGATGTAGAAGACACTCTTTGTAGAAATTGTCTTCTTCTTGGCAAAAATTATCCATTGGGCAGAGAACTGCCCTGGCCTCAACTGCTGACATTAAGCACGCTGTCCAACCCAGACAAGCAGGATACAAGGAAAACTGACTACTGAACTCTGCCAGGAAAGAATGGGAAAACCTTTAAATTTTCCTACTCCTAAAAATGGTCTGTCAGATACTCTAGGCCTGTGACCAATAGTGGATGCCACAGTGTTACAGAGAAGCACTGGATGGCTGTCTACTAGGTAGCCAAATATTTCCATCAATTCTTTGCATTCTTTGAAATTGCTTCTGTATTTCCTGCTTAATAAGGTAATATTTTCCATCACAGGTCTTTGGGGTTGAAGACTAGATAGTTACAGTTACAATACTCTCATATATTAGCTATAAGCAAATCAGGTACAAGGTTTAGTTATTTCACGATAGGACAGCTATTGGAATAATCTCTGTAATTTGCCAATTACCCCTGACATGGAAATATAGTATGTTTCTTGCTTAATGCTGTTCTTGCTGATTATAGATCCATTTTTGGTTATGTTACTACCCTTTATTCTGGACTATACTTGATAATTGTTCTTATTGTATATAGCTTTGATTTAGACAAAAAGGGAAGAGTAAGAATTCATTCCACCAGTAACACTGGAGTATCAGGCCTGATGGGCATGGCTCTTTCTGGGTACATAAACAGTTAAACCTGAGAAAGTGGTTACTTTCTCTGGGGTGGCAAAGACTATGTCAGGTGTCAGTCTCCATCTCCCCTGGGAAGAATTGCAAGACTCTGCAACTAAATCTACTTTGTCCTGTATTCATGAGTCAGCTTCCGTATAGTGCACACGCGCACGCACACACATGTATTTGTAGGTTCTCATTTCGCAAACATCTAATAATAATGACGCAGTCCATTATCATGATGGGAAGAAGCATGGCAGCTGGCAGGCAGATGTAATGCTGAAGAAGCTGAGAGTTCTACATCTTAATAAGCAAGCAGCAGGAGGAAACTACAGACATTTAGCCTAGCTTGAGCATCGGAGACTGAAAGCCACAGTACACACTTTCTCCAGCAAAGCCACATATGTTGCAATAAGACCACAACTCCTAATACCCCCTCCCCATAGGCCAAGCCTCAAACACAAGAGTCTATGAGGCCATTCCTATTCAAATTCCTCCCAGGGCTACTTCTGATCGAATACTGCCTAGTGCTTCAGAGGGGTCTGACACCTCCAACCCCAAGGGAAACCAATTAGAAAGTCACCTGTTCTGTCACTTCTGGAGGAAATACATTTTGTCCTGGAACGAGAGCCACTGAAAAAAACATACTCTGGCCCTGAAACTATAAAAATGGCTAGAAGGGCCAGTAAGAAACACACTTTGACCCTGAAACCAGAGTGAAATCTGCCCCCTGACAAACTGAAGACAAAACCAAGAAATCCCTGAACATAACATCTAGCCAATCTGAGCTTGTCCAAGATCAAGGAAATCAAAATCTGACCAATTCCCACCCTGAAAACCCCTTGGAGAAACTCCTCCCCCCAAGAACCTCTATATAACCCCCTTTGCCTGTTATCAGTTGTTCTTTTTATCCCTGGCAACATTGTCTGTAATAGCCAGAACCTGGAAACAATCTAGATGCTCCTCAACTAGAAAATGGCTGCTTAAAATGTGGTACATCTACACAATGGAGTACTACTCAGCAGTAAAAAGGAAAAAAATGACATTCCAAAGTTTGCAGGCAAATGGATGGGACTAGAATAAATCAACCTGAGTGAGGTAACACAGACCCAGAAAGATAAACTCATAAGTAGATTTTAGATATAATGAAAGGATAATTAGGCCACAATCTAAAAATCCTAAGTGAGCATTTAAATGACAAAGAGGAACCTAAGAGAGACATACATAGAAAAGGGAAATAGATAAGATTTCCTGAGTAAATCGGAACCAGGGAGGTTTGGTAAAGGAAAGTGGGAGGACATGAGAGAAAGGGATGGTTGAGCTGGGGAAAGAAGACAGAGGGAGAAGAACAAAAGAGATATCTTGATAGAGGAGCCATTCTGGGGTTAGAGAGAAACCTGGTGCTATGGAAACACACAAGAACCCACAGAGATGACCCCAGCTAAGACTCCAAGGAGTAGCAAAGAGGGTCCCCAAACTGGCCTTCCCCTATACTCAAACTGATGACCACCCTAATTGTCATTATAGAACGTTCATCCAGCAATTATGGAATCAGTTACAGAGATCTACAATTAGGCAATGGGTCGAGGCTCCCAGCCCAGTCAAAGAAAGGGAGGAGAGTATATGAGTGAAGTCAAGATCGTGATCAAGAAAGCCACAGAGACAGCTGACAAAAGCTACTGGGAGCTCTCTGACTCTGAACTGACACCTGAAGAATCTGCATGGGGCTGAACTCGGCCCTCTGAATGGGATGACAGTCAAACAGTGTGGGCATTTTGTGAGGACTCTGGCAGTACAACAAAAATTTATTCCTAGTGCATTAACTGGTTTCTTGGAGCTCATTCCCTACAGAAGAACACCTGGTTCAGCCCTGTTTCAGGGTGGGGCGGGGGGGGGGGGGCGGCATTGGTCCTACTTCAACTGGATATGGTAGACTGAATTACCTCATCCTGAGAGTCCTTACCCTTTCTGAGTAGTGCATTGGGGGAGTAAGAAGCTGGGGGAACAACTGGGAAGAGGAGAAGAACCAGCGGTGTCTATGTTTAAAAAAAAAAAAAACACAAACTTTTAAATTAAAAAAACAGAAATATACTTCATAGAAAGAGAGGTTCCCAAAACCTCTGGAGATAGAGCTGCCCAATTTGGGTTCATACTTCTGAGGTTAATGGACATAAAAAAAATTTCAATGTGTGAATGTTGTGAAGACTATAAACTGGATTCAACTGTTCTTGTGGTGAAAACATCAAATAGGTACTTAGAGAAGAGCAGAGCAATCTAATGACACTTTCAGACTTTTGGTTGGTAGAAGCCACAGATTTATTATGTTAACACATTTACTAAAAAAAAAAAAAAAAAAAAACAAAAACAAACAAAAAAAAAACCCAAAAAAACAAAAAAACATGATAAAGTTTTTTTTTTTTCTTAATTTGTGAGTCACAGAATATGGGTCTGCCATAGAAGTAGGCAAAGGATGACTATATAGAAGGCTAACTATAGCACAAGGAAAAATGCAATTAAGCTCTGAACCTGCAACATTTCAAGCTCTCCACAGTCACTGATGTTGACCTCAGTCAATTAGCCGTGCAAAGGTTCCACTGGAACTTCCCTTATGGGAGGAACAAATCCCCGCAGGCCCTAATGTGGGGTCAGGCAGAACCAACTGTCTACATGGAAAAGCAATTTATCAAGGCACAGTAATTTAACAGTTGGCACCCAGGCACTATTCCAAGACCAAAAAATAAAATAAAATTAAGAAGTAGTTGCTTTGGTCTTCACTTTGTGTCATTAAAAAGTGTTGTGGGCAATTTCGATCTCTAGAGTCCAGTCAAGGTGTTTCAGATCCCAAGTTTAGAATTCAGTTCTGTTTGACGTCTCCAAGGTTCAACTTCTGACTTGTTTTACATCATATTCCACTTCATCAGTTAATAAATATCTATCATTCTCCTAGTGTCAGGCACTATTTATAAGGAAATGGGAATACAGTAGTAAATAATTTATTGTCTATCCTCCACTGGAATTTATAGTCCCTGTGAAGCATTACAAATGCACGCATGCGCACACACACACACACACACACACACACATTGCTAATGAGTAACATCTCACAATGCTAATAACTTTAATGCCATTTTCAATCTTTAAGTAGTGTATAATGCTACCGTATTTTACAAGTAAGGGAAACAAGGCAAGACACCTTAAAATAAAATGAGTAGACTCTCAAAAAAATTCACCTAGTACTTTTTAGAAAAGTTGAAGACAGAAGCTAAGAAGATGTCCTTTGTCTCCCAGTCAGCTAGGATATTAAAAAAAAAAAAATGTTATATGCCCCATTAAATGTAGATTTCCTTTAGTGGTTTCTTGGGGAAATAGATTACAAAGAGCCCAATGAGGGATTACAGACTTAGGTATACAAACTGTTGGCAAGAAAGTTGACCTTTGTAGGTGCCTACCTATCTTACTACTAGACAAAAAGAGTGAACAAAAGCTTGTCTTAGGTAAATGCCATCTATCAGATACAAACTTGTAGTCAAAAGTTTTTCTGACCCACCTAGCCCTGTGGTTCAGACCCACACTCCTTTAGTTCCAAACAGTCACACAACGGCATATATTAATTATAAACTGCTTGGCCTATGGCTCAGACTTATTACTTACTCTTACTCTTAAACTAACCCATAATTCTATTTATGCTTAGCCACGTGGCTTGGTAGCTTTTTCTCACTGCAGCATTCTTGCCTTGCTTCTTTCTTTCTCTTCCCAGGGTTCTTCTTGTCAGATTGTCCCACTTATATATCCTGTCCGCCTAGCTTTTGACCAATCAGCATTTTATAAAAACCAATATTTACAGTGACAAATATTTACAATGTACATGAGCATTCTCCCACACCAACTCAAAAGACTAAAAGACAAGATCACATATTCCTAGTTTCAGCTGGATATTGAGGCTTCTGGATACCAGTGTTTCTGGAAGTGGAAAGGTGCCTATACACCAAAACAAAGTAGGCACTACACCCCTAATGTAAACTGAGATTGAAAAAGAGCCATGTAAAGCTTTAAAAACAACTATGATTTCCACTCCCGTTTGGGGATATGTTTCAAATTTAATAAAAACTAGTCTAAGATATCAGAGGGATCTACCTATACTCAGTCTAGGAGGATCAGAGAGTGGTAACTCACACCTTTAATTCCAGGACAGGTAATATCTGGGAGTGGTGACCTATTCCCTTGATGCCAGCAAATCTGAGTTTGAGGCCAGTTTATTTTAGTCATTTTTTAGGTTAATTAGTTAAAAATTGTTAGTTATGGTTAGAAAAAGTTAAACAATTACATTCAAGATTCTTGTTTAAAAAAAGGGGGGGGGGATACAGACATAATAGGATATAAGGGTAGATTATTGAATCTTCTTTTAAAAAGATTTCCGAGCTTTAAGATATTTTACATTGGATTGGATTTTTGTATATTGTATACAAACTGTGTATATAGACTGTGTTACTGTACATATATCTCTATGCTTGTTCAAAGTATTATACTTATTCAGTTCATCTAACAATATAATACAAATTGCTTGTCCATGAAAGTTTTCATTACCAACTAGTTAGGATATAAAGTAATGCAAGTTAGTAGTTAGACATTACATTCAAACATAGTCATATTAGATATGTTTTCAAGATCAAAAAGATATATTTTAGATGAACAGGTCTTCTTCAAAAAATTTAGAGATCCATAGAATATGGCATTTAATAACCTAGATTCTTTATTATTTTTATAACAATGGGACAACTGCTCCTGGCAGCACCAATCTACTTCAGAGAAGATTATGGACATCAGAGAAACTCCATACACAGTTGACCTTCTTTGTAACGAAAGTTAGCCACTGGGCAAGAAATTACTCTTGCCTTGACTGCTGACAGTATGATGTTCAAACTGGACAAGCAGGAGATGCATCCACAATAGAATTGCCAAACCTTACTGAGACAGAGAAGTCTGTCAGAAATGTTAGGCCTGTAGGCCAAAGATAGAAGCTTCAATGATACAGAAGAACATTGGGTGACTATCCAGGCTGCCAGCTGTTTCAATTTTTCCATTCTTTTGGAAGTTGCTTGCTTGTCCATGCTATCTAGTTAATATTATTTCCTTTTTGGGTCTTTGAGGTAGTTGAAAATGAGATAGTTATAGTTACAGTTTTCTACTGATAGTTTTAGAAAAGAAACTTTGAAGTTAAAGTGTATAGGTTTAAGAGACATCAAAATAATAGTTTTTAGTTAGTAATACAAGTTAGAAAGAGAGAGAATTAGGTATAATCCTATAGACTCACCAAAATAGGATAAATAATGGAGTATTTTCTTTGAATTGTCAATTGTTAAATAGGCTGCACATTACTCATTATATATATTGTATATAATTATTGTACCTATTGTATATGTTTTTTCTTATGTTAGCCATAACCTTTTTTTAATTTTGGCACAAAAGAGGATATTTAGGGATATGTTTTGAATTTAATAAAAACCAGTCTGAGATATCAGAGGTATCTACCCACAGTCAGTCTAGGAGGATCAGAGAGTGGAAACTCACACCTTTGATCACAGCACAGGGAATATCCAGGAGTGGTGACCTACGCCCTTAATCCCAGCAAATATTAGTTTGAGGCCAGTTTAGTTTACAGGGAGTTCCAGGCTCCCAGGCAGGCAGTGGTGATGCCAGGCCTTTAATCTTAACCTGGGTGTGAAACAACTGGGTGAAGAGAGTATTTAAGGCAGGCACAGAAAGACAGAGCAGGCAGTAGTAGCCAAGAGGAGTGAGGCTGAGGAAGCTGGAAGACAGCTGGGTGAGATCTGACTGTGGTGTTTCCTCTCTTTGATATCTCAGGCTTTCCCTGAATTCTGGCTCTGAGTTTCTTTTATTCGTCCACTCTGGCCATAGACTTTCCACGTCTCCAAAATTTTCAATTGTTTGTCTGTGAGAGACAGAAAAGAGAGTTTAACCCAAATTTTGGGGCCATAGAAATGTCCTATGATGTGCCTGTACAAAGGATAGGACCCTGTAGAAACAGATTGCCCCATCTGTCTAACAGGAATTGACTTTAGTTTAAAAAATAAAATAAATAAGGTAATGGTGGATTAAAATCTTATCCTCACAGCATACCTTAGCATGGTTGAGGCCTACCTCTTCTGTCTTGACAAAGGTGCTCATCCATGATTGTCAAGAGATGAAAGATGAAACCAGGTACATGGAACTTATAGCAGTTCAATTAAGTAAAAAAAAAAAAAAAAAAAAAAAAAAGATCCATGCCAGGTGCATCAGCCCAGAGAACAGAACTGATTGATTAATCCAGCTAAGGGTCTCAGATGGGGAAAAGGAAGGTCCTCCACCGTACACATGGACAGTCACTATATTTATACATGTCAGACATGTCCACAGTATGTCCTATAGAGAAAGAAGGACTTTAAAACATCTTGAAATTATAGAAGCAATTTGGCTTTTCCTACAAATTGCTGTCCTCCACTGCTGGGCTTCTGACCTGGATGCCCACCAAATGGCACAGGGGGCCAATGATATTCTGATGACATACCATAACCCCTTACTGACTGAAACTCCATGATAAAATATGATGAACAGTTTAAAACCTCCCAAAAAGCAAATGACTGAACTGATGCCAAGTAGCCTTCGAAGGCTACTCCTGTAGGGTTCAGAAAACTCTAAGAATTGAATTAGACCAAGGTTTAGTATACCTAGACCGGATATCCTAGCAAGAAATATCTCAACCAAATGGCAGATTTGTGTTCAAGTGAATCAAAGACAGCCCTTACCAAGGAAAGTGCCAGGTTAAAAAAATAAATAAATAGGACATGAATTTAAAACAACAACAAAACAACCCCCCCCCCAAAGACCTTTAACAAAACTCTCATTAGAGCCAATCAAAGCATGAATAGGCTTCCTTCATTTGCTTCAACAGCTGCACAACACACAAAGGAAGATTTGCCCCCTATTGAGATTATGTTTGAAAAACCTCCCCCAAAGCTTCCCAGACTCAGAAACCAAGAGTTAGCAGAACAGTCTAGTCATTAATTTCTCAAGTCACTACAGGCAGTCCTGTCCTTGATAAAGGGTGTTATTTGGACTGTCCTAGATACTCAGCCGAACTCCCACTCCCAGACCACCACCAGTTTAAACTTTTTCCAGTCCAATGATACTGTCTCAGTCAAGGGAGGATCCAAAGAGAGACTGGAACTCACCTGGGAATGACTCTAAAGGTGATTCTCTTGAACAATGTGGTAGGAATGTTAGCTCTTATTACACCATGGATCCACCACCCTAGGTCAAGAAAGCAGAAGCCACAGATGCTACAAAGTGGGCTATCTCTGGACAACGGGCCCCTTAGCACTAGGTTTCATTGATCCCCAAGCTCTTCTATTCCTCCACCTCCTGAGTCCAACTTTTGGTATGAATACAGGGTAATTTTCCAACCTCCAGTACCCTTCGGCCTGGGCCTGGGAAGTAAGAAGGACAATACGGGGAGGGTATCACCTAATGACAGACCAGAAACCCATATTCATTGTGACCTCTGCTCACTGATGTCCACTTTAAATGTCTAGCTGTATTACTAAAGACATGGTGGTTTATATTTTGAGATAGATAAACAAGAGTTTACAATTCCATGTATATCCCATGGCTGAGCCCCCTGGTTTCCAGAAACAAGGGACTTTCCATTACAAAAACTCAGTTTGTGAATCTGAGGCCTCCTGGGAAACTTCATTGAAAAGATTCTGGCCTATGGGAAACAGGAAATATTTGTAGAATTGGACCCTATGCAACAGGAAAGAACCCTGAGGATGGATTTAATCATTTCCAACCAGAACTAGGCCAGGATGGCTGGTTATGTTTAGACACCGGGTCCCTGTCATACTATGTAGGGATAGGAACTAACCAGCAGTCAGCCCATTGACTAACAAAACTTGCTGTGGCTGGGGGAGCCCAAATTAATGTTCTGCTTTATGGTTTAATTAACCTGGATAACAATATTAATAAGCCCCGGCAGTGATAGAGTGAGCACTTAACAATTCTTTGACTAAATGTGCCTTTTCCCGATGCTTTCCAATCTAAGCAGACTGGTTGGTCGGGACTATATGGTATTAAAAGTTTCCATTTCTGAATAAAAACACCAGATTCTCTTATAAAAACAATCCTACAAAACTGCAAAGGCTTAGACTTATTTCTCATGAGATAAAGAAAACTGTTTCGGGGTGTAAGAAAAAAAAATGTTGTTTCCATGCTAATTAATCAGAATTTACTTTTTAAAAACGTATTATGATGGTTGGGGAAAAAAAACTGATGCCCATCTGTTCTCCTTGTCCCACTGGCTAAGTCCTCTGCTATCAGACTGCGCCTTTAACTCTCACTCTCATTGGATTAATGAGAAAGCCCTGCTCTTAACTAAAGCAACATGAGTCCATGATTTGACTCATTCACTAAATCCGGGGGGGGGGGGGGGGGGGGGCGACGACGACACTGTAACAGGTCCTAAATAGGTCCCCAGACCTTAGCATAATATATTCCAACATGGAAGTGGCATTTAAGCTGTAAAAGTCAGCATGTAGGAAGTACTAACCGCCAAAGGGAAAGCAAGGTCTGATCCATTAAGCACATACTTATGGCAAGTCTCTCAATGTACTAACCTTGCTTTTTAGACTGTAGCTCTGCTTCTGGCTAACTGTTTATATTACTGAAGTGTGTCAACCCAGAGCATGGTTTTGTGCTCAAAAGCTCATCCTGAAAAAGGCTCAGAGCTACACTGTGATCCAAAACACACTGTGTACTTGCAAACAGATAATAAAGGCTTTCTCTTGGCTTAAACCATATCTAAGCAGTCTTCTCAAATGAATACCCCACAACAAGCACCTCACAGAACTTTCTCCAAAACTGACAACAAGCTCAGACACGAAATTAAGTCTTGACACATACAAAACAATAGAAATGCCTCCCTGCATCATATTAGAGCAGCAGATTTCAATTGACACAGGACATCGACGATGGCAGAAGCATCAGAAAACCTGTAAAGTCCTGAAATCTGAACACCCCTCTAACAATGAATAATGGGTCAAGATAGAAATAATGAAAGTTTTTTTTTTTTTTTATGGATAAAGATGCTACAGACTGAATGCTTTCTCAAGGAATCAGTCCAGAGGGCTGGAGAGATGGCTCAGCAATGGAGAATTGGCAATTCCTCCAGAAATCCTAAGTTCCATTCCCAGTAACCATATGGTGGCTCATAATCATCTGTAGTGGGACTTGATATGCTGGTCTAGAATAAAGGCATACATGCAGATAAATCACTCACATACATAAAATAAATAAATAATATTTTTTTTCTTAAAAAAAAATCACCGTTAATTAAAAACAAGAATCCCAGGGAGAGGGACTAACCTCGAGTACAAACCAACCACATGGTTTCCTGTTATCTTGTCTATGTCAGTATTAGATTATGACAAACAGAATTTGAGCTAGAGATACAGCAAACGGCCGATAAAAGTCTAACAGCTTCTGCTACAAACAACAGAAGAGAAGGTCATCGTGAATGAACAACTGATCAACACATGGCTGAATAAACAGTACACAGTGACACCATCTGACTTCAAACTTCGGATGCAACTGCCACAGACTGCCCTGAACTGGGTGGTGACACAACCTTTGAACCCAGCACTTGGGAGGCAGAGGCCAGCCTGGTCTACAGCGTGAGCTCCAGGGCAGCCAGGGCTACGCAGAAAAAAATAAATAAAACAATACTGTACTGTTTAAGGAAAAAATAAAGAGATCAACAGATCATGAGAGCAAATGTAGAAATAAAAATATGATAAATATAGAGGCAAAATTGACACAGTAGGCCAGGAAACCCAGTAAAGATGCCCTGACTTATTCGAATGGACCACCCTGGCATCCACATGCAAATGAGTTAACCCATTAATGGCACGTTACTGTGGATAGATCCAATACCTAAATGTTCAGTGCTAAATGCAGAACTTCTATCTAGATGACACTAGACTGACAAGGGCTCTACAGTTAGCAAATCTGCCTTTTCTGGGGGCAGTAAAAACAGCGCATGTGAGTGCCCTGCAAGATAACAAGATGTTTTCACATAAAGGCGTATGCTCCCCCCAGGCTCTGCACAGGTGCATGACACACAGCGAAATCATTCAAATGTGACGCTTCTGCCCATGAGTTGCAGGGGCCTTAGAGGACCAAAGGGAATCATGTAGTGCGGCGCCAGTTCCCACAGAGCAGGGAGGACCTCACACTCACTCCCGCGTCTCCTCCCAACAAGGGGACAAGGGGCCCTCTCTCACCATGGCGGATCCCTGAGCTGGCTGCCTCTGCTCACAGATCCCTGCAGCACAGGACAGGTTGCCTCATCTGCGGTCTGCAGACACCCGGACCGGAAGTTCCCTCCCATCTGATTGGCAGTCCATCTGGAGGCCCTTATTGGCTACTGAGGCCTGAGTGACAGAAGCAGGACCTTTTGGGACAGTGCTGTGAAGTGAGAGAGCACAGTGATTCACAGCCCTGGCTTTCATGTCAGGCGCAGACCTGCCTCAGACCTGGAGAGGTTGGCAAGGCTTCAGAACTTGAGATGGTCTACCAAGTCTTCCCTGAACTATTCCTGTACTCAGGGACATTAGTGAAGTCTTGCTATGAAACTGAGAAAGGACAATGACTACCAAAACCTCAGGCAAAGTGTGGAAAACGTGCTATGATTTTCAGTTTTTGTCAAAAAGAGTGATTTAAAAAACTATGAACTAATATACACTCTTTTAAATTGTTATTCTGTAGAGAAGACCCAACAATGTAAATACAGGATTCAGTAAAATAAACTCCATGGGATTAGAATGAGCATACTTAACACTCCATACTTACTAGAGAATCTTAATATTCCGATGACTAAATTATACATGTTTTACTGCCCACTTGACATAGGATTCATTTTTCTCTCAGTTCTGCATCATTACTGAAAATAAGGGAGCCACATTAAGAGTATGCTCCTACTGCTTCATTTTCATGGTCAGGTTCTCACTCTGGAGCTCTGGGTGGATAGGAACTCACTATGCAGACCAGGCCAGCCTAAAAATCATAAAGATCAGTTTGTCTCTGCTGCAGAGAGCTAAGATTTAAGGCCTGCACCACCATGGTTGAATTCTGCTAATTTTGCACATTCATTAATGAGAGAAACAGAAGCTGATGTGGCACACAATTTTACTCTGCACTGAGGACACTGTGAGATTTAGGCAAGCCTGGGCTATAAGGAGACACAATCCCAAAAGAGCAAATGGCAAAACACATGCAGCCTCTAACACCCCAGGAGTGTGAATCATTAGTGTCAGGCTTTCTTTGTCCTGGGGTGCTCATGGACCTGTGGTATCCTGGCCTTTGCTCCCAAGTCCACAGTCTGCTTATCTGCATCCCTGTCTGGAGTCTGTGGTGGTGTTGAAGCAGCAGCCAGCAGCAGAGGCAATGGCATGAAGATTCCCAGTCCAGCTGCTCTACTGCTGTGCTCCACTGCTTTGTGGAGGAATCTTATCCTGTGTCCTTGCAGGCCTTCCACTGAGGATTCTTTAAAGCCAAACTAACACTTGACTCACCAGTCAAGTGTCCAGCCTGGCACACTCTATGATTTCTTGCCCAGATAATCTGCTTTTCCAGGGCTACTCATTTCTACATGAACTTGAAAATTAGCAGGTGTAGTCAAATACTTATGTTGATTATGAAATAGCTGGATGTTGGGAGCACAATGGTCCTTGTACTCACAGAGAAGCAGTAACAGAACCAGGAAGTTAATCACCCAAGGATGTTTGCTCAATGGAGTAGAAAAAAAATCAAATGACTACATTAAATCTAGAAGTCTGGGTGTGGATTTTGTAAATGACATATCTTTTTGATATCTGTAAAGTAGATCCCACCCATCTTTTGCTATGGAGACAGACCTCACCAGTCTCAGAATATTCCTTCCTTAATCTACTAAGCATGTGAGGGGAGATGTCACCTGTACTTTATGGCCTACTGAACTCTATGCTCTCTTGGTCAGAGATCATACTAGATTACAGGCCTTTTAGCTATAAAATGCATCCTTGTGGTCAGATGTACTATGTAAAGTTCTTTCTATGTGACCACACCTTCAGCTTTATTGTTCACCTAGAACTGGACTGATTGTTGCCTGGAAACATTTTCCCAGATTGTACCATATTTTAAATATCCTGACAATGACTCAGTTGGTAATAGTGTCTAGTCTCTACAAAGTCTGATCCAGGCTGACAAAGCCAATCTGTACTGGGTTTTCATTTTCATCCTGCAGGGACCACAACTGGTAGCCAGTGTAGGGTACTGGTGGAGAAGGTAGGAAGAATTTACCTTAAATAGAAAGAAAAGGTTCATTCAGTGATAATGAGTTATGACCTTAAGGGATAGTGGGACTAAACATGGACTCTTTCCAATGATTTGGGACAAAGCATTTTTTACAATTATTGAAATAATTTTTAACATACAGAGGAACAAAATATTAAGAGCTACAGGTTGACAAACTTTAGAATGCACAGAAACTACAGGAAAGAGAACCCAAGAAAAGGAGGATAATAGTGTACCCTGGACCACTTGGCAACCACTGGTGCTTGACAGATCTCCAGCATCTTGACATTACAAATCACAGTTATCCAGCACCTTTTTACTTCCATTTTAAATAATTCTCACTGTGTTAGAGGAGTTCTGCTATGACTTATCCTTTGGGAAATTTTTGGTGGGCTTCAGTGGAAAATGAAGGTGTCTATAATGTGAGTATCTTCAAATAAAATTCTTTGGAAAAAACGCCTGCCACTGTGAAACCATATATCATGGTAACTCTGCCTACTTCTATACAAGTGACACCAAGCTGCTAGAAAATCAGATGAGTAACGTGTTGGTTGAGGGTTAACTGCCAAATGAGGGGGTTTGTCAAATAAGATATATTTGCCAATTAAGATTTCTAATTTCCTAAGATCTACTCAGATTTGTAGTATTATTTGTCCACCTTTCTTTGCTAACTTTAAGCATTAGCTATTTAGAGAAACTGAGCAATATTCTTTAGTAGAGGGCCTGGTACCCCCAAAAAAGTCCATTTCATGAGGTCAGGCATTTAAGCAAAAGCCGACATTTCCATAAGGGGCTATTTTGTGGGATTATGCTCTGTTACACTGTAAATATTTGTCCTTCCTACTGATTTATAAAAAGCTGATTGGCCCGCAGGCAGACAGGGAGTGTGGGCAGGGCTACCAGACTAAGAAAACAGGGAACAGGAAGAACAGTCAAAGACACCAGAGAGACACCAGGGGCGATGCCAGCAGACTCAGAGGAAAGAAGACAGCCATGCTGCTCTGAGAAAAAGTACCAGGTCACAAGGCTAAACAGATTAATGGAAATAGATTGAGTTAAGATGAAAGAGTCAGCAAGTTATATGTCTGGGCCATAGGTCGATCACTATGAACTTAATATACGCCTTTGTGTGATTATTTGGTGGAAAGTGGCAACAAGACTGAACTTAGAAGCTAGCCAGAAATGGTGCACCAATGTGGATAATATTTACCCACATAAAGCCTTAGAAAGCCTCAAAAGGGCTCTAGAGCACAGAAACAGAGCAAAAAGAAGCTTCCAAGTTGTGTCTCTCACATAAGCTGTGTTTCAGAGACACACTGGCATTGTGTGTGCACTTGAGCTACAAAATGGTGAGTTTTTGGCCTGCATCTTAATCTGCAACAAGGCCAGTTTCTGAAGTCTCACAGGAGCCTAAATGTACATATTCAACTGCATATGATGGATTTAAGGTTTCTGTTTATGTAGACAAAATGGGAACAGAGTCAAAGACTGCTTCTTAGTAGCAGAATTTTCTTGGGTCAGCTCTGTTTGCTAGAGGCAAGCAAAGGCGTGGCTTTTATAAGCGGGGCTTCCTGATTCAGCCTTAGAGGCAAAGCTCTTGTGAATCTTTTAAGATGCTCTGCTTCCAAATACTTAAATGGACTTCATGAGCAGTGCGTTACTTGGTGATTATATGTACCCTAGAATTCCCCAGAGTGATAATTGTGTCTGCCAATAGACGAAAAAGCTAAACTCACAGCCAGCCAGCCACCTGTGCCAGAAATTTCCTATTATAGGGCTAACCAAGGCTTATTCTTGTTACATTACATTAGTACTTAGCATGAATATAACTATAGTTCTGAGGATAACAAAGAATTTGATCATTTAAATGGTGACTAACCAATTCATAAGATTAGGACTTTATTTCCAATTTCCTTTATTCCATTTCTTAATCATCCTTAACAGTTTATAATAAGTAGCTTTCATAAGACTAGAAAAATATGTTCCGTCTATGTTAGGTTTAGCCTTAAAATTGATTTTAAATTGAAGCTCTTCTACTATCAAAAAAACCTTTCAAGCGCATATATAGTCCTTAGAGAGACTGGTAGCTTTACTCTTCTTTTTATAGGGCACCATGAATGAAAATAGACAGTTAACAAATCAGAATAGCCATTCTAGTGGTGAAAAGTTTATTAACCAATAAAGCAAAGAGAACAAATATGGGAAATTTTATTGGGGGGCTGAATGGGAATGAGAGAAAAGGAGACTTATGTATGAGGTGGAGTTTGTGAGCAGGTTTTGAGGAATCTAGCATTGACCTTGACAAGTTAATATGCTAATATATTATATTTAATATTTAGCCACAAGTTCCTCCATCCAGAGATAAGAATGACCCCCTTTTTAGCAAGCAGGAACTATTTTCAAGCCCCTGAGGGAATGTTGGCTTTTGTTTAAATGCCTGACCTTGGGAAAGGGACTTTCTTTGGGGACAAGACACACCATTCTACAATATTGCAGGGCCTTTTTTTCTGAAAGACTTGACATATCCAAATAGCTAAGGTTAAAGTGAGTAATGATAAAGGAAGACAAATACTACCGTGAACCTGAGCAGACCTTAGGAATCTATAAATTTTGGTAATCAAATATACGACATTTATCAAACATGTTTCTTACAGAAATCTTTCTAGCACCTTGCTGTTAAATAATAAAAAAAATTCAAGGCAAGAAATACACCTTAAATCTGCTTTAGTTAATCTAAATAAATCTTGGTAACTTTAAAAACTTTCTATCATATTGAACCACGTGTATAGAGTGTTGTAGCAACTATAACCTAAAATTTTCTATCTTCATATAAAAATCCATACTAATCCAAAATATTTGAGATTTGTTGTTGCTTCCTGAGACTAAAAGGAGACACAGTGATAAGCAGTATAGCAAGAATTCTGGTAATTACTCCTCTGGCCACTTGTTGCTCTGGCCAGTAGGCAGCTTTTTGGGGGAATTTGTGCCCCAAAGTCGGACACCAATTCTGGTTGTAATAAAGGAAACTGGAAGCTGGATATAGGGGAAAGGCTGGAATATCAAAGACAGGAAACACCACAGTCAGATCTCACCCAGCTGTCTTCCAGCTTCCTCAGCTTTGTTCCTCATCACCTTCTACAGAATGATCTGTTTTCCTATGCCCGCCTTAAATACTTTCTTCACCTAGTTATATCACATCCAGGTTAAGATTAATGGTGTGAGTTATTACTATTTGGTAGCTAGGCCTTAAACTCACAGAAACACAGAAAGATCTCTGTCTCTGGATTTATGGGATTAAAGGCCTGGCACCACTACTACCTGGAACTCCCTTTGTAAACAAAGATGTCCTCAAACTGAGATCTGCTAGCATTAAAGGCATGGATCACCACTCCCAGTTGGGCATAGGTCACCACTGAGTCTTTCCCTATGATGGGATTAAAGGTATGAGTTTCCACTCTCTGATTTTCCAGGATTGACTGTGGATAGATCAATACTCTGATATTCCAGACTGGTTTTATTAAGTATATAACATATTACTGTTGTGCCTAAGGCACGACCCCCAGAGAGACCACCAAAGACCAAGGCTGTCCCAATGCAAAAGCAAGGTTTATTGCGAGAGCTTGATACAAGCCGACAGGGAACTCGTCACACATGCACTCAGCAGTGAGAGGGTGGAGGAGTCAGAAGGGTTGGGACACTGCTAGTTTTATTGGTAAAAACCACAAGCTGGATAACTAGGTCCAGGTCGCTTTAGGATTGGTGGGCTGCAGGTGTTGCTAAGAGGAGAGGGGAACTTGGCAGAGGAAGCAGGGTGGGGATGGCTTTTCTGTTCTGTCATTGGTTGGCTTATTTTCAAGAACAATTTACAGTCTGCCACAAGGACATCAGCCTGTTTTCAGGGATTTTTTCAGACCACAGACCACCAGGACTTTCTGCCCTCTGCCGTCAGAGACTTTCTATGTCCAGCCCCAAGGTCAAGGTATCTTGTTTATGTGACTAAGGGTGAATGGTGGAATTTTCCACTGCTATTCTAAAGTTAGGAGCTTTACTGAAATCCGCTCCTTTACTTCTTTCAATCACCACATATTCCCTTTTGTGTCAAAAGTTTTAAAAGGTTATTGCTAACAAAAGAAAAAGCATATACAGTATTACAATAATTATATACAAACAATAAATGAGTAATGTCCAGTCCATTAACAATTGACAAATTCAAAGAAAATATTCCATTATTTATCCTATTTTGTTTAGTCCAAAGGATTGTACCTAATTAACATTCTAACTTGTATTATTAATTAAAAACTATTTTTGATGGCTCTCAAATTCATACACTTTAACTTCTAAGTGAGTTTTTCCCTAAAACTGCCACTAGAAAACTATTATTATCTCATTTTCAACTCGCTCAGAGACCCAAGAAGAAAATAATATTAAGTAAACAGCACTAGCAAGCAAGTAACTACCAAAACAATGTAAGAAATGAAACATCTGGCTGCTGTCACCCAAGGTTCTTCTGTACCATTGAAGCATTCATCTTCAGCCTGCAGGCCTAACATATCTGACAGATTTCTCTGTGAAGCAGGATGATCTCAGAGACCTTCCTACTTGTCTGGCAATTCTTTTGTGTGTGTGTCTCCTGCTTGTCCATTTTGAACATCATACTGTCAGGAGTCAAGGCAAGAGTACTTCTTGCCCAATGGCTAACTTTTGTCACAAAGGACAACTCCATATGGAGGTTCTTTGATGAACATAATTTTCTCTGAATTAGATTGGTGCTGCCAGGAGCAGTTGTTCCATTGTCATAAAATAAATAAGAACCTATGTTATTAAAATATCTTAAATGCCATATTTTATGGATCTCTGAAGTGTTTGAAGAAGACCTGCTCACCAAAAATATATCTGTATAGTATTGAAAACATATCTAATGACTATAAGTTTTATTGTAATATATAACTACTAACTTTCATTTCTTTATATCCTAATTAATTGGTAATAACTTTCAGGAACTAGCAATTTGTCTTACATTGACAGATAAACTATATAGGCATAATACCTTGAACAAGCATAGAGATACATGAACAGTAACAAAATTAATTTCAACTTTATATCAATAGAACAAATTTGAATGCAATATATGAAAAATCTAATCCAATGTAAAATATATAAAGCTAGTAATTGCTTTTTAAAAGTAGATTCAATAATCTGTTGCACAAATAAAGGAAACTCAAGGCCAAATCTCTGGGAAAGGCAGAGATATCAGAGAAGAAACACCACAATCAGATCTCACCCATCTGTCTTCCAGCTTCCTCAGCCTCGCTCCTCCTGGTTTCTTCTGCCTGCTCTGTCTTTCTATGTCTGCCTTAAATACTTTCTTCCCTCAGTTAAGGTGTGGCACCACCACTGTCTGCCTGGGAGCCTGGACCTCTTTCTGTAAACTAAGATGACCTCAAACTCTGATTTGATTGGATTGCCCTGGATATTCCCTGTGCTGGATTTAAAGGTGTGAGTTACCACTGTCTGATCCTCCTAGACTGACTGTGGGTAGTTTACTCTGATATCTCAGACTGTTTTTATTATATTTGAAACATATCCCCACAATAATCTATCCTTACATCCTATCATATCTGTATCCTTTTTTCCTTTTTTTAAATCAAGAACCCTGAATCTAATCTCTCTTATCTTTTTTCTAATAATAACCAATGACAATTTGTAACTAATTACTCTTAACAATGACAATCATCCATAATCCATTGAAAGACCAAAGACCTCCCACCCAACCTCTCAGGAATGTAGGTGCCATGTTCTTAAATTTACTTCCTGCTATCTGGGGATGATGGCATATTTAGGGTCTTCTCAAAAGAAAAGTTTTGTTAATTTTCAAGTCCTGAAATAAGTAGCTATGTCATTTGTTGTCCAGTCTCTTGCATAACAGGAAAGTGAAGGACTTGTCTCAAGTCCTGGCTAGAGTAGTCTGTGAAGCTGATTGGTTTCAGTCAAACACCTTGAAATTGTCCTGAGCAATTTGTAGTTTAAATCTGATCTTTGGTTGGTGTTTGTCAACCTAGTGACTTTCTCGTAGTCCATATTAAATCATTGTTTTTGGGCCCCATCTTCCTTTTGGATACTTCAAGTTCACAGTTAGGCATTGTCATGGATCACTGCAGAAAACTAATGACAGACTAAAACCCAACACAATGTACAGGAAGCTAAATAAAGCCTTTTTCTATAATTAATTATTATTTATATGAACATCAGTATCATGACAAAAAGTTTAAATACATATACATATACATAATCTTATAGATTTTAATATAAACATTTATTAAGCATAGGATTAGTAACAATAAAATATTCTCTTATTTATATTTACTCTTCTATCCCATATCAAGTGGCTTATCTGATATGATACAGAGATTTTACATTTTCTTTTAACAAGTATTCATGGGTTTAGAGAAGGAGGGAGTCACACTCCAACTCTGAAACCAGCTTTAAATTATAAGTAAACTGTGACTTCAATTTTTCTTACAGATAAAGATATAAGGAGGATAAGCAATGATATTTTACCCTAAAGAGTATACTGGTACCAATAGTTCCAATATTCTTTTGTTTGTAAATTTTTCTGGATAGCCTCAATTCTGCTTTAGATGTCTAGATGTCCAAGGTCTTTTAATTTTTTGAAGATGGGTATTTCTAGTTTTCTGTAAAGACAAAAACAAAAACATTCTCAACCCTTTGTTTTTCTTACAACTTAAAGAATTGTAATATGGGTGGATGAGCTATCAATTCTTAGTTTCATGTAGTTTCTCTGGTCCAAATTGAGTCTTTATTAATTTTGATGGTATCTGTAACATTTTTTTTTTCACCTGTGGAAACAAAAGCAAAACCCCTTCCCCAACATAGCACATATCCTGGCTTCCATTCTGAGGTCAGTACATCTTTGAATTAGACAGGCTGATTTAGCTCAGCTGTTTTTCTATAGTCCAATGCCTTTCAGCAGCTGTTGTTCCTTTCTCATTAGCATTGAGAAAATTCAGAGTTAATAAAGCATTATATAGTCTATCTTTAGGGGCCTTTGTTATTTGTTTCTGTCTATTTAGCAAACCTTTAGAGTTTGATTTGATCTCTCTATGACTGCTTGCCCTGTAGGATTGTGTGGTATTCCTGTAATATGCTTTATATAATAATAAACAAAAAAATTGTTTCATTTTACTAGAGACATACACTGGAGCATTGTCAGTCTTTATTTGTACAGGTATTCCCATGATGGCCATAACTTCTAGCAAATGTGTGATTACAGAATCAGCCTTTTCTGAACTCAAAGCAGTTGCCCATTGAAATCCTGAAAATATATCTATTGTATGATGGACATATCTTAATTTCCCAAATTCTATAAAATAAAATACATCCATCTGCCAGATCTCATTTCTATGTATACCTTTAGGATTACTTCCTGCTGGCAATGGAGTTTGGTTATAGAAGGAACTGGTGGGACACCTTTTTACAATTTCTTTGGCTTGTTGTCAAGTGATGGAAAAATCTTTTTTTGTTCCTTTGCTATTGATGTTATGTTTTTCTTAAAACAATAAAACTCTGAGGCCTCTAGTATATTTCCTGTTAATAATTTATCAATTTTATGATTACTTGTGCTAAAGGACCTGGAAAATCCATATGGGGTTGTGTGGTGGGACTCTGGTGTTAGCTGATAAGGTTGGAAGGCACGTATCTCAGACTGGATTTTATTAAATTTGAAACATATCCCCACAGGAGTCTTTTTTAAAAGCTTTAATTACTCCGGGGGTTATGGGTCTGTTTAGGCTAGTTTTCTGGTCTTGATTTAATTTTTGTGTGTGGTACCTGTCCATAAAGCTGTCCATTTATTTTTTAGGTTTTCCATTTTAGTGGAGTATATATTTTCAAAAACTTCTCTAGATTTCCTGAGTGTCTGTTGTGATGCCCCCATTTTCATTTCTGATTCTGTTAATTTGGATATTATCTCTCTGCTTCTTGGTTAGTTTGGATAAGGGTTTATGTATCTTGTTGACTTTCTCAAAGAACCAGCTCCTTAATTCATTGATTCTGTGTATTGTTCTCTTTGTTTCTATTGTATTGATTTCAGTCCTAAGTTTGATTATTTCCTGCCATCTACTCCTTCTGTGTGAGTTTGCTTCTAATTGTTCTAAAGCCTTCAGCTGTGCTGTTAGGTCTCTTGTGTGAGATTTCTCTAGAATTCCATGGTTGTAGACAGGACCCCTCAATACTATGTCAGTGTATGTTTCAGCTATAAGTTCAACAGAAGTCCAACAAATATTCTAGCTGTTAATGCCAATAATAATGAAGAAGTCATGATAAAAGATAACCATGATAACAAATGATCCACACGACATTGAATAGCAACACATATAGTGACAACTGACTTCAAAACTTTTCATACACCCATGACAGGGGCTGTACTGTGTAGAAATCAACATACAGTCACTGGTGAGAAATGAGAACATGAATCTACATCACAGGATAACATGCTATCTCAAGGGCACCTACAGTACCTCACCTGATATCACTCTGACCTCCTGGGACCTCAGGAAACTTTCACTGAACCTCATGGTTTCTCACAGGATCTCACACTAACTCTGGATTGTTCAGTCGGTATGCTGCTTCCAATCAGCCAAGATTTCATACCGATGTTGTCTCCTGAAGCTACCTCCTGTGTGGGAGGAAACTCAGGAGCCTCCCAAACCATGGGGTGGTTTATGCGCTTTTTGCAGTGTACTTTCAGCTCCCTGCAGTGGGTTACAGAGCTGCACAAGGAATGACTAGCACCCTTTCAGCCCAAGAGCTCAGACTGCAACATGGGAAACTAAAATTCTCCTCCAACATTCTGACAGGCCAGTGGGCATTGGAGTTCTGACTGGAAGTGAGGTCTGAGTGGCAGAAGTAACTTCCTTAGAGATACACAGCACTTCCACCCCAGGCACAGAATACCCACACACCTTATTAGGGGTTTTGCAAAGAGGTTATACCACTAAGAAATTCCCTAAGGTCCTCATTGTGATATTCAAGGCAGGGACTTTGCCCATGAACAGTAAATATATTTTCTGGATTCTTTAAGTATTGTAATACGCTTGTGTTTATTGCCACAAATGAGTTGTGGGTCCAGAAGCTCAAACTATCTTCTGAGCCTACCTGCTCCACTCTGGCCCTCAACAAGTGTTCCACACTGGTTATGTTTCCCATTCACTATGAGCTTATAGTGCTGGGTGGATGGTTGTGATATGGGTAACATAACAGAATTGTAACGCATTAGCCATTGTAGAGTGATGGGAATCAAAGGGCCAGAGTATAGGGAGCCATGGTGTAATGGGGACATCAGAGCACCATTGATAAAGTTCCAGGTTGGTCCCCCTGTGCATGATGAGTCTCCTTAATCACCCTGCATGCTACAGAAATGCTTTCTGTAGATTTGGATTACAGAATTGAAAAATTATTACACAAATACTAACTGGTCTCATAATAAAAACCAGGAGCCAAATATTAGGGAAAATCTATAAGATCAGAGAGACTGAGGAAAGAGCCATAGCCTATTCTCACCTTGCCAATTCCTCAAACCAAAAGGATGAGATCCTGTCTGCATGAATCCTCAGACTGAATAGGGGAAGCAAAGAGAACAGCAGGCCAAAATGTAAGAGGGCAAACTCCTGCTGCCACTCACCTTATATTCCTTTCTCTGCCCAGCCATATCATTTCCTGTTTCAACTTTCCTAATGTTGGGATTAAAGGTATGTGCTTGCCAGTACTGGAAGCAGAGGCATGGGATCCCAAGTGCTGGGATTAAAGGTGTGTGCTACCACCACCTGGCTATGTTTGACCTTAAACTCTCAGAGATAAAGAACAACATCTGCCTTTGCCTCTCTAGTGCTAAAATTGAAGGAAGGTGTGAGCCACTACAACATGACCTGTAAGGCTAACTCTGTGGCTGGCTCTTTTTTCTGCTCTTCAGGCAAGCTGTATTAGATACACAATATATCCCCACAAACAACTGAGCTATGCCATCAACAGCCCCATGCCTGCATCAGCTGAATTTATAGCAGAATACACCCACACTACAACTCTGCACATGAATCAAAACCCCAGGTTCAGTGACTGCAGATGGCTGAATAAGAGGTCTGTCCAGCTAGCTATCCCCTTCTGTACCTTGGCAGTTCTGTCTGTAGGTCCCATCAGCCAACCCTGTCCCACAGAGACGGTGTCTCTATTCTCTTCAGCAAAACTCATTTGATCACACAGTGCCTCCTCCTCAGAGTTAGCCAGGATAGCATGCTACACCTTTATTATTTCCTTTTGCACAAAGACTTCTTGAAAAGTTCTAAAATCAGGAAGGGCTTGGGGCTTCATGAACAGCTACATGAGTCAGGAAAGAACAAGGAACATCTTCTCTAATCAGTTTAAGACAGGTTCTGAGCTGACTCAGAACTTGTATTTATACACCCCAGGTGCTAAAAATGTTCCTCATAGTTTTAATGATAGAAAAGAAATAATTATTTTGTGATGATTGAAGCAATTCCAACCCACAATTTTATGTTTATCAATAACATTTTAATGAATCATAACCATGATTACTAACAGCACGCAGAAACCAGACACTGTCTAGGCTACAGATCAGTAAACACCTTGTCTAGATGAACATTCATACTGTCACTATGCCTCCCTCTTCATAGGGCCTCTATTGGCACATTGGTGACACTAAAGTCTGGAGATGCCTGCCCATGCCCAGTAACTAGGGTTTTAATATTAATTAATAAGATGACCAGCCTTGACCTATGTCCTTTACATATTTACAAAGAACACACAGAAAACAATACAACTGGGAAAACATGAGATGATTCAAAGGGTAAAGATACTTGGTGTCAAGCCTGTATTTCTACTTGAGTTCCATCCCTGGGGCCCACATGGTTGAAGGAGAAAATGGATTCAGGTAAGTTATCCTCTGACCTCCACACATGAAAGCCTTCACCCAACATGAACAAACACATTCAGTCTTAAAAACTTTACAAGGATACATATGAGCACCTCACATTCTGCATAATCAGGCCATGGTATTAAGACCTGTCAAGCTAGACTTCAGATGAGACGTAGAGTTCCAGCATTTTTAGGTCACAGACACCAATCTCTAGCAGTTTGTTCCTTTCATTTTAAAACATTTTCAGTATGCTGTAGGAGTTTCCTTATGCTTTTCCTTTTGGAAAATTTTGTATGGGTTTTATTGGAAGGTGAAGATGTGCTCAATGGCAGTCTCTTTAAACAAAGTAATTCTTGGGAAAAACTTCCAATACCATGGAACCAAATAGCATGACAGCTCTGCCTACTCTCACACAGGAATCCCCACTGTGCCCCCACCTGATTACACCAAGAACAGAGACCTTAGAGATGTGCTAACTGGACACACTTGGTCAAGGATGAAAAGCTCACGTGGAGAAAAACGGTGCCTCACACCCAGATGAGCCTTAGGCTGCGGATGAACCTTCCACTTTTGCCTCAGAAAAATGCTGTGATAAGTTTGATGGCTGCTTTTATCCTGGACTCATTAAGTGTACTTTCAATCTTTCTTCTGGCTAAACTCATGTTCAGTTATAGAGAATAAAAGGTATAGTCTTGTCCACTCCTCAATTCAGTATCGTTCTCCAAGTTTTAGCTAGAGCAATAAGAGAACAAAAGGAGATCAAGGGGATACAAATTGAAAAGGAAGAAATCAAACTATCTCTATTTGTACATGATATGATACTATACACAAGTGACCCCAAAAATTCTACAGTTAATAAACAACTTCAGCAATGTAGTAGGATATAAGATTAACTAAAAAAAAAATCAATAGCCCTCTTATACACAAATAATAAAAGGGCTGAAAAAGAAATCAGGGAAGTATCACCCTTTACAATAGCTGCAAATAGCACTAAATATTTTGTGGAACTTTGACCAAAGACGTGAAAGACCTGTATGACAAGAACTCTAAGTCATTGAGGAAAGAAACTGAAGAAGATATCAGAAAATGGGAAGATCTCAGATGCTCCTGGATAGATAGGATCAACATAGTAAAAATGACAATCTTACCAAAAGCAATCTACAGATTCTATGCAATCCCCATCAAAATCTTAACATAATTCTTCACAGACCTCAAAAGAACAATGTTCAACTTCACATAAAAACCAAAAACCTAGGATTTCCAAAACAATCCCATTCAATAAAGAACTTCAAGACGTATCACCATCCCTGACTTCAAGCTATACTAAATAATATGGTACTGGCATAAAAATTGACTTGTGATTCAATGGGATCAAACTGAAGACCCTGACATTAATCCACACAACCATAAACAACTGATTTTATACAGAAGCCAAAAATGTACAGCGGAAAAAAAGATAGCATCTTCAACAAATTGTGCTGACATAACTGGATGGTGGTATCAAGAATAATGGATATAGACCCATATCTATCACCTGCACAAAACTCAATTCCAAGTGGATCACAGACCTCAAGATAAACCCAGTTACACTGAACTTGACAGAATAAAGGTAATAAATACCCTTGAACATATTGGCACAAGAGACCGCTTCCTAAATATAACACCAGTAGTACAGACACTAAGAACAATAATGAATAAATAGGATCTCCTGAAACTGAGAAGTTTCTGTAAGGCAAAGGACACTTTTGTATGAAGTTTCTGGCCTGGACTTTCCAGCTTAGCCTCCTGGCTCGACTTTCTGCTCTAATTTCATGGCCCAGGCTTTCAAATCCATGGTCCTATAGTTCCACTGAAATGCACAGACACTTATATTAATTGTATGCTGATTGATCTGGGGCCCAGGCATATAACTTGCTAACTCTTTACCCTTAAACTAACCCATGACTCTTATCCTGTTCAGCCATGTGGCTCAGTACCTTTTCTCAGAGCAGCATAGTTGGCCTCTGCATCTTCTGGCTTCCTCTGGCAACTCTGTGGCATTTTTGGCATCTTTGTGGCATTTCTGCCCTGTTCTTCCTGTTCCCAGAGTTTTCTTAGTCTGATAGCCCCACCCACCTTTGGCCAGTCAGCGTTTTTATTAAACCAGTAGGTGGGACAATTGTTTACAATGTTACATAATTCCACCACAGGACACAGTCAATAAGACAAAATGATAGCCTATAGAATGGGAAAAGATCTCACCAACCCTTTATTAGACAGAGAACTGATCTCTAAAATATATAGGGAACTCAAGAAACTAGAGGCCAAATAATCCAAATGATCCAATTAAAAATGAGTTTCAGAGCTAAAAATGGAATTCTCAACAGAAGAGCTCCAAATAGTTGAAAGACAGTTAAAGAACTGCTCAACATCTTTAGCCATCAGAGAAATGCAGATCAAAACCTGAGATACAATCTTATACCTATCAGAATGGCTAAGATCAAAAACACCTATGACAGCCTATGCTGGATGGGATGTGGAGCAAAAGGAACACTCTCCATTGATGGTTGTATAGCCACTTTGGAAATCTTCCTCAGAAAACTGGGAATTAATCTACCCAATGATCCAGCAAATACCATTATTGGGTATCCATACCCAAAGAAGGAACATTCTTACCCCCAAGGGCATTAGCTCAACTATGTTCATAGCATCATTATATGTAATAGCCTGAACCTGGAAACAACCTAGATGCCCCTCAACTGAAGAATGGATTAAAAATTGTGGCACATTTACATCAAAGGGTACTACTTAGCAGGAAAAAATGACATCCTCAAATTTGCAGGCAAATGGATAGATCTGGAGAGTATCATCCGGAGTGAGGTAACACAGGCCCAGAAAAATAGACATGGTACATACTCATAGGTGGATTTTAGAGGTAATACAAAGGATAACCAGACTATAATCCACATACCCTGCCCCCCCTACCTTAGCAGCAAGGTAATAGGAGGAAGTTAAGAGAGACAACCATAGATCCCACTGAGAAAAGTAATAGTGAAGATCTCCTGAGTAAATTGCAATCATACAGAGGAGGGGAGGGGAGGTGAGAAGAGAACATGAACAAATGGGATGGTTGAGTCAGGGGAGCAACAGAGAGGGAGAGCAAAGAAGTGGAACCTGGCATTAGGGAAACACCCAAGAAGCCACAAGATGAGCCTAGCTAGGACTCCAACAGTGGAGAGGGCACCTAAACTGGCCTTTCCCTATTATCAAATGAATAACCACCCTAGTTCCCATTATAGAACCTTCATCTAGCAACTGATGGAGGCAGATGCAGAGATCCATAATTAAACACCGGTTGAGCTACTGGTCCAGCTGGAGAGAGGGAGGAACATGTGTGTTACCAGTGGGTTCAAAGTGGTTACCTCCTGCTTACATAGCCCAACCGATATAATGCCATCAAAATAGTTCACCAATGTGCTATTTTGTGGAAGAGACAGATGATAGAGGCCTCTTTTAACCATGATATGGCACAGGGAGGAAGAGGTAATATATTATTCATGTGAAGGCAGTCCAGTGCCATCTCTCTTTCTATAGTTATAAATAGATTGCTTAATATGTAATTAGACATTAAACATTCTGACTTTGCTGAAATTGCACAGGAAGTAACAATTGTAGTCCATGAGGCCAAAAAGAAATTGATAAATAAAGTTAGCTTTTCTACAGACTCTCCTAAATTCTCATAACAATGTTGAAAATTCAATATTACATTCATTAGTAAATTACTCACCCTATGATTCAGGGTCTTTTACAGAAAATAGATATGTATCCAAAGGAGCCCAGTAAGGGGGATGTCATCTGCATGGATGCCAGTTGTCAGTGGTGCTTTATTTCTGATTTTGTCTGAATAAAGAAATTCAGCTTTTTTGCTTATTTTACCCATACTGAAATCTGATCATGATGTTTCTCTTTCTCCCCGCCCCCTCTCAGACACACACACACACACACACACACACACACACACACACACACACACACACACATGCCTATACACTATTGGTATATTTGGTGTCCAAAGAAGGCAGAAAAGTACATCAGATCTCCTGGCCACAGTTTACAGGCACTTCTGAGCCACCTGATGGTGATAGGAACCAACCTTGGATTACCAACAGCAGCAGTAATTCAGTCTCCAGCTACCAAAGATGTCATTATAATACAGAAAATAAAATTCCCCCTTAACTCCTGTTTTCCATCATTTTCCAATGATCTAAGTACTGGCTACTTGGTCAATGAAGGACTGAATAGTTTTCAGTCCCTTGGTGAATGGATGCTACACATTGCTTATTTTAATAGTTAACATGGTTTTCGATGGCAATAAACCCAAGGAGAGATTTAGTTGAGTAGAGTAGGGTACATATTATGCTAGGAAAAGTTCCATTATGTAATATATACTTTTAAAAATAATTATTTACTTTTATGGGAAAAAGTGTTTTGACTGCATTTATGGTTAGGCGAGGGTGTCAAATCTTCTGAAAGTGAACTCACAGACAGTTGTGAGCTTCCATGTGGGTGGTAAGAATTGAACATGGATGGCCACCCTAGTTGTTTTTATTGTGTGTCTATTTTTCTGTGTATGTGTCTCTACAAGTCTTTCTATGCGTTTCTATCAGATTTGGTTCCCTGTGCTGACCAGCATCATCTCTGCTATGAAACCCTCAACCCAGTAAGAAAACTGTGTTCCCTCCTGTTGGGGAACTAAATTCTTTTGTCTTTGACAGGTCATGGGGTGGGGCATCCTTTCCCTGTCCTTCTCTAGGAGCAGAAGCACTGTTCATGCTGAGCATTGCTCCCCTGTGGAGGTAAGGAGGTGACAAGTCTCTCCTGCAGGCCCCAACACCCCTGCCATCTAAGCAAATGCACACAGGAAGGGGAAATGGTTTCCCATGTGAGCATCCCCTCCACTGTGTACCTGCTCTAAGCGGTTCTAAAAAGGGGGAGGTTCTCCTGGCTCCACCCAAAAGAAAAGAGAAACCTCCATATACTTTCTGTTTCACAGTTTGTTTCCTTTCCAGTGAGCCATCTGTAAAACCCAGTATTCTCTCAAACAAGAGAAACCCTGCTCCTGGGCTGGGCAGTGTGGCCTGGACAGAAGAGGTCCTCCCTTCTATCCAACACTCACAAAGGAGACGTTACACCATTTCACTAACTTTATTTTTAAAACAACTGTTAAAAAGATTTCCTTGTCACTCAGTCAACCAGGGTATTTGAAAAGTGGAAAATTAATTAAAAGTCCAAGCAGCTCCCAGTTGCTGGGGGTAGATCAAAAAGGTGTTTAACAACAAGAACATCCGAAGAACTTTTCATGAACAGAAATCCCCCTCCTCTGATAATGAGACAAAAGTAACTTAAAGATACTCATTCAAAATTTGTTAACTGAACCTCTCCTGGCTGAATGTTATCCCTCCCATCAAAAGATAGAAAATACCAAACAACCCTAAATGGAAAATTGAAGATTATACCGCCTGGATTAATGAGACAAGCATCCCGGTGTCCTGCCAGTCAAACTGGAATATGCCTCTCCTGCCTATAAAGAAACCTGGTACCTCTGATACTCATGAATCTGGTTCTTCCAGAAAAACAGGTGTACAGTGTATATGGAGTTTACTTAGAAGGCACCAATACCAGATAGATATTTATTAAAATATAAACCAACACTCACGGTACAGGTAACAGATTACAGTAGCACCTGAACAGGGACTGGAGTCTGGAATGGTGGACAAGTGGTGGACGGACGATGGAATCCAATCCTCTCTCCAACATCCAGGAACCAGGAAGAGAGTGTCTCCTGTTCCAGAAGCCCCTTTTCAATGGGCTTTCCCCGCCCCCTTCAGGGGCCCAGTGCCCTGTATAAGTGTCTTTTGACCTTATCAGCTGACACCTGAATCCCACAACAGTACAGTCTTAGACCCAAAAGATGCATTCTTCAGCTCCCATTGGCAGTGTTGAGTCAACCCTCTCTGTTTTTAAATGGACAGACCAGGTGGAGGTGATAATGGGCAGCATACCTGGACCAGGTTGTTCCGGGACTTAGACATTAAATATTGCGTTCCTGCCCCTCCTTCAGAGGTTCCCTGGGAAATAAGATTATAAAGGCCACTGAGGGATGGCTACAAGGACTACAGACCTTGGCTACAAACTGTTGGCTAAGAAAGTCCACCTTTGAGGAGGCCTGCCTATCTTAACTACCAGCTGAGGGGAAGCAATAGGAGCCTGGCTCAGAGTAGCTTTGCTGCCAACATTCACATCCCAACTCCAAAGACTAAGAGACAGGTTCAAGAGTTCCTAGGTGCAGCTAGGTATTGCTGTCTCTAGATGCCAGAGTTTCTGGAAATGGCAAGGCCTTTAGACACTGGCACAAAGTGGGGGCAATGAGCCCCTAATCTGGACTGAGACTTAACAAAAACCATTTAAGGTTTTAGAAACAGCTGATTTCTGCTCCAGCCACATAATTTCCAGATGTGTCAAATTTTTTTCATCTGTTTCTCCACAAAACAAAGTTTTAACCCCAAACTTGGCAGTGTAACAAATGTCCTGTGATGGACCTATCCAAATGATTAAACCCTATTGTAGAGGTCACCCTGAAACCCCCAGGGCTTAGCACTGTTTAGGGGCCTACAATGTTTATTTACAGGAAGCAACTGATCTATTTCCATTATCAGGAACTATGTCCAAGCAGGTGCTGTGATTTAGGATTGAGGAAGTTAGCAGAGGACACAGAAGCTGGCTAAGGTCAGGTGTTGCTTGTGAGCTGCAGAGGTTACTCTAGGTCAAAAGGCAACCCCCACTATATAACGCTTTCCCTGAGCTTCAATAAATGGCATTCTTGGTTCAAGAGTGACCCACACATGTGTTTATGTTCCGATCTGTAGGTCTTAGCTTGGCGAAGCCTGCTCTGTGACACTGGCATTTACAGGTGGATCTCCCAGAGAGATTCAGATATTATAGATGGATGTCCCAGCGAGATTCAGATGAAACAGATGGAGGCCCCTAGCGAGATCCAGATGCTTCAGGTGGGAGCCCCCTGAGAGATTGCCCCCACAACACAATGCTGAGAATTAGGGGAACCTAACAGATCACCCTCGGAAAGCCAGCCAGCAGGTAAGAAATTATTTGAGGATGAAATGGATTATATTCAACCACCAGAATTAGGAATTCTGTGGGGTTGCCTTGGATAGAGGTGGATTTTACTCAACCTCCAGAATCAGGAATTCTGTGGGTTGCCTCAGGTAGGGGTAGATTGTATTCATCCTCCAGAGAGTGAATTAAAATTTGGGAGCTGCAAGATCCCAGCAGATTTTAACTCAACATGTGTCAGAATTATTAAAGTAACAAGGTATAAAACAGAACAGGGCTCAAGAATTTGTTAAGATTATATTGAATACTAGTCCTTGGCTCTTCCTAGCTGGCAGGCTTCCCATTCAAGATTGGAACATGTAAAATTTGATCTGCAAGAGCCATTTTGCCTCAGGGGGGGCCAGAGGACTTCCCCATTGCTGTGTTTTCACTTTTGGTGACTTGTGAAGATGCCTTGCTTATTACTAGTATAAAAGTGAAGGAGCAATTGGCAAAAGCTGAGAGGGTTCTCAATGAAATTCAGAAACAGAGTCTCTGGTTTTTTGAATGACCTTGGTATGATGGAAGGGCCTTCCTATAGGACCTTTGAGGGGGAAGTAGAGTCAGAGAAGCAGATGCTAGAAATCCATGAACAGTTGGAAGGCTCTGGTGGTGGGAGTTCTGGGCCATCCTTTGGGAAGGGTCTTTCATGTTCTGAGAGTTTCAATCCATTTTGAACCACCTAGGCTCTGGCAGCTTTGGCTTTGCTTAACTTAGAGGAAGAATTTAAGAAATTCAGAATTCAGGTAGAGGATTTAATGAGGCATGGCTCTCAACAAGCCTTCTCAGTAGTTCAGATTCCAGAAGCACAGGACATTAGGGTGTGACAGCTCAATCCTCTAGTTTTCAACGACATTGAGCAACTTAAAGAAGCAGTAATGTGCTATGGAATCCATGACCCTTTTACCATGGTTCTGGTGGAATCCTACTTGGACTCTAATCTTACACCTAGTGATTGGATGCAGTTATTCAGAGCTTGCCCCTGAGGGGAGACTATGTGTTATGGAGAGAATTTCAAAAATATTGTGCTGAGACTGCTGAGCAATGCCACAGTGCGTGACCCTGTGAGGAGAATAGTTGGGAGAAGCAGAGCATTTGGGATGAAAAGACAGGCGCTCTCCTCCTCAGGCAGCTGTGATTATTGTGACTGGTCTTTGGGAGGGTTTGAGCCTCAGGCTCACACTTCTTTCTTTCTCTATTGTTTTCTTTCTTCCAGCCCTCATCTTACAGAGGCAGTAAAGTACTTTTCCTTTTTTGCAAACACTCTCTTCTCTGCCTTGTCAATTCCTGATGCTTTTTTGAACAAGTTAGTAGACAACCATTATCCCAGTTGTAAGTTGTTACAATTACTTTTAATCACTGTTTATTTTCAAAGGTTAACATTCAGTCTGGACAAGTTGCTGAATTGGCTGCAGTAATTTTGGATTTACAGTATTTTTTAGATGTTACTATAAAATCAAAAATTTCATCTTAATGCTGGAACTTTAAAATTTAAAGATCTTTCTAAGATAAAGCTGCTGTCATTAAGAGTTGACCATCTTGTGTGGAATTTCTTCCTGTATCTCATTATGGAGTTAATTCCAAGGGTTTATCACCCAATCACATTTGGTAAATGGATGTTACTCATGTTGCCTTTTATGGGAAATTAATGTGAAAATAGAAAAATCCTGTAACTCTCTCCCCCTCTACCCCTTCCTGAGGTTCCCTGAAACTAGCCAAGGTCGAGATGGCTGCTTGAGACACACCCAGCAGCCTGAGCCTGATACTTCCTGAATCCCTGAGACCCACCTGGTGAGCAGCTTGACCTTCCAAGATAAGGCTCTGAGACCACATTCCTGATCTAGCAACCTAGGTGGGGTCACCCAGGAAAGTCCTACCATGAGAATTGTTAACTGTTAACTGTTTGAAGCTTGCACAATGTGTCCTGCTCCAGGAAATGAATGTCTGTAGGTGGTCCTTATTGTTTCACAGAAAATAGCTTGCCTGCCTGCATTTCTAAACTCTGTCCTAAGCTGACTGTTGGCCCTGCCCTGTTAGTGTGCCGAGCCCGCCCATACCCCCTCCCCTACCCAGAGTGGAGTATAAGAATTCTGCCCCAAAAATATTCGGGGCTCCAGGCTTTTCTGCAGTGCCTGGAGTCCACACATGTGTGTACTGATATTCATATTCATTAAACTCTCTTTTTCTTTAATGTTAACAGTGGTCATTAGCCGTGGTCTTGGGGTGTCTTGGGGTGCCCTAGGGGCGCCCGCCTATTACATTACAATTTGTTCATGTTACTGTTGATGACCTATAATCCTCAAGGTCAAGCTGTCATTGAAAGAACACATCAGACCTTGAAGGCATATCTTCATAAAATAAAGAAGGAGGAGTACAATACTTCCAAGGATTAGTTATCACTTATTTTCTACATCTAAAACTTTTTAATTGTGGATAATCAAGGGATATTGGCCACTGAGTGCCAATGGCAACCAAATTTTTCCACATATCCTCAAGTAAAATGGAGGGATGTACTGATGGGGGGCAGGGTAGTGTTTGTGTTTTCCCAGAGAAAGCTGAATCTCCAGTCTGGTTTCCAGAATAGCTGGTGTGCCCTGTGGGTGACCTTCTTAGGAGCAACTCTGGTGCAATAAGTCCATTGGACAAGTAAGGAATCCTCCAATGTTGATGACGGTGGGTCTTGATAGTCCAGTAAGGCTCTTCTTCATAACTGCTGACTGGAAGATAGGCACTCCACTGGCATACATGAATTAGGATAAAACTATATCATTGACACTTGGAATCTTACTGAGAGCCTCTGCTTTGAGAAGGTACTGGATAAGAGCCAGTTCCCATATTTTTCCCTTACTCATAGTGGGTTCGTTGCAATAAGCAATGCCTTACTTGCTGACTTTGGGCAGAACTCTCCTCCAAGGCTTCTGTTATAAGCTTAAAAATTGTACTTGTGTTTATAAATAAATAGTCTCTGAATCATACTGGCAACATGCATCCAGCTAATCGCATCTGGCCTTGGCACCCTGACTACCACCTGGAGAGTTCACCATCCATTAAGGATTGAATGTATTACAAATCCTCCATATCAGCCAAAGCTCCTATGGTGGTGGGGACCACAGCCCCTAACAAAGATATTATGCTGGGAATCTATTTTTATGGGACTGTTTCTTGGAATTCAAGTACAGAGTTTGAAAACTCTCTATCCTTTCCTTTTTATTCTTTATGGTGACAAATGCTACTAATGTGTCTAGCAGTTTGAATTGTTCTAGAGAATCCTGTCTTCTGATTGGCTGCTGGAAAAAAACGAGACACTTGTGTTGGTGGTGTGATTGGCTATTCCTGGTTCATCCTAGAGAGATCAGTACAGCTTGTGGCTGCCTCTGGGGGGGGGTGGCAGAGGGTGGAGGCAGTGGGATTACCTTTGGTCATTCTGTAACCATTGCAGCCACATTAGATTTATTTTTGGGAAGAATAGCCAATGCTTTAGAGACACACAACAGTAGTAGATAAGATATCTTACAGCTTGACTTGCAGATTTCATTGTAAGAGCAGGTAAATTTGTTTTGGGAATTATGCAACACCTGTTTATAGAAATCATTGTAGTGAATGAGACCAGAGAGCCAATCAATTAGTTACAGGCATAGAAGATGATTAGGAAGTAGGCAGGATCAGTGCTGGGAAGAACATTACTTCTCATCTTGCTCCTAAGACAGAACCAGTCAATATGGCCATGTGCTATTGCCCATGATCCAGCACCTAGTGGGGTGCGGATTAACATACTGAAACCTGCTAGTGAACCAAAGACTGGAAAGGTATGGGGGGGGGAGGTGGGGGAGTGTATCAACCTAAAACAGGAGTGTGGCGGTATTAAGGTGTCAGCCGATAAGGTCATAAGACACTTCCGGGACCCTGGAGGGGGTGTGGCCAACCTGGAGGGGGTGTGTCCAACCCCATTGATAAGTGGCTGCTGGGACATGAGGAATGTCTTCCTGGTTCCTGGCTGCTGGCTGCTGGACAGACAGAATCAGAATCCATCGTCCTTCCATAGCGCGTCCATCGCTCCTCCATCGCTTGGATACACCAGTCCTTGTTCAGGTGCCACCATAAGCTGTTACTAATATCATAAGTGTTAATTTATATTCTAATAAATATTAATTTGGACTGGCGCCTTGAAAGTAAAACTCGGTCTACATCTGGCGCCCAACGTGGGGCTCGAACCCACGACCCTGAGATTAAGAGTCTCATGCTCTACCGACTGAGCTAGTCTGGCATGGTTTCCAGACAGCTGGTCCAGTGTGTAGGCGAGAGTTTTTGGCTCAGTGCCTGGGCACGGGGTTTTCAGCTCAGTGTGCAAACACGAGTTTTCGGCTCAGTGCACAAGTGCGGATTTTGGCTCAGTGCGCAAGTGCAAGATTTCAGCTCAGTACGCAAATGCAAGATTTCAGTTCAGTGCGCAGACACGAGATTTCAGCTCAGTGCGTTTAACCTCAGAGCCATTGCTTCAGCCCTATACATGTCTAAAATGCTGTGGCCACTTTACATAGTAATATACCCCTGGCTAATGTTTGATAGTCATACTAAAAGTCATTGTTCAGGGATTGTACACCCCTTATATAGGTATTCTAATTTTTAGTACAGGGTTTATTCCTTAAGACGATAAAAACTACTGTCAACATTACTTAAGGTACCATATCCCAGTCATCTCAGATACAGGTTAGAATATCATAGATAGACAGAAATCTTCAACCATTTCATAGACCCAGAGAATATGGCATTTAACATTTGAAATTCGGCCATGAGAGGCATGATGACTCCTGGTGTCACTGCTCCTTTCCCGAGATGGTATGAGCATCGAGGATACTCCATTGGAGTTTGTCCTTTTGGCAGAGAATGGCCTGTTGAGTAAGGAACTGTCCTTATGTAGGGGTATTGTGCTGTTTCATGGTAAATAATTGTCCCACCCACTGGTTTAATAAAAAGAGCTGATTGGCCAAAGGCAGGCAGGAAGTGTAGGCAGGGCTACCAGACTAAGAAAATCTCTGAGAGCAGAATGCCAGAGGGAGGACCAGGGAAAAGCCAGAAGAAGCCGAGGACAACCATGCTGCTCTAAGCAAAGGTACCGAGCCGCATGGCTGAACAAGAGACATGGGTTAGATGAAGGGTAGAGAGCTAGCAAGTGATATGCCTGGCCCTGAGGCTGATCAGCCAAAAACTATTGAAAGCATCTGTGTGTCTCTCTGGGACTGTGGGACTGTGGGACTGCGGGTCTGTGGGTCTGCAGGTCTGTAGGTCCTAAACCTTGAGGTTAGGCCCGAAAGTCCAGGCCAGAAACCTCTTACTACACAGGAGATTGTGCCCTATGCTTGTAGAATCCTCCAATTATGGGTAAAATGCAATCTAACTTCCTGTACCACCTAAGACAGGCCTGGTCTAGATGTCCTTTATATATAAAAAGAAGGATGATATGTAAAGGTCAGTCTGCAACCCCCAGGGCTTAGCACTGTTCAGTGGCTTATGGTGTTTACAGGAACCAATTGATCTATTTTCATTATCAGGAACATCACCCAAGCAGGTGCTGCAATTTAGGAATCAGGAAGTTAGCAGAGGACAAAGAAGCTGGCTAAGGTCAGGCATTGCTTGTAGGTGCAGAGGTTACTCTAGGTCAAAAGGTAATCCCCACCATATGAGGCTTTCCCTGAGCTTCAATAAAGGGCTTTCTTAGTACAAGAGTGACCAGCATGTGTTTATGTTCCAATCTGTAGGTCTTGGCTCAGCAAAGCCCACTCTGCAACGCTGGCGTTTACAGATGGATCACCCAGCGAGATTCAGATGTTTACAACTATATCCTATTATATAGCCCAAGTTAAACTAAAACTCATGATTCTCTTGCCCCAACCTCCCAAGTTCTGGAATGGCGTGCATGCACTCCTTTGCCAAGCTGTATTATTTCTTACACATCCATAATAATCTTCAATTGCTCCTCAACAGAAGATTACTTTAAATTAAGAGGTTGAAAGTACCCCTTAAAAGTTTTTATTTAAGATCTGAATTTTGTTTTAAACTAGAAAATGTGGTACATGTTCATAGGGAGATTCATCAAGTTATAATCAAAGTTTAAGTGATGAACATCTGGCTAAGTATGAAAAAGTGCAATTCACAGAGGTAGTTATGTGTTTTCTAGCACATATGGAGTAGAAAACCAATGACAATAAAAAGCAAATAGATGTATTACTATGTTTCTGTTTCAGTGAAAAAATACTATGACCAGAAGTTTATTAAAATATTGTTTGGCTTATGTTTCCCAAGGAAAAGCTCATAACAGTGCGGGAAGTGTGGAAGCAAGAGGCTTGAGACAAAATCTGAAATAACATATTGCAAACAAATATAGGAAGAGAGAGCAAAGAAACAAAAGAAGTGTGCCAAGGCTATAATTCTTCAAATCCCATTCCCAGTGATCTACTACCTACAAAAAGAATCCATAACCTAAAGGTTATACATACATACACACTCATATATACACACACATGTGCATATACACACATGCACACATACACACACATACACACTCATGTACACACTCATACACATACACACATATGCACACATGCTCATGCACACATGGACACATACACACTCATACACACACACATGCACATGTATACACACATGCACACGTACACACACATGCACACATACACACATATGCACACATACACATGCACACATGCACATGCACATATACAGACACATATACACACATGCACACATGCACAGATATACACACATGTACATATACACACACATGCACACATACACATACACACATACACACACATGCATACATGCACACATATACACACATGCACATATACATACACGTGCACACATATACACACATGCACACATACACACACACATACACAGACCCACACAGTGCTACTAAGTCAGGCTGAGGTTTTAATTACATGCATATGTGAGGACATGCTTTATATAACTCACAACAGTGAACTCATAAATAGTGAGGGGAAAATCAGAAGGAGAATTAGAAATGGTGACAGAAGGGCTAGAGAGCTGTTTCTCTGCTTAAGAGCATTTCATGTTCTTAGAGAAGCTCACAGTTTGTTTCTTATTGGGGATAGTGGGTTCATAATAATCCTCATTTCAGAGGATCTGATGCCCTCTTCTGGCCTCCACAGAAACACATACACACAAATAAATAATAACAAATATTAGAAAGGGTAATAGAGAAAGGGATTATCATCAAATTGTTACACATGTGTGAAATGTAATGGCATTCCTAAAGACACATATGCTTTCCTCTGTGTCACAGCCATAATATACATGCAGATGGCCTAACTCAGACCCACACAGACTCAATGATTGTCCCCTCAGTCTCTGAGAGCCCATGTGAGCACTGGTGAGTAGATTTTATGCACCTTGATTTCATGGTGTCCAGATTCTGCTGACTCTTACAATCTTCCTCATCCTCATCTGTGAGCTTCGCTGACCTCCACCTAATGTTTGGCTGTGGGTCTCTGCATCTGCTCCCATCAGTCTCTGGATGAAACCTCTCTGAGGATGATTGGCCGATGACCTTGAAGTCCACATTCTCAGGTTTATAGGTCTTGGAGTACTAAGATTGTGTGCACACATCATTACATTGCCTGAGCTCTGCTACACTGGTGATCAAATCTTGGGCCTTGCATATTCCAATCCAGTAGTCTATCAACTGAGTAGTCTTCACAGGAGGTATGAAGTTTTCACTGTGTCTGCAGATTTTCCCATGGTAATAACTGACAGAATATTACAGGAATCTCCTCTCACAACCACTTCTCATTCAGGTTAAAATTTTAAAATTCTTCACTGAAAGAATGTAGTCATTTTATACATTTTATATTGTTATTATTCTCCTGGATATTGTCCTTTAGTAACCAAGAGAAGAGAGTTAAGAGATATGATTTTAGAAACAAAATAGAATAGTATATAAGATAGTAAAAAACAATCTTTTCATATCTACTTTTATTGACCAACTTAATAATTATCTTCATGTGATGAAAAGGTAATAACAAGTATCCACCACCAAGTATAATAGCAAGGAACATTCTGATTATAGAGTATTTGAAATTACAACTCAATATGTAAGGGCACTTCTAATTTGGTATTTACAGGTATGCATAAGAAGGTATAGTACCTCTTTGATAAAATCTAGATAAATAAATATGAAAAACTAGAGGACAAATATCAACGATGGCATTTATTACCCATCCTTTCACTAAGGGGCAGGGCCAAAGTGTAGGCTTTGTTCTGCTTAGAATGGGAAGTGGTTGTTAGAAGGTGCTCCAGTGTAGAAATTGTATCTCTGTGAGACCTATATTGCTGTTTTCATTTTCTTAGAGAGACACTGGCTAAAGACAAAGACTTGAACCAAGAACAAAGATACAGTGATTATCCAAAGGTTTGAGCAGAGAGATAGATACAGAGCATATGTGAAAAAGATAAAGGGCTAACTGAAAAACTTGTTGTTTGTGGAAAACCATTTCTGGAGATTAAAAGCTTTCTCAGAAATATAGGGAAATGGACAAAATAAGTATACCAGGATAAAATGTGATCAGAAGAATATCATAAAAATATTGAAAACTAAATTCACAGTGCTAAGGCAGGAGATTCAGAATAAAGAATCATGTAAAACCACAAGGCATCAGAACAGTATTACACATATAACATGAAGGTGGATGTTTTTGGAGGTCAGATTGTAATTGCAGGTTTTTCCACAGAGGGTCTCCTGGGGATTTAAGGAAGCATAGGGAACTGTGTTTTGGCAGTGAATGTGGCACCACAGCCAGGATCTTAAGAATTTCTCTTACACATTTGCATTTAAACCATGTCTGCTTCCTGGGTCACCATATTCTTTTTTATTGAAAAGGCTTTTTGTTGTTTAACAGACCCTCTACTGTCTCCTCTCCCTCCTCTCTTCCCAGTCATCCTCTCACATCATTCCCATCATCCATTCCTCAGAGTGGGTAAGGTCTTCCAAGGAGAGGTACTGCAGTCTGTATATCCAGTTAAGGTAGAACCAAGCTGTAACAAGGCTGAGCAAAGTGTTCCTCTGTTGGGACTAGGCTCTAAGAATGCAGTTTGTACACTAGGAATAAGTGCTGGTCCCATTGGCAGAGTCCCCATACTGCATATGCCATTTGGCTATCATCCATATTCTGAGGGCTTAGTTCAGTCCCATGGAGGTGACCCAGCTGTCAGAGTCAGTGAGCTCCCAATAGCTCAGATCAGCTGTCTCCATGAGATTCCTCATCAGTGTACTGACCCCGTGGCTCATATAATACCTCCTTCCTCTCTTCAACTTGACTGGGAGCTTGACTCGGTACTTAGTTGTGGATCTCTGCATCTGTTTTCACTAGTTGCTGGATGAAGGTTCAATAATGATAATTAGGGAGGTCATAAATCTGATTATAGGAAAAGGTCAGTTTAGACACCTTCTCTGCTATTGCTTGGTGTCTTATCTGGGGTCAGCTCTGTGGGTTCCTGAGTATTTCCCTAGCAACACGTTTTTTTCTAACCCCACAATGGCTCCCTCTATCAAGGTCTCTCCTCTGTAGTTCTCCTTCTGTCCCTAACCCAACTCAACCTTCTCAATGTACACAGGACATTTATATTTCCTCTTCCCAGGGAGCTCCATGGATGTCTTCTTTAGGTCCCTCCTTGTGGACGGTGGCCTGGTTATTCTTTACTTTAAAGTCCACTCGTGAGTGATAGGAATGTTTCCTTGTATTGGGGGCACAAATGTTCAGGACTGAGATTTCATCCTGATGATTTTTTCCTGAGAAGAATATGTAATGATCTTCCTTCCATATCTCTCTTGATTGATTTTAGTGTGAAGTCTACTTCATTACATATTAGGAGAGCTACACCAGCTGCTTCTTAAGTCCATTGAATTGGAAAGTCTTTTCCCATCCTTTGACTCTAGTAGTGTCTGTCTTTGTAGTTGAGGTGTATTTTCTGCAAGCAGAAGGATGTATTCTATTTTCATTTCCATTCTGATAGTCTGTGTCTTTTTTACAGAGGAAATAAGAACAGTGATATTAAGGACTATTAGTAACCAATGAATGTTAATTGGCTTTGTGTGTGTGTATGTGTGTGTGTAGTGATTTTATGATATTACATTGTAAATAATTGTCTCGGCTGAGTTTAATAAAAAGCTCTGATTGGCCCAAGGCAGACAGGCAGTGTGGGTAGGGCTACCAGACTAAAGAGATCTGGGAACAGGAAAAACAGCAGAAATGCACAGAAACACCAGAGTTGCCAGACAACCCAGAAGATGCAGAGGACAACTGTACTGCTCTGAGAAAAGGTCCCTTACCCCATGGCTGAACAGGATAAGAATCATGGGTTAGTTTAAGGGTGAAGAGTTAGCAAGTTATAAGCATGGGCCTTAGGCCGATCAGCCTACAATTAATATAAGCATCTGTGTGTCTCTGTGGGTCTGTTGTTCCATGGGTCTAAATCTTGAGGCTAGGCCCAAAAGTCAAGGCCAGAAACCTCATACTACGATTGTGTGTGTGTGTGTGTGTGTGTGTGTGTGTGTGTGTGTGTGTGTGTGTGTGTGTTTGTGTGTGTGTTATGTGTGTGTATGTATGTAATGTGTGTGTAGTGTGTGTGTGATGTGTGTATGTGTGTGTGTGTGTGTGTGTGTGTGTGTGTGTATTCTTTGGGATTTCCTGCTGTGCATTTATCTGTTGCTTGTGTTTTTGTAGGTGCATCTAACTTCCATAGTTGGAGTTTTCTTTCTAGTGCTTTCTGTAGAGTTGGATTGTGAATAGGTATTGTTTAAATCCTGTTTGTCATGGAATATCTTGTTTACTTTGTCTATGGTGATTGAAAGTTTGACTTGTTATAGTATTCTGTGCTGGATTTGTGGTCTCTCAATGTCCTTATAACATGTGTCCAGTACCTTGTAGCTTCCAGAGTCTCCATTGAGAAGTTTGCTGCTATTCAGATAGGTCTGCCTTTATAAGCTACTTGGCCTTTTTCCCTAACTGCTGGTATATCCTCTTGGAAAGCTCCATCGAGAATAGGAAGATAACTGCTTGTCTTGGACTGCAGAAATGCCAAAGGTTCTGGATAATTCTGGCATGTCGCTGAGAGGACAGATCCCAGGAAAAGATAGCTTTTGCTGAGTTGGAAACTTGAAGACTCAGGTATTAAGAACCCTGACCTGTAACCTATGGTTACATCTGTATATTTCTAAAGAAGTGGCGAATGCTGTACTCCTTAGGGAATGAGGTTATAAAATGTCTAACTTCATTCTATGGGAGAATTCTTGCCAATGACATGTATGGCCCTGAATTCAGTAACACACACTGCCCAAAAGCAAGATTTCTGTATGCAGTATACACCTGCATTTGATCTGGTTTATTCTTTTTCTTGCTTGGTGGTTTATAAAGTCCACTAACTAACTTCTGTTGCAAAACTGTCTAAACGACACTAAACTAAGGTCAGTGGTCTGAATGTCAATATGTGAACCCACTGTCCCCATCAGTGGTTTTCACACAATTATTTCACTATGCCAGGACTTACTGACTATGGATAAATAACCTCCTGTTCTTCACCTTGCACTAGACAGGATTTATAGACACATTTAACAACACCCATCTTTTAAGTGGATGCCATAGAGTTGAACTCATTTGGTAGGACTCTTCCCTCAGAGCCCTCTCTCTAAGCCTGCTCTCTGAGATAATGTTATTATCTCTAAATCTGGAGTTTAATATTAGCTTTGTCAAACTTGTCATACACCCTAACATTATCCTCACTTATCTAAAATGCTCACTTCTGCACAAATCACTCTTGATTCTCTTTGAGCTCCACCTGACACTGAGAACTCACTCCCATCTTCCTCCGTGTGACTAACTTGCTAATTCCACACTTGTTCTTTTCCATGGCTTCTCTACATGCACTATGATCTCATCACTCGACACTTGCACACTGGTGGGTAAGACGACCTGCCCTCAGACAGCTGAGGAGCATGAGTGAACATTCTCATGTCTGCCTTTTACTGCCTTTATGTTACTTTAGGGTGGTTTAACTTCAGGTAGGCTCTAGATTCATTGGTCTGTATTGAGAAGAAAGTGAATACTTATTTCAATGAAGAGAGTCTCAGGAGGAAAGACAATCGATGGAAGGGTAAGAACTACATAGGGGCATAGTTACTAGAAAGCATGCTGGGAAGGGACTCAGAAACACTTGGAGTCTAATAAAGAGAATCAATGAGAAGCCTCCCCTCAGTAGATGATAAAAACCATTTTTCACTTATCAGGGAAGGTCCTCTACACTGCTTGATTGCCTTTGGCTAAGTAAAATCTTAGATCATCTGGCACTTGCTGATTCTGATCTGCCTTTTGATCAAAAACAAGACAATTATTACGCAGCAATTTTCAAATATTTTCAGGTTACTGTGCAATGAAATCTGGATTTCTTTTAATGTGTGGTAAAGCTCCACATCACAGTCATTGACACATCTTAATCCAGATTACAGAACCTATCTGAAGTATATTTGCATCCTGATGCTAAAGCACATGGGTCCCACTCTGTCTGTACATCGGGTAACAGATGCACTGGGAGGTCATGGTTAAGTATAGCAGCATGATCATTTAGTCAAGCTCTCTAAAACTGTTATCTAACGAGTGGGAGCTATGGTAGAGAGCATGAATTTACAGTGCAGAGGTGAAACATTACATGTGTGATGAAAACTCACACCACACCAAAAGCTGGATGGACAGCCCTATGTGGTCTTTAATACTTGAGCATATTACAAGTGTTTGCTGTTTTTAGGGAGGGAGAGGAATATAAGAACCTCATCTTTCTCATTTTTAGTTAAAAGAATATTAATGGTAAGAAATTCAAGGAAGAAACCATTGAAATGGCTCAGCCCCTAAAATTGCTTCTCACACAAGCCTGATGATCTTCACTCATATGGATCCTTGGCGCCATTAGGACCATGATGTCATGCTCCTTTTTCTCATTTAGGGAGGATTTTCATGGGAAGTATGAAGAGAGCTTGTGGTCCACAGACTTTTGAAATTAAACTGGTGCTACATACCAGCCATCCCAGCACTTATGAGGGACAGGCACAAACCTCGGGGGTTCAAGGACTCTCCTTGGCTACATGGGGAATGTGAGGCCAGGTAGGCATAATTAAACCTTGTCTCCAAATCTAAAATTAAAAGAAAGAAACAATTGTGGCAAAACGTAAAGAAACTATTTCAAACCCCGCCCAGCAGCAGAGACCCTTTGGTTCATTTTAGAATTTATGAGTCACTTCACCTGTGCTAAGTCCAATGTGTTAGGACCTGTGATTAAGAAGAAAAGCTGGTTCTTAGTGTGGACAGAATGTTTCTGTACCCTCTGTCTTCCATTTGATTCCAAGCTTTGAATTCTCAGACTTGTGTTTTTAATTTGGAATGTCTGTAAAGGCCAAAAAGGTTGTAATAATCATTAGAGGGGAGGAAAAAGAGGCCTTAAGAGAAGTGGATAGAAGGTATTGAGAAAGGGTTGAGGAAATCCTGAAGGGAGAGTTTAAACAGGGATGAGAAAAGTGTGATGGTCAAAGGGTCAAAGAAAACTAAGCCGGTAGGAAAAAGATCTTTGGAAACTAACTATATTTTATATTCTCAAAAACATTGGATGAACTGGGTAAATAGTTTGCCTTATAAGGTGTTGTTGCCAAAGATTTGATGTTAACTTTGATGTTAGGAATTCACACGAGGGAAGGAAAGGTCTAACTCCAGAATATGATCCTCTGACCTCCACACATGTACTGTTGTCGCCATCAAGCCTAATGGTGAGTTGCATCCTTAGGACCCTAAGTAAAACCACTGAAAGTAGGAACACTGCACAGATGGAGAAAGCTCTTCCCAGAAGACTAAGCTTACTAAATTCAGGTCCCACTTCCAATGTGAGAAACTTCAGTTAAAATGAATCCACAACCTACCCAAACTTATGGATACCATAAAAGCTGTCCTAAGAAGAAAATTTATAGTACTAAATTCTACACAATGAAGTTTGGAGAAATCTCACATGATTTACTTAACACCACACCTCAAAGCTGTAGTACACAAAAGCAAACTTGCCCAAGAGGAATATAAACTAGGAAATAAACTGGTGACATAAAGTAATAAAACATAAACAAAAAGAACAATACAAAGAATTAATGAGACAAAAAGTTGGTTCCTTTATAAAATAAACAAGATAGAAAAACCCTTATTCAAACTAACCAAAAGGCATAGAGAAAACACCTAAATTAAGAAAATCAGAAATGTAAAAGGAAACATAACCACAGACAATGAGGAAATCCAGAGAATCATTAGGTAATACTTCAAAAACATGTACACCACAAAACTGAAAAAAATCCCAAGTAATGGACAATTTTGTGGATATTTATCACGTGCCAAAATTATATCAAGACCAGATAAATAATTTGCATAAACTTATAACCACTGTGAAATAAAAGCACTCATTGACAGTCTCCCAACCAAAATGAGCCAAGGACCGAAGGGCTTCACCACAGAATTCTACAAGACTTGTAAAGAAGAGCTAGTAACCAATACTCCTCAAATTGTTCCACACAATAGAAACAGAAAGAACATTGCCTATGTCCTAATGTGAGCCTACAGTCATTAAGATACCCAGACTATGCAAAGATGCAACAAAGAGAATTACAAACCAATATCCCTCATGGACATTGATGCAAAACTATTCAATAAAATACTAGCAAATGAAATCCAATTACACATTTAAAAAATCATCCACCTTGATCAAGTAGGCTTGATCCCAGGCATGTAGGGTTAGTTCATCATATGAAAATCGGCCAATGTCATCTACCATATAAACAAACACCAGGAGAACTCATATGGTTATCTCATTGGATGCTGAAAAAGCTTTTGACAAAATCCAACACCTTTTTATAATAAAGGTATTGGAGAGATCAGAAATACAAAGAACATACCTAAACATAATAAACACAATTTGCAGTAAGCCAGCAGCCAACATCAAATTAAATAGAAACCCAACGTGAATCTCCTAAAGCCAGGAACAAGACAAGACTGTTTACTCTCCCCATATCTATTCAGTATAGTACTAGGAGTTGTAGCTAAAGCAATAAGACAATAAAAAGAGATCAAATGGATACAAAGTGCACAGGAAGGTGTCGAAATTCCTTTTTGCAGATGAAATGATAGTGTGCACAATGACCCCAATATTTCTACCAGGGAAATCTTATGGCTGATGTGATGGGAAACAAAATTACCTCCAAACCCAATAGCCCTCCTATATATAAATGATGAATGGTCCAAGATAGAAAGCAGAGTAAAATCGCCCTTTACAATAATAGCCAGAAATACTATAAAATACCCAGAGGTAACTATAATCAAGCAAGTGAAATACCCATATAACAAGAACTTTAAGTGTGGTGAGATTCAAGTGTCAGCTAATAAGATCAAAAGACACTTATCCAGGGTCCCGGGCTCCCATTCAAAAGGGGCTGCTGAGATCTTAGAGACCGCTTTTGTTCCTGCCTTCTAGAGAGACTAGATCAACGTCCATCTCTCGTCCATCCCATTGTTCAAATATATTCCTAAGCTATAGCCTATTATCCTGTGTGTTAATTTATTTACCAATAAATATTTATCTTATATTAATATGTTTTAAGTAAAATTTACTACCAGATCTGGTGTCCAACTTGGGGCTAGGCTCTGCCTGCCACATACGGGGCTAAGGGTCCATTTATGTTTAAAATCGGTGAAAAATACAAATGACAAACAGAGTGTTCAACTATGGGAAGGAAACCAAAGATGCTCACCAACTAAGCTTAAAATCCCAAACTCCAATACAGATGCCTTACCGAGACAGCTATCCCTGACTTCCTGGCTCCCCAACTTTCCCGCTGATGCTGCTTGCTGCTCACTCTCTCAGCTGCCAAGGGGCACTCAAGGCTCCCAAGTCCCACACAGGCTACAGCCCAAGGAACCTCACCGACTTCTTTGAAGAAAGAAATTGAAGAAGATATCAGAGAATAGAATCATCTCCCAACATAATAAAATTGGAAATCTTACCAAAAGCAATCTACAGTTTCGATTCAATTCCCTCCAAAATCCCAACACAGTTGTTCACAGACCTCAAAAGAACCATACTCAAATTCAAATGAAAAAAAAATCCTGTCAATAAAGCAACTTCTGGAGGCATAATGCTCATTGGCTTCAAACTACACTGTAGAGCTATAATAATAAAATAAGCTTGGTATTTCATAAACACTGATGTGTGAATTGACAGAGAGAGGACGTCAGGCAAGGAGCATGAAGCAGAACTTACAAACCTGGACTCATTCATGGCCAAATAACTTCTATGTCCTTAATGAAACACAGATGCAGTAATGGTGACTCGGAGTGAACCATGATGTGTTGAATCCATACAATTGGCTCCCTATGGCTTTGTTAAAATTACATAGGTGAGGCTGCCTACTAAATACTCAGGCTCACACCTGTCTATTAGGATGAGAGTCATCCTTCATCAGACAGATTTCTGCAGTAGGCTGTGGTGACTGCAGACTCACAGCTGGACAAAGCTTAGAGAATGCCTAACTGTGAAATTCTCAGACCTCAATAGAATATCACAATCACACCCTCCAAGGCTCAGGGACTACTTTGGAAGAGGGATGCAGAGTTTGTAGATGATTTCTGTGAAATGGTCCAGGTCACAGTCACCATAAGACACAGGGAAGAGCTTATAGACCCTACCCACAGTGAGTTTATCTGTGCTGGGGACTGGGGTGTCATCCCATTGAAGGAAAAAGAAATGCAGGGAAGATGATACACTAACTCTATGGATGTTAAGGACAATATGGAAACTTGGGACTTTTAACTCATGTTTGAGCTGTGGAAGTATGGAAACCTAAACAAGGCTGATATGTGACTTGGAAAAGCCACTAAGTTTCATGGATGCCTGTTGTGTACAATGGAAACCTGAGTTAAATTTCCATGTGTAGGCCCAGATATCCAGAAATGGGCTCAACTGGGACTTTTAGAAGATATCTGGAGCATAGGTAAAAGCCAACATTCCTCCAAACCTGGTAAAGCTGGTTCCCTTCTACCCAAACGTGTCTTTTCTCTTGTTACTGGTATAGGAAAAATGGCTACTTGTGTTGCATATCATCATCATAAAGGACATGCTGATCTACAGGCTCCTTCAGTATCACAAGTACCTGCTACACATGTCAAAGTCTATAGTAGTGTCCTGTGTCTTCTCCCCTTCCCTAAACCCCCATTAGTTCAAAAGAATTCTTCCCACAGCTTCTCAGTCTTTTTTATAAACCTCTCTCTGTCTTTATCTACACCTATTCCAGTTTTCTCTCTCCCCAACCTCTGCCTCTCTGAACTGTTTCTGCTTCTGTCCACTAAGGTGACAATGTTCAGCACACATCTCATTCTCCTCTGGATGTTCTAGATGACTCTAATTGTTTAATCTTAATATCTACAGCAAAATTCTTCCCTTTAATATATCACTAAGCAGTCAAGTGATCAGTTCTCATAACACCAAGACACAGTTTAACATATTTTCACAGTAAATTTTAATGGAAAATTATTAAAGACTTATATACAGAATTCAATATTTTGTGATATCTTGTGTCAACTTTCAGAGAAATATTTAATGTTAAAATTTTATATTTGACAAAATCTTCTTGACAGATTGTCACTTGATGCCAGTACATCGTGACAGGTGCTTCGTTTAAAGACTACCCTTCAGCTTGAGCAGCAACTAAAAAGAAAAGCAAGAATGAGCAGTTGTATCATCAAGAACATCATTGGTGACATTGTCAGAGTCAGCAGCAGTGTGGCATCATCAGTAGAACCTTATGTATTGTCATCAAAGTCATTGTGTGTGAGGTGGGGTGAGAATGTTGAGTCTTGTTTTGTTTTATTCACAGATGTTGCCTCTTTTGGAGTGTTTGTTTACAAGATGATGCCACCCTCATAAGTGACAGTGGACACAGAAAAATAGAAAATAATGTTTAGCAGCTACATTTCTCTGTTTAGCTATTTAGAAAAGACAGTGTTCTTACTAAGAGTGATAATAATTCCCTCATGTCAGAATGAGGACAGTTTGGGGAAATAAACTGACTGTTATTTTCAATATGATGGGAAAAGTCAATCAATTTTTATGCTTCTAGGTAATGCCGACATGGTTCTATAAAGGCATGAAATTTATAAATTATACATAATAGTGCCAAAGAGATTTAGATTTCTACCACAAAAACCTTCATCTACCTTAAATCGTTGCTGTGTTCTAACTTACCATGCTCATCTTCTTGGTTTCTGGGAGCTCTTGGACGATGTTTTCCCCATAGTCTCTGGTGAATCCATTTCACCATTATTATCAAGAATATTATAAAGAATGCAGAGCACACAACGAGAAAAAGTCCTATATCCGCTGCCGGAGGAAATATGGCAGTGAAGGTATTCCTTGTGCAGCTGTCATGGTCACCTGGATTTGTAGGAACAACAGTTGGGTCAACATCCACAGAAGTGTGCACAGTGTCACCTGTGATATGAACAAGAGGCAATTCCTGATCAATAGTGACTGTATAACATGCATGTCCTTCTCTGAAACTGGGTCAGCATTCCAAAGGCTTCATGGTGTCACTAGTGTGCTGACCAGGAGCAGGCTTATGGCCAGCGTATAATTTTCCCCTTGCATGCCCAGTACAAATACCTGAAGAAGGTGTGAGCTCCGGCATGGTGTCACAGCCACAGTCATTCATTTCAGATGCTTCAACACTGTCACCTCTGTTACCAACACACTCTGAGTTTTTTGTCTCCATGAGGACAGTAGGCTGGACCACAGAAATATCACGATCATAAGGCTCTTGAAGAAAAACTTCACTCTTCTTTTCTTCAATCTTTAAGGAAATTTGAGATATTATTTTATGTTAAAAATTTCACAGATTTTATTCATTTTAGGAATACCTGTTAATGTCAGGGTCTTTATTTATGGTGTCCAAATGTATGTTTGCTCAGTCTAGTTTTATCAGAACAGTCACTGATGTCCTGTAAACTCTGCTTCCTTTATGTTGGAGTAAAAGGCCCCTGAGGGTTGAGAAATCTTTAAAGAGACATGTTCAGGTTTATGCCTTCTTTCCTTCTTCTCTTTGCTACCTGACATTGTCATTCTCTCTATAATGGGAAGACAAACAGAAAGGGGCAGAATGTGTCCTTTCCTGTCTTTGTGGCTGGGATGTCACGTTGAGGACAGAATAATAGAATGTGACAATGAGAGGCTTTGGGAACAAAAGGAGCCTCTCTCTTCCACACTGCACTAACGTTTTCTCTATGGCCTTCAGAGCTGCCCATGAAGTTCCTGTAATAGCAAAACAGTAAGGATGAATTTGATATGTATGAAACAAGTGTGCCACTTCCCACAGCAGAGGGTAGCTGTGGAGATGCAAGGAAGGATTCTGGGAGGTGCCTTCCAAATTATTACTCCTTAACTATGACATTTGTTCTATGTGGAGGATAGATGCAATGGTCTGCTCCAGCACAGGTGTGATTTAAATGACAACAGTCCTATGGACCTATGTCTTTAATTCCCGGCCTTCACTTGGTGGAACTACTTGGGGAACAACTTCAAGGTGTGGCCTTGGTAGATGAGTTGTGTCACTGAGGTAGGACTTGAGGTTTCAGGAGGCTGGAGCCATTTTATTTAAACTCTGTTTCTTGGATGAGTTACATGGATTCTCAGCTACCACTCCAGCACCATACCTGCCGGCCTGAACCATCACGGTGTTGGAACTGTATGTATGCCATTAGAACCAAAAGCCTCACTCCAAACAAAGCCTTTGTTCTACAAGTTGCTTTGGACATGGTGCTTTATTACAGCAATAGAAAGTAATATAATCAGTATCTAATTATAGTATGAATGACGTGAACAAAGCCCAAAGGATTCATTCAAAGTGCTGAAGCAGTGTTACCCAGTGGATTATGTCAAAAACAGGAGAGACAATTCCATAATGCTGGCTCAGCTAGATCAATAGACAACCACGTAATTTAATCAGGTCCATTTCAGATGGGCAAGTTTTGAGAATGAACTTGATTTTGCTTGGCAGATGAGAAGCCTATTGACTTTTACTGCGTAAAAAGTAATGACCTCAGGTCTTTGTCATTCATGACATCTCAGTGACACTTCTAACTTAGCAATCTAACTTTACCTTTTAGTATCAGATTTGAAGAGGCTATGCACTATGTTTGTGGGGAGTCTCACACATTCCAAACCCTACCCAGAATCATCAAACAATGTAAAGGAGAGACAATTAAGCAGAATAGCTTAAGCAGCATTGTTGACCAAAGAAAAGAAGATGAGAAGTATACATCTTACATGTGAGTCCAAACTGTTCAAATGGATCATGGGAAAATTTTCAGTTCATTGGTTTCACAGAGAATGATGAATTTGAACACATCACAGCAAGTCATGTTGTCAGACAGACACATTTTTATACAGCACATGTTTTACTCAGTGCCTCATCCTCAATAACTAAGTATAAAATGGAAATGAAAGACAACATGTACAAGGATAGTTTTCCAGGACACAAGCTGCATGGAAACAGAATCACTGAAGATGAGAAGATTGTGAAGACAATTTCCTGACCTGTTATTTATACAACAGGAGTATTAATGAATGTATAGACATCATTCATTTATCTGGACACACAGTTTATAAGATTTTAAGAACTATTTATTATTGGGGTTGTGTGTGTATGTGTGTGTGTGTGTGTGTGTGTGTGTGTGTGTGCATGAATTTCTATGCTTGTTTTTGATATTTTAGTGTCTGGTGTGGGCTCATTTATTCTCCAAAGACAAATTTGTAGTGGAGAACAGGAATAGGATGAAGTAGGGTCTGCAAACAGTCCTGGCTCTTCTGCTTGCTTTATACCTTCTCAAGGGAGGGTACAGCACAAAAGAAGGTATTACTTTTGTAGTCTCGTGACACGATATCTACAGAGATTATCTTGGCTGCAGAGAACCTCAGTCTCACATAGTGGAAGGTGAGCAGGACGGCTTGTCTGCAGCAGTGGTCTTTTCCTTCTCACATGCTGGTCGGCCAGGAAGCAGACAACTCAGAATTGGCACCAGAAATAGTGATGACCACTAAGACCCACCACCAGCAACCTTCTGCTGTCTAGAACATATGCTAAGGGTTAAACAAGCTCCCTGACAGTAACCACAGTTCACACACATGACCTTCTCTCTCTCTCTCTCTCTCTCTCTCTCTCTCTCTCTCTCTCTCTCTCTCTCTCTCTCTCCTGTGCCACTCTCTTTCTCATATACATATTCATATACATGAATCTATAACACACTCACACTCATGTGTATGTGTATGTGTATGTGCTAAGTCAAAGTGTCAACCAGAGGCCCAGTTAGAGAGCTAAATAAAAAGGCACTTTCCAGTACTACTAACAACTGGGATTTGGTCCTGAGACTGAGGCGAGAAGAGAGAACTGACCCTATAAATGTTCCTTTGACCTCCACACTTCTGATATGGACACATGTGCTCTATACACCGAATAAATGGAGGCCATGGTGTCCGTGAACTGACTGAGACCTGCCTGCCTGTGCTTCATGAGTGGAGGAATTAAAAGTGTGGATCAATAAGCCAAGCCTCTTATTGCTGTTCTTCCTACCTGTATGTTCTCCAGATCCCAATGTTTCAACCTAGCACGCCTTTGAGGACTAGGGTTCTGGAATTTAGCAAACATCCTTATCTGTTTACTTATCTTTTTATGTTTGTTTATGATCTAATCATCTTGCTAACACACATATTCATTCTGGGTGCTGGAAAGATAGATCAGTAGTCCATAACACTTGCTCTTACAGAGAACCTTGGTTTGACTAACATCATGGCATTTGACTGACAATCATCTGGAACAGCAATTCGATGATATCAAATGTCCTTTTGGATGTCTGTGGGCAGTTCATAGACAGAAAGTGCACATTGAGAATGTACACAAACCATTTACGCACATAAAATTAATCAATGTAAATCAGACCAGTATGTTGGGGTGCAGTCATATTGAAATTAGCTACTCGAGGAGTCTCTACTATATATACTCCATATTTCTTTGAGTTCAGATCACATGTGATAAAAGTTACTCACTTTCTGATCTTTTGATAGTCTACAGTGACCTCTTAGACCTGTGCTTCACAACCTGTGGGTTGTAACCCATTTCAGGATGATAAAACTCTGTCAGAGTGGTCACCTAAGATCTTGTGCAAACTCAGATTTTGACATTATGATTCATAACAATGAAGAAATTACAGTTATGGATTAGTGAAAAAAATAATTTTATGGTTAGGGTCACCTCAAAATGAGGGACTGTATTAGCTGGTCATAGCATTAGGAATGTTGAGAACTACTGCCCTAGAGTGTCACTAGCAGGGGTGTTCCCAGAAGTGTAGCTATGAAGAAGTAAAGAACATGTCCCAGGATGTGTTCCTATTCTCTGTCACCCATTGGAAGACTGCGGATACAGATTCACCGAGACATCATTGCTCTCACAAGCAAATATGTTACATTTCAAATTAGTGGGAATTACCATAAAGAATGATTTCTCCTGAGAGCTAATGGGTATTGTCTCTAACTGAGAACAGGGGTTCATTTCAGATTCACTAAGAACTTTTTGTTCCTTCTTCATTACAGTGTAAGGTAGAGGATTAACTTTTTTGCTTTGGTTCTGATATTTTTCCATTTTGCAGGGCACAACTTTAGAACTACTTTCTTAGTAGTCACAGGGTATTGAAACAAGAAAATTAGAATTTATTTTTCTTTAAATATAATTATCTTTAATTATAATTATCTATTTGCAAATCACTACAATATCATCAAAATGTAAAAATTATTTATTACATTATGAGTAAATCATGAACAGAGAAACTTGGCCTTTTTTTGCAATGAGACTGAACATAATTTCTGATGTTTTCAAATTCTTGACTCATACCTGAGATGATTATTAGCTTTAACTGGACCCTTTCCTCAGTGTTCCTTTGCCCATGGTTAGCAGACAAAATTGCAGATGTTTTTCTCTTAATAATAAGTACTGGTTTATTTAGTAGTGTCCTCCACATAATAGTATCTGTGAAACTGCTTCAAAAAATGCATTTCTTCATTGATTTGCATTCAGAAGTTATGAATATGAACCTTATGACTCACACAAATCCTCACTCTAGGGCTCTAGGTCACCAACAAATAGTTTTTTTAAGCTCCAGCACCTCAAGGTGATGAAGGCACTTTGCTATGAACACATAAATATCCAATTAAAGCCCTTCAGTGCTTTTAATGTTTGAATGTAAGTGTATATGATTTTAAAATACCAAAAAACTCAGAAGTTAAAGTGTTCCTCTAGAGTACTTGAATCTTTGCTTCTTAGCACTGCTGGCTAACTTGGGAAAGACACCTATTGTGAAAGTAGAGGCAGAGGTTCAACACACACTTAGCAGAATTAATAGAAAGCACAAGGGATCTCTTCACAGAAACAATTTTGATGGATAGATTACAACTGGCTGCATTTCCACAGTTTCCTCTAGTTTAAATACAGAAACAGACAGAGACACAGAGGAAATGATCTCCTAGGTGGTAATGAAATGGGAGTTCTCAGGGAAGATTAAGCCTTCCAGCATTTATGCTGAAGATCAATGCATCTGGACAGTTCCTGAATCACTGAGAGAATTCAGGTATATTACTACATTTGTGTTTAACAATCACTATAATGTGTATTTATTTCAGCGAACCATCCTTGGTCAGATATCAAACATCTTCTATTATATGAGGACTGCTCCAAATCTTCCACTCACTGTGCTTCCCTCCAGTTCTTATAGGGATACCAAAACAAGCAAGGACTTTCTACAGAAATGACTTTTTAATGCCTACAAAATGTTTTTCTCTGACCAAATTTCCATTAAAGGTGTCATGGGTAGATGACGGTTGCATTTTCAACAAAATTCATAAGAAAATAAATTCCCAAAAGGATCATTTTACCTTAATAACAGAAATACTGTGGCTTTCTAGTGTGATAGATGGAGAAATATCATCATCTTCAGAGAGCCTTTAGAATAAAAACATGCAATACTAGGTGAGTTTGGTACTGCAACCAACTCCACATAGTGTATACTAGATGACATTTTTGCATTTATGTAAATCAACCCTGACCTTTGTTTAATGTTTAGTTGCTCTAACATTATAGATACATAGATATATAGATAAAATAATATAGATATATATATAGAGAGATATATAGATAAAAATGACATTTTTATAAAAAAAATTGTAAAATAAAATAAAAAAGACAGAAAAAATTCAGTTAAGACTTACTTGTAGATCTATTTAAAGGTAACATTAATACAATTTGCAGATTTGGAGATGGTTCAGTCAATAAGAATGCTAGCTGCCCAAATAATGGCCTGAGTGTGTCCTCAGAAATAGCATCTCAATTTGGGCATGGACACATGCACATGTAACCCCAGTACTGTGTGCAGAAAGACAGAGTATTGCTTGAGCATGTTGGCTGCAAGACCAACTCCATGTTCTGTGAAAGAACTTATATCAAGTGGATTTGCTAGAGAATGACTCAAGACACCCATCTCCTTCATTGCCTCATCCCTGCAAACAGAAATATGAAAGTCATGCAGCTTACACACACACACACACACACACACACACACACACACACACACACACACACACACACACAAAAGAGGGTGATGGTGGTGCTTCAGTACACTTTGTTTTCAGTGTTGTAGTAACTGATGGCTTTATGGTTATATACAACAAGCACTTAATGCTCCTATTTCATTGCTCTTTGCCTGTCCCCTAAAGCACTATGATGCCTTTTTTGTCCAGAGACATTTTAGACATCACATTGAGCCTCATGCTCTTCCAAGAAGTTGGTTTGATTGAACATGAAATATACTCTATCTTTAAGCATCAAGCTGGCACTATCTCAGAAGCCAGAGATTTTTGGTGCTTTGATGCTACTTTTTGATAATCTGTTCACACATATATGATGAAACCCTCACATGAATATTTTTAGACTCTATAGGTGTTTCTGTGTAATTCTGAGTCTTTATAAGGCACTGGAGAGCACCATGGTCCCTCTCAGCTATATGTACTCCATTCAAACTTCAGCTAAGAGTTTGAAACTCCAGGGTATCTGGTTTGTAAGTTCTTGACCTACCACATTTTCTTTCTAGCTTCTACCTACCTTGGCTTTCACCACAGTTGTGGAACTTATTGAGGGGAGCAGTAACTTCCTACACAGAAGCATATACAGAATCCCATTTTGAGGTGATTTTCAACAAAACCTGGAAGAGTCTTGACCCTTACCATTTTACACACCCTCTCTCTCCTCAACAGAATGCTCATCTCAAACATATTAAAGAACATGAGTAATAATCTAAAAACTAATATTTGAGCTTTTATGTGCACAACATGTTATGTTCAGAGTATTTTTTATGAGTGTAATTTCAGGTACATACCTACAAGTCCTGGGGTACAGGCTCAGAGGGTTTCTAATCACCATCAGTCTTGGGGTTTTGTCTAGGTCTCTCATTTACGACAGCAAAGTAAAGGCTACCTATACAGCAAATTTCAGGGGATTCTCTGTCTCCACCACCAAGCTCAACATGAGCTCCCTTGGTTTTAGATGCACACCAGACCATCAGGCCTTATGTGGATTCTGGGCATCCACACCCTCATTCTCACATATGCAAAGCTAGCCTTTATCCACTGATAATCCCCCACCAATTGATTATTAACAGCATTTCACACTGCATCAGAAGTAGAATCAGTCAATATCTGTGCCCTACAAATACTTACTCAGCTTTGATTAACAAAGACATTAGAAACCTGAAATTGCCTTTCACAAAGGTATCAGGTGTCAACTTCTGAACTTTATATTCTCTACATATTCAGTGTATTTCAAAATGCAGACACCCTTACCAGACTAAGCTCTGTTGTTTATTTCTTCCATGATCTACAAACAAGAAAGGAAAAATATGTTATAAGAAGCTGTAGAAACTATGAGCATTACATACCAAGGCTAATAATACTTTATCACTAGATATACTTTAATACAAATGCTGGATAACCCTTAAAGTAAAGATTGATTCATAAAAGTAAATACACAAGAACTCTTAATTCATACTTCCTTAAATGCTTCAAATACAGAGACATGTTAATCAAAAGTTAGTACTCATAATAAATTGTTGTGTGAAATACCTATGATCTTGAGTGCAATCAGACAGGGAAAATGGCAACTTAACCAGAATCAATATTGCAAACTGAAGTGTCACAATGATGGCACCAGTTTTTTGCCTCTGGTGTTGTGACTGACCAGTAGTGCTGGGTGAAATGTGAGTTTACTCATCTTATACAGACATGAAAAGAGCATCAGTTAATTTATTTCAGGTGAAAATGCTAGACACAAGGAACCTATGTCTGTGCTGACTGCCCTTTGAAGCATAGCAAAACATAAGAAACAGAAGCAGACCAAGGACAAAGACCTCTACAAAGAAATTTCAGCTTCCAGTGCGGCAAAGCTCCAGAGAGAGCAGGGGTCATACTACCCTTTACTGCTTCTGAGGAAGATGCTGAAGCCCCTGAGTTCTAGCTCTGGTCCCTCACTCATGTGCAGTGCAGAGGTGTTCATCAGATGCTATCCCCTTCCATTGGAAGAGCTCTTGGGAATACCTGCTCAGTGGTTATGCACCCCGAGGAGTATCTCCAGGGAGACAAGCATGGAAGAAACATGGGGACAGAGCAACAATTCCAAGGCAATAGTCCCTCCCAGGAATCATTTTTATTGTTTCCATATATAAACCATTGAGTGAGACAAGCTTTTTATGTAAGTGAACAGAGATATCTCTACAAAGGTATCAAAACAATTCTTGTTGACTCATTTACTGAATATGAAACTGCAGGGCAACATCATTGGTTTTGCCTATGTCTGGGGAGAGCATTTGTCCCAACAAATTAACTGAGAATGTGGATCTGCACTAGAGCCTATACTTCGTATGTGGGAGGCCTCCATTAACCCTCTTCACCACAGAGAAAATTAAAATGCTAAAATCATGTAAAAATAAGTCACTCTCCTTACAATAATTCTGAATCTTTTATACCATGTCCCATATGTGAAGAGGATCATTCAGAGTCCTCTACACTATCCACTTGCTGGTGTGCTTTCCCATGGCAAGCTAGGTATGCAAGATGCTGTGGTGAATTGATGGACCAGTCAGTGCTGTCTACTACTCAATGGTGTTCTTTCTCCAACTTCCTTCCTTACACTCTGGTAGTTGTTTGAATATCATGGCTTGGAACGCATAAACCAAGTAACACCATATCCTACTTCAATTGATGATACCTAAGGAAAAGGTTGCTGGTGGTATAGCCAATAGGGAGGGCACTAGCCTAGAATGCTCATAATGTCAGTGTTCAATCCTCAGCACTGTCTAAAGAACTCAAAATTCATTCAGTTCCTACAAAGCTCATAGGTGAGTCTGTTATTTCTTCTAAGAGAGTATATTCACATTAAATTCCAGATAATTAAAGATAAACGTAAAACCATACGTAGACTGTCTAATTATTCATACTGAAAATTATAGAAAAATACAAAAAAGTTAGTTACATTTAGTCCACAAAAGAACAGAACGAAATAAATACTATAATTTAGTTTTCTTTTACATATCATAATGTATTGACACTGACGTGTACAACAATATGTACACAATGTATTTATTATAAAGAATGAAAGAAAAATCAATTTTATAGCAAGCCAACATGCTATTATATGACTATACAGGACACATTCTGTGGACTCCCTTAGAGTCTTTATTTATACAAAGACACTTTCATCAGAGTCTCATGGTAAATAAACATGTTTCAGATTTTATATATTGAGATGAGAAATTTCCCAGAAACCATCTCTTAATTAATTCTGACTCCCACAACAAAGCTGTTTTGTAATTCATGTAGCAGCAGCAAATTACTCACAATCGGTCTCACCTGTACTGATGGAATCCGACATTTTCAGGATGGATTTGAGCTCCGTGGGAGGTCTTACCCCACTGTGGCATATTATAAAAAGTAATATTTTAATATTCACATAAAACATTTAGCAAATGCTTTGCCTTACTTGTTGTTTGATTTCCTGTCATACATTAGAAATTCACTACTATAATTGATTAAGTTGGTGACACTTTCCTTACAAATTTGTGTCAAGTGGAAGAGAGAAAAATTTAGTCCACAAAATGAATGCAAGAAAATCATGAATAGAGACACAGCAAGTCTCTTTCAAAGAAAAAACTAAGTTATGATGTAGGAATGATTTAAAAAGTTATATTATTGAGTCTACTTAATCCAAAAATGCTGTTAATCTCAATACATTTTACATCGGTATGGATTTTGATTTATTGATATAAATTTAAAGTCAATTTTGTTGTCCTGTATGTATATTTCTACTCTTGTTTAAAGCATTATGTTTATGTGATTCCTTCAAAATTGTAGTGTATAACTAGGATGTGCAGATTGTTATCTATGATAAACTTATAATCATATTAGTTGTGTTTTCAGGTATACAAACTTATATTTCAATTAGATAGATAATCTTCAAACACTTCAAAGACTTATTCAAAGAATATGGCATTTAAAAGATTTTAAGAACTTAGACTTCTCTAGACAGTGAGACATGTCTGCTCCTAGCAGGACAAATCTACTTCAAGAGAATACTGGGCATTGAAGAAACTCCTTATGAAATTTTCTTTCTTTTTGACCAAAGTTAGACATTTGACAAGCAAATGTCCTTGCCTCAACAACCCGACATTATGCTGTATAAGGTAGACATGCAAGACCCAAGGAAAGTGACCTCTAATCTTTAGGAATAGTGTGACCTCACACACTCACACATAAGATGGTCCTTCAGGTTGCAGATTCACAGAGAAAACTACCAGACATTCTTCAAGACACCAAAAAAGGAAACCGGCAGAATATGTCAAAATGGGCAGAGAAGTCCTTGAAATTTCCTGCTTCACTAAAAAGTATGTCAGAAATTCTAGGCCTGCAAAAACAGTTGCCACACCATTACAAAGAAATTTTGGATGACTGTCCAGGCAGCCAAATGGTTTCTCTGTCATTCCTAGATTTTGAAAACTGTTGATACTTCTTGTTTACTCATGTAATATTATATCCTTCTGTGATCACTGACTTAGTTAAAGATTAGTTATGATTATCGTTTTCCTTAGTTATAATAAAAATAAATTCAATACAAACCTTGATACAAAGATAAAGTAGATAATAAAATATTTTCCTTTTTTTCTAAAGACAAACATACTAGATATTATAACTGCACTTCTTGCTCAATAATTCTTTTGTTACACATAACTTGGCTATGTTAAAATTAAAATCTTCCTTTTTGATTGAGAGAATAAAAGGAAGTCATGTGGTACAGCTAGCAATAAGACTGACCCGTAGGCAAAGCAACACATTATTAATATAAGACATTGTGTGATTATTTGGGGCTAAGAGGCAGTCTGCAGGCAGGTCTTAAATTCATGGCTAGGCCAGAAAATGATTGCTACAGACAGAAACAGACTCAGACACACATTCAGATGCAAACACACAGAGAGAAAGAGAGAGAGAGAGAGAGAGAGAGAGAGAGAGAGAGAGAGAGAGAGAGAGAGAGAGAAAGAGAAAGGAAGGAAGACACTGTTTACTCCACAGCCCTTTTTAAGGCTGCAGTAAGATGTTTTTCACCACATCATGCTGTGCACCTAGAACACCACAACCTTCTCTGTCATGGTAATGGTGGGTTTTTCACTGGATGTGATGTTATCTTCCAAGATGTTGATTTGAGGACAGTGGAATAGATTCTTTCTTCTGTTAATCCTCTTACAAGCTACCATGGCCTTGGATGCAGTCAAGCTGTTCCTAAGTAGCCCATTCATAAGTGAATCCTGAAACCACAATCTGCCTGTTTCGATGCCATACAAGCATTTCTATGAATTTAACAAGAAAATAACTTGTGCAAATAACAATAAACCTATTGCGTAATGTCAGGGGGGTTCTAACTGTTTAGAATTCTAGGTAGAATGTAACAAGTGGCTTTTGAAAGCTGTGTTTAAAAGTTAAAGCTACTCTAAACTTATGAATCTGTACTTTGGACATTAGTGGTGTTGATTTTTGGATTTCTTTCTATTGGAGTAATTAAGCTATTTATTAATGTGTAACAAGTATTTTATTAATACACAGCCCCACTGAACGTGAAAAACATAATTGTCCTCTATAATTGAAATAATCAATCAAAAGGAACAGAAAAGCAGCTTGAAATACAACCTTTAAATGTTTGCCAAACAATATCAAACAGCAGACTATGGGCAAGAATGGGCTTCAACTCCATCTTCATAACAAACATAAGGAGAAAACAAAACCCACTTTTATAGAGAGATATATAATAGCGATTCTGCTGTGTGGCTCTCTACATTCAGATAATCTATTGAGATTCAGAGACTTCATTTCTATGAAAAACATATCAGTGAATATACAAGTGATAGATGGAGCACTCTGGTAGAAAAAAGTCCTGAGGCCTTTCACCATCTATCAACATGTGCTAAACCCGATTAAAGGGCCCTCAGCATGTGGAGATTGTGTCAATGGAAGAAAGCAGTTTGCTGAGGTTTTGTAATATTGTCTAATAACTCAGAAGTATCCCAAATTCTGTAAGCTCTCAAAATAGATTAATGTCTCACACTCGAAATTCTAAAGAAGGTCTAGTTCACAAACTGATTTCAGAAAGAGATTGAAAAGGTCAGGAGTGCAGATGGATATCATTGTGTGTAGATAACACAAGGAAGCTCACTTTCCCAAACACTGTTGGTTACTTGGTAAATGGTGGTGGTTGAGTATATCACTCATGTCCATATTAATTAAAATATTTTTTCCAGTCTAAAGTATGTTGATAGCACTATGGGGAGTACAAGAAAAAGCATAAAATAACCATAAAATGCTATCAATCTGAGAGTACACCAACGAATTCGCCTTTTATCTTTGAATTTTCTTATTGATGTATTTTTTAATCTTACCTGCAGAATGGCATTGGGTCAGTACTCTGGTGTACTTCTAAAAATATAAGGAAAATGCACATTATTATAACTCTACTAAAATAGAACATACAAACTGTTTAGACTCTTTGTTAGTACCAGTTTCCTTGAGACCAATCTAGAGACTATCCTGAAGTAAATATTTCTTTGTAAGCCATTACTTCATGTAGAACTCTTTCATTATTTGTGTATTTCAAATTAAAAAGTATATAAATTTACCAAGCCTAAGACCTAAAAACAAACACCCATATACAGTTGTGACGGTCATATATGAATTCTCTCAGAATGATAGAAAGCAGCATCCTTAGCCATGTGTCAAAAAGACTGTCCTTCTGAACTTTGGGCTAATGATAGTAGAAAAAATCTAGATTGGTTGTGGTGGAACACAACTTAATCCCAGCACAGCACATGGCAGGCAAAGGTAAGTGGATCCCCGTAATTTTCTGTTGAGCCAAGAATACATAACACACTGTATCTCAAAAACAAAGCAGACAAACAGCCAAAAAGGAAAAATATATCTATGAGCCTATATTCTTTCTTCTGGAAAATAAAGAATCTTGTTCAGTTTTTTAGTTAAAACTGTTCATTTTACAAATTAGGTGCACTGGAACTAGATGACATACAGTTACTGTCGTTTGTATCATAATGAAACCCAGCAGAAAAAAAGCTAAAGAAGAAAACAGACTTATTCAGAACAACTCCTCCTGGTCCCCTTTGAGGGAAGAAGCTCCTCAGTTCCAGCTGTGTTCCCAGCTCATGAAAGTATCCACCCTCCCTCATGAAGACAATAATTGGGAAGATCCCTCCATTAGTAGTAATCCACCCTGAGCTCTGCCTTGGGTGACAGAGCAGAAGAGTAGCAGCTATGGGTCTGGAGCTGAAAATTCCATGGCTCATATTCTGACTTCACATCATTGTACCTCACTCAAGCCTTCACTGTCTATCTGCATTGTGCTGTTGGAAATAAAAGTTCAGTTTTGTCTTGTTTAAAGTAGGAGAACATTAGTGTACCTTCTTAGCATTCTGAATGCCATTTGTCCCCCAAACTATTGGATTGGGACTGTGGCTCTGTTGTGAAACCAATACTTACCATACAAGAGCCTTAAGTCAGCTCTCCCAACCACAAATGCCAAGAACCACAAACTCCCTAATAATGTGATATAAAATTTGATGAATTACAATAATATCAACTCTCTTCATCATACCTATAAAGAGAAGATCATGTGGATTCAGGACCTAGTATTGCTGCCAATGACAAGTTAGACATAAAAGACACCATGACAAGTTGCTGAAACTCTGCAGTGTGTTCCTTCATCTGTCACTGAATCTCTCCAGACTCGATTGAGGAGAAGCCAATTCTTTGAAATATAGAATAATGTCGTTTTCTCAACTTTCCTTTTTGTGTCAGTTTTTCCCTGGATCCTATCATTACAGCATCTAATTGTTGTATCGTCTGACTCTGTTACACTTAACAATAACCAAAGGGAAATTTACAAAGTAGACTTAATATGTAAGGTGCTTCCCTGAAAGCTCAATAAGCCTTCATTTCCACCCCTAGCACTACAGAAAACCAAAGAGAAGAAGAAAGAGGAGCAGGAAAAGCATGAGGATGAAGGGGAGATGGAGGAAGAGGAGGTGAGGAGGAAGAGGAGGATTGGGGAAAAGAGAAAGAAAAGGAAAATGTATCAGGCTTGACAAGACTTCCCAGAATCTGTTCACATGCTCTTTGACACAACACTTCACTCTAACATGGGAGATAATTAAGAAATCAATTATATAGTTGTTAACACTGTTTAAATCCAAATATTGCAAAGAAATTTAAAAAGGCAGATGACTTAGTTCTATCATTAGGTAGGATATTAACTAATGAGTGATAGATTATTGAAGATTCAATTGTGACATCATTACATTTTAATGGCACTGAACTGTGTAACACTATGCAGTACTATATGCAAGGCATTTGTTATAAAAATTCAAGAAAAGTCTGTATTTCTACCATTCCAATTTGCTGCAGTGTGACAATGGATAACATGTGCCAGGTAACAAGTTTCTTCTCCCTTTTCCATAAACAGTACATGTATAAAAATTAATATCAAATAAGCAATATATTGACAATATATTTTCACACACTTAATAGGGCTTAGAAATAATTTCTAAATTTGGACTCTGGTAATATTAGGAAACAATGTAACTGCATCAGTATTTGATTTCCTTGACTTCTCCTGGGGAACTAAAATCTTTACCCTTAATCATATTATTTAGGGAATGTAGGACCAGACCTTACCTTTGCTGAACCTGACATGCTTTTTCTTTCTCTGTTCTGGCTTTTCTGGAGATGACTCATCACTGTGACATATGTTTGAAAGCAATCATTATTTTATTATTCATATGAGAAACATTAGTATGTCTTATACATTCTTTCATTTTGAGTCCCTAACAAGCCTTATATTGAATATTGCAAATAACACTGTATTAAAACAAGATTTCAGTATTTAGTTCAACTGACTTTAAACTACATATGCTGTGATTAAAGGAGATCTCTCTGTCTCCTGCCTCCCACATTCTTGGAATAAAGGCACAGGCAAACAGGCCTATACAAATAACTCTGAATTCATTCTTCAACAGTAGACTGGAAGCAATGACTGCTGTCCTTCCACCTTAACTCATGTAAACGAAACAGAAAAAAAAATTTGTTTATGATTGAAAAACTACCCAGCAATGCAAGCAGAGAGAGACAGAGACAGAGAGAGTGAAAGACAGAGACAGAGAGAGACAGAGACAGAGACATTGAGAGAGAAAGAGGAAGGGAAGAAGGGAGTGAAGGAAGGAGGGAGGGAAGGAAAGAGGGAAGGAGGGCAGGAAGGAGGGAGGGAAGGATGAGGGAGGGAGGGAAGGAGGGAAAGAGGGAGGGAGGGAGAGAGGGAGGGAGGGAGGGAGGGAAGGAGGACAAAGTATATTCTGATGGCTCCACCAGCTTTGTTTTATGTGCTCATGAACTGACTTTTATTCACGTGCTCATGTCCCTAGGAAACCACACAGGTGTATCTGTCATGACACTTTGAGGACACTTTTTTGCTTTTTACAGCAATGGTTGTTCTTTAGATCATCAATTTTTTTGTAAAATTTGCCTGGGTGCACAGAGTCACATCTGACCTACACAGTGTCAAAGATAATTTACACAGGACAGCATATAAAAGAACAGCGTCTGGTTATAGCATTAAATTGTCAGGTTGGATAACCTAATGTCTTTGATTGATGGAGAGCCATTTAAACAGTGTGAATGATCAAAGAGAGAACATGACTTTAAAAATTGCTTCTGTTGAATATAGCATTTTAAATGAAAACATATAAACTAATGAATCACTAAAAGAATTATACATTTCACTGTCAAAATAATTAAAGTTCAGAGTCAGGGAGTTCCCATTAGCCCAGATCTGCTGTCTCTGTGGGATTCCCCATGACGATCTTGAGTCCTTTGCTCATTAAAGCCCTACTCCCTCTGCTATTGGATAGAAACCTCAGCTCAGTGTTTAGCTGTGGATCTCAGCATCTGCTTCCATCAGTTGCTAGATGAAGTTTCTATGATGACAATTAGGGTGGTCATCAGTTTGATTACAGGGAAATGGTAGTCCTGGTACCTTATTCTGTATTGCTTAGAGTCTGAGATGGAATCATCCTTTTGCAATCCGGTTTCCTTAGCACCAGGTTTCTCCCTAGCCCCCTAATGGCTCCCTTTATCAAGATATCTCTCTCTGGAGAACCAGGATCAAAACTAGGACCTCTGGATCTAGATGAGAGTTGTATGGCTAGGGCAGTTTGTGAGGCCTGTGGCAGTGAGAACAAGATTTTCCCCTAATGCATGAATTGGCTTTTTCCAACCCATTCTTGATATGGAAAGAGGAGCTTGCTACCGCTTCAACCTGATATGGCTGACTTTATACTCTCCATAGAGATCTTAAAATGCTCTGAAGATTGAAAGGTGTGAGTGGTGGCTAAAGGATGGGGGTTGAGAAGAAGGAGGGGAAGTAGGGGTGCTGTGGTTGATAGGTAAAATTTAAAAAATCTCTGGAATAAATAAGATAATTAAATCCAAAAAATAATTAAAGTTGACACTTGCAAAGTAAACAGCATTAATAAGAAGTTGCCCTAACTAGGACAAAATAACCCAAAAAAATCAGATTATGAATGAGAAACTGGTTTTTACATGGGGAGCTGAGCCTGGGTACATGCTATACTTTTTTTGATTGGGTAGGAACAGTCCCTTTCCCAGCTCATACTCCATGTGTGCTAGGCTTCTCAACATGTGCCTCGGAGTTGAGGCTAATCTTCCTCCTGTTATCTCAGTATTTCTTATATAAGCAATCGTCACCCTCAAGAACAGCACTAAGAACATAAAAAAGAAGAAACTGTACCTATTCGATTCAACCACTGAATGCACATTTGCTCCTTTCTTCCTTAAAAACGGAGCCACCTGGTACTTCTCTTCAAATAAGACAAGGTTACATGCTGACACCTCATCCTATATAGGAAACAAAATACATCTGATAAATAGACATGTCTCTCATCTGAAAATGGAGCCCAGATTCTAAACATAAGAACAGATTTTGCTCATTTTCTGATTTTTTATTTATTGTCTAAATTACAATCACTTCTGAGACTAGTGGTTTACAACCTGTGAATTGTGACCCTTTGAGGATGCTAAAATTTTGTCAGCCAGGTCACCTAAGATCTTCTGACAACTCAGATTTTGACAGTGCAATTCATAACAATAAACAAAATTATCATTATTAGCAACACAAATAATTTTATGGTTTGGGTCATCTCAAAATGAGGGACTTAATTGACTGTTGACAGCATTAGAAATGTTGAGAACTACTGCCCTAGAGTGTCACTAGCTGGGGGGTTCCCAGAAGTGTAGCTATGAAGAAGTAAAGAATGTGTCCCAGGATGGGTCCCTCTTCTCTGTCACCCTTTGGAGCACTACAGATATAGATTCACAGAGACATTATTGCTCTCACAAGCAAATATGTTACTTTCTAAATTAGATGGAATTACCATTATGCACGATTTCTCTTGAGAGCTTGTTGGTATTGGCTCCCCCCGAGAAAACAGGTTCATTTCAGATTCTTTGGGAGCTGTTTGGTCCGTCTTCTTTACACTGTTGTTCTTGTTATGATGGGAAAGTCCTTTCAGCCTTTCCTGGATGGAAAGGTAGAGGATTAACTTTCTTGCTTTGGTTTGGAGTTCATGACTTTAGAACTACTTCATTTCTTAGGAGTCATGGGTTGTTGAAACAAGAAAAGAAGAATCTGTTCCTTTAAAAGAAACTATCTTCAAATATACTTATCTATTTCAAAATTGCTACACTATCATCAAAAAGTACAAACTACTTATGCTAGCCTATAATGCAAGTAAACCATGACCAGAGAAACTTGCCCTTTGTCTACGGATGAGACTGTACTTAATGTCTAATGTTTTAAAATTCTTGAATCAGATATGAGGAGATTATCAGCTTTAACTGGACCCTTTCCTCAGTGTTCCTTCCCCATGGTTTGAAGGAAATGGCAGATTATTTTCTCTTATAAATAAACACTACTTTATTTAGCTGTGTCCTCCTCATCATAGTATCTGTGAAACTGCTCTATGAAAACCCATTTCTTCATTGATGCACATTCAAAAGTTATGAATATGAAACATAACTCACACAAATCCTCACTCTAGGGCTCTAGGTTACCAACAAATAGTTTTCCTAAACCCCAGCATCTCAAGGTGATGAAGGCACTTTATTATGAACCATAAATATCCAATTAAAGTCCTTCAAGGCTTTTAAAGTTTGAATTTCGCTCAAAGAATATAAGTAAATATGATTTTAAAACACTGAAAAAACTCAGAGGTTAAAGTGTTCCTCTAGGGGACTTGAATATTTGCTTCGTAGAACTGCTGGCTAACTGGGGGAAAGACACCTATTGTGTAAGTAGAGGAAGAGGTTTCAACACACACTTAGGAGAGTTAATAGAAAGCACACTGGGATCTCTTCATAGTCAAAATTTAATGAATTTAGATTACAAGTGGCTAAATTTCCACAGTTTCCTCTTGTGTAAATACAGAAACAAACACAGACACAGTGGAAATCATCTCCTATGTGGTCCTGAAATAGGAGTTCCAAGGGAAGATTTAGCCTTACTGTCTTTACACTGGAATAAATGCATCTGAACAGTTCCCGGATCACTGAGATAAGTGGACCCTTTAATGTATTCAGATATGTTTCCACCTTTGTGTTTAACCCTTACTATAACTTGTATTTATTACAGAAACCATCCTTGGTCAAATGTCAAACATCTTCTGTTATATGAGGACTGCTCCAAATCTTCCACTCACTGTGCTTCCCTCCCATGCTCTTACAGGGCTAACAAAACATTCAAGGACTGTCTAGTGAAATGACTTTTTATACCTACAAATGTTTTCTCTGACAAATTTCCATGTAAACCATGATAAGAAGACAGACTACTGCTGCATTTTCAACAATCCATAAGAAAATAAATTCCCAAAAGGATCATTTTACCTTAATAACAGAAATGCTGTTCTTGTCTCTTGTTGTAGGTAGAGGGATATCATCGTCTTCAGAGAGACTTTAGAAGAAAAAAATGTAATAATGGGTGAGTTTCGTAGTGTAAGCAACACCAACCTATATACTAAATGGCAGTTTTGCATTTATGTGATTCAACCTTGACCCGTTTTAGTATTTTTGTTGCTTTAGAATTTCAACTTCCGTCAAACTAAAGAAACCATTCAGTTAAGACTTACTCATAGATACATTGAAAAATAAAACTTAAAAAATTAATGGATTTAGAGATTGCTCAGTCAACAAGAATTCTAGCTGCCCACAATACGGCCTGAGACTTCAACAACCAGATGAAAAGCTGGACATGGACACATGGTTTGTAGCCCCACTACTATGGGTAAAAGAGACATATTATTTGACCTTTTGGACAGCTAGACCATCCCCAGATTCAGTGAAAGAATTTATGTCAAGTGGATTAGTCAGATAAAGACTCCTACACAAACCTCATCCATTGCCTCATGCATGCAAACAGAAATATGTATGTAGGTCATGCAGCTTAGATACGCATGTACACAAACACACACAGAGCCACACATAAAGAGAGAGAGACAGAGACAGAGAGACAGAGACAGAGAGAGTCAGGGAGACAGAGAGAGATAGAGAAAGGGGCACAGAGTGACAGAGGGGAAACAGAGAGACAGAGAAAGAGACAGAGTGAGAAAAAACAAAATATACTCTGACAGCTCAAGGAACTCTGTGTTTAGATGCTCATGAGATGGTTCCTCGGCAATGTCTCTAGAGAATCACATTCTTATATCTGCCATGACCCTTTGGAGACACTTCCTTAAATGCTATGCTCACTACCAATATGGATGTTTTGCAGATCGTGTAAATTTAAACTTTGCTTTAAGCATTCATGGGTGAATGCAGAAACCACTAGGGCTATTTCTTTCCCCAATAAGCTTTTCTGTGCAATGCTGAGTGTAACTCACAACCACTTATAAAGCTAAAGGAAATAATGCTCTTTATCACCTACTGTCTTCATTGGCCACAGTTAGAGTGCTGTATTTGGGGCCAATTTCCAGAAGAGCCAGAAAAACTCTTTTCTTTGGTTTTGCATTTGGTATACCACAGTCTTGGAATTTGTTGGGGGAAATTTAACCTGTTGTGTGAACCTCGTTGTAAAGGTCCCCACCACTGAATTGATATCTAGTAAAGCACAGCAAATCCTTCAAAATTGACCATTATTTACACTGTCTTTATATCAGATAATAATCTCTAATCTTATTACATCAATTATCTAGAGTTAATTTTCATCTCCATACTTGGTGTATGTTCTTTTCACATTTGTATATGCATTTTTGACTGTTGAACAGGTGCTCCAAGAGGCCAAATAAAGGATAAAATATGTTTTTGCAACATGTATCTTTGAATAATTATACTCATCAGAAAATTAAGCATCTCCATTTTGGATCATATATAGGTGTGAATGTGTGTGCATTTTTACAATATAAATAATCTGCTCATTTATTTTGAAATATTTAAAAATGGACAACAAATATACTAAAACCTAGAGCTATTAATTTAGATAAACAAAATTGACTTTTTGTTTCTTAATTATCATAAAAAACAGAAATATAACACACGTGTAAAGGCCCAGATATTTGCTACTATCAAATCTTGCCATAATCAGATGGTCTGAGGAGCCACATCCAAGACTATGAATTACCTTTCCCCTCAATGTTTATTTGACTTATTTGTTTTTTTAAACCCTTCATTTTAGACACAGGTCATAGAAATTGACAAAGTGGATTGACCCTTAAATACAAAGAATGTGCTTCGTTTAAGCAAATACATTAGTGTGCACAACAGACTACTTGAGTGGCCAACAGGAAGTTGGCGCCTGTCTGGGTGAAGAGCATTATGAGGTCTAACCCCAGTATAGGTGTTATGCAGGAAATAAATCACATACTCGGGAAATCTGGTGTGAAAGAAGGAAAACTATTCTGGTGTCTTTCCACACCTTGACCTGACAACTGAGAACAGCCTCAACTTGTGGCCCTGACAGAAAAGCTAAGGAAGATCATAAAGTCCACCTCTCCCTCGGAAGGTCATGCTCACATGTGGACCCCAGAGAAAGTTTCAGATATGATGCTGGAGAAATGGCTCCACGGTAAAGAGAGTTTGCTGCTCTTGTGGAGGATCCAAGTTTGGTTCCAAGACCACTTCCTAGAACCCATGCCAGGGAGCTCATTATCGTTCCAAGCTTCAACTCAGAAGATAATATGTTTCCACAGGCCTCCTCAGATACTCCGTTCTGGGACGAGGTGACATACTCACATACAAAATTATTTAGTAAAGGTTTAGGAATAGATATAGAGAGGTACAGTCCCAGCAGTGGGGTTGACAAACACTAGAAGGCTCATATTATATCACAGAGCTATTACACTGGAAGTAATAATTTAATATAAAGAATTATACATGGGAGATAAAAAGAACTTTTCAGAAAAAAAAACCCTATATTCCATATGCACTGTTGCATACGGTTCTATAATGGCAATCTGTTTATAGCTAAACAGGAAAAGAATTGTGGACAAGTTTTATAATGCTGAGGACCCAGAATCTGTAGAAAGAACCTAAATGCTTGTAGAGCCTCTTGGAAAGTTCCATTGAGAATAGGAAGATAACTGTCTGTCTGGGCCTGCAGAAACACCAAAGGTTCTGGGTAATTCTGGGATGTTGCTGAGAGGACAGATCCCAGGAAAAGGTAATTTTCTCCTGAGTTGGAAACTTGAAGACTCAGATATTAGGAACCCAACATTTGCCTATGGTTATGGCTGTATGCTTCTAAAGAAATGGGTAATGCTGTCCTCCTTAGGGAATGAGGTTTTAAAATATCTGACTTTATTCTATGGGAGATTCTTGACAATGACGGATGCAGCCCTTTATTCAGAGACACACACTGCCCAAATGCAATAGTGCTGTATGTAGTATTCGCCTACATTTGATCTGTTTATTCTTTTACTTGCTTGATGGTTCTACTAATTAACTGTTGTTGCCAAACTGTATAAACCACACTAAACTCAGGTCAGAATGTCAAGTATGATTATCCACTGTCCCCATCAATGGTTTTCATACAAGTTTTTCACTAAGCCTAGGGCTTACTGACTACAGATGAGCCTCTGGACAAATAAATCAGGATAACTTCCTTTCTTCATTTTCCGTTGTACAGGCTTAATAAATACAGTTAACAAAATTCATTTTTAAGTGGATGCCTTAGCTTTGAACTCATTTGATAGAACTCTTTCTCAAGACTCTCTCTCTACACCTTCTCTCTGAAGTAATTTTATTATCTCTATGTCTGGAGTTTAATATTAGCTTTGTCACACTTGTCATACATCCTAATATTATCCTCCCTTATATAAAATGCTCATTTCAGCAGAAATCTGTGGGAGGTTGTGTTGTTTCATTTTAAATAATTGTCCCAACCACTGGTTTAATAAAAAGAGCTGATTGGCCAAAGGCAGGCAGGAAGTGTAGGCGGGGCTACCAGACTAAAATCTCTGAGAACAGAATGCCAGAACAGAACACCAGAGAGCACCAGAGAAAAGCCACAGGAGGCAGAGGACAACCATGCCCCTCTAAAGAAAGGTACCGAGCAGCATGGCTGAACAAGAGACATGGGATAGATGAAGGGTAGAGAGCTAGCAAGTGATATGCCTGGGCCTGAGGCTGATCAGCCAAAAACTAATGAAAGCATCTGTGTGTCTCTGTGGGACTGTGGGACAGTGGGTCTGTGGGTCTGTGGGCCTAGACCTTGAGGTTAGGCCCGAAAGTCTGAGCCAGAAACCTCATATTACAAATGGCAGCCCAACATATGGCAAATATACCCACAAAAAGCCATAAAAAGCTTAAAAAATGGTCTAGCAGTCTCTGAATTGTATCTCCCATGTGAGCCATGGTACAGAGACACCCTGGTGAAGCACGTGGGCTTGAGATACGATGGTGGGCTTTTGGAGTGCAGCTTAAGGTGTAAAATGGCTGGTTCCTGAAGTCTCACAGGACCCTCAATATAAGTAAAATGTTGTAAATGACTTATTTAAGGTTTCTGTTCATAAAGAGAAAAAGGGAACAGAATCAAAGATGGCTTTCTAGTGTTGATATTTTCATGGATCAGCTGTTTGCCTGAGGCAAATTGAGGCTTGGCTTTTTAAAGAGAAGCTTCCTGATTCAGCATTAGAAGCAAAACACTTGTGAGTTTTTAAAGAGGCCCTGCTACTTAACACTTAAATGGAGTTAATGAGTAGCAGATGGCAAAGCTTTACTTGATAATTATATGGACCCTAAAATTCCCAGACTAACTGGGTTAAAAAGATAAATTCTATGAAGTTAGACTAGGAGCTGGGTGGAGCCATCCACCCATCATACCAGCCTTTAATCCTGGCAGATTAAAGGTGTGTTCAGAAACAGAAGAAATAGAATCTGGGTGGAATAAATCACCCTAGACAAGCAAAGGTATGGTCAGAAACAGAAAAAGTTAAGAAATAAATATACAGTAAAGACAGTTTTTTATAAAATGTCTAAGTGGTTTAGAGTGTGTTGAAAATATATATACATAGGCTTAGAGAAAGAAAAGAAAGGTTAGAGAAATCCTTTAAAAAAGAAATAAAGTAAAATAAATAAAAAATAAGCCACGTAATGATGGAAAATACAAAGAGTGTCTGGATACTGTATGTTATTGTCTTATCTTTAAGATTCTTGACTGAAAATGACTTAGTAAAATCTGCTAAAAGACAGCTGATTATAAATGTTGTTGGAGTAATTCAACGTATATATTTTGTAAATGAGTTTACTTTAAAATTGAAATGCAAAGATACGCTACTTTGGAGAAGAGGTTTTCCTTTTATTTTCACAGAAAATGAAAGACTGTGGATTTCTTCCTGGAAAAAGAACATAAAGTTTGATAGAGGAAGACCCCCTGAAAAATCTCCAATGGAAATGAATGGACCAGATGACTCAGTATTTCAGAACACCTCTGTGAAGTTCCCTGAGCTCTGTATCCAGAACAATTTCAAGGAGACTGGCTGAGATGATCCAGCCTTAGAGACTACTCCACTAAAGACTTGTGCATAATCCTGCATTTTTCTTTGGATTTCTATGGGATTTCCAGCATCCCCATTCAGCAGGAAGTAGCCTAGAGAACGACGCCCACATTCCCAAAACATGGATTATGGATGTTTCTGTTTATTTATATGTTTATAGGTTGTTACAGAGAAGGGGGAAAAAGAATATTAGATTTGGAGTTCTTTTTGTTTTAAGAAGAGAAAAGGGGATATGTGGGAGGTTGTGTTGTTTCATTTTAAATAATTGTCCCAACCACTGGTTTAATAAAAAGAGCTGATTGGCCAAAGGCAGGCAGGAAGTGTAGGCGGGGCTACCAGACTAAAAACTCTGAGAACAGAATGCCAGAGCAGAACACCAGAGAGCACCAGAGAGAAACCACAGGAGGCAGAGGACAACCATGCCACTCTAAAGAAAGGTACCAAGCCACATGGCTGAACAAGAGACATGGGATAGCTTAAGGGTAGAGAGTTAGCAAGCTATATACCTGGGCCTAAGGCTGATCAGCCTGAAACTATTGGAAGCATCTGTGTGCCTCTGTGGGACTGAGGGTCTATGGGCCTAGACCTTGAGGTTAGGCTGGAAAGTCCAGGCCAGAAACCTCAAACTACAGAAATCACTCTAGATTCTGTTCAAATTCAACCTTTTACTGAGAACTCATGCCCATCTTCCTCCGTAAGACTAACTTGCTAATTCCACACTGGATCTTTCCCATAGATTGTCTACATACACTACGATCTTATCACTCGACACTTGTACACTGGCAGGTAAGAAGACCTGTAGCTAGACAATGGAGGAGCATGGGTGAACATTCTCATGTCTGCCTTATACTGTTTTATGTTACTGTAGGGTGGTTTAACTTCAGGTGGTCTCTACATTCATTGGTCTGTATTGAGAAGAAAATGAACACTTATTTCAATGAAAAGAGTCCCAGGAGAAAAGACAATCAATGAAAGGGTAAAAACCACAAAGGTGGATAGATACAAGAAAGCATGCTGGGAAGGACGCAGAAACACTTGGAGTCTAATAAAGAGAATCAATGAGAAGCCTCCCCTCAGTAGATGCTAAAACCGTTTTTCACTTATCACAGAAGGTCCTCTACAGGGCTTGATTGCCTTTGGCTAAGTAAAATCTTTGATCATCTGGCACTTGCTGATTCTGATCTGCCTTTTGATCAAAAACAAGACAATTATTACAGCAGAGATTTTCAAATATTTTCAGGTTATTGTGAAATGAAATCTGGATTCCTTCTAATGTGTGGTAAAGTTCTACATCACAGTCACTGACACATCTTGATCCAGATTACTCAACCTGTCTGAAGTATATTTGCATCCTGATAATAGAGCATCTGGGGTCTCAGTCATTCTGTACATAGATGAACTTTTAGACGCACCTGGAAGTCATGTTTAATTTTACAGTATCATCAATTAGTCAAGCTCCTTAAATACTGTTATCTTAAGAATGGAAGCTATGGTAAAGAGTATACATAGTCCATAACCCTGATCTAATGGCATTAAGGCATAGCAAGCATGGGGCACACAAGGTATATTTTGTTCTGTACGATTGCAAGGATCAGCTTCTAAAATCATTGGAATTGCCAATTTCTTTATGCTTTACATCCTATAAAATCTTACCTGGATAAAGATGTCAGTTCAGTAATGTCATCCAATCCTAAAGGCAATAGGAAATGTATTTTATAACAACTTTAGAACAATGTAACAAATTAAAATGAAAATAACACTTGATTAGACATTTTCTATGGAGACAATTCCTGAAGAATACTCTAGAGTAAATACTGCTTTATAGGTAATTAATAGATTGAGAACTCTCACTTAATTTTTTGAATAATTAAGTATCAGAGGAAAAAAAGAAATTTATTAAGAATTATAGCTGAAATGAACCTCTGCAACAATGACTTTAATTTTTATTAGGTATTCTGTGATTAGTCAAGTATGGTCTCTGTTTTTCAGGAACAGAAGGGGTTAACACATGAGATTTGTATCATTTACTCATCCTTTTGATTAAGTATTTTATCAAGTGATGATAGGAAGAATTTTAAAGATTTGCTAAAAGTAAAAGTAAAGTCTTTAGTTCTTTAGTTGAAATTGTTGTGTTTAGGATAGAAATATCACCCCAAAGGAAGCTTGATCTATAGTGACTCTCCATGGAAGCCTGTAAAAGCACAGAGGACAGAAACAGACCAGGACAAAGATCTTTGTAAGAATCCCTAGCAACCAATGTCCCAAAGCTCAGTGTGCTCACTCTTCCTTCCTTTATGATAAGATGCTAAGAGGCTGCAGAACTCTAGTTCTGGATAGTGTAAGGAATTTCATGATCAGGTCCATCACCTCCCATGGGAAGAGCTATTTGAAAGACATCTCCCATAGTAGGCATGCTCCATCTGCCATATCTAGAGAGAGAGCAGAAAAGCACCAGCCCTAAGGACAGAGCAGCATTTTATATTTATATTCATATTTACTGATAGAGTCTATTCATGTAGTCATGTTTTCACTACATGCCTCTAATTTCCTATCCACAAATGATAACAATTCAGTTTTTACTACAGTGAAAATATGTAAAACCAGCAAGAACGCCTTAACCTCTTCCATGACGAAGAGAAAGCATTATATCCACATTAAGGGTCTGGATTTGTGGCTCAGTGACAAAGCACATGCAGGACACATGGGACTCCTTGGGTCAATCCTCATCCATACAAATATGAGTCCAAGACTATTAGTTCTGAAATAAAGCAAATAAAAAACTCGCCAACGTTACAATAATCCGGCTCTTTTAATTTCTTCTTTGTTAGAAAGAGGGGAATTTGGATTCACCTATAGCATTTGTTTCTGGTTTGGTTTAAAGATAAGGTGGAAATAAGCTATGGGGACAACTAATGGAAGCATAAACTCTTGCACATGCTGCTTTCTTTCAGAAGCTACTGAGCCTCAATGGACCAGGATGGTCCATTAGTGCTTTGAATTATAGAACCACGTCATTTGTTCAATTTTCCTCCTCTTGAGAGAAATTGTTGTGGAAGTCATGCTTTTGAGAATGTTAACTATAAGTCAACATATCCTGTTTCATTAATAAACAACAGGAAATGTGGTGCTAGAGAGATAGTTCATAGTCAGAAGAATCGCCTCGCATGCTCATAGAGCCCTGTGCTAGATCTTGGTACTGTGAATGAACAAACAACCAAATATATAGATAGATAGATAGATAGATAGATAGATAGATAGATAGATAGATAGACAGACAGACAGACAGACAGACAGACAATAAAGGAGAGATAAAAAGAAAGGATCAAGATTGTCTTCACCATCTCCAGTGAGTCCACTATATGGCACTAGGGCACCAATGTCATTTTTAAAAGAAGATGTGTAAAAATGACAGTGAGTTTCTATACAGAAAGTAAGCTACCAAGAGGAATTGAGGAAATTGTCATGGCTTAATTCTACAGCAGTGAAATAATTGAATATTGCATATTATGTTGTGATATCAGCATATTTTAATGAAGTTGAATTATGTGATAATATTATGTTGATAGATAATACAGTGCATTCATTATAAAAACTGATCAAATATCTGGAACTCCATTTCACAACAAACCAGTTTTCTATAACATACCTTTATAAATACTTATAATACTGGTTTTGATCAGTTTATTTTGTGTATTAATTGATAGTTCATAACCAGGGCGAAGATTAAGTATACTAAAGATGTTCTTACAACAATAATTGATAATTTCAACTGAAATGTATTTTCTACATTTATACTTGATCCCTTAATCCTGTTAGGGAAATTAACTATCTGATTTTCCTTACAATTTATCATAGACCATGTAGAGTAATTCAGTATCAAAAAGCTTACCCTCATTTATCTGGAAAATGTTAGCAATTGATTCTGAGAGTTTCTCTGAAGCTTCTCTGTGATACATTTAGAAAGTGAGAGTTATTTCAATATTCATATGAACAACTTTACCCAAGTACTATGAATTTTTATTTGCATTCCAGATTCAACTTACAATAGATTTTGGTAAACAATTTTTGATTCAACATTTAATTATAACTGGATAGTGCTCCCCTACCATCTTTCCCTTATTAATATTTCTGCCCCATATTAAATCACCACCACAGCACAGGCATGCACACAGGGGACAGGAAAAGGGCTTTTTCCACATCCTCTGTTCTAATGGCTGAGGACGTTTATTAATATTAGAGTTCAACTATTACTTGTAGTTCATCCCTCCTCTCCTGAACCTATAGCACACAATCCCTTCTCAGTTCTCCCAAGAGATGGACTTGGTGTAACAGGAAATCAACTGCTTCATTTACTCTCAAGTAACAACATAATTTGACAGTGTATAGGTGTTGTTGTGGTGGTTGTTTCCGGTTACATGTTTGTAACTAGATGACAAACCATCACCACATGTTGCCCTGTTATGATAAGTCCCAGTCTGTCCAAATGTCACAGGACATGGTCTCTCCACCTCCACTTTCTAAGCACCAGGTTCCTGGGGTTGGTAGTTGGTGAACTCTGATGCAGTAGCTCTGCTTTCTCAGATTTCATGTTGGACTTGATCCTGGTTTGTGAACCTGCTCTAAAGGCCACAGCTGATGGGATCCCCAGCCAACATGGGAAAACTTGAGACCTTGTTCTGTGTACTCATTGTGGATACTGTCCATAACCATATAAACTGCTTTAGGAATATCAGACTAACAGTGTCATTATATTTCAGACAGGCAGGTTTGAAATAATAGCATTAAATGCTAGGATGGATAATCTAATTTTTTCATTGTTGGAAAGCCATTTAAATAACCGTGCATGATAAAAGAGAAAACGTGATTTTATAAATTATTTCTGTTGAATATAACTTTTACAGGAAAGCATATAAGAAATTATAAAATGCTGAAATGATAACAAATTTCACTGTTAAATTAAATGTTCAGAGTCAGTGAGCTCTCATTAGTCCAGATCTGCTATCCTATTAGTTTCCCCACCGTGATGTTGACACCTATTGCCAATCCCTTCCTCCCTTGCTCTTCTATTGGACTGAAACCTCAGCTCAGTACTTGGCTGTCGATCTCTGCATCTGCTTCTATCAGTTGCTGGGTGAAGTTTCTGATGACAATTAGGGTGGTCTTCAATTTGATTACAGGGAAATTGTAGTCCAGGTACCCTCTTCACTGTCGCTTGGAGTCTGAGATGGAATCATCCTTTTGGAATCCTGTCTATTTCCCTGGCATCAGTTTTATCCCTATCCACTAACAGCTCCCTATATCAAGATATCCCTTTCTGGACAATATGCATGAGAACAAACTAGGCCCTGTAATTCTGGATGAGAGTTGTGTGGCTAGGGCAGTTTGTGAAGCCTTAGACAGTGGAAACAGGATTTTCCACTAATGCATGACCTGGAGGTGCTGAAAACCATTTTGCACTTTTCAAGGAAGGTCCTCAACAGTGCTTGACCCCCTTTAGCTAAGTGAAATCTTTGATCATCTGGCACTTGGTGATTCTGATCTGCCTTTTCAAAACAAAAACAAGACAAATATTATAGTAGCAAATTTCATATATTTCCAGGTTATTGTGCAAGGAAATCTCGATCTCTTGTAATGTTTGGTAATGCTCTACATCACAGAGACTTGAACACCTTAACCTAGATTACTGAACCTATATGGGGTATATTTACATCCTGACAATAGAGCACCTGACTCCCAGTCAATCTGTGCATAGGTGTAAATGATGCACCAGAAAGTCATGTTTAATTATTGCAGCATGAAAAACTAGTCAAGCTCTTTCAAATACTGTTATCCAAAGAGTGGGAGATATGTTAGAGACCATACATACTTCATAACCTGAATCTGATGGCATTATGGCAGAGCAAGCATGTGACATACAATGTTTATTTGTTATGTATGATTATAAGAATCAGCTTCTATCCAATGACTTTAGGCTTTAAATCCTATAAAATCTTACCTAGATAAAGATGTCAGTTCAGTAAATGTGTCCACTCCTAAAGACAAAGGGAAATGTATTTTATAACAACTTTAGAAAAATGTATCAAATTAAAATGAAAAAAATTAACATTTGATTAGACACTTTCTATGGAGTTAACAACCCCTGAAGAATATTCTAGAGAAAACACTACTTTACAGGTAATTAATACATTGAGAACTCTCACTTAAATCTTTTGAATAATTCAAATGCAAGGAAAAGAAAACATTAAGATTTATACCTGAAATGAACCTCTGCGACAATGATTTTGATTCTTACTAGGTACTCTGTGATTAGCAGAATGAAGTATCTGCTGTTCTCAGAAATAGATCGTGTTAACACCTCAGATTTGTATCATTTATTCATTCTTTTATTTAATTATTTTATCAAGTGATGACAGGAAGAATTTTAAAAGATTTGCTAAAATAAAAAGAATCATCATTAGTTGCTCAGTTGCATTTGTTCAGTTTAGGATAGAAATATCCACCCCCCTCCAAGGAATCTTGCTGTTTAGTGACTCTCCTTGGCAGCCTCTAACAACACAGAGGACAGAAACAGACAAGGACAAAGATCTTTGTAAGAATCCCTAGTGATCAGTGTCACAAAGACCAGCATGCTCACTCTTCCTTCCTTTATGATAAGATGCTAAGAGGCTCCAGAGCTCTAGTTCTGAGTACTGTAAGGAAGTTCAGGAATCAGAGTCTATCACCTCCCATGCCAAGAACTGTGGGAAAGATTTCTCCCTTACTAGTCATGCTCCATGTGAGATATCTAGAGAGAGAGCAGAAAAGCACCAGTCCTAAGGACAGAGCAGCATTGAGTATTGCAAAGCATAATGCTATCTTTATATTTACAGATATAGACTATTCATGTTTTGCCATTTTCACTCCATGCCTCCAGTTTGCTATCCACAAAAGATAACAATTCATTTTTTACTACATTGAAAATATGTAAAACCAGCAAGAACATCCTAGCCTCTTCCATGACCAGGAGAAAGCATTTGATCCACAATAATGGTCTGGAATTTTAGCTCAGGGACAAAGCACTTGCAAGACAGGTGGGACTTCTTGGGTCAATCCTCATCCATACCAATATGAGTCCAAGACTATTAATACTGAAATAAAGCAAATGAAAAACTTGTCCATGTTACAATAATTCTGCTCTTTTAATTTCTTCTGTGTTGGGAAGAGGGTCATTTGATCCACCTACAGCATTTGCTCCCTGGTTTGGTTTACAAGATAAGGTAGAAATATCCTAATGTCACAACTATTGGAATCATCAACTCTTGCACATGTTGCTTCTTTTCAGAAGCTACTGAGCCTCAGTGTATCAGGACGGTCTATTAGTTCTTTGAATTTGTTCAATGTTTCCTCCTATTGGGGGAAATTGTTGTGGAAATCATGCTTTTGAGCATGTTAACTATGTCAACATATCCTATATTTTACATAAACAATAGGAACTGAGGTGATACAGGGATAGTTCATAGTGAGAACAATTGCCTCGCATGCTCACAGAGTCTTGTACTAAATCTTGGTCCTGAGAATGAATGAATGAATGAATGAATGAATGAATGAATGAAGAAACGAAAGAATGAACGAACAAACAAACAATAAAGGAAAGGAAAAAAAGGAACAAGATTGTCTTCACCATATTCAGTGAGTCCACTATATGGCACTGGGGCACCACTGTCATTTTTAAAGGGAGATGTCTAAAGATGTCAGAGATAGAGTTTCTATACAGAAACTAAGCTGCCAAGAGGAATTGAGGAGATTGTCATGGCTGAATTCTACAGCAGTGAAATAATTGAATATTGCATATTATGTTCTGATATCAGCATATTTTAATGAAGTTGAATTATGCAATAATAGTATGTTGATATAAAATACAGTGCATTCTTTATAAGAACTGATCAAATATCTGGAACTCCCTTTCACACCAAGTGCAGTATTCTATAACATACCTGTAGAGGATACTTATAATACTGGTTGTGAGCAGTTTATTTTGTGTATTAAGTGGTAGCTCATATACCAGGGTCTAGATTATGTATACCAACAGTGTTCAGACACAAATAACTGATAATTTCAACTTCTTAAATGTAGTTTCTATATTTATACTTGATCTTTTTTATCCTTCTGTGGAAATTAACTATCTGATTTTCTTTACTATTTATAATAGACCATGTAGAGTAATTCATTATCAAAAATCTTACCCTCATTCATCTGGAATACATTAACCACTGATTCTGAGTGTTTCTCTGAAGCTTCTCTGTGATAGATTCAAAAAGTGATAGTTATTTCAATATTCATATGAACATTACCCAAGTACTATGCATTTCTTATTCGCATTACAGATATAACTTTCAATAGATTTTTAGGGACAAATAAATAATTTTTGATTCAATACTTAATTATGACTGGACAGTGCTCCTTTTACCATCTTTCCTTGTATTAATAGTTCTGCCCCTTATTAAACCACCACCATGGCACAGGCATGCACACAGAGACAGGAAGAGGGCTTCTTCCTCATCCTCTGTTCTAATGGCTGAATAGGTTTATTCATATTTGCATATGTACATGAACAGATCAACTATTACTTCTAGTTCATCCCTCCTCTCCTGATCCTATAGCATACAATCCCTTCTCAGTTCTCCCAAGAGATGGACTTGGTGGAACAGGAAAACAACTGTTTCATTCACTCTCAAATAACAACATATTTTTGACAGTGTATAGGTGTTGTTGTATTGGTTGTTGTTTTTGGTTACATGTTTCCTATTTTTAGATGACAAGCCATCACCAAATGTTGCCCATGTTATGTATATTAAGTCCCAGTCTATCCAGAATCACAGGAGGGGAGCACAATCTCTCCAGCTCCTCTTTTGCTGGCCATGGCTAAGCACTAGGTTCCCGGCATTTCTAATTGCTGAATTCTGATGCAGTAGCTCTGCTTTCCTGGATTTCATGTTGGGCTTCATCATGTTGTGTGAAGCTGCTCTAAAGGCCACAGCTGATGGGATCCACAGTAATGCTTAGAAAACTTGAGACTTAGTTCTGTGTACTCATTGTGGATACTGTCCATAACCATATTCATGATTCACGAATGTGGGTGCTAAGATTCACATCTGACTAACAGTGTCAAGATATTTCAGACAAGACAGGATATAGAATAATAGCATTTAAATGTCAGGATGGATAAACTAATTATTTCATTATTGGAAAGCCATTTATATCAGCATGAGTGATCAAAAAGAAAAAATGATTTTCAAAATTATTTCTATTGAATATCACATTTAAAGGAAAACATTAGAAATTATGAAATGCTAAAATGATAATAAATTCATTAGTCCAGATGTGCTGTCTCTATGGGGTTCCCCACCATGATGCTGACCCCTATTGCCAATCCCTTCCTCCCTTTCTCTTCTATTGGACTGAAACCTCAGCTCAGTACTTGGCTGTCGATCTCTGCAGCTGCTTCTATCAGCTGCTGGGTGAAGTTTCTGATGACAATTAGAGTGGTCTTCAATTTGATTACAGGGAAATTGTAGTCCAGGTACCCTCTTCACTGTCGCTTGGAGTCTGAGATGGAATCATCCTTTTGGAATCCTGTCTATTTCCTTGGCATCAGTTTTATCCCTATCCACTAACAGCTCCCTATATCAAGATAGCTCTTTCTGGACAATATGCATGAGAACAAACTAGGCCCTGTAATTCTGGATGAGAGTTGTGTGGCTAGGGCAGTTTGTGAGGCCTTTGACAGTGAGAACAGGATATTTTCTTAATGCATGAGCTGGCGTTTTGTAACACATTCTATGGGAAGAGGGGCTTGCTCCTGTCTAACCTGATATGGCAGACTTTATACTGTCCATGGAGACATTATCTCTCCTATGATTGAAAGGTGGGTGCGTAGGCTGGAGGATGCTAGTGGTCAGAGGACAGGGAGGAAGAGGATCTGTTATATAAAATTAAACAATCTTTTAAATAGATAAGAGAAATAAATCCAAAAAATAATGTTGGTGCAATATTGAAATGGAGTTGCCCTAACTAGGAGAAAATCACCAACAAATCAGATGGTGACAGATAGAAACCGTTGTTTTTAAATGGGGAGCTGAGCCCGGATCCACACTGTTTTTTGCTTGGGTCAGAACAGTGCCATTTCCAGCTCATACTCCATGTGTGCTAGGCTTTACAACATGTGCCTCTGAGTTGAAGCTAATCTTCCTCCTGTTATCTCAGTATTTCTTCTATAAGCAATCGGCACCCTCAAGAACAGCACTAAGAACATAAAAAAGTAGAATCTGTACCTTTTTTGATTCAACTAATGAGTGCACAGTTGGACCTTTTTACCTTAAAAACTGTGGCTCCTGGTATTTCTCTTCAAATAAGGCAAGGTTATGTTCTGTCAACTCATCCTGTAAAGGAAAAAATACATCTGATAAATAGACATGTTTCTCATCTGAAAATGGATCCCAGATCCTATAAACATAGTCATAAGCAACAGATACTTTTCTTCATCCCTTGCTGGACTTTTATGCACACAGCTGTCACATTCCCTATGACACAACTTTCCCCTGTCCAGCATTGCCTGTGCCCCTCCCTTCTCTCCAGATCTCTCCACACACACTCCCTGGATTCAAGCTCCTTAGCTCCATGGACATGGGTCTCCATGGCCCAACTCTCAAGCCTGGAGTGTAGCTTTCCTGTGCCTCTGTCAATGAGGGAGCTCAACTGGCATCTCTGGGGCAGTTTTTCATCTGTTCTTCAGCACTATTGCTTCCCTAAAATAAGACTTATCATCTCCCACACTGAACAGCCTTCCTATATACATAGAGAGTTTGAAAATTTAAGTTAAAAATGGCTTCTTAGTATGTTTTCCCCAATTATTTTACTTCTAGATTCACCTGTGTATCTGTGACCTTCCTCATTATCTACTGTGACCTTCCTCATTATCTACTTCAGCCCCATCTCTGAGAGACAAATCACATCAGGAACTTATTAATTGCAATGAACGTATTTCTCCTACAGACCTTTACCTTAAAAATAAATTCATTTGTATTATTTGCATGTATGTGAAGTGTCATTGGCCCCATTTAGTCTGTTTAATTTAAAATAAATTTGAAAAAAATTATGCTGTGATGTGTTTCTTTAAACTACCTACACAAAATATGAAAACATACTTGGAGAAAATGTTTTACCCAGAATATATTCAGGGAGACTGCTTGACCTTCTGCATGTGGATATTCATCTGACTGTCAGAGCTAGAATTAAATCCGTTGGGAATGGATTTAAATGATCTTTACCTCCTTTTTAACGTCAATATCTACATTGTTTACAGCAGTTTGTTGACAAGTGTTTTATCTCTGGAAACAGCATAGTGCACGGCTGTGTTCCTATTGAGATCAGGCATATGGGGATCAGCATCCTGCTTCAGTAATTCAGAAACACATTCCATAGTGTCCTGCCTGGTGACCTTTGGCTATGTATAAAGAAAGATTTTTTATTCTAGAAAGTCAAGATAACTATTCCCATACTTGCATTGGATAGAAACTTTTAGATCACACAAATTATTTTAGTAACACATATTATGCCTCTCATTCTGGGACAGAGTGTCCTAAAGTACCCTGGCTTGTCTGAATTCATGCTAACCTTCTAAAGTCATACAATAGGTAAGGTTTTCCACAGCACCTAGATATTAAATCATTTCATCAATACTGGTTGGTTGTTGTTGTAGGGGAAGAGGTTGTTTCTTCATTTATTTGGCTAACTTGACACATACTGAAGACACCTGGGAAGAGGTATCTTCACCTGAGGGAATGCCTCTATGAAACTGGACTCTGGGGACGTCTCGGGAATGTTTTTATTTGTTTGTTTCTTTGTTTCTGTGTTTTAAGTAAGCTTTATGTGGAGTTCCAGAGCTTCCAAGAGAGGGTGCCCTGAATGGGTGCATAGTCCATAGCAGTATAAGAAAGTTGAGCAAGCCTTGAAATAAGGCACAAAAAGACAGCTTACAAGTACATTTAGGAAGTGTGAGTTTTGAAATGCATTCAATGCTGCTTCACAAATGGAAAGCCTCATTGACTTTTATTCCATAACAAATAATGACCACAGGTCTTCTCCTAAATGACTTCTCAGTGACCCTCTTAACTTTATATTTAGTGCCAAGTTTGAGAGGCTACGTGTTTTTTTCTGAAAAACTCAAACATTCCAAAACCAACCCAGCATCATCAAACAATGTAATCAGAGATGTTTAAACAAAATAACATGAAAAACATTATTGTCCAATGAAAGAAATATAAGAAGTGTATATATTACATGTGTTGTCAAAACTGCTGAAAAGGATCATGTGAAAATTTTCAGTTCATTCCTTACATTGAGAATGACAAAGTTAAACACAGCAAAGCAAGTAACATTTTCAGACAGACACATTCTTATATAACACATCTTTACTGTCTCTTCCTCAACAACTAAGTATAAAAATGAAATTAAAGACTGCAAGTACAAGGATAGTTATACACACACACACACACACACACACACACACACACACACACACACAATGGAGAGACAGAGAAGTATAAATCAGAGGCCCGGTTAGAGTGCTGAATATAAAAAGGCACTTGCCAGTATGACTAACTATGTGGATTTGGTCCCTGAGACTGAGGTGAGAGAAGAGAACTGACCCCTATGAATTTTCTGTTGACCTCCACACTTCTGATGTGGAACACAGGTGCCAGGACTTTCTATATCCAGAAAATAAACTGAGACCAGGTGTCATTAAACTGACAGAGACCAGCTTGACTGTGCTTCATAAGAGTAGGAATTAAGGTTGTGCACCAATAAGCCCAGTCTCATATTGCTGTTCCTCATACCTATATGAACTTCAGATCACAATGCTTTAAACTGGCAGGCTGATGAGGCTAGGGTCTGGGAATTTCGCTACATCCTGAGGCTGGCTACTTCTCTCCTGTATGATATGTTGGCTTATAACCTAATCATCTTAATACTAAACATATTCATTCTGGGGGCTGGAATGATAGCTCAGTAGTTTGTAACAACTTATACTCTTACAAAGAACCTGGGTTGATTCACATCCCCACATGATGACTGACAATCTTCTGGAACAGCAATTCCATGATATCAAATGCCCTCCTGGATGTCTGTGGGCAGCACATACATAGAAGGTGCACAATGAGAATGTAAGAAAAACATTTATGCACATAAGACTGATCCATGTAAATCATACCACTATGTTGTTGTAGGTTCATATTGGCATTAACTGCTCCAGGAGTCTCTATAATTTATTCTATGTATTTCTAGGAGCTCTGATCACTCATAAAGACTGTTGCTCACTTTCTGATTTCTGTTTTGATAGTGTTATTTACAATCGGCTTTTAGACAGGTGGTTTATAATCTGTGGGTTTTGACCCATTTGAGGATGATAAAATTCTGTCCGCAATGTCACATAAGATCTTTTGTAAGCTCAGATTTTGACATTATAATTCATAACAACAAACAAAATTACCATTATAAATTAGCAACAAAAATAATTTAACGGTTAGAGTTCTCTCAAAATGAGGAACTGTATTAACTAGTAACAGCATTAGGAATGCTGAGCACTACTGCCCTAGAGTGTCACTAGCAGGGGTGTTCCCAGAAGTGTAGCTAAGAAGTAAAGAACCTGTCCCAGGACGGGCCCCTCTTCTCTGTCCTCCTTTGGAACACTGCATATATAGACGCATGGAGACATTATTGCTATCACAAGCAAATATGTTACTTTCTAAATTAGATGGAATTACCATTATGCACGATTTCTCTTGAGAGCTTGTTGGTATTGGCTCCCCGCAAGAACACGGGTTCCTTTCAGATTTTCTAGCAACTGTTTGGTCCATCTTCTTTACAGTTTTGTTCTTGTTACGACGGGAAAGTCGTTTCAGCCTTTCCTGTATGGAAAGGTGGAGGATTAACTTTCTTGCTTTGGTTTGGAGTTCACGACTTTAGAACTCCTTCATTTCTTAGGAGTCATGGGTGTTGAAACAAGAAAAGAAGAATCTATTCCTTAAATGGGAACTATCTTCAAATATACGTACCTACTTACGTATTACTACACTACCATCAAAAAGTACAAACTATGTATACTAGCCTACATTACAAGTATATCAATAACAGAGAAACTGGCCCTTTCCCTGCAATGAGACTAAACTTAATATCTGATGTTTTAAAATTCTTGAATCAGGTACAAGGTGATTATGAGCATTAACTGGACCCTTTCCTCACTGTTCCTTTCTCCATGCTTGGAAGGAAAAATTGTACATTATTTTCTCATATAAATAAACACTGGTTTATATAGTGGTGTCCTCCACATCATAGTAATTGAGAAACCTCTTTATAGACACGCATGTCTTCATTGATTCACATTCAAATGCCGTGAATATGCAACTTATAATGCACACAAATCATCACTCTAGGGCTCTGGGTTACCAACAAATAGGTTGCCTAAACTCTGGCAGCTCAAGAAGATGAAGACACTTTAATATAAACAAATATCTAATTAAAGCCCTCCAATGCTTTTCATTCTTTGAATGTTCCTTAAAAATTTTAACGATATAAATTTTTAAAACACTGTGAAAACCCTAGAGATTAAAGTGTTCCTATCGGATACTCGCATATTTACTTCTTAGTACTGCTGGCGTTACTGGGGGAAAGACAGCTATTGTGTAAGCAGAGGAAGAGATTTCAACACACTTAGTGAAGTCAAATGGAAAGCACACTGGGATCTCTTCATAGTGAAAATTTTTCTAAACAGATGACAAGTGAATAAATTTCCACTTTCCCCTAGTGTAAATACAGAAGCAAACGCAGAGGAAATGATCTCCTATGTGGTCCTGAAGTAGGAGTTCCAAGGGAAGATTTAGCCTTCCTGTGTTTACACTGGAGATAAACGCATCTGGACAGTTTCTGGATCCCTAAGAGAACTGGAGTCTTTAATGTATTCAGGTATAGTAACCTTTGTGTTTAAAAATCACTATAATGTGTACTTATTTCAGCAAACCATCCTTGCTCAAATGTCAAACATCTTCTATTATATGAGAACTGCTCCAAATCTTCCACTTGCTATGCTTCCCTCCGATTCTTATGGGGATACTGAAACACGCAAGGACTTTCTATAGAAATGACGTTTTATACCTACAACATGTTTTTTTCTCTGACAAATTTCCATGTAGAACTATGATAGGTAGACTACCGCTGCATTTTCAGTGAAATTCACAAGTAAATGAATTCCAAAATGGATTCTTTTACCTTAATAACAAAAATACTATTCTTATCTTTTGTTGTAGATAGAGAAACATCTTCATCCTCCGGGAGCCTTTAGAATAAAAACATGCAATAAAGGATGAGTTAGGTCCTGTAAGCAACTCCGCATACTGTATACTAAAAGACATCTTTATATTTATGTAATTCAACCTTGACCTGTACTTTAGCATTTTTGTTGCTTTTGAGATTTTAACTTACGTCAATCAAAAAAAAAACCATTCAATTAAGACATACTCATAGATATATTTAAAAGTAAAAGCTAAAACACTTGGTGGATTTAGAGACAGTCAGTCAACAAGAATTCTAGTAGTCCAAGTAATGGCCTTCGTTTCTGTCCTAGCAACTGCATGTGAAGTTGGGCATGGACACACAAACTTGTAACATCAGCACTGTGTCTGGAAGAGACCGGGTATTATTTGAGTTTGTTGGCTGCTAGACCACCTCCATGTTCAGGGAAAGAACTTATGTCAAGCGGATTTGCTAGAGAATGATTCAAGACACCAATCTCCTCCATTGCCTCATTCTTGCAAACATAAATATTTAAGTCATGCAGCTTACACACACACACACACACACACACACACACACACACACACACACACACACAAAACACACACACACACACACACACGAGGGGAACGGTGGTGCTTCAGTACACTTTGTTCTGAGTGGTGTAATAACTGATGGTGTTGTGGTTATGTACATCAAGTGCTTAATGCTCCTATTTCATTCCTCTTTGCCTGCCCCCTAAAGCACCATGATGCCTTCTCCTTCCATACACATATTAGACATCACATTGAGTCTCACACTCTCCCAAGAAGTTGGTTTGGTTGAACATGAAATGTACTCTATCTTTAAGCATCAAGCTGCCAACAATCTAAGAAAGCCACAGATTTCTGGTGCTTTGATGATGCTTTTTGATAATCTGTTCAAAAATATATGATGAAACTCTCACATGGATATTTTTATACTCAATAGGTGTTTCTGTGTAATTCTGAATCTTTATAAGGCACTGGAGGGCACCCTGGTCCCCTTAGCTAAACTCCATCCAAATTTCAGCTAAGAGCTCCAAATTGAGGGTATCTGGTTTGTAAGTTCTTGACCAATCACTATTTCTTTCTAGCTTCTACCTACTTTGGATTTCACCACAGTTGTGGAATTTATTGAGGGGAGCAGTAACTGGATATACAGAAGCATATACAGAATCCTACTCTGAGGGAATTTTCAACAAAACCTTGGAGAGTTTTGACCCTTATCATTTTATACATACTCTCCTCAGCAGACAATGGATCACAAACATGTTTGAGAACATGAATAATAATCTGAAAACTAATATTTGAGGTTTTATGTGCACAGCATGTTGTGTTCAAGGTATTTTTAATGAGTGAAATTTCAGGTACATACCTACAAGTGTGCAAGTGGACCTGGGGTACAGGCTCAGAGGGTTGCTATTCACCATCAATCTTGGGGTTTTGTCTGGGTCTCTCATTTATGACAGCAAAGTAAAGGCTACCTATACAGCAAATTTCAGGGGATTCTCTGTCTCCACCACCAAATTCAACATGAGCTCCCTTGGTTATAGATGCACACCAGACCATCAGGCCTTATGTGGATTCTGGGCATCCACACCCTTATTCTCACATATGCACAGCCGGCCTTTACCACTGATAATCCCCCACCAATAGATAATTAACAGCATTTCACACTGTATCAGAAGTAGAATCAGTCAATATCTGTGCCCTACAAATACTTACTCAGCTTTGATTAACAAAGACATTAAAAACCTGAAATTACCTTTCACAAAGGTATCAGGTGTCAATTTCTGAACTTTAGATTCTCTACATACTCAGTGTATTTCAAAATCCAGACACCCTTACCAGACTAAGCTCTGTTGTTTATTTCTTCCATGATCTACAAACAAGAAAGGAAAAATATGTTATAAGAAGCTGTAGAAACTATGAGCATTACATACCAAGGCTAATAATACTTTATCACTAGATATACTTTAATACAAATGCTGGATAACCCTTAAAGTAAAGATTGATTCATAAAAGTAAATACACAAGAACTCTTAATTCATACTTCCTTAAATGCTTCAAATACAGAGACATGTTAATCAAAAGTTAGTACTCATAATAAATTGTTGTGTGAAATACCTATGATCTTGAGTGCAATCAGACAGGGAAAATGGCAACTTAACCAGAATCAATATTACAAACTGAAGTGTCACAATGATGGCACCAGTTTGTTGCCACTTGTGTTGTGACTGACCAGTAGTGCTGGGAGAATTGTGAGTTTACTCATCTTTTATAGACATGAAGATAGCTTCAGCTATTCTATTGAAGATGAAAATTCTAGACACAGGAAACCTATGTGTGTGGTGACTACCCTTTGTAGCATAGCAAAACATAAGAAACAGAAGCAGACCAAGGACAAAGACCTTTGCAAAGAAATTTTAGCTTCCAGTGCGGCAAAGCTCCAGAGAGAGCAGGGGTCATACTACCCTTTACTGCTTCTGAGGAAGATGCTGAAGCCCCTGAGTTCTAGCTCTGGTCCCTCACTCATGTGCAGTGCAGAGGTGTTCATCAGATGCTATCCCCTTCCATTGGAAGAGCTCTTGGGAATACCTGCTCAGTGGTTATGCACCCTGAGGAGTATCTCCAGGGAGACAAGCATGGAAGAAACATGGGGACAGAGCAACAATTCCAAGGCAATAGTCCCTCCCAGGAATCATTTTTATTGTTTCCATATATAAACCATTGAGTGAGACAAGCTTTTAATGTAAGTGAATAGCCATATCTCTACAAAGGCATCAAAACAATTCTTGTTTACTCATTTACTGAATATGAAACTGCAGGGCAACATCATTGGTTTTGCCTATGTCCGGGGAGAGCATTTGTCCCAACAAATTAACTGAGAATGTGGATCTGCACTAGAGCCTATACTTCATATGTGGGAGGCCTCCATTAACCCTCTTCACCACAGAGAAAATTAAAATGCTGAAATCATGTAAAAATAAGTCACTCACCTTACAATAATACTGAATTCTTTTTACCATGTCCCATATGTGAAGAGGGTCATTCAGAGTCCTCTACACTATCCACTTGCTGGTGTGCTTTCCCATGGCAAGGTAGGTATGCAAGATGCTGTGGTGAATTGATGGACAAGTCAGTGCTGTCTACTACTCAATGGTGTTCTTTCTCCAACTTCCTTCCTTACACTCTGGTAGTTGTTTGGATATCATGGCTTGTAGCGCATAAACCAAGTAACACCATATCCTACTTCAATTGATGATACCTAAGGAAAATTTTGCTGGTGGTGTAGCAAATAGGGAGGGCACTAACCTAGGATGCTCATAATGTCAGTGTTCAATTTTCAGCACTGTCTAAAGAACTCAAAATTCATTCAATTTCTACAAAGTTTATAGGTACGTCCGTTATCTCTTCTATGAAGGTGTATTCACATTAAATGCCAGATAATCTGAGTTAAATGTAAAACCATATGTGAACAAATTTGTTTATGCTAAAAAATTATAGACGAAAATACAAAATAGGTTACATTTATTCCAGAAAAATTAAAAAATTACAAAATGAAAGTAATTAAATACTAGAATTTTTTTCTTTTTATATGATCATATTGTATTGACACATATGTGTATGACAATACATAGCATAAATACAATGTATTTATTAGAAAGAATTAAGAAAAAGTGATTTCATAACAAGCCAAATGCTTTTTAAATGACTATACTGGACACATTCTGTGGACTAGCTTAGAATCTTTATTTATACAAAGATACTTTCATCAGAGTCTCATACTAAATAAACATGTTTCAGATTTTATATATTGAGATTTGAAACTTCCCAGAAACCATCTTTTAAATAATTCTGAATCCCAAGAATATTAGGAGGCAAATTTTAAAAGGATGTAACTACATTCATATGTTATTTCTGTTGTTCCTTTCATTTTGAAAGTACAAAGCTATTTTGTAATTAATGTAGTAGCAGTGATTTTTTCACAATTGGACTTACCTGTACTGATGGAATCCGACATTTTCAGGATGGATTTGAGCTCCCTGGGAGGTCTTACTCTACTGTGGCATATTAAAAAAGTAATATTTAAATATTCACATAAAACATTTCCAAATTCTGTGCCTTACTTGTAGTTTAATTTCCTATCACAATCTAGAGATTGATTACTACAATTGATTATGTTACAGACACTATCTTTACAATTTTGTGTCAAGTGGAAGAAAGGAAATGATTTAGTCCACAAAATGAATGCAAGGAAATCATAGAGACACAGTAAATCTCCTTCAAAGAAAAAAGCAAGACATGATATAGGAATGATTTTAAAAGATAGATTATTGAATCTGCTTAATCCAAAAACTGCTGTTAATCTCAAAATATCTTATATTGGTATGAATTTTGGGTTATTGATATAAATTTAAAGTCAATTTTGTTGTCCTGTATGTATATTTCTATGCTTGTTTAGGTTATTACGTTTATGTGATACAGTTAAAATTGTACTGTATAACTAAGGTATGCAAATTGTTATCTATGATAAACTTATAATCATGTTAGTTGTGTTTTCATGTATACAAACTTATATTTCAATTAGATAGGTAATCTTTAGACACTTCAAAGATTTACAGAATATGGCATTTCAAAGATTTTAAGAACTTAGACTTCTCTAGAAAGTGAGACAGGTCTGCTCCTGGCAGCACAAATCTACTTCAAGAGAATAATGGGCATTGAAGAAACTCCTTATGAAATTTTCTTTCTTTTTGACCAAAGTTAGACATTCGACAAGCAAATGTCCTTGCCTCAAGGGCCCGATATTATGCTGTATAAGGTAGACATGCAAGACCCAAGGAAAGTGACCTCTAATCTTTAGGAATAGTGTGACCTCACACATTCACACATAAGATGGTCCTTCAGGTTGCAGATTCACAGAGAAAACTACCAGACATTCTTCAAGACACCAAAAAAGGAAACCGGCAGAATATGTCAAAATGGGCAGAGCAGTCCTTGAAATTTCCTGCATCACTGAAAAGTATGTCAGAAATTCTAGACCTGCAAAAACAGTTGCCACACCATTACGAAGAAACTTTGGATGACTGTCCAGGCAGCCAAATGGTTTCTCTGTCATTCTTAGATTTTGAAAACTGTTTACACTTCCTGTTTACTGATGTAATATTATATCCTTCTGTGGTCACTGATGTAGCTAAAGATTAGTTATGATTATAGTTTTCCTTAGTTATAATAAAAATAAATTCAATATAAACCTTGATACAAAGATAGATAATAAAATATTTTCCTTTTTTTCTAAAGACAAACATACTAGATATTATAACTGTAATTCTTGCCTAATAAATCTTTTGTTATACATAACTTGGTTATTTTAAAACTAAAACCTTCCTTTTTGATTGAGAGAATAAAAGGAAGTCATGTGGGACAGCTAGCAATAAGCCTGAGCCATAGGAAAAGCAACACATTATTAATAAAATTCTTTTTGAGATTATTTGAGTCTAAGAGGCAGTGGGTCTGCAGCAGGTTTTAAATTTCACGGCTAGGCCAGGCCAAAAAATTATTACTACAGACAGACACAGATTCAGACACACATTCACATGCAAACACACACACACACACACACACACACACACACACACACACACACACACACACACACACACACACACACACAGGAAGGAAGACACTGTTTAGTCCCCAGCCCTTTTTAAGGCTGCAGTAAGATGTTTGTCACCACATCATGCTGTGGCCTAGAGCAGCACAATCTTCTCTGTCATGATAATGGTGGGTTTTTCACTGGAAGTGATGTTATCTTCCAAGATGTTGATTTGAAGAAAGTGGAATAGATTCTTTCTTCTGTTAATCCTCTTACAAGTTACCATAGCCTTGGATGCAGTCAAGCTGTTCCTAAGTAGCTCATTCATAAGTGAATCCTGAAACCACAATCTGCCTGTTTCGATGCCATACAAGCATTTCTATGAATTTAACAAGAAAATAACTTGTGCAAATAACAATAAACCTATTGCATAATGTCAGGGGGGGGTTTAACTGTTTAGAATTCTAAGTAGAATGTAACATGAGGCTTTTGCAAGTTGTGTTTAAAAGTTAAAGCTACTCTAAACTTATGAATCTGTGTGTTGATTTTTGGATTTCTTTCTATTGAAGTAATTAAGCTATTTATTAATGTGTAACAAGTATTTTATTAATACACAGCCCCACTGAACGTGAAAAACATAATTGTCCTCTATAATTGAAGTAATCAATCAAAAGGAACAGAAAAGCAGTTTGAAATACAACCTTTAAATGTCTGCCAAACCACAGTTCAAACAGCAGACTATGGGCAAGAATGGGCTTTCAACTTCATGTTCACATCCAAAAAGTGGAGAAAACAAAACCCACTTTTATAGAGAGATAAATAATAGCGATTCTGCTGTGTGGCTCTCTACATTCAGATAATCTATTGAGATTCAGAGACTTCATTTCTATGGAAAACATATCAGTGAATGTACAAGTGATGGATGGAGCACTCTGGTAGAAAAAAGTACTGAGGCCTTTCACCATCTATCAACATGTGCTAAACCCGATTAAAGGGGCCTCAGCATGTGGAGATTGTGTCAATGGAAGAAAGCAGTTTGCTGAGGTTTTGTAATATTGTCTAATAACTCAGAAGTATCCCAAATTCTGTAAGCTCTCAAAACAGATTAATGTCTCACACTCGAAATTCTAAAGAAGGTCTAGTTCACAAGCTGATTTCAGAAAGAAATTGAAAAGGTCAGGAGTGCAGATGGATAGCATTGTGTGTGGATAACACAAGGAAGCTCACTTTCCCAAACACTGTTGGTTACTTGGTAGATGGTGGTGGTTGAGTATAAAACTCTTGTCTATACTAACTAAAATAATTTTTCCAGTCTAAAGTATGTTGATAGTACTATGGGGAGTACAAGAAAAAGCATAAAATAACCATAAAATGCCATCAATCTGAGAGTACACCAATGAATTCGCCTTTTATCTTTGAATTTTCTTATTGATGTATTTTTTAATCTTACCTGCAGAATGGCATTGGGTCAGTACTCTGGTTTACTTCTAAAAATATAAGGAAAATGCACATTATTACAATTCTACTAAAATAGAACATACAAACTGATTAGACACCTTGTTAGTACCAATTTCTTTGAGACCAAGCTAGAGACTATCCTGAAGTAAATATTTCTTTGTAAGCAATTACTTCATGTAGAACTCTTTCATTATTTGTGTATTTCAAATTAAAAAGTATATAAATTTACCATGCCTAAGACCTAAAAACAAACACCCATATAACAGTTGTGACGGTCATATGTGAATTCACTCAGAATGATAGAAAGCAGCATCCTTAGCCATGTGTCAAAAAGACTTGTCCTTCTGAACTTTGGGCTAATGATAGTAGGAAAAAATCTAGATTGGTTGTGGTGGAACACAACTTAATCCCAGCACAGCACATGGCAAGCAAAGGTAAGTGGATCCCCTTAATTTTCTGTTGAGCCAAGAATACATAACACACTGTATCTCAAAAACAAAGCAGACAAACAGCCAAAAAGGAAAAATATATCTATGAGCCTATATTTTTTTATTCAGGATAATAAAGAATCTTATCCAGCTTTTTATTTAAAACTGTTCATTTTACAAATTAGGAGCACTGGAACTAGATGACATACAGCTACTGTCTTTTGTACCAATATGAAACCCATCAGAAAAAAAAAAAGCTAAAGAAAACAGACTTCTTCAGAGCAACTCAGTGGAAGACAATGTGCTTATCCTCCTGGTCCCCTTTGAGGAAAGAAGCTCCTCAGTTCCAGCTGTGTTCCCAGTCTTATGTGCAACTTAGAGGGTGCTCTCTATCCACCCTCTCTCATGAAGACAATAATTGGGAAGATCCCTCCATTAGTAGTAATCCACCCTGAGCTCTGCCTTGGGTGAGAGAGCAGAAGAGTAGCAGCTATGGGTCTGGAGCTGAAAATTCCATGGCTCATATTCTGACTTTGCATCATTGTACTTTACTTACATGAACTAGGACCTGACTCAAGCCTTCACTGTCTATCTGTATTGTGCTGTTAGAAATAAAAGTTCAGTTTTTGTCTTGTTTAAAGTAGGAGAACATTAGTGTACCTTCTTAGCATTCTTAAGGGCATTTGTCCCACAAACTAGTGGGTTGGGACTGTGGCTCAGTAGTGAACCCAATACTTACCATACAAGAGCCTTCAGTCAGCCCTCCCAACCACAAATGCCAAGAACCACAAATTTCCTAATAATGTGATATAAAATTTGATGTATTACAATAATATCAACTCTCTTCATCATACCTATAAACAGAAGATCATTTGGGTTCAGGACCTACTATTGCTGCCAATGACAATGTAGATATAAAAGACACCATGACACCAGTTACTGAGACTCTGCAGGGTGTCCCTTCATCTGTCACTGAGTCTCTCCAGACTCAGTGGAGGAGAAGCCAATTCTTTGAAATATAGAATAATGTCATTTTCTCAACTTTCCTTTTTGTGTCCATTTTCCCTGGATACCATGCGTTATAGCATGTAACTGGTGTATCATCTGACTCTGTTATATATAACAATAACTAAAGGGAAATTTACAAAATAGACTTAATATGTCAGGCGCTTCCCTGAAAGCTCAAAAGGCCTTAATTTCCACCCCTAGCACTACAGAAAACCAAGGAGAAGAAGAAAGAGGAGCAGGAAAAGGAAGAGCATTAGAGAGAGAAGGAGGAAGAAGAGGAGGGGGGAGAGAAAAGGAAGGAAGAAGGGAGGGAGGGAGGAAGAAGGGAGGAATGAAACAGCAATGGAAGGAAGGAAGAAGAGATGTAGGGAAGGAAAAAGGGATGGAGGGAAGGAAGGAGGGATGGAGGGAAGGAAGGAGGGATGGAGGGAAGGAAGGAAGGAAGGAGGGAACGAAGGAGGGAAGGAAGGAGGGAAGGAAGGAAGGAGGGAAGGAAGGAGGGAAGGAGGGTAGGAAGGAGGGAAGGAAGGAAGGAAGGAGGGAAGGAAGGACGGAAGGAAGGAGGGAAGAAGGAGGGATAGGAAACATATCAGGACTGACAACTCTTCCCAAAATCTATTACATGCACTATGGCACTAAAACTCAGAAAGGGTTAAAAGGAAGTATGGAGATGACAATTGCTTTGAAATTTTGCTTTAATATCTAAAATCGCTAATGTAATGACTTACTCTCATTGGAATCTAATATTAAATCAATATATAAAATAGTAAATGTCATAAATGTTACGGTGGCTAGATTTATATTCACTTGAATAAGGTAGGATCATGTAAGAGAAGGAAACTTCAATAGGAAACATGGCCTCCATAATAGCTGACTGTAGGGCATTTTCTTAAACAGTGCTTTATGGGGGAGGTACCAGCCCATTGTGGTATTTCCTTCCCTAGAATGGTGGTCCTGGGTTCTATAAGAAAGAAGGCTGAACAAACAAACGGCATCCCTCCATGGCATCTGCATCACTTGCATCATTTCCTGCATCCAGTTCCTGCCCTGTTTGAGTTCCTATTCTGACTTCCTTCAATAATGAATAGTGATGTGGAATCATAAGCCAAATAAACCCTTTCCTCCTCCCCAAAGAATCTTCTACCCTAACATCGGAGATAACTAAAGAAAACAATTATATTGTTGTCAGAACTGTCTAAATCAAAATATTGCAAAGAAATTTAAAAGCCAGATGATTTTGATTCTATCAGTAGGTAAGAAGTTAGTTAATAAAAGTGATGGATTATTGAAGATTTGCTTGTGACATAATTACATTTTAATGGCACTGAACTGTGTAAAAGTATATAGAAATATATACAAGGCATTTGTTAAAAAATTCAAGAAAAAATCATATTTCTCCCATTCTAATTTGCTGCAGTGTGACTATGTATAAGTGTGCCAGGTAATATGTTTCTTCTCACTTATCCAAAAACAATACAGAAATCACTATTAATATCAAATATTACCGGTTACTGTCAATAAACTGACAATATATTTTCACACACTGAAAAGGGCTTAGAAATAATTGCTAAATTTGGACTCTGGTAATATTAGGAAACAATGTAACTGCATCAGTATTTGATTTCCTTGACTTCTCCTGGGGAACTAAAATCTTTACCCTTAATCATATTATTTAAGGAACGTAGGACCAGACCTTACCTTTGCTGAACCTGACATGCTTTTTCTTTCTCCGTTCTGGCCTTTCTGGAGATGACTCATCACTGTGACATATGTTTGAAAGCAATCATTATTTTATTATTCATATGAGAAACATTAGTATGTCTTATACATTCTTTCATTTTGAGTCCCTAACAAACCTTATATTGAATATTGCAAATAACACTGCATTAAAACAAGATTTCAGTATTTAGTTCAACTGACTTTAAACTACATATGCTGTGATTAAAGGAGATCTCTCTGTCTCCTGCCTCCCACATTCTTGGAATAAAGGCACAGGCAAACAGGCCTAGACAAATAACTCTGAATTCATTCTTCAACACTGGACTGGGATCAGTGACTGCTGACTTTCCACTTTACCTCATGGAGACAAAACAGAGAACATTTAGCTTATGTTAAAAAAATATGAGGGGGAGAAAAAGCAAAATATATTCTGATGGCTTCAGCAACTTTATGATTCATGTGCCCATGTATCTAGAGAATCACATTCCTATATCTGTCATGACCATTTGGAGACACTTCCTTCAATGCTATGCTCACTACAACGATGGATGTTCCATAGATCATGTAATTTTTAAATTTTGCTTTAAGCGTTCATGGGTGGATGCAGAAACTGCTAGGGCTGTTAACTTTCTTCAATAACCTTTATGTGCAGTGCTGAGTGTAACTCACAACAAGTTTCAATGCTAAAGGAAAGCAATGATCTTTTATCAGCTACAGTCTTGACTGGCATAGTTAACAGAGCTGTATTTGGGGTCTATTCCAGTAAAGTCATAAGCTCTATTTTCTTCTGGATTGCATCAGGTATAAAAACTGTCATGGAACTTGTTGTGGGGAATTTGACCTGCTGTGTGAATCTTCTTGTAAAGGTCCCAACCACTGAAATGATCTCTAGTAAAGCACAGGAAATCCTTCAAAATTGACTATTATTTACAATGTCTTTATAACAGATAATAACCTCTCTCCAGTCCTATTGCATCAATAATCTAAGGTTAATTTTCATCTCCATACGTGGTGTGTGATCCTTTTACATTTGAATATGCGTTTGTGTCTGTTGAACAGGTGCTCCTGGAGGCCAAATAAAGGACAACATATGTTTTTTGAAAGATGTACCATTAAAACAGTATAATTATCATAAAAATGAACATCTCCTTTTAGGATCTTATCAAACATATGAATGTGTATATATTTATAACATAAATAATATGCTCATATATTTTAAGCATATAGAAATGTATAACAAATTTATACTGAGACATAGTGCCATTACTTTAGGTCACATAATTTGTCTCTTAGTTTAAGAATAATCATAAAAAGAACAGAAATCAAGTACACACGTAAAGACCTAGATTTTTCTACTATTACTAATTCTTGCCATAACCAGTTTGTCTAAGATGTCGCATGATCATACATTAACATTCACTTCTGTATATATGAGCTGACTTCAAAGAAAAAACCTCCATGTTAGACATAAAACATGAAGAGTCACAAAATGGTTTGACTCTTAAGTACAAAGAATATACAGGAATTAAGAAAATCCATTAGTGTGCACAACAGACTACTTGAATGACAACAAGAAGTTGGTGTCTGTCTAAGTCAAGAGCACTAGGAGGTCTACCCCAGCGAAGGTGTTTTGCAGAAAATAAATCATCTACTCGGGAAGATCTTTCCCCACCTTGATCTGATAACTGAGAACAGCCTCAGCTTGTGGTTCCTGTCAGGAAAGATAAGGAGGAGCATAAAGTCCACCTCTCCCTAGGAAGGTCATGCTCACATGTGGACTCCAGGGAAAGTTTCAGATATGATGCTAGAGAGATGGCTTGAGGGTAAAGAGAGTTTGGTGCTCTCCTGGAGGATCCAATTTGGTTCCAAGTTCACTTCCTAGCACCCATGACAGGGAGCTCAGTAACATTCAAGCTCTAACTCAGAAGATAATATGTCTCCACAGGCCTCCTCAGATACTACCTTCTGAAAGGAGGTGACACACTCCCATACACGATTATTTAATAAAAGTTTAGAAATAGATATAGAGAGGTAAAGTGCTACCAATCAGGGTGGTAAACACTAGAAGGCTCATCTTACATCACAGAGCTATTACACTGGAAGTAATACTTTAATATAAAGAATTGTACATAGGAGTTAAAAAGAATATTCCAACAAAAACCCCTATATTCCATATGCACTGTTGCATATGGTTCTATAAAGACAACCTGTTTATAGCTAAACATGAACAGAATTGAGGACAAGTTTTATAACGCTGGGACCCCAGAATCTGTAGAAAGAACCTAACTGCATGTATATCCTCTTTGAAAGCTCCATCTAGAATATGAAGATAACTGTCTATTTTGGACTACAGAAATGCCAGAGGTTCTGGGTAATTCTGGGATGTTGCTGAGAGGACAGATCCCAGGATAAGATAGTTTTCTGCTGAGTTGGAAACTTGAAGACTCAGATATTAAGAACCTGACTTGTTACCTACGGTTATGGCTGTATGCTTCTAAAGAAATGGGTAATGCTGTCCTCTTTAGGGGATGAGGTCATAAAATATCTGACTCTATTCTATGGGAGATTCTTGCCAATGACACGTGTGGCCATGAATTCACACTGCCCAACAGGAATAGTTCTGTATGCAGTATCCAGCTACTTTGATCTGGTTTATTCTTTTATTTGCTTGGTGTTTCCACTAACTAACTGCTGTTGTAAAACTGTCTAAACCACACTAAACTCAGGTCAGTGGTCTGAATGTCAAGTGTGATTACCCACTTTCCCCATCAGTGGTTTTCACACAAGTATTTCACTACGCCTAGGACTTGCTGACTACAGATGAGCCTCTGGCCAACTAACTCAGGATAACTTCCTCTCTTCACCTTGGACTAGACAGGCTTTATAAATACAGTTAATAATACCCATGTTTTAAGTGGATGCCATAGATTTGAACTACTTTGGTAGAACTCTTCCCTCGGAGCCATCTTTCTAAGCCTGCTCTCTGAGATAATTTTATTATCTTTAAATCTGGAGTTTAATATTAGCTTTATCAATTTTGTCATACACCCTAACATTATCCTCACTTATCTAAAATGCTCACTTCTGCACAAATCACTCTTGATTCTTTTCGAGCTCCACCTGACACTGAGAACTCACTCCCATCGGCCTCCGTGTGACTAACTTGCTAATTCCACACTTGTTCTTTTCCATGTACTATGATCTCATCACTCGACACTTGCACACTGGTGAGTCAGACGATCTGCCCTCAGACAGCTGAGGAGCATGAGTGAACATTCTCATGTCTGCCTTATACTGTTATACATTACTTTAGGGTGGTTTAACTTCAGGTAGGCTCTAGATTCTTTGATCTGTATTCAGAAGAAAGTGAATACTTATTTCAATGAAAAGAGCCCCAGGAAGAAAGACAATCAATAGAAGGGTAAGAACTACATATGGGTGTAGTTACTAGAAAGCATGCTGGGAAGGACTCAGAAACACTTGGAGTCTAATAAAGAGAATCAATGAGAAGCCTCCCCTCAGTAGATGCTAAAACCGTTTTTCACTTATCATGGAAGGTCCTCTACAGGGCTTGTCTGCCTCTTGCTAAGTAAAATCTTTGATCATCTGGCACTTGCTGATTTGGATCTGCCTTTTGATAACTAAAACAAGACAACTTTTACATTAGCAAATTTCACGTATTTTCAGGTTATTATCCAATTAAATCTGGATTTCTTTCATGTGTGGTAAAGCTCTACATCATAGTCACCAACACATCTTAATCCAGATTACTGAACCTGTAATTTGCATCCTAATGATAGAGCACATGGGTCCCAGTTCATCTGTACATAAGGGAAAAGGGGTGCTATGAAGTCATAGTTTTAAATTTAGCATGGTCAATTAGTAAAGCTCTCTAAATATTGTTATCTAAAGAGTCGGAGCTCTGTTAGAGAGCATAGATACTCCATAACCAGAATCTGACGGCTTTAAGACAGAGCAAGCATGGGACACACAGCACACACTGTCTATTTTGTTATGTATGATTTCAAGTATCAGCTTCTGAGCCTTGCAACTGCCAATGACTTTATGCTTTACATCCTATAAATTCTTACCTAGATAAAGATGTCAGTTCAGTAATGTCGTCTATTCCTAAAGACAATGGGAAATGTATTTTATAACAACTTTAGAAAATTGTAACAAATTAAAATGAAAAAGTAACATTTGATTAGATACTTTCTGTGAAGACAATCCCTGAAGAATACTCTAGAGTAAATACACCTTTACAGGTAATTAATGCATCGGGAACTCTCACTTAAATTTTTGGAATAATTTAAATGCAAGGAAACGAAAGAAATTTATTAAGATTTATAGCTGAAATGAACCTCTGTGACAATGATGTTGATTCTAACTAGGTACTCTGTGATTAGCAGAGTGAGGTATCTGCTGTTCTCAGAAATAGATGGTGTTAGCACATGAAACGTTTATCATTTATTCACTCTTAATTGTTTTGTCAAGTGATGCTAGGAAGAATTTTAAAAGATTTGCTCAAATAAAAGAATTGTCTTTAGTTGCTCAGTTGAAATGGTTCATTTTAGTATAGAAATATTTCCCCAAAGGAAGCTTGGTCTATAGTGATTCTCCATGGAAGCCTGTTAAAACACAGAGGACAGAAAGAGACCAGGACAAAGATCTTTTCTGAATCCCCAGCTACCAGTGTCACAAAGACCAGCATGCTCACTCTTCCTCCCTTTCTGGATAAGATGCTAAGAGGTTCCAGAGCTCTAGGTCTGGGTGGTATAAGGAAGTTCAGGAACAAGAACTATTGGAAAGTTCTCTCCCTTAGGAACTTTTCTCAGAGTGTTGTATCTACGGAGAGAGAGAGCAGAAAAGCACCAGCCTTAAGGACAGAGGAGCATTGAGTATTGCAAGGCATAAAGCCATCTATATACTTACAGATATAGACTATTCATGTATTCATGTTTTCACTACATGCCTCCAGTTTTCTATCCACAAAAGATAACAATTCATTTTTATACTACATTGAAAACATATAAAAACCAGCGAGATCTTCTCTGTCTAGTCCATGACCAGGATAAAGCATTTGATCCACAATAATGGTCTGGGACTGTGGCTCAATGACAAAGCAATGACAGAACACCTGGGACTCCTTGATTCAATCCTCATCCATACAAGTATAAGTCCAATAATATTAATGCTGAAATTAAATAAAATAACTCCCCATGTTGCAATAATTCTCACTCTTTTAATTTCTTCTGTGTTGGGAAGAGGGTCATTTGGATTTACCTACAGCATTTGCTCCCTGGTTTGGTTTCCAAGATAAGGTAGAAATGTGCTATTGTGACAACTATTGGAAGCATAAACTCCAATATGTGTTCCTCCCTTTCAGCAGTACTGAGCCTCAGTGAGCTACGATGGTTCATTAGTGCTGTGAATTGCAGAACCAGGTCATTTCTTCAATTTTCCTCCTATTGGAGGAAATTGTTGTGGAAAACATGCTTTTGAGCATGTGAACTATGAGTCAAAACATCCTGTATTACTAATAAACAATAGGAAATGTGTTGTTAGAGGGATAGTTCATAGTGAGAAAAATTGCCCAGCATGCTCACAGAGCCCCGTGGTGAATTCTTGATACTGCCAATAACTAACTAACTAACTGACTGACTGACTGACTGACTGACTGACTGACTAACTAACTAATTAACTAACTGACTGGCTAACTAACTAACTAACTAATTGACTAACTGAATGAATGAATGAATGAATGAATGAATGAATGAATAAAAGAGAGAGGAAAAGCAAGGAGCAGCACTGTCTTCACCATCCCCAGTGAGTCCACTATGTGGCCCTAGAGCACCACTGTTATCTTTAACTGGGAGATGCATAAAGATGACAGTGATAGAGATTCTATATGGAAACTAAGCTGCCAAGAGGAATTGAGGAAATTGTCATGGCTTAATTCTACAGAAGTCAAGGAGTTAATTGCATATTATGTTGTGATATAATCATATATTAGTGAAGTTGAATTATGCAATATTATGTTGGTATAAAATACAATGCATTCCTTATAAGAACTGAAAAGAACTGGGAAAATGTCTGAAAATATATTTCATAACAAGACCAATTTTCTCAAACATACCTGTAGATGATACATATAATACTCATTATAAACACTTTTTCTTGTGTATTAAGTGATAGTTAATTTACCAGGGCCAAGAATGAGCAAACCTCTATTTTTTTAAATTTTATTTTAATAAATGTCATTTTGTCTATGTATCCCCCTCTCTCCCTCCTTACCCTCCTCCCAGTCCCTCCCAGTCAGCCTTCAGCCTCACCCCTCTGAATACACCTATCCCCTCCCCCAAAAGGCAAGAAACCTCAAAGTGGGCCAGCTCAGCACAGGCACAGCCACCCCAGGCCAGTCCAATCCACTCATCCCAAAGACAAGACTGGGTTAGGTGTTCCTCTACTGGAAATGGGCGCCAAGGTACCAGCCCACACACGGGAACCCAGTCTGATCCCACCCCTCGAGGCTCCACAGGCTGCAAACCTACATTTTTTCAAACAATAATATTAGAGATTGGCAACTTCTTGGATGTAATATCTGTATTTATATTAGTTTCCTTATTTCCTTTTGATGGAATTAACCTTCTCCTCTACAATGTATTTATAGCAGACCATTTAGAGTAATTCATTATGAAAAATCTTACCCTCATTCATCTGGAATTTAGTCATTGATTCTGAGAGTTTCGGTGAAGCTTCTCTGTGATAGATTTAGAAAGTGAGAGTTAATTCAATATTCATATGAAAAACATTACCCAAATACTCTGAATTTCTTTTTTGCATTCCAGATGTAACATACAATAGAGACTTATTGACAAATGATATTTAAGTTCTGATTCAACACTTAATTGTGACTGGTCACTGCCCCCCTTACCATTTTTTCCCGTAATTAATAGTTCTGCCCTTTTATTCAACCACCTCCACAGCACAGACATGCACACAGGGGACAGGAAAAGGGCTTTTTCCACATCCTCTGTTCTAACGGCTGAGGACGTTTATTCATATTTGCATATGTACATGAACAGTTCAACTATTACTTGTAGTTCATCCCTCCTCTCCTGAACCTATAGCACACAGTCCCTTCTCAGTGCTCCCGAGAGATGGACTTGGTGGAACAGGAAATCAACTGCTTCATTTACTCTCAAATAACAACATTGTTGACAGTGTATAGGTGTTGTTGTTTTGGTTGTTGTTTTTGGTTACATGTTTGCTATTAGAAGACAAGCCATCACCAAATGTTGCCCTGTTATGTTAAGTCCCAGCCTGTCCAAAAGTGCCAGGAGGGGAGCATGGTCTCTCCAACCCCGTTTTCCCTGGCTATGGCTAAGTTCCAGGTTCTTGTTTGTAGTTGGTGAACTCTGATACAGTGGCTCTGCTTTTCATGATTCCATGTTGGGGTTTGCCCCCGTGGTGTTGACCTGCTCTATAGAACCATGTCAAAGGCCACAGCTGACGGGATCCCCGGCAAGTCTAAGAAACCTTGAGACTTAGTTCTGTGTACAAACTATGGATATTGGCCATAACTTTATTAGCTGCTTCAGGAGTTAGGGTGCACAGATTCACATCTGGCCAACACAGTGTCAAGATATTTCATGCAGGACAGGAAATAAAGTACAGCATCTGATAATAACATTTAATTGTCAGGATGGAAAACCTAATGTATTTCATTGTTGGAGAGCAATTTAAAGCAGTGTGAGTGATCAAAGAGAGAACATGATTTTCAAAAACTATTTTGTTGAATATTGCATTTTAAAAGAAAACATATAAGAAAGAGAATGAAATACTAAAATGATTATAAAATTTACTATTAAAAATAAAAATAATTAATGTTCAGAGTCAGTGAGCTTTCCAAGATCTCAGTTAAGCTGTCTCTGTGCATTTCCCTAGCATGATCTTGACCCCTTTGCTCATACAATCCCTTCTCTCCCTCTTCTATTTATCTGAAACCTCTCTCCCTCTTCCGTTTATCTGAAACCTCAACTCATTACTTATCTGTGAATCTCTACATCTGCTTCCATCAGTTACTGGATGAGGGCTCTATTATGGCAATTAGGGTGGTCATCACTTGTTTACAGGAAGGATAGTTCAGGCACCCTCTCCACTATACCTTGAAGTCCTGTGGTAATCCTTTGGGAATCCTGATTATTTCCTTAGCATCAGGTTTCTTCCCTGACCCCAAATGGCACCATCTATCACAAGGTCTATTTCTGGTGAACATGCAAGGGACCAAACTAGGTCATCTGAATGTGGATGCGCATTGTGTATCTAGGGCAGTTTGTGAGGCCTTTGGAAGTGAGGCCAGAATATAGCCTTATTACATGAACTGGACTATTAGAGCCCATACTTGATATGGGAGAGGGGTTTGCTCCTGCCTCAACCTTGATATGCCAGACTTTTGCTGACTCCCCATGGAGGCCTTACCTTCTCTGTGGTTAAATGGTTGGGTGGGGGTGGGGAAGAACGAGAAATGAACAGGAGAAGAGGAGGGAGGGGGGAATTGTGGTCAGTATGTAAATTTTTTTAAAAAATAAAGAATTAAATGTAATAAAATAATTAAAATTGACACTTTTCAAAGTAAGCAGCATGAATGTAAAGATGCTTAATTGGGAGAAAATGAACAATCCAATCAGATTATGACTGAGAAACTTGTTTCTAAGTGGGGAACTGAACCCGGGTATATGCTGTCCTTTTGTTTTGTTGAAATGGTCCCTTTCCAGCTCATAATCCGTGTGCTTGGATTCTCAATATAAGCCTCCAAGTTGAAGACAATCTGCCTTGTATAATTTTATTATTCCTTATATATAAGCAACTGTCACCCTCAAGAACAGCACTAAGATCATAAAAATAAAGAAGCTGTACCTGGTATTTGAGTCAACCACTGGATGTGCTTTTGCACCTTTCTGTATTAAAAATTGTGCCATCAGATGTTTCTCTTCAAATAAAGCAAGATCATATGGTGTCAACCCATCCTGTAAAGAAAAAAATACATCTGATGAATAGACATGTTTCTCATCTGAAAATGGATGCCAGATTCTGTAAACATAGTCACAAAGAACAGATTTTTCTTCATCCCTTGCTGCACTTTTATGCACACAGCTGTCCATTCCCTTTAACACAACTTTCCCCTGTCTGGCATTGCCTGTGACCATCCCTTCTCTCCAGACCTCTCCACACACACTCCCTGGATTCAAGCTCTTTAGCTCCATGGAGATGGGTCTCCCTAAAGCCTGGAGTATAGCTTGGCTGTGTCTCTGTCGATGAGGGAGCTCAACTGGCATCTCTGAAGCAGTTTTTCCACCTGATCTTCAGCAGTATTCCTTCCCTAAAATAAGACTCATCATCTCCCACACTGAACAGCCTTCATAGAGAGTTTGAAAAATTAATTTGAAAGAATGTCTTGTTGGTATATTTTCTTCAATGCTAAAATTTCCAGGTCCTCATGTGTGCCTTCAATTTTCCACTCAAGTTTTATCCCTGAGATTCAAACCACATCAGGAACTTCCTAATTGCAGTGTATGTCTGTTTATTTTACAGATATTTTCCTTAAGAAATAATTATTTGTATTGGTTCTGTGTATGTTAAGTATCTGTGGGCCCAAATCCTTATTTGTTAAATTTAAAGCCCAATTGGAAACAAAATAAGCTGTGCTGTGTTCCTTTAAACTACCTACAAAATATGAAAAACATATTTGGGGAAAAATATTTTTCTCTGAACACATTGAGGGAGACTTCTTGAGCTTTGGTGTGGAGAAAGTAGGTCTGAGTGTCAGAGCGAGAATACATTGGTAATGAATTTGAATGGTCTTTTGTTTGTTTTTATGTTTGTTTTTTTAGCTTTGTTTTATTATTTTTTATAAAGAAAATATCTTTACCTTTGTTTTAGCTTCAATGTTGGCATTGTATTCAAGAAGTTTGCTGACAATTGTTGTGTTCCCCCTGGAAACGGCATGGTGCAGGGCTGTGCCCCCACTGAAATCTATCATGTGGGGATCCGCACCCTGCTTCAGTAATACAGAAACACATTTCACATTTTCAAACTGGATGGCCTGTGAATGTTGTATAAAGAAAGAAAACTTTAATCCAAGAAAATCAAGATAAACCCTCCTATATTTGCACTTCTAGAGCTGACAAATTGTTTAGGTTATGCATATTATCCCACTCTTTCTGAGACAGGATCTTCTAAAGTACCCCAGGCTTGCCTAAATTCATAACCTTCCCTACAAAGCTTTCTCAGTGGTACATTTGGAGGGCTGTGCCACCACACCTCGATATAAAAGCATTTCTTCAATAGTGGTTGGTGGTTGTTGTAGTGAGGAAGGTTGTTTTCCTTGTTCATTTGTTTGGCTAACTTGACACATACTGAAGACACTTGGAAAGAGGTATCCTCACCTGAGGATATTCATCTACTAGATTGGTCTCTGGGGAGGGCTGTGGAGCATTTTCATCACTGACCTTTCTGTAGAAGGGCACGGCTTCCTAAAAGTGATGGCATGACTTGTGGGTGGTCCAGAGAAGTATAAGAAATCTGAATGGGGTTTGGAAAAGCAGCCTTCCCCCATGATCTCTGCTTGAGTTCCAGCCTCTAACCCGTTCATGGTGTACTGTGATGTGGAATTGTAAGTCATGGAATCATTTCCTTTCCTCAGTTGCTTTTGGTCAGGGTTTATCACAGCACAAAAACCAAACAAGGGAAAGATCTAATCCATCTGATACCGTAACTGCTGCTCGATAGCTACCTTAATCAAAGGTGTGTGACCTTCATCATCCCGCATGTTAATCCAGGCGTTTTTGGATAATAACAACGCTACTACCTCTGGATGATTGTGGGCACAGGCATAGTGGAGTGATGTCCTGCAAATGGAGAGGACATTTTAGGGAATTAGCAATTAATACATAAAGCCACGTTTCAACTACAAACACCTTTGACTGAAATTTACCTTCTGATCTAATAGAAGCAACTGTAATATTATTATTTACTTATTTCTCTATTCAAGTGTTCACTTGCTGTGCTAGGGGTATAGTGCGGGGCTGCCCCATTCAAGGCAGGTGCTCTTCCACAAGGTTCATCCTTCCACAGAGAAGCCTGTGTGGATAACTAGAGAATACCCAATAGATTGATTTGAATGCTACTCTAATTACTGCTTTCTCTAATTATAGGCTTTCTATGTGCTTCATAGCTTAATTTTCAATCTATAGGATGGAGAATCAATAGCACTACTGTGATGCTTCAGTTAGAATTTCACGAGCATATGCCAATGTTTCCTTCACCTAACAGCTTAGTGTTCGCTGGATACAATAGTGATTCATAAACACAATTTCAATGGAGATAACAGAATTCTACCTACTCTACAGATGTAAACATTTTAATTCAACTAAGTTTAAAATAGTTTAAAACTATCTTCTCCAAGATGACCTTGACCTTTCTGATCCTCTCCATAGGTAGGATTTCAGACCAGCTCCACTGTGTCTGCCTCATCCTTCATTTCACATTTTTCCATTACTGATATTTCTGACATTTATAATTCATGATATTTTTGACAGTAATTGGCAATATTTTTAATTTTGATACTATACAAAATAAAAGGTACTTCTTTAAGCCTTACATTAAATGAAGTATACTACAATACACAAGCCCATGGAAATTCCAATGGTCATTTGTTTCTATGTAAATATTAGCTCTTAAGCTATAAGAGGTAAACAGGTTCATAGGAGCGATGGCTAAAAGCAAAAATCCAAATCTTCAGTCATCGATGTTTTGAATTTTATTGTTTCTCAATGCCCGGAAGTAATGTTTCCATATTTGCTGCTAACAGGGACACAGCCTTGTCCTCAGACAATAGACAAAATGCCCAAGATATTCCAGAAACCAAATATTAGCAAAGCAGGCCATCATGGTTTGCTTTGCACCTCTCAATGTGTCCATACCCATACTCAAATTTGGGCATTTCTCTTTATACAGTTATAATCCGTGGCATCATAGCCGCTTACTTTGATTTTCAAGAAACTTTAAACCAAAAGAAACTAGGGATTCAAATGAGCATGGCTCATTATAGTCAATGTTTAGACTTCTATAATGTTAAGAAAGCTGACTAGTCAGAGAAGAAACAATGGTTAGAATGCGAGACCATAGCTCCTGTCCCCAATGGATCTCCAGCAGCTATTCTTGATTCAGTGTGCTCCCCAGAGCTCCAGACAGTCATCACTGTGGGAATTTTCCTCATAATCCCTATTCCCTTGCTCATACAGACTTTCCTCTGCTGCTCTCAGGGAAGGCAACTGTCGACTGTCATGAGCAGTATATGGAGCCTCGAGGGGTGGGATCAGACAGTGTTACTGTGCATGGGCTAGTACCTTGGATCCCATTCCCTGCAGAGGAACACCTAACCCAGTCTTGGTATTGGGATGAGTAAATAGGACTTGACAGGAGTGGATGTGTTACGTTGAGTTAACTCATCTACGGCCTTCAGGCCCTTTGTGGGGAGGGGATGGGTGGATAGGAAGAAGCAAAGCTGAAGGCTGACTGGGAGGGATTGGGAGGAGGGAAGGGAGGGGGAACAGGGGGTACATAGATTAAAATGTCATTTTTTAATAAAAAAAAAAAGAATGAGAGACCCTTGAGTAGAATGTGCATGTTCTATAGCAGATATAAGCTACATGTGGGAATAAGTGGGATGACAGAATGGATGTATATAGTTGGAAAAATCAGGGGATTGGTGAATGCATTTGTTAAGCAAAAGAATATTTTGAAAATTAACCGTTCTATTATTGGTATGAAGCTCTAATTTAGAAGACTGTCGTAGCCCACCCTCGGAATTACAGAAATGGTCAAGAAGCATATGGGGTATGGAAAACCTACTGTCCAGTGTCATTGCTTCCCTTTAGAACCTAGTAGGAAATAAGGAATAGGAAAGAAGGGCTGGAGTAATTCAGAAAGCTCCATTGGGAAAGTCCTTGCCTGTAAGCCTGATGGCCTGAGTCCAGAACCCCCAGACACCTTGTACATTTAGTGCTGGGGATGTGGATGCAGGAGAATTCCCAAAGCTTGCTTTCCAGCAAGTAAGGGTGAATCAGACAATCAGACTTCAAGACAATAGATCAAACACAGCAGGGATTCCAGTGAGAGACTCTGCCACAAAAGCTGAGGTGTAGGAGCAATAGAGTGGATCATCAGATGGTGCTACCTACATGCAGACCCAATGGGCCGAGTTCAATCCCCAGAACCCACCATGTGACACAACATAACTGTCAAATATAGTTTTCTTCTGACCTTCGTATACTTTCTCACACATGTGTGGGGTACATGTGCACACACATGTAAAAATTTTTAATGTCATGAAAAGCAATTGAAGAAAAGAATGTCAGCCTCTAGCTGTCATATATGCATCAACACACACACACACATACACACACACCACCAACAACAACATGTACACAAAGGGGCCTAGTCACAGTCATAGATCCAGTTGAGAATGTCCTTATAAGGTCTGTCAGCAAACCTAGGTCACATTGATGTAAGATTTCTTGGTGATTCTTCTTTGGGCTTAAAGTTAACATTATTTATCTCATGATACAATTCTCTGTGTTGTCATAACATAGCATAAGAACATACACATTAAGGGCTGGAGAGATGGCGTGGCTCTTAGGAGCTCTAGTTTGTTTGTAGAGGATCTGGGTTTGATTCCTAGCACCCACATGGCAGATGCCAACTGTCCATAACTACAGTCCTAGGAGAGCCAACACCCTCTTATGGAGCATGTGCTTCACTAAAAATAAACGCAGGCTGAGAACTCATATAAATGAATCTAAAAGTTTGAAGTGTACACATAAAAAATGTAGCTCATTGGCTAAGTCACTTTAAAGCTTAAATAAAGTTCTGTAAATGAGACAAGGTAAATTGTGAACTAAATGAAGTTCTCTGTTTTGCTTCTCTTCCAAGGTGTGCAGGTTTCAGAAGTCTAGAGGCATAAAGCAGGCATGAAACCCAGTGGGCACAAGGAAAGAATAGCCTAAGCATTACACCCCCCCCCACACACACACACACTCAGGTTGAAGCCCTGAAAGGTGTGTTTCTCCCTGCTTGCCCCCCCTTCTCTAAAAGCTCCCATCTCCCCTGCCCCTTCCCCCTCCCAGGCCCCATTACCTGCCCCTCCTGTCATATTCGTTCACATAGTATTGGTGGAAGTTGATGAATTGCTCTACTGAAGCCACATCACCCAAGCTGGCCGCCGTTTGAAACTCCCCCACAGGGTCATACCCGATAAAGGTGAGGGAGACTTTCTGTGTTTTACAGCATAAACACCCTGGACCCAGGCAGGCGGGCCACAGTCGGGTGTGCCAGCGAGCTTGCTTTGGAGCTTTACGTGTATGGGCAGCAGAGTCCATGTCCTTGTCCTCCTGCATTTTAAGCCCCAAAGCTTCGCAGGCTCTTTGCAGGCCCTTCCTTCCCTCCCTCCCTTCCCCTTTACCCACCCACAGCCTCCAAAATCACACAGTAAAAATCTAAAACACTGACTAACTCTCGCCACAGGGACACAGGAGTGTCCTGCTAGGGAAAGTCGTTGGTTCAGTGTGAGCTGAACTCTGCTTCACCCTTAGCAACACAGATGCACTGCCACTGTGACATGATCTGACCACCCAATGGGGAGCTGAGCCCTGGCGCGCGACATTCTTTTGTTTAGGTTTGAACAGTTCCTTTCCCGCTAATATTCCTTAGGTGCTAGGCTTCTCGATATATGCATCTGCCTTGAAGCCGATATTCCTTCCATGACTTTAGCATTCCTTATATAAGCACTGTCGCCCTCAAGAACAGCACTAAGATCATAAAAATGAAGAAACTGTACCTATTTGGGTCAACCATCGAATGTACATTGGCACCTTCCTGCACTAAAAATACCCTGCCACCTGCAACAGTACCCGTATAGAAGCTCACAATCTTGTGTAAATTCAGTTCTAGATGATCCGGCATCCTCTTTTGTGTATATCATACATGTAATGGTTTATTTATTTTCTTTTTATTTAATAATTTTTATGTTCATTTTACATACCAACCACAGATACCCCTTTCATCCCTCCTTCCTGTCCCTCCCCCACAGCCTTCCCTCCTGATCCACTTTTTATCACCTCCTCCAAAAATTAAGGCCTCCCATGGGGAGTCAGTTGAGGCAGGTCCAAACCCCTCTACCTTGAATCAAGGCTGTGCCAGATGTCCCTCCACAGGTAATGGGCTCTCAGGAAGTCAGATCATGCACCAGGGACAGATCCTGTTCTCACCCCAAGGGCCCCTTAAACAGACCAAACTACACAACTGTCTCCAGTATGCAGAGGGCCTAGTTGGATCCCATGTAGGCTCTATAGATTTTATTCTAATGTTCATGAGTTCCAACCAGCTTGGTTCAGTTTTCTCTGTAGATTTCCCTTCAGGATCTTGATCCCCTGCTCAAATAATCCCTTTTTTCCTCTCTTTAGCTGGAATCCCAGAGCATGGCATGATGTTTGGCTGTGGATCTTGGTATCTGCTTCCATCAGCTGCTGGATGAAGGCTCCATGATGACAGTTAGGGTATTCTCCAATCTGATTTCTGGAGTAGTCCTGTTTTGGGGCCCTCTGCAGTATGGCTAGTAGACTAAACTGGGGGCTTCCTTGTATGTTCCTTGGAACTTCTCTAGCACCAGGTTTTTCCCTAACTCCATGATGTCTTCTTGTCTCCTTCTATCAAGATATCTCTTTCAAAGTTCTCCCAATCCATGCATCGTCCAGGTCTACCATCCCAATCCTTTACGATTCATCCCCATTTTCCTTCCCTCTACTGCCCGCTTACCCCCAGCTTACTCAGGAGATCTCATCTATGTTCCCTTCCCAGGTGATCTATGCATCCCTCTTAGGGTCCCCCTTGTTAGCCAGCTTGTCCCAGAGCTCTCTTTTGTCTTCACAGGTTCTACTCACACACAGTGCACATTCAGGCAAAGCACACCTGCAAATGAACTAAAGGTAATGTTTAAATAATAGTAGGCTGATGGAGATGTAATACACTTATTGTAGTAATTTCTCTTTTTTAAAGTATACAGTTCAGAGGGTTTCTTAGTATGTTTTTAACAGTATGCACCCATTCTTTTGTTATTTTACTTCCTTCGCTGACTTTATTATTTGTAATGTTTATTCATGTTATAGGATGTATCAATACTCTACCCTTTTCCATGGCTAGATACTAGATCATTGTATTAACACTGCACCCTGTGTTTAAACATTTATCAAGCATTACATATTTGGCTTCTTCCTTCTATTTTTTGTAAATGCTGTACATACTCTGGTGCTACTGGCTGCATCATTACATATCTACACTCCCAGCAGTAACGTAGCAGGTTTCTGTTCTTTGGTTCCATTATATTCTCTCTTGTGGCCCAACTCCTGTACATGATAGACAAGTGATGTACTTTTTTTTTTTTTTTTACTAAATCAGCCTGTCCAGGAGCAAATTCATATATGTTCATAGACACACACACACACACTTCTCTACCAAATGCTGGAAATACAGAGCTGTGCCACCAGAATTATGCTTTGTATTTTTACTATCTTCATGATATTAAGTATCATCTCATTGAAATTTGACTTCATTCCTTGGGGGCTGATAGTATCAGACATCTCCAATGTGACAGTGAAACATTTGGAAATATTTGAATAAATTTCTGTAGAGAACTATTGCCCTCTGTGTTACTGGATTGTCATTACAGTGTCGAGCTATAAGACATCTTTATTCATTATGAATAAATATTTTAAAAGCCTATATGTGTTTATATACAACAAATTGGAATAGTTCAAAGTGCAGAAAAAACATAGTGACTTCTTCTAGACCCAAATGTATAAGAAAAACAGGAACTATATCATTTGGAACTAGTGTATTATATTACTACAAAGTGTACTGGGGAATTTTAAGTTCACTTAAAATGCTGTGCTTTTTACAGGGTTAGAGAGGGAACCTTCCATGTGTTCTCAAAGCTGCATGCACAACCCTATGTGATACTTAAAAGTTTAGTATTTTATAAGTGTTTGCTATACTTGGGGAGGGAGGGGAATATAACAAACACTTTTCTGTTTATTTTTAAATGAAAAGAATGTTAATGGAAAGAAATTTAGGAAAAGTGATCATTGAATTGGCTCAGTACCTAGGCTTGCTTTCTGTACAATAATGATCTAAATTCTATACCTGGAACTCCTGGTAAATGTTGCCTTCTGACCTCTATATATCTGACCTCTGTATATGCACACACATACAGAGAGGTGGGAGGGGGAGAGGAAGAGAAAGAGAGAAGCCATGAAGGAAGACTGCTTATTAACATGTTCACCATGGCTTGCTCAGCCTGCTTTATTACGTGAAGGAGGAACAACTGCTCAGAGTGCGCAACATGACTTGCTAAGCCTGACCTGATGGAAGGGAGTTAGCAGGGAAGCCAGCCAACTACATAAGTGGGCTGCTTCTCCAGCCCCACATCTCTGGCTTCAGCTCTGGGCTGCCAGAAGCTTTGCCAGTACCCTTGGCAGACACTAAGGGGCAGCATCTCTGCAGATGCCATGAGTGGCTTTGGTCTTAGAGTCTAGAGGAGCCACCCCAAATCAAAATTCAATCCACAGCTGCTTTTAAAGGGGGATATTAAGCCCACTTATTCTTTGTCTATCCTTTATGTCTAAAATCCACTTATGGGTGAGTACAAGCATGTCTATCTTTCTGGGCCTGTGTTATCTCACTCAGGATGATATTCTCCAGATCCACCCATTTGCATGCAAATTTCAGGATGTCATTTTTCCCCTGAGTAGTACTCCATTGTGTAGACGCACCACAATTTTTTAGGCCATTTTTCAGTTGAGGGGCATCTAGGTTGTTTCCAGGTTCTGGCTATTATGAATAATGCTGCTATGAACATAGTGGGGCCAATGCTCTTGGAGTAAGAATGTGCATCCTTTGAGTCTATACTCAATAATGCTATTTTTAGATTATTGAGGAGATTTCTTTCCACTTTTCTGAGAAACTGCCATAATGCTTTCCAAAGTGGCATACACGTTTACACTCCCATCAGCAATGGAGGAGTGTTCCCCTTGCTCCACATCCCATTCAGCAGAGGTTGTCATCTGTGTTTTTGATCTTAGCCATTCTGAGAGGTGTAAGGTGGTATCTCGGAGTTGTTTTGATTTGCATTTCTTTGATGGCTAAAGCTGTTGAGCAATTTTTTTATGTGTCTCCCAGTCCTTTGGAGTTCTTCTGTTGAGAATTTCCTTTTTAGCTTTCTATTGTATTTTCCATTTGGGTTCTTTGTTTTTTATCTCTTGTTTTTGGAGTTTTCTATGAATTTTAGAGATCAGTCCTCTGTCTAACATAAGGTTAGGGAAGATCTTTTGCCATTCTGTACACTATCATTTTATCTTATTGACCAAGTCCTTTTCTTTACAGAAGCTTCTCAGTTTTAGGAGTTTTCACCTATTAATTGTTGCATTCCGTGTCTGTGTGACTGGTGCTATCTTTAGAACGTGGTCTCCTGTGCCAATGCATTCAAGGCTATTTCCCACTTTCTCTTCTATCAGGTTCAGTGTAACTAGGGTTAATGTTGAGGTCTTTCATCTACTTGTATTTGAGTTTTGTTCAGGATCCATTTGCGTTTTTCTACATACCACCACCATACATTTATGCCAGCTCAAATGTTGAAGACGCTATCATTTAATATTTTCATTGTATATTTTTGTCCTCTTTGTCAAAAATCAGGTGTTCATAGATGTGTAAAATAATGTTAGGGTATTTGATTCAATTCCATTGATTCATAAGTCCATTTCTTTGCCAATACCAAGCTGTTTTTATTACTGTAGCTCTATAGTATAACTTGAAGTCACAGATGGAAATAACTTTGAAGTTTAATTATTAAACAGGATTGTTTTGGAAATCCAGGGTCTTTTGTTATTCCATATGAATATGGAAGTATTGCTCTTCTGAGGTCTGTCTGGGAAGAATTGTGTTGGATTTTGATGGAGATTACAGTGAATTTGTAGACTGCTTTTGGTAAGATTACCAATTTTATTATGTTGCTCCTACCTATCCAAAAGCATGAATGATCATTCAGTTTTCTGCTATCTTCTTCAATTTCTTTCTTCAACAACTTACAGTTCTTGTCGTACAGGTCTGTCAATTTTTTTCATCCTGAGCTTTTAATTAGCTTTTGGTATTGTCATTCTCAAGGTATGATAGACACTTCTTTTCCTCCTTGTTTTTTGAGAGTTTTTATTCATACCCACCAATGCTCTCCCTCCCTCCCCTCCCCCAGTCTTTCCTCTGCCTAGCAACTGATGGAGGCAGATGGAAAAATCCATAGTCAAGCACCAGGTTGAGCTTCTGGTTTAGCTGAGAGAGAGAGAGCATGTGAGCAATGGGACAGACACTTCTCATAATTATCATTTGGCCTTATTAATTTACCTTACTTTATAGGCTGTATTGATTAGGTAGAGCTACATCTGACTGCAAGAGTCTGATCATTTCAATAATTGGTGGGGTATTCTAATGAGATGCAGATCTCCTTTAGATTAACTTTCTGTATAAACTGCAACCAAGATGCAGTATATATATTTTTTAAAGTTTCTCTTTGGGGATATGTATCAAATTTAATAAAAAAAAAACAGTATGAGGTATCAGAGGGATCTACCCACAGTCAGTCTAGGAGGATCAGTCAGTGGTAACTCACACCTTTCATCCCAGCACAGGGAATATCCAGGAGTGTTGAGTTATGCCCTTAATCTCAGCAAATGTGAGTTTAAGGCCATTTTAGTTTACAGAGGGAATTGCAGGCTCCCTGGCAGACAGCGGGTGATGCCATGCCTTTAATCTTAATCTGGATGTGAAACAAGTGGGTGAAGAGGGTATTTAAGGCAGGCATAGAAAGATGGAGCAGGCAGTAGAATCTAGGAGGTGCAAGGCTGAGGAAGCTGGAAGACAGCTGGATGAGATTTAACTGTGGTGTTTCCTCTCTTTGATATTCCAGCCTTTCCCTGAGATCTGGCTCTGAGTTTCCTTGTTTCATGCAACATTTCTCCTTTTAAGTTTGTTTTCAAGTAATTTTACATTGGGCATACCCCCCATAAATTACCCTAGTTTGCTTCTTGACATTGCTTTTTTATTTAAATAATTCAATTTTAAAGATTAATACTAAGATTAGTAATGCACAGATGACTAACCCACATGAAGAAACCATCTGGGTATGCTGTTGGCAATGGGATTCTGTGTCTCTTTAAAGAGCCCTACATAACTAGGAGACTAAAATATTTTCAATACAGTTCTGCTGTTCTCAACTCTGAAAGCTGATTTGTTGTCAAAACTTACCTATCAAGGACAGAAATAAAGCAATTGCTCCTTAGTTAGAGTTACCCCAAGATATTTAATGCTATTTGCAGCTCTTATATAAAGGGATAAAGGGTGCTGATTACCTGACTTCTTTTTCAGGCCTTTTATCATTTGTGTAGGGAAGGGCTATTAATTACTTGAGTTCATCTTATATCCTGCTGCATTGCTGAAGGTGTTTATCAGCTATAGGAGTTCCCTGGTATAATCTTGGTGGTCACTTATGAGTGCTAGAATATCAACTGCAAATAATGATAGTTTGACTTCTTCCTTTCCAATTTGCTTCTCCTTGATCTCGGGAATTAAGCCTACTAGATCATGGTGGATGTATTTTTTTTTTTTATATGTTCTTGAATTCGGTTGGACCATATTTTATTGAGTATTTTTGCATCAATTTTCATGCAGAAGATTGATCTGTAATTCTCTTTATTTGTTGCATCTTTGAGTGGCTTCTGTGTTGGGATGCCTGTAGCCTCATAAAAAAAAAAAAAAGAATTCAGAAATTTCCCTTCAGTTTCTACTGTACATAAGAGATTGAAGAGTATTAGTATTAGTTCTTTGAATGTCTGATAGAATTCTGCACTGAAAGCCTCTGGTCCTGGGGAGGGGTTGGTTGTTGTTTTTGTTTTTGTTTTCTTTTGTTTAGGAGACTTTTAATAAGCTTCAGTTTCCTTGGGAATTGTAGGTCTGCTTAGGTCATTCATCTGGTCTTGATTTAGTTTTGGTAAGTGGTTCCTGTCCAGAAAGTTGTCCATTTCTTTTAGGTTTACCAATTTAGTGGAGTCCAGGTTTTTGAAGTATGGACTAATGATTCTCTGGATTTCCTGGGTGTCTTTTGTTCTGCCCCCTTTTCATTTCTGATTCTGTTAATTTGGGTACAGTCTCTTCACCTTTTAGTTAGTTTAGATAAGGCTTTGTCTATCTTGTTAACTTTCTCAAAGAACCAACTCTTTGACTCAATGATTTTTTATATTGTTCTTTTTGTTTCAATTTTGTTCATTTCAGCCCTGAGTTGATTATTTCCTGCCCTCTATTCCTTCTAGGTGAGTTTGCTTCTAATTGTTCTGAAGCTTTCGGCTGTGCTGTTAAGTCTCCTGTGTGAGATTCTCTAGGTTGTTCATGTTGGCATCTAGTGCTATGAGTTTTCCTCTCAGCACTGCTTTCATTGTGTCCATAGGTTTGGGTAAGTTGTGGATTCCCTTTCACTGAGTTCTAGGAAGTCTCTGACTTCATTCTTAACTTCTTCCTTGATGTTCAGTTTCCACAAGTTTGTAGGCTGTCTGTGGCTTTTGTTGTTGAACACTAACTTCTGATGGGACACAAGGAACTATTCCCACTTTCTGTATCTATCTATGTTTGCTTTATGACTGAGGATAAGGAAGTTCCATGGGGTGCTGAGAAAAGGTATATTCCTTTGGTTTTGGGTGCACAGCTCTGTATATATTTATTTAAACCATTTAAAACAACGTATCTTAGATCCCTTATTTCTCTGTTAAGTTTCTATCTGGTCACTGCTGAGAGTGAGTACTGAAGTCTCCCACCATTGATGTGTGGGATTTGATGTGAAATCTGAATTTTAGTAATGTTTCTTTTATGTATGTGGGTGCCTTTGAATTGGGGACATAAATGTTCAGGATTGAGACTTCATCTTGATGGATTTTTCCTAGGATGAATAAGTGATGTTTTTCTTGATCTTTTTTGATAAAATTTAGTTTGAAGTCTATTTTATTAGATATTGTGATGGCTACACCAGCTTGTTTCTTAAGTCCATCTGATTGGAAAGCCGAGCCAGTGTCTGTCTCTGAAGATGAGGTGCGCCTCTTATATGCAGAAGGATGAATTCTGTTTTTGTGTCCATTGTGTTTGTCTGTGTCTTTTCATAGGTGAATTGAGTCCTTGATATTAAGGGAATTAATGACCAGTGATTGTTGTTTCCTGTTAATTTTGGTAGTGTTTGTGTGTGTGTCTGTGTTTACCTTCTTAGGGTTTTTCTTTTGTGGATTTAGTGATTGTTTATGGTTTCCTGGGTGTTTCTAGCTTCCTTAGGTTGGAGTTTTCCCTCTAGTCCTTTATGTATGGCTGGATTTGTGGACTGGTATTTTTAAATCTGGTTTTGCTGTAACATTTCTTGTTTACTCCGGCTATGGTGCTTGACAGTTTTGCTGGGTATAGCAGGCTTGGTTGACAGCCATGTTCTTTTAGTGTCTGTATGACATTTGCCCAGGACTTTCTGACTTACATGGCTTCCATTGAGTACTCTGATGTTATTCTAATGGGTCTCTCTTTATGACTTACTTGGCATTTTGCCTTTGCAGCTGTTAGTATTCCTTCTCTTTTCTTAGGATTAGTGACTTAATTATTATGTGCTGAGCAGATGCTTTTTGGGGTCTAGTCTATGTGGTGCTCTGTAAGCTTCTTGTATCTTTATAGGCATTTCCTTCTTCAGATTAGGAAAGTTTTCTTCCATGATTTTGTTGAATATATTTTCTGTGCCTTTAAACTAGTATTTTTTCTCCTTCAATTCCAATTACTATTAGGGTTGGTCTTTTTATGGTGTCCCATGTTTCCTAGAGGTTTGTTATTATGACGTTTTTTGATTTTTAGTGTTTTCTTTGACTCATTCATGTATTTCCACTATTGAATCTTTGACACCAGAGATTCTCTCTTCCATCTCTTGCATTCTGTTGGCTTGCTTGCATCTATACTTCCAGTTTGTTCTTTTTTTTTCAGATTTTTTATTTCCAGAATTGCCTTGGATTTTTATTGCATCTGTTTCAATTTCTAAATCTTGAAAAGTTTCCTTCACCTGTTTTATTTTTTATTCTGGGTTTTCTGGGTTTTCTTTATTTTCTCCAGAGATTTGTTGATCTTTTCCAAATTTTTCTTTGTCTTTTCCTCTATGTCTTTAAGGATTTTTTTATTTTCTCTATTAAGTCCTCTATTATCTTCATAAAGTTATTTTTAATGCTGTTTCCTTCTGCTTCTTCTATATTGTCCTGACCAGGTCTTGTTGTCGAATCATCAGATTCTGGTGGTGCCGTATTGTTTTTTATATTGTCATTTGTATTCTTGCACTGAGGTCTGCTTATTGCTTCCTCGGGTCACTGTAGGATTTGTCTGTATCACAGGGAGCTGATTTTGGTGCAATCTGTTCTGGCTGTGTATGTGTCTTAGGAAGCATCTCTTGGTCCAATCTGGGTTTCTGGTCCACTTGTAGGTAGTACACTCTGTGTCACAGTGAGCTGTTTTTGGTGTAATCAGAGCTGGCTGATTCTGTGTCTCAAGGACCCAGTCTTTGTCCAATATAAGCTCTTGATCCAGAAAGAGCTCTTGATCCTCTAGGGGGTCTTGATCCAATACGTGCTGGTGAATTGTGGGTCTCAGGGACCCCTTGGTCAAGAAGGATCAGGGAAACTGTGAGTCTCAGGTAGCTGCTCTTCATTCAATAGGTGCTGTGGAACTGTGGGTCTCAGAGATCCACTCTGGATCCAATATGTGCTGGGATACTGTGGGTCTCAAGTAGACAGTGAAGTTACCAGGTGATGAGGTGGGTTAGGAATTGGGGTGGGATTTGTAGATTGGAGTGTCCAGTGAACTGGATTTTACTGGGGCTTCTGGCCTGCAGGGATTTTCCTAATGGCCTGGACTTAGGGGAGAGATGAGTGGGGCGAGGTTCCTATGGCTGTGTCCCAGAGCCTGGGTCCTGGAGCCTGGGTTCTCTGCCTAGGCTGGGTGAAGTGTCACTCACCTCTTGGTTCAATCAATTTTTTTTCTAATTACAGGTGTATAGCTGGTAGCTCAAACTCAGTCCCAAACAGGATATTGATATGCCCCTCCTTTCATGATTAAGTGTATATAAGAGAGGTCTTATGTGGGACCACAAGGACAGCCACAGATGCAAGGTGCTACTTTCTGATCACTGCAAAGGCACTGCAGGCATAACATCACAGTGTCTGAAGTAGGACAATCATGGCGTACTGTTTCTCCCAGATGAACTATTGACAACTAATAGATTCCTGTTGACAGACAGTCATTCCTTTAGCTTTGTAACCACTGAGGACCCAACCATCCTTCAATGATTAGCTCCAAACTCATGGCCCAAAAGATGATACTGTTTAATCTCAGTCAGCCTGAAAAAAATAGCAATGCATGCTGAACGGAAGCCACTTGTAGGAGAAAGGCAGAGAAAATAATAAGAATAGAAGGGAGTTAGGATTCAATTGTGAAAATCAGAATGTGGTGACACTTGTAGTAACTGGGCAGAGAGTGAGCTCTGTGGACGTTCAAGGAGGAGCTAGAGAGATGGAGCAGCGGTTAGCTGTGTTTACTGCCATGAAGACCATCCGGGTTTTGTTCCCAGAGCTCACACTGCAGCTCACAACCATCTCTAGAATCCAATCTGTATATACACTGTATATACACAATGCATTGATTTATATGCAGGGAAAATAATCATGAACACAAAATTTAAGATCAGATGTGGTGATAGTTTTCTGAAGTTTGAGTTTTTTGTACCATCCACTGACCAATGGTTTAAAGATTCCCAAGCCTGACTAAAGAGAGGTCATTACGTTAAGTTCAGGGAGGAAAAGATCTTAGGATGCCAAACGCTTGTTTCTCCTGGCCTGTATCCCAGAGGGCCATTAGGTGGCTAAAGTAGGATGATGTCAGAAGAAGGAAATGTGTCTAATGAGCAGATGTAGAAAAATTTAGTGTCCTCATCTGATGATCTTTAGAGTGTGTATTCTTGGGCATGGGTGGAGAGACCTTGGTAATTGCTTCTGAGAACTTACATGTGTTCAGTTCTTTGTGCTATGAGGTCTGGTTCACAGCTTCACTCTCCACCACTCAGGGGGAAGCCTGAGTTGCTATCCAGGGACATTTCTTAAATACAGTGTTCAGGCAAGTGTCCGAGCTCCGCAATTGACCCCAATCCTGTTCCTCAAGATTCCTAGGGAGCTAGTCTCTGTTGCTGTAGTGGGATTGCTCTGAGTCCTTACCATATCACTCACTCAGGACATTTTTGTTCAGGATGTTATATTGAGACATGAATATGAAAGCCATTGACTCCAGTTTCTCAGCTTACAAGAAATGGCAGAAACAAAATCCCAAATGGAAGAGGAAACTAAGGTAGAAGCAGCAAAAAAAAATTTACTCTCGTGTTAGAACTATCCCAGAATCTCCACAGTTAAAGATAGTGGGTGAAGGCTGCGTGATGGTGGTGCATGCCTTTAACCCAAGCCCTTGGAAGGCAGAGGCAGGCCACCTTCCATGAGTTCAAGGCAAACCTGGACTATAGACTGAGTCCCAGGACAGCAAGAGCTATACAATACAAAGAAGCCCTGTCTCAATAGCCAAATCCAAAACAACAACAAGAAGATAGTAGATGAATGCAGGACTGTGATACACGGAAATAAGGCATTTTGTATTAGATGAGACGTAATGTACTGGTTTATGATGATAAAATAGATTGTGTAAAGGCATTCCTAAAAGTATCATCTTTCAAGAGAAGTTGTGAAATGCTTTCAAATATCACCTTTTATCCAAAATCCCTCCCTCTCTTATTTATTTTTTCCAGTTTATTCCAATTTCTGAGAAACTGAATGTCTCTCTGAGGTTGTTCTTTCTTTACTCTACTGAAAATGCCCACATGGTCTTCTCTTGTCTACTCTTCTGGAAACATTTCTATTCCTCATGTCCACTGGGATCTCGCAGTGTATTAAATTCTCTCATTTTCTCTTTTACAAACTGTCTACTTCCCCTCATTCCTTTCTTAATCCTCGATAAGTGTTTTTGGTAATGTGTGAGCATTTGTTTGGAGTGCACGAATCTATTAATCAGTCAAACTTGAGCCCAACTTGCCTCTTGTTCTTCAGAAAGAATTCAGCAGTACGCCATTAATTTGTATGTTCTGGCTTGTCATCAGATAATTTTTGTAACGATTTCATTCTGTCTATTCATCTTTGTTATTCCTTATTTTGCCACTGGCATTTCTTTAATGATACATATTCCAAATGGAGGGCAGCATCTCCTTCATCCATTACATAAGGGCACTCATTCTCCTCCTTGTTCAAGTAAGATTTGTGTATTTGATTTGAGCACACAGCTCTATAACACACATTAATTTTTGATAAAGCTGTCTCCATGCATTTGGAAATGTTGTTTTTTCTTTAAATAACATATTTAGTTACTCTCAAGTCTTTAGAAGTTTGATTTTAAATTATTTACCCTGGTGATATCATGAAACGATTGTTACTTTTATAAACCTTCTTTATATATGTCTAATTTTTATTTTTAAAAATGTCATTTTAATTATGTATCCCCCGGATCCCCATCCCTTCCCTCCTCTCAATGCCTCCCATTCACCCTTCAGCCTCGCCCCTCCACATCCAGCCATCCCCTCTCCTAAAAGGGAAAGAAGGTGGGTCATCTCAGCATGGCACATCCACTCTGGGCAAGTATGATTTCCTCATCCCAAAGTCAAGGCTAGGTTAGGTGTTCCTTTGCAGGGAATGAACTCCAAGATTCCAGTGCTTGCACAGGAAAAGACTATCTGATCCCACCCCTTGAGGCTCTTCATACTGCTCATGCCAGTCAACAATTGCCTACCCTTGCAAGGCCTAGCTCCTTTTCCCGATGGATCTCAAGTGGCTGTTCTTGAACCTCCCAGAGCTCCAGCTAGCCATCCATGTGGAAATTTTCCTCATAATCTCTATCCCCTTGCTGATAGACTCTCCTCTCCTACTGTCAGCTGGACCAGGAACTCTGTAATGACACTTGGGGTAGTTACTCATTTGATTATAGGCGAAGCCCTATTTAGGCAGCCCCTTCACTGTTGTTTGGAGACTTGGCCAGGGACATCCTGTGAGTTTTGAACATTTTCCTAGCACCCAGTCTCTGTAAAACCCGACATTGGCTTCTGCTATCGAGATACCCATCTCTCTCTATCTCCCTCTTTGGTCCTCTCATTCAACCATCTCTTTTCCAGATTTGTTCCCAACTCTTCTTGATCGCAACCTGTTATGACCCCAATTTTCTAAAATGATCTTCTCTATTTTCTCTTCTTAGGGAAATCTCTGGATGTCTCTTTTAAGTTCCTTCTGATGCCAAGCTGTTCAAGGGGTGTGGTTTGCAGCTTGGTTATTCTTAGCTTTTTGTCTAAAACCCACTTATGAGTGAGTACATCCCATGCCTGAATTTCTGGGCATGTGATACCTCACTCAGGAGAATATTCTCCAAATCCATCCATTTTCCTGAAAATTTTAGAATGTTTTTTTTTGTTTGTTTTTTGGGTTTTTTTTTTTTTTTTGTTAATTGCTGAGTCATATACCATTGTGTGCCACAGTTTGTTAATACATTCTTTATTTAAGACACATCTAGGTTGTTTCCAGGTTCTTTCTATTATGAATAATACTGCAATGAACATAGTTGAAGTAATGCCTTTGTGGTACAAATGTGCAAGCTTTGGATATATTCCCAATAGTGGTATTGCTGGATCCTTGAGAAGATTGATTCCCAGTTTTCTGAGGAACCACCGTACTGCATTCCAGAGTGGTTGTGCAAATTTACACTCCCACCAACAATGGAGGAATGCTTCCCTTGTTCCACATCCTCTCCAGCATAGGCTGTCATCTGTATTTTTGATCTTACCCATTCTGACAGTTGTAAGGTGGTATCTCAAGATGGTTTTGATTTGCACTTCTCTGATGGCTAAAGATGTTGAACAATTTTTAAGTGCCTTTTAGTCATTTGTAATTCTGTTTAGAATTCCCTTTTTAGCTCTGAACCCCAAGTTTTAAATGAGTTATTTACATTTTGGGACTCTAGCTTCTTGACTTCTCTATTTATTTTTGATATCATTCTTCTGTCAGATGTAGGGTTGGTGAAAATCTTTTCTCATTCTGTAGGCTGTTGTTTTGTCTTATTGACTGTGTCCTTTGCCTTACAGAAGCTTCTCAATTTCAAGAGGTCCCACTTGTTCATTGTTTTTCTTAGTGTCTGTGATACTGGTGTTATATTTAGGAAGTGGTCACCTGTGCCAATGCGTTGGAGATAGTTCCCACTTCCTTTTCTATCAAGTTCAGTGTAGCTGGGTTTATGTTGAAGTCTTTGATCCACTTGGATTTGAGTTTTGTGCAGGGTGATAGGTTTGGATCTATTTGCATTCTTCTACATACTACCATCTAGTTATACCAACACCATTTGTTGAAGATACTATCTTTTTTCCATTGAATATTTTTGGCCTCTTTTTCAAACATCAGATGTTCATAGGCATGTGGGTTAATGTCGGGATCTTTGAATTGATTCCATTGACCAAAAACTCTATTTTTGAGCCAGTACCAGGCTGTTTCTATTACTATAGCTCAACAGTATAGCTTCAAGTCAGGTACGGTGATTCCTTCTGAAGTTCTTTTATTCAGCAGGATTGTTTTGTCAATCCTCAGTTTACTGTTATTCCATATGAAGTTAGCACTGGATGTGTACTTGAAAATCCTAGAAAAATCGCACACGAGAGACCTAACATCGCAGCTGAAGACTTTAGAACAATTAGAAGCAAAGTCACCTAGAAGGAGTAGATGGGAGGAAAGAATCAAACTTAAGGGGAAATCAAACAATAAACACAAAGAGAACAATACAAAGAATCAATGAATCAAAGTGTAGATTCTTTGTGAAAGTCAACAAGATAGATAAACCCATCTCCAAACTAACCAAGAAGCAGAGAGAGAATATCCAAATCAACAGAATCAGAAATGAAATGGAGACATACCACAGATACCCAGGAATTCCAGAGAATTATCCGGTCACACTTTGAAAATCTACACTCCACTAAAATAGAAAACCAAAAGGAAATGGGCACCTTTATGGACAGGTATCACTTACCAAAATTAAATCAAGATCAGATTAAAGATCTAAATAGACCTATAACACCAAAGAAAATTGAAGCTGTTATTAAAAGTATCCCAAGTTTTAAAAAAAAAAAAACACCCCAGTGTCAGATGGATTCAGTGCAGAATTCTACCAGACTTTCAAAGAAGAAATACTTACTAATACTCTTCAAACTGTTCCATACAGTAGAAACTGAAGGAACATTGCCAAACTCTTTTATGAGGCCACAATCATCCTGATTCCAAGCCACTCAAAGATGCAACAAAGAAAGAGAATTAAATACAGACAAGTCTCCTTCATGAACATTGATGCAAAAATAACCAATGTAATTCTGGAAAACTGAATCCAACAACATATCCAAAAAATCACTGCCAGCAATGTCTGGGCATCTATCTACATTATTATCTCTGGGTATTTATGATACAGATTATTGAGAGTGTGCTTTGTATGCCTGTGGGCATACACCTCACACATACTTCTGTATATTCACTCCATTACACAAGATTTTCTTCATAATATCTTCACCATCTTTCACATCACGTTATTACTTATCTCAAAATTTTTTTTACTAAGGTATGGCTACTTTTTACAAAGACCAGAAATATTTAATTCATATAATCGGCTTAGTTTGTCTATGTAAAGTACGTGCTTATCCATAAAAATAATATTCAGATAATTTCTATATCTCTATGTCTTCTTAGTGTGTCAGTGGTTTGTGGAAACTTCTGCTTCCCAGAAGCCTCTGCTCACTGTGGAGACATCACCTGGAACTGGGGTGGCAGTCAATATATATACTCAATCTTAACAATTTCTCACAAAATCTGTGACATGTATAACCTCTCAGGGAACACCTCAGTGTAAGACAGGGATTCCTAATCAGTAATCTCACTAGAGCTGTGAGGAAGCAGACCCATGGATAAAATGTACAAATCTGTTGGCTGCAAAATACACAGTATTTATTCCTTTCAGCAACATCAATTTTGATGAATATTTCTCATGTTATTTTTGTACAAATGACATAAAGCACATGGAGCCAAGGAGCAGGACATGCCTTTTAGAATTTGTTCTGTTGGGATTTTCACAGGACCTGGACCTGCAGCCTGTAGTGTGTGGTCTAGTCCTCTCCATGTACTTGGTTACTGTAGCTGGAAACTTACTTGTTATTCTGGCCATCATCTCAGATGCCAACCTGCACACACCCATGTACTTCTTTCTCTTGAATCTGTCATTGTGGGCAGTTGTTCCATGTCCACTACTGTCGCTGAGATGCTGGTGAATGTAAAGACAAAGAGAAAAACCATTGGCTGTGTAGACTGCATCACCCAGGTGTACTTTTCTCTGATTTTTGTGGAATAGACAACTTCTTCATGGCTGTTATAGCCTATGAATGCTAGGTGCCTGTGTCTGTGCCTGTGCCAGTGTCTATGCCTGTGCCTGTCCCTGTCCCTATGCCTTTCCTGTGCCAGTCCCTGTCCCTGTGCTTGTGCCTGTGTCTGAGTCTGTGCTGTGCCTGTATCTCTCCCTGTACCTGTTGCTGTACCTGTGCCTGTGTCTCTCCCTGTCCCTGTCACTGTGCCTATGTCTGTGTCTCTGCCTGTGTCTATGCCTGTGCCTGTGTTTGTCCCTGTCCCTGTCTCTGTGCCTATTCCTGTGTCTGTGCCTGTCCCTGTCCCTGTCTCTGTGTCTGTGCCTGTCCCTGTCCCTGTTCCTGTGTCTGTGTCTATGCCTGGCCCTGTTCCTGTTCCTGTGTCTGTGCCTGTCTCTGTGTTTGTCCCTGTGGCTGTCCCTGTACCTGTCCCTGACCCCGTGCCTGTCCCTGTCCCTGTGCCTGTGTTTGTCCCTGTCATCCCCTGTATTACACTAGCATCATGAACCACAGACTGTGGATTTGGGGTTCTGGTATCTTGGATTGTGAGTGTCCTGCACACCTTTTTACAAAGTAGAATAGTGTTGCAGTAATCCTGCACAGACTTGGAAATTCCACCCTTCTGTGTATTGAGCCAGGTGGCCCAGCTCACCGGTTCTGACAACTTTCTTAATGATCTGGTGATTTATTTTTCACCTGTGCTATTGGCTGCCGTTACTCTTTGGCATCCTTTATTCTTACTTTGAGATAGTGTCCTCTATACATGCAGTCTCTAGGGCTCAGGGGAAGTACAAAGTATTTTCCACCTCTGCATCTCATCTCTCTGTTGTCTCCTCATTTTCTTGCCGAGGCCTGGGAGTTTCCCTCAGTTCTTCTTCCAGTCACAGCTCATAGGCAATTGCCACAGCCTCTGTGTTGTACACAGTGGTCACCCCATGCTGAACCCCTTAATCTACAGTCTGAGGTGTAAAGATGTAAAGACTGTTAGTGGGGAAAGTATGGATGGCATCTGTGTACCTCGAATTGAAGAACTTACCTTTAGTGCACTCATCAAAGCTTAAAAGCCAGAAGAATGGATTATGGGAATAGATGGTAGAAGCAGAATGTGTTTTATTTATTTTTTTGAAGTTTGCATTACCTGAGTCCAATCTCAGCACTCTATAAGAACCTTTATTAAAAGTTTTACTCTTATGTTTAATATTGGTTCCATCTGTTGTCACAACATCCCAGTTATTCCAAACACCGGACCAGAAATATGTGAAAATACATTTGCCTCATCTGAATCTTGCATTTATTAACCAAACGAAGTAATTGTGTGTATTTGTTTGTTTATTTACTTATTTTAATTGAATCTTTCCATTTATTTTACATACTAGACACAGTTTTCTTCCTTCCTGTCTACCCCTTCTTTCCCCCTACCTTCCATCAAGCCCCCTCCCATCTACCCCTACTCTATATTCATTCAGAAAGGACCAGTCATCCCATGGACATGAACAAAGCATTACACATAAAGTTGAGGCAGGACCAAGTCAGGGTAATCCAGCATGGGGAACAGGTTTCTAAAAGTCCCCTGAAGTGCCAGGGACAGGTCCTGATTTTATTGCTAGAAACCCCACAAACAGACCAAGCTATACAGCTGTTACACACATGCAGAGGTCTAGTTGGTCTCATGCAGGCTCACTAACTCTTGGTCTAGAGTCTTTGAGCTCCCATGAGTTCAGGTCAGCTGTCTCTGTGGGTTTCTGGGTCATGACCTTGACACCACTGGTTGAACCCCTTCTGCCTTTCTTCAGCAGGAAACCAGGAGTTTGGTCCAGTGATTGGCTGTAAATCTCTGCATCTGCTTCCATCAGTCATTGGATGAAGACTTTGTGATGACAATCTGACTACAGGAGAAGGCCAGTTCAGTCCCTGCCTCCACTATTGCTGCAAGTCTCCGCTGGTGTCACCTTTGTGGGTTCCTCAGAGTTTCCCTGGCACCAGATTTCTCCCTAATCCAAAATGTGCCCCTCATCTTCTATTCCTCTCCCCTCAATCATGCCCCTAAACTGCCTCTCATGCCACGACCACCTAAGCCAATTATCTCATGTTTCCAGCCCTCATTTCCCCCTTCCTGGGCCCTATCTCTAATTTACCCAGGAGATCTCTTCTATTTCCCCTTGCCAGGGAAATCCATTAGTCCTCCTCTGGGCCTCCTTGTTACATAGCCTCTCTGGGGCTCTGGACTCTGGGTTGGTTATCTTGTACTTCTCTCCTAATATCTACTTATGAGTGAGTACATGCAATGTTTGTCTTTGTGGATCTAGGTTACCTTACTCAGAGTAATATTTTTCTAGTTCTATCCATTTGCCTGCAAATTTCATGATATCATTGTTTTTACAGCTGAGTAATAATGTGTGAATGTCTTTCTATATGCTATGAATATCATTCTTTAAATAGAGGAGCTGTTTGGGCCCTTGGCGGGCACCATAGCAATAGGCAGGAATCGAAGCATGGATAAGGGAAGGAGGGCAGAGTCAGACAAAGAGATCCGTCCAGCCGCTGAAGAAGCAGCATGTAACAAAATAGGCAAGCCATGGGTCATGTGGCTGGACAGAATAATGGAAATAGGGTGAATTAAAATGAAGGAGCTAGCTAGTAATATTCCTAAGGCAAAGGCCAAACTGTATGAAGTTAATATAAGCCTCTGAGTCATTTTGTGTGTGGTAGGGGGGAGGGGGAAAAGCAGGGCAGGCAGATCTGAACTGTGGGGCTAGTCCAGGCCGGAATCCTCATGATAAATACTCCATTGTGTGAATGTACCACATTTTCCTTACCCATTCTTCAGTTTTAAAGATACATACCAAATACAGAGTGATATTCATGAGTTTTACTGTATATATATATAAGTAAAGCCACACCTAACATTTCATGCTATTTATATGCTTGTTATAGAGGAGTCTGGGGACATATCTCTCTTTGGTATGTCGCACTTAGTACATAACTACATTGACTGTTCATCATAATATAGGCTTTAATATGCCAGTGTTCTTTATATTTGAAGACTGCAGCTTTAACAGTTTGTTCCTCTGATTTTTTTATTGACCTAGTGGTTGCACCTACTTGTGGTCTATAATGTGATATCTTGATCTATGTATACAATGAGTAGTGGTCAAATCAAGGGAACTAACATTTCAATCACTTTAAACATTTGTTAACCACTTACACCCTCTGTGCACTGAGCCCCATGCTTCCTTCTGGGTAACACTAATCTTCTGTTTAGGATCTTTTGTTCAGCCTGTTGTCCAAAGCCAGAACCAAAAGAGTCCTTGGAGCTGTAGAGTTGCTCTCCCCACCCTTAATCTCAGAGCAGATGTTTTATATAAAGAATAAGGATTGATAGCTGAAACACCAAACTAGGCCCTCTGAATGTGGATGACACTTGTGTGGCTTGGTACTTGGTGGGGCCTCTGGCAGTGGGACCAGGATTTATCCCTATTGTGGTAACTAGCATTTTTGGAAACCATTCCCTACAGAAGAATGCCTTGTTCAGCCTTGATACAGGAGCAAGGGACTTGGTCCTGCCTCAAGGTTACATCCCAGACTTTCTTGAGTCCCCCCAGAGGCCTTATTCTCTTTGAGGAGTGGATGGGGATGGGGGAATGTGGGTGGTGAGTGGATGAAGGAGTGAGGGGGAACTGTGTTGGGTATGTTAAAAAAAAACATTTAAATAAAATGAAAAAATAATAAGACTTTTGTTTCAAAACAGGGTTTCTCTGTGTACCTCTGGCTGTCCTGGAACTCACCTTGTAGGACAGGTTGGCCTCAGACTTACATAGATCCATCTGACTTTGCTTCCCAAATAGTGGGATTATAAGTATACACCACAACACCCAGCTAAGAATAAAACTCCTTATTCCTACCTGTGTGTGTGTGAGTGTGTGTGTGTATGATATCTTTTGGCTGAGAAAGTTTTCTGTAAACAAAGATATACAGTTATACAATGTATAAATATAAATCAATCACTGAATGAAAATAATGCATAAAGAAATTTATTTTAAAATAACTTACTCAGATTTAATTTTGTTATTTATTGAAGATTAAACACATTTGCAAGTTAATGAAATGAATGTACTTATTTGTTTTACACAATCTAGTCCAAGCACAGGCCAATTTGATTCTTACATGGTAAGGAATGATGTTAGGAGTTCATGAAGTCTTTGTTTTTGCAAATAAAATAAAATAAAATAAAATGAGAAATATTATCTGTAAAATAACATCACTTTTATCCATACCATACATTGGTCTGAAATCTGGGCTGTCTTAGATGGTTGTAGTAGGAATCTAGGAAAGTCATTATTTCCAGGGTAAGCATTAGAACGTAATGATCCTTTCTCACTGTGTCCATGACAGCAGATGTTTGTAGAAGGTACCTAGACCTTGAAGAAGTCATAGTAGAGAACAGTGATTGTTTTCTATTAACTGTAGAGTCATTTTCTGGAGGGGTCTCCCATCCATTGCATGACATTGGACACAAGACTATTCAAGACACTTGGAGGTCTTGAGTTATTGTGTACTGCAAACAGTCCACAATCAGGACTAAAGGTTGGGGGTTGTGATGCTTTCCTTCAGAGAACATATAGAATAAATCAAAGGGGCATTTGTCTAAGGAAATTGTTGTGCCCCAAACACGTGAATGATGACCAGTTTGTTTTGGTCATATACTCCTGAGCATGAGGCCTGCCCATTAGAATTCCATTGATGTTCCCTTTTCCCAGAAGCCCTCAGTTACAGGTGACTTCTTAGCTAGGAGCAGGACTTAACATCTAAGTCTTTATCCTGCTAGGATCCTGTCTGGCTGGAATCTGTGAGGTATTGTGCAGACTGTCAGACTCTGTGAGCTCAGATGTGGATCAGCCCTGTTGTATATACTATTTTCTTAACATTTTCTACCATTTCTAGCTCTTACACTCTTACTGCCTTCTCTTCAGCATAGATTCCTTAGTCTCTAGGGGAGAGTTATGATAACAACATCCCATTTGGGGCTAAAAGCATGAAAGTCTCTCATTCTTTCTTATTGTCCAGTTGTGAGTTTCTGTGTTTGCTACTATCTACTGAAGGAAGAAATTTCTCTGGTGAGGGTTGAGCAATGCACTGACCTATGAGTATAAGCATATCATTAGGGGTTGCTTTATCCCTATGTTATAACTTATGTTATCAATATGAAAAACTGAGGTCATATTCAAACATAAGGTTCATCTCTACTGACTGGCATTCACAAGTTCATGAAGGGATAAACACAGAAAAGAAAGAAAAGGAATCAGCAGCCGTTTTTTTAAAAACTTGGATCTGCACGAGATACACCCACTGATGGAACCCTGGCATAAATGTTATGGGAATAACCACCACTTTTAAAAATTGGATTTATGGCCCACTCCAAGAAATGAAACCCATCCCTGGCATTGTTACTGATGCCAAAAGTTTCAGACTAAATAGATCACGAGGTCTAGGACAAAACAGTTTTAAAATGATAACATGAAATACTAGGTAAATATATTAAATTTTTAAGGCCTAGGGTCTGGGAAGAAAAGAATCAGTATTAATATGGCATCACTAGAGACCTTACATCGATCTCATCCTTCTTATATTAACTGTTATCTGTTTTATTATCTCAAGAACAACACTGTATTATAATTTGTAAGATGTCACCATTGGGCTGAAGGGACAGCTCAGTAGCTCAGACATTGCTGGTCTTCAAAGTGCCCAGACTTGAATCCTATCCATCACGTGGTGGCTCACAACCCTCTACAACTTTAGCACCAGGGGACCATCTTGGAAGTGATTCAAAGACATACACACAGACAAAATAATATATACACAGAATGAATTTTAAATGAGATGTCGCCATTGTGGAAGCATCTCTCTTTTTCTCCTTCCCTCTTCTCCCCCTTGGTCTCCCCTCTTCATGGTTTATCACTTTACTTTAGACCATATGTGCAGGTCAGCCTGCAACCCCCAGGGCTTAGCACCGTTTAGTGGCCTCTGCTGTTTACAGGAACCAATTGATCCATTTCCATCATCAGGACCATCACTCAAGCAGGTGCTGCAATAGTAATGAGGAGGTTAGCAGAGGACAAAGAAGCTGGCTAAGGTCAGGCATGCTTGTGAGCTGCAGAGGTTACTCTAGGTCAAAAAGCAACCCCCAGCATATAAGGCTTTCCCTCAGCTACAATAAATGACATTATAGGTTCAAGAGTGACCCACAAGTGTTTATGGTCCAATCTATAAGTCTTAGTTCAGCAAGGCCTGCTCTGAGATGCTGGTGTTTACAGACAGAGCTCCCAGGGAGATTCTGATGTTACAGATGGATCTCCCAGCAAGAATCGGCTGTTTACAGATGGAGGCTCCTGGGAGATCCAGGTGCTTCAGGTGGAAGGCTCTGAGGGTTTGTGTTGCAGAAAGAGGCTCCCCACAACCCCATGCCAAGGACTAAGGAAACCTAATAGATCATCTTCAGAAGGCTGGCCAGCAGATAAGAAATTATTTGAGGGTGAAGTGGATTGTATTCAACCTCCAGAATCAGGAATTCTGTGGGGTCACCTGGGGTAGAGTGTATTAAAATGTGGGAGCAGCAAGATCCCAGCAGATTTTAACTGAACATGTGTCAGAATTATTAAAGTAACAAGGTATAAAATATAACAAGGCTCAGGAATTTGTTAAGATTATAGAGAATACTAGTCCTTGGCTCCTCCAAAGTGGCAGGCTTAGCATTCAAGATTGGGGAAAATGTAAAACTTGATCTGCAAGAGCCATTTTGCCTCGCGGGGGGGGGGGGGCACTAGAGGACTTCCCCATTGCTGTGTTTTCACTTTCCGTGACTTGTGAAGGTGCCTTGCTTATTACTAGCATAAAGGTGAAGGAGCAATTGGGAAAAGTGAGTGGGTTCTCAATGAAATTCAGGAACAGGAGTCTCTGGTTTTTTGAATGATCTTGGTATTTGGGGAAGCCTTGTATGTTCTGAGATTTTTAACTAGTTTGCAGCTACCTTGGCTCTGCCCATCTCGGCTCCACTCAACTTAAAGGAAGAATTTAAGAAACTTAGAATTCAGGTAGAGGATTTAATGTGGCCAGGCTCTCAACAAGCCTTCCCAGTAATTGAGATTTCAGACTCAGGACAATATGGGGTGATAGCATTGTCCTCTAGTTTTCAAGGACATTAAGCAACTTAAAGAAGCAGTAACATGGAATCCATGTCTTTTTTACCATGGTTCTGGTGGAATCCTACTTGGACTCTATACTTACACCTAGTGATTGGATGCAGTTATGCAGAGCTTGCCCCTGAGGGGAGACTACCTGTTATGGAGAAGAGAATTTCAAAAGTATTGTGCTGAGACTGCTGGACAATGCCACAGTGCAGGGCCCTGCATGGAGATTGGGTGAAAAGCAGAGCATTTGGGATGAGAAGACAGGGGCTCTCCTCCTCCAGCAGCTACAATTGTGATTAGACAACCATTATCCCAGTTGTAACTTGTTACAATTATTTCTTAATCACTGTGTATTTTCAATGATGAACATTCAGTCTGCACAAGTTGCTGAATTGGTTGAGGTATGTTTGGTCTATTAAATCAAAAATTTCATCTTAATGCTGGAACTTTAAAATTTAAAGATCTTTCTAAGATCAAGCTATTGTCATTGTCAAGAGTTGCCCATCTTCCATGGAATTTGTCCCTGTACCTCACTATGGAGTTTATCCCAAGGGTTTAAAACCCAATCACATTTGGCAAATGGATGTTACTCGTGTTACTTCTTTTGGAAAATTACAATTTGTTCATGTCACCATTGACGTTTTTTCTGTAATTCTTTTTGCCTCCTCCCATACTGGGAAAAAGGCTATGGATGTAAAAAGTTAATTGTCTACAAGACTTTGCCTGTTTGGGTGTGCCAAAAATAGTTAAAACCGACCATGGACCTGCATACACTAGTGTGAGGTTCAAGAATTTTTGTGAGAATTATTCTATTATTCATAAGACAGGTTTACCCTATAATCCCCAAGGTCAAGCTATCATTGAAAGGACACATTGTACCTTGAAGGCATATCTCCAGAAAATAAAGAAGGGGGAGTACAATACTCCCAAGCATCAGTTATCATTTTTTCTCTACATCTTAAATTTTGTAATTGTGGATAATCAGGGGAGATCGGTCATTGAGTGCCAATGTCAACAAATTTTTCAACATACCCTCAAGTAAAATGGAGGGATGTGCTGTTGTGGGGGGAGGGTAGTGTTTGTGTTTTCCCCAAGAAAGCTGAATCTCCAGTCTGGGTTCCAGAATGGCTGCTGTGCCCTGTGGGTGACCTTGTTGGGAGCAACCCTGATGCAATAAGTCCATTGGACAGGTAAAGAATCCTCTAATGTTGATGACGGTGGGCCAGTATGGCCCTACTTCATAACAACTGACTGGAAGATAGGCACCCTACTGGCATCTGTGATTCAGGATAAAGCTACATTATTGACACTTCAAATCTTGCTGAGAGCCTCTGCTTTAAGGAAGTGCTGGATAAGAGCCAGTTCCCAAATATTTCCCTTACTCATAGTGGGTGCATTGCAATAAGAATTGCCTCAGTTGCTGACTTTGGGCAGAACTCCTCTAATGCTTCTGTTGTAACCTTAAAATTTGTACTTGTGCCAATAAATAAAAAGTCTCAGAATCACACTGGCCACATGTCTCCAGCTAATCGCCACTGGCCTTGGCACCCTGACTACCACCTGGACAGTTCACCATCCATTAAGGATTGAATATATTACAAATCCTCCATATCAGCCAAAGCCCCTATGGTGGTGGGGACCACAGCCCATAACAAGGATATTATGCTGGGAATCTATTTTTATGGGACTGTTTCTTGGAATTCAAGTACAGAGTTTGAAAACTCTCTATCCTTTCCTTTTTATTCTTTATGGTGACAAATGCTACTAATGTGTCTAGCAGTTTGAATTGTTCTAGAGAATCCTGTCTTCTGATTGGCTGCTGGAAAAAAAACGAGACACTTGTGTTGGTGGTGTGATTGGCTATTCCTGGTTCATCCTAGAGAGATCAGTACAGCTTGTGGCTGCCTCTGGGGGGGGGGTGGCAGAGGGTGGAGGCAGTGGGATTACCTTTGGTCATTCTATAACCATTGCAGCCACATTAGATTTATTTTTGGGAAGAATAGCCAATGCTTTAGAGACACACAACAGTAGTAGATAAGATATCTTACAGCTTGACTTGCAGATTTCATTGTAAGAGCAGGTAAATTTTGTTTTGGATATTATGCAACACCTGTTTATAGAAATCATTGTAGTGAATGAGACCAGAGAGCCAATCAATTAGTTACAGGCATAGAAGATGATTAGGAAGTGGGCAGGATCAGTGCTGGGAAGAACATTACTTCTCATCTTGCTCCTAAGACAGAACCAGTCAATATGGCCATGTGCTATTGCCCATGATCCAGCACCTAGTGGGGTGTGGATTAACATACTGAAACCTGGTACTGAACCAAAGACTGGAAAGGTATTGGGGGGGGAGGTGGGGGAATGTATCAACCTAAAACAGGAGTGTGGCAGGATTAAGGTGTCAGCCGATAAGGTCATAAGACACTTCCGGGACCCTGGAGGGGGTGTGGCCAACCTGGAGGGGGTGTGGCCAACCCCATTGATAAGTGGCTGCTGGGACATGAGGAATGTCTTCCTGGTTCCTGGCTGCTGGCTGCTGGACAGACAGAATCAGAATCCATCGTCCTTCCATCGCGCGTCCATCGCTCCTCCATCGCTTGGATACACCAGTCCTTGTTCAGGTGCCACCATAAGCTGTTACTAATATCATAAGTGTTAATTTATATTCTAATAAATATTAATTTGGACTGGCGCCTTGAAAGTAAAACTCGGTCTACATCTGGCGCCCAACGTGGGGCTCGAACCCACGACCCTGAGATTAAGAGTCTCATGCTCTACCGACTGAGCTAGTCTGGCATGGTTTCCAGACAGCTGGTCCAGTGTGTAGGCGAGGGTTTTTGGCTCAGTGCCTGGGCACGGGGTTTTCAGCTCAGTGTGCAAACACGAGTTTTCGGCTCAGTGCACAAGTGCGGATTTTGGCTCAGTGCGCAAGTGCAAGATTTCAGCACAGTACGCAAATGCAAGATTTCAGTTCAGTGCACAGACACGAGATTTCAGCTCAGTGCGTTTAACCTCAGAGCCATTGCTTCAGCCCTATACATGTCTAAAATGCTGTGGCCACTTTACATAGTAATATACCCCTGGCTAATGTTTGATAGTCATACTAAAAGTCATTGTTCAGGGATTGTACACCCCTTATATAGGTATTCTAATTTTTAGTACAGGGTTTATTCCTTAAGACGATAAAAACTACTGTCAACATTACTTAAGGTACCATATCCCAGTCATCTCAGATACAGGTTAGAATATCATAGATAGACAGAAATCTTCAACCATTTCATAGACCCAGAGAATATGGCATTTAACATTTGAAATTCGGCCATGAGAGGCATGATGACTCCTGGTGTCACTGCTCCTTTCCCGAGATGGTATGAGCATCGAGGATACTCCATTGGAGTTTGTCCTTTTGGCAGAGAATGGCCTGTTGAGTAAGGAACTGTCCTTATGTAGGGGTATTGTGCTGTTTCATGGTAAATAATTGTCCCACCCACTGGTTTAATAAAAAGAGCTGATTGGCCAAAGGCAGGCAGGAAGTGTAGGCAGGGCTACCAGACTAAGAAAATCTCTGAGAGCAGAATGCCAGAGGGAGGACCAGGGAAAAGCCAGAAGAAGCCGAGGACAACCATGCTGCTCTAAGCAAAGGTACCGAGCCGCATGGCTGAACAAGAGACGTGGGTTAGATGAAGGGTAGAGAGCTAGCAAGTGATATGCCTGGCCCTGAGGCTGATCAGCCAAAAACTATTGAAAGCATCTGTGTGTCTCTCTGGGACTGTGGGACTGTGGGACTGCGGGTCTGTGGGTCTGCAGGTCTGTAGGTCCTAAACCTTGAGGTTAGGCCCGAAAGTCCAGGCCAGAAACCTCTTACTACACAGGAGATTGTGCCCTATGCTGTAGAATCCTCCAATTATGGGTAAAATGCAATCTAACTTCCTGTACCACCTAAGACAGGCCTAGTCTAGATGTCCTTTATATATAAAAAGAAGGATGATATGTAAAGGTCAGTTTGCAACCCCCAGGGCTTAGCACTGTTCAGTGGCTTATGGTGTTTACAGGAACCAATTGATCTATTTTCATTATCAGGAACATCACCCAAGCAGGTGCTGCAATTTAGGAATCAGGAAGTTAGCAGAGGACAAAGAAGCTGGCTAAGGTCAGGCATTGCTTGTAGGTGCAGAGGTTACTCTAGGTCAAAAGGTAATCCCCACCATATGAGGCTTTCCCTGAGCTTCAATAAAGGGCTTTCTTAGTACAAGAGTGACCAGCATGTGTTTATGTTCCAATCAGCAAAGCCCACTCTGCAACACTGGCGTTTACAGATGGATCACCCAGCGAGATTCAGATGTTTACAACTATATCCTATTATATAGCCCAAGTTAAACTAAAACTCATGATTCTCTTGCCCCAACCTCCCAAGTTCTGGAATGGCGTGCATGCACTCCTTTGCCAAGCTGTATTATTTCTTACACATCCATAATAATCTTCAATTGCTCCTCAACAGAAGATTACTTTAAATTAAGAGGTTGAAAGTACCCCTTAAAAGTTTTTATTTAAGATCTGAATTTTGTTTTAAACTAGAAAATGTGGTACATGTTCATAGGGAGATTCATCAAGTTATAATCAAAGTTTAAGTGATGAACATCTGGCTAAGTATGAAAAAGTGCAATTCACAGAGGTAGTTATGTGTTTTCTAGCACATATGGAGTAGAAAACCAATGACAATAAAAAGCACATAGATGTATTACTATGTTTCTGTTTCAATGAAAAAATACTATGACCAGAAGTTTATTAAAATATTGTTTGGCTTATGTTTCCCAAGGAAAAGCTCATAACAGTGCGGGAAGTGTGGAAGCAAGAGGCTTGAGACAGAATCTGAAACAACATATTGCAAACAAATATAGGAAGAGAGAGCGAAGAAACAAAAGAAGTGTGCCAAGGCTATAATTCTTCAAAGCCCATTCCCAGTGATCTACTACCTACAACAAGGATCCATATCCTAAAGGTTATACATACATACACACTCATATATACACACACATGTGCACATACACACATGCACACATACACACACATACACACTCATGTACACACTCATATACACATACACACATATGCACACATGCTCATGCACACATGGACACATACACACTCATACACACACACGCACATGTATACACACATGCACACGTACACACACATGCACACATACACACATATGCACACATACACATGCACACATGCACATGCACATATACAGACACATATACACACATGCACAGATATACACACATGTACATATACACACACATGCACACATACACATACACACATACACACACATGCATACATGCACACATATACACACATGCACATATACATACACGTGCACACATATACACACATGCACACATACACACACACATACACAGACCCACACAGTGCTACTAAGTCAGGCTGAGGTTTTAATTACATGCATATGTGAGGACATGCTTTATATAACTCACAACAGTGAACTCATAAATAGTGAGGGGAAAATCAGAAGGAGAATTAGAAATGGTGACAGAAGGGCTAGAGAGCTGTTTCTCTGCTTAAGAGCATTTCATGTTCTTAGAGAAGCTCACAGTTTGTTTCTTATTGGGGATAGTGGGTTCATAATAATCCTCGTTTCAGAGGATCTGATGCCCTCTTCTGGCCTCCACAGAAACACATACACACAAATAAATAATAACAAATATTAGAAAGGGTAATAGAGAAAGGGATTATCATCAAATTGTTACACATGTGTGAAAATGTAATGGCATTCCTAAAGACACATATGCTTTCCTCTGTGTCACAGCCATAATATACATGCAGATGGCCTAACTCAGACCCAAACAGACTCAATGATTGTCCCCTCAGTCTCTGAGAGCCCACGTGAGCCCTGGTGAATTGATTTTATGCACCTTGATTTCATGGTGTCCAGATTCTGCTGACTCTTACAATCTTCCCCATCCTCCCTTATCTGTGAGCTTCGCTGACCTCCACCTAATGTTTGGCTCTGGGTCTCTGCATCTGCTCCCATCAGTCTCTGGATGAAACCTCTCTGAGGATGATTGGCCGATGACCTTGAAGTCCACATTCTCAGGTTTATAGGTCTTGGAGTACTAAGATTGTGTGCACACATCATTACATTGCCTGAGCTCTGCTACACTGGTGATCAAATCTTGGGCCTTGCATATTCCAATCCAGTAGTCTATCAACTGAGTAGTCTTCACAGGAGGTATGAAGTTTTCACTGTGTCTGCAGATTTTCCCATGGTAATAACTGACAGAATATTACAGGAATCTCCTCTCACAACCACTTCTCATTCAGGTTAAAATTTTAAAATTCTTCACTGAAAGAATGTAGTCATTTTATACATTTTATATTGTTATTATTCTCCTGGATATTGTCCTTTAGTAACCAAGAGAAGAGAGTTAAGAGATATGATTTTAGAAACAAAATAGAATAGTATATAAGATAGTAAAAAACAATCTTTTCATATCTACTTTTATTGACCAACTTAATAATTATCTTCATGTGATGAAAAGGTAATAACAAGTATCCACCACCAAGTATAATAGCAAGGAACATTCTGATTATAGAGTATTTGAAATTACAACTCAATATGTAAGGGCACTTCTAATTTGGTATTTACAGGTATGCATAAGAAGGTATAGTACCTCTTTGATAAAATCTAGATAAATAAATATGAAAAACTAGAGGACAAATATCAACGATGGCATTTATTACCCATCCTTTCACTAAGGGGCAGGGCCAAAGTGTAGGCTTTGTTCTGCTTAGAATGGGAAGTGGTTGTTAGAAGGTGCTCCAGTGTAGAAATTGTATCTCTGTGAGACCTATATTGCTGTTTTCATTTTCTTAGAGAGACACTGGCTAAAGACAAAGACTTGAACCAAGAACAAAGATACAGTGATTATCCAAAGGTTTGAGCAGAGAGATAGATACAGAGCATATGTGAAAAAGATAAAGGGCTAACTGAAAAACTTGTTGTTTGTGGAAAACCATTTCTGGAGATTAAAAGCTTTCTCAGAAATATAGGGAAATGGACAAAATAAGTATACCAGGATAAAATGTGATCAGAAGAATATCATAAAAATATTGAAAACTAAATTCACAGTGCTAAGGCAGGAGATTCAGAATAAAGAATCATGTAAAACCACAAGGCATCAGAACAGTATTACACATATAACATGAAGGTGGATGTTTTTGGAGGTCAGATTGTAATTCCAGGTTTTTCCACAGAGGGTCTCCTGGGGATTTAAGGAAGCATAGGGAACTGTGTTTTGGCAGTGAATGTGGCACCACAGCCAGGATCTTAAGAATTTCTCTTACACATTTGCATTTAAACCATGTCTGCTTCCTGGGTCACCATATTCTTTTTTATTGAAAAGGCTTTTTGTTGTTTAACAGACCCTCTACTGTCTCCTCTCCCTCCTCTCTTCCCAGTCATCCTCTCACATCATTCCCATCATCCATTCCTCAGAGTGGGTAAGGTCTTCCAAGGAGAGGTACTGCAGTCTGTATATCCAGTTAAGGTAGAACCAAGCTGTAACAAGGCTGAGCAAAGTGTTCCTCTGTTGGGACTAGGCTCTAAGAATGCAGTTTGTACACTAGGAATAAGTGCTGGTCCCATTGGCAGAGTCCCCATACTGCATATGCCATTTGGCTATCATCCATATTCTGAGGGCTTAGTTCAGTCCCATGGAGGTGACCCAGCTGTCAGAGTCAGTGAGCTCCCAATAGCTCAGATCAGCTGTCTCCATGAGATTCCTCATCAGTGTACTGACCCCGTGGCTCATATAATACCTCCTTCCTCTCTTCAACTTGACTGGGAGCTTGACTCGGTACTTAGTTGTGGATCTCTGCATCTGTTTTCACTAGTTGCTGGATGAAGGTTCAATAATGATAATTAGGGAGGTCATAAATCTGATTATAGGAAAAGGTCAGTTTAGACACCTTCTCTGCTATTGCTTGGTGTCTTATCTGGGGTCAGCTCTGTGGGTTCCTGAGTATTTCCCTAGCAACACGTTTTTTTCTAACCCCACAATGGCTCCCTCTATCAAGGTATCTCCTCTGTAGTTCTCCTTCTGTCCCTAACCCAACTCAACCTTCTCAATGTACACAGGACATTTATATTTCCTCTTCCCAGGGAGTTCCATGGATGTCTTCTTTAGGTCCCTCCTTGTGGACGGTGGCCTGGTTATTCTTTACTTTAAAGTCCACTCGTGAGTGATAGGAATGTTTCCTTGTATTGGGGGCACAAATGTTCAGGACTGAGATTTCATCCTGATGATTTTTTCCTGAGAAGAATATGTAATGATCTTCCTTCCATATCTCTCTTGATTGATTTTAGTGTGAAGTCTACTTCATTACATATTAGGAGAGCTACACCAGCTGCTTCTTAAGTCCATTGAATTGGAAAGTCTTTTCCCATCCTTTGACTCTAGTAGTGTCTGTCTTTGTAGTTGAGGTGTATTTTCTGCAAGCAGAAGGATGTATTCTATTTTCATTTCCATTCTGATAGTCTGTGTCTTTTTTACAGAGGAAATAAGAACAGTGATATTAAGGACTATTAGTAACCAATGAATGTTAATTGGCTTTGTGTGTGTGTATGTGTGTGTGTAGTGATTTTATGATATTACATTGTAAATAATTGTCTCGGCTGAGTTTAATAAAAAGCTCTGATTGGCCCAAGGCAGACAGGCAGTGTGGGTAGGGCTACCAGACTAAAGAGATCTGGGAACAGGAAAAACAGCAGAAATGCACAGAAACACCAGAGTTGCCAGACAACCCAGAAGATGCAGAGGACAACTGTACTGCTCTGAGAAAAGGTCCCTTACCCCATGGCTGAACAGGATAAGAATCATGGGTTAGTTTAAGGGTGAAGAGTTAGCAAGTTATAAGCCTGGGCCTTAGGCCGATCAGCCTACAATTAATATAAGCATCTGTGTGTCTCTGTGGGTCTGTTGTTCCATGGGTCTAAATCTTGAGGCTAGGCCCAAAAGTCAAGGCCAGAAACCTCATACTATGATTGTGTGTGTGTGTGTGTGTGTGTGTGTGTGTGTGTGTGTGTGTGTGTATGTGTGTGTGTGTGTGTTATGTGTGTGTATGTGTGTAATGTGTGTGTAGTGTGTGTGTGATGTGTGTATGTGTGTAGTATGTGTTTGTGTGTGTGTGTATTCTTTGGGATTTCCTGCTGTGCATTTATCTGTTGCTTGTGTTTTTGTAGGTGCATCTAACTTCCATAGTTGGAGTTTTCTTTCTAGTGCTTTCTGTAGAGTTGGATTGTGAATAGGTATTGTTTAAATCCTGTTTGTCATGGAATATCTTGTTTACTTTGTCTATGGTGATTGAAAGTTTGACTTGTTATAGTATTCTGTGCTGGATTTGTGGTCTCTCAATGTCCTTATAACATGTGTCCAGTACCTTGTAGCTTCCAGAGTCTCCATTGAGAAGTTTGCTGCTATTCAGATAGGTCTGCCTTTATAAGCTACTTGGCCTTTTTCCCTAACTGCTGGTATATCCTCTTGGAAAGCTCCATCGAGAATAGGAAGATAACTGCTTGTCTTGGACTACAGAAATGCCAAAGGTTCTGGGTAATTCTGGCATGTCGCTGAGAGGACAGATCCCAGGAAAAGATAGCTTTTGCTGAGTTGGAAACTTGAAGACTCAGGTATTAAGAACCCTGACCTGCAACCTATGGTTACATCTGCATATTTCTAAAGAAATGGCGAATGCTGTACTCCTTAGGGAATGAGGTTATAAAATGTCTAACTTCATTCTATGGGAGAATTCTTGCCAATGACATGTATGGCCCTGAATTCAGTAACACACACTGCCCAAAAGCAAGATTTCTGTATGCAGTATACACCTGCATTTGATCTGGTTTATTCTTTTTCTTGCTTGGTGGTTTATAAAGTCCACTAACTAACTTCTGTTGCAAAACTGTCTAAACGACACTAAACTAAGGTCAGTGGTCTGAATGTCAATATGTTAACCCACTGTCCCCATCAGTGGTTTTCACACAATTATTTCACTAAGCCAGGACTTACTGACTACGGATAAATAACCTCCTGTTCTTCACCTTGCACTAGACAGGATTTATAGACACATTTAACAACACCCATCTTTTAAGTGGATGCCATAGAGTTGAACTCATTTGGTAGGACTCTTCCCTCAGAGCCCTCTCTCTAAGCCTGCTCTCTGAGATAATGTTATTATCTCTAAATCTGGAGTTTAATATTAGCTTTGTCAAACTTGTCATACACCCTAACATTATCCTCACTTATCTAAAATGCTCACTTCTGCACAAATCACTCTTGATTCTCTTTGAGCTCCACCTGACACTGAGAACTCACTCCCATCTTCCTCCGTGTGACTAACTTGCTAATTCCACACTTGTTCTTTTCCATGGCTTCTCTGCATGCACTATGATCTCATCACTGGACACTTGCACACTGGTGGGTAAGACGACCTGCCCTCAGACAGCTGAGGAGCATGAGTGAACATTCTCATGTCTGCCTTTTACTGCCTTTATGTTACTTTAGGGTGGTTTAACTTCAGGTAGGCTCTAGATTCATTGGTCTGTATTGAGAAGAAAGTGAATACTTATTTCAATGAAGAGAGTCTCAGGAGGAAAGACAATCGATGGAAGGGTAAGAACTACATAGGGGCATAGTTACTAGAAAGCATGCTGGGAAGGGACTCAGAAACACTTGGAGTCTAATAAAGAGAATCAATGAGAAGCCTCCCCTCAGTAGATGATAAAAACCATTTTTCACTTATCAGGGAAGGTCCTCTACACTGCTTGATTGCCTTTGGCTAAGTAAAATCTTAGATCATCTGGCACTTGCTGATTCTGATCTGCCTTTTGATCAAAAACAAGACAATTATTACGCAGCAATTTTCAAATATTTTCAGGTTACTGTGCAATGAAATCTGGATTTCTTTTAATGTGTGGTAAAGCTCTACATCACAGTCATTGACACATCTTAATCCAGATTACGGAACCTATCTGAAGTATATTTGCATCCTGATGCTAAAGCACATGGGTCCCACTCTGTCTGTACATCGGGTAACAGATGCACTGGGAGGTCATGGTTAAGTATAGCAGCATGATCATTTAGTCAAGCTCTCTAAAACTGTTATCTAACGAGTGGGAGCTATGGTAGAGAGCATGAATTTACAGTGCAGAGGTGAAACATTACATGTGTGATGAAAACTCACACCACACCAAAAGCTGGATGGACAGCCCTATGTGGTCTTTAATACTTGAGCATATTACAAGTGTTTGCTGTTTTTAGGGAGGGAGAGGAATATAAGAACCTCATCTTTCTCATTTTTAGTTAAAAGAATATTAATGGTAAGAAATTCAAGGACAAAACCATTGAAATGGCTCAGCCCCTAAAATTGCTTCTCACACAAGCCTGATGATCTTCACTCATATGGATCCTTGGCGCCATTAGGACCATGATGTCATGCTCCTTTTTCTCATGTAGGGAGGACTTTCATGGGAAGTATGAAGAGAGCTTGTGGTCCACAGACTTTTGAAATTAAACTGGTGCTACATACCAGCCATCCCAGCACTTATGAGGGACAGGCACAAACCTCGGGGGTTCAAGGACTCTCCTTGGCTACATGGGGAATGTGAGGCCAGGTAGGCATAATTAAACCTTGTCTCCAAATCTAAAATTAAAAGAAAGAAACAATTGTGGCAAAACGTAAAGAAACTATTTCAAACCCCACCCAGCAGCAGAGACCCTTTGGTTCATTTTAGAATTTATGAGTCACTTCACCTGTGCTAAGTCCAATGTGTTAGGACCTGTGATTAAGAAGAAAAGCTGGTTCTTAGTGTGGACAGAATGTTTCTGTACCCTCTGTCTTCCATTTGATTCCAAGCTTTGAATTCTCAGACTTGTGTTTTTAATTTGGAATGTCTGTAAAGGCCAAAAAGGTTGTAATAATCATTAGAGGGGAGGAAAAAGAGGCCTTAAGAGAAGTGGATAGAAGGTATTGAGAAAGGGTTGAGGAAATCCTGAAGGGAGAGTTTAAACAGGGATGAGAAAAGTGTGATGGTCAAAGGGTCAAAGAAAACTAAGCCGGTAGGAAAAAGATCTTTGGAAACTAACTATATTTTATATTCTCAAAAACATTGGATGAACTGGGTAAATAGTTTGCCTTATAAGGTGTTGTTGCCAAAGATTTGATGTTAACTTTGATGTTAGGAATTCACACGAGGGAAGGAAAGGTCTAACTCCAGAATATGATCCTCTGACCTCCACACATGTACTGTTGTCGCCATCAAGCCTAATGGTGAGTTGCATCCTTAGGACCCTAAGTAAAACCACTGAAAGTAGGAACACTGCACAGATGGAGAAAGCTCTTCCCAGAAGACTAAGCTTACTAAATTCAGGTCCCACTTCCAATGTGAGAAACTTCAGTTAAAATGAATCCACAACCTACCCAAACTTATGGATACCATAAAAGCTGTCCTAAGAAGAAAATTTATAGTACTAAATTCTACACAATGAAGTTTGGAGAAATCTCACATGATTTACTTAACACCACACCTCAAAGCTGTAGTACACAAAAGCAAACTTGCCCAAGAGGAATATAAACTAGGAAATAAACTGGTGACATAAAGTAATAAAACATAAACAAAAAGAACAATACAAAGAATTAATGAGACAAAAAGTTGGTTCCTTTATAAAATAAACAAGATAGAAAAACCCTTATTCAAACTAACCAAAAGGCATAGAGAAAACACCTAAATTAAGAAAATCAGAAATGTAAAAGGAAACATAACCACAGACAATGAGGAAATCCAGAGAATCATTAGGTAATACTTCAAAAACATGTACACCACAAAACTGAAAAAAATCCCAAGTAATGGACAATTTTGTGGATATTTATCACGTGCCAAAATTATATCAAGACCAGATAAATAATTTGCATAAACTTATAACCACTGTGAAATAAAAGCACTCATTGACAGTCTCCCAACCAAAATGAGCCAAGGACCGAAGGGCTTCACCACAGAATTCTACAAGACTTGTAAAGAAGAGCTAGTAACCAATACTCCTCAAATTGTTCCACACAATAGAAACAGAAAGAACATTGCCTATGTCCTAATGTGAGCCTACAGTCATTAAGATACCCAGACTATGCAAAGATGCAACAAAGAGAATTACAAACCAATATCCCTCATGAATATTGATACAAAACTATTCAATAAAATACTAGCAAATGAAATCCAATTACACATTTAAAAAATCATCCACCTTGATCAAGTAGGCTTGATCCCAGGCATGTAGGGTTAGTTCATCATATGAAAATCGGCCAATGTCATCTACCATATAAACAAATACCAGGAGAACTCATATGGTTATCTCATTGGATGCTGAAAAAGCTTTTGACAAAATCCAACACCTTTTTATAATAAAGGTATTGGAGAGATCAGAAATACAAGGAACATACCTAAACATAATAAACACAATTTGCAGTAAGCCAGCAGCCAACATCAAATTAAATAGAAACCCAAGGTGAATCTCCTAAAGCCAGGAACAAGACAAGACTGTTTACTCTCCCCATATCTATTCAGTATAGTACTAGGAGTTGTAGATACAGCAATAAGACAATAAAAAGAGATCAAATGGATACAAAGTGCACAGGAAGGTGTCGAAATTCCTTTTTGCAGATGAAATGATAGTGTGCACAATGACCCCAATATTTCTACCAGGGAAATCTTATGGCTGATGTGATGGGAAACAAAATTACCTCCAAACCCAATAGCCCTCCTATATATAAATGATGAATGGTCCAAGATAGAAAGCAGAGTAAAATCGCCCTTTACAATAATAGCCAGAAATACTATAAAATACCTAGAGGTAACTATAATCAAGCAAGTGAAATACCCATATAACAAGAACTTTAAGTGTGGTGAGATTCAAGTGTCAGCTAATAAGATCAAAAGACACTTATCCAGGGTCCCGGGCTCCCATTCAAAAGGGGCTGCTGAGATCTTAGAGACCGCTTTTGTTCCTGCCTTCTAGAGAGACTAGATCAACGTCCATCTCTCGTCCATCCCATTGTTCAAATATATTCCTAAGCTATAGCCTATTATCCTGTGTGTTAATTTATTTACCAATAAATATTTATCTTATATTAATATATTCTAAGTAAAATTTACTACCAGATCTGGTGTCCAACGTGGGGCTAGGCTCTGCCTGCCACATACGGGGCTAGGGGTCCATTTATGTTTAAAATCCGTCAAAAATACAAATGACAAACAGAGTGTTCAACTATGGGAGGGAAAACAAAGATGCTCACCAACTAAGCTTAAAATCCCAAACTCCAATACAGATGCCTTACCGAGACAGCTATCCCTGACTTCCTGGCTCCCCAACTTTCCCGCTGATGCTGCTTGCTGCTCACTCTCTCAGCTGCCAAGGGGCACTCAAGGCTCCCAAGGCCCACACAGGCTACAGCCCAAGGAACCTCACCGACTTCTTTGAAGAAAGAAATTGAAGAAGATATCAGAGAATAGAATCATCTCCCAACATAATAAAATTGGAAATCTTACCAAAAGCAATCTACAGTTTCGATTCAATTCCCTCCAAAATCCCAACACAGTTGTTCACAGACCTCAAAAGAACCATACTCAAATTCAAATGAAAAAAAAATCCTGTCAATAAAGCAACTTCTGGAGGCATAATGCTCATTGGCTTCAAACTACACTGTAGAGCTATAATAATAAAATAAGCTTGGTATTTCATAAACACTGATGTATGAATTGACAGAGAGAGGACGTCAGGCAAGGAGCATGAAGCAGAACTTACAAACCTGGACTCATTCATGGCCAAATAACTTCTATGTCCTTAATGAAACACAGATGCAGTAATGGTGACTCGGAGTGAACCATGATGTGTTGAATCCATACAATTGGCTCCCTATGGCTTTGTTAAAATTACATAGGTGAAGCTGCCTACTAAATACTCAGGCTCACACCTGTCTATTAGGATGAGAGTCATCCTTCATCAGACAGATTTCTGCAGTAGGCTGTGGTGACTGCAGACTCACAGCTGGACAAAGCTTAGAGAATGCCTAACTGTGAAATTCTCAGACCTCAATAGAATATCACAATCACACCCTCCAAGGCTCAGGAACTACTTTGGAAGAGGGATGCAGAGTTTGTAGATGATTTCTGTGAAATGGTCCAGGTCACAGTCACCATAAGACACAGGGAAGAGCTTATAGACCCTACCCACAGTGAGTTTATCTGTGCTGGGGACTGGGGTGTCATCCCATTGAAGGAAAAAGAAATGCAGGGAAGATGATACACTAACTCTATGGATGTTAAGGACAATATGGAAACTTGGGACTTTTAACTCATGTTTGAGCTGTGGAAGTATGGAAACCTAAACAAGGCTGGTATGTGACTTGGAAAAGCCACTAAGTTTCATGGATGCCTGTTGTGTACAATGGAAACCTGAGTTAAATTTCCATGTGTAGGCCCAGATATCCAGAAATGGGCTCAACTGGGACTTTTAGAAGATATCTGGAGCATAGATAAAAGCCAACATTCCTCCAAACCTGATAAAGCTGGTTCCCTTCTACCCAAATGTGTCTTTTCTCTTGTTACTGGTATAGGAAAAATGGCTACTTGTGTTGGATATCATCATCATAAAGGACATGCTGATCTACAGGCTCCTTCAGTATCACAAGTACCTGCTACACATGTCAAAGTCTATAGTAGTGTCCTGTGTCTTCTCCCCTTTCCTAAACCCCCATTAGTTCAAAAGAATTCTTCCCACAGCTTCTCAGTCTTTTTTATAAACCTCTCTCTGTCTTTATCTACACCTATTCCAGTTTTCTCTCTCCCCAACCTCTGCCTCTCTGAACTGTTTCTGCTTCTGTCCACTAAGGTGACAATGTTCAGCACACATCTCATTCTCCTCTGGATGTTCTAGATGACTCTAACTGTTTAATCTTTAATATCTACAGCAAAATTCTTCCCTTTCATATATCACTAAGCGGTCAAGTGATCAGTTCTCATAACACCAAGACACAGTTTAACATATTTTCACAGTAAATTTTAATGGAAAATTATTAAAGACTTATATACAGAATTCAATATTTTGTGATATCTTGTGTCAACTTTCAGAGAAATATTTAATGTTAAAATTTTATATTTGACAAAATCTTCTTGACAGATTGTCACTTGATGCCAGTACATCGTGACAGGTGCTTCGTTTAAAGACTACCCTTCAGCTTGAGCAGCAACTAAAAAGAAAAGCAAGAATGAGCAGTTGTATCATCAAGAACATCATTGGTGACATTGTCAGAGTCAGCAGCAGTGTGGCATCATCAGTAGAACCTTATGTATTGTCATCAAAGTCATTGTGTGTGAGGTGGGGTGAGAATGTTGAGTCTTGTTTTGTTTTATTCACAGATGTTGCCTCTTTTGGAGTGTTTGTTTACAAGATGATGCCACCCTCATAAGTGACAGTGGACACAGAAAAATAGAAAATAATGTTTAGCAGCTACATTTCTCTGTTTAGCTATTTAGAAAAGACAGTGTTCTTACTAAGAGTGATAATAATTCCCTCATGTCAGAATGAGGACAGTTTGGGGAAATAAACTGACTGTTATTTTCAATATGATGGGAAAAGTCAATCAATTTTTATGCTTCTAGGTAATGCCGACATGGTTCTATAAAGGCATGAAATTTATAAATTATACATAATAGTGCCAAAGAGATTTAGATTTCTACCACAAAAACCTTCATCTACCTTAAATCGTTGCTGTGTTCTAACTTACCATGCTCATCTTCTTGGTTTCTGGGAGCTCTTGGACGATGTTTTCCCCATAGTCTCTGGTGAATCCATTTCACCATTATTATCAAGAATATTATAAAGAATGCAGAGCACACAACGAGAAAAAGTCCTATATCCGCTACCGGAGGAAATATGGCAGTGAAGGTATTCCTTGTGCAGCTGTCATGGTCACCTGGATTTGTAGGAACAACAGTTGGGTCAACATCCACAGAAGTGTGCACAGTGTCACCTGTGATATGAACAAGAGGCAATTCCTGATCAATAGTGACTGTATAACATGCATGTCCTTCTCTGAAACTGGGTCAGCATTCCAAAGGCTTCATGGTGTCACTAGTGTGCTGACCAGGAGCAGGCTTATGGCCAGCGTATAATTTTCCCCTTGCATGCCCAGTACAAATACCTGAAGAAGGTGTGAGCTCCGGCATGGTGTCACAGCCACAGTCATTCATTTCAGATGCTTCAACACTGTCACCTCTGTTACCAACACACTCTGAGTTTTTTGTCTCCATGAGGACAGTAGGCTGGACCACAGAAATATCACGATCATAAGGCTCTTGAAGAAAAACTTCACTCTTCTTTTCTTCAATCTTTAAGGAAATTTGAGATATTATTTTATGTTAAAAATTTCACAGATTTTATTCATTTTAGGAATACCTGTTAATGTCAGGGTCTTTATTTATGGTGTCCAAATGTATGTTTGCTCAGTCTAGTTTTATCAGAACAGTCACTGATGTCCTGTAAACTCTGCTTCCTTTATGTTGGAGTAAAAGGCCCCTGAGGGTTGAGAAATCTTTAAAGAGACATGTTCAGGTTTATGCCTTCTTTCCTTCTTCTCTTTGCTACCTGACATTGTCATTCTCTCTATAATGGGAAGACAAACAGAAAGGGGCAGAATGTGTCCTTTCCTGTCTTTGTGGCTGGGATGTCACGTTGAGGACAGAATAATAGAATGTGACAATGAGAGGCTTTGGGAACAAAAGGAGCCTCTCTCTTCCACACTGCACTAACGTTTTCTCTATGGCCTTCAGAGCTGCCCATGAAGTTCCTGTAATAGCAAAACAGTAAGGATGAATTTGATATGTATGAAACAAGTGTGCCACTTCCCACAGCAGAGGGTAGCTGTGGAGATGCAAGGAAGGATTCTGGGAGGTGCCTTCCAAATTATTACTCCTTAACTATGACATTTGTTCTATGTGGAGGATAGATGCAATGGTCTGCTCCAGCACAGGTGTGATTTAAATGACAACAGTCCTATGGACCTATGTCTTTAATTCCCGGCCTTCACTTGGTGGAACTACTTGGGGAACAACTTCAAGGTGTGGCCTTGGTAGATGAGTTGTGTCACTGAGGTAGGACTTGAGGTTTCAGGAGGCTGGAGCCATTTTATTTAAACTCTGTTTCTTGGATGAGTTACATGGATTCTCAGCTACCACTCCAGCACCATACCTGCCGGCCTGAACCATCACGGTGTTGGAACTGTATGTATGCCATTAGAACCAAAAGCCTCACTCCAAACAAAGCCTTTGTTCTACAAGTTGCTTTGGACATGGTGCTTTATTACAGCAATAGAAAGTAATATAATCAGTATCTAATTATAGTATGAATGACGTGAACAAAGCCCAAAGGATTCATTCAAAGTGCTGAAGCAGTGTTACCCAGTGGATTATGTCAAAAACAGGAGAGACAATTCCATAATGCTGGCTCAGCTAGATCAATAGACAACCAGGTAATTTAATCAGGTCCATTTCAGATGGGCAAGTTTTGAGAATGAACTTGATTTTGCTTGGCAGATGAGAAGCCTATTGACTTTTACTGCGTAAAAAGTAATGACCTCAGGTCTTTGTCATTCATGACATCTCAGTGACACTTCTAACTTAGCAATCTAACTTTACCTTTTAGTATCAGATTTGAAGAGGCTATGCACTATGTTTGTGGGGAGTCTCACACATTCCAAACCCTACCCAGAATCATCAAACAATGTAAAGGAGAGACAATTAAGCAGAATAGCTTAAGCAGCATTGTTGACCAAAGAAAAGAAGATGAGAAGTATACATCTTACATGTGAGTCCAAACTGTTCAAATGGATCATGGGAAAATTTTCAGTTCATTGGTTTCACAGAGAATGATGAATTTGAACACATCACAGCAAGTCATGTTGTCAGACAGACACATTTTTATACAGCACATGTTTTACTCAGTGCCTCATCCTCAATAACTAAGTATAAAATGGAAATGAAAGACAACATGTACAAGGATAGTTTTCCAGGACACAAGCTGCATGGAAACAGAATCACTGAAGATGAGAAGATTGTGAAGACAATTTCCTGACCTGTTATTTATACAACAGGAGTATTAATGAATGTATAGACATCATTCATTTATCTGGACACACAGTTTATAAGATTTTAAGAACTATTTATTATTGGGGTTGTGTGTGTATGTGTGTGTGTGTGTGTGTGTGTGTGTGTGCATGAATTTCTATGCTTGTTTTTGATATTTTAGTGTCTGCTGTGGGCTCATTTATTCTCCAAAGACAAAATTGTAGTGGAGAACAGCAATAGGATGAAGTAGGGTCTGCAAACAGTCCTGGCTCTTCTGCTTGCTTTATACCTTCTCAAGGGAGGGTACAGCACAAAAGAAGGTATTACTTTTGTAGTCTCGTGACACGATATCTGACAGAGATTATCTTGGCTGCAGAGAACCTCAGTCTCACATAGTGGAAGGTGAGCAGGACGGCTTGTCTGCAGCAGTGGTCTTTTCCTTCTCACATGCTGGTCGGCCAGGAAGCAGACAACTCAGAATTGGCACCAGAAATAGTGATGACCACTAAGACCCACCACCAGCAACCTTCTGCTGTCTAGAACATATGCTAAGGGTTAAACAAGCTCCCTGACAGTAACCACAGTTCACACACATGACCTTCTCTCTCTCTCCTCTCTCTCTCTCTCTCTCTCCTCTCTCTCTCTCTCTCTCTCTCTCTCTCTCTCTCTCTCTCTCTCTCTCTCTCTCTCTCTCCTGTGCCACTCTCTTTCTCATATACATATTCATATACATGAATCTATAACACACTCACACTCATGTGTATGTGTATGTGTATGTGCTAAGTCAAAGTGTCAACCAGAGGCCCAGTTAGAGAGCTAAATAAAAAGGCACTTTCCAGTACTACTAACAACTGGGATTTGGTCCTGAGACTGAGGCGAGAAGAGAGAACTGACCCTATAAATGTTCCTTTGACCTCCACACTTCTGATATGGACACATGTGCTCTATACACCGAATAAATGGAGGCCATGGTGTCCGTGAACTGACTGAGACCTGCCTGCCTGTGCTTCATGAGTGGAGGAATTAAAAGTGTGGATCAATAAGCCAAGCCTCTTATTGCTGTTCTTCCTACCTGTATGTTCTCCAGATCCCAATGTTTCAACCTAGCACGCCTTTGAGGACTAGGGTTCTGGAATTTAGCAAACATCCTTATCTGTTTACTTATCTTTTTATGTTTGTTTATGATCTAATCATCTTGCTAACACACATATTCATTCTGGGTGCTGGAAAGATAGATCAGTAGTCCATAAAACTTGCTCTTACAGAGAACCTTGGTTTGACTAACATCATGGCATTTGACTGACAATCATCTGGAACAGCAATTCGATGATATCAAATGTCCTTTTGGATGTCTGTGGGCAGTTCATAGACAGAAAGTGCACATTGAGAATGTACACAAACCATTTACGCACATAAAATTAATCAATGTAAATCAGACCAGTATGTTGGGGTGCAGTCATATTGAAATTAGCTACTCGAGGAGTCTCTACTATATATACTCCATATTTCTTTGAGTTCAGATCACTTGTGATAAAAGTTACTCACTTTCTGATCTTTTGATAGTCTACAGTGACCTCTTAGACCTGTGCTTCACAACCTGTGGGTTGTAACCCATTTCAGGATGATAAAACTCTGTCAGAGTGGTCACCTAAGATCTTGTGCAAACTCAGATTTTGACATTATGATTCATAACAATGAAGAAATTACAGTTATGGATTAGTGAAAAAAATAATTTTATGGTTAGGGTCACCTCAAAATGAGGGACTGTATTAGCTGGTCATAGCATTAGGAATGTTGAGAACTACTGCCCTAGAGTGTCACTAGCAGGGGTGTTCCCAGAAGTGTAGCTATGAAGAAGTAAAGAACATGTCCCAGGATGTGTTCCTATTCTCTGTCACCCATTGGAAGACTGCGGATACAGATTCACCGAGACATCATTGCTCTCACAAGCAAATATGTTACATTTCAAATTAGTGGGAATTACCATAAAGAATGATTTCTCCTGAGAGCTAATGGGTATTGTCTCTAACTGAGAACAGGGGTTCATTTCAGATTCACTAAGAACTTTTTGTTCCTTCTTCATTACAGTGTAAGGTAGAGGATTAACTTTTTTGCTTTGGTTCTGATATTTTTCCATTTTGCAGGGCACAACTTTAGAACTACTTTCTTAGTAGTCACAGGGTATTGAAACAAGAAAATTAGAATTTATTTTTCTTTAAATATAATTATCTTTAATTATAATTATCTATTTGCAAATCACTACAATATCATCAAAATGTAAAAATTATTTATTACATTATGAGTAAATCATGAACAGAGAAACTTGGCCTTTTTTTGCAATGAGACTGAACATAATTTCTGATGTTTTCAAATTCTTGACTCATACCTGAGATGATTATTAGCTTTAACTGGACCCTTTCCTCAGTGTTCCTTTGCCCATGGTTAGCAGACAAAATTGCAGATGTTTTTCTCTTAATAATAAGTACTGGTTTATTTAGTAGTGTCCTCCACATAATAGTATCTGTGAAACTGCTTCAAAAAATGCATTTCTTCATTGATTTGCATTCAGAAGTTATGAATATGAACCTTATGACTCACACAAATCCTCACTCTAGGGCTCTAGGTCACCAACAAATAGTTTTTTTAAGCCCCAGCACCTCAAGGTGATGAAGGCACTTTGCTATGAACACATAAATATCCAATTAAAGCCCTTCAGTGCTTTTAATGTTTGAATGTAAGTGTATATGATTTTAAAATACCAAAAAACTCAGAAGTTAAAGTGTTCCTCTAGAGTACTTGAATCTTTGCTTCTTAGCACTGCTGGCTAACTTGGGAAAGACACCTATTGTGAAAGTAGAGGCAGAGGTTCAACACACACTTAGCAGAATTAATAGAAAGCACAAGGGATCTCTTCACAGAAACAATTTTGATGGATAGATTACAACTGGCTGCATTTCCACAGTTTCCTCTAGTTTAAATACAGAAACAGACAGAGACACAGAGGAAATGATCTCCTAGGTGGTAATGAAATGGGAGTTCTCAGGGAAGATTAAGCCTTCCAGCATTTATGCTGAAGATCAATGCATCTGGACAGTTCCTGAATCACTGAGAGAATTCAGGTATATTACTACATTTGTGTTTAACAATCACTATAATGTGTATTTATTTCAGCGAACCATCCTTGGTCAGATATCAAACATCTTCTATTATATGAGGACTGCTCCAAATCTTCCACTCACTGTGCTTCCCTCCAGTTCTTATAGGGATACCAAAACAAGCAAGGACTTTCTACAGAAATGACTTTTTAATGCCTACAAAATGTTTTTCTCTGACCAAATTTCCATTAAAGGTGTCATGGGTAGATGACGGTTGCATTTTCAACAAAATTCATAAGAAAATAAATTCCCAAAAGGATCATTTTACCTTAATAACAGAAATACTGTGGCTTTCTAGTGTGATAGATGGAGAAATATCATCATCTTCAGAGAGCCTTTAGAATAAAAACATGCAATACTAGGTGAGTTTGGTACTGCAACCAACTCCACATAGTGTATACTAGATGACATTTTTGCATTTATGTAAATCAACCCTGACCTTTGTTTAATGTTTAGTTGCTCTAACATTATAGATACATAGATATATAGATAAAATAATATAGATATATATAGAGAGATATATAGATAAAAATGACATTTTTATAAAAAAAATTGTAAAATAAAATAAAAAAGACAGAAAAAATTCAGTTAAGACTTACTTGTAGATCTATTTAAAGGTAACATTAATACAATTTGCAGATTTGGAGATGGTTCAGTCAATAAGAATGCTAGCTGCCCAAATAATGGCCTGAGTGTGTCCTCAGAAATAGCATCTCAATTTGGGCATGGACACATGCACATGTAACCCCAGTACTGTGTGCAGAAAGACAGAGTATTGCTTGAGCATGTTGGCTGCAAGACCAACTCCATGTTCTGTGAAAGAACTTATATCAAGTGGATTTGCTAGAGAATGACTCAAGACACCCATCTCCTTCATTGCCTCATCCCTGCAAACAGAAATATGAAAGTCATGCAGCTTACACACACACACACACACACACACACACACACACACAAAAGAGGGTGATGGTGGTGCTTCAGTACACTTTGTTTTCAGTGTTGTAGTAACTGATGGCTTTATGGTTATATACAACAAGCACTTAATGCTCCTATTTCATTGCTCTTTGCCTGTCCCCTAAAGCACTATGATGCCTTTTTTGTCCAGAGACATTTTAGACATCACATTGAGCCTCATGCTCTTCCAAGAAGTTGGTTTGATTGAACATGAAATATACTCTATCTTTAAGCATCAAGCTGGCACTATCTCAGAAGCCAGAGATTTTTGGTGCTTTGATGCTACTTTTTGATAATCTGTTCACACATATATGATGAAACCCTCACATGAATATTTTTAGACTCTATAGGTGTTTCTGTGTAATTCTGAGTCTTTATAAGGCACTGGAGAGCACCATGGTCCCTCTCAGCTATATGTACTCCATTCAAACTTCAGCTAAGAGTTTGAAACTCCAGGGTATCTGGTTTGTAAGTTCTTGACCTACCACATTTTCTTTCTAGCTTCTACCTACCTTGGCTTTCACCACAGTTGTGGAACTTATTGAGGGGAGCAGTAACTTCCTACACAGAAGCATATACAGAATCCCATTTTGAGGTGATTTTCAACAAAACCTGGAAGAGTCTTGACCCTTACCATTTTACACACCCTCTCTCTCCTCAACAGAATGCTCATCTCAAACATATTAAAGAACATGAGTAATAATCTAAAAACTAATATTTGAGCTTTTATGTGCACAACATGCTATGTTCAGAGTATTTTTTATGAGTGTAATTTCAGGTACATACCTACAAGTCCTGGGGTACAGGCTCAGAGGGTTTCTAATCACCATCAGTCTTGGGGTTTTGTCTAGGTCTCTCATTTACGACAGCAAAGTAAAGGCTACCTATACAGCAAATTTCAGGGGATTCTCTGTCTCCACCACCAAGCTCAACATGAGCTCCCTTGGTTTTAGATGCACACCAGACCATCAGGCCTTATGTGGATTCTGGGCATCCACACCCTCATTCTCACATATGCAAAGCTAGCCTTTATCCACTGATAATCCCCCACCAATTGATTATTAACAGCATTTCACACTGCATCAGAAGTAGAATCAGTCAATATCTGTGCCCTACAAATACTTACTCAGCTTTGATTAACAAAGACATTAGAAACCTGAAATTGCCTTTCACAAAGGTATCAGGTGTCAACTTCTGAACTTTATATTCTCTACATATTCAGTGTATTTCAAAATGCAGACACCCTTACCAGACTAAGCTCTGTTGTTTATTTCTTCCATGATCTACAAACAAGAAAGGAAAAATATGTTATAAGAAGCTGTAGAAACTATGAGCATTACATACCAAGGCTAATAATACTTTATCACTAGATATACTTTAATACAAATGCTGGATAACCCTTAAAGTAAAGATTGATTCATAAAAGTAAATACACAAGAACTCTTAATTCATACTTCCTTAAATGCTTCAAATACAGAGACATGTTAATCAAAAGTTAGTACTCATAATAAATTGTTGTGTGAAATACCTATGATCTTGAGTGCAATCAGACAGGGAAAATGGCAACTTAACCAGAATCAATATTGCAAACTGAAGTGTCACAATGATGGCACCAGTTTTTTGCCTCTGGTGTTGTGACTGACCAGTAGTGCTGGGTGAAATGTGAGTTTACTCATCTTATACAGACATGAAAAGAGCATCAGTTAATTTATTTCAGGTGAAAATGCTAGACACAAGGAACCTATGTCTGTGCTGACTGCCCTTTGAAGCATAGCAAAACATAAGAAACAGAAGCAGACCAGGGACAAAGACCTCTACAAAGAAATTTCAGCTTCCAGTGCGGCAAAGCTCCAGAGAGAGCAGGGGTCATACTACCCTTTACTGCTTCTGAGGAAGATGCTGAAGCCCCTGAGTTCTAGCTCTGGTCCCTCACTCATGTGCAGTGCAGAGGTGTTCATCAGATGCTATCCCCTTCCATTGGAAGAGCTCTTGGGAATACCTGCTCAGTGGTTATGCACCCCGAGGAGTATCTCCAGGGAGACAAGCATGGAAGAAACATGGGGACAGAGCAACAATTCCAAGGCAATAGTCCCTCCCAGGAATCATTTTTATTGTTTCCATATATAAACCATTGAGTGAGACAAGCTTTTTATGTAAGTGAACAGAGATATCTCTACAAAGGTATCAAAACAATTCTTGTTGACTCATTTACTGAATATGAAACTGCAGGGCAACATCATTGGTTTTGCCTATGTCTGGGGAGAGCATTTGTCCCAACAAATTAACTGAGAATGTGGATCTGCACTAGAGCCTATACTTCGTATGTGGGAGGCCTCCATTAACCCTCTTCACCACAGAGAAAATTAAAATGCTAAAATCATGTAAAAATAAGTCACTCTCCTTACAATAATTCTGAATCTTTTATACCATGTCCCATATGTGAAGAGGATCATTCAGAGTCCTCTACACTATTCACTTGCTGGTGTGCTTTCCCATGGCAAGCTAGGTATGCAAGATGCTGTGGTGAATTGATGGACCAGTCAGTGCTGTCTACTACTCAATGGTGTTCTTTCTCCAACTTCCTTCCTTACACTCTGGTAGTTGTTTGAATATCATGGCTTGGAACGCATAAACCAAGTAACACCATATCCTACTTCAATTGATGATACCTAAGGAAAAGGTTGCTGGTGGTATAGCCAATAGGGAGGGCACTAGCCTAGAATGCTCATAATGTCAGTGTTCAATCCTCAGCACTGTCTAAAGAACTCAAAATTCATTCAGTTCCTACAAAGCTCATAGGTGAGTCTGTTATTTCTTCTAAGAGAGTATATTCACATTAAATTCCAGATAATTAAAGATAAACGTAAAACCATACGTAGACTGTCTAATTATTCATACTGAAAATTATAGAAAAATACAAAAAAGTTAGTTACATTTAGTCCACAAAAGAACAGAACGAAATAAATACTATAATTTAGTTTTCTTTTACATATCATAATGTATTGACACTGACGTGTACAACAATATGTACACAATGTATTTATTATAAAGAATGAAAGAAAAATCAATTTTATAGCAAGCCAACATGCTATTATATGACTATACAGGACACATTCTGTGGACTCCCTTAGAGTCTTTATTTATACAAAGACACTTTCATCAGAGTCTCATGGTAAATAAACATGTTTCAGATTTTATATATTGAGATGAGAAATTTCCCAGAAACCATCTCTTAATTAATTCTGACTCCCACAACAAAGCTGTTTTGTAATTCATGTAGCAGCAGCAAATTACTCACAATCGGTCTCACCTGTACTGATGGAATCCGACATTTTCAGGATGGATTTGAGCTCCGTGGGAGGTCTTACCCCACTGTGGCATATTATAAAAAGTAATATTTTAATATTCACATAAAACATTTAGCAAATGCTTTGCCTTACTTGTTGTTTGATTTCCTGTCATACATTAGAAATTCACTACTATAATTGATTAAGTTGGTGACACTTTCCTTACAAATTTGTGTCAAGTGGAAGAGAGAAAAATTTAGTCCACAAAATGAATGCAAGAAAATCATGAATAGAGACACAGCAAGTCTCTTTCAAAGAAAAAACTAAGTTATGATGTAGGAATGATTTAAAAAGTTATATTATTGAGTCTACTTAATCCAAAAATGCTGTTAATCTCAATACATTTTACATCGGTATGGATTTTGATTTATTGATATAAATTTAAAGTCAATTTTGTTGTCCTGTATGTATATTTCTACTCTTGTTTAAAGCATTATGTTTATGTGATTCCTTCAAAATTGTAGTGTATAACTAGGATGTGCAGATTGTTATCTATGATAAACTTATAATCATATTAGTTGTGTTTTCAGGTATACAAACTTATATTTCAATTAGATAGATAATCTTCAAACACTTCAAAGACTTATTCAAAGAATATGGCATTTAAAAGATTTTAAGAACTTAGACTTCTCTAGACAGTGAGACATGTCTGCTCCTAGCAGGACAAATCTACTTCAAGAGAATACTGGGCATTGAAGAAACTCCTTATGAAATTTTCTTTCTTTTTGACCAAAGTTAGACATTTGACAAGCAAATGTCCTTGCCTCAACAACCCGACATTATGCTGTATAAGGTAGACATGCAAGACCCAAGGAAAGTGACCTCTAATCTTTAGGAATAGTGTGACCTCACACACTCACACATAAGATGGTCCTTCAGGTTGCAGATTCACAGAGAAAACTACCAGACATTCTTCAAGACACCAAAAAAGGAAACCGGCAGAATATGTCAAAATGGGCAGAGAAGTCCTTGAAATTTCCTGCTTCACTAAAAAGTATGTCAGAAATTCTAGGCCTGCAAAAACAGTTGCCACACCATTACAAAGAAATTTTGGATGACTGTCCAGGCAGCCAAATGGTTTCTCTGTCATTCCTAGATTTTGAAAACTGTTGATACTTCTTGTTTACTCATGTAATATTATATCCTTCTGTGATCACTGACTTAGTTAAAGATTAGTTATGATTATCGTTTTCCTTAGTTATAATAAAAATAAATTCAATACAAACCTTGATACAAAGATAAAGTAGATAATAAAATATTTTCCTTTTTTTCTAAAGACAAACATACTAGATATTATAACTGCACTTCTTGCTCAATAATTCTTTTGTTACACATAACTTGGCTATGTTAAAATTAAAATCTTCCTTTTTGATTGAGAGAATAAAAGGAAGTCATGTGGTACAGCTAGCAATAAGACTGACCCGTAGGCAAAGCAACACATTATTAATATAAGACATTGTGTGATTATTTGGGGCTAAGAGGCAGTCTGCAGGCAGGTCTTAAATTCATGGCTAGGCCAGAAAATGATTGCTACAGACAGAAACAGACTCAGACACACATTCAGATGCAAACACACAGAGAGAAAGAGAGAGAGAGAGAGAGAGAGAGAGAGAGAGAGAGAGAGAGAGAGAGAGAGAGAGAGAAAGAGAAAGGAAGGAAGACACTGTTTACTCCACAGCCCTTTTTAAGGCTGCAGTAAGATGTTTTTCACCACATCATGCTGTGCACCTAGAACACCACAACCTTCTCTGTCATGGTAATGGTGGGTTTTTCACTGGATGTGATGTTATCTTCCAAGATGTTGATTTGAGGACAGTGGAATAGATTCTTTCTTCTGTTAATCCTCTTACAAGCTACCATGGCCTTGGATGCAGTCAAGCTGTTCCTAAGTAGCCCATTCATAAGTGAATCCTGAAACCACAATCTGCCTGTTTCGATGCCATACAAGCATTTCTATGAATTTAACAAGAAAATAACTTGTGCAAATAACAATAAACCTATTGCGTAATGTCAGGGGGGTTCTAACTGTTTAGAATTCTAGGTAGAATGTAACAAGTGGCTTTTGAAAGCTGTGTTTAAAAGTTAAAGCTACTCTAAACTTATGAATCTGTACTTTGGACATTAGTGGTGTTGATTTTTGGATTTCTTTCTATTGGAGTAATTAAGCTATTTATTAATGTGTAACAAGTATTTTATTAATACACAGCCCCACTGAACGTGAAAAACATAATTGTCCTCTATAATTGAAATAATCAATCAAAAGGAACAGAAAAGCAGCTTGAAATACAACCTTTAAATGTTTGCCAAACAATATCAAACAGCAGACTATGGGCAAGAATGGGCTTCAACTCCATCTTCATAACAAACATAAGGAGAAAACAAAACCCACTTTTATAGAGAGATATATAATAGCGATTCTGCTGTGTGGCTCTCTACATCCAGATAATCTATTGAGATTCAGAGACTTCATTTCTATGAAAAACATATCAGTGAATATACAAGTGATAGATGGAGCACTCTGGTAGAAAAAAGTCCTGAGGCCTTTCACCATCTATCAACATGTGCTAAACCCGATTAAAGGGCCCTCAGCATGTGGAGATTGTGTCAATGGAAGAAAGCAGTTTGCTGAGGTTTTGTAATATTGTCTAATAACTCAGAAGTATCCCAAATTCTGTAAGCTCTCAAAATAGATTAATGTCTCACACTCGAAATTCTAAAGAAGGTCTAGTTCACAAACTGATTTCAGAAAGAGATTGAAAAGGTCAGGAGTGCAGATGGATATCATTGTGTGTAGATAACACAAGGAAGCTCACTTTCCCAAACACTGTTGGTTACTTGGTAAATGGTGGTGGTTGAGTATATCACTCATGTCCATATTAATTAAAATATTTTTTCCAGTCTAAAGTATGTTGATAGCACTATGGGGAGTACAAGAAAAAGCATAAAATAACCATAAAATGCTATCAATCTGAGAGTACACCAACGAATTCGCCTTTTATCTTTGAATTTTCTTATTGATGTATTTTTTAATCTTACCTGCAGAATGGCATTGGGTCAGTACTCTGGTGTACTTCTAAAAATATAAGGAAAATGCACATTATTATAACTCTACTAAAATAGAACATACAAACTGTTTAGACTCTTTGTTAGTACCAGTTTCCTTGAGACCAATCTAGAGACTATCCTGAAGTAAATATTTCTTTGTAAGCCATTACTTCATGTAGAACTCTTTCATTATTTGTGTATTTCAAATTAAAAAGTATATAAATTTACCAAGCCTAAGACCTAAAAACAAACACCCATATACAGTTGTGACGGTCATATATGAATTCTCTCAGAATGATAGAAAGCAGCATCCTTAGCCATGTGTCAAAAAGACTGTCCTTCTGAACTTTGGGCTAATGATAGTAGAAAAAATCTAGATTGGTTGTGGTGGAACACAACTTAATCCCAGCACAGCACATGGCAGGCAAAGGTAAGTGGATCCCCGTAATTTTCTGTTGAGCCAAGAATACATAACACACTGTATCTCAAAAACAAAGCAGACAAACAGCCAAAAAGGAAAAATATATCTATGAGCCTATATTCTTTCTTCTGGAAAATAAAGAATCTTGTTCAGTTTTTTAGTTAAAACTGTTCATTTTACAAATTAGGTGCACTGGAACTAGATGACATACAGTTACTGTCGTTTGTATCATAATGAAACCCAGCAGAAAAAAAGCTAAAGAAGAAAACAGACTTATTCAGAACAACTCCTCCTGGTCCCCTTTGAGGGAAGAAGCTCCTCAGTTCCAGCTGTGTTCCCAGTCTTATGTGCAACTTATAGGATGCTCATGAAAGTATCCACCCTCCCTCATGAAGACAATAATTGGGAAGATCCCTCCATTAGTAGTAATCCACCCTGAGCTCTGCCTTGGGTGACAGAGCAGAAGAGTAGCAGCTATGGGTCTGGAGCTGAAAATTCCATGGCTCATATTCTGACTTCACATCATTGTACCTCACTCAAGCCTTCACTGTCTATCTGCATTGTGCTGTTGGAAATAAAAGTTCAGTTTTTGTCTTGTTTAAAGTAGGAGAACATTAGTGTACCTTCTTAGCATTCTGAATGCCATTTGTCCCCCAAACTATTGGATTGGGACTGTGGCTCTGTTGTGAAACCAATACTTACCATACAAGAGCCTTAAGTCAGCTCTCCCAACCACAAATGCCAAGAACCACAAACTCCCTAATAATGTGATATAAAATTTGATGAATTACAATAATATCAACTCTCTTCATCATACCTATAAAGAGAAGATCATGTGGATTCAGGACCTAGTATTGCTGCCAATGACAAGTTAGACATAAAAGACACCATGACAAGTTGCTGAAACTCTGCAGTGTGTTCCTTCATCTGTCACTGAATCTCTCCAGACTCGATTGAGGAGAAGCCAATTCTTTGAAATATAGAATAATGTCGTTTTCTCAACTTTCCTTTTTGTGTCAGTTTTTCCCTGGATCCTATCATTACAGCATCTAATTGTTGTATCGTCTGACTCTGTTACACTTAACAATAACCAAAGGGAAATTTACAAAGTAGACTTAATATGTAAGGTGCTTCCCTGAAAGCTCAATAAGCCTTCATTTCCACCCCTAGCACTACAGAAAACCAAAGAGAAGAAGAAAGAGGAGCAGGAAAAGCATGAGGATGAAGGGGAGATGGAGGAAGAGGAGGTGAGGAGGAAGAGGAGGATTGGGGAAAAGAGAAAGAAAAGGAAAATGTATCAGGCTTGACAAGACTTCCCAGAATCTGTTCACATGCTCTTTGACACAACACTTCACTCTAACATGGGAGATAATTAAGAAATCAATTATATAGTTGTTAACACTGTTTAAATCCAAATATTGCAAAGAAATTTAAAAAGGCAGATGACTTAGTTCTATCATTAGGTAGGATATTAACTAATGAGTGATAGATTATTGAAGATTCAATTGTGACATCATTACATTTTAATGGCACTGAACTGTGTAACACTATGCAGTACTATATGCAAGGCATTTGTTATAAAAATTCAAGAAAAGTCTGTATTTCTACCATTCCAATTTGCTGCAGTGTGACAATGGATAACATGTGCCAGGTAACAAGTTTCTTCTCCCTTTTCCATAAACAGTACATGTATAAAAATTAATATCAAATAAGCAATATATTGACAATATATTTTCACACACTTAATAGGGCTTAGAAATAATTTCTAAATTTGGACTCTGGTAATATTAGGAAACAATGTAACTGCATCAGTATTTGATTTCCTTGACTTCTCCTGGGGAACTAAAATCTTTACCCTTAATCATATTATTTAGGGAATGTAGGACCAGACCTTACCTTTGCTGAACCTGACATGCTTTTTCTTTCTCTGTTCTGGCTTTTCTGGAGATGACTCATCACTGTGACATATGTTTGAAAGCAATCATTATTTTATTATTCATATGAGAAACATTAGTATGTCTTATACATTCTTTCATTTTGAGTCCCTAACAAGCCTTATATTGAATATTGCAAATAACACTGTATTAAAACAAGATTTCAGTATTTAGTTCAACTGACTTTAAACTACATATGCTGTGATTAAAGGAGATCTCTCTGTCTCCTGCCTCCCACATTCTTGGAATAAAGGCACAGGCAAACAGGCCTATACAAATAACTCTGAATTCATTCTTCAACAGTAGACTGGAAGCAATGACTGCTGTCCTTCCACCTTAACTCATGTAAACGAAACAGAAAAAAAAATTTGTTTATGATTGAAAAACTACCCAGCAATGCAAGCAGAGAGAGACAGAGACAGAGAGAGTGAAAGACAGAGACAGAGAGAGACAGAGACAGAGACATTGAGAGAGAAAGAGGAAGGGAAGAAGGGAGTGAAGGAAGGAGGGAGGGAAGGAAAGAGGGAAGGAGGGCAGGAAGGAGGGAGGGAAGGATGAGGGAGGGAGGGAAGGAGGGAAAGAGGGAGGGAGGGAGAGAGGGAGGGAGGGAGGGAGGGAAGGAGGACAAAGTATATTCTGATGGCTCCACCAGCTTTGTTTTATGTGCTCATGAACTGACTTTTATTCACGTGCTCATGTCCCTAGGAAACCACACAGGTGTATCTGTCATGACACTTTGAGGACACTTTTTTGCTTTTTACAGCAATGGTTGTTCTTTAGATCATCAATTTTTTTGTAAAATTTGCCTGGGTGCACAGAGTCACATCTGACCTACACAGTGTCAAAGATAATTTACACAGGACAGCATATAAAAGAACAGCGTCTGGTTATAGCATTAAATTGTCAGGTTGGATAACCTAATGTCTTTGATTGATGGAGAGCCATTTAAACAGTGTGAATGATCAAAGAGAGAACATGACTTTAAAAATTGCTTCTGTTGAATATAGCATTTTAAATGAAAACATATAAACTAATGAATCACTAAAAGAATTATACATTTCACTGTCAAAATAATTAAAGTTCAGAGTCAGGGAGTTCCCATTAGCCCAGATCTGCTGTCTCTGTGGGATTCCCCATGACGATCTTGAGTCCTTTGCTCATTAAAGCCCTACTCCCTCTGCTATTGGATAGAAACCTCAGCTCAGTGTTTAGCTGTGGATCTCAGCATCTGCTTCCATCAGTTGCTAGATGAAGTTTCTATGATGACAATTAGGGTGGTCATCAGTTTGATTACAGGGAAATGGTAGTCCTGGTACCTTATTCTGTATTGCTTAGAGTCTGAGATGGAATCATCCTTTTGCAATCCGGTTTCCTTAGCACCAGGTTTCTCCCTAGCCCCCTAATGGCTCCCTTTATCAAGATATCTCTCTCTGGAGAACCAGGATCAAAACTAGGACCTCTGGATCTAGATGAGAGTTGTATGGCTAGGGCAGTTTGTGAGGCCTGTGGCAGTGAGAACAAGATTTTCCCCTAATGCATGAATTGGCTTTTTCCAACCCATTCTTGATATGGAAAGAGGAGCTTGCTACCGCTTCAACCTGATATGGCTGACTTTATACTCTCCATAGAGATCTTAAAATGCTCTGAAGATTGAAAGGTGTGAGTGGTGGCTAAAGGATGGGGGTTGAGAAGAAGGAGGGGAAGTAGGGGTGCTGTGGTTGATAGGTAAAATTTAAAAAATCTCTGGAATAAATAAGATAATTAAATCCAAAAAATAATTAAAGTTGACACTTGCAAAGTAAACAGCATTAATAAGAAGTTGCCCTAACTAGGACAAAATAACCCAAAAAAATCAGATTATGAATGAGAAACTGGTTTTTACATGGGGAGCTGAGCCTGGGTACATGCTATACTTTTTTTGATTGGGTAGGAACAGTCCCTTTCCCAGCTCATACTCCATGTGTGCTAGGCTTCTCAACATGTGCCTCGGAGTTGAGGCTAATCTTCCTCCTGTTATCTCAGTATTTCTTATATAAGCAATCGTCACCCTCAAGAACAGCACTAAGAACATAAAAAAGAAGAAACTGTACCTATTCGATTCAACCACTGAATGCACATTTGCTCCTTTCTTCCTTAAAAACGGAGCCACCTGGTACTTCTCTTCAAATAAGACAAGGTTACATGCTGACACCTCATCCTATATAGGAAACAAAATACATCTGATAAATAGACATGTCTCTCATCTGAAAATGGAGCCCAGATTCTAAACATAAGAACAGATTTTGCTCATTTTCTGATTTTTTATTTATTGTCTAAATTACAATCACTTCTGAGACTAGTGGTTTACAACCTGTGAATTGTGACCCTTTGAGGATGCTAAAATTTTGTCAGCCAGGTCACCTAAGATCTTCTGACAACTCAGATTTTGACAGTGCAATTCATAACAATAAACAAAATTATCATTATTAGCAACACAAATAATTTTATGGTTTGGGTCATCTCAAAATGAGGGACTTAATTGACTGTTGACAGCATTAGAAATGTTGAGAACTACTGCCCTAGAGTGTCACTAGCTGGGGGGTTCCCAGAAGTGTAGCTATGAAGAAGTAAAGAATGTGTCCCAGGATGGGTCCCTCTTCTCTGTCACCCTTTGGAGCACTACAGATATAGATTCACAGAGACATTATTGCTCTCACAAGCAAATATGTTACTTTCTAAATTAGATGGAATTACCATTATGCACGATTTCTCTTGAGAGCTTGTTGGTATTGGCTCCCCCCGAGAAAACAGGTTCATTTCAGATTCTTTGGGAGCTGTTTGGTCCGTCTTCTTTACACTGTTGTTCTTGTTATGATGGGAAAGTCCTTTCAGCCTTTCCTGGATGGAAAGGTAGAGGATTAACTTTCTTGCTTTGGTTTGGAGTTCATGACTTTAGAACTACTTCATTTCTTAGGAGTCATGGGTTGTTGAAACAAGAAAAGAAGAATCTGTTCCTTTAAAAGAAACTATCTTCAAATATACTTATCTATTTCAAAATTGCTACACTATCATCAAAAAGTACAAACTACTTATGCTAGCCTATAATGCAAGTAAACCATGACCAGAGAAACTTGCCCTTTGTCTACGGATGAGACTGTACTTAATGTCTAATGTTTTAAAATTCTTGAATCAGATATGAGGAGATTATCAGCTTTAACTGGACCCTTTCCTCAGTGTTCCTTCCCCATGGTTTGAAGGAAATGGCAGATTATTTTCTCTTATAAATAAACACTACTTTATTTAGCTGTGTCCTCCTCATCATAGTATCTGTGAAACTGCTCTATGAAAACCCATTTCTTCATTGATGCACATTCAAAAGTTATGAATATGAAACATAACTCACACAAATCCTCACTCTAGGGCTCTAGGTTACCAACAAATAGTTTTCCTAAACCCCAGCATCTCAAGGTGATGAAGGCACTTTATTATGAACCATAAATATCCAATTAAAGTCCTTCAAGGCTTTTAAAGTTTGAATTTCGCTCAAAGAATATAAGTAAATATGATTTTAAAACACTGAAAAAACTCAGAGGTTAAAGTGTTCCTCTAGGGGACTTGAATATTTGCTTCGTAGAACTGCTGGCTAACTGGGGGAAAGACACCTATTGTGTAAGTAGAGGAAGAGGTTTCAACACACACTTAGGAGAGTTAATAGAAAGCACACTGGGATCTCTTCATAGTCAAAATTTAATGAATTTAGATTACAAGTGGCTAAATTTCCACAGTTTCCTCTTGTGTAAATACAGAAACAAACACAGACACAGTGGAAATCATCTCCTATGTGGTCCTGAAATAGGAGTTCCAAGGGAAGATTTAGCCTTACTGTCTTTACACTGGAATAAATGCATCTGAACAGTTCCCGGATCACTGAGATAAGTGGACCCTTTAATGTATTCAGATATGTTTCCACCTTTGTGTTTAACCCTTACTATAACTTGTATTTATTACAGAAACCATCCTTGGTCAAATGTCAAACATCTTCTGTTATATGAGGACTGCTCCAAATCTTCCACTCACTGTGCTTCCCTCCCATGCTCTTACAGGGCTAACAAAACATTCAAGGACTGTCTAGTGAAATGACTTTTTATACCTACAAATGTTTTCTCTGACAAATTTCCATGTAAACCATGATAAGAAGACAGACTACTGCTGCATTTTCAACAATCCATAAGAAAATAAATTCCCAAAAGGATCATTTTACCTTAATAACAGAAATGCTGTTCTTGTCTCTTGTTGTAGGTAGAGGGATATCATCGTCTTCAGAGAGACTTTAGAAGAAAAAAATGTAATAATGGGTGAGTTTCGTAGTGTAAGCAACACCAACCTATATACTAAATGGCAGTTTTGCATTTATGTGATTCAACCTTGACCCGTTTTAGTATTTTTGTTGCTTTAGAATTTCAACTTCCGTCAAACTAAAGAAACCATTCAGTTAAGACTTACTCATAGATACATTGAAAAATAAAACTTAAAAAATTAATGGATTTAGAGATTGCTCAGTCAACAAGAATTCTAGCTGCCCACAATACGGCCTGAGACTTCAACAACCAGATGAAAAGCTGGACATGGACACATGGTTTGTAGCCCCACTACTATGGGTAAAAGAGACATATTATTTGACCTTTTGGACAGCTAGACCATCCCCAGATTCAGTGAAAGAATTTATGTCAAGTGGATTAGTCAGATAAAGACTCCTACACAAACCTCATCCATTGCCTCATGCATGCAAACAGAAATATGTATGTAGGTCATGCAGCTTAGATACGCATGTACACAAACACACACAGAGCCACACATAAAGAGAGAGAGACAGAGACAGAGAGACAGAGACAGAGAGAGTCAGGGAGACAGAGAGAGATAGAGAAAGGGGCACAGAGTGACAGAGGGGAAACAGAGAGACAGAGAAAGAGACAGAGTGAGAAAAAACAAAATATACTCTGACAGCTCAAGGAACTCTGTGTTTAGATGCTCATGAGATGGTTCCTTGGCAATGTCTCTAGAGAATCACATTCTTATATCTGCCATGACCCTTTGGAGACACTTCCTTAAATGCTATGCTCACTACCAATATGGATGTTTTGCAGATCGTGTAAATTTAAACTTTGCTTTAAGCATTCATGGGTGAATGCAGAAACCACTAGGGCTATTTCTTTCCCCAATAAGCTTTTCTGTGCAATGCTGAGTGTAACTCACAACCACTTATAAAGCTAAAGGAAATAATGCTCTTTATCACCTACTGTCTTCATTGGCCACAGTTAGAGTGCTGTATTTGGGGCCAATTTCCAGAAGAGCCAGAAAAACTCTTTTCTTTGGTTTTGCATTTGGTATACCACAGTCTTGGAATTTGTTGGGGGAAATTTAACCTGTTGTGTGAACCTCGTTGTAAAGGTCCCCACCACTGAATTGATATCTAGTAAAGCACAGCAAATCCTTCAAAATTGACCATTATTTACACTGTCTTTATATCAGATAATAATCTCTAATCTTATTACATCAATTATCTAGAGTTAATTTTCATCTCCATACTTGGTGTGTGTTCTTTTCACATTTGTATATGCATTTTTGACTGTTGAACAGGTGCTCCAAGAGGCCAAATAAAGGATAAAATATGTTTTTGCAACATGTATCTTTGAATAATTATACTCATCAGAAAATTAAGCATCTCCATTTTGGATCATATATAGGTGTGAATGTGTGTGCATTTTTACAATATAAATAATCTGCTCATTTATTTTGAAATATTTAAAAATGGACAACAAATATACTAAAGCCTAGAGCTATTAATTTAGATAAACAAAATTGACTTTTTGTTTCTTAATTATCATAAAAAACAGAAATATAACACACGTGTAAAGGCCCAGATATTTGCTACTATCAAATCTTGCCATAATCAGATGGTCTGAGGAGCCACATCCAAGACTATGAATTACCTTTCCCCTCAATGTTTATTTGACTTATTTGTTTTTTTAAACCCTTCATTTTAGACACAGGTCATAGAAATTGACAAAGTGGATTGACCCTTAAATACAAAGAATGTGCTTCGTTTAAGCAAATACATTAGTGTGCACAACAGACTACTTGAGTGGCCAACAGGAAGTTGGCGCCTGTCTGGGTGAAGAGCATTATGAGGTCTAACCCCAGTATAGGTGTTATGCAGGAAATAAATCACATACTCGGGAAATCTGGTGTGAAAGAAGGAAAACTATTCTGGTGTCTTTCCACACCTTGACCTGACAACTGAGAACAGCCTCAACTTGTGGCCCTGCCAGAAAAGCTAAGGAAGATCATAAAGTCCACCTCTCCCTCGGAAGGTCATGCTCACATGTGGACCCCAGAGAAAGTTTCAGATATGATGCTGGAGAAATGGCTCCACGGTAAAGAGAGTTTGCTGCTCTTGTGGAGGATCCAAGTTTGGTTCCAAGACCACTTCCTAGAACCCATGCCAGGGAGCTCATTATCGTTCCAAGCTTCAACTCAGAAGATAATATGTTTCCACAGGCCTCCTCAGATACTCTGTTCTGGGACGAGGTGACATACTCACATACAAAATTATTTAGTAAAGGTTTAGGAATAGATATAGAGAGGTACAGTCCCAGCAGTGGGGTTGACAAACACTAGAAGGCTCATATTATATCACAGAGCTATTACACTGGAAGTAATAATTTAATATAAAGAATTATACATGGGAGATAAAAAGAACTTTTCAGAAAAAAAACCCTATATTCCATATGCACTGTTGCATACGGTTCTATAATGGCAATCTGTTTATAGCTAAACAGGAAAAGAATTGTGGACAAGTTTTATAATGCTGAGGACCCAGAATCTGTAGAAAGAACCTAAATGCTTGTAGAGCCTCTTGGAAAGTTCCATTGAGAATAGGAAGATAACTGTCTGTCTGGGCCTGCAGAAACACCAAAGGTTCTGGGTAATTCTGGGATGTTGCTGAGAGGACAGATCCCAGGAAAAGGTAATTTTCTCCTGAGTTGGAAACTTGAAGACTCAGATATTAGGAACCCAACATTTGCCTATGGTTATGGCTGTATGCTTCTAAAGAAATGGGTAATGCTGTCCTCCTTAGGGAATGAGGTTTTAAAATATCTGACTTTATTCTATGGGAGATTCTTGACAATGACGGATGCAGCCCTGTATTCAGAGACACACACTGCCCAAATGCAATAGTGCTGTATGTAGTATTCGCCTACATTTGATCTGTTTATTCTTTTACTTGCTTGATGGTTCTACTAATTAACTGTTGTTGCCAAACTGTATAAACCACACTAAACTCAGGTCAGAATGTCAAGTATGATTATCCACTGTCCCCATCAATGGTTTTCATACAAGTTTTTCACTAAGCCTAGGGCTTACTGACTACAGATGAGCCTCTGGACAAATAAATCAGGATAACTTCCTTTCTTCATTTTCCGTTGTACAGGCTTAATAAATACAGTTAACAAAATTCATTTTTAAGTGGATGCCTTAGCTTTGAACTCATTTGATAGAACTCTTTCTCAAGACTCTCTCTCTACACCTTCTCTCTGAAGTAATTTTATTATCTCTATGTCTGGAGTTTAATATTAGCTTTGTCACACTTGTCATACATCCTAATATTATCCTCCCTTATATAAAATGCTCATTTCAGCAGAAATCTGTGGGAGGTTGTGTTGTTTCATTTTAAATAATTGTCCCAACCACTGGTTTAATAAAAAGAGCTGATTGGCCAAAGGCAGGCAGGAAGTGTAGGCGGGGCTACCAGACTAAAAACTCTGAGAACAGAATGCCAGAACAGAACACCAGAGAGCACCAGAGAAAAGCCACAGGAGGCAGAGGACAACCATGCCCCTCTAAAGAAAGGTACCGAGCAGCATGGCTGAACAAGAGACATGGGATAGATGAAGGGTAGAGAGCTAGCAAGTGATATGCCTGGGCCTGAGGCTGATCAGCCAAAAACTAATGAAAGCATCTGTGTGTCTCTGTGGGACTGTGGGACAGTGGGTCTGTGGGTCTGTGGGCCTAGACCTTGAGGTTAGGCCCGAAAGTCTGAGCCAGAAACCTCATATTACAAATGGCAGCCCAACATATGGCAAATATACCCACAAAAAGCCATAAAAAGCTTAAAAAATGGTCTAGCAGTCTCTGAATTGTATCTCCCATGTGAGCCATGGTACAGAGACACCCTGGTGAAGCACGTGGGCTTGAGATACGATGGTGGGCTTTTGGAGTGCAGCTTAAGGTGTAAAATGGCTGGTTCCTGAAGTCTCACAGGACCCTCAATATAAGTAAAATGTTGTAAATGATTTATTTAAGGTTTCTGTTCATAAAGAGAAAAAGGGAACAGAATCAAAGATGGCTTTCTAGTGTTGATATTTTCATGGATCAGCTGTTTGCCTGAGGCAAATTGAGGCTTGGCTTTTTAAAGAGAAGCTTCCTGATTCAGCATTAGAAGCAAAACACTTGTGAGTTTTTAAAGAGGCCCTGCTACTTAACACTTAAATGGAGTTAATGAGTAGCAGATGGCAAAGCTTTACTTGATAATTATATGGACCCTAAAATTCCCAGACTAACTGGGTTAAAAAGATAAATTCTATGAAGTTAGACTAGGAGCTGGGTGGAGCCATCCACCCATCATACCAGCCTTTAATCCTGGCAGATTAAAGGTGTGTTCAGAAACAGAAGAAATAGAATCTGGGTGGAATAAATCACCCTAGACAAGCAAAGGTATGGTCAGAAACAGAAAAAGTTAAGAAATAAATATACAGTAAAGACAGTTTTTTATAAAATGTCTAAGTGGTTTAGAGTGTGTTGAAAATATATATACATAGGCTTAGAGAAAGAAAAGAAAGGTTAGAGAAATCCTTTAAAAAAGAAATAAAGTAAAATAAATAAAAAATAAGCCACGTAATGATGGAAAATACAAAGAGTGTCTGGATACTGTATGTTATTGTCTTATCTTTAAGATTCTTGACTGAAAATGACTTAGTAAAATCTGCTAAAAGACAGCTGATTATAAATGTTGTTGGAGTAATTCAACGTATATATTTTGTAAATGAGTTTACTTTAAAATTGAAATGCAAAGATACGCTACTTTGGAGAAGAGGTTTTCCTTTTATTTTCACAGAAAATGAAAGACTGTGGATTTCTTCCTGGAAAAAGAACATAAAGTTTGATAGAGGAAGACCCCCTGAAAAATCTCCAATGGAAATGGATGGACCAGATGACTCAATATTTCAGAACACCTCTGTGAAGTTCCCTGAGCTCTGTATCCAGAACAATTTCAAGGAGACTGGCTGAGATGACCCAGCCTTAGAGACTACTCCACTAAAGACTTGTGCATAATCCTGCATTTTTCTTTGGATTTCTATGGGATTTCCAGCATCCCCATTCAGCAGGAAGTAGCCTAGAGAACGACGCCCACATTCCCAAAACATGGATTATGGATGTTTCTGTTTATTTATATGTTTATAGGTTGTTACAGAGAAGGGGGAAAAAGATTTGGAGTTCTTTTTGTTTTAAGAAGAGAAAAGGGGATATGTGGGAGGTTGTGTTGTTTCATTTTAAATAATTGTCCCAACCACTGGTTTAATAAAAAGAGCTGATTGGCCAAAGGCAGGCAGGAAGTGTAGGCGGGGCTACCAGACTAAAAACTCTGAGAACAGAATGCCAGAACAGAACACCAGAGAGCACCAGAGAGAAGCCACAGGAGGCAGAGGACAACCATGCCACTCTAAAGAAAGGTACCAAGCCACATGGCTGAACAAGAGACATGGGATAGCTTAAGGGTAGAGAGTTAGCAAGCTATATACCTGGGCCTAAGGCTGATCAGCCTGAAACTATTGGAAGCATCTGTGTGCCTCTGTGGGACTGAGGGTCTATGGGCCTAGACCTTGAGGTTAGGCTGGAAAGTCCAGGCCAGAAACCTCAAACTACAGAAATCACTCTAGATTCTGTTCAAATTCAACCTTTTACTGAGAACTCATGCCCATCTTCCTCCGTAAGACTAACTTGCTAATTCCACACTGGATCTTTCCCATAGATTGTCTACATACACTACGATCTTATCACTCGACACTTGTACACTGGCAGGTAAGAAGACCTGTAGCTAGACAATGGAGGAGCATGGGTGAACATTCTCATGTCTGCCTTATACTGTTTTCTGGTACTGTAGGGTGGTTTAACTTCAGGTAGTCTCTACATTCATTGGTCTGTATTGAGAAGAAAATGAACACTTATTTCAATGAAAAGAGTCCCAGGAGAAAAGACAATCAATGAAAGGGTAAAAACCACAAAGGTGGATAGATACAAGAAAGCATGCTGGGAAGGACGCAGAAACACTTGGAGTCTAATAAAGAGAATCAATGAGAAGCCTCCCCTCAGTAGATGCTAAAACCGTTTTTCACTTATCACAGAAGGTCCTCTACAGGGCTTGATTGCCTTTGGCTAAGTAAAATCTTTGATCATCTGGCACTTGCTGATTCTGATCTGCCTTTTGATCAAAAACAAGACAATTATTACAGCAGAGATTTTCAAATATTTTCAGGTTATTGTGAAATGAAATCTGGATTCCTTCTAATGTGTGGTAAAGTTCTACATCACAGTCACTGACACATCTTGATCCAGATTACTCAACCTGTCTGAAGTATATTTGCATCCTGATAATAGAGCATCTGGGGTCTCAGTCATTCTGTACATAGATGAACTTTTAGACGCACCTGGAAGTCATGTTTAATTTTACAGTATCATCAATTAGTCAAGCTCCTTAAATACTGTTATCTTAAGAATGGAAGCTATGGTAAAGAGTATACATAGTCCATAACCCTGATCTAATGGCATTAAGGCATAGCAAGCATGGGGCACACAAGGTATATTTTGTTCTGTACGATTGCAAGGATCAGCTTCTAAAATCATTGGAATTGCCAATTTCTTTATGCTTTACATCCTATAAAATCTTACCTGGATAAAGATGTCAGTTCAGTAATGTCATCCAATCCTAAAGACAATAGGAAATGTATTTTATAACAACTTTAGAACAATGTAACAAATTAAAATGAAAATAACACTTGATTAGACATTTTCTATGGAGACAATCCCTGAAGAATACTCTAGAGTAAATACTGCTTTATAGGTAATTAATAGATTGAGAACTCTCACTTAATTTTTTGAATAATTAAGTATCAGAGGAAAAAAAGAAATTTATTAAGAATTATAGCTGAAATGAACCTCTGCAACAATGACTTTAATTTTTATTAGGTATTCTGTGATTAGTCAAGTATGGTCTCTGTTTTTCAGGAACAGAAGGGGTTAACACATGAGATTTGTATCATTTACTCATCCTTTTGATTAAGTATTTTATCAAGTGATGATAGGAAGAATTTTAAAGATTTGCTAAAAGTAAAAGTAAAGTCTTTAGTTCTTTAGTTGAAATTGTTGTGTTTAGGATAGAAATATCACCCCAAAGGAAGCTTGATCTATAGTGACTCTCCATGGAAGCCTGTAAAAGCACAGAGGACAGAAACAGACCAGGACAAAGATCTTTGTAAGAATCCCTAGCAACCAATGTCCCAAAGCTCAGTGTGCTCACTCTTCCTTCCTTTATGATAAGATGCTAAGAGGCTGCAGAACTCTAGTTCTGGATAGTGTAAGGAATTTCATGATCAGGTCCATCACCTCCCATGGGAAGAGCTATTTGAAAGACATCTCCCATAGTAGGCATGCTCCATCTGCCATATCTAGAGAGAGAGCAGAAAAGCACCAGCCCTAAGGACAGAGCAGCATTTTATATTTATATTCATATTTACTGATAGAGTCTATTCATGTAGTCATGTTTTCACTACATGCCTCTAATTTCCTATCCACAAATGATAACAATTCAGTTTTTACTACAGTGAAAATATGTAAAACCAGCAAGAACGCCTTAACCTCTTCCATGACGAAGAGAAAGCATTATATCCACATTAAGGGTCTGGATTTGTGGCTCAGTGACAAAGCACATGCAGGACACATGGGACTCCTTGGGTCAATCCTCATCCATACAAATATGAGTCCAAGACTATTAGTTCTGAAATAAAGCAAATAAAAAACTCGCCAACGTTACAATAATCCGGCTCTTTTAATTTCTTCTTTGTTAGAAAGAGGGGAATTTGGATTCACCTATAGCATTTGTTTCTGGTTTGGTTTAAAGATAAGGTGGAAATAAGCTATGGGGACAACTAATGGAAGCATAAACTCTTGCACATGCTGCTTTCTTTCAGAAGCTACTGAGCCTCAATGGACCAGGATGGTCCATTAGTGCTTTGAATTATAGAACCACGTCATTTGTTCAATTTTCCTCCTCTTGAGAGAAATTGTTGTGGAAGTCATGCTTTTGAGAATGTTAACTATAAGTCAACATATCCTGTTTCATTAATAAACAACAGGAAATGTGGTGCTAGAGAGATAGTTCATAGTCAGAAGAATCGCCTCGCATGCTCATAGAGCCCTGTGCTAGATCTTGGTACTGTGAATGAACAAACAACCAAATATATAGATAGATAGATAGATAGATAGATAGATAGATAGATAGACAGACAGACAGACAGACAGACAGACAGACAGACAATAAAGGAGAGATAAAAAGAAAGGATCAAGATTGTCTTCACCATCTCCAGTGAGTCCACTATATGGCACTAGGGCACCAATGTCATTTTTAAAAGAAGATGTGTAAAAATGACAGTGAGTTTCTATACAGAAAGTAAGCTACCAAGAGGAATTGAGGAAATTGTCATGGCTTAATTCTACAGCAGTGAAATAATTGAATATTGCATATTATGTTGTGATATCAGCATATTTTAATGAAGTTGAATTATGTGATAATATTATGTTGATAGATAATACAGTGCATTCATTATAAAAACTGATCAAATATCTGGAACTCCATTTCACAACAAACCAGTTTTCTATAACATACCTTTATAAATACTTATAATACTGGTTTTGATCAGTTTATTTTGTGTATTAATTGATAGTTCATAACCAGGGCGAAGATTAAGTATACTAAAGATGTTCTTACAACAATAATTGATAATTTCAACTGAAATGTATTTTCTACATTTATACTTGATCCCTTAATCCTGTTAGGGAAATTAACTATCTGATTTTCCTTACAATTTATCATAGACCATGTAGAGTAATTCAGTATCAAAAAGCTTACCCTCATTTATCTGGAAAATGTTAGCAATTGATTCTGAGAGTTTCTCTGAAGCTTCTCTGTGATACATTTAGAAAGTGAGAGTTATTTCAATATTCATATGAACAACTTTACCCAAGTACTATGAATTTTTATTTGCATTCCAGATTCAACTTACAATAGATTTTGGTAAACAATTTTTGATTCAACATTTAATTATAACTGGACAGTGCTCCCCTACCATCTTTCCCTTATTAATATTTCTGCCCCATATTAAATCACCACCACAGCACAGGCATGCACACAGGGGACAGGAAAAGGGCTTTTTCCACATCCTCTGTTCTAAAGGCTGAGGACGTTTATTAATATTAGAGTTCAACTATTACTTGTAGTTCATCCCTCCTCTCCTGAACCTATAGCACACAATCCCTTCTCAGTTCTCCCAAGAGATGGACTTGGTGTAACAGGAAATCAACTGCTTCATTTACTCTAAAATAACAACATAATTTGACAGTGTATAGGTGTTGTTGTGGTTGTTGTTTCCGGTTGCATGCTTGCTACTAGATGACAAACCATCACCACATGTTGCCCTGTTATGTTAAGTCCCAGTCTGTCCAAATGTCACAGGACATGGTCTCTCCACCTCCACTTTCCTGGCCATGGCTAAGCACCAGGTTCCTGGGGTTGGTAGTTGGTGAACTCTGATGCAGTAGCTCTGCTTTCTCAGATTTCATGTTGGACTTGATCCTGGTTTGTGAACCTGCTCTAAAGGCCACAGCTGATGGGATCCCCAGCCAACATGGGAAAACTTGAGACCTTGTTCTGTGTACTCATTGTGGATACTGTCCATAACCATATAAACTGCTTTAGGAATATCAGACTAACAGTGTCATTATATTTCAGACAGGCAGGTTTGAAATAATAGCATTAAATGCTAGGATGGATAATCTAATTTTTTCATTGTTGGAAAGCCATTTAAATCACCATGAGTGATCCTAGAAAAAACGTGATTTCCTAAATTATCTCTGTTGATTATAGCTTTTACAGGAAAACACATAAGAAATTATGAAATGCTAAAACGGTAACAAATTTCACTGTCTAATTAATTAAATAATTAGTCAGAGAGCTCTCATTAGTCCAGATGTGCTGTCTCTATGGGGTTCCCCACCATGATGCTGACCCCTATTGCCAATCCCTTCCTCCCTTGCTCTTCTATTGGACTGAAACCTCAGCTCAGTACTTGGCTGTCGATCTCTGCCTCTGCTTCTATCAGCTGCTGGGTGAAGTTTCTGATGACAATTAGGGTGGTCTTCAATTTGATTACAGGGAATTGTAGTCCAGGTACCCTCTTCACTGTCGCTTGGAGTCTGAGATGGAATCATCCTTTTGGAATCCTGTCTATTTCCTTATTTCCTTGGCATCAGTTTTATCCCTATCCACTAACAGCTCCCTATATCAAGATATCTCTTTCTGGACAATATGCATGAGAACAAACTAGGCCCTGTAATTCTGGATGAGAGTTGTGTGGCTAGGGCAGTTTGTGAGGCCTTTGACAGTGGGAACAGGATTTTCCACTAATGCATGAACTGGAGGTGCTGAAAACCATTTTGCACTTATCAAGGAAGGTCTTCTACACTGCTTGACCATCTTTATCTAGTGAAATCTTTGATCATATGATTCTGATCTGCCTTTTCATAACAAAAACAAGACAAATATACTAGCAACAATTTGCAAATATTTCCAGGTTTTTGTGAAAGGAAATCTCAATCTCTTGTAATGTGTGGTAAAGCTCTATATCACAGACACTTGAACACCTTAACCCAGAGTACTGAACCTATATGAGGTATATTTGCATTCTGACGATAGAGCACCTGACTCCCAGTCAATCTGTACATAGGGGTACATGATGTACTGGGAAGTCATGTTTAATTATTGCAGCATGAACAACTAGTCAAGCTCTTTAAATACTGTTATCTAAAGAGTGGGAGTTATGCTAGAGACCATACATACTCCATAACCCGAATCTGATGGCATTATGGCAGGGCAAGCAAGTGGCATACAATGTTTATTTTGTTATGTATGATTACAAGGATCAGCTTCTAATCTTTGCAATTGCCAATAACTTTAGGCTTTAAATCCTATAAAATCTTACCTAGATAAAGATGTCAGTTCAGTAATTTTGTCCACTCCTAAAGACAAAGGGACATGCATTTTATAACAACTTTAGAAAAATGTATCAAAAGAAAATGAAAAAATTTAACATTCGATTAGACACTTTCTGTGGAGTTAACAACCCCTGAAGAATATTCTAGAGAAAACACTACTTTACAGGTAATTAATACAATGAGAACTCTCGATGAAATATTTTGAATAATGCAAATGCACGGAAAAAAAACATTAAGATTTATAGCTGGAACCTTTGTGACAATGATTTTGATTCTAACTAGGTACTCTGTGATTAGCAGAGTGAAGTATCTGCTGTTCTCAGAAAGAGAAGGTGTTAAAACCCGTGATTTATATCATGTATTCATTCTTTTATTTAGTTATTTTACCAAATGATTTAAGGAAGAATTTTAAAAGATTTGCTAAAACATAAAGAATCATCATTAGTTTATCAGTTGAATTTGTTCAGTTTAGGATAGAAATATTCCCCTCAAAGGAAGCTCGATCTTTAGTGACTCTCCTTGGTGGCCTATAACAACACAGAGGACAGAAACAGACCAGGACAAAGATGTTTGTAAGAATCCCTAGTGACCAGTGTCACAAAGACCAACATGCTCACTCTTCCTCCCTTTATGATAAGATGCTAAGAGGCTCCAGAGCTCTAGTTCGGGGTACTGTAAGGAAGTTCAGGATCAGAGTCCATCACCTCCCATGCCAAGAACTGTGGGAAAGATTTCTCCCTTACTAGTCATGCTCCATGTGCCATATCTAGAGAGAGAGAGAGAGAGAGAGAGAGAGAGAGAGAGAGAGAGAGAGAGAGAGAGAGAGCAGAAAAGCACCAGTCTTAAGGACAGAGCAGCATTGAGTATTGCAAGGCATGAAGCCATCTTTATATTTATAGATATAGACTATTCATTAATTCACACATTCACTACATGCCTCCAGTTTGCTATCCACAAAAAGATAACAATTCATTTTTTACTGCATTGAAAATATGTAAAACCATCTAAAACATCTTAGCCTCTTCCATGACCAGGAGAAAGCATTTGACCCACAATAATGGTCTGGGATTGTGGCTCAGTGACAAAGCACTTGCAGGACACGTGGGAATTCTTGGGTAAATCCTCATCCATACAAATATGAGTCCAAGACTATTAATACTGAAATAAAGCAAATGAGAACCTCGCCCACATTACAATAATCCTGCTCTTTTCATTTCATATGTGTTGGGAAGAAGGGCATTTGGATTCACCTACAGCATTTGCTCCCTGGTTTGGTTTACAAGATAAGGTAGAAATATTCTAATGTCACAACTATTGGAAACATAACCTCTTGGACGTGTTGCTACTTTGCAGAAGCTACTGAGCCTCAGTGTACCAGGACGGTCTATTAGTGCTTTGAATTTGTTCAATTTTTCCTCCTACTGGGGGAAATTGTTGTGGAAATCATGCTTTTGAGCATGTTAACTATGTCAACATATCCTATATTTTACATAAACAATAGGAAATGAGGTGATACAGGAATAGTTCATAGTGAGAACAATTGCCTCGCATGCTCACAGAGTCTTGTACTAAATCTTGGTCTTGAGAATGAATGAATGAATGAATGAAGAAATGAAAGAATGAACGAACAAACAAACAATAAAGGAAAGGAAAAAAAGGAACAAGATTGTCTTCACCATATTCAGTGAGTCCACTATATGGCACTGGGGCACCACTGTCATTTTTAAAGGGAGATGTCTAAAGATGTCAGAGATAGAGTTTCTATACAGAAACTAAGCTGCCAAGAGGAATTGAGGAGATTGTCATGGCTGAATTCTACAGCAGTGAAATAATTGAATATTGCATATTATGTTCTGATATCAGCATATTTTAATGAAGTTGAATTATGCAATAATAGTATGTTGATATAAAATACAGTGCATTCTTTATAAGAACTGATCAAATATCTGGAACTCCCTTTCACACCAAGTGCAGTATTCTATAACATACCTGTAGAGGATACTTATAATACTGGTTGTGAGCAGTTTATTTTGTGTATTAAGTGGTAGCTCATATACCAGGGTCTAGATTATGTATACCAACAGTGTTCAGACACAAATAACTGATAATTTCAACTTCTTAAATGTAGTTTCTATATTTATACTTGATCTTTTTTATTCTTCTGTGGAAATTAACTATCTGATTTTCTTTACTATTTATAATAGACCATGTAGAGTAATTCATTATCAAAAATCTTACCCTCATTCATCTGGAATACATTAACCATTGATTCTGAGTGTTTCTCTGAAGCTTCTCTGTGATAGATTTAGAAAGTGATAGTTATTTCAATATTCATATGAACATTACCCAAGTACTATGAATTTCTTATTCGCATTACAGATATAACTTTCAATAGATTTTTAGGGACAAATAAATAATTTTTGATTCAATACTTAATTATGACTGGACAGTGCTCCTTTTACCATCTTTCCTTTTATTAATAGTTCTGCCCCTTATTAAACCACCACCATGGCACAGGCATGCACACGGAGACAAGAAGAGGGCTTCTTCCTCATCCTCTGTTCTAATGGCTGAATAGGTTTATTCATATTTGCATATGTACATGAACAGATCAACTATTACTTCTAGTTCATCCCTCCTCTCCTGAACCTATAGCATACAATCCCTTCTCAGTTCTCCCAAGAGATGGACTTGGTGGAACAGGAAATCAACTGCTTCATTCACTCTCAAATAACAACATATTTTTGACAGTGTATAGGTGTTGTTGTATTGGTTGTTGTTTTTGGTTACATGTTTCCTATTTTTAGATGACAAGCCATCACCAAATGTTGCCCATGTTATGTATATTAAGTCCCAGTCTATCCAGAATCACAGGAGGGGAGCACAATCTCTCCAGCTCCTCTTTTGCTGGCCATGGCTAAGCACTAGGTTCCCGGCATTTCTAATTGCTGAATTCTGATGCAGTAGCTCTGCTTTCCTGGCTTTCATGTTGGGCTTCATCATGTTGTGTGAAGCTGCTCTAAAGGCCACAGCTGATGGGATCCACAGTAATGCTTAGAAAACTTGAGACTTAGTTCTGTGTACTCATTGTGGATACTGTCCATAACCATATTCATGATTCATGAATGTGGGTGCTAAGATTCACATCTGACTAACAGTGTCAAGATATTTCAGACAAGACAGGATATAGAATAATAGCATTTAAATGTCAGGATGGATAAACTAATTATTTCATTATTGGAAAGCCATTTATATCAGCATGAGTGATCAAAAAGAAAAAATGATTTTCAAAATTATTTCTATTGAATATCACATTTAAAGGAAAACATAAGAAATTATGAAATGCTAAAATGATAATAAATTCATTAGTCCAGATGTGCTGTCTCTATGGGGTTCCCCACCATGATGCTGACCCCTATTGCCAATCCCTTCCTCCCTTGCTCTTCTATTGGACTGAAACCTCAGCTCAGTACTTGGCTGTCGATCTCTGCATCTGCTTCTATCAGTTGCTGGGTGAAGTTTCTGATGACAATTAGAGTGGTCTTCAATTTGATTACAGGGAAATTGTAGTCCAGGTACCCTCTTCACTGTCGCTTGGAGTCTGAGATGGAATCATCCTTTTGGAATCCTGTCTATTTCCTTGGCATCAGTTTTATCCCTATCCACTAACAGCTCCCTATATCAAGATATCTCTTTCTGGACAATATGCATGAGAACAAACTAGGCCCTGTAATTCTGGATGAGAGTTGTGTGGCTAGGGCAGTTTGTGAGGCCTTTGACAGTGGGAACAGGATATTTTCTTAATGCATGAGCTGGCGTTTTGTAACACATTCTATGGGAAGAGGGGCTTGCTCCTGTCTAACCTGATATGGCAGACTTTGTACTGTCCATGGAGGCATTATCTCTCCTATGATTGAAAGGTGGGTGCGTAGGCTGGAGGATGCTAGTGGTCAGAGGACAGGGAGGAAGAGGATCTGTTATATAAAATTAAACAATCTTTTAAATAGATAAGAGAAATAAATCCAAAAAATAATGTTGGTGCAATATTGAAATGGAGTTGCCCTAACTAGGAGAAAATCACCAACAAATCAGATGGGGACAGAGAGAAACTGTTGTTTTTAAATGGGGAGCTGAGCCCGGATCCACACTGTTTTTTGCTTGGGTCAGAACAGTGCCATTTCCAGCTCATACTCCATGTGTGCTAGGCTTTACAACATGTGCCTCTGAGTTGAAGCTAATCTTCCTCCTGTTATCTCAGTATTTCTTCTATAAGCAATCGGCACCCTCAAGAACAGCACTAAGAACATAAAAAAAGTAGAATCTGTACCTTTTTGATTCAACTAATGAGTGCACAGTTGGACCTTTTTACCTTAAAAACTGTGGCTCCTGGTATTTCTCTTCAAATAAGGCAAGGTTATGTTCTGTCAACTCATCCTGTAAAGGAAAAAATACATCTGATAAATAGACATGTTTTTCATCTGAAAATGGATCCCAGATCCTATAAACATAGTCATAAGCAACAGATACTTTTCTTCATCCCTTGCTGGACTTTTATGCACACAGCTGTCACATTCCCTATGACACAACTTTGCCCTGTCCATCATTGCCTGTGCCCCTCCCTTCTCTCCAGATCTCTCCACACACACTCCCTGGATTCAAGCTCCTTAGCTCCATGGACATGGGTCTCCATGGCCCAACTCTCAAGCCTGGAGTGTAGCTTTCCTGTGCCTCTGTCAATGAGGGAGCTCAACTGGCATCTCTGGGGCAGTTTTTCATCTGTTCTTCAGCACTATTGCTTCCCTAAAATAAGACTTATCATCTCCCACACTGAACAGCCTTCCTATATACATAGAGAGTTTGAAAATTTAAGTTAAAAATGGCTTCTTAGTATGTTTTCCCCAATTATTTTACTTCTAGATTCACCTGTGTATCTGTGACCTTCCTCATTATCTACTGTGACCTTCCTCATTATCTACTTCAGCCCCATCTCTGAGAGACAAATCACATCAGGAACTTATTAATTGCAATGAACGTATTTCTCCTACAGACCTTTACCTTAAAAATAAATTCATTTGTATTATTTGCATGTATGTGAAGTGTCATTGGCCCCATTTAGTCTGTTTAATTTAAAATAAATTTGAAAAAAATTATGCTGTGATGTGTTTCTTTAAACTACCTACACAAAATATGAAAACATACTTGGAGAAAATGTTTTACCCAGAATATATTCAGGGAGACTGCTTGACCTTCTGCATGTGGATGTTCATCTGACTGTCAGAGCTAGAATTAAATCCGTTGGGAATGGATTTAAATGATCTTTACCTCCTTTTTAATGTCAATATCTACATTGTCTACAGCAGTTTGTTGACAAGTGTTTTATCTCTGGAAACAGCATAGTGCATGGCTGTGTTCCTATCGAGATCAGGCATATGGGGATCAGCATCCTGCTACAGTAATTCAGAAACACATTCCATAGTGTCCTGCCTGGTGACCTTTGGCTATGTATAAAGAAAGATTTTTTATTCGAGAAAGTCAAGATAACTTTTCCCACACTTGCATTGGATAGAAACTTTTAGATCACACAAATTATTTTAGTAACACATATTATGCCTCTCATTCTGGGACAGAGTGTCCTAAAGTACCCTGGCTTGTCTGAATTCATGCTAACCTTCTAAAGTCATACAATAGGTAAGGTTTTCCACAGCACCTAGATATTAAATCATTTCATCAATACTGGTTGGTTGTTGCTGTAGGGGAAGAGGTTGTTTCTTCATTTATTTGGCTAACTTGACACATACTGAAGACACCTGGGAAGAGGTATCTTCACCTGAGGGAATGCCTCTATGAAACTGGACTCTGGGGATGTCTGGGGAATGTTTTTATTTGTTTGTTTCTTTGTTTCTGTGTTTTAAGTAAGCTTTATGTGGAGTTCCAGAGCTTCCAAGAGAGGGTGCCCTGAATGGGTGCATAGTCCATAGCAGTATAAGAAAATTGAGCAAGCCTTGAAATAAGGCACAAAAAGACAGCTTACAAGTACATTTAGGAAGTGTGAGTTTTGAAATGCATTCAATGCTGCTTCACAAACGGAAAGCCTCATTGGCTTTTATTCCATAACAAATAATGACCACAGGTCTTCTCCTAAATGACTTCTCAGTGACCCTCTTAACTTTATATTTAGTGCCAAGTTTGAGAGGCTACGTGTTTTTTTCTGAAAAACTCAAACATTCCAAAACCAACCCAGCATCATCAAACAATGTAATCAGAGATGTTTAAACAAAATAACATGAAAAACATTATTGTCCAATGAAAGAAAGATAAGAAGTGTATATATTACATGTGTTGTCAAAACTGCTGAAAAGGATCATGTGAAAATTTTCAGTTCATTGCTTACATTGAGAATGACAAAGTTAAACACAGCAAAGCAAGTAACATTTTCAGACAGACACATTCTTATATAACACATCTTTACTGTCTCTTCCTCAACAACTAAGTATAAAAATGAAATTAAAGACTGCAAGTACAAGGATAGTTACACACACACACACACACACACACACACACACACACACACACACACACACACACACACACAATGGAGAGACAGAGAAGTATAAATCAGAGGCCCGGTTAGAGTGCTGAATATAAAAAGGCACTTGCCAGTATGACTAACTATGTGGATTTGGTCCCTGAGACTGAGGTGAGAGAAGAGAACTGACCCCTATGAATTTTCTGTTGACCTCCACACTTCTGATGTGGAACACAGGTGCCAGGACTTTCTATATCCAGAAAATAAACTGAGACCAGGTGTCATTAAACTGACAGAGACCAGCTTGACTGTGCTTCATGAGAGTAGGAATTAAGGTTGTGCACCAATAAGCCCAGTCTCATATTGATGTTCCTCATACCTATATGAACTTCAGATCACAATGCTTTGAACTGGCAGGCTGATGAGGCTAGGGTCTGGGAATTTCGCTACATCCTGAGGCTGGCTACTTCTCTCCTGTATGATATGTTGGCTTATAACCTAATCATCTTAATACTAAACATATTCATTCTGGGGGCTGGAATGATAGCTCAGTAGTTTGTAACAACTTATACTCTTACAAAGAACCTGGGTTGATTCACATCCCCACATGATGACTGACAATCTTCTGGAACAGCAATTCCATGATATCAAATGCCCTCCTGGATGTCTGTGGGCAGCACATACATAGAAGGTGCACAATGAGAATGTAAGAAAAACATTTATGCACATAAGACTGATCCATGTAAATCATACCACTATGTTGTTGTAGGTTCATATTGGCATTAACTGCTCCAGGAGTCTCTATAATTTATTCTATGTATTTCTAGGAGCTCTGATCACTCATAAAGACTGTTGCTCACTTTCTGATTTCTGTTTTGATAGTGTTATTTACAATCAGCTTTTAGACAGGTGGTTTATAATCTGTGGGTTTTGACCCATTTGAGGATGATAAAATTCTGCCCGCAATGTCACATAAGATCTTTTGTAAGCTCAGATTTTGACATTATAATTCATAACAACAAACAAAATTACCATTATAAATTAGCAACAAAAATAATTTAACGGTTAGAGTTCTCTCAAAATGAGGAACTGTATTAACTAGTTACAGCATTAGGAATGGTGAGAACTGATGTCCAAACTGTCACTAGCAGGAGGGTTCCCAGAAGTGTACCTATGAAGAAGTAAAGAACGTGTCCCAGGATGGGCCCCTCTTCTCTGTCCCCCTTTGGAACACTGCATATATAGACGCATGGAGACATTATTGCTCTCACAAGCAAATATGTTACTTTCTAAATTAGATGGAATTACCATTATGCACGATTTCTCTTGAGAGCTTGTTGGTATTGGCTCCCCCCGAGAAAACAGTTTCCTTTCAGATTTTCTAGCAACTGTTTGGTCCATCTTCTTTACACTTTTGTTCTTGTTACGACGGGAAAGTCGTTTCAGCCTTTCCTGTATGGAAAGGTGGAGGATTAACTTTCTTGCTTTGGTTTGGAGTTCATGACTTTAGAACTACTTCATTTCTTAGGAGTCATGGGTGTTGAAACAAGAAAAGAAGAATCTATTCCTTAAATGGGAACTATCTTCAAATATACGTACCTACTTACGTATTACTACACTATCATCAAAAAGTACAAACTATGTATACTAGCCTACATTACAAGTATATCAATAACAGAGAAACTGGCCCTTTCCCTGCAATGAGACTAAACTTAATATCTGATGTTTTAAAATTCTTGAATCAGGTACAAGGTGATTATGAGCATTAACTGGACCCTTTCCTCACTGTTCCTTTCTCCATGCTTGGAAGGAAAAATTGTACATTATTTTCTCATATAAATAAACACTGGTTTATATAGTGGTGTCCTCCACATCATAGTAATTGAGAAACCTCTTTATAGAAGCGCATGTCTTCATTGATTCACATTCAAATGCCGTGAATATGCAACTTATAATGCACACAAATCATCACTCTAGGGCTCTGGGTTACCGACAAATAGGTTTCCTAAACTCTGGCAGCTCAAGAAGATGAAGACACTTTAATATGAACAAATATCTAATTAAAGCCCTCCAATGCTTTTCATTCTTTGAATGTTCCTTAAAAATTTTAACGATATAAATTTTTAAAACACTGTGAAAACCCTAGAGATTAAAGTGTTCCTATCGGATACTCGCATATTTGCTTCTTAGTACTGCTGGCGTTACTGGGGGAAAGACAGCTATTGTGTAAGCAGAGGAAGAGGTTTCAACACACTTAGTGAAGTCAAATGGAAAGCACACTGGGATCTCTTCATAGTGAAAATTTTTCTAAACAGATGACAAGTGAATAAATTTCCACTTTCCCCTAGTGTAAATACAGAAGCAAACGCAGAGGAAATGATCTCCTATGTGGTCCTGAAGTAGGAGTTCCAAGGGAAGATTTAGCCTTCCTGTGTTTACACTGGAGATAAACGCATCTGGACAGTTTCTGGATCCCTAAGAGAACTGGAGCCTTTAATGTATTCAGGTATAGTAACCTTTGTGTTTAAAAATCACTATAATGTGTACTTATTTCAGCAAACCATCCTTGCTCAAATGTCAAACATCTTCTATTATATGAGAACTGCTCCAAATCTTCCACTTGCTATGCTTCCCTCCGATTCTTATGGGGATACTGAAACACGCAAGGACTTTCTATAGAAATGACGTTTTATACCTACAACATGTTTTTTTCTCTGACAAATTTCCATGTAGAACTATGATAGGTAGACTACCGCTGCATTTTCAGTGAAATTCACAAGTAAATGAATTCCAAAATGGATTCTTTTACCTTAATAACAAAAATACTATTCTTATCTTTTGTTGTAGATAGAGAAACATCTTCATCCTCCGGGAGCCTTTAGAATAAAAACATGCAATAAAGGATGAGTTAGGTCCTGTAAGCAACTCCGCATACTGTATACTAAAAGACATCTTTATATTTATGTAATTAAACCTTGACCTGTACTTTAGCATTTTTGTTGCTTTTGAGATTTTAACTTACGTCAATCAAAAAAAAAACCATTCAATTAAGACATACTCATAGATATATTTAAAAGTAAAAGCTAAAACACTTGGTGGATTTAGAGACAGTCAGTCAACAAGAATTCTAGTAGTCCAAGTAATGGCCTTCGTTTCTGTCCTAGCAACTGCATGTGAAGTTGGGCATGGACACACAAACTTGTAACGTCAGCACTGTGTCTGGAAGAGACCGGGTATTATTTGAGTTTGTTGGCTGCTAGACCACCTCCATGTTCAGGGAAAGAACTTATGTCAAGCGGATTTGCTAGAGAATGATTCAAGACACCAATCTCCTCCATTGCCTCATTCTTGCAAACATAAATATTTAAGTCATGCAGCTTACACACACACACACACAAAACACACACACACACACACACACACACACACACACACACACGAGGGGAACGGTGGTGCTTCAGTACACTTTGTTCTGAGTGGTGTAATAACTGATGGTGTTGTGGTTATGTACATCAAGTGCTTAATGCTCCTATTTCATTCCTCTTTGCCTGCCCCCTAAAGCACCATGATGCCTTCTCCTTCCATACACATATTAGACATCACATTGAGTCTCACACTCTCCCAAGAAGTTGGTTTGGTTGAACATGAAATGTACTCTATCTTTAAGCATCAAGCTGCCAACAATCTAAGAAAGCCACAGATTTCTGGTGCTTTGATGATGCTTTTTGATAATCTGTTCAAAAATATATGATGAAACTCTCACATGGATATTTTTATACTCAATAGGCGTTTCTGTGTAATTCTGAATCTTTATAAGGCACTGGAGGGCACCCTGGTCCCCTTAGCTAAACTCCATCCAAATTTCAGCTAAGAGCTCCAAATTGAGGGTATCTGGTTTGTAAGTTCTTGACCAATCACTGTTTCTTTCTAGCTTCTACCTACTTTGGATTTCACCACAGTTGTGGAATTTATTGAGGGGAGCAGTAACTGGATATACAGAAGCATATACAGAATCCTACTCTGAGGGAATTTTCAACAAAACCTTGGAGAGTTTTGACCCTTATCATTTTATACATACTCTCCTCAGCAGACAATGGATCACAAACATGTTTGAGAACATGAATAATAATCTGAAAACTAATATTTGAGGTTTTATGTGCACAGCATGTTGTGTTCAAGGTATTTTTAATGAGTGAAATTTCAGGTACATACCTACAAGTGTGCAAGTGGACCTGGGGTACAGGCTCAGAGGGTTGCTATTCACCATCAATCTTGGGGTTTTGTCTGGGTCTCTCATTTATGACAGCAAAGTAAAGGCTACCTATACAGCAAATTTCAGGGGATTCTCTGTCTCCACCACCAAATTCAACATGAGCTCCCTTGGTTATAGATGCACACCAGACCATCAGGCCTTATGTGGATTCTGGGCATCCACACCCTCATTCTCACATATGCACAGCCGGCCTTTACCACTGATAATCCCCCACCAATAGATAATTAACAGCATTTCACACTGTATCAGAAGTAGAATCAATCAATATTTGTGCCCTACAAATACTTACTCAGCTTTGATTAACAAAGACATTAAAAACCTGAAATTGCCTTTCACAAAGGTATCAGGTGTCAATTTCTGAACTTTAGATTCTCTACATATTCAGTGTTTTTCAAAATCCAGACACCCTTACCAGACTAAGCTCTGTTGTTTATTTCTTCCATGATCTACAAACAAGAAAGGAAAAATATGTTATAAGAAGCTGTAGAAACTAAGAGCATTACATACCAAGGCTAATAATACTTTATCACTAGATATACTTTAATACAAATGCTGGATAACCCTTAAAGTAAAGATTGATTCATAAAAGTAAATACACAAGAACTCTTAATTCATACTTCCTTAAATGCTTCAAATACAGAGACATGTTAATCAAAAGTTAGTACTCATAATAAATTGTTCTGTGAAATACCTATGATCTTCAGTGCAATCAGACAGGGAAAATGGCAACTTAACCAGAATCAATATTACAAACTGAAGTGTCACAATGATGGCACCAGTTTGTTGCCACTTGTGTTGTGACTGACCAGTAGTGCTGGGAGAATTGTGAGTTTACTCATCTTTTATAGACATGAAGAGAGCTTCAGCTATTCTATTGAAGATGAAAATTCTAGACACAGGGAACCTATGTGTGTGGTGACTGCCCTTTGAAGCATAGCAAAACATAAGAAACAGAAGCAGACCAAGGACAAAGACCTTTGCAAAAAAATTTTAGCTTCCAGTGTGGCAAAGCTCCAGAGAGAGCAGGGGTCATACTACCCTTTACTGCTTCTGAGGAAGATGCTGAAGCCCCTCAGTTCTAGCTCTGGTCCCTCACTCATGTGCAGTGCAGAGGTGTTCATCAGATGCTTTCCCCTTCCATTGGAAGAGCTCTTGGGAATACCTGCTCAGTGGTTATGCACCCTGAGGAGTATCTCCAGGGAGACAAGCATGGAAGAAACATGGGGACAGAGCAACAATTCCAAGGCAATAGTCCCTCCCAGGAATCATTTTTATTGTTTCCATATATAAACCATTGAGTGAGACAAGCTTTAATGTAAGTGAATAGCCATATCTCTACAAAGGTATCAAAACAATTCTTGTTGACTCATTTACTGAATATGAAACTGCAGGGCAACATCATTGGTTTTGCCTATGTCTGGGGAGAGCATTTGTCCCAACAAATTAACTGAGAATGTGGATCTGCACTAGAGGCTAGACTTCATATGTGAGAGGCCTCCATTAACCCTCTTCACCACAGAGAAAATTAAAATGCTGAAATCATGTAAAAATAAGTCACTCACCTTACAATAATACTGAATTCTTTTTACCATGTCCCATATGTGAAGAGGGTCATTCAGAGTCCTCTACACTATCCACTTGCTGGTGTGCTTTCCCATGGCAAGTTAGGTATGCAAGATGCTGTGGTGAATTGATGGACCAGTCAGTGCTGTCTACTACTCAATGGTGTTCTTTCTCCACCTTCCTTCCTTACACTCTGGTAATTGTTTGGATATCATGGCTTGTAGCGCATAAACCAAGTAACACCATATCCTACTTCAATTGATGATACCTAAGGAAAAGGTTGCTGGTGGTGTAGCCAATAGGGAGGGCACTAACCTAGAATGCTCATAATGTCAGTGTTCAATTTTCAGCACTGTCTAAAGAACTGAAAATTCATTCAATTTCTACAAAGTTTGTAGGTACGTCTGTTATCTCTTCTATGAAGGTGTATTCACATTAAATGCCAGACAATATGAGTTAAATGTAAAACCGTATGTGAACAAATTTGTTTATGCTAAAAAATTATAGAAGAAAATACAAAATAGGTTACATTTATTCCAGAAAAATTAAAAAAATTACAAAATGAAAGTAAATAAATACTAGAATTTTTTTCTTTTTATATGATCATATTGTATTGACACGTATGTGTGTGACAATACATAGCATAAATACAATGTATTTATTAGAAAGAATTAAGAAAAAGTGATTTCATAACAAGCCAAATGCTATTTAAATGACTATACTGGACACATTCTGTGGACTAGCTTAGAATCTTTATTTATACAAAGATACTTTCATCAGAGTCTCATGCTAAATAAACATGTTTCAGATTTTATATATTGAGATTTGAAACTTCCCAGAAACCATCTTTTAAATAATTCTGAATCCCAAGAATATTAGGAGGCAAATTTAAAAAGGATGTAACTACATTCATATGTTATTTCTGTTGTTCCTTTCATTTTGAAAGTACAAAGCTTTTTTGTAATTAATGTAGTAGCAGTGATTTTTTCACAATTGGACTTACCTGTACTCATGGAATCCGACATTTTCAGGATGGATTTGAGCTCCCTGGGAGGTCTTACTCTACTGTGGCATATTAAAAAAGTAATATTTAAATATTCACATAAAACATTTCCAAATTCTGTGCCTTACTTGTAGTTTAATTTCCTATCACAATCTAGAGATTGATTACTACAATTGATTATGTTACAGACACTATCTTTACAATTTTGTGTCAAGTGGAAGAAAGGAAATGATTTAGTCCACAAAATGAATGCAAGGAAATCATTCAGAGACACAGTAAATCTCCTTCAAAGAAAAAAGCAAGACATGATATAGGAATGATTTTAAAAGATAGATTATTGAATCTGCTTAATCCAAAAACTGCTGTTAATCTCAAAATATTTTATATTGGTATGAATTTTGGGTTATTGATATAAATTTAAAGTCAATTTTGTTGTCCTGTATGTATATTTCTATGCTTGTTTAGGTTATTACGTTTATGTGATACAGTTAAAATTGTACTGTGTAACTAAGGTATGCAGATTGTTATCTATGATAAACTTATAATCATGTTAGTTGTGTTTTCATGTATACAAACTTACATTTCAATTAGATAGGTAATCTTCAACACTTCAAAGATTTACAGAATATGGCATTTCAAAGATTTTAAGAACTTAGACTTCTCTAGAAAGTGAGACAGGTCTGCTCCTGGCAGCACAAATCTACTTCAAGAGAATACTGGGCATTGAAGAAACTCCTTATGAAATTTTATTTCTTTTTGACCAAAGTTAGACATTCGACAAGCAAATGTTCTTGCCTCAAGGGCCCGATATTATGCTATATAAGCTAGACATGCAAGACCCAAGGAAAGTGACCTCTAATCTTTAAGAATAGTGTGACCTCACACACTCATGTATAAGATGGTCCTTCAGGTTGCAGATTCACAGAGAAAACTACCAGACATTCTTCAAGACACCACAAAAGGAAACCGACAGAATATGTCAAAATGGGCAGAGCAGTCCTTGAAATTTCCTGCTTCACTAAAAAGTATGTCAGAAATTCTAGGCCTGCAAAAACAGTTGCCACACCATTACAAAGAAATTTTGGATGACTGTCCAGGCAGCCAAATGGTTTCTCTGTTATTCCTAGATTTTGAAAACTGTTTACACTTCCTGTTTACTGATGTAATATTATGTCCTTCTGTGGTCACTGATGTAGTTAAAGATTAGTTATGATCATAGTTTTCCTTGGTTATAATAAAAATAAAATTCAATATAAACCTTGATACAAAGATAAAGTAGATAATAAAATATTTTCCTTTTTTTCTAAAGACAAACATACTAGATATTATAACTGTAATTCTTGCCTAATAAATCTTTTGTTATACATAACTTGGCTATTTTAAAACTAAAACCTTCCTTTTTGATTGAGAGAATAAAAGGAAGTCATGTGGGACAGCTAAGGATAAGCCTGAGCCATAGGAAAAGCAACACATTATTAATAAAAGTCTTTTTGAGATTATATGGGACTAAGAGGCAGTGGGTCTGCAGCAGGTTTTAAATTTCACGGCTAGGCCAGGCCAAAAAATTATTACTACAGACAGACACAGATTCAGACACACATTCACATGCAAACACACACACACACACACACACACACACAGGAAGGAAAACACTGTTTACTCCCCAGCCCTTTTTAAGGCTGCAGTAAGATGTTTTTCACCACATCATGCTGTCCACCTAGAACACCACAACCTTCTCTGTCATGATAATGATGGGTTTTTCACTGGATGTGATGTTATCTTCCATGATGTTGATTTGAGGACAGTGGAATAGATTCTTTCTTCTGTTAATCCTCTTACAAGCTACCATGGCCTTGGATGCAGTCAAGCTGTTCCTAAGTAGCCCATTCATAAGTGAATCCTGAAACCACAATCTGCCTGTTTCGATGCCATACAAGCATTTCTATGAATTTAACAAGAAAATAACTTGTGCAAATAACAATAAACCTATTGTGTAATGTCAGGGGGGTTCTAACTGTTTAGAATTCTAGGTAGAATGTAACAAGTGGCTTTTGAAAGCTGTGTTTAAAAGTTAAAGCTACTCTAAACTTATGAATCTGTACTTTGGACATTAGTGGTGTTGATTTTTGGATTTCTTTCTATTGGAGTAATTAAGCTATTTATTAATGTGTAACAAGTATTTTATTAATACACAGCCCAACTGAACGTGGAAAACATAAATATCCTCTATAATTGAAGTAATCAATCAAAAGGAACAGAGAAGCAGTTTGAAATACAACCTTTAAATGTCTGCCAAACCACAGTTCAAACAGCAGACTATGGGCAAGAATGGGCTTTCAACTTCATGTTCACATCCAACAAGTGGAGAAAACAAAACCCACTTTTATAGAGAGATAAATAATAGCGATTCTGCTGTGTGGCTCTCTACATTCAGATAATCTATTGAGATTAAGAGACTTCATTTTTATGAAAAACATATCAGTGAATGTACAAGTGATGGATGGAGCACTCTGGTAGAAAAAAGTACTGAGGCCTTTCACCATCTATCAACATGTGCTAAACCCGATTAAAGGGGCCTCAGCATGTGGAGATTGTGTCAATGGAAGAAAGCAGTTTGCTGAGGTTTTGTAATATTGTCTAATAACTCAGAATTATCCCAAATTCTGTAAGCTCTCAGAAAAGATTAAGGTCTCACACTCAAAATTCTAAAGAAGGACTAGTTCACAAGCTGATTTCAGAAAAATTGAAAAGGTCAGGAGTGCAGATGAATAGCATTGTGTGTAGATAACACAAGGAAGCTCACTTTCCCAAACACTGTTGATTACTTGGTAAATGGTGGTGGTTGAGTATAAAACTCATGTCCATATTAATTAAAATAATTTTTCCAGTCTAAAGTATGTTGATAGTACTATGGGGAGTACAAGAAAAAGCATAAAATAACCATAAAATGCCATCAATCTGAGAGTACACCAACAAATTCGCCTTTTATCTTTGAATTTTCTTATTGATGTATTTTTTAATCTTACCTGCAGAATGGCATTGGGTCAGTACTCTGGTGTACTTCTAAAAATATAAGGAAAATGCACATTATTACAAATCTACTAAAATAGAACATACAAACTGATTAGACTCCTTGTTAGTACCAATTTCTTTGAGACCAATCTAGAGACTATCCTGAAGTAAATATTTCTTTGTAAGCCATTACTTCATGTAGAACTCTTTCATTATTTGTGTATTTCAAATTAAAAAGTATATAAATTTACCAAGCCTAAGACCTAAAAACAAACACCCATATACAGTTGTGACGGTCATATATGAATTCTCTCAGAATGATAGAAAGCAGCATCCTTAGCCATGTGTCAAAAAAAGACTTGTTCTTCTGAACTTTGGGCTAATGATAGTAGAAAAAAATCTAGATTGGTTGTGGTGGAACACAACTTAATCCCAGCACAGCACATGGCAAACAAAGGTAGGTAGATCCCCATGATTTTTTGTGAGCCAGGAATACATAACACACTGTTATCTCAAAAACAAAGCAGACAAACAGCCAAAAAGGAAAAATATATCTATGAGCCTATATTTTTTTCTTCAGGAAAATAAAGAATCTTATCCAGCTTTTTAGTTAAAACTGTTCATTTTACAAATTAGGAGCACTGGAACTAGATGACATACAGCTACTGTCTTTTGTACCAATATGAAACCCAGCAGAAAAAAAAGCTAAAGAAGAAAACAGACTTCTTCAGAACAACTCAGTGGAAGACAATGTGCTTATCCTCCTGTTCCCCTTTGAGGGAAGAAGCTCCTCAGTTCCAGCTGTGTTCCCAGTCTTATGTGCAACTTAGAGGGTGCTCATGAAAGTGTCTACCCTCTCTCATGAAGACAATAATTGGGAAGATCCCTCCATTAGTAGTAATCCACCCTGAGCTCTGCCTTGGGTGAGAGAGCAGAAGAGTAGCAGCTATGGGTCTGGAGCTGAAAATTCCATGGCTCATATTCTGACTTCGCATCATTGTACTTTACTTACATGAACTAGGACCTGACTCAAGCCTTCACTGTCTATCTGTATTGTGCTGTTAGAAATAAAAGTTCAGTTTTTGTCTTGTTTAAAGTAAGAGAACATTAGTGTACCTTCTTAGCATTCTTAAGGGCATTTGTCCCACAAACTAGTGGGTTGGGACTGTGGCTCAGTAGTGAACTCAATACTTACCATATAAGAGCCTTCAGTCAGCCCTCCCAATCACAAATGCCAAGAACCACAAATTTCCTAATAATGTGATATAAAATTTGATGTATTACAATAATATCAACTCTCTTCATCATACCTATAAACAGAAGATCATTTGGGTTCAGGACCTACTATTGCTGCCAATGACAATGTAGATATAAAAGACACCATGACACCAGTTACTGAGACTCTGCAGGGTGTTCCTTCATCTGTCACTGAGTCTCTCCAGACTCAGTGGAGGAGAAGCCAATTCTTTGAAATATAGAATAATGTCATTTTCTCAACTTTCCTTTTTGTGTCCATTTTCCCTGGATACCATGCGTTATAGCATGTAACTGGTGTATCATCTGACTCTGTTATATATAACAATAACTAAAGGGAAATTTACAAAGTAGACTTAATATGTCAGGCGCTTCCCTGAAAGCTCAAAAGGCCTTAATTTCCACCCCTAGCACTACAGAAAACCAAGGAGAAGAAGAAAGAGGAGCAGGAAAAGGAAGAGCATTAGAGAGAGAAGGAGGAAGAAGAGGAGGGGGGAGAGAAAAGGAAGGAAGAAGGGAGGGAGGAAGAAGGGAGGAAATAAACAGCAATGGAAGGAAGAAGAGATGTAGGGAAGGAAGAAGGGATGGAGGGAAAGAAGGAGGGATGGAGGGAAGGAAGGAGGGATGGAGGGAAGGAAGGAAGGAAGGAAGGAGGGAACGAAGGAGGGAAGGAATGAGGGAAGGAAGGAAGGAGGGAAGGAAGGGAGGAAGGAAGGAAGGAGGGAAGGAAGGAGGGAAGGAAGGAAGGAAGGAAGGAAGGAAGGAAGGAAGGAAGGAAGGAGGGAAGGAAGGAGGGATAGGAAACATATCAGGACTGACAAGTCTTCCCAAAATCTGTTACATGCACTATGGCACTAAAACTCAGAAAGGGTTAAAAGGAAGTATGGAGATGACAATTGCTTTGAAATTTTGCTTTAATATCTAAAATCTCTAATGTAATGACTTACTCTCATTGGAATCTAATATTAAATCAATATATAAAATAGTAAATGTCATAAATGTTACGGTGGCTAGTTTTATATTCACTTGAATAAGGTAGGATCATGTAAGAGAAGGAAACTTCAATAGGAAACATGGCCTCCATAATAGCTGACTGTAGGGCATTTTCTTAAACAGTGCTTTATGGGGGAGGGACCAGCCCATTGTGGTATTTCCATCCCTACAATGGTGGTCCTGGGTTCTATAAGAAAGAAGGCTGAACAAACAAACGGCATCCCTCCATGGCATCTGCATCACTTGCATCATTTCCTGCATCCAGTTCCTGCCCTGTTTGAGTTCCTATTCTGACTTCCTTCAATAATGAATAGTGACGTGGAATCATAAGCCAAATAAACCCTTTCCTCCTCCCCAAAGAATCTTCTACCCTAACATCGGAGATAACTAAAGAAAACAATTATATTGTTGTCAGAACTGTCTAAATCAAAATATTGCAAAGAAATTTAAAAGCCAGATGATTTTGATTCTATCAGTAGGTAAGAAGTTAGTTAATAAAAGTGATGGATTATTGAAGATTTGCTTGTGACATAATTACATTTTAATGGCACTGAACTGTGTAACAGTATATAGAACTATATACAAGGCATTTGTTAAAAAATTCAAGAAAAAATCATATTTCTCCCATTCTAATTTGCTGCAGTGTGACTATGTATAAGTGTGCCAGGTAATATGTTTCTTCTCACTTATCCAAAAACAATACAGAAATCACTATTAATATCAAATATTACTGGTTACTGTCAATAAACTGACAATATATTTTCACACACTGAAAAGGGCTTAGAAATAATTGCTAAATTTGGACTCTGGTAATATTAGGAAACAATGTAACTGCATCAGTATTTGATTTCCTTGACTTCTCCTGGGGAACTAAAATCTTTATCCTTAATCATATTAACTAGGGAACGTAGGACCAGACCTTACCTTTGCTGAACCTGACATGCTTTTTCTTTCTCCGTTCTGGCTTTTCTGGAGATGACTCATCACTGTGACATATGTTTGAAAGCAATCATTATTTTATTATTCATATGAGAAACATTAGTATGTCTTATACATTCTTTCATTTTGAGTCCCTAACAAACCTTATATTGAATATTGCAAATAACACTGCATTAAAACAAGATTTCAGTATTTAGTTCAACTGACTTTAAACTACATATGCTGTGATTAAAGGAGATCTCTCTGTCTCCTGCCTCCCACATTCTTGGACTAAAGGCACAGGCAAACAGGCCTAGACAAATAACTCTGAATTCATTCTTCAACACTGGACTGGGATCAGTGACTGCTGACTTTCCACTTTACCTCATGGAGACAAAACAGAGAAAATTTAGCTTATGTTAAAAAAAAATATGAGAGAGAGAGAAAGCAAAATATATTCTGATGGCTTCAGCAACTTTATGATTCATGTGCCCATGTATCTAGAGAATCACATTCCTATATCTGTCATGACCATTTGGAGACACTTCCTTAAATGCTATGCTCACTACAACGATGGATGTTCCATAGATCATGTAATTTTTAAATTTTGCTTTAAGCGTTCAAGGATGGATGCAGAAACTGCTAGGGCTGTTAACTTTCTTCAATAACCTTTATGTGCAGTGCTGAGTGTAACTCACAACAAGTTTCAATGCTAAAGGAAAGCAATGATCTTTTATCAGCTACAGTCTTGACTGGCATAGTTAACAGAGCTGTATATGGGGTCTATTCCAGTAAAGTCATAAGCTCTATTTTCTTCTGGATTGCATCAGGTATAAAAACTGTCATGGAACTTGTTGTGGGGAATTTGACCTGCTGTGTGAATCTTGTTGTAAAGGTCCCAACCACTGAAATGATCTCTAGTAAAGCACAGGAAATCCCTCAAAATTGACTATTATTTACAATGTCTTTATAACAGATAATAACCTCCCTCCAGTCCTATTGCATCAATAATCTAAGGTTAATTATCATCTCCATACGTGGTGTGTGATCCTTTTACATTTGAATATGCGTTTGTGTCTGTTGAACAGGTGCTCCTGGAGGCCAAATAAAGGACAACATATGTTTTTTGCAAGATGTACCTTTAAAACAGTATAATTATCATAAAAATGAACATCTCCTTTTAGGATCTTATCAAACATATGAATGTGTATATATTTATAACAAAAATAATATGCTCATATATTTTAAGCATATAGAAATGTATAACAAATTTATACTGAGACATAGTGCCATTACTTTAGGTCACATAATTTGTCTCTTAGTTTAAGAATAATCATAAAAAGAACAGAAATCAAGTACACATGTAAAGACCTAGATTTTTCTACTATTACTAATTCTTGCCATAACCAGTTTGTCTAAGATGTCGCATGATCATATATTAACATTCACTTCTGTATATATGAGCTGACTTCAAAGAAAAAACCTCCATGTTAGACATAAAACATGAAGAGTCACAAAATGGTTTGACTCTTAAGTACAAAGAATATACAGGAATTAAGAAAATCCATTAGTGTGCACAACAGACTACTTGAGTGACAACAAGAAGTTGGTGTCTGTCTCAGTCAAGAGCACTAGGAGGTCTACCCCAGCGAAGGTGTTTTGCAGAAAATAAATCATCTACTCGGGAAGATCTTTCCCCACCTTGATCTGATAACTGAGAACGGCCTCAGCTTGTGGTTCCTGTCAGGGAAGATAAGGAGGAGCATAAAGTCCACCTCTCCCTAGGAAGGTCATGCTCACATGTGGACTCCAGGGAAAGTTTCAGATATGATGTTAGAAAGATGGCTTGAGGGTAAAGAGAGTTTGGTGCTCTCCTGGAGGATCCAAGTAAGGTTCCAAGTTCACTTCCTAGCACCCATGACAGGGAGCTCAGTAACATTCAAGCTCCAACTCAGAAGATAATATGTCTCCACAGGCCTCCTCAGATACTACCTTCTGAAAGGAGGTGACACACTCCCATACACGATTATTTAATAAAAGTTTAGGAATAGATATAGAGAGGTAAAGTGCTACCAATCAGGGTGGTGAACACTAGGCGGCTCATCTTACATCACAGAGCTATTACACTGGAAGTAATACTTTAATATAAAGAATTGTACATAGGAGATAAAAAGAATATCCCAACAAAACCCCCTATATTCCATATGCACTGTTGCATATGGTCCTATAAAGACAACCTGTTTATAGCTAAACATGAACAGAATTGAGGAAAAGTTTTATAACACTGGGACCCCAGAATCTGTAGAAAGAACCTAACTGCATGTATATCCTCTTTGAAAGCTCCATCTAGAATATGAAGATAACTGTCTATTTTGGACTACAGAAATGCCAGAGGTTCTGGGTAATTCTGGGATGTTGCTGAGAGGACAGATCCCAGGATAAGATAGTTTTCTGCTGAGTTGGAAACTTGAAGACTCAGATATTAAGAACCTGACTTGTTACCTATGGTTATGGCTGTATGCTTCTAAAGAAATGGGTAATGCTGTCCTCTTTAGGGGATGAGGTCATAAAATATCTGACTTTATTCTATGGGAGATTCTTACCAATGACACGTGTGGCCATGAATTCACACTGCCCAACGGGAATAGTTCTGTATGCAGTATCCAGCTACTTTGATCTGGTTTATTCTTTTATTTGCTTGATGTTTCCACTAACTAACTGCTGTTGTGAAACTGTCTAAACCACACTAAACTCAGGTCAGTGGTCTGAATGTCAAGTGTGATTACCCACTTTCCCCATCAGTGGTTTTCACACAAGTATTTCACTACGCCTAGGACTTGCTGACTACAGATGAGCCTCTGGATAACTTCCTCTCTTCACCTTGGACTAGACAGGCTTTATAAATACAGTTAATAATACCCATGTTTTAAGTGGATGCCATAGATTTGAACTAGTTTGGTAGAACTCTACCCTCGGAGCCATCTTTCTAAGCCTGCTCTCTGAGATAATTTTATTATCTTTAAATCTGAAGTTTAATATTAGCTTTGTCAATTTTGTCATACACCCTAACATTATCCTCACTTATCTAAAATGCTCACTTCTGCACAAGTCACACTTGATTCTTTCCGAGCTCCACCTGACACTGAGAACTCACGCTCATCTTCCTCCGTGTGACTAACTTGCTAATTCCACACTTGTTCTTTTCCATGTACTATGATCTCATCACTCGACACTTGCACACTGGTGGGTAAGACGACCTGCCCTCAGCCAGCTGAGGAGCATGAGTAAACATTCTCATGTCTGTGTTATACTGTTATACATTACTTTAGGGTGGTTTAACTTCAGTTAGGCTCTAGATTCTTTGATCTGTATTCAGAAGAAAGTGAATACTTATTTCAATGAAAAGAGCCCCAGGAAGAAAGACAATCAATAGAAGGGTAAGAACTACATATGGGTGTAGTTACTAGAAAGCATGCTGGGAAGGACTCAGAAACACTTGGAGTCTAATAAAGAGAATCAATGAGAAGCCTCCCCTCAGTAGATGCTAAAACCGTTTTTCACTTATCACGGAAGGTCCTCTACAGGGCTTGTCTGCCTCTTGCTAAGTAAAATCTTTGATCATCTGGCAGTTGCTGATTTGGATCTGCCTTTTGATAACTAAAACAAGACAACTTTTACATTAGCAAATTTCACGTATTTTCAGGTTATTATCCAATTAAATCTGGATTTCTTTCATGTGTGGTAAAGCTCTACATCATAGTCACCAACACATCTTAATCCAGATTACTGAACCTGTAATTTGCATCCTAATGATAGAGCACATGAGTCCCAGTTCATCTGTACATAAGGGAAAAGGGGTGCTGTGAAGTCATAGTTTTAAGTTTAGCATGGTCAATTAGTAAAGCTCTCTAAATACTGTTATCTAAAGAGTCGGAGCTATGTTAGAGAGCATAGATACTCCATAACCAGAATCTGACGGCTTTAAGACAGAGCAAGCATGGGGCACACAGCACACACTGTCTATTTTGTTATGTATGATTTCAAGTATCAGCTTCTGAGCCTTGCAACTGCCAATGACTTTATGCTTTACATCCTATAAATTCTTACCTAGATAAAGATGTCAGTTCAGTAATGTCGTCTATTCCTAAAGACAATGGGAAATGTATTTTATAACAACTTTAGAAAATTGTAACAAATTAAAATGAAAAAGTAACATTTGATTAGATACTTTCTGTGAAGACAATCCCTGAAGAATACTCTAGAGTAAATACACCTTTACAGGTAATTAATGCATCGGGAACTCTCGCTTAAATTTTTGGAATAATTTAAATGCAAGGAAACGAAAGAAATTTATTAAGATTTATAGCTGAAATGAACCTCTGTGACAATGACGTTGATTCTAACTAGGTACTCTGTGATTAGCAGAGTGAGGTATCTGCTGTTCTCAGAAATAGATGGTGTTAGCACATGAAACGTTTATCATTTATTCACTCTTTTAATTAATTATTTTGTCAAGTGATGCAAGGAAGAATGTTAAAAGATTTGCTAAAATAAATGAATTGTCTTTAGTTGCTCAGTTGAAATGGTTCGTTTTAGTATAGAAATATTTCCCCAAAGGAAGCTTGGTCTATAGTGACTCTCCATGGAAGCCTGTTAAAACACAGAGGACAGAAAGAGACCAGGACAAAGATCTTTTCTGAATCCCGAGCTACCAGTGTCACAAAGACCAGCATGCTCACTCTTCCTCCCTTTCTGGATAAGATGCTAAGAGGTTCCAGAGCTCTAGGTCTGGGTGGTATAAGGAAGTTCAGGAACAAGAACTATTGGAAAGTTCTCTCCCTTAGGAACTTTTCTCAGAGTGTTGTATCTACGGAGAGAGAGAGCAGAAAAGCACCAGCCTTAAGGACAGAGGAGCACTGAGTATTGCAAGGCATAAAGCCATCTATATATTTACAGATATAGACTATTCATGTATTTACGTTTTCACTACACGCCTCCAGTTTGCTATCCACAAAAGATAACAATTCATTTTTATACTACATTGAAAACATATAAAAACCAGCGAGATCTTCTCTGTCTAGTCCATGACCAGGATAAAGCATTTGATCCACAATAATGGTCTGGGACTGTGGCTCAATGACAAAGCAATGACAGAACACCTGGGACTCCTTGAGTCAATCCTCATCCATACAAGTATAAGTCCAATAATATTAATGCTGAAATTAAACAAAATAACTCCCCATGTTGCAATAATTCTCACTCTTTTAATTTCTTCTGTGTTGGGAAGAGGGTCATTTGGATTTACCTACAGCATTTGCTCCCTGGTTTGGTTTCCAAGATAAGGTAGAAATGTGCTATTGTGACAACTATTGGAAGCATAAACTCCAATATGTGTTCCTCCCTTTCAGCAGTACTGAGCCTCAGTGAGCTACGATGGTTCATTAGTGCTGTGAATTGCAGAACTGGGTCATTTCTTCAATTTTCCTCCTACTGGAGGAAATTGTTGTGGAAAACATGCTTTTGAGCATGTGAACTATGAGTCAAAACATCCTGTATTACTAATAAACAATAGGAAATGTGTTGTTAGAGGGATAGTTCATAGTGAGAAAAATTGCCTAGCATGCTCACAGAGCCCCGTGGTGAATTCTTGGTACTGTCAATAACTAACTAACTAACTAACTGATTAACTAACTAACTAACTAACTGACTGACTGACTGACTGACTAACTAACTAACTAACTAACTGACTGACTGACTGACTGACTGACTGACTGACTAACTAACTGACTGACTGGCTAACTAACTAACTAACTAATAACTAACCTACTAACTAACTAATTGACTAACTAACTGAATGAATGAATGAAGGAAGGAAGGAAGGAAGGAAGGAAGGAAGGAAGGAATGAAGGAATGAAGGAATGAAGGAATGATTGAATGAATGAATGAATGAATGAATGAATGAATGAATGAATGAATGAATAAAAGAGAGAGGAAAAGCAAGGAGCAGCACTGTCTTCACCATCCCCAGTGAGTCCACTATGTGGCCCTAGAGCACCAATGTTATCTTTAACTGGGAGATGCATAAAGATGACAGTGATAGAGATTCTATATGGAAACTAAGCTGCCAAGAGGAATTGAGGAAATTGTCATGGCTTAATTCTACAGAAGTCAAGGAGCTAATTGCATATTATGTTGTGATATAATCATATATTAGTGAAGTTGAATTATGCAATATTATGTTGGTATAAAATACAATGCATTCCTTATAAGAACTGAAAAGAACTGGGAAAATGTCTGAAAATATATTTCATAACAAGACCAATTTTCTCAAACATACCTGTAGATGATACATATAATACTCATTATAAACACTTTCTCTTGTGTATTAAGTGATAGTTAATTTACCAGGGCCAAGAATGAGCAAACCTCTATTTTTTTTATTTTATTTTAATAAATGTCATTTTGTCTATGTATCCCCCTCTCTCCCTCCTTACCCTCCTCCCAGTCCCTCCCAGTCAGCCTTCAGCCTCACCCCTCTGAATACACCTATCCCCTCCCCCAAAAGGCAAGAAACCTCAAAGTGGGCCAGCTCAGCACAGGCACAGCCACCCCAGGCCAGTCCAATCCACTCATCCCAAAGACAAGACTGGGTTAGGTGTTCCTCTACTGGAAATGGGCGCCAAGGTACCAGCCCACACACGGGAACCCAGTCTGATCCCACCCCTCAATGACGCTGCAAACCTACATTTTTTCAAACAATAATATTAGAGATTGGCAACTTCTTGGATGTAATATCTGTATTTATATTAGTTTCCTTATTTCCTTTTGATGGAATTAACTTTCTCCTCTACAATGTATTTATAGCAGACCATTTACAGTAATTCATTATGAAAAATCTTACCCTCATTCATCTGGAATATTTTAGTCATTGATTCTGAGAGTTTCGGTGAAGCTTCTCTGTGATAGATTTATAAAGTGAGAGTTAATTCAATATTCATATGAAAAACATTACCCAAATACTCTGAATTTCTTTTTTGCATTCCAGATGTAACATACAATAGAGACTTATTGACAAATGATGTTTAAGTTCTGATTCAACACTTAATTGTGACTGGTCACTGCCCCCCTTACCATTTTTTCCCGTAATTAATAGTTCTGCCCTTTTATTCAACCACCTCCACAGCACAGGCATGCACACAGGGGACAGGAAAAGGGCTTTTTCCACATCCTCTGTTCTAACGGCTGAGGACGTTTATTCATATTTGCATATGTACATGAACAGTTCAACTATTACTTGTAGTTCATCCCTCCTCTCCTGAACCTATAGCACACAGTCCCTTCTCAGTGCTCCCGAGAGATGGACTTGGTGGAACAGGAAATCAACTGCTTCATTTACTCTCAAATAACAACATTTTTGACAGTGTATAGGTGTTGTTGTTTTGGTTGTTGTTTTTGGTTACATGTTTGCTATTAGATGACAAGCCATCACCAAATGTTGCCCTGTTATGTTAAGTCCCAGCCTGTCCAAAAGTGCCAGGAGGGGAGCACGGTCTCTCCAACCCCGTTTTCCCTGGCTATGGCTTAGTTCCAGGTTCTTGTTTGTAGTTGGTGAACTCTGATACAGTGGCTCTGCTTTTCATGATTCCATGTTGGGGTTTCCCCCGTGGTGTTGACCTGCTCTACCGAACCATGTCAAAGGCCACAGCTGACGGGATCCCTGGCAAGTCTAAGAAAACTTGAGACTTAGTTCTGTGTACAAACTATGGATATTGGCCATAACTTTATTAGCTGCTTCAGGAGTTAGGGTGCAGATTCACATCTGGCCAACACAGTGTCAAGATATTTCATGCAGAACAGGAAATAAAGTACAGCATCTGATAATAACATTTAATTGTCAGGATGGAAAACCTAATGTATTTCATTGTTGGAGAGCAATTTAAAGCAGTGTGAGTGATCAAAGAGAGAACATGATTTTCAAAAACTATTTTGTTGAATATTGCATTTCAAAAGAAAACATATAAGAAAGAGAATGAAATACTAAAATGATTATAAAATTTACTATTAAAAATAAAAATAATTAATGTTCAGAGTCAGTGAGCTTTCCAAGATCTCAGTTAAGCTGTCTCTGTGCATTTCCCTAGCATGATCTTGACCCCTTTGCTCATACAATCCCTTCTCTCCCTCTTCCATTTATCTGAAACCTCTCTCCCTCTTCCGTTTATCTGAAACTTCAACTCATTACTTATCTGTGAATCTCTACATCTGCTTCCATCAGTTACTGGATGAGGGCTCTATTATGGCAATTAGGGTGGTCATCACTTGTTTACAGGAAGGATAGTTCAGGCACCCTCTCCACTATACCTTGAAGTCCTGTGGTAATCCTTTGGGAATCCTGATTATTTCCTTAGCATCAGGTTTCTTCCCTGACCCCAAATGGCACCATCTATCACAAGGTCTATTTCTGGTGAACATGCAAGGGACCAAACTAGGTCATCTGAATGTGGATGCGCATTGTGTATCTAGGGCAGTTTGTGAGGCCTTTGGAAGTGAGGCCAGAATATAGCCTTATTACATGAACTGGACTATTAGAGCCCATACTTGATATGGGAGAGGGGTTTGCTCCTGCCTCAACCTTGATATGCCAGACTTTTGCTGACTCCCCATGGAGGCCTTACCTTCTCTGTGGTTAAATGGTTGGGTGGGGGTGGGGAAGAATGAGAAATGAACAGGAGAAGACTAGGGAGGGGGAATTGTGGTCAGTATGTAAATTTTTTTAAAAAATAAAGAATTAAATGTAATAAAATAATTAAAATTGACACTTTTCAAAGTAAGCAGCATGAATGTAAAGATGCTTAATTGGGAGAAAATGAACAATCCAATCAGATTATGACTGAGAAACTTGTTTCTAAGTGGGGAACTGAACCCGGGTATATGCTGTCCTTTTGTTTTGTTGAAATGGTCCCTTCCAGCTCATAATCCATGTGCTTGGATTCTCAATATAAGCCTCCAAGTTGAAGACAATCTGCCTTGTATAATTTTATTATTCCTTATATATAAGCAACTGTCACCCTCAAGAACAGCACTAAGATCATAAAAATAAAGAAGCTGTACCTGGTATTTGAGTCAACCACTGGATGTGCTTTTGCACCTTTCTGTATTAAAAATTGTGCCATCAGATGTTTCTCTTCAAATAAAGCAAGATCATATGGTGTCAACCCATCCTGTAAAGAAAAAAATACATCTGATGAATAGACATGTTTCTCATCTGAAAATGGATGCCAGATTCTGTAAACATAGTCACAAAGAACAGATTTTTCTTCATCCCTTGCTGCACTTTTATGCACACAGCTGTCCATTCCCTTTAACACAACTTTCCCCTGTCTGGCATTGCCTGTGACCATCCCTTCTCTCCAGACCTCTCCACACACACTCCCTGGATTCAAGCTCGTTAGCTCCATGGAGATGGGTCTCCCTAAAGCCTGGAGTATAGCTTGGCTGTGTCTCTGTCGATGAGGGAGCTCAACTGGCATCTCTGAAGCAGTTTTTCCACCTGATCTTCAGCAGTATTCCTTCCCTAAAATAAGACTCATCATCTCCCACACTGAACAGCCTTCATAGAGAGTTTGAAAAATTAATTTGAAAGAATGTCTTGTTGGTATATTTTCTTCAATGCTAAAATTTCCAGGTCCTCATGTGTGCCTTCAATTTTCCACTCAAGTTTTATCCCTGAGAAACAAACCACATCAGGAACTTCTTAATTGCAGTGTATGTCTGGTTTTTTTTTTTACAGATATTTTCCTTAAGAAATAATTATTTGTATTGGTTCTGTGTATGTTAAGTATCTGTGGGCCCAAATCCTTATTTGTTAAATTTAAAGCCCAATTGGAAACAAAATAAGCTGTGCTGTGTTCCTTTAAACTACCTACAAAATATGAAAAACATATTTGGAGAAAAATATTTTTCTCTGAACACATTGAGGGAGACTTCTTGAGCTTTGGTGTGTAGAAAGTAGATCTGAGTGTCAGAGCGAGAATACATTGGTAATGGATTTGAATGGTCTTTTGTTTGTTTTTATGTTTGTTTTTTAGCTTTGTTTTATTATTTTTTATAAAGAAAATATCTTTACCTCTGTTTTAGCTTCAATGTTGGCATTGTATTCAAGAAGTTTGCTGACAATTGTTGTGTTCCCCCTGGAAACGGCATGGTGCAGGGCTGTGCCCCCACTGAAATCTATCATGTGGGGATCCGCACCCTGCTTCAGTAATACAGAAACGCATTTCACATTTTCAAACTGGATGGCCTGTGAATGTTGTATAAAGAAAGAAAACTTTAATCCAAGAAAATCAAGATAAGCCCTCCTATATTTGCACTTCTAGAGCTGACAAATTGTTTAGGTTATGCATATTATCCCACTCTTTCTGAGACAGGATCTTCTAAAGTACCCCAGGCTTGCCTAAATTCATAACCTTCCCTACAAAGCTTTCTCAGTGGTACATTTGGAGGGCTGTGCCACCACACCTCGATATAAAAGCATTTCTTCAATAGTGGTTGGTGGTTGTTGTAGTGAGGAAGGTTGTTTTCCCTGTTCATTTGTTTGGCTAACTTGACACATACTGAAGACACTTGGAAAGAGGTATCCTCACCTGAGGATATTCATCTACTAGATTGGTCTCTGGGGAGGGCTGTGGAGCATTTTCATCACTGACCTTTCTGTAGAAGGGCACGGCTTCCTAAAAGTGATGGCATGACTTGTGGGTGGTCCAGAGAAGTATAAGAAATCTGAATGGGGTTTGGAAAAGCAGCCTTCCCCCATGATCTCTGCTTGAGTTCCAGCCTCTAACCCGTTCATGGTGTACTGTGATGTGGAATTGTAAGTCATGGAATCATTTCCTTTCCTCAGTTGCTTTTGGTCAGGGTTTATCACAGCACAAAAACCAAACAAGGGAAAGATCTAATCCATCTGATACCGTAACTGCTGCTCGATAGCTACCTTAATCAAAGGTGTGTGACCTTCATCATCCTGCATGTTAATCCAGGCGTTTTTGGATAATAACAACGCTACTACCTCTGGACGATTGTGGGCACAGGCGTAGTGGAGTGACGTCCTGCAAATGCAGAGGACATTTTAGGGAATTAGCAATTAATACATAAAGCCACGTTTCAACTACAAACACCTTTGGCTGAAATTTACCTTCTGATCTAATAGAAGCAACTGTAATATTATTATTTACTTATTTCTCTATTCAAGTGTTCACTTGCTGTGCTAGGGGTATAGTGCGTGGCTGCCCCATTCAAGGCAGGTGCTCTTCCACAAGGTTCATCCTTCCACAGAGAAGCCTGTGTGGATAACTAGAGAATACCCAATAGATTGATTTGAATGCTACTCTAATTACTGCTATATACTAGTTGCTACTTAGGCTTTCTATGTGCTTCATAGCTTAATTTTCAATCTATAGGATGGAGAATCAATAGCACTGCTGTGATGCTTCAGTTAGAATTTCACGAGCATATGCCAATGTTTCCTTCACCTAACAGCTTAGTGTTCGCTGGATACAATAGTGATTCATAAACACAATTTCAATGGAGATAACAGAATTCTACCTACTCTACAGATGTAAACATTTTAATTCAACTAAGTTTAAAATAGTTTAAAACTATCTTCTCCAAGATGACCTTGACCTTTCTGATCCTCTCCATAGGTAGGATTTCAGACCAGCTCCACTGTGTCTGCCTCATCCTTCATTTCACATTTTCCCATTACTGATATTTCTGACATTTATAACTCATGATATTTTTGACAGTAATTGGCAATATTTTTAATTCTGATACTATACAAAATAAAAGGTTATCATGTACTTCTTTAAGCCTTACATTAAATGAAGTATACTACAATACACAAGCCCATGGAAATTCCAATGGTCATTTGTTTCTATGTAAATATTAGCTCTTAAGCTATAAGAGGTAAACAGGTTCATAGGAGCGATGGCTAAAAGCAAAAATCCAAATCTTCAGTCATCGATGTTTTGAATTTTATTGTTTCTCAATGCCCGGAAGTAATGTTTCCATATTTGCTGCTAACAGGGACACAGCCTTGTCCTCAGACAATAGACAAAATGCCCAAGATATTCCAGAAACCAAATATTAGCAAAGCAGGCCATCATGGTTTGCTTTGCACCTCTCAATGTGTCCATACCCATACTCAAATTTGGGCATTTCTCTTTATACAGTTATAATCCGTAGCATCATAGCCACTTACTTTGATTTTCAAGAAACTTTAAACCAAAAGAAACTAGGGATTCAAATGAGCATGGCTCATTATAGTCAATGTTTAGACTTCTATAATGTTAAGAAAGCTGACTAGTCAGAGAAGAAACAATGGTTAGAATGCGAGACCATAGCTCCTGTCCCCAATGGATCTCCAGCAGCTATTCTTGATTCAGTGTGCTCCCCAGAGCTCCAGACAGTCATCACTGTGGGAATTTTCCTCATAATCCCTATTCCCTTGCTCATACAGACTTTCCTCTGCTGCTCTCAGGGAAGGCAACTGTCGACTGTCATGAGCAGTATATGGAGCCTCGAGGGGTGGGATCAGACTGTGTTACTGTGCATGGGCTAGCACCTTGGATCCCATTCCCTGCAGAGGAACACCTAACCCAGTCTTGGTATTGGGATGAGTAAATAGGACTTGACAGGAGTGGATGTGTTACGTTGAGTTAACTCATCTATGGCCTTCAGGCCCTTTGTGGGGAGGGGATGGGTGGATAGGAAGAAGCAAAGCTGAAGGCTGACTGGGAGGGATTGGGAGGAGGGAAGGGAGGGGGAGCAGGGGGTACATAGATAAAAATGTCATTTTTTAATAAAAAAAAAAAAAGAATGAGAGATCCTTGAGTAGAATGTGCATGTTCTGTAGCAGATATAAGCTACATGTGGGAATAAGTGGGATGACAGAATAGATGTATATAGTTGGAAAAATCAGGGGATTGGTGAATGCATTTGTTAAGCAAAAGAATATTTTGAAAATTAACCGTTCTATTATTGGTATGAAGCTCTAATTTAGAAGACTGTCTTAGCCCACCCTCGGAATTACAGAAATGGTCAAGAAGCATATGGGGTATGGAAAACCTACTGTCCAGTGTCATTGCTTCCCTTTAGAACCTAGTAGGAAATAAAGAATAGGAAAGAAGGGCTGGAGTAATTCAGAAAGCTCCATTGGGAAAGTCCTTGCCTGTAAGCCTGATGGCCTGAGTCCAGAACCCCCAGACACCTTGTACATTTAGTGCTGGGGATGTGGATGCAGGAGAATTCCCAAAGCTTGCTTTCCAGCAAGTAAGGGTGAATCAGACAATCAGACTTCAAGACAATAGATCAAACACAGCAGAGATTCCAGTGAGAGACTCTGCCACAAAAGCTGAGGTGTAGGAGCAACAGAGTGGATCATCAGATGGTGCTACCTACATGCAGACCCAATGGGCCGAGTTCAATCCCCAGAACCCACCATGTGACACAACATAACTGTCAAATATAGTTTTCTTCTGACCTTCGCATACTTTCTCACACGTGTGGGGTACATGTGCACACACATGTAAAAAATTTTAATGTCATGAAAAGCAATTGAAGAAAAGAATGTCAGCCTCTAGCTGTCATATATGCATCAACACACACACACACACATACACACACACCACCAACAACAACATGTACACAAAGGGGCCTAGTCACAGTCATAGATCCAGTTGAGAATGTCCTTATAAGGTCTGTCAGCAAACCTAGGTCACATTGATGTTAGATTTCTTGGTGATTCTTCTTTGGGCTTAAAGTTAACATTATTTATCTCATGATACAATTCTCTGTGTTGTCATAACATAGCATAAGAACATACACATTAAGGGCTGGAGAGATGGCGTGGCTCTTAGGAGCTCTAGTTTGTTTGTAGAGGATCTGGGTTTGATTCCTAGCACCCACATGGCAGATGCCAACTGTCCATAACTACAGTCCTAGGAGAGCCAACACCCTCTTATGGAGCATGTGCTTCACTAAAAATAAATGCAGGCTGAGAACTCATATAAATGAATCTAAAAGTTTGAAGTGTACACATAAGAAATGTAGCTCATTGGCTAAGTCACTTTAAAGCTTAAATAAAGTTCTGTAAATGAGACAAGGTAAATTGTGAACTAAATGAAGTTCTCTGTTTTGCTTCTCTTCCAAGGTGTGCAGGTTTCAGAAGTCTAGAGGCATAAAGCAGGCATGAAACCCAGTGGGCACAAGGAAAGAATAGCCTAAGCATTACACCCCCCCACACACATACTCAGGTTGAAGCCCTGAAAGGTGTGTTTCTCCCTGCTTGCCCCCCCCTTCTCTAAAAGCTCCCATCTCCCCTGCCCCTTCCCCTCCCAGGCCCCATTACCTGCCCCTCCTGTCATATTCGTTCACATAGTATTGGTGGAAGTTGATGAATCGCTCTACTGAAGCCACATCACCCAAGCTGGCCGCCGTTTGAAACTCCCCCACAGGGTCATACCCGATAAAGGTGAGGGAGACTTTCTGTGTTTTACAGCACAAACACCCTGGACCCAGGCAGGAGGGCCACAGACGGGTGTGCCAGCGAGCTTGCTTTGGAGCTTTACGTGTATGGGCATCAGAGTCCATGTCCTTGTCCTCCTGCATTTTAAGCCCCAAAGCTTCGCAGGCTCTTTGCAGGCCCTTCCTTCCCTTCCTCCCTTCCCTTTTACCCACCCACAGCCTCCAAAATCACACAGTAAAAATCTAAAACACTGACTAACTCTCGCCACAGGGACACAGGAGTGTCCTGCTAGGGAAAGTCGTTGGTTCAGTGTGAGCTGAACTCTGCTTCACCCTTAGCAACACAGATGCACTGCCACTGTGACATGATCTGACCACCCAATGGGGAGCTGAGCCCTGGCGCGCGACATTCTTTTGTTTAGGTTTGAACAGTTCCTTTCCCGCTAATATTCCTTAGGTGCTAGGCTTCTCCATATATGCCTCTGCGTTGAAGCCGATTATCTTCCATGACTTTAGCATTCCTTATATAAGCACTGTCGCCCTCAAGAATAGCACTAAGATCATAAAAATGAAGAAACTGTACCTATTTGGGTCAACCATCGAATGTACATTGGCACCTTCCTGCATTAAAAATACCCTGCCACCTGCAACAGTACCCCTATAGAAGCTCACAATCTTGTGTAAATTCAGTTCTAGATGATCCAGCATCATCTTTTGTGTATATCATACATGTAATGGTTTATTTATTTTCTTTTTATTTAATAATTTTTATGTTCATTTTACATACCAACCACAGATACCCTTTTCATCCCTCTTTCCTGTCCTTCCCCTATAGCCTTTCTTCCTGATCCACTTTTTATCACCTCCTCCAAAAATTAAGGCCCCCCATGGGGAGTCAGTTGAGGCAGGTCCAAACCCCTCTACCTTGAATCAAGGCTGTGCCAGATGTCCCTCCACAGGTAACGGGCTCTCAGGAAGTCAGATCATGCACCAGGGACAGATCCTGTTCTCACCCCAAGGGCCCCTTAAACAGACCAAACTACACAACTGTCTCCAGTATGCAGAGGGCCTAGTTGGATCCCATGTAGGCTCTATAGATTTTATTCTAATGTTCATGAGTTCCAACCAGCTTGGTTCAGTTTTCTCTGTAGATTTCCCTTCAGGATCTTGATCCCCTGCTCAAATAATCCCTTTTTTCCTCTCTTTAGCTGGAATCCCAGAGCATGGCATGATGTTTGGCTGCGGAACTTGGTATCTGCTTCCATCAGCTGCTGGATGAAGGCTCCATGATGACAGTTAGGGTATTCTCCAATCTGATTTCTGGAGTAGTCCTGTTTTGGGGCCCTCTGCAGTATGGCTAGTAGACTAAACTGGGGGCTTCCTTGTATGTTCCTTGGAACTTCTCTAGCACCAGGTTTTTCCCTAACTCCATGATGTCTTCTTGTCTCCTTCTATCAAGATATCTCTTTCAAAGATCTCCCAATCCATGCATCGTCCAGGTCTACCATCCCAATCCTTTACGATCTCATTCCCATTTTCCTCCCCTCTACTGCCCGCTTACCCCCAGCTTACTCAGGAGATCTCATCTATGTTCCCTTCCCAGGTGATCTATGCATCCCTCTTAGGGTCCCCCTTGTTAGCCAGCTTGTCCCAGAGCTCTCTTTTGTCTTCACAGGTTCTACTCACACACAGTGCACATTCAGGCAAAGCACACCTGCAAATGAACTAAAGGTAATGTTTAAATAATAGTAGGCTAGATGTAATACACTTATTGTAGTAATTTCTCTTTTTTAAAGTATACAGTTCAGAGGGTTTCTTAGTATGTTTTTAACAGTATGCACCCATTCTTTTCTTATTTTACTTCCTTCGCTGACTTTATTATTTGTAATGTTTATTCATGTTATAGGATGTATCAATACTCTACCCTTTTCCATGGCTAGATACTAGACCATTGTATTAACACTGCACCCTGTGTTTAAACATTCATCAAGCATTACATATTTGGCTTCTTCCTTCTATTTTTTGTAAATGCTGTAATACTCTGGTGCTACTGGCTGCATCATTACATATCTACACTCCCAGCAGTAACGTAGCAGGTTTCTGTTCTTTGGTTCCATTATACTCTCTCTTGTGGCCCAACTCCTGTACATGATAGACAAGTGATGTACTTTTTTTTTTTTTTTTTACTAAATCAGCCTGTCCAGGACCAAATTCATATATGTTCATAGACTCACACACACACTTCTCTACCAAATGCTGGAAATACAGAGCTGTGCCACCAGAATTATGCTTTGTATTTTTACTATCTTCATGATATTAAGTATCATCTCATTGAAATTTGAGTTCATTCCTTGGGGGCTGATAGCATCAGATATCTCCAATGTGACAGTGAAACATTTGGAAATATTTGAATAAATGTCTGTAGAGAACTATTGCCCTCTGTGTTACTGGATTGCCATTACAGTGTCGAGCTATAAGACATCTTTATTCATTATGAATAAATATTTTAAAAGCCTATATGTGTTTATATACAACAAATTGGAATAGTTCAAAGTGCAGAAAAAACATAGTGACTTCTTCTAGACCCAAATGTATAAGAAAAGCAGGAACTATATCATTTGGAACTAGTGTATTATATTACTACAAAGTGTACTGGGGAATTTTAAGTTCACTTAAAATGCTGTGCTTTTTACAGGGTTAGAGAGGGAACCTTCCATGTGTTCTCAAAGCTGCATGCACAACCCTATGTGATACTTAAAAGTTTAGCATTTTATAAGTGTTTGCTATACTTGGGGAGGGAGGGGAATATAACAAACACTTTTCTGTTTATTTTTAAATGAAAAGAATGTTAATGGAAAGAAATTTAGGAAAAGTGATCATTGAATTGGCTCAGTACCTAGGCTTGCTTTCTGTACAATAATGATCTAAATTCTATACCTGGAACTCCTGGTAAATGTTGCCTTCTGACCTCTATATATCTGACCTCTGTATATGCACACACATACAGAGAGGTAGGGGGGGGGGAGGAAGAGAAAGAGAGAAGCCATGAAGGAAGACTGCTTATTAACATGTTCACCATGGCTTTCTCAGCCTGCTTTATTACGTGAATGAGGAACAACTGCTCAGAGTGCGCAACATGACTTGCTAAGCCTGACCTGATGGAAGGGAGTTAGCAGGGAAGCCAGCCAACTACATAAGTGGGCTGCTTCTCCAGCCCCACATCTCTGGCTTCAGCTCTGGGCTGCCAGAAGCTTTGCCAGTACCCTTGGCAGACACTAAGGGGCAGCATCTCTGCAGATGCCATGAGTGGCTTTGGTCTTAGAGTCTAGAGGAGCCACCCCAAATCAAAATTCAATCCACAGCTGCTTTTAAAGGGGGATATTAAGCCCACTTATTCTTTATCTATCCTTTATGTCTAAAATCCACTTATGGGTGAGTACAAGCATGTCTATCTTTCTGGGCCTGTGTTATCTCACTCAGGATGATATTCTCCAGATCCACCCATTTGCATGCAAATTTCAGGATGTCATTTTTCCCCTGAGTAGTACTCCATTGTGTAGACGCACCACAATTTTTTAAGCCATTCTTCAGTTGAGGGGCATCTAGGTTGTTTCCAGGTTCTGGCTATTATGAATAATGCTGCTATGAACATAGTGGGGCCAATGCTCTTGGAGTAAGAATGTGCATCCTTTGAGTCTATACTCAATAATGCTATTTTTAGATTATTGAGGAGATTTCTTTCCACTTTTCTGAGAAACTGCCATAATGCTTTCCAAAGTGGCATACACGTTTACACTCCCATCAGCAATGGAGGAGTGTTCCCCTTGCTCCACATCCCATTCAGCAGAGGTTGTCATCTGTGTTTTTGATCTTAGCCATTCTGAGAGGTGTAAGGTGGTATCTCGGAGTTGTTTTGATTTGCATTTCTTTGATGGCTAAAGCTGTTGAGCAATTTTTTTATGTGTCTCCCAGTCCTTTGGAGTTCTTCTGTTGAGAATTTCCTTTTTAGCTTTCTATTGTATTTTCCATTTGGGTTCTTTGTTTTTTATCTCTTGTTTTTGGAGTTTTCTATGAATTTTAGAGATCAGTCCTCTGTCTAACATAAGGTTAGGGAAGATCTTTTGCCATTCTGTACACTATCATTTTATCTTATTGACCAAGTCCTTTTCTTTACAGAAGCTTCTCAGTTTTAGGAGTTTTCACCTATTAATTGTTGCATTCCGTGTCTGTGTGACTGGTGCTATCTTTAGAACGTGGTCTCCTGTGCCAATGCATTCAAGGCTATTTCCCACTTTCTCTTCTATCAGGTTCAGTGTAACTAGGGTTTATGTTGAGGTCTTTCATCTACTTGTATTTGAGTTTTGTTCAGGATCCATTTGCGTTTTTCTACATACCACCACCATACATTTATGCCAGCTCAATTGTTGAAGACGCTATCATTTAATATTTTCATTGTATATTTTTGTCCTCTTTGTCAAAAATCAGGTGTTCATAGATGTGTAAAATAATGTTAGGGTATTTGATTCAATTCCATTGATTCATAAGTCCATTTCTTTGCCAATACCAAGCTGTTTTTATTACTGTAGCTCTATAGTATAACTTGAAGTCACAGATGGAAATAACTTTGAAGTTTAATTATTAAACAGGATTGTTTTGGAAATCCAGGGTCTTTTGTTATTCCATATGAATATGGAAGTATTGCTCTTCTGAGGTCTGTCTGGGAAGAATTGTGTTGGATTTTGATGGAGATTACAGTGAATTTGTAGACTGCTTTTGGTAAGATTACCAATTTTATTATGTTGCTCCTACCTATCCAAAAGCATGAATGATCATTCAGTTTTCTGCTATCTTCTTCAATTTCTTTCTTCAACAACTTAAAGTTCTTGTCATACAGGTCTGTCACTTTTTTTCATCCTGAGCTTTTAATTAGCTTTTGGTATTGTCATTCTCAAGGTATGATAGACACTTCTTTTCCTCCTTGTTTTTTGAGAGTTTTTATTCATTTTTTTATTTAAAAGGTTTTTTGTCTCCATACCCACCAATGCTCTCCCTCCCTCCCCTCCCCCAGTCTTTCCTCTGCCTAGCAACTGATGGAGGCAGATGGAAAAATCCATAGTCAAGCACCAGGTTGAGCTTCTGGTTTAGCTGAGAGAGAGAGCATGTGAGCAATGGGACAGACACTTCTCATAATTATTATTTGGCCTTATTAATTTACCTTACTTTATAGGCTGTATTGATTAGGTAGAGCTACATCTGACTGCAAGAGTCTGATCATTTCAATAATTGGTGGGGTATTCTAATGAGATGCAGATCTCCTTTAGATTAACTTTTTGTATAAACTGCAACCAAGATGCAGTATATTTTTTTTAAAGTTTCTCTGTGGGGATATGTATCAAATTTAATAAAAAACAGTATGAGGTATCAGAGGGATCTACCCACAGTCAGTCTAGGAGGATCAGTCAGTGGTAACTCACACCTTTCATCCCAGCACAGGGAATATCCAGGAGTGTTGAGTTAGGCCCTTAATCTCAGCAAATGTGAGTTTAAGGCCATTTTAGTTTACAGAGGGAATTGCAGGCTCCCTGGCAGACAGCGGGTGATGCCATGCCTTTAATCTTAATCTGGATGTGAAACAAGTGGGTGAAGAGGGTATTTAAGGCAGGCATAGAAAGATGGAGCAGGCAGTAGAATCTAGGAGGTGCAAGGCTGAGGAAGCTGGAAGACAGCTGGATGAGATTAAACTGTGGTGTTTCCTCTCTTTGATATTCCAGCCTTTCCCTGAGATCGGGCTCTGAGTTTCCTTAATTCGTATAATATTTCTCCTTTTAAGTTTGTTTTCAAGTAATTTTACATTGGGCATACCCCCCATAAATTACCCTAGTTTGCTTCTTGACATTGCTTTTTTATTTAAATAATTCAATTTTAAAGATTAATACTAAGATTAGTAATGCACAGATGACTAACCCACGTGAAGAAACTATCTGGGTATGCTGTTGGCAATGGGATTCTGTGTCTCTTTAAAGAGCCCTACATAACTAGGAGACTAAAATATTTTCAATACAGTTCTGCTGTTCTCAACTCTGAAAGCTGATTTGTTGTCAAAACTTACCTATCAAGGACAGAAACAAAGCAACTGCTCCTTAGTTAGAGTTACCCCAAGATATTTAATGCTATTTGCAGCTCTTATATAAAGGGATAAAGGGTGCTGATTACCTGACTTCTTTTTCAGGCCTTTTATCATTTGTGTAGGGAAGGGCTATTAATTACTTGAGTTCATCTTATATCCTGCTGCATTGCTGAAGGTGTTTATCAGCTATAGGAGTTCCCTGGTATAATCTTGGTGGTCACTTATGAGTGCTAGAATATCAACTGCAAATAATGATAGTTTGACTTCTTCCTTTCCAATTTGCTTCTCCTTGATCTCGGGAATTAAGCCTACTAGATCATGGTGGATGTATTTTTTTTTTTTTTATATGTTCTTGAATTCGGTTGGACCATATTTTATTGAGTATTTTTGCATCAATTTTCATGCAGAAGATTGATCTGTAATTCTCTTTATTTGTTGCATCTTTGAGTGGCTTCTGTGTTGGGATGCCTGTAGCCTCATAAAAAAAAAAAAGAATTCAGAAATTTCCCTTCAGTTTCTACTGTACAGAAGAGATTGAAGAGTATTAGTATTAGTTCTTTGAATGTCTGATAGAATTCTGCACTGAAAGCCTCTGGTCCTGGGGAGGGGTTGGTTGTTGTTTTTGTTTTTGTTTTCTTTTGTTTAGGAGACTTTTAATAAGCTTCAGTTTCCTTGGGAATTATAGGTCTGCTTAGGTCATTCATCTGGTCTTGATTTAGTTTTGGTAAGTGGTTCCTGTCCAGAAAGTTGTCCATTTCTTTTAGGTTTACCAATTTAGTGGAGTCCAGGTTTTTGAAGTATGGACTAATGATTCTCTGGATTTCCTGGGTGTTTTTTGTTCTGCCCCCTTTTCATTTCTGATTCTGTTAATTTGGGTACAGTCTCTTCACCTTTTAGTTAGTTTAGATAAGGCTTTGTCTAACCTTTTAGTTAGTTTAGATAAGGCTTTGTCTATCTTGTTAACTTTCTCAAAGAACCAACTCTTTGACTCAATGATTTTTTATATTGTTCTTTTTGTTTCAATTTTGTTCATTTCAGCCATGAGTTGATTATTTCCTGCCCTCTATTCCTTCTAGGTGAGTTTGCTTCTAATTGTTCTGAAGCTTTTGGCTGTGCTGTTAAGTCTCCTGTGTGAGATTCTCTAGGTTGTTCATGTTGGCATCTAGTGCTATGAGTTTTCCTCTCAGCACTGCTTTCATTGTGTCCATAGGTTTGGGTAAGTTGTGGATTCCCTTTCACTGAGTTCTAGGAAGTCTCTGACTTCATTCTTAACTTCTTCCTTGATGTTCAGTTTCCACGAGTTTGTAGGCTGTCTGTGGCTTTTGTTGTTGAACACTAACTTCTGATGGGACACAAGGAACTATTCCCACTTTCTGTATCTATCTATGTTTGCTTTATGACTGAGGATAAGGAAGTTCCATGGGGTGCTGAGAAAAGGTATATTCCTTTGGTTTTGGGTGCACAGCTCTGTATATATTTATTTAAACCATTTAAAACAACGTATCTTAGATCCCTTATTTCTCTGTTAAGTTTCTATCTGGTCGACTTATCCACTGCTGAGAGTGAGTACTGAAGTCTCCCACCATTGATGTGTGGGATTTGATGTGAGATCTGAATTTTAGTAATGTTTCTTTTATGTATGTGGGTGCCTTTGAATTGGGGACATAAATGTTCAGGATTGAGACTTCATCTTGATGGATTTTTCCTAGGATGAATAAGTGATGTTTTTCTTGATCTTTTTTGATAAAATTTAGTTTGAAGTCTATTTTATTAGATATTATGATGGCTACACCAGCTTGTTTCTTAAGTCCATCTGATTGGAAAGCCGAGCCAGTGTCTGTCTCTGAAGATGAGGTGCATCTCTTATATGCAGAAGGATGAATTCTGTTTTTGTGTCCATTGTGTTTGTCTGTGTCTTTTCATAGGTGAATTGAGTCCTTGATATTAAGGGAATTAATGACCAGTGATTGTTGTTTCCTGTTAATTTTGGTAGTGTTTGTGTGTGTGTCTGTGTTTACCTTCTTAGGGTTTTTCTTTTGTGGATTTAGTGATTGTTTATGGTTTCCTGGGTGTTTCTAGCTTCCTTAGGTTGGAGTTTTCCCTCTAGTCCTTTATGTATGGCTGGATTTGTGGACTGGTATTTTTAAATCTGGTTTTGCTGTAACATTTCTTGTTTACTCCCACTATGGTGCTTGACAGTTTTGCTGGGTATAGTAGGCTTGGTTGACAGCCATGTTCTTTTAGTGTCTGTATGACATTTGCCCAGGACTTTCTGACTTACATGGCTTCCATTGAGTACTCTGATGTTATTCTAATGGGTCTCCCTTTATGACTTACTTGGCATTTTGCCTTTGCAGCTGTTAGTATTCCTTCTTTTTTCTTAGGATTAGTGACTTAATTATTATGTGCTGAGCAGATGCTTTTTGGGGTGTAGTCTATGTGGTGCTCTGTAAGCTTCTTGTATCTTTATAGGCATTTCCTTCTTCAGATTAGGAAAGTTTTCTTCCATGATTTTGTTGAATATATTTTCTGTGCCTTTAAACTAGTATTTTTTCTCCTTCAATTCCAATTATTATTAGGGTTGGTCTTTTTATGGTGTCCCATGTTTCCTAGAGGTTTGTTATTATGACGTTTTTTGATTTTTAGTGTTTTCTTTGACTCATGCATGTATTTCCACTATTGAATCTTTGACACCAGAGATTCTCTCTTCCATCTCTTGCATTCTGTTGGCTTGCTTGCATCTATACTTCCAGTTTGTTTTTTGTTTTTTTTTTTTTTCAGATTTTTTATTTCCGGAATTGCCTTGGATTTTTATTGCATCTGTTTCAATTTCTAAATCTTGAAAAGTTTCCTTCACCTGTTTTATTTTTTATTCTGGGTTTTCTTGGTTTTCTTTATTTTCTCCAGAGATTTGTTGATCTTTTCCAAATTTTTCTTTGTCTTTTCCTCTATGTCTTTAAGGATTTTTTTATTTTCTCTATTAAGTCCTCTATTATCTTCATGAAGTTATTTTTTAATGCTGTTTCCTTCTGCTTCTTCTATATTGTCCTGACCAGGTCTTGTTGTCGAATCATCAGATTCTGGTGGTGCCGTATTGTTTTTTATATTGTCATGTGTATTCTTGCACTGAGGTCTGCTTATTGCTTCCTCGGGTCACTGTAGGATTTGTCTGTATCACAGGGAGCTGATTTTGGTGCAATCTGTTCTGGCTGTGTATGTGTCTTAGGAAGCATCTCTTGGTCCAATCTGGGTTTCTGGTCCACTTGTAGGTAGTACACTCTGTGTCACAGTGAGCTGTTTTTGGTGTAATCAGAGATGGCTGATTCTGTGTCTCAAGGACCCAGTCTTTGTCCAATATAAGTTCTTGATCCAGAAAGAGCTCTTGATCCTCTAGGGGGTCTTGATCCAATATGTGCTGGTGAATTGTGGGTCTCAGGGACCCCCTTGGTCAAGAAGGATCTGGGAAACTGTGAGTTTCAGGTAGCTGCTCTTCATTCAATACAATAGGTGCTGTGGAACTGTGGGTTTCAGAGATCCACTCTGGATCCAATATGTGCTGGGATACTGTGGGTCTCAAGTAGACAGTGAAGTTACCAGGTGATGAGGTGGGTTAGGAATTGGGGGTGGGATTTGTAGATTGGAGTGTCCAGTGAACTGGATTTTACTGGGGCTTCTGGCCTGCAGGGATTTTCCTAATGGCCTGGACTTAGGGGAGAGATGAGTGGGGCGAGGTTCCTATGGCTGTGTCCCAGAGCCTGGGTCCTGGAGCCTGGGTTCTCTGCCTAGGCTGGGTGAAGTGTCACTCACCTCTTGGTTCAATCAATTTTTTTTCTAATTACAGGTGTATAGCTGGTAGCTCAAACTCAGTCCCAAACAGGATATTGATATGCCCCTCCTTTCATGATTAAGTGTATATAAGAGAGGTCTTATGTGGGACCACAAGGACAGCCACAGATGCAAGGTGCTACTTTCTGATCACTGCAAAGGCACTGCAGGCATAACATCACAGTGTCTGAAGTAGGACAATCATGGCGTACTGTTTCTCCCAGATGAACTATTGACAACTAATAGATTCCTGTTGAGAGACAGTCATTCCTTTATCTTCGTAACCACTGAGGACCCAACCATCCTTCAATGATTAGCTCCAAACTCATGGCCCAAAAGATGATACTGTTTAATCTCAGTCAGCCTGAAAAAAATAGCAATGCATGCTGAACGGAAGCCACTTGTAGGAGAAAGGCAGAGAAAATAATAAGAATAGAAGGGAGTTAGGATTCAATTGTGAAAATCAGAATGTTGTGACACTTGTAGTAACTGGGCAGAGAGTGAGCTCAGTGGACGTTCAAGGAGGAGCTAGAGAGATGGAGCAGTGGTTAGCTGTGTTTACTGCCATGAAGACCATCCGGGTTTTGTTCCCAGAGCTCACACTGCAGCTCACAACCATCTCTAGAATCCAATCTGTATATACACTGTATATACACAATGCATTGATTTATATGCAGGGAAAATAATCATGAACACAAATTTAAGATCAGATGTGGTGATAGTTTTCTGAAGTTTGAGTTTTTTGTACCATCCACTGACCAATGGTTTAAAGATTCTCAAGCCTGACTAAAGAGAGGTCATTACGTTAAGTTCAGGGAGGAAAAGATCTTAGGATGCCAAACTCTTGTTTCTCCTGGCCTGTATCCCAGAGGGCCATCAGGTGGCTAAAGTAGGATGATGTCAGATGAAGGAAATGTGTCTAATGAGCAGGTGTAGAAAAATTTAGTGTCATCATCTGATGATCTTTAGAGTGTGTATTCTTGGGCAGGGGTGGAGAGACCTTGGTAATTGCTTCTGAGAACTTACATGTGTTCAGTTCTTTGTGCTATGAGGTCTGGTTCACAGCTTCACTCTCCACCACTCAGGGGGGAGCCTGAGTTGCTATCCAGGGACATTTCTTAAATTGCGAGTGTCTGAGCTCCGCAATTGACCCCAATCCTGTTGCTCAAGATTCCTAGGGAGCTAGTCTCTGTTGCTGTAGTGGGATTGCTCTGAGTCCTTACCATATCACTCACTCAGGACATTTTTGTTCAGGATGTTATATTGAGACATGAATATGAAAGCCATTGACTCCAGTTTCTCAGCTTACAAGAAATGGCAGAAACAAAATCCCAAATGGAAGAGGAAACTAAGGTAGAAGCAGCAAAAAAAATTTACTCTCGTGTTAGAACTATCCCAGAATCTCCACAGTTAAAGATAGTGAGTGAAGGCTGTGTGATGGTGGTGCATGCCTTTAACCCAAGCCCTTGGAAGGCAGAGGCAGGCCACCTTCCATGAGTTTAAGGCAAACCTGGACTACAGAGTGAGTCCCAGGACAGCAAGAGCTATACAATACAAAGAAGCCCTGTCTCAATAGCCAAATCCAAAACAACAACAAGAAGATAGTAGATGAATGCAGGACTGTGATACACGGAAATAAGGCATTTTGTATTAGATGAGACGTAATGTACTGGTTTATGATGATAAAATAGATTGTGTAAAGGCATTCCTAAAAGTATCATCTTTCAAGAGAAGTTGTGAAATGCTTTCAAATATCACCTTTTATCCAAAATCCCTCCCTCTCTTATTTATTTTTTCCAGTTTATTCCAATTTCTGAGAAACTGAATGTCTCTCTGAGGTTGTTCTTTCTTTACTCTACTGAAAATGCCCACATGGTCTTCTCTTGTCTACTCTTCTGGAAACATTTCTATTCCTCATGTCCACTGGGATCTCGCAGTGTATTAAATTCTCTCATTTTCTCTTTTACAAACTGTCTACTTCCCCTCATTCCTTTCTTAATCCTCGATAAGTGTTTTTGGTAATGTGTGAGCATTTGTTTGGAGTGCACGAATCTATTAATCAGTCAAACTTGAGCCCAACTTGCCTCTTGTTCTTCAGAAAGAATTCAGCAGTACGCCATTAATTTGTATGTTCTGGCTTGTCATCAGATAATTTTTGTAACGATTTCATTCTGTCTATTCATCTTTGTTATTCCTTATTTTGCCACTGGCATTTCTTTAATGATACATATTCCAAATGGAGGGCAGCATCTCCTTCATCCATTACATAAGGGCACTCATTCTCCTCCTTGTTCAAGTAAGATTTGTGTATTTGATTTGAGCACACAGCTCTATAACACACATTAATTTTTGATAAAGCTGTCTCCATGCATTTGGAAATGTTGTTTTTTCTTTAAATAACATATTTAGTTACTCTCAAGTCTTTAGAAGTTTGATTTTAAATTATTTACCCTGGTGATATCATGAAACGATTGTTACTTTTATAAACCTTCTTTATATATGTCTAATTTTTATTTTTAAAAATGTCATTTTAATTATGTATCCCCCGGATCCCCATCCCTTCCCTCCTCTCAATGCCTCCCATTCACCCTTCAGCCTCGCCCCTCCACATCCAGCCATCCCCTCTCCTAAAAGGGAAAGAAGTCCCAAGGTGGGTCATCTCAGCATGGCACATCCACTCTGGGCAAGTATGATTTCCTCATCCCAAAGTCAAGGCTAGGTTAGGTGTTCCTTTGCAGGGAATGAACTCCAAGATTCCAGTGCTTGCACAGGAAAAGACTATCTGATCCCACCCCTTGAGGCTCTTCATATTGCTCATGCCAGTCAACAATTGCCTACCCTTGCAAGGCCTAGCTCCTTTTCCCGATGGATCTCAAGTGGCTGTTCTTGAACCTCCCAGAGCTCCAGCTAGCCATCCATGTGGAAATTTTCCTCATAATCTCTATCCCCTTGCTGATAGACTCTCCTCTCCTACTGTCAGCTGGACCAGGAACTCTGTAATGACACTTGGGGTAGTTACTCATTTGATTATAGGCGAAGCCCTATTTAGGCAGCCCCTTCACTGTTGTTTGGAGACTTGGCCAGGGACATCCTGTGAGTTTCGAACATTTTCCTAGCACCCAGTCTCTGTATAACCCGACATTGGCTTCTGCTATCGAGATACCCATCTCTCTCTATCTCCCTCTTTGGTCCTCTCATTCAACCATCTCTTTTCCAGATTTGTTCCCAACTCTTCTTGATCGCAACCTGTTATGACCCCAATTTTCTAAAATGATCTTCTCTATTTTCTCTTCTTAGGGAAATCTCTGGATGTCTCTTTTAAGTTCCTTCTGATGCCAAGCTGTTCAAGGGGTGTGGTTTGCAGCTTGGTTATTCTTAGCTTTTTGTCTAAAACCCACTTATGAGTGAGTACATCCCATGCCTGAATTTCTGGGCATGTGATACCTCACTCAGGAGAATATTCTCCAAATCCATCCATTTTCCTGAAAATTTTAGAATGTTTTTTTTTGTTTGTTTTTTGGGTTTTTTTTTTTTTTTGTTAATTGCTGAGTCATATACCATTGTGTGCCACAGTTTGTTAATACATTCTTTATTTAAGACACATCTAGGTTGTTTCCAGGTTCTTTCTATTATGAATAATACTGCAATGAACATAGTTGAAGTAATGCCTTTGTGGTACAAATGTGCAAGCTTTGGATATATTCCCAATAGTGGTATTGCTGGATCCTTGAGAAGATTGATTCCCAGTTTTCTGAGGAACCACCGTACTGCATTCCAGAGTGGTTGTGCAAATTTACACTCCCACCAACAATGGAGGAATGCTTCCCTTGTTCCACATCCTCTCCAGCATAGGCTGTCATCTGTATTTTTGATCTTACCCATTCTGACAGTTGTAAGGTGGTATCTCAAGATGGTTTTGATTTGCACTTCTCTGATGGCTAAAGATGTTGAACAATTTTTAAGTGCCTTTTAGTCATTTGTAATTCTGTTTAGAATTCCCTTTTTAGCTCTGAACCCCAAGTTTTAAATGAGTTATTTACATTTTGGGACTCTAGCTTCTTGACTTCTCTATTTATTTTTGATATCATTCTTCTGTCAGATGTAGGGTTGGTGAAAATCTTTTCTCATTCTGTAGGCTGTTGTTTTGTCTTATTGACTGTGTCCTTTGCCTTACAGAAGCTTCTCAATTTCAAGAGGTCCCACTTGTTCATTGTTTTTCTTAGTGTCTGTGATACTGGTGTTATATTTAGGAAGTGGTCACCTGTGCCAATGCGTTGGAGATAGTTCCCACTTCCGTTTCTATCAAGTTCAGTGTAGCTGGGTTTATGTTGAAGTCTTTGATCCACTTGGATTTGAGTTTTGTGCAGGGTGATAGGTTTGGATCTATTTGCATTCTTCTACATACTACCATCTAGTTATACCAACACCATTTGTTGAAGATACTATCTTTTTTCCATTGAATATTTTTGGCCTCTTTTTCAAACATCAGATGTTCATAGGCATGTGGGTTAATGTCGGGATCTTTGAATTGATTCCATTGACCAAAAACTCTATTTTTGAGCCAGTACCAGGCTGTTTCTATTACTATAGCTCAACAGTATAGCTTCAAGTCAGGTACGGTGATTCCTTCTGAAGTTCTTTTATTCAGCAGGATTGTTTTGTCAATCCTCAGTTTACTGTTATTCCATATGAAGTTAGCACTGGATGTGTACTTGAAAATCCTAGAAAAATCGCACACGAGAGACCTAACATCGCAGCTGAAGACTTTAGAACAATTAGAAGCAAAGTCACCTAGAAGGAGTAGATGGGAGGAAAGAATCAAACTTAAGGGGAAATCAAACAATAAACACAAAGAGAACAATACAAAGAATCAATAAATCAAAGTGTAGATTCTTTGTGAAAGTCAACAAGATAGATAAACCCATCTCCAAACTAACCAAGAAGCGGAGAGAGAATATCCAAATCAACAGAATCAGAAATGAAATGGAGACATACCACAGATACCCAGGAATTCCAGAGAATTATCCGGTCACACTTTGAAAATCTACACTCCACTAAAATAGAAAACCAAAAGGAAATGGGCACCTTTATGGACAGGTATCACTTACCAAAATTAAATCAAGATCAGATTAAAGATCTAAATAGACCTATAACACCAAAGAAAATTGAAGCTGTTATTAAAAGTATCCCAAGTTTTAAAAAAAAAAAAAACACCCCAGTGTCAGATGGATTCAGTGCAGAATTCTACCAGACTTTCAAAGAAGAAATACTTACTAATACTCTTCAAACTGTTCCATACAGTAGAAACTGAAGGAACATTGCCAAACTCTTTTATGAGGCCACAATCATCCTGATTCCAAGCCACTCAAAGATGCAACAAAGAAAGAGAATTAAATACAGACAAGTCTCCTTCATGAACATTGATGCAAAAATAACCAATGTAATTCTGGAAAACTGAATCCAACAACATATCCAAAAAATCACTGCCAGCAATGTCTGGGCATCTATCTACATTATTATCTCTGGGTATTTATGATACAGATTATTGAGAGTGTGCTTTGTATGCCTGTGGGCATACACCTCACACATACTTCTGTATATTCACTCCATTACACAAGATTTTCTTCATAATATCTTCACCATCTTTCACATCACATTATTACTTATCTCAAAAAATTTTTTACTAAGGTATGGCTACTTTTTACAAAGACCAGAAATATTTAATTCATATAATCGGCTTAGTTTGTCTATGTAAAGTACGTGCTTATCCATAAAAATAATATTCAGATAATTTCTATATCTCTATGTCTTCTTAGTGTGTCAGTGGTTTGTGGAAACTTCTGCTTCCCAGAAGCCTCTGCTCACTGTGGAGACATCACCTGGAACTGGGGTGGCAGTCAATATATATACTCAATCTTAACAATTTCTTACAAAATCTGTGACATGTATAACCTCTCAGGGAACACCTCAGTGTAAGACAGGGATTCCTAATCAGTAATCTCACTAGAGCTGTGAGGAAGCAGACCCATGGATAAAATGTACAAATCTGTTGGCTGCAAAATACACAGTATTTATTCCTTTCAGCAACATCAATTTTGATGAATATTTCTCATGTTATTTTTGTACAAATGACATAAAGCACATGGAGCCAAGGAGCAGGACATGCCTTTTAGAATTTGTTCTGTTGGGATTTTCACAGGACCTGGACCTGCAGCCTGTAGTGTGTGGTCTAGTCCTCTCCATGTACTTGGTTACTGTAGCTGGAAACTTACTTGTTATTCCGGCCATCATCTCAGATGCCAACCTGCACACACCCATGTACTTCTTTCTCTTGAATCTGTCATTGTGGGCAGTTGTTCCATGTCCACTACTGTCGCTGAGATGCTGGTGAATGTAAAGACAAAGAGAAAAACCATTGGCTGTGTAGACTGCATCACCCAGGTGTACTTTTCTCTGATTTTTGTGGAATAGACAACTTCTTCATGGCTGTTATAGCCTATGAATGCTAGGTGCCTGTGTCTGTGCCTGTGCCAGTGTCTATGCCTGTGCCTGTCCCTGTCCCTATGCCTTTCCTGTGCCAGTCCCTGTCCCTGTGCTTGTGCCTGTGTCTGAGTCTGTGCTGTGCCTGTGTCTCTCCCTGTACCTGTTGCTGTACCTGTGCCTGTGTCTCTCCCTGTCCCTGTCACTGTGCCTATGTCTGTGTCTCTGCCTGTGTCTATGCCTGTGCCTGTGTTTGTCCCTGTCCCTGTCTCTGTGCCTATTCCTGTGTCTGTGCCTGTCCCTGTCTCTGTGTTTGTGCCTGTCCCTGTCCCCGTGCCTGTCCCTGTACCTGTCCCTGTCCCCGTTCCTGTCCCTGTCCCTGTGTTTGTGCCTGTCCCTGTCCCTGTCCCTGTTCCTTTTCCTGTCTCTGTGTTTGTGCCTGTCCCTGTCCCTGTCCCTGTCCCTGTACCTGTACCTGTCCCTGTCCCCGTGCCTGTCCCTGTGTTTGTGCCTGTCCCTGTCCCCGTGCCTGTCCCTGTGTTTGTGCCTGTCCCTGTCCCTGTGCCTGTGTTTGTCCCTGTCATCCCCTGTATTACACTAGCATCATGAACCACAGACTGTGGATTTGGGGTTCTGGTATCTTGGATTGTGAGTGTCCTGCACACCTTTTTACAAAGTAGAATAGTGTTGCAGTAATCCTGCACAGACTTGGAAATTCCACCCTTCTGTGTATTGAGCCAGGTGGCCCAGCTCACCGGTTCTGACAACTTTCTTAATGATCTGGTGATTTATTTTTCACCTGTGCTATTGGCTGCCTTTGCTCTTTGGCATCCTTTATTCTTACTTTGAGATAGTGTCCTCTATACATGCAGTCTCTAGGGCTCAGGGGAAGTACAAAGTATTTTCCACCTCTGCATCTCATCTCTCTGTTGTCTCCTCATTTTCTTGCAGAGGCCTGGGAGTTTCCCTCAGTTCTTCTTCCAGTCACAGCTCATAGGCAATTGCCACAGCCTCTGTGTTGTACACAGTGGTCACCCCATGCTGAACCCCTTAATCTACAGTCTGAGGTGTAAAGATGTAAAGACTGTTAGTGGGGAAAGTATAGATGGCATCTATGTACCTCGAATTGAAGAACTTACCTTTAGTGCACTCATCAAAGCTTAAAAGCCAGAAGAATGGATTATGGGAATAGATGGTAGAAGCAGAATGTGTTTTATTTATTTTTTTGAAGTTTGCATTACCTGAGTCCAATCTCAGCACTCTATAAGAACCTTTATTAAAAGTTTTACTCTTATGTTTAATGTTGGTTCCATCTGTTGTCACAACATCCCAGTTATTCCAAACACCGGACCAGAAATATGTGAAAATACATTTGCCTCATCTGAATCTTGCATTTATTAACCAAACAAAGTAATTGTGTATGTTTGTTTGTTTATTTGCTTATTTTAATTGAATCTTTCCATTTATTTTACATACTAGACACAGTTTTCTTCCTTCCTGTCTACCCCTTCTTTCCCCCTACCTTCCATCAAGCCCCCTCCCATCTACCCCTACTCTATATTCATTCAGAAAGGACGTCATCCCATGGACATGAACAAAGCATTACACATAAAGTTGAGGCAGGACCAAGTCAGGGTAATCCAGCATGGGGAACAGGTTTCTAAAAGTCCCCTGAAGTGCCAGGGACAGGTCCTGATTTTATTGCTAGAAACCCCTCAAACAGACCAAGCTATACAGCTGTTACACACATGCAGAGGTCTAGTTGGTCTCATGCAGGCTCACTAACTCTTGGTCTAGAGTCTTTGAGCTCCCATGAGTTCAGGTCAGCTGTCTCTGTGGGTTTCTGGGTCATGACCTTGACACCACTGGTTGAACCCCTTCTGCCTTTCTTCAGCAGGAAACCAGGAGTTTGGTCCAGTGATTGGCTGTAAATCTCTGCATCTGCTTCCATCAGTCATTGGATGAAGACTTTGTGATGACAATCTGACTACAGGAGAAGGCCAGTTCAGTCCCTGCCTCCACTATTGCTGCAAGTCTCCGCTGGTGTCACCTTTGTGGGTTCCTCAGAGTTTCCCTGGCACCAGATTTCTCCCTAATCCAAAATGTGCCCCTCATCTTCTATTCCTCTCCCCTCAATCATGCCCCTAAACTGCCTCTCATGCCACGACCACCTAAGCCAATTATCTCATGTTTCCAGCCCTCATTTCCCCCTTCCTGGGCCCTATCTCTAATTTACCCAGGAGATCTCTTCTATTTCCCCTTGCCAGGGAAATCCATTAGTCCTCCTCTGGGCCTCCTTGTTACATAGCCTCTCTGGGGCTCTGGACTCTGGGTTGGTTATCTTGTACTTCTCTCCTAATATCTACTTATGCGTGAGTACATGCAATGTTTGTCTTTGTGGATCTAGGTTACCTTACTCAGAGTAATATTTTTCTAGTTCTATCCATTTGCCTGCAAATTTCATGATATCATTGTTTTTACAGCTGAGTAATAATGTGTGAATGTCTTTCTATATGCTATGAATATCATTCTTTAAATAGAGGAGCTGTTTGGGCCCTTGGCGGGCACCATAGCAATAGGCAGGAATCGAAGCATGGATAAGGGAAGGAGGGCAGAGTCAGACAAAGAGATCCGTCCAGCCGCTGAAGAAGCAGCATGTAACAAAATAGGCAAGCCATGGGTCATGTGGCTGGACAGAATAATGGAAATAGGGTGAATTAAAATGAAGGAGCTAGCTAGTAATATTCCTAAGGCAAAGGCCAAACTGTATGAAGTTAATATAAGCCTCTGAGTCATTTTGTGTGTGGTAGGGGGGAGGGGAGGCAGGGCAGGCAGATCTGAACTGTGGGGCTAGACCAGGCCAGAATCCTCATGATAAATACTCCATTGTGTGAATGTACCACATTTTCCTTACCCATTCTTCAGTTTTAAAGATACATACCAAATATAGAGTGATATTCATGAGTTTTACTGTATATATATAAGTAAAGCCACACCTAACATTTCATGCTATTTATATGCTTGTTATAGAGGAGTCTGGGGACATATCTCTCTTTGGTATGTCGCACTTAGTACATAACTACATTGACTGTTCATCATAATATAGGCTTTAATATGCCAGTGTTCTTTATATTTGAAGACTGCAGCTTTAACAGTTTGTTCCTCTGATTTTTTTATTGACCTAGTGCTTGCACCTACTTGTGGTCTATAATGTGATGTCTTGATCTATGTATACAATGAGTAGTGGTCAAATCAAGGGAACTAACATTTCAATCACTTTAAACATTTGTTAACCACTTACACCCTCTGTGCACTGAGCCCCATGCTTCCTTCTGGGTAACACTAATCTTCTGTTTAGGATCTTTTGTTCAGCCTGTTGTCCAAAGCCAGAACCAAAAGAGTCCTTGGAGCTGTAGAGTTGCTCTCCCCACCCTTAATCTCAGAGCAGATGTTTTATATAAAGAATAAGGATTGATAGCTGAAACACCAAACTAGGCCCTCTGAATGTGGATGACAGTTGTGTGGCTTGGTACTTGGTGGGGCCTCTGGCAGTGGGACCAGGATTTATCCCTATTGTGGTAACTAGCATTTTTGGAAACCATTCCCTACAGAAGAATGCCTTGTTCAGCCTTGATACAGGAGCAAGGGACTTGGTCCTGCCTCAAGGTTACATCCCAGACTTTCTTGAGTCCCCCCAGAGGCCTTATTCTCTTTGAGGAGTGGATGGGGATGGGGGAATGTGGGTGGTGAGTGGATGAAGGAGTGAGGGGGAACTGTGTTGGGTATGTTAAAAAAAACATTTAAATAAAATGAAAAAATAATAAGACTTTTGTTTCAAAACAGGGTTTCTCTGTGTACCTCTGGCTGTCCTGGAACTCACCTTGTAGGACAGGTTGGCCTCAGACTTACATAGATCCATCTGACTTTGCTTCCCAAATAGTGGGATTATAAGTATGCACCACAACACCCAGCTAAGAATAAAACTCCTTATTCCTACCTGTGTGTGTGTGAGTGTGTGTGTGTATGATATCTTTTGGCTGAGAAAGTTTTCTGTAAACAAAGATATACAGTTATACAATGTATAAATATAAATCAATCACTGAATGAAAATAATGCATAAAGAAATTTATTTTAAAATAACTTGCTCAGATTTAATTTTGTTATTTATTGAAGATTAAACACATTTGCAAGTTAATGAAATGAATGTACTTATTTGTTTTACACAATCTAGTCCAAGCACAGGCCAATTTGATTCTTACATGGTAAGGAATGATGTTAGGAGTTCATGAAGTCTTTGTTTTTGCAAATAAAATAAAATAAAATAAAATGAGAAATATTATCTGTAAAATAACATCACTTTTATCCATACCATACATTGGTCTGAAATCTGGGCTGTCTTAGATGGTTGTAGTAGGAATCTAGGAAAGTCATTATTTCCAGGGTAAGCATTAGAACGTAATGATCCTTTCTCACTGTGTCCATGACAGCAGATGTTTGTAGAAGGTACCTAGACCTTGAAGAAGTCATAGTAGAGAACAGTGATTGTTTTCTATTAACTGTAGAGTCATTTTCTGGAGGGGTCTCCCATCCATTGCATGACATTGGACACAGACTATTCAAGACACTTGGAGGTCTTGAGTTATTGTGTACTGCAAACAGTCCACAATCAGGACTAAAGGTTGGGGGTTGTGATGCTTTCCTTCAGAGAACATATAGAATAAATCAAAGGGGCGTTTGTCTAAGGAAATTGTTGTGCCCCAAACACGTGAATGATGACCAGTTTGTTTTGGTCATATACTCCTGAGCATGAGGCCTGCCCATTAGAATTCCACTGATGTTCCCTTTTCCCAGAAGCCCTCAGTTACAGGTGACTTCTTAGCTAGGAGCAGGACTTAACATCTAAGTCTTTATCCTGCTAGGATCCTGTCTGGCTGGAATCTGTGAGGTATTGTGCAGACTGTCAGACTCAGTGAGCTCAGATGTGGATCAGCCCTGTTGTATATACTATTTTCTTAACATTTTCTACCATTTCTAGCTCTTACACTCTTACTGCCTTCTCTTCAGCATAGATACCTTAGTCTCTAGGGGAGAGTTATGATAACAACATCCCATTTGGGGCTAAAAGCATGAAAGTCTCTCATTCTTTCTTATTGTCCAGTTGTGAGTTTCTGTGTTTGCTACTGTCTACTGAAGGAAGAAATTTCTCTGGTGAGGGTTGAGCAATGCACTGACCTATGAGTATAAGCATATCATTAGGGGTTGCTTTATCCCTATGTTATAACTTATGTTATCAATATGAAAAACTGAGGTCATATTCAAACATAAGGTTCATCTCTACTGACTGGCATTCACAAGTTCATGAAGGGATAAACACAGAAAAGAAAGAAAAGGAATCAGCAGCCGTTATTTTTAAAACTTGGATCTGCACGAGATACACCCAGTGATGGAACCCTGGCATAAATGTTATGGGAATAACCACCACTTTTAAAAATTGGATTTATGGCCCACTCCAAGAAATGAAACCCATCCCTGGCATTGTTACTGATGCCAAAAGTTTCAGACTAAATAGATCACGAGGTCTAGGACAAAACAGTTTTAAAATGATAACATGAAATACTAGGTAAATATATTAAATTTTTAAGGCCTAGGGTCTGGGAAGAAAAGAATCAGTATTAATATGGCATCACTAGAGACCTTACATCGATCTCATCCTTCTTATATTAACTGTTATCTGTTTTATTATCTCAAGAACAACACTGTATTATAATTTGTAAGATGTCACCATTGGGCTGAAGGGACAGCTCAGTAGCTCAGACATTGCTGGTCTTCAAAGTGCCCAGATTTGAATCCTATCCATCACGTGGTGGCTCACAACCCTCTACAACTTTAGCACCAGGGGACCATCTTGGATGTGATTCAAAGACATACACACAGACAAAATAATATATACGCAGAATGAATTTTAAATGAGATGTCGCCATTGTGGAAGCATCTCTCTTTTTCTCCTTCCCTCTTCTCCCCCTTGGTCTCCCCTCTTCATGGTTTATCACTTTACTTTAGACCATATGTGCAGGTCAGCCTGCAACCCCCAGGGCTTAGCACCGTTTAGTGGCCTCTGCTGTTTACAGGAACCAATTGATCCATTTCCATCATCAGGAACATCACTCAAGCAGGTGCTGCAATAGTAATGAGGAGGTTAGCAGAGGACAAAGAAGCTGGCTAAGGTCAGGCATTGCTTGTGAGCTGCAGAGGTTACTCTAGGTCAAAAAGCAACCTCCCCATATAATTCTTTCCCTGAGCTACAATAAATGACATTATAGGTTCAAGAGTGACCCACAAGTGTTTATGGTCCAATCTATAAGTCTTAGTTCAGCAAGGCCTGCTCTGAGATGCTGGTGTTTACAGACAGAGCTCCCAGGGAGATTCTGATGTTGCAGATGGATCTCCCAGCAAGAATTGGCTGTTTACAGATGGAGGCTCCTGGGAGATCCAGGTGCTTCAGGTGGAAGGCCCTGAGGGTTTGTGTTGCAGAAAGAGGCTCCCCACAACCCCATGCCAAGGACTAAGGGAACCTAATAGATCATCTTCAGAAGGCTGGCCAGCAGGTAAGAAATTATTTGAGGGTGAAGTGGATTGTATTTAACCTCCAGAATCAGGAATTCTGTGGGGTCACCTGGGGTAGAGTGTATTAAAATGTGGGAGCAGCAAGATCCCAGCAGATTTTAACTGAACATGTGTCACAATTATTAAAGTAACAAGGTATAAAATATAACAAGGCTCAGGAATTTGTTAAGATTATAGAGAATACTAGTCCTTGGCTCCTCCAAAGTGGCAGGCTTAGCATTCAAGATTGGGGAAAATGTAAAACGTGATCTGCAAGGGCCATTTTGCCTCGGGGGGGGGGGGGGGGCACTAGAGGACTTCCCCATTGCTGTGTTTTCACTTTCTGTGACTTGTGAAGGTGCCTTGCTTATTACTAGCATAAAGGTGAAGGAGCAATTGGGAAAAGTGAGCGGGTTCTCAATGAAATTCAGGAACAGGAGTCTCTGGTTTTTTGAATGATCTTGGTATTTGGGAGAAGCCTTGTATGTTCTGAGATTTTTAACTAGTTTGCAGCTACCTTGGCTCTGCCCATCTCGGCTCCACTCAACTTAAAGGAAGAATTTAAGAAACTTAGAATTCAGGTAGAGGATTTAATGTGGCCAGGCTCTCAACAAGCCTTCCCAGTAATTGAGATTTCAGACTCAGGACAATATGGGGTGATAGCATTGTCCTCTAGTTTTCAAGGACATTAAGCAACTTAAAGAAGCAGTAACATGGAATCCATGTCTTTTTTACCATGGTTCTGGTGGAATCCTACTTGGACTCTATACTTACACCTAGTGATTGGATGCAGTTATGCAGAGCTTGCCCCTGAGGGGAGACTACCTGTTATGGAGAAGAGAATTTCAAAAGTATTGTGCTGAGACTGCTGGACAATGCCACAGTGCAGGGCCCTGCATGGAGATTGGGTGAAAAGCAGAGCATTTGGGATGAGAAGACAGGGGCTCTCCTCCTCCAGCAGCTACAATTGTGATTAGACAACCATTATCCCAGTTGTAACTTGTTACAATTATTTCTTAATCACTGTGTATTTTCAATGATGAACATTCAGTCTGCACAAGTTGCTGAATTGGTTGAGGTATGTTTGGTTTATTAAATCAAAAATTTCATCTTAATGCTGGAACTTTAAAATTTAAAGATCTTTCTAAGATCAAGCTATTGTCATTGTCAAGAGTTGCCCATCTTTCATGGAATTTGTCCCTGTACCTCACTATGGAGTTTATCCCAAGGGTTTAAAACCCAATCACATTTGGCAAATGGATGTTACTCGTGTTACTTCTTTTGGAAAATTACAATTTGTTCATGTCACCATTGACATTTTTTCTGTAATTCTTTTTGCCTCCTCCCATACTGGGAAAAAGGCTATGGATGTAAAAAGTTAATTGTCTACAAGACTTTGCCTGTTTGGGTGTGCCAAAAATAGTTAAAACCGACCATGGACCTGCATACACTAGGGTGAGGTTCAAGAATTTTTGTGAGAATTATTCTATTATTCATAAGACAGGTTTACCCTATAATCCCCAAGGTCAAGCTATCATTGAAAGGACACATTGTACCTTGAAGGCATATCTCCAGAAAATAAAGAAGGGGGAGTGCAATACTCCCAAGCATCAGTTATCATTTTTTCTCTACATCTTAAATTTTGTAATTGTGGATAATCAGGGGAGATCGGTCATTGAGTGCCAATGTCAACAAATTTTTCAACATACCCTCAAGTAAAATGGAGGGATGTGCTGTTGTGGGGGGAGGGTAGTGTTTGTGTTTTCCCCAAGAAAGCTGAATCTCCAGTCTAGGTTCCAGAATGGCTGCTGTGCCCTGTGGGTGACCTTGTTGGGAGCAACCCTGATGCAATAAGTCCATTGGACAGGTAAAGAATCCTCTAATGTTGATGACGGTGGGCCAGTATGGCCCTACTTCATAACAACTGACTGGAAGATAGGCACCCTACTGGCATCTGTGATTCAGGATAAAGCTACATTATTGACACTTCAAATCTTGCTGAGAGCCTCTGCTTTAAGGAAGTGCTGGATAAGAGCCAGTTCCCAAATATTTCCCTTACTCATAGTGGGTGCATTGCAATAAGAATTGCCTCAGTTGCTGACTTTGGGCAGAACTCCTCTAATGCTTCTGTTGTAACCTTAAAATTTGTACTTGTGCCAATAAATAAAAAGTCTCAGAATCACACTGGCCACATGTCTCCAGCTAATCGCCACTGGCCTTGGCACCCTGACTACCACCTGGACAGTTCACCATCCATTAAGGATTGAATATATTACAAATCCTCCATATCAGCCAAAGCCCCTATGGTGGTGGGGACCACAGCCCATAACAAGGATATTATGCTGGGAATCTATTTTTATGGGACTGTTTCTTGGAATTCAAGTACAGAGTTTGAAAACTCTCTATCCTTTCCTTTTTATTCTTTATGGTGACAAATGCTACTAATGTGTCTAGCAGTTTGAATTGTTCTAGAGAATCCTGTCTTCTGATTGGCTGCTGGAAAAAAAACGAGACACTTGTGTTGGTGGTGTGATTGGCTATTCCTGGTTCATCCTAGAGAGATCAGTACAGCTTGTGGCTGCCTCTGGGGGGGGGGGTGGCAGAGGGTGGAGGCAGTGGGATTACCTTTGGTCATTCTATAACCATTGCAGCCACATTAGATTTATTTTTGGGAAGAATAGCCAATGCTTTAGAGACACACAACAGTAGTAGATAAGATATCTTACAGCTTGACTTGCAGATTTCATTGTAAGAGCAGGTAAATTTTGTTTTGGATATTATGCAACACCTGTTTATAGAAATCATTGTAGTGAATGAGACCAGAGAGCCAATCAATTAGTTACAGGCATAGAAGATGATTAGGAAGTGGGCAGGATCAGTGCTGGGAAGAACATTACTTCTCATCTTGCTCCTAAGACAGAACCAGTCAATATGGCCATGTGCTATTGCCCATGATCCAGCACCTAGTGGGGTGTGGATTAACATACTGAAACCTGGTACTGAACCAAAGACTGGAAAGGTATTGGGGGGGGAGGTGGGGGAATGTATCAACCTAAAACAGGAGTGTGGCAGGATTAAGGTGTCAGCCGATAAGGTCAGAAGACACTTCCGGGACCCTGGAGGGGGTGTGGCCAACCTGGAGGGGGTGTGTCCAACCCCATTGATAAGTGGCTGCTGGGACATGAGGAATGTCTTCCTGGTTCCTGGCTGCTGGCTGCTGGACAGACAGAATCAGAATCCATCGTCCTTCCATAGCGCGTCCATCGCTCCTCCATCGCTTGGATACACCAGTCCTTGTTCAGGTGCCACCATAAGCTGTTACTAATATCATAAGTGTTAATTTATATTCTAATAAATATTAATTTGGACTGGCGCCTTGAAAGTAAAACTCGGTCTACATCTGGCGCCCAACGTGGGGCTCGAACCCACGACCCTGAGATTAAGAGTCTCATGCTCTACCGACTGAGCTAGTCTGGCATGGTTTCCAGACAGCTGGTCCAGTGTGTAGGCGAGAGTTTTTGGCTCAGTGCCTGGGCACGGGGTTTTCAGCTCAGTGTGCAAACACGAGTTTTCGGCTCAGTGCACAAGTGCGGATTTTGGCTCAGTGCGCAAGTGCAAGATTTCAGCTCAGTACGCAAATGCAAGATTTCAGTTCAGTGCGCAGACACGAGATTTCAGCTCAGTGCGTTTAACCTCAGAGCCATTGCTTCAGCCCTATACATGTCTAAAATGCTGTGGCCACTTTACATAGTAATATACCCCTGGCTAATGTTTGATAGTCATACTAAAAGTCATTGTTCAGGGATTGTACACCCCTTATATAGGTATTCTAATTTTTAGTACAGGGTTTATTCCTTAAGACGATAAAAACTACTGTCAACATTACTTAAGGTACCATATCCCAGTCATCTCAGATACAGGTTAGAATATCATAGATAGACAGAAATCTTCAACCATTTCATAGACCCAGAGAATATGGCATTTAACATTTGAAATTCGGCCATGAGAGGCATGATGACTCCTGGTGTCACTGCTCCTTTCCCGAGATGGTATGAGCATCGAGGATACTCCATTGGAGTTTGTCCTTTTGGCAGAGAATGGCCTGTTGAGTAAGGAACTGTCCTTATGTAGGGGTATTGTGCTGTTTCATGGTAAATAATTGTCCCACCCACTGGTTTAATAAAAAGAGCTGATTGGCCAAAGGCAGGCAGGAAGTGTAGGCAGGGCTACCAGACTAAGAAAATCTCTGAGAGCAGAATGCCAGAGGGAGGACCAGGGAAAAGCCAGAAGAAGCCGAGGACAACCATGCTGCTCTAAGCAAAGGTACCGAGCCGCATGGCTGAACAAGAGACGTGGGTTAGATGAAGGGTAGAGAGCTAGCAAGTGATATGCCTGGCCCTGAGGCTGATCAGCCAAAAACTATTGAAAGCATCTGTGTGTCTCTCTGGGACTGTGGGACTGTGGGACTGCGGGTCTGTGGGTCTGCAGGTCTGTAGGTCCTAAACCTTGAGGTTAGGCCCGAAAGTCCAGGCCAGAAACCTCTTACTACACAGGAGATTGTGCCCTATGCTGTAGAATCCTCCAATTATGGGTAAAATGCAATCTAACTTCCTGTACCACCTAAGACAGGCCTAGTCTAGATGTCCTTTATATATAAAAAGAAGGATGATATGTAAAGGTCAGTTTGCAACCCCCAGGGCTTAGCACTGTTCAGTGGCTTATGGTGTTTACAGGAACCAATTGATCTATTTTCATTATCAGGAACATCACCCAAGCAGGTGCTGCAATTTAGGAATCAGGAAGTTAGCAGAGGACAAAGAAGCTGGCTAAGGTCAGGCATTGCTTGTAGGTGCAGAGGTTACTCTAGGTCAAAAGGTAATCCCCACCATATGAGGCTTTCCCTGAGCTTCAATAAAGGGCTTTCTTAGTACAAGAGTGACCAGCATGTGTTTATGTTCCAATCAGCAAAGCCCACTCTGCAACACTGGCGTTTACAGATGGATCACCCAGCGAGATTCAGATGTTTACAACTATATCCTATTATATAGCCCAAGTTAAACTAAAACTCATGATTCTCTTGCCCCAACCTCCCAAGTTCTGGAATGGCGTGCATGCACTCCTTTGCCAAGCTGTATTATTTCTTACACATCCATAATAATCTTCAATTGCTCCTCAACAGAAGATTACTTTAAATTAAGAGGTTGAAAGTACCCCTTAAAAGTTTTTATTTAAGATCTGAATTTTGTTTTAAACTAGAAAATGTGGTACATGTTCATAGGGAGATTCATCAAGTTATAATCAAAGTTTAAGTGATGAACATCTGGCTAAGTATGAAAAAGTGCAATTCACAGAGGTAGTTATGTGTTTTCTAGCACATATGGAGTAGAAAACCAATGACAATAAAAAGCACATAGATGTATTACTATGTTTCTGTTTCAATGAAAAAATACTATGACCAGAAGTTTATTAAAATATTGTTTGGCTTATGTTTCCCAAGGAAAAGCTCATAACAGTGCGGGAAGTGTGGAAGCAAGAGGCTTGAGACAGAATCTGAAACAACATATTGCAAACAAATATAGGAAGAGAGAGTGAAGAAACAAAAGAAGTGTGCCAAGGCTATAATTCTTCAAAGCCCATTCCCAGTGATCTACTACCTACAACAAGGATCCATATCCTAAAGGTTATACATACATACACACTCATATATACACACACATGTGCACATACACACATGCACACATACACACACATACACACTCATGTACACACTCATATACACATACACACATATGCACACATGCTCATGCACACATGGACACATACACACTCATACACACACACGCACATGTATACACACATGCACACGTACACACACATGCACACATACACACATATGCACACATACACATGCACACATGCACATGCACATATACAGACACATATACACACATGCACAGATATACACACATGTACATATACACACACATGCACACATACACATACACACATACACACACATGCATACATGCACACATATACACACATGCACATATACATACACGTGCACACATATACACACATGCACACATACACACACACATACACACACCCACACAGTGCTACTAAGTCAGGCTGAGGTTTTAATTACATGCATATGTGAGGACATGCTTTATATAACTCACAACAGTGAACTCATAAATAGTGAGGGGAAAATCAGAAGGAGAATTAGAAATGGTGACAGAAGGGCTAGAGAGCTGTTTCTCTGCTTAAGAGCATTTCATGTTCTTAGAGAAGCTCACAGTTTGTTTCTTATTGGGGATAGTGGGTTCATAATAATCCTCATTTCAGAGGATCTGATGCCCTCTTCTGGCCTCCACAGAAACACATACACACAAATAAATAATAACAAATATTAGAAAGGGTAATAGAGAAAGGGATTATCATCAAATTGTTACACATGTGTGAAAATGTAATGGCATTCCTAAAGACACATATGCTTTCCTCTGTGTCACAGCCATAATATACATGCAGATGGCCTAACTCAGACCCACACAGACTCAATGATTGTCCCCTCAGTCTGTGAGAGCCCATGTGAGCCCTGGTGAATAGATTTTATGCACCTTGATTTCATGGTGTCCAGATTCTGCTGACTCTTACAATCTTCCTCATCCTCCCTTATCTGTGAGCTTCGCTGACCTCCACCTAATGTTTGGCTGTGGGTCTCTGCATCTGCTCCCATCAGTCTCTGGATGAAACCTCTCTGAGGATGATTGGCCGATGACCTTGAAGTCCACATTCTCAGGTTTATAGGTCTTGGAGTACTAAGATTGTGTGCACACATCATTACATTGCCTGAGCTCTGCTACACTGGTGATCAAATCTTGGGCCTTGCATATTCCAATCCAGTAGTCTATCAACTGAGTAGTCTTCACAGGAGGTATGAAGTTTTCACTGTGTCTGCAGATTTTCCCATGGTAATAACTGACAGAATATTACAGGAATCTCCTCTCACAACCACTTCTCATTCAGGTTAAAATTTTAAAATTCTTCACTGAAAGAATGTAGTCATTTTATACATTTTATATTGTTATTATTCTCCTGGATATTGTCCTTTAGTAACCAAGAGAAGAGAGTTAAGAGATATGATTTTAGAAACAAAATAGAATAGTATATAAGATAATAAAAAACAATCTTTTCATATCTACTTTTATTGACCAACTTAATAATTATCTTCATGTGATGAAAAGGTAATAACAAGTATCCACCACCAAGTATAATAGCAAGGAACATTCTGATTATAGAGTATTTGAAATTACAACTCAATATGTAAGGGCACTTCTAATTTGGTATTTACAGGTCTGCATAAGAAGGTATAGTACCTCTTTGATAAAATCTAGATAAATAAATATGAAAAACTAGAGGACAAATATCAACGATGGCATTTATTACCCATCCTTTCACTAAGGGGCAGGGCCAAAGTGTAGGCTTTGTTCTGCTTAGAATGGGAAGTGGTTGTTAGAAGGTGCTCCAGTGTAGAAATTGTATCTCTGTGAGACCTATATGGCTGTTTTCATTTTCTTAGAGAGACACTGGCTAAAGACAAAGACTTGAACCAAGAACAAAGATACAGTGATTATCCAAAGGTTTGAGCAGAGAGATAGATACAGAGCATATGTGAAAAAGATAAAGGGCTAACTGAAAAACTTGTTTGTGGAAAACCATTTCTGGAGATTAAAAGCTTTCTCAGAAATACAGGGACATGGACAAAATAAGTATACCAGGATAAAATGTGATCAGAAGAATATCATAAAAATATTGAAAACTAAATTCACAGTGCTAAGGCAGGAGATTCAGAATAAAGAATCATGTAAAACCACAAGGCATCAGAACAGTATTACACATATAACATGAAGGTGGATGTTTTTGGAGGTCAGATTGTAATTGCAGGTTTTTCCACAGAGGGTCTCCTGGGGATTTAAGGAAGCATAGGGAACTGTGTTTTGGCAGTGAATGTGGCACCACAGCCAGGATCTTAAGAATTTCTCTTACACATTTGCATTTAAACCATGTCTGCTTCCTGGGTCACCATATTCTTTTTTATTGAAAAGGCTTTTTGTTGTTTAACAGACCCTCTACTGTCTCCTCTCCCTCCTCTCTTCCCAGTCATCCTCTCACATCATTCCCATCATCCATTCCTCAGAGTGGGTAAGGTCTTCCAAGGAGAGGTACTGCAGTCTGTATATCCAGTTAAGGTAGAACCAAGCTGTAACAAGGCTGAGCAAAGTGTTCCTCTGTTGGGACTAGGCTCTAAGAATGCAGTTTGTACACTAGGAATAAGTGCTGGTCCCATTGGCAGAGTCCCCATACTGCATATGCCATTTGGCTATCATCCATATTCTGAGGGCTTAGTTCAGTCCCATGGAGGTGACCCAGCTGTCAGAGTCAGTGAGCTCCCAATAGCTCAGATCAGCTGTCTCCATGAGATTCCTCATCAGTGTACTGACCCCGTGGCTCATATAATACCTCCTTCCTCTCTTCAACTTGATTGGGAGCTTGACTCGGTACTTAGTTGTGGATCTCTGCATCTGTTTTCACTAGTTGCTGGATGAAGGTTCAATAATGATAATTAGGGAGGTCATAAATCTGATTATAGGAAAAGGTCAGTTTAGACACCTTCTCTGCTATTGCTTGGTGTCTTATCTGGGGTCAGCTCTGTGGGTTCCTGAGTATTTCCCTAGCAACACATTTTTTTCTAACCCCACAATGGCTCCCTCTATCAAGGTATCTCCTCTGTAGTTCTCCTTCTGTCCCTAACCCAACTCAACCTTCTCAATGTACACAGGACATTTATATTTCCTCTTCCCAGGGAGTTCCATGGATGTCTTCTTTAGGTCCCTCCTTGTGGACGGTGGCCTGGTTATTCTTTACTTTAAAGTCCACTCGTGAGTGATAGGAATGTTTCCTTGTATTGGGGGCACAAATGTTCAGGACTGAGATTTCATCCTGATGATTTTTTCCTGAGAAGAATATGTAATGATCTTCCTTCCATATCTCTCTTGATTGATTTTAGTGTGAAGTCTACTTCATTACATATTAGGAGAGCTACACCAGCTGCTTCTTAAGTCCATTGAATTGGAAAGTCTTTTCCCATCCTTTGACTCTAGTAGTGTCTGTCTTTGTAGTTGAGGTGTATTTTCTGCAAGCAGAAGGATGTATTCTATTTTCATTTCCATTCTGATAGTCTGTGTCTTTTTTACAGAGGAAATAAGAACAGTGATATTAAGGACTATTAGTAACCAATGAATGTTAATTGGCTTTGTGTGTGTGTATGTGTGTGTGTAGTGATTTTATGATATTACATTGTAAATAATTGTCTCGGCTGAGTTTAATAAAAAGCTCTGATTGGCCCAAGGCAGACAGGCAGTGTGGGTAGGGCTACCAGACTAAAGAGATCTGGGAACAGGAAAAACAGCAGAAATGCACAGAAACACCAGAGTTGCCAGACAACCCAGAAGATGCAGAGGACAACTGTACTGCTCTGAGAAAAGGTCCCTTACCCCATGGCTGAACAGGATAAGAATCATGGGTTAGTTTAAGGGTGAAGAGTTAGCAAGTTATAAGCCTGGGCCTTAGGCCGATCAGCCTACAATTAATATAAGCATCTGTGTGTCTCTGTGGGTCTGTTGTTCCATGGGTCTAAATCTTGAGGCTAGGCCCAAAAGTCAAGGCCAGAAACCTCATACTACGATTGTGTGTGTGTGTGTTTTTATGTGTGTGTGTGTGTGTGTGTGTGTGTGTGTGTGTGTGTGTGTGTATGTGTATGTGTATATGTGTGTGTTATGTGTGTGTATGTGTGTAATGTGTGTGTAGTGTGTGTGTGATGTGTGTATGTGTGTAGTATGTGTTTGTGTGTGTGTGTATTCTTTGGGATTTCCTGCTGTGCATTTATCTGTTGCTTGTGTTTTTGTAGGTGCATCTAACTTCCATAGTTGGAGTTTTCTTTCTAGTGCTTTCTGTAGAGTTGGATTGTGAATAGGTATTGTTTAAATCCTGTTTGTCATGGAATATCTTGTTTACTTTGTCTATGGTGATTGAAAGTTTGACTTGTTATAGTATTCTGTGCTGGATTTGTGGTCTCTCAATGTCCTTATAACATGTGTCCAGTACCTTGTAGCTTCCAGAGTCTCCATTGAGAAGTTTGCTGCTATTCAGATAGGTCTGCCTTTATAAGCTACTTGGCCTTTTTCCCTAACTGCTGGTATATCCTCTTGGAAAGCTCCATCGAGAATAGGAAGATAACTGCTTGTCTTGGACTGCAGAAATGCCAAAGGTTCTGGGTAATTCTGGCATGTCGCTGAGAGGACAGATCCCAGGAAAAGATAGCTTTTGCTGAGTTGGAAACTTGAAGACTCAGGTATTAAGAACCCTGACCTGTAACCTATGGTTACATCTGCATATTTATAAAGAAGTGGCGAATGCTGTACTCCTTAGGGAATGAGGTTATAAAATGTCTAACTTCATTCTATGGGAGAATTCTTGCCAATGACATGTATGGCCCTGAATTCAGTAACACACACTGCCCAAAAGCAAGATTTCTGTATGCAGTATCCACCTGCATTTGATCTGGTTTATTCTTTTTCTTGCTTGGTGGTTTATAAAGTCCACTAACTAACTTCTGTTGCAAAACTGTCTAAACGACACTAAACTAAGGTCAGTGGTCTGAATGTCAATATGTGAACCCACTGTCCCCATCAGTGGTTTTCACACAATTATTTCACTAAGCCAGGACTTACTGACTACGGATAAATAACCTCCTTTTCTTCACCTTGCACTAGACAGGATTTATAGACACATTTAACAACACCCATCTTTTAAGTGGATGCCATAGAGTTGAACTCATTTGGTAGGACTCTTCCCTCAGAGCCCTCTCTCTAAGCCTGCTCTCTGAGATAATGTTATTATCTCTAAATCTGGAGTTTAATATTAGCTTTGTCAAACTTGTCATACACCCTAACATTATCCTCACTTATCTAAAATGCTCACTTCTGCACAAATCACTCTTGATTCTCTTTGAGCTCCACCTGACACTGAGAACTCACTCCCATCTTCCTCCGTGTGACTAACTTGCTAATTCCACACTTGTTCTTTTCCATGGCTTCTCTACATGCACTATGATCTCATCACTCGACACTTGCACACTGGTGGGTAAGACGACCTGCCCTCAGACAGCTGAGGAGCATGAGTGAACATTCTCATGTCTGCCTTTTACTGCCTTTATGTTACTTTAGGGTGGTTTAACTTCAGGTAGGCTCTAGATTCATTGGTCTGTATTGAGAAGAAAGTGAATACTTATTTCAATGAAGAGAGTCTCAGGAGGAAAGACAATCGATGGAAGGGTAAGAACTACATAGGGGCATAGTTACTAGAAAGCATGCTGGGAAGGGACTCAGAAACACTTGGAGTCTAATAAAGAGAATCAATGAGAAGCCTCCCCTCAGTAGATGATAAAAACCATTTTTCACTTATCAGGGAAGGTCCTCTACACTGCTTGATTGCCTTTGGCTAAGTAAAATCTTAGATCATCTGGCACTTGCTGATTCTGATCTGCCTTTTGATCAAAAACAAGACAATTATTACGCAGCAATTTTCAAATATTTTCAGGTTACTGTGCAATGAAATCTGGATTTCTTTTAATGTGTGGTAAAGCTCTACATCACAGTCATTGACACATCTTAATCCAGATTACGGAACCTATCTGAAGTATATTTGCATCCTGATGCTAAAGCACATGGGTCCCAGTCTGTCTGTACATCGGGTAACAGATGCACTGGGAGGTCATGGTTAAGTATAGCAGCATGATCATTTAGTCAAGCTCTCTAAAACTGTTATCTAACGAGTGGGAGCTATGGTAGAGAGCATGAATTTACAGTGCAGAGGTGAAACATTACATGTGTGATGAAAACTCACACCACACCAAAAGCTTGATGGACAGCCCTATGTGGTCTTTAATACTTGAGCATATTACAAGTGTTTGCTGTTTTTAGGGAGGGAGAGGAATATAAGAACCTCATCTTTCTCATTTTTAGTTAAAAGAATATTAATGGTAAGAAATTCAAGGAAGAAACCATTGAAATGGCTCAGCCCCTAAAATTGCTTCTCACACAAGCCTGATGATCTTCACTCATATGGATCCTTGGTGCCATTAGGACCATGATGTCATGCTCCTTTTTCTCATGTAGGGAGGATTTTCATGGGAAGTATGAAGAGAGCTTGTGGTCCACAGACTTTTGAAATTAAACTGGTGCTACATACCAGCCATCCCAGCACTTATGAGGGACAGGCACAAACCTCGGGGGTTCAAGGACTCTCCTTGGCTACATGGGGAATGTGAGGCCAGGTAGGCATAATTAAACCTTGTCTCCAAATCTAAAATTAAAAGAAAGAAACAATTGTGGCAAAACGTAAAGAAACTATTTCAAACCCCACCCAGCAGCAGAGACCCTTTGGTTCATTTTAGAATTTATGAGTCACTTCACCTGTGCTAAGTCCAATGTGTTAGGACCTGTGATTAAGAAGAAAAGCAGGTTCTTAGTGTGGACAGAATGTTTCTGTACCCTCTGTCTTCCATTTGATTCCAAGCTTTGAATTCTCAGACTTGTGTTTTTAATTTGGAATGTCTGTAAAGGCCAAAAAGGTTGTAATAATCATTAGAGGGGAGGAAAAAGAGGCCTTAAGAGAAGTGGATAGAAGGTATTGAGAAAGGGTTGAGGAAATCCTGAAGGGAGAGTTTAAACAGGGATGAGAAAAGTGTGATGGTCAAAGGGTCAAAGAAAACTAAGCAGGTAGGAAAAAGATCTTTGGAAACTAACTATATTTTATATTCTCAAAAACATTGGATGAACTGGGTAAATAGTTTGCCTTATAAGGTGTTGTTGCCAAAGATTTGATGTTAACTTTGATGTTAGGAATTCACACGAGGGAAGGAAAGGTCTAACTCCAGAATATGATCCTCTGACCTCCACACATGTACTGTGGTTGCCATCAAGCCTAATGGTGAGTTGCATCCTTAGGACCCTAAGTAAAACCACTGAAAGTAGGAACACTGCACAGATGGAGAAAGCTCTTCCCAGAAGACTAAGCTTACTAAATTCAGGTCCCACTTCCAGTGTGAGAAACTTCAGTTAAAATGAATCCACAACCTACCCAAACTTATGGATACCATAAAAGCTGTCCTAAGAAGAAAATTTATAGTACTAAATTCTACACAATGAAGTTTGGAGAAATCTCACATGATTTACTTAACACCACACCTCAAAGCTGTAGTACACAAAAGCAAACTTGCCCAAGAGGATTATAAACTAGGAAATAAACTGGTGACATAAAGTAATAAAACATAAACAAAAAGAACAATACAAAGAATTAATGAGACAAAAAGTTGGTTCCTTTATAAAATAAACAAGATAGAAAAACCCTTATTCAAACTAACCAAAAGGCATAGAGAAAACACCCAAATTAAGAAAATCAGAAATGTAAAAGGAAACATAACCACAGACAATGAGGAAATCCAGAGAATCATTAGGTAATACTTCAAAAACATGTACACCACAAAACTGAAAAAAATCCCAAGTAATGGACAATTTTGTGTATATTTATCACGTGCCAAAATTATATCAAGACCAGATAAATAATTTGCATAAACTTATAACCACTGTGAAATAAAAGCACTCATTGACAGTCTCCCAACCAAAATGAGCTAAGGACCGAAGGGCTTCATCACAGAATTCTACAAGACTTGTAAAGAAGAGCTAGTAACCAATACTCCTCAAATTGTTCCACACAATAGAAACAGAAAGAACATTGCCTATGTCCTAATGTGAGCCTACAGTCATTAAGATACCCAGACTATGCAAAGATGCAACAAAGAGAATTACAAACCAATATCCCTCATGGACATTGATGCAAAACTATTCAATAAAATACTAGCAAATGAAATCCAATTACACATTTAAAAAATCATCCACCTTGATCAAGTAGGCTTGATCCCAGGCATGTAGGGTTAGTTCATCATATGAAAATCGGCCAGTGTCATCTACCATATAAACAAATACCAGGAGAACTCATATGGTTATCTCACTGGATGCTGAAAAAGCTTTTGACAAAATCCAACACCTTTTTATAATAAAGGTATTGGAGAGATCAGAAATACAAAGAACATACCTAAACATAATAAACACAATTTGCAGTAAGCCAGCAGCCAACATCAAATTAAATAGAAACCCAAGGTGAATCTCCTAAAGCCAGGAACAAGACAAGACTGTTTACTCTCCCCATATCTATTCAGTATAGTACTAGGAGTTGTAGCTAAAGCAATAAGACAATAAAAAGGGATCAAATGGATACAAAGTGCACAGGAAGGTGTCGAAATTCCTTTTTGCAGATGAAATGATAGTGTGCACAATGACCCCAATATTTCTACCAGGGAAATCTTATGGCTGATGTGATGGGAAACAAAATTACCTCCAAACCCAATAGCCCTCCTATATATAAATGATGAATGGTCCAAGATAGAAAGCAGAGTAAAATCGCCCTTTACAATAATAGCCAGAAATACTATAAAATACCTAGAGGTAACTATAATCAAGCAAGTGAAATACCCATATAACAAGAACTTTAAGTGTGGTGAGATTCAAGTGTCAGCTAATAAGATCAAAAGACACTTATCCAGGGTCCCGGGCTCCCATTCAAAAGGGGCTGCTGAGATCTTAGAGACCGCTTTTGTTCCTGCCTTCTAGAGAGACTAGATCAACGTCCATCTCTCGTCCATCCCATTGTTCAAATATATTCCTAAGCTATAGCCTATTATCCTGTGTGTTAATTTATTTACCAATAAATATTTATCTTATATTAATATATTTTAAGTAAAATTTACTACCAGATCTGGTGTCCAACGTGGGGCTAGGCTCTGCCTGCCACATACGGGGCTAAGGGTCCATTTATGTTTAAAATCGGTGAAAAATACAAATGACAAACAGAGTGTTCAACTATGGGAAGGAAACCAAAGATGCTCACCAACTAAGCTTAAAATCCCAAACTCCAATACAGATGCCTTACCGAGACAGCTATCCCTGACTTCCTGGCTCCCCAACTTTCCCGCTGATGCTGCTTGCTGCTCACTCTCTCAGCTGCCAAGGGGCACTCAAGGCTCCCAAGTCCCACACAGGCTACAGCCCAAGGAACCTCACCGACTTCTTTGAAGAAAGAAATTGAAGAAGATATCAGAAAATAGAATCATCTCCCAACATAATAAAATTGGAAATCTTACCAAAAGCATCTACAGATTCAATTCAATTCCCTCCAAAATCCCAACACAGTTGTTCACAGACCTCAAAAGAACCATACTCAAATTCAAATGAAAAAAAATTCCTGTCAATAAAGCAACTTCTGGAGGCATAATGCTCATTGGCTTCAAACTACACTGTAGAGCTATAATAATAAAATAAGCTTGGTATTTCATAAACACTGATGTGTGAATTGACAGAGAGAGGACGTCAGGCAAGGAGCATGAAGCAGAACTTACAAACCTGGACTCATTCATGGCCAAATAACTTCTATGTCCTTAATGAAACACAGATGCAGTAATGGTGACTCGGAGTGAACCATGATGTGTTGAATCCATACAATTGGCTCCCTATGGCTTTGTTAAAATTACATAGGTGAAGCTGCCTACTAAATACTCAGGCTCACACCTGTCCATTAGGATGAGAGTCATCCTTCATCAGACAGATTTCTGCAGTAGGCTGTGGTGACTGCAGACTCACAGCTGGACAAAGCTTAGAGAATGCCTAACTGTGAAATTCTCAGACCTCAATAGAATATCACAATCACACCCTCCAAGGCTCAGGGACTACTTTGGAAGAGGGATGCAGAGGTTGTAGATGATTTCTGTGAAATGGTCCAGGTCACAGTCACCATAAGACACAGGGAAGAGCTTATAGACCCTACCCACAGTGAGTTTATCTGTGCTGGGGACTGGGGTGTCATCCCATTGAAGGAAAAAGAAATGCAGGGAAGAAGATACACTAACTCTATGGATGTAAGGACAATATGGAAACTTGGGACTTTTAACTCATGTTTGAGCTGTGGAAGTATGGAAACCTAAACAAGGCTGGTATGTGACTTGGAAAAGCCACTAAGTTTCATGGATGCCTGTTGTGTACAATGGAAACCTGAGTTAAATTTCCATGTGTAGGCCCAGATATCCAGAAATGGGCTCAACTGGGACTTTTAGAAGATATCTGGAGCATAGATAAAAGCCAACATTCCTCCAAACCTGGTAAAGCTGGTTCCCTTCTACCCAAACGTGTCTTTTCTCTTGTTACTGGTATAGGAAAAATGGCTACTTGTGTTGCATATCATCATCATAAAGGACATGCTGATCTACAGGCTCCTTCAGTATCACAAGTACCTGCTGTACGTGTCAAAGTCTATAGTAGTGTCCTGTGTCTTCTCCCCTTCCCTAAACCCCCATTAGTTCAAAAGAATTCTTCCCACAGCTTCTCAGTCTTTTTTATAAACCTCTCTCTGTCTTTATCTACACCTATTCCAGTTTTCTCTCTCCCCAACCTCTGCCTCTCTGAACTGTTTCTGCTTCTGTCCACTAAGGTGACAATGTTCAGCACACATCTCATTCTCCTCTGGATGTTCTAGATGACTCTAATTGTTTAATCTTAATATCTACAGCAAAATTCTTCCCTTTAATATATCACTAAGCAGTCAAGTGATCAGTTCTCATAACACCAAGACACAGTTTAACATATTTTCACAGTAAATTTTAATGGAAAATTATTAAAGACTTATATACAGAATTCAATATTTTGTGATATCTTGTGTCAACTTTCAGAGAAATATTTAATGTTAAAATTTTATATTTAACAAAATCTTCTTGACAGATTGTCACGTGATGCCAGTACATTGTGACAGGTGCTTCGTTTAACGACTACCCTTCAGCTTGAGCAGCAACTAAAAAGAAAAGCAAGAATGAGCAGTTGTATCATCAAGAACATCATTGGTGACATTGTCAGAGTCAGCAGCAGTGTGGCATCATCAGTAGAACCTTACGTATTGTCATCAAAGTCATTGTGTGTGAGGTGGGGTGAGAATGTTGAGTCTTGTTTTGTTTTATTCACAGATGTTGCCTCTTTTGGAGTGTTTGTTTACAAGATGATGCCACCCTCATAAGTGACAGTGGACACAGAAAAATAGAAAATAATGTTTAGCAGTTACATTTCTCTGTTTAGCTATTTAGAAAAGACAGTGTTCTTACTAAGAGTGATAATAATTCCCTCATGTCAGAATGAGGACAGTTTGGGGAAATAAACTGACTGTTATTCTCAATATGATGGGAAAAGTCAATCAATTTTTATGCTTCTAGGTAATGCCGACATGGTTCTATAAAGGCATGAAATTTATAAATTATACATAATAGTGCCAAAGAGATTTAGATTTCTACCACAAAAACCTTCATCTACCTTAAATCGTTGCTGTGTTCTAACTTACCATGCTCATCTTCTTGGTTTCTGGGAGCTCTTGGACGATGTTTTCCCCATAGTCTCTGGTGAATCCATTTCACCATTATTATCAAGAATATTATAAAGAATGCAGAGCACACAACGAGAAAAAGTCCTATATCCGCTGCCGGAGGAAATATGGCAGTGAAGGTATTCCTTGTGCAGCTGTCATGGTCACCTGGATTTGTAGGAACAACAGTTGGGTCAACATCCACAGAAGTGTGCACAGTGTCACCTGTGATATGAACAAGAGGCAATTCCTGATCAATAGTGACTGTATAACATGCATGTCCTTCTCTGAAACTGGGTCAGCATTCCAAAGGCTTCATGGTGTCACTAGTGTGCTGACCAGGAGCAGGCTTACGGCCAGCGTATAATTTTCCCCTTGCATGCCCAGTACAAATACCTGAAGAAGGTGTGAGCTCCGGCATGGTGTCACAGCCACAGTCATTCATTTCAGATGCTTCAACACTGTCACCTCTGTTACCAACACACTCTGAGTTTTTTGTCTCCATGAGGACAGTAGGCTGGACCACAGAAATATCACGATCATAAGGCTCTTGAAGAAAAACTTCACTCTTCTTTTCTTCAATCTTTAAGGAAATTTGAGATATTATATTATGTTAAAAATTTCACAGATTTTATTCATTTTAGGAATACCTGTTAATGTCAGGGTCCTTATTTATGGTGTCCAAACGTATGTTTGCTCAGTCTAGTTTTATCAGAACAGTCACTGATGTCCTGTAAACTCTGCTTCCTTTATGTTGGAGTAAAAGGCCCCTGAGGGTTGAGAAATCTTTAAAGAGACACGTTCAGCTTTACGTGTTCTTTCCTTCTTCTCTTTGCTACCTGACATTGTCATTCTCTCTACAATGGGAAAACAAACAGAAAAGGGCAGAATGTGTCCTTTCCTGTCTTTGTGGCTGGGATGTCACGTTGAGGACAGAATAATAGAATGTGACAACGGGAGACTTTGGGTACAAAAGGAGCCTCTCTCTTCCACACTACACTAATGCTTTCTCTATGGCCTTCAGAGCTGCCCATGAAGTTCCTGTAATAGCAAAACAGTAAGGATGAATTTGATATGTATGAAACAAGTGTGCCACTTCCCACAGCAGAGGGTAGCTGTGGAGATGCAAGGAAGGATTCTGGGAGGTGCCTTCCAAATTATTACTCCTTAACTATGACATTTGTTCTATGTGGAGGATAGATGCAATGGTCTGCTCCAGCACAGGTGTGATTTAAATGACAACAGTCCTATGGACCTATGTCTTTAATTCCCGGCCTTCACTTGGTGGAACTACTTGGGGAACAACTTCAAGGTGTGGCCTTGGTAGATGAGTTGTGTCACTGAGGTAGGACTTGAGGTTTCAGGAGGCTGGAGCCATTTTATTTAAACTCTGTTTCTTGTATGAGTTACATGGATTCTCAGCTACCACTCCAGCACCATACCTGCCGGCCTGAACCATCATGGTGTTGGAACTGTATGTATGCCATTAGAACCAAAAGCCTCACTCCAAACAAAGCCTTTGTTCTACAAGTTGCTTTGGACATGGTGCTTTATTACAGCAATAGAAAGTAATATAATCAGTATCTAATTATAGTATGAATGACGTGAACAAAGCCCAAAGGATTCATTCAAAGTGCTGAAGCAGTGTTACCCAGTGGATTATGTCAAAAACAGGAGAGACAATTCCATAATGCTGGCTCAGCTAGATCAATAGACAACCAGGTAATTTAATCAGGTCCATTTCAGATGGGCAAGTTTTGAGAATGAACTTGATTTTGCTTGGCAGATGAGAAGCCTATTGACTTTTACTGCGTAAAAAGTAATGACCTCAGGTCTTTGTCATTCATGACATCTCAGTGACACTTCTAACTTAGCAATCTAACTTTACCTTTTAGTATCAGATTTGAAGAGGCTATGCACTATGTTTGTGGGGAGTCTCACACATTCCAAACCCTACCCAGAATCATCAAACAATGTAAAGGAGAGACAATTAAGCAGAATAGCTTAAGCAGCATTGTTGACCAAAGAAAAGAAGATGAGAAGTATACATCTTACATGTGAGTCCAAACTGTTCAAATGGATCATGGGAAAATTTTCAGTTCATTGGTTTCACAGAGAATGATGAATTTGAACACATCACAGCAAGTCATGTTGTCAGACAGACACATTTTTATACAGCACATGTTTTACTCAGTGCCTCATCCTCAATAACTAAGTATAAAATGGAAATGAAAGACAACATGTACAAGGATAGTTTTCCAGGACACAAGCTGCATGGAAACAGAATCACTGAAGATGAGAAGATTGTGAAGACAATTTCCTGACCTGTTATTTATACAACAGGAGTATTAATGAATGTATAGACATCATTCATTTATCTGGACACACAGTTTATAAGATTTTAAGAACTATTTATTATTGGGGTTGTGTGTGTATGTGTGTGTGTGTGTGTGCATGAATTTCTATGCTTGTTTTTGATATTTTAGTGTCTGCTGTGGGCTCATTTATTCTCCAAAGACAAAATTGCAGTGGAGAACAGCAATAGGATGAAGTAGGGTCTGCAAACAGTCCTGGCTCTTCTGCTTGCTTTATACCTTCTCAAGGGAGGGTACAGCACAAAAGAAGGTATTACTTTTGTAGTCTCGTGACACGATATCTGACAGAGATTATCTTGGCTGCAGAGAACCTCAGTCTCACATAGTGGAAGGTGAGCAGGACGGCTTGTCTGCAGCAGTGGTCTTTTCCTTCTCACATGCTGGTCGGCCAGGAAGCAGACAACTCAGAATTGGCACCAGAAATAGTGATGACCACTAAGACCCACCACCAGCAACCTTCTGCTGTCTAGAACATATGCTAAGGGTTAAACAAGCTCCCTGACAGTAACCACAGTTCACACACATGACCCTCTCTCCTCTCTCTCTCTCTCTCTCTCTCTCTCTCTCTCTCTCTCTCTCTCTCTCTCTCTCCTGTGCCACTCTCTTTCTCATATACATATTCATATATATGAATCTACAACACACTCACACTCGTGTGTATGTGTATGTGTATGTGTATGTGTATGTGTATGTGCTAAGTCAAAGTGTCAACCAGAGGCCCAGTTAGAGAGCTAAATAAAAAGGCACTTTCCAGTACGACTAACAACTGGGATTTGGTCCTGAGACTGAGGCGAGAAGAGAGAACTGACCCTATAAATGTTCCTTTGACCTCCACACTTCTGATATGGACACATGTGCTCTATACACTGAATAAATGGAGGCCATGGTGTCCGTGAACTGACTGAGACCTGCCTCCCTGTGCTTCATGAGTGGAGGAATTAAAAGTGTGGATCAATAAGCCAAGCCTCTTATTGCTGTTCTTCCTGCCTGTATGTTCTAAAGATCTCAATGTTTCAAACCAGCAGGCTGTTGAGGACTAGAGTTATGAAATTTAGCAAACATCCTTATCTGTTTACTTATCTTTTTATGTTTGTTTATGATCTAATCATCTTGCTAACACACATATTCATTATGGGTGCTGGAAAGATAGATCAGTAGTCCATAACACTTGCTCTTACAGAGAACCTTGGTTTGACTAACATCATGGCATTTGACTGACAATCATCTGGAACAGCAATTCGATGATATCAAATGTCCTTTTGGATGTCTGTGGGCAGTTCATAGACAGAAAGTGCACACTGAGAATGTACACAAACCATTTACGCACATAAAATTAATCAATGTAAATCAGACCAGTATGTTGGGGTGCAGTCATATTGAAATTAGCTACTCGAGGAGTCTCTACTATATATACTCCATATTTCTTTGAGTTCAGATCACTTGTGATAAAAGTTACTCACTTTCTGATCTTTTGATAGTCTATAGTGACCTCTTAGACCTGTGCTTCACAACCTGTGGGTTGTAACCCATTTCAGGATGATAAAACTCTGTCAGAGTGGTCACCTAAGATCTTGTGCAAACTCAGATTTTGACATTATGATTCATAACAATGAAGAAATTACAGTTATGGATTAGTGAAAAAAATAATTTTATGGTTAGGGTCACCTCAAAATGAGGGACTGTATTAGCTGGTCATAGCATTAGGAATGTTGAGAACTACTGCCCTAGAGTGTCACTAGCAGGTGTGTTCCCAGAAGTGTAGCTATGAAGAAGTAAAGAACATGTCCCAGGATGAGTTCCTATTCTCTGTCACCCATTGGAAGACTGCGGATACAGATTCACCGAGACATCATTGCTCTCACAAGCAAATATGTTACATTTCAAATTAGTGGGAATTACCATAAAGAATGATTTCTCCTGAGAGCTAATGGGTATTGTCTCTAACTGAGAACAGGGGTTCATTTCAGATTCACTAAGAACTTTTTGTTCCTTCTTCATTACAGTGTAAGGTAGAGGATTAACTTTTTCGCTTTGGTTCTGATATTTTTCCATTTTGCAGGGCACAACTTTAGAACTACTTTCTTAGTAGTCACAGGGTATTGAAACAAGAAAATTAGAATTTATTTTTCTTTAAATATAATTATCTTTAATTATAATTATCTATTTGCAAATCACTACAATATCATCAAAATGTAAAAATTATTTATTACATTATGAGTAAATCATGAACAGAGAAACTTGGCCTTTTCCTGCAATGAGACTGAACATAATTTCTGATGTTTTCAAATTCTTGACTCATACCTGAGATGATTATTAGCTTTAACTGGACCCTTTCCTCAGTGTTCCTTTGCCCATGGTTAGCAGACAAAATTGCAGATGTTTTTCTCTTAATAATAAGTACTGGTTTATTTAGTAGTGTCCTCCACATAATAGTATCTGTGAAACTGCTTCAAAAAAATGCGTTTCTTCATTGAAGTGCATTCAGAAGTTATGAATATGAACCTTATGACTCACACAAATCCTCACTCTAGGGCTCTAGGTCACCAACAAATAATTTTTTTAAGCCCCAGCACCTCAAGGTGATGAAGGCACTTTGCTATGAACACATAAATATCCAATTAAAGCCCTTCAGTGCTTTTAATGTTTGAATGTAAGTGTATATGATTTTAAAATACCAAAAAACTCAGAAGTTAAAGTGTTCCTCTAGAGTACTTGAATCTTTGCTTCTTAGCACTGCTGGCTAACTTGGGAAAGACACCTATTGTGAAAGTAGAGGCAGAGGTTCAACACACACTTAGCAGAATTAATAGAAAGCACAAGGGATCTCTTCACAGAAACAATTTTGATGGATAGATTACAACTGGCTGCATTTCCACAGTTTCCTCTAGTTTAAATACAGAAACAGACAGAGACACAGAGGAAATGATCTCCTAGGTGGTAATGAAATGGGAGTTCTCAGGGAAGATTAAGCCTTCCAGCATTTATGCTGAAGATCAATGCATCTGGACAGTTCCTGAATCACTGAGAGAATTCAGGTATATTACTACATTTGTGTTTAACAATCACTATAATGTGTATTTATTTCAGCGAACCATCCTTGGTCAGATATCAAACATCTTCTATTATATGAGGACTGCTCCAAATCTTCCACTCACTGTGCTTCCCTCCAGTTCTTATAGGGATACCAAAACAAGCAAGGACTTTCTACAGAAATGACTTTTTAATGCCTACAAAATGTTTTTCTCTGACCAAATTTCCATTAAAGCTGTCATGGGTAGATGACGGTTGCATTTTCAACAAAATTCATAAGAAAATAAATTCCCAAAAGGATCATTTTACCTTAATAACAGAAATACTGTGGCTTTCTAGTGTGATAGATGGAGAAATATCATCATCTTCAGAGAGCCTTTAGAATAAAAACATGCAATACTAGGTGAGTTTGGTACTGCAACCAACTCCACATAGTGTATACTAGATGACATTTTTGCATTTATGTAAATCAACCCTGACCTTTGTTTAATGTTTAGTTGCTCTAACATTATAGATACATAGATATATAGATAAAATAATATAGATATATATAGAGAGATATATAGATAAAAATGACATTTTTATAAAAAAAATTGTAAAATAAAATAAAAAAGACAGAAAAAATTCAGTTAAGACTTACTTGTAGATCTATTTAAAGGTAACATTAATACAATTTGCAGATTTGGAGATGGTTCAGTCAATAAGAATGCTAGCTGCCCAAATAATGGCCTGAGTGTGTCCTCAGAAATAGCATCTCAATTTGGGCATGGACACATGCACATGTAACCCCAGTACTGTGTGCAGAAAGACAGAGTATTGCTTGAGCATGTTGGCTGCAAGACCAACTCCATGTTCTGTGAAAGAACTTATATCAAGTGGATTTGCTAGAGAATGACTCAAGACACCCATCTCCTCCATTGCCTCATCCCTGCAAACAGAAATATGAAAGTCATGCAGCTTACACACACACACACACACACACACACACACACACACACACACACACACACACAAAAGAGGGTGATGGTGGTGCTTCAGTACACTTTGTTTTCAGTGTTGTAGTAACTGATGGCTTTATGGTTATATACAACAAGCACTTAATGCTCCTATTTCATTGCTCTTTGCCTGTCCCCTAAAGCACTATGATGCCTTTTTTGTCCAGAGACATTTTAGACATCACATTGAGCCTCATGCTCTTCCAAGAAGTTGGTTTGATTGAACATGAAATATACTCTATCTTTAAGCATCAAGCTGGCACTATCTCAGAAGCCAGAGATTTTTGGTGCTTTGATGCTACTTTTTGATAATCTGTTCACACATATATGATGAAACCCTCACATGAATATTTTTAGACTCTATAGGTGTTTCTGTGTAATTCTGAGTCTTTATAAGGCACTGGAGAGCACCATGGTCCCTCTCAGCTATATGTACTCCAAACTTCAGCTAAGAGTTTGAAACTCCAGGGTATCTGGTTTGTAAGTTCTTGACCTACCACATTTTCTTTCTAGCTTCTACCTACCTTGGCTTTCACCACAGTTGTGGAACTTATTGAGGGGAGCAGTTACTTCCTACACAGAAGCATATACAGAATCCCATTTTGAGGTGATTTTCAACAAAACCTGGAAGAGTCTTGACCCTTACCATTTTACACACCCTCTCTCTCCTCAACAGAATGCTCATCTCAAACATATTAAAGAACATGAGTAATAATCTAAAAACTAATATTTGAGCTTTTATGTGCACAACATGTTATGTTCAGAGTATTTTTTATGAGTGTAATTTCAGGTACATACCTACAAGTCCTGGGGTACAGGCTCAGAGGGTTTCTAATCACCATCAGTCTTGGGGTTTTGTCTAGGTCTCTCATTTACGACAGCAAAGTAAAGGCTACCTATACAGCAAATTTCAGGGGATTCTCTGTCTCCACCACCAAGCTCAACATGAGCTCCCTTGGTTTTAGATGCACACCAGACCATCAGGCCTTATGTGGATTCTGGGCATCCACACCCTCATTCTCACATATGCAAAGCTAGCCTTTATCCACTGATAATCCCCCACCAATTGATTATTAACAGCATTTCACACTGTGTCAGAAGTAGAATCAGTCAATATCTGTGCCCTACAAATACTTACTCAGCTTTGATTAACAAAGACATTAAAAACCTGAAATTGCCTTTCACAAAGGTATCAAGTGTCAACTTCTGAACTTTATATTCTCTACATACTCAGTGTATTTCAAAATCCAGACACCCTTACCAGACTAAGCTCTGTTGTTTAATTCTTCCATGAGCTACAAACAAGAAAGGAAAAATATTTTATAAGAAGCTGTAGAAACTATGAGCATTACATACCAAGGCTAATAATATTTTAGCACTAGATATACTTTAATACAAATGCTGGATAACCCTTAAAGTAAAGATTGATTCCTAACAATAAATACACAAGAACTCTTAATTCATACTTCCTTAAATGCTTCAAATACAGAGACATGTTAATCAAAAGTTAGTACTTATAATAAATTTTTGTGCGAAATACCTATGATCTTGAGTGCACTCAGAAAGGGAAAGTGGCAACTTAACCAGAATCAATATTACAAACTGACGTGTCATAATGATGGCACCAGTTTGTTGCCTCTGGTGTTGTGACTGACCAGTAGTGCTGGGTGAAATGTGAGTTTACTCATCTTATACAGACATGAAAAGAGCATCAGTTAATTTATTTCAGGTGAAAATGCTAGACACAAGGAACCTATGTCTGTGCTGACTGCCCTTTGAAGCATAGCAAAACATAAGAAACAGAAGCAGACCAAGGACAATGACCTCTGCAAAGAAATTTCAGCTTCCAGTGCGGCAAAGCTCCAGAGAGAACAGGGTTCATACTACCCTTTACTGCTTCTGAGGAAGATGCTGAAGCCCCTCAGTTCTAGCTCTGGTCCCTCACTCATGTGCAGTGCAGAGGTGTTCATCAGATGCTATCCCCTTCCATTGGAAGAGCTCTTGGGAATACCTGCTCAGTGGTTATGCACCCTGAGGAGTATCTCCAGGGAGACAAGCATGGAAGAAACATGGGGACAGAGCAACAATTCCAAGGCAATAGTCCCTCCCAGGAATCATTTTTATTGTTTCCATATATAAACCATTGAGTGAGACAAGCTTTTTATGTAAGTGAACAGAGATATTTCTACAAAGGTATCAAAACAATTCTTGTTGACTCATTTACTGAATATGAAACTGCAGGGCAACATCATTGGTTTTGCCTATGTCTGGGGAGAGCATTTGTCCCAACAAATTAACTGAGAATGTGGATCTGCACTAGAGCCTGTACTTCGTATGTGGGAGGCCTCCATTAACCCTCTTCACCACAGAGAAAATTAAAATGCTGAAATCATGTAAAAATAAGTCACTCACCTTACAATAATACTGAATTCTTTTTACCATGTCCCATATGTGAAGAGGATCATTCAGAGTCCTCTACACTATTCACTTGCTGGTGTGCTTTCCCATGGCAAGTTAGGTATGCAAGATGCTGTGGTGAATTGATGGACCAGTCAGTGCTGTCTACTACTCAATGGTGTTCTTTCTCCACCTTCCTTCCTTACACTCTGGTAGTTGTTTGAATATCATGGCTTGGAACGCATAAACCAAGTAACACCATATCCTACTTCAATTGATGATACCTAAGGAAAAGGTTGCTGGTGGTGTAGCCAATAGGGAAGGCACTAGCCCAGAATGCTCATAATGTGTTCAATCCTCAGCACTGTCTAAAGAACTCAAAATTCATTCAGTTCCTACAAAGCTCATAGGTGAGTCTGTTATTTCTTCTACGAGGGTATATTCACATTAAACTCCAGATAATTAAAGATAAACGTAAAACCATACGTAGACTAATTATTCATACTGAAAATTATAGAAAAATACAAAAAAGTTAGTTACATTTAGTCCACAAAAGAACAGAACGAAATAAATACTATAATTTTGTTTTCTTTTACATATCATAATGTATTGACACTGACGTGTACAACAATATGTAACACAATGTATTTATTATAAAGAATGAAAGAAAAATCAATTTTATAGCAAGCCAACATGCTATTATATGACTATACAGGACACATTCTGTGGACTCCCTTCGAGTCTTTATTTATACAAAGACACTTTCATCAGAGTCTCATGGTAAATAAACATGTTTCAGATTTTATATATTGAGATGAGAAATTTCCCAGAAACCATCTCTTAATTAATTCTGACTCCCACAACAAAGCTGTTTTGTAATTCATGTAGCAGCAGCAAATTACTCACAATCGGTCTCACCTGTACTGATGGAATCCGACATTTTCAGGATGGATTTGAGCTCCGTGGGAGGTCTTACCCCACTGTGGCATATTATAAAAAGTAATATTTTAATATTCACATAAAACATTTAGCAAATGCTTTGCCTTACTTGTTGTTTGATTTCCTGTCATACATTAGAGATTCACTACTATAATTGATTAAGTTGGTGACACTTTCCTTACAAATTTGTGTCAAGTGGAAGAGAAAAAAATTTAGTCCACAAAATGAATGCAAGAAAATCATGAATAGAGACACAGCAAGTCTCTTTCAAAGAAAAAACTAAGTTATGATGTAGGAATGATTTAAAAAGTTATATTATTGAGTCTGCTTAATCCAAAAATGCTGTTAATCTCAATACATTTTACATCGGTATGGATTTTGATTTATTGATATAAATTTAAAGTCAATTTTGTTGTCCTGTATGTATATTTCTACTCTTGTTTAAAGCATTATGTTTATGTGATTCCTTCAAAATTGTAGTGTATAACTAGGATGTGCAGATTGTTATCTATGATAAACTTATAATCATATTAGTTGTGTTTTCAGGTATACAAACTTATATTTCAATTAGATAGATAATCTTCAAACACTTCAAAGACTTATTCAAAGAATATGGCATTTAAAAGATTTTAAGAACTTAGACTTCTCTAGACAGTGAGACATGTCTGCTCCTAGCAGCACAAATCTACTTCAAGAGAATACTGGGCATTGAAGAAACTCCTTATGAAATTTTCTTTCTTTTTGACCAAAGTTAGACATTCGACAAGCAAATGTCCTTGCCTCAACAACCCGACATTATGCTGTATAAGGTAGACATGCAAGACCCAAGGAAAGTGACCTCTAATCTTTAGGAATAGTGTGACCTCACACACTCACACATAAGATGGTCCTTCAGGTTGCAGATTCACAGAGAAAACTACCAGACATTCTTCAAGACACCAAAAAAGGAAACCGGCAGAATATGTCAAAATGGGCAGAGAAGTCCTTGAAATTTCCTGCTTCACTAAAAAGTATGTCAGAAATTCTAGGCCTGCAAAAACAGTTGCCACACCATTACAAAGAAATTTTGGATGACTGTTCAGGCAGCCAAATGGTTTCTCTGTCATTCCTAGATTTTGAAAACTGTTGATACTTCTTGTTTACTCATGTAATATTATATCCTTCTGTGATCACTGACTTAGTTAAAGATTAGTTATGATTATAGTTTTCCTTAGTTATAATAAAAATAAATTCAATACAAACCTTGATACAAAGATAAAGTAGATAATAAAATATTTTCCTTTTTTTCTAAAGACAAACATACTAGATATTATAACTGCACTTCCTGCTCAATAATTCTTTTGTTATACATAACTTGGCTATGTTAAAATTAAAATCTTCCTTTTTGATTGAGAGAATAAAAGGAAGTCATGTGGTAAAGCTAGCAATAAGCCTGACCCGTAGGCAAAGCAACACATTATTAATATAAGACATTGTGTGATTATTTGGGGCTAAGAGGCAGTGGGTCTGCAGGCAGGTCTTAAATTCATGGCTAGGTCAGAAAATGATTGCTACAGACAGAAACAGACTCAGACACACATTCAGATGCAAACACACAGAGAGAAAGAGAGAGAGAGAGAGAGAGAGAGAGAGAGAGAGAGAGAGAGAGAGAGAGAGAGAGAGAGAAAGGAAGGAAGGAAGACACAGTTTACTCCACAGCCCTTTTTAAGGCTGCATTAAGATGTTTTTCACCACATCATGCTGTGCCCCTAGAGCAGCACCACCTTCTCTATCATGATAATGGTGGGTTTTTCACTGGATGTGATGTTATCTTCCAAGATGTTGATTTGAGGACAATGGAATAGATTCTTTCTTCTGTTAATTCTCTTACAAGCTACCATGGCCTTGGATACAGTCAAGCTGTTCCTAAGTAGCCCATTCATAAGTGAATCCTGAAACCACAATCTGCCTGTTTCGATACCATACAAGCATTTCTATGAATTTAACAAGAAAATAACTTGTGCAAATAACAATAAACCTATTGTGTAATGTCAGGGGGGTTCTAACTGTTTAGAATTCTAGGTAGAATGTAACAAGTGGCTTTTGAAAGCTGTGTTTAAAAGTTAAAGCTACTCTAAACTTATGAATCTGTACTTTGGACATTAGTGGTGTTGATTTTTGGATTTCTTTCTATTGGAGTAATTAAGCTATTTATTAATGTGTAACAAGTATCTTATTAATACACAGCCCCACTGAACGTGAAAAACATAATTGTCCTCTATAATTGAAATAATCAAAAGGAACAGAAAAGCAGTTTGAAATACAACCTTTAAATGTTTGCCAAACAATATCAAACAGCAGACTATGGGCAAGAATGGGCTTCAACTCCATCTTCATAACAAACATAAGGAGAAAACAAAACCCACTTTTATAGAGAGATAAATAATAGCGATTCTGCTGTGTGGCTCTCTACATTCAGATAATCTATTGAGATTCAGAGACTTCATTTCTATGGAAAACATATCAGTGAATATACAAGTGATGGATGGAGCACTCTGGTAGAAAAAAGTCCTGAGGCCTTTCACCATCTATCAACATGTGCTAAACCCGATTAAAGGGGCCTCAGCATGTGGAGATTGTGTCAATGGAAGAAAGCAGTTTGCTGAGGTTTTGTAATATTGTCTAATAACTCAGAAGTATCCCAAATTCTGTAAGCTCTCAAAATAGATTAATATCTCACTCTCGAAATTCTAAAGAACGTCTAGTTCACAAACTGATTACAGAAAGAGATTGAAAAGGTCAAGAGTGCAGATGGATAGCATTGTGTGTAGATAACCCAAGGAAGCTCACTTTCCCAAACACTGTTGGTTACTTGGTAAATGGTGGTGGTTGAGTATAAAACTCATGTCCATATTAATTAAAATAATTTTTCCAGTCTAAAGTATGTTGATAGTACTATGGGGAGTACAAGAAAAAGCATAAAATAACCATAAGATGCTATCAATCTGAGAGTACACCAACGAATTCGCCTTTCATCTTTGAATTTTCTTATTGATGTATTTTTAAATCTTACCCGCAGAATGGCATTGGGTCAGTACTCTGGTGTACTTCTAAAAATATAAGGAAAATGCACATTATTACAACTCTACTAAAACAGAACATACAAACTGATTAGACTCTTTGTTAGTACCAGTTTCCTTGAGACCAATCTAGAGACTATCCTGAAGTAAATATTTCTTTGTAAGCAATTACTTCATGTAGAACTCTTTCATTATTTGTGTATTTCAAATTAAAAAGTATATAAATTTACCAAGCCTAAGACCTAAAAACAAACACCCATATACAATTGTGACGGTCATATATGAATTCTCTCAGAATGATAGAAAGCAGCATCCTTAGCCATGTGTCAAAAAGACTGTCCTTCTGAACTTTGGGCTAATGATAGTAGAAAAAATCTAGATTGGTTGTGGTGGAACACAACTTAATCCCAGCACAGCACATGGCAGGCAAAGGTAAGTGGATCCCCGTAATTTTCTGTTGAGCCAAGAATACCTAACACACTGTATCTCAAAAGCAAAGCAGACAAACAGCCAAAAAGGAAAAATATATCTATGAGCCTATATTCTTTCTTCTGGAAAATAAAGAATCTTGTTCAGTTTTTTAGTTAAAACTGTTCATTTTACAAATTAGGTGCACTGGAACTAGATGACATACAGCTACTGTCTTTTGTACCATAATGAAACCCAGCAGAAAAAAAGCTAAAGAAGAAAACAGACTTATTCAGAACAACTCCTCCTTGTCCCCTTTGAGGAAAGAAGCTCCTCAGTTCCAGCTGTGTTCCCAGTCTTATTTGCAAATTATAGGATGCTCATGAAAGTATCCACCCTCTCTCATGAAGACAATAATTGGGAAGATCCCTCCATTAGTAGTAAGCCTTCCTGAGCTCTGCCTTGGGTGAGAGAGCAGAAGAGTAGCAGCTATGGGTCTGGAGCTGAAAATTCCATGGCTCATATTCTGACTTCACATCATTGTACCTCACTCAAGCCTTCACTGTCTATCTGCATTGTGCTATTGGAAATAAAAGTTCAGTTTTTGTCTTGTTTAAAGTAGGAGAACATTAGTGTACCTTCTTAGCATTCTGAATGCCATTTGTCCCCCAAACTATTGGATTGGGACTGTGGCTCTGTTGTGAAACCAATACTTACCATACAAGAGCCTTAAGTCAGCTCTCCCAACCACAAATGCCAAGAACCACAAATTCCCTAATAATGTGATATAAAATTTGATGAATTACAATAATATCAACTCTCTTCATCATACCTATAAAGAGAAGATCATGTGGATTCAGGACCTAGTATTGCTGCCAATGACAAGTTAGATATAAAAGACACCATGACAAGTTGCTGAAACTCTGCAGTGTGTTCCTTCCTCTGTCACTGAATCTCTCCAGACTCGATGGAGGAGAAGCCAATTCTTAGAAATATAGAATAATGTCCCTTTCTCAACTTTCCTTTTTGTGTCAGTTTTTCCCTGGATCCTATCATTACAGCATGTAATTGGTGTATCGTCTGACTCTGTTACACTTAACAATAACCAAAGGGAAATTTACAAAGTAGACTTAATATGTAAGGTGCTTCCCTGAAAGCTCAATAAGCCTTCATTTCCACCCCTAGCACTACAGAAAACCAAAGAGAAGAAGAAAGAGGAACAGGAAAAGCATGAGGATGAAGGGGGGATGGAGGAAGAGGAGGTGAGGAGGAAGAGGAGGATTGGGAGAAAGAGAAAGAAAAGGAAAATATATCAGGATTGACAAGACTTCCCAGAATCTGTTCACATGCCCTTTGACACAACACTTCACTCTAACATGGGAGATAACTAAAGAAAACAATTATATAGTTGTTAACACTGTTTAAATCCAAATATTGCAAAGAAATTTAAAAAGGCAGATGACTTAGTTCTATCATTAGGTAGGATATTAACTAGTGAGTTATTGATTATTGAAGATTCAATTGTGACATCATTACATTTTAATGGCACTGAACTGTGTAACACTATGCAGTACTATATGCAAGGCATTTGTTATAAAAATTCAAGAAAAGTCTGTATTTCTACCATTCCAATTTGCTGCAGTGTGACAATGGATAACATGTGCCAGGTAACAAGTTTCTTTTTCCATAAACAGTCCATATATAAAAATTAATATCAAATAAGCAATATATTGACAATATATTTTCACACACTTAATAGGGCTTAGAAATAATTTCTAAATTTGGACTCTGGTAATATTAGGAAACAATGTAACTGCATCAGTATTTGATTTCCTTGACTTCTCCTGGGGAACTAAAATCTTTACCCTTAATCATATTATTTAGGGAATGTAGGACCAGACCTTACCTTTGCTGAACCTGACATGCTTTTTCTTTCTCTGTTCTGGCTTTTCTGGAGATGACTCATCACTGTGACATATGTTTGAAAGCAATCATTATTTTATTATTCATATGAGAAACATTAGTATGTCTTATACATTCTTTCATTTTGAGTCCCTAACAAACCTTATATTGAATATTGTAAATAACACTGTATTAAAAACAAGATTTCAGTATTTAGCTCAACTGACTTTAAACCACATATGCTGTGAATTAAATGAAATCTCTCTGTTTCCTGCCTCCCACATTCTTGGAATAAAGGCACAGGCAAACAGGCCTATACAAATGACTCTGAATTCATTCTTCAACAGTAGACTGGAAGCAATGACTGCTGTCCTTCCACCTTAACTCATGTAAACGAAACAGAAAAAAAAAATTTGTTTATGATTGAAAAACTACCCAGCAATGCAAGCAGAGAGAGAGAAAGACAGAGACAGAGAGAGACAGAGACAGAGACATTGAGAGAGAAAGAGGAAGGGAAGAAGGGAGTGAAGGAAGGAGGGAGGGAAGGAAAGAGGGAAGGAGGGCAGGAAGGAGGGAGGGAAGGATGAGGGAGGGAGGGAAGGAGGGAAAGAGGGAGGGACGATGGGAGGGAGGGAGGGAGGGAGGAAGGGAGGGAGGGAGGGAGGGAGGACAAAGTATATTCTGATGGCTCCACCAGCTTTGTTTTATGTGCTCATGAACTGACTTTTATTCACGTGCTCATGTCCCTAGGAAACCACACAGGTGTATCTGTCATGACACTTTGAGGACACTTTTTTGCTTTTTACAGCAATGGTTGTTCTTTAGATCATCAATTTTTTTGTAAAATTTGCCTGGGTGCACAGAGTCACATCTGACCTACACAGTGTCAAAGATAATTTACACAGGACAGCATATAAAAGAACAGCATCTGGTTATAGCATTAAATTGTCAGGTTGGATAACCTAATGTCTTAGATTGATGGAGAGCCATTTAAACAGTGTGAATGATCAAAGAGAGAACATGACTTTAAAAATTGCTTCTGTTGAATATAGCATTTTAAATGAAAACATATAAACTAATGAATCACTAAAGGAATTATACATTCACTGTCAAAATAATTAAAGTTCAGAGTCAGGGAGGTCCCATTAGCCCAGATCTGCTGTCTCTGTGGGATTCCCCATGATGATCTTGAGTCCTTTGCTCATTCAAGCCCTCCTCCCTCTGCTATTGGATAGAAACCTCAGCTCAGTGTTTAGCTGTGGATCTCCGCATCTGCTTCCATCAGTTGCTAGATGAAGTTTCTATGATGACAATTAGGGTGGTCATCAGTTTGATTACAGGGAAATGGTAGTCCTGGTACCTTCTTCTGTATTGCTTAGAGTCTGAGATGGAATCATCCTTTTGCAATCCGGTTTCCTTAGCACCAGGTTTCTCCCTAGCCCCCTAATGGCTCCCTTTATCAAGATATCTCTCTCTGGAGAACCAGGATCAAAACTAGGACCTCTGGATCTAGATGAGAGTTGTATGGCTAGGGCAGTTTGTGAGGCCTGTGGCAGTGAGAACAAGATTTTCCCCTAATGCATGAATGGCTTTTTCCAACCCATTCTTGATATGGAAAGAGGAGTTTGCTACCACTTAAACCTGATATGGCTGACTTTATACTCTCCGTAGAGATCTTAAAATGCTCTGAAGATTGAAAGGTGTGAGTGGTGGCTAAAGGATGGGGGTTGAGAAGAAGAAGGGGAAGTAGGGGTGCTGTGGTTGATAGGTAAAATTTAAAAAATCTTTGGAATAAATAAGATAATTAAATCCAAAAAATAATTAAAGTTGACACTTACAAAGTAAACAGCATTAATGAGAAGTTGCCCTAACTAGGACAAAATAACCCAAAAAAATCAGATTATGAATGAGAAACTGGTTTTTACATGGGGAGCTGAGCCTGGGTACATGCTATACTTTTTTTGGTTGGGTAGGAACAGTCCCTTTCCCAGCTCATACTCCATGTGTGCTAGGCTTCTCAACATGTGCCTCGGAGTTGATGCTAATCTTCCTCCTGTTATCTCAGTATTTCTTATATAAGCAATCGTCACCCTCAAGAACAGCACTAAGAACATAAAAAAGAAGAAACTGTACCTATTCGATTCAACCACTGAATGCACATTTGCTCCTTTCTTCCTTAAAAACGGAGCCACCTGGTACTTCTCTTCAAATAAGACAAGGTTACATGCTGACACCTCATCCTATATAGGAAACAAAATACATCTGATAAATAGACATGTCTCTCATCTGAAAATGGAGCCCAGATTCTAAACATAAGAACAGATTTTGCTCATTTTCTGATTTTTTATTTATTGTCTAAATTACAATCACTTCTGAGACTAGTGGTTTACAACCTGTGAATTGTGACCCTTTGAGGATGCTAAAATTTTGTCAGCCAGGTCACCTAAGATCTTCTGACAACTCAGATTTTGACAGTGCAATTCATAACAATAAACAAAATTATCATTATTAGCAACACAAATAATTTTATGGTTTGGGTCATCTCAAAATGAGGGACTTAATTGACTGTTGACAGCATTAGAAATGTTGAGAACTACTGCCCTAGAGTGTCACTAGCTGGGGGGTTCCCAGAAGTGTAGCTATGAAGAAGTAAAGAATGTGTCCCAGGATGGGTCCCTCTTCTCTGTCACCCTTTGGAGCACTACAGATATAGATTCACAGAGACATTATTGCTCTCACAAGCAAATATGTTACTTTCTAAATTAGATGGAATTACCATTATGCACGATTTCTCTTGAGAGCTTGTTGGTATTGGCTCCCCCCGAGAAAACAGGTTCATTTCAGATTCTTTGGGAGCTGTTTGGTCCGTCTTCTTTACACTGTTGTTCTTGTTATGATGGGAAAGTCCTTTCAGCCTTTCCTGGATGGAAAGGTAGAGGATTAACTTTCTTGCTTTGGTTTGGAGTTCATGACTTTAGAACTACTTCATTTCTTAGGAGTCATGGGTTGTTGAAACAAGAAAAGAAGAATCTGTTCCTTTAAAAGAAACTATCTTCAAATATACTTATCTATTTCAAAATTGCTACACTATCATCAAAAAGTACAAACTACTTATGCTAGCCTATAATGCAAGTAAACCATGACCAGAGAAACTTGCCCTTTGTCTACGGATGAGACTGAACTTAATGTCTAATGTTTTAAAATTCTTGAATCAGATATGAGGAGATTATCAGCTTTAACTGGACCCTTTCCTCAGTGTTCCTTCCCCATGGTTTGAAGGAAATGGCAGATTATTTTCTCTTATAAATAAACACTACTTTATTTAGCTGTGTCCTCCTCATCATAGTATCTGTGAAACTGCTCTATGAAAACCCATTTCTTCATTGATGCACATTCAAAAGTTATGAATATGAAACATAACTCACACAAATCCTCACTCTAGGGCTCTAGGTTACCAACAAATAGTTTTCCTAAACCCCAGCATCTCAAGGTGATGAAGGCACTTTATTATGAACCATAAATATCCAATTAAAGTCCTTCAAGGCTTTTAAAGTTTGAATTTCGCTCAAAGAATATAAGTAAATATGATTTTAAAACACTGAAAAAACTCAGAGGTTAAAGTGTTCCTCTAGGGGACTTGAATATTTGCTTCGTAGAACTGCTGGCTAACTGGGGGAAAGACACCTATTGTGTAAGTAGAGGAAGAGGTTTCAACACACACTTAGGAGAGTTAATAGAAAGCACACTGGGATCTCTTCATAGTCAAAATTTAATGAATTTAGATTACAAGTGGCTAAATTTCCACAGTTTCCTCTTGTGTAAATACAGAAACAAACACAGACACAGTGGAAATCATCTCCTATGTGGTCCTGAAATAGGAGTTCCAAGGGAAGATTTAGCCTTACTGTCTTTACACTGGAATAAATGCATCTGAACAGTTCCCGGATCACTGAGATAAGTGGACCCTTTAATGTATTCAGATATGTTTCCACCTTTGTGTTTAACCCTTACTATAACTTGTATTTATTACAGAAACCATCCTTGGTCAAATGTCAAACATCTTCTGTTATATGAGGACTGCTCCAAATCTTCCACTCACTGTGCTTCCCTCCCATGCTCTTACAGGGCTAACAAAACATTCAAGGACTGTCTAGTGAAATGACTTTTTATACCTACAAATGTTTTCTCTGACAAATTTCCATGTAAACCATGATAAGAAGACAGACTACTGCTGCATTTTCAACAATCCATAAGAAAATAAATTCCCAAAAGGATCATTTTACCTTAATAACAGAAATGCTGTTCTTGTCTCTTGTTGTAGGTAGAGGGATATCATCGTCTTCAGAGAGACTTTAGAAGAAAAAAATGTAATAATGGGTGAGTTTCGTAGTGTAAGCAACACCAACCTATATACTAAATGGCAGTTTTGCATTTATGTGATTCAACCTTGACCCGTTTTAGTATTTTTGTTGCTTTAGAATTTCAACTTCCGTCAAACTAAAGAAACCATTCAGTTAAGACTTACTCATAGATACATTGAAAAATAAAACTTAAAAAATTAATGGATTTAGAGATTGCTCAGTCAACAAGAATTCTAGCTGCCCACAATACGGCCTGAGACTTCAACAACCAGATGAAAAGCTGGACATGGACACATGGTTTGTAGCCCCACTACTATGGGTAAAAGAGACATATTATTTGACCTTTTGGACAGCTAGACCATCCCCAGATTCAGTGAAAGAATTTATGTCAAGTGGATTAGTCAGATAAAGACTCCTACACAAACCTCATCCATTGCCTCATGCATGCAAACAGAAATATGTATGTAGGTCATGCAGCTTAGATACGCATGTACACAAACACACACAGAGCCACACATAAAGAGAGAGAGACAGAGACAGAGAGACAGAGACAGAGAGAGTCAGGGAGACAGAGAGAGATAGAGAAAGGGGCACAGAGTGACAGAGGGGAAACAGAGAGACAGAGAAAGAGACAGAGTGAGAAAAAACAAAATATACTCTGACAGCTCAAGGAACTCTGTGTTTAGATGCTCATGAGATGGTTCCTCGGCAATGTCTCTAGAGAATCACATTCTTATATCTGCCATGACCCTTTGGAGACACTTCCTTAAATGCTATGCTCACTACCAATATGGATGTTTTGCAGATCGTGTAAATTTAAACTTTGCTTTAAGCATTCATGGGTGAATGCAGAAACCACTAGGGCTATTTCTTTCCCCAATAAGCTTTTCTGTGCAATGCTGAGTGTAACTCACAACCACTTATAAAGCTAAAGGAAATAATGCTCTTTATCACCTACTGTCTTCATTGGCCACAGTTAGAGTGCTGTATTTGGGGCCAATTTCCAGAAGAGCCAGAAAAACTCTTTTCTTTGGTTTTGCATTTGGTATACCACAGTCTTGGAATTTGTTGGGGGAAATTTAACCTGTTGTGTGAACCTCGTTGTAAAGGTCCCCACCACTGAATTGATATCTAGTAAAGCACAGCAAATCCTTCAAAATTGACCATTATTTACACTGTCTTTATATCAGATAATAATCTCTAATCTTATTACATCAATTATCTAGAGTTAATTTTCATCTCCATACTTGGTGTGTGTTCTTTTCACATTTGTATATGCATTTTTGACTGTTGAACAGGTGCTCCAAGAGGCCAAATAAAGGATAAAATATGTTTTTGCAACATGTATCTTTGAATAATTATACTCATCAGAAAATTAAGCATCTCCATTTTGGATCATATATAGGTGTGAATGTGTGTGCATTTTTACAATATAAATAATCTGCTCATTTATTTTGAAATATTTAAAAATGGACAACAAATATACTAAAACCTAGAGCTATTAATTTAGATAAACAAAATTGACTTTTTGTTTCTTAATTATCATAAAAAACAGAAATATAACACACGTGTAAAGGCCCAGATATTTGCTACTATCAAATCTTGCCATAATCAGATGGTCTGAGGAGCCACATCCAAGACTATGAATTACCTTTCCCCTCAATGTTTATTTGACTTATTTGTTTTTTTAAACCCTTCATTTTAGACACAGGTCATAGAAATTGACAAAGTGGATTGACCCTTAAATACAAAGAATGTGCTTCGTTTAAGCAAATACATTAGTGTGCACAACAGACTACTTGAGTGGCCAACAGGAAGTTGGCGCCTGTCTGGGTGAAGAGCATTATGAGGTCTAACCCCAGTATAGGTGTTATGCAGGAAATAAATCACATACTCGGGAAATCTGGTGTGAAAGAAGGAAAACTATTCTGGTGTCTTTCCACACCTTGACCTGACAACTGAGAACAGCCTCAACTTGTGGCCCTGCCAGAAAAGCTAAGGAAGATCATAAAGTCCACCTCTCCCTCGGAAGGTCATGCTCACATGTGGACCCCAGAGAAAGTTTCAGATATGATGCTGGAGAAATGGCTCCACGGTAAAGAGAGTTTGCTGCTCTTGTGGAGGATCCAAGTTTGGTTCCAAGACCACTTCCTAGAACCCATGCCAGGGAGCTCATTATCGTTCCAAGCTTCAACTCAGAAGATAATATGTTTCCACAGGCCTCCTCAGATACTCCGTTCTGGGACGAGGTGACATACTCACATACAAAATTATTTAGTAAAGGTTTAGGAATAGATATAGAGAGGTACAGTCCCAGCAGTGGGGTTGACAAACACTAGAAGGCTCATATTATATCACAGAGCTATTACACTGGAAGTAATAATTTAATATAAAGAATTATACATGGGAGATAAAAAGAACTTTTCAGAAAAAAAACCCTATATTCCATATGCACTGTTGCATACGGTTCTATAATGGCAATCTGTTTATAGCTAAACAGGAAAAGAATTGTGGACAAGTTTTATAATGCTGAGGACCCAGAATCTGTAGAAAGAACCTAAATGCTTGTAGAGCCTCTTGGAAAGTTCCATTGAGAATAGGAAGATAACTGTCTGTCTGGGCCTGCAGAAACACCAAAGGTTCTGGGTAATTCTGGGATGTTGCTGAGAGGACAGATCCCAGGAAAAGGTAATTTTCTCCTGAGTTGGAAACTTGAAGACTCAGATATTAGGAACCCAACATTTGCCTATGGTTATGGCTGTATGCTTCTAAAGAAATGGGTAATGCTGTCCTCCTTAGGGAATGAGGTTTTAAAATATCTGACTTTATTCTATGGGAGATTCTTGACAATGACGGATGCAGCCCTGTATTCAGAGACACACACTGCCCAAATGCAATAGTGCTGTATGTAGTATTCGCCTACATTTGATCTGTTTATTCTTTTACTTGCTTGATGGTTCTACTAATTAACTGTTGTTGCCAAACTGTATAAACCACACTAAACTCAGGTCAGAATGTCAAGTATGATTATCCACTGTCCCCATCAATGGTTTTCATACAAGTTTTTCACTAAGCCTAGGGCTTACTGACTACAGATGAGCCTCTGGACAAATAAATCAGGATAACTTCCTTTCTTCATTTTCCGTTGTACAGGCTTAATAAATACAGTTAACAAAATTCATTTTTAAGTGGATGCCTTAGCTTTGAACTCATTTGATAGAACTCTTTCTCAAGACTCTCTCTCTACACCTTCTCTCTGAAGTAATTTTATTATCTCTATGTCTGGAGTTTAATATTAGCTTTGTCACACTTGTCATACATCCTAATATTATCCTCCCTTATATAAAATGCTCATTTCAGCAGAAATCTGTGGGAGGTTGTGTTGTTTCATTTTAAATAATTGTCCCAACCACTGGTTTAATAAAAAGAGCTGATTGGCCAAAGGCAGGCAGGAAGTGTAGGCGGGGCTACCAGACTAAAAACTCTGAGAACAGAATGCCAGAACAGAACACCAGAGAGCACCAGAGAAAAGCCACAGGAGGCAGAGGACAACCATGCCCCTCTAAAGAAAGGTACCGAGCAGCATGGCTGAACAAGAGACATGGGATAGATGAAGGGTAGAGAGCTAGCAAGTGATATGCCTGGGCCTGAGGCTGATCAGCCAAAAACTAATGAAAGCATCTGTGTGTCTCTGTGGGACTGTGGGACAGTGGGTCTGTGGGTCTGTGGGCCTAGACCTTGAGGTTAGGCCCGAAAGTCTGAGCCAGAAACCTCATATTACAAATGGCAGCCCAACATATGGCAAATATACCCACAAAAAGCCATAAAAAGCTTAAAAAATGGTCTAGCAGTCTCTGAATTGTATCTCCCATGTGAGCCATGGTACAGAGACACCCTGGTGAAGCACGTGGGCTTGAGATACGATGGTGGGCTTTTGGAGTGCAGCTTAAGGTGTAAAATGGCTGGTTCCTGAAGTCTCACAGGACCCTCAATATAAGTAAAATGTTGTAAATGATTTATTTAAGGTTTCTGTTCATAAAGAGAAAAAGGGAACAGAATCAAAGATGGCTTTCTAGTGTTGATATTTTCATGGATCAGCTGTTTGCCTGAGGCAAATTGAGGCTTGGCTTTTTAAAGAGAAGCTTCCTGATTCAGCATTAGAAGCAAAACACTTGTGAGTTTTTAAAGAGGCCCTGCTACTTAACACTTAAATGGAGTTAATGAGTAGCAGATGGCAAAGCTTTACTTGATAATTATATGGACCCTAAAATTCCCAGACTAACTGGGTTAAAAGATAAATTCTATGAAGTTAGACTAGGAGCTGGGTGGAGCCATCCACCCATCATACCAGCCTTTAATCCTGGCAGATTAAAGGTGTGTTCAGAAACAGAAGAAATAGAATCTGGGTGGAATAAATCACCCTAGACAAGCAAAGGTATGGTCAGAAACAGAAAAAGTTAAGAAATAAATATACAGTAAAGACAGTTTTTTTATAAAATGTCTAAGTGGTTTAGAGTGTGTTGAAAATATATATACATAGGCTTAGAGAAAGAAAAGAAAGGTTAGAGAAATCCTTTAAAAAAGAAATAAAGTAAAATAAATAAAAAATAAGCCACGTAATGATGGAAAATACAAAGAGTGTCTGGATACTGTATGTTATTGTCTTATCTTTAAGATTCTTGACTGAAAATGACTTAGTAAAATCTGCTAAAAGACAGCTGATTATAAATGTTGTTGGAGTAATTCAACGTATATATTTTGTAAATGAGTTTACTTTAAAATTGAAATGCAAAGATACGCTACTTTGGAGAAGAGGTTTTCCTTTTATTTTCACAGAAAATGAAAGACTGTGGATTTCTTCCTGGAAAAAGAACATAAAGTTTGATAGAGGAAGACCCCCTGAAAAATCTCCAATGGAAATGGATGGACCAGATGACTCAGTATTTCAGAACACCTCTGTGAAGTTCCCTGAGCTCTGTATCCAGAACAATTTCAAGGAGACTGGCTGAGATGACCCAGCCTTAGAGACTACTCCACTAAAGACTTGTGCATAATCCTGCATTTTTCTTTGGATTTCTATGGGATTTCCAGCATCCCCATTCAGCAGGAAGTAGCCTAGAGAACGACGCCCACATTCCCAAAACATGGATTATGGATGTTTCTGTTTATTTATATGTTTATAGGTTGTTACAGAGAAGGGGGAAAAAGATTTGGAGTTCTTTTTGTTTTAAGAAGAGAAAAGGGGATATGTGGGAGGTTGTGTTGTTTCATTTTAAATAATTGTCCCAACCACTGGTTTAATAAAAAGAGCTGATTGGCCAAAGGCAGGCAGGAAGTGTAGGCGGGGCTACCAGACTAAAAACTCTGAGAACAGAATGCCAGAACAGAACACCAGAGAGCACCAGAGAGAAGCCACAGGAGGCAGAGGACAACCATGCCACTCTAAAGAAAGGTACCAAGCCACATGGCTGAACAAGAGACATGGGATAGCTTAAGGGTAGAGAGTTAGCAAGCTATATACCTGGGCCTAAGGCTGATCAGCCTGAAACTATTGGAAGCATCTGTGTGCCTCTGTGGGACTGAGGGTCTATGGGCCTAGACCTTGAGGTTAGGCTGGAAAGTCCAGGCCAGAAACCTCAAACTACAGAAATCACTCTAGATTCTGTTCAAATTCAACCTTTTACTGAGAACTCATGCCCATCTTCCTCCGTAAGACTAACTTGCTAATTCCACACTGGATCTTTCCCATAGATTGTCTACATACACTACGATCTTATCACTCGACACTTGTACACTGGCAGGTAAGAAGACCTGTAGCTAGACAATGCAGGAGCATGTGTGAACATTCTCATGTCTGCCTTATACTGTTTTATGTTACTGTAGGGTGGTTTAACTTCAGGTGGTCTCTACATTCATTGGTCTGTATTGAGAAGAAAATGAACACTTATTTCAATGAAAAGAGTCCCAGGAGAAAAGACAATCAATGAAAGGGTAAAAACCACAAAGGTGGATAGATACAAGAAAGCATGCTGGGAAGGACGCAGAAACACTTGGAGTCTAATAAAGAGAATCAATGAGAAGCCTCCCCTCAGTAGATGCTAAAACCGTTTTTCACTTATCACAGAAGGTCCTCTACAGGGCTTGATTGCCTTTGGCTAAGTAAAATCTTTGATCATCTGGCACTTGCTGATTCTGATCTGCCTTTTGATCAAAAACAAGACAATTATTACAGCAGAGATTTTCAAATATTTTCAGGTTATTGTGAAATGAAATCTGGATTCCTTCTAATGTGTGGTAAAGTTCTACATCACAGTCACTGACACATCTTGATCCAGATTACTCAACCTGTCTGAAGTATATTTGCATCCTGATAATAGAGCATCTGGGGTCTCAGTCATTCTGTACATAGATGAACTTTTAGACGCACCTGGAAGTCATGTTTAATTTTACAGTATCATCAATTAGTCAAGCTCCTTAAATACTGTTATCTTAAGAATGGAAGCTATGGTAAAGAGTATACATAGTCCATAACCCTGATCTAATGGCATTAAGGCATAGCAAGCATGGGGCACACAAGGTATATTTTGTTCTGTACGATTGCAAGGATCAGCTTCTAAAATCATTGGAATTGCCAATTTCTTTATGCTTTACATCCTATAAAATCTTACCTGGATAAAGATGTCAGTTCAGTAATGTCATCCAATCCTAAAGACAATAGGAAATGTATTTTATAACAACTTTAGAACAATGTAACAAATTAAAATGAAAATAACACTTGATTAGACATTTTCTATGGAGACAATTCCTGAAGAATACTCTAGAGTAAATACTGCTTTATAGGTAATTAATAGATTGAGAACTCTCACTTAATTTTTTGAATAATTAAGTATCAGAGGAAAAAAAGAAATTTATTAAGAATTATAGCTGAAATGAACCTCTGCAACAATGACTTTAATTTTTATTAGGTATTCTGTGATTAGTCAAGTATGGTCTCTGTTTTTCAGGAACAGAAGGGGTTAACACATGAGATTTGTATCATTTACTCATCCTTTTGATTAAGTATTTTATCAAGTGATGATAGGAAGAATTTTAAAGATTTGCTAAAAGTAAAAGTAAAGTCTTTAGTTCTTTAGTTGAAATTGTTGTGTTTAGGATAGAAATATCACCCCAAAGGAAGCTTGATCTATAGTGACTCTCCATGGAAGCCTGTAAAAGCACAGAGGACAGAAACAGACCAGGACAAAGATCTTTGTAAGAATCCCTAACAACCAATGTCCCAAAGCTCAGTGTGCTCACTCTTCCTTCCTTTATGATAAGATGCTAAGAGGCTGCAGAACTCTAGTTCTGGATAGTGTAAGGAATTTCATGATCAGGTCCATCACCTCCCATGGGAAGAGCTATTTGAAAGACATCTCCCATAGTAGGCATGCTCCATCTGCCATATCTAGAGAGAGAGCAGAAAAGCACCAGCCCTAAGGACAGAGCAGCATTTTATATTTATATTCATATTTACTGATAGAGTCTATTCATGTAGTCATGTTTTCACTACATGCCTCTAATTTCCTATCCACAAATGATAACAATTCAGTTTTTACTACAGTGAAAATATGTAAAACCAGCAAGAACGCCTTAACCTCTTCCATGACGAAGAGAAAGCATTATATCCACATTAAGGGTCTGGATTTGTGGCTCAGTGACAAAGCACATGCAGGACACATGGGACTCCTTGGGTCAATCCTCATCCATACAAATATGAGTCCAAGACTATTAGTTCTGAAATAAAGCAAATAAAAAACTCGCCAACGTTACAATAATCCGGCTCTTTTAATTTCTTCTTTGTTAGAAAGAGGGGAATTTGGATTCACCTATAGCATTTGTTTCTGGTTTGGTTTAAAGATAAGGTGGAAATAAGCTATGGGGACAACTAATGGAAGCATAAACTCTTGCACATGCTGCTTTCTTTCAGAAGCTACTGAGCCTCAATGGACCAGGATGGTCCATTAGTGCTTTGAATTATAGAACCACGTCATTTGTTCAATTTTCCTCCTCTTGAGAGAAATTGCTGTGGAAGTCATGCTTTTGAGAATGTTAACTATAAGTCAACATATCCTGTTTCATTAATAAACAACAGGAAATGTGGTGCTAGAGAGATAGTTCATAGTCAGAAGAATCGCCTCGCATGCTCATAGAGCCCTGTGCTAGATCTTGGTACTGTGAATGAACAAACAACCAAATATATAGATAGATAGATAGATAGATAGATAGATAGATAGATAGATAGACAGACAGACAGACAGACAGACAGACAGACAGACAATAAAGGAGAGATAAAAAGAAAGGATCAAGATTGTCTTCACCATCTCCAGTGAGTCCACTATATGGCACTAGGGCACCAATGTCATTTTTAAAAGAAGATGTGTAAAAATGACAGTGAGTTTCTATACAGAAAGTAAGCTACCAAGAGGAATTGAGGAAATTGTCATGGCTTAATTCTACAGCAGTGAAATAATTGAATATTGCATATTATGTTGTGATATCAGCATATTTTAATGAAGTTGAATTATGTGATAATATTATGTTGATAGATAATACAGTGCATTCATTATAAAAACTGATCAAATATCTGGAACTCCATTTCACAACAAACCAGTTTTCTATAACATACCTTTATAAATACTTATAATACTGGTTTTGATCAGTTTATTTTGTGCATTAATTGATAGTTCATAACCAGGGCGAAGATTAAGTATACTAAAGATGTTCTTACAACAATAATTGATAATTTCAACTGAAATGTATTTTCTACATTTATACTTGATCCCTTAATCCTGTTAGGGAAATTAACTATCTGATTTTCCTTACAATTTATCATAGACCATGTAGAGTAATTCATTATCAAAAAGCTTACCCTCATTTATCTGGAAAATGTTAGCAATTGATTCTGAGAGTTTCTCTGAAGCTTCTCTGTGATACATTTAGAAAGTGAGAGTTATTTCAATATTCATATGAACAACTTTACCCAAGTACTATGAATTTTTATTTGCATTCCAGATTCAACTTACAATAGATTTTGGTAAACAATTTTTGATTCAACATTTAATTATAACTGGACAGTTCTCCCCTACCATCTTTCCCTTTGTTAATAGTTCTGCCCCATATTAAATCACCACCACAGCACAGGCATGCACACAGGGGACAGGAAAAGGGCTTTTTCCACATCCTCTGTTCTAAAGGCTGAGGACGTTTATTAATATTAGAGTTCAACTATTACTTGTAGTTCATCCCTCCTCTCCTGAACCTATAGCACACAATCCCTTCTCAGTGCTCCCAAGAGATGGACTTGGTGTAACAGGAAATCAACTGCTTCATTTACTCTCAAGTAACAACATAATTTGACAGTGTATAGGTGTTGTTGTGGTGGTTGTTTCCGGTTGCATGCTTGCTACTAGATGACAAACCATCACCACATGTTGCCCTGTTATGTTAAGTCCCAGTCTGTCCAAATGTCACAGGACATGGTCTCTCCACCTCCACTTTCCTGGCCATGGCTAAGCACCAGGTTCCTGGGGTTGGTAGTTGGTGAACTCTGATGCAGTAGCTCTGCTTTCTCAGATTTCATGTTGGACTTGATCCTGGTTTGTGAACCTGCTCTAAAGGCCACAGCTGATGGGATCCCCAGCCAACATGGGAAAACTTGAGACCTTGTTCTGTGTACTCATTGTGGATACTGTCCATAACCATATAAACTGCTTTAGGAATATCAGACTAACAGTGTCATTATATTTCAGACAGGCAGGTTTGAAATAATAGCATTAAATGCTAGGATGGATAATCTAATTTTTTCATTGTTGGAAAGCCATTTAAATCACCATGAGTGATCCTAGAAAAAACGTGATTTCCTAAATTATCTCTGTTGATTATAGCTTTTACAGGAAAACACATAAGAAATTATGAAATGCTAAAACGGTAACAAATTTCACTGTCTAATTAATTAAATAATTAGTCAGAGAGCTCTCATTAGTCCAGATGTGCTGTCTCTATGGGGTTCCCCACCATGATGCTGACCCCTATTGCCAATCCCTTCCTCCCTTGCTCTTCTATTGGACTGAAACCTCAGCTCAGTACTTGGCTGTCGATCTCTGCTTCTGCTTCTATCAGCTGCTGGGTGAAGTTTCTGATGACAATTAGGGTGGTCTTCAATTTGATTACAGGGAATTGTAGTCCAGGTACCCTCTTCACTGTCGCTTGGAGTCTGAGATGGAATCATCCTTTTGGAATCCTGTCTATTTCCTTGGCATCAGTTTTATCCCTATCCACTAACAGCTCCCTATATCAAGATATCTCTTTCTGGACAATATGCATGAGAACAAACTAGGCCCTGTAATTCTGGATGAGAGTTGTGTGGCTAGGGCAGTTTGTGAGGCCTTTGACAGTGGGAACAGGATTTTCCACTAATGCATGAACTGGAGGTGCTGAAAACCATTTTGCACTTATCAAGGAAGGTCTTCTACACTGCTTGACCATCTTTATCTAGTGAAATCTTTGATCATATGATTCTGATCTGCCTTTTCATAACAAAAACAAGACAAATATACTAGCAACAATTTGCAAATATTTCCAGGTTTTTGTGAAAGGAAATCTCAATCTCTTGTAATGTGTGGTAAAGCTCTATATCACAGACACTTGAACACCTTAACCCAGAGTACTGAACCTATATGAGGTATATTTGCATTCTGACAATAGAGCACCTGACTCCCAGTCAATCTGTACATAGGGGTACATGATGTACTGGGAAGTCATGTTTAATTATTGCAGCATGAACAACTAGTCAAGCTCTTTAAATACTGTTATCTAAAGAGTGGGAGTTATGCTAGAGACCATACATACTCGATAACCCGAATCTGATGGCATTATGGCAGGGCAAGCAAGTGGCATACAATGTTTATTTTGTTATGTATGATTACAAGGATCAGCTTCTAATCTTTGCAATTGCCAATAACTTTAGGCTTTAAATCCTATAAAATCTTACCTAGATAAAGATGTCAGTTCAGTAATTTTGTCCACTCCTAAAGACAAAGGGACATGCATTTTATAACAACTTTAGAAAAATGTATCAAAAGAAAATGAAAAAATTTAACATTCGATTAGACACTTTCTGTGGAGTTAACAACCCCTGAAGAATATTCTAGAGAAAACACTACTTTACAGGTAATTAATACAATGAGAACTCTTGCTTAAATATTTTGAATAATGCAAATGCACGGAAAAAAAACATTAAGATTTATAGCTGGAACCTTTGTGACAATGATTTTGATTCTAACTAGGTACTCTGTGATTAGCAGAGTGAAGTATCTGCTGTTCTCAGAAAGAGAAGGTGTTAAAACCCGTGATTTATATCATGTATTCATTCTTTTATTTAGTTATTTTACCAAATGATTTAAGGAAGAATTTTAAAAGATTTGCTAAAACATAAAGAATCATCATTAGTTTATCAGTTGAATTTGTTCAGTTTAGGATAGAAATATTCCCCTCAAAGGAAGCTCGATCTTTAGTGACTCTCCTTGGTGGCCTATAACAACACAGAGGACAGAAACAGACCAGGACAAAGATGTTTGTAAGAATCCCTAGTGACCAGTGTCACAAAGACCAACATGCTCACTCTTCCTCCCTTTATGATAAGATGCTAAGAGGCTCCAGAGCTCTAGTTCGGGGTACTGTAAGGAAGTTCAGGATCAGAGTCCATCACCTCCCATGCCAAGAACTGTGGGAAAGATTTCTCCCTTACTAGTCATGCTCCATGTGCCATATCTAGAGAGAGAGAGAGAGAGAGAGAGAGAGAGAGAGAGAGAGAGAGAGCAGAAAAGCACCAGTCTTAAGGACAGAGCAGCATTGAGTATTGCAAGGCATGAAGCCATCTTTATATTTATAGATATAGACTATTCATTAATTCACACATTCACTACATGCCTCCAGTTTGCTATCCACAAAAAGATAACAATTCATTTTTTACTGCATTGAAAATATGTAAAACCATCTAAAACATCTTAGCCTCTTCCATGACCAGGAGAAAGCATTTGACCCACAATAATGGTCTGGGATTGTGGCTCAGTGACAAAGCACTTGCAGGACACGTGGGAATTCTTGGGTAAATCCTCATCCATACAAATATGAGTCCAAGACTATTAATACTGAAATAAAGCAAATGAGAACCTCGCCCACATTACAATAATCCTGCTCTTTTCATTTCATATGTGTTGGGAAGAAGGGCATTTGGATTCACCTACAGCATTTGCTCCCTGGTTTGGTTTACAAGATAAGGTAGAAATATTCTAATGTCACAACTATTGGAAACATAACCTCTTGGACGTGTTGCTACTTTGCAGAAGCTACTGAGCCTCAGTGTACCAGGACGGTCTATTAGTGCTTTGAATTTGTTCAATTTTTCCTCCTACTGGGGGAAATTGTTGTGGAAATCATGCTTTTGAGCATGTTAACTATGTCAACATATCCTATATTTTACATAAACAATAGGAAATGAGGTGATACAGGAATAGTTCATAGTGAGAACAATTGCCTCGCATGCTCACAGAGTCTTGTACTAAATCTTGGTCTTGAGAATGAATGAATGAATGAATGAATGAATGAATGAATGAAGAAATGAAAGAATGAACGAACAAACAAACAATAAAGGAAAGGAAAAAAAGGAACAAGATTGTCTTCACCATATTCAGTGAGTCCACTATATGGCACTGGGGCACCACTGTCATTTTTAAAGGGAGATGTCTAAAGATGTCAGAGATAGAGTTTCTATACAGAAACTAAGCTGCCAAGAGGAATTGAGGAGATTATCATGGCTGAATTCTACAGCAGTGAAATAATTGAATATTGCATATTATGTTCTGATATCAGCATATTTTAATGAAGTTGAATTATGCAATAATAGTATGTTGATATAAAATACAGTGCATTCTTTATAAGAACTGATCAAATATCTGGAACTCCCTTTCACACCAAGTGCAGTATTCTATAACATACCTGTAGAGGATACTTATAATACTGGTTGTGAGCAGTTTATTTTGTGTATTAAGTGGTAGCTCATATACCAGGGTCTAGATTATGTATACCAACAGTGTTCAGACACAAATAACTGATAATTTCAACTTCTTAAATGTAGTTTCTATATTTATACTTGATCTTTTTTATTCTTCTGTGGAAATTAACTATCTGATTTTCTTTACTATTTATAATAGACCATGTAGAGTAATTCATTATCAAAAATCTTACCCTCATTCATCTGGAATACATTAACCATTGATTCTGAGTGTTTCTCTGAAGCTTCTCTGTGATAGATTTAGAAAGTGATAGTTATTTCAATATTCATATGAACATTACCCAAGTGTTGTAGAGAGTTCGCGGGTTCCGGGGCAGCCAGAGATCTGGGACCCACAGCTGCCGCCGGGACTGCTTATCTGTCCGCCGCCGGGACTGCTTATCTGTCCGCCGCCCGGGTCCCTAGAAAGGACTCAGACGCTTTATTTATTTCAGGCTGTTTGGCCTATGGCTCAGGCACATTGCTAGCTAGCTCTTACATTTTAAATCAACCCATTTCTATTAATCCGCGGGCCACGTGGCCCCGGCCCGTAGCTCACCGGTGTTCCTTACATGTCGTCTCTTGGGCGGCTTCCGCGCGGTCTGCTTGACTCCACCCTGCTTCTCTTACCTAAGCTCTGATTTCTCCTCCTACCTATTCTACGTACCTGCCATGGCCCAAACCAGCTCCTTTATTTAAAGATACAGCACTCACAAATGCATTCCCACACCCAAGTACTATGAATTTCTTATTCGCATTACAGATATAACTTTCAATAGATTTTTAGGGACAAATAAATAATTTTTGATTCAATACTTAATTATGACTGGACAGTGCTCCTTTTACCATCTTTCCTTTTATTAATAGTTCTGCCCCTTATTAAACCACCACCATGGCACAGGCATGCACACAGAGACAGGAAGAGGGCTTCTTCCTCATCCTCTGTTCTAATGGCTGAATAGGTTTATTCATATTTGCATATGTACATGAACAGATCAACTATTACTTCTAGTTCATCCCTCCTCTCCTGATCCTATAGCATACAGTCCCTTCTCAGTTCTCCCAAGAGATGGACTTGGTGGAACAGGAAAACAACTGTTTCATTCAGTCTCAAATAACAACATATTTTTGACGGTGTATAGGTGTTGTTGTATTGGTTGTTGTTTTTGGTTACATGTTTCCTATTTTTAGATGACAAGCCATCACCAAATGTTGCCCATGTTATGTATATTAAGTCCCAGTCTATCCAGAATCACAGGAGGGGAGCACAATCTCTCCAGCTCCTCTTTTGCTGGCCATGGCTAAGCACTAGGTTCCCGGCATTTCTAATTGGTGAATTCTGATGCAGTAGCTCTGCTTTCCTGGCTTTCATGTTGGGCTTCATCATGTTGTGTGAAGCTGCTCTAAAGGCCACAGCTGATGGGATCCACAGTAATGCTTAGAAAACTTGAGACTTAGTTCTGTGTACTCATTGTGGATACTGTCCATAACCATATTCATGATTCACGAATGTGGGTGCTAAGATTCACATCTGACTAACAGTGTCAAGATATTTCAGACAAGACAGGATATAGAATAATAGCATTTAAATGTCAGGATGGATAAACTAATTATTTCATTATTGGAAAGCCATTTATATCAGCATGAGTGATCAAAAAGAAAAAATGATTTTCAAAATTATTTCTATTGAATATCACATTTAAAGGAAAACATTAGAAATTATGAAATGCTAAAATGATAATAAATTCATTAGTCCAGATGTGCTGTCTCTATGGGGTTCCCCACCATGATGCTGACCCCTATTGCCAATCCCTTCCTCCCTTGCTCTTCTATTGGACTGAAACCTCAGCTCAGTGCTTCGCTGTCGATCTCTGCATCTGCTTCTATCAGCTGCTGGGTGAAGTTTCTGATGACAATTAGGGTGGTCTTCAATTTGATTACAGGGAAATTGTAGTCCAGGTACCCTCTTCACTGTCGCTTGGAGTCTGAGATGGAATCATCCTTTTGGAATCATGTCTATAACCTTGGCATCAGTTTTATCCCTATCCACTAACAGCTCCATATATCAAGATATCTCTTTCTGGACAATATGCATGAGAACAAACTAGGCCCTGTAATTCTGGATGAGAGTTGTGTGGCTAGGGCAGTTTGTGAGGCCTTTGACAGTGGGAACAGGATATTTTCTTAATGCATGAGCTGGCGTTTTGTAACACATTCTATGGGAAGAGGGGCTTGCTCCTGTCTAACCTGATATGGCAGACTTTGTACTGTCCATGGAGGCATTATCTCTCCTATGATTGAAAGGTGGGTGCGTAGGCTGGAGGATGCTAGTGGTCAGAGGACAGGGAGGAAGAGGATCTGTTATATAAAATTAAACAATCTTTTAAATAGATAAGAGAAATAAATCCAAAAAATAATGTTGGTGCAATATTGAAATGGAGTTGCCCTAACTAGGAGAAAATCACCAACAAATCAGATGGGGACAGAGAGAAACTGTTGTTTTTAAATGGGGAGCTGAGCCCGGATCCACACTGTTTTTTGCTTGGGTCAGAACAGTGCCATTTCCAGCTCATACTCCATGTGTGCTAGGCTTTACAACATGTGCCTCTGAGTTGAAGCTAATCTTCCTCCTGTTATCTCAGTATTTCTTCTATAAGCAATCGGCACCCTCAAGAACAGCACTAAGAACATAAAAAAAGTAGAATCTGTACCTTTTTGATTCAACTAATGAGTGCACAGTTGGATCTTTTTACCTTAAAAACTGTGGCTCCTGGTATTTCTCTTCAAATAAGGCAAGGTTATGTTCTGTCAACTCATCCTGTAAAGGAAAAAATACATCTGATAAATAGACATGTTTTTCATCTGAAAATGGATCCCAGATCCTATAAACATAGTCATAAGCAACAGATACTTTTCTTCATCCCTTGCTGGACTTTTATGCACACAGCTGTCACATTCCCTATGACACAACTTTGCCCTGTCCATCATTGCCTGTGCCCCTCCCTTCTCTCCAGATCTCTCCACACACACTCCCTGGATTCAAGCTCCTTAGCTCCATGGACATGGGTCTCCATGGCCCAACTCTCAAGCCTGGAGTGTAGCTTTCCTGTGCCTCTGTCAATGAGGGAGCTCAACTGGCATCTCTGGGGCAGTTTTTCATCTGTTCTTCAGCACTATTGCTTCCCTAAAATAAGACTTATCATCTCCCACACTGAACAGCCTTCCTATATACATAGAGAGTTTGAAAATTTAAGTTAAAAATGGCTTCTTAGTATGTTTTCCCCAATTATTTTACTTCTAGATTCACCTGTGTATCTGTGACCTTCCTCATTATCTACTGTGACCTTCCTCATTATCTACTTCAGCCCCATCTCTGAGAGACAAATCACATCAGGAACTTATTAATTGCAATGAACGTATTTCTCCTACAGACCTTTACCTTAAAAATAAATTCATTTGTATTATTTGCATGTATGTGAAGTGTCATTGGCCCCATTTAGTCTGTTTAATTTAAAATAAATTTGAAAAAAATTATGCTGTGATGTGTTTCTTTAAACTACCTACACAAAATATGAAAACATACTTGGAGAAAATGTTTTACCCAGAATATATTCAGGGAGACTGCTTGACCTTCTGCATGTGGATGTTCATCTGACTGTCAGAGCTAGAATTAAATCCGTTGGGAATGGATTTAAATGATCTTTACCTCCTTTTTAATGTCAATATCTACATTGTCTACAGCAGTTTGTTGACAAGTGTTTTATCTCTGGAAACAGCATAGTGCATGGCTGTGTTCCTATCGAGATCAGGCATATGGGGATCAGCATCCTGCTACAGTAATTCAGAAACACATTCCATAGTGTCCTGCCTGGTGACCTTTGGCTATGTATAAAGAAAGATTTTTTATTCGAGAAAGTCAAGATAACTTTTCCCACACTTGCATTGGATAGAAACTTTTAGATCACACAAATTATTTTAGTAACACATATTATGCCTCTCATTCTGGGACAGAGTGTCCTAAAGTACCCTGGCTTGTCTGAATTCATGCTAACCTTCTAAAGTCATACAATAGGTAAGGTTTTCCACAGCACCTAGATATTAAATCATTTCATCAATACTGGTTGGTTGTTGCTGTAGGGGAAGAGGTTGTTTCTTCATTTATTTGGCTAACTTGACACATACTGAAGACACCTGGGAAGAGGTATCTTCACCTGAGGGAATGCCTCTATGAAACTGGACTCTGGGGATGTCTGGGGAATGTTTTTATTTGTTTGTTTCTTTGTTTCTGTGTTTTAAGTAAGCTTTATGTGGAGTTCCAGAGCTTCCAAGAGAGGGTGCCCTGAATGGGTGCATAGTCCATAGCAGTATAAGAAAATTGAGCAAGCCTTGAAATAAGGCACAAAAAGACAGCTTACAAGTACATTTAGGAAGTGTGAGTTTTGAAATGCATTCAATGCTGCTTCACAAACGGAAAGCCTCATTGGCTTTTATTCCATAACAAATAATGACCACAGGTCTTCTCCTAAATGACTTCTCAGTGACCCTCTTAACTTTATATTTAGTGCCAAGTTTGAGAGGCTACGTGTTTTTTTCTGAAAAACTCAAACATTCCAAAACCAACCCAGCATCATCAAACAATGTAATCAGAGATGTTTAAACAAAATAACATGAAAAACATTATTGTCCAATGAAAGAAAGATAAGAAGTGTATATATTACATGTGTTGTCAAAACTGCTGAAAAGGATCATGTGAAAATTTTCAGTTCATTGCTTACATTGAGAATGACAAAGTTAAACACAGCAAAGCAAGTAACATTTTCAGACAGACACATTCTTATATAACACATCTTTACTGTCTCTTCCTCAACAACTAAGTATAAAAATGAAATTAAAGACTGCAAGTACAAGGATAGTTACACACACACACACACACACACACACACACACAATGGAGAGACAGAGAAGTATAAATCAGAGGCCCGGTTAGAGTGCTGAATATAAAAAGGCACTTGCCAGTATGACTAACTATGTGGATTTGGTCCCTGAGACTGAGGTGAGAGAAGAGAACTGACCCCTATGAATTTTCTGTTGACCTCCACACTTCTGATGTGGAACACAGGTGCCAGGACTTTCTATATCCAGAAAATAAACTGAGACCAGGTGTCATTAAACTGACAGAGACCAGCTTGACTGTGCTTCATGAGAGTAGGAATTAAGGTTGTGCACCAATAAGCCCAGTCTCATATTGATGTTCCTCATACCTATATGAACTTCAGATCACAATGCTTTGAACTGGCAGGCTGATGAGGCTAGGGTCTGGGAATTTCGCTACATCCTGAGGCTGGCTACTTCTCTCCTGTATGATATGTTGGCTTATAACCTAATCATCTTAATACTAAACATATTCATTCTGGGGGCTGGAATGATAACTCAGTAGTTTGTAACAACTTATGCTCTTAAAAGAACCTGGGTTGATTCACATCCCCACATGATGACTGACAATCTTCTGGAACAGCAATTCCATGATATCAAATGCCCTCCTGGATGTCTGTGGGCAGCACATACATAGAAGGTGCACAATGAGAATGTAAGAAAAACATTTATGCACATAAGACTGATCCATGTAAATCATACCACTATGTTGTTGTAGGTTCATATTGGCATTAACTACTCCAGGAGTCTCTATAATTTATTCTATGTATTTCTAGGAGCTCTGATCACTCATAAAGACTGTTGCTCACTTTCTGATTTCTGTTTTGATAGTGTTATTTACAATCAGCTTTTAGACAGGTGGTTTATAATCTGTGGGTTTTGACCCATTTGAGGATGATAAAATTCTGCCCGCAATGTCACATAAGATCTTTTGTAAGCTCAGATTTTGACATTATAATTCATAACAACAAACAAAATTACCATTATAAATTAGCAACAAAAATAATTTAACGGTTAGAGTTCTCTCAAAATGAGGAACTGTATTAACTAGTTACAGCATTAGGAATGGTGAGAACTGATGTCCAAACTGTCACTAGCAGGAGGGTTCCCAGAAGTGTACCTATGAAGAAGTAAAGAACGTGTCCCAGGATGGGCCCCTCTTCTCTGTCCCCCTTTGGAACACTGCATATATAGACGCATGGAGACATTATTGCTCTCACAAGCAAATATGTTACTTTCTAAATTAGATGGAATTACCATTATGCACGATTTCTCTTGAGAGCTTGTTGGTATTGGCTCCCCCCGAGAAAACAGTTTCCTTTCAGATTTTCTAGCAACTGTTTGGTCCATCTTCTTTACACTTTTGTTCTTGTTACGACGGGAAAGTCGTTTCAGCCTTTCCTGTATGGAAAGGTGGAGGATTAACTTTCTTGCTTTGGTTTGGAGTTCATGACTTTAGAACTACTTCATTTCTTAGGAGTCATGGGTGTTGAAACAAGAAAAGAAGAATCTATTCCTTAAATGGGAACTATCTTCAAATATACGTACCTACTTACGTATTACTACACTATCATCAAAAAGTACAAACTATGTATACTAGCCTACATTACAAGTATATCAATAACAGAGAAACTGGCCCTTTCCCTGCAATGAGACTAAACTTAATATCTGATGTTTTAAAATTCTTGAATCAGGTACAAGGTGATTATGAGCATTAACTGGACCCTTTCCTCACTGTTCCTTTCTCCATGCTTGGAAGGAAAAATTGTACATTATTTTCTCATATAAATAAACACTGGTTTATATAGTGGTGTCCTCCACATCATAGTAATTGAGAAACCTCTTTATAATAGCGCATGTCTTCATTGATTCACATTCAAATGCCGTGAATATGCAACTTATAATGCACACAAATCATCACTCTAGGGCTCTGGGTTACCGACAAATAGGTTTCCTAAACTCTGGCAGCTCAAGAAGATGAAGACACTTTAATATGAACAAATATCTAATTAAAGCCCTCCAATGCTTTTCATTCTTTGAATGTTCCTTAAAAATTTTAACGATATAAATTTTTAAAACACTGTGAAAACCCTAGAGATTAAAGTGTTCCTATCGGATACTCGCATATTTGCTTCTTAGTACTGCTGGCGTTACTGGGGGAAAGACAGCTATTGTGTAAGCAGAGGAAGAGGTTTCAACACACTTAGTGAAGTCAAATGGAAAGCACACTGGGATCTCTTCATAGTGAAAATTTTTCTAAACAGATGACAAGTGAATAAATTTCCACTTTCCCCTAGTGTAAATACAGAAGCAAACGCAGAGGAAATGATCTCCTATGTGGTCCTGAAGTAGGAGTTCCAAGGGAAGATTTAGCCTTCCTGTGTTTACACTGGAGATAAACGCATCTGGACAGTTTCTGGATCCCTAAGAGAACTGGAGCCTTTAATGTATTCAGGTATAGTAACCTTTGTGTTTAAAAATCACTATAATGTGTACTTATTTCAGCAAACCATCCTTGCTCAAATGTCAAACATCTTCTATTATATGAGAACTGCTCCAAATCTTCCACTTGCTATGCTTCCCTCCGATTCTTATGGGGATACTGAAACACGCAAGGACTTTCTATAGAAATGACGTTTTATACCTACAACATGTTTTTTTCTCTGACAAATTTCCATGTAGAACTATGATAGGTAGACTACCGCTGCATTTTCAGTGAAATTCACAAGTAAATGAATTCCAAAATGGATTCTTTTACCTTAATAACAAAAATACTATTCTTATCTTTTGTTGTAGATAGAGAAACATCTTCATCCTCCGGGAGCCTTTAGAATAAAAACATGCAATAAAGGATGAGTTAGGTCCTGTAAGCAACTCCGCATACTGTATACTAAAAGACATCTTTATATTTATGTAATTAAACCTTGACCTGTACTTTAGCATTTTTGTTGCTTTTGAGATTTTAACTTACGTCAATCAAAAAAAAAACCATTCAATTAAGACATACTCATAGATATATTTAAAAGTAAAAGCTAAAACACTTGGTGGATTTAGAGACAGTCAGTCAACAAGAATTCTAGTAGTCCAAGTAATGGCCTTCGTTTCTGTCCTAGCAACTGCATGTGAAGTTGGGCATGGACACACAAACTTGTAACGTCAGCACTGTGTCTGGAAGAGACCGGGTATTATTTGAGTTTGTTGGCTGCTAGACCACCTCCATGTTCAGGGAAAGAACTTATGTCAAGCGGATTTGCTAGAGAATGATTCAAGACACCAATCTCCTCCATTGCCTCATTCTTGCAAACATAAATATTTAAGTCATGCAGCTTACACACACACACACACAAAACACACACACACACACACACACACACACACACACACGAGGGGAACGGTGGTGCTTCAGTACACTTTGTTCTGAGTGGTGTAATAACTGATGGTGTTGTGGTTATGTACATCAAGTGCTTAATGCTCCTATTTCATTCCTCTTTGCCTGCCCCCTAAAGCACCATGATGCCTTCTCCTTCCATACACATATTAGACATCACATTGAGTCTCACACTCTCCCAAGAAGTTGGTTTGGTTGAACATGAAATGTACTCTATCTTTAAGCATCAAGCTGCCAACAATCTAAGAAAGCCACAGATTTCTGGTGCTTTGATGATGCTTTTTGATAATCTGTTCAAAAATATATGATGAAACTCTCACATGGATATTTTTATACTCAATAGGCGTTTCTGTGTAATTCTGAATCTTTATAAGGCACTGGAGGGCACCATGGTCCCCTTAGCTAAACTCCATCCAAATTTCAGCTAAGAGCTCCAAATTGAGGGTATCTGGTTTGTAAGTTCTTGACCAATCACTGTTTCTTTCTAGCTTCTACCTACTTTGGATTTCACCACAGTTGTGGAATTTATTGAGGGGAGCAGTAACTGGATATACAGAAGCATATACAGAATCCTACTCTGAGGGAATTTTCAACAAAACCTTGGAGAGTTTTGACCCTTATCATTTTATACATACTCTCCTCAGCAGACAATGGATCACAAACATGTTTGAGAACATGAATAATAATCTGAAAACTAATATTTGAGGTTTTATGTGCACAGCATGTTGTGTTCAAGGTATTTTTAATGAGTGAAATTTCAGGTACATACCTACAAGTGTGCAAGTGGACCTGGGGTACAGGCTCAGAGGGTTGCTATTCACCATCAATCTTGGGGTTTTGTCTGGGTCTCTCATTTATGACAGCAAAGTAAAGGCTACCTATACAGCAAATTTCAGGGGATTCTCTGTCTCCACCACCAAATTCAACATGAGCTCCCTTGGTTATAGATGCACACCAGACCATCAGGCCTTATGTGGATTCTGGGCATCCACACCCTCATTCTCACATATGCACAGCCGGCCTTTACCACTGATAATCCCCCACCAATAGATAATTAACAGCATTTCACACTGTATCAGAAGTAGAATCAATCAATATTTGTGCCCTACAAATACTTACTCAGCTTTGATTAACAAAGACATTAAAAACCTGAAATTGCCTTTCACAAAGGTATCAGGTGTCAATTTCTGAACTTTAGATTCTCTACATATTCAGTGTTTTTCAAAATCCAGACACCCTTACCAGACTAAGCTCTGTTGTTTATTTCTTCCATGATCTACAAACAAGAAAGGAAAAATATGTTATAAGAAGCTGTAGAAACTAAGAGCATTACATACCAAGGCTAATAATACTTTATCACTAGATATACTTTAATACAAATGCTGGATAACCCTTAAAGTAAAGATTGATTCATAAAAGTAAATACACAAGAACTCTTAATTCATACTTCCTTAAATGCTTCAAATACAGAGACATGTTAATCAAAAGTTAGTACTCATAATAAATTGTTCTGTGAAATACCTATGATCTTGAGTGCAATCAGACAGGGAAAATGGCAACTTAACCAGAATCAATATTACAAACTGAAGTGTCACAATGATGGCACCAGTTTGTTGCCACTTGTGTTGTGACTGACCAGTAGTGCTGGGAGAATTGTGAGTTTACTCATCTTTTATAGACATGAAGAGAGCTTCAGCTATTCTATTGAAGATGAAAATTCTAGACACAGGGAACCTATGTGTGTGGTGACTGCCCTTTGAAGCATAGCAAAACATAAGAAACAGAAGCAGACCAAGGACAAAGACCTTTGCAAAAAAATTTTAGCTTCCAGTGTGGCAAAGCTCCAGAGAGAGCAGGGGTCATACTACCCTTTACTGCTTCTGAGGAAGATGCTGAAGCCCCTCAGTTCTAGCTCTGGTCCCTCACTCATGTGCAGTGCAGAGGTGTTCATCAGATGCTTTCCCCTTCCATTGGAAGAGCTCTTGGGAATACCTGCTCAGTGGTTATGCACCCTGAGGAGTATCTCCAGGGAGACAAGCATGGAAGAAACATGGGGACAGAGCAACAATTCCAAGGCAATAGTCCCTCCCAGGAATCATTTTTATTGTTTCCATATATAAACCATTGAGTGAGACAAGCTTTAATGTAAGTGAATAGCCATATCTCTACAAAGGTATCAAAACAATTCTTGTTGACTCATTTACTGAATATGAAACTGCAGGGCAACATCATTGGTTTTGCCTATGTCTGGGGAGAGCATTTGTCCCAACAAATTAACTGAGAATGTGGATCTGCACTAGAGGCTATACTTCATATGTGAGAGGCCTCCATTAACCCTCTTCACCACAGAGAAAATTAAAATGCTGAAATCATGTAAAAATAAGTCACTCACCTTACAATAATACTGAATTCTTTTTACCATGTCCCATATGTGAAGAGGGTCATTCAGAGTCCTCTACACTATCCACTTGCTGGTGTGCTTTCCCATGGCAAGTTAGGTATGCAAGATGCTGTGGTGAATTGATGGACCAGTCAGTGCTGTCTACTACTCAATGGTGTTCTTTCTCCACCTTCCTTCCTTACACTCTGGTAATTGTTTGGATATCATGGCTTGTAGCGCATAAACCAAGTAACACCATATCCTACTTCAATTGATGATACCTAAGGAAAAGGTTGCTGGTGGTGTAGCCAATAGGGAGGGCACTAACCTAGAATGCTCATAATGTCAGTGTTCAATTTTCAGCACTGTCTAAAGAACTGAAAATTCATTCAATTTCTACAAAGTTTGTAGGTACGTCTGTTATCTCTTCTATGAAGGTGTATTCACATTAAATGCCAGACAATATGAGTTAAATGTAAAACCGTATGTGAACAAATTTGTTTATGCTAAAAAATTATAGAAGAAAATACAAAATAGGTTACATTTATTCCAGAAAAATTAAAAAAATTACAAAATGAAAGTAAATAAATACTAGAATTTTTTTCTTTTTATATGATCATATTGTATTGACACGTATGTGTGTGACAATACATAGCATAAATACAATGTATTTATTAGAAAGAATTAAGAAAAAGTGATTTCATAACAAGCCAAATGCTATTTAAATGACTATACTGGACACATTCTGTCGACTAGCTTAGAATCTTTATTTATACAAAGATACTTTCATCAGAGTCTCATGCTAAATAAACATGTTTCAGATTTTATATATTGAGATTTGAAACTTCCCAGAAACCATCTTTTAAATAATTCTGAATCCCAAGAATATTAGGAGGCAAATTTAAAAAGGATGTAACTACATTGATATGTTATTTCTGTTGTTCCTTTCATTTTGAAAGTACAAAGCTTTTTTGTAATTAATGTAGTAGCAGTGATTTTTTCACAATTGGACTTACCTGTACTCATGGAATCCGACATTTTCAGGATGGATTTGAGCTCCCTGGGAGGTCTTACTCTACTGTGGCATATTAAAAAAGTAATATTTAAATATTCACATAAAACATTTCCAAATTCTGTGCCTTACTTGTAGTTTAATTTCCTATCACAATCTAGAGATTGATTACTACAATTGATTATGTTACAGACACTATCTTTACAATTTTGTGTCAAGTGGAAGAAAGGAAATGATTTAGTCCACAAAATGAATGCAAGGAAATCATTCAGAGACACAGTAAATCTCCTTCAAAGAAAAAAGCAAGACATGATATAGGAATGATTTTAAAAGATAGATTATTGAATCTGCTTAATCCAAAAACTGCTGTTAATCTCAAAATATTTTATATTGGTATGAATTTTGGGTTATTGATATAAATTTAAAGTCAATTTTGTTGTCCTGTATGTATATTTCTATGCTTGTTTAGGTTATTACGTTTATGTGATACAGTTAAAATTGTACTGTGTAACTAAGGTATGCAGATTGTTATCTATGATAAACTTATAATCATGTTAGTTGTGTTTTCATGTATACAAACTTACATTTCAATTAGATAGGTAATCTTCAACACTTCAAAGATTTACAGAATATGGCATTTCAAAGATTTTAAGAACTTAGACTTCTCTAGAAAGTGAGACAGGTCTGCTCCTGGCAGCACAAATCTACTTCAAGAGAATACTGGGCATTGAAGAAACTCCTTATGAAATTTTATTTCTTTTTGACCAAAGTTAGACATTCGACAAGCAAATGTTCTTGCCTCAAGGGCCCGATATTATGCTATATAAGCTAGACATGCAAGACCCAAGGAAAGTGACCTCTAATCTTTAAGAATAGTGTGACCTCACACACTCATGTATAAGATGGTCCTTCAGGTTGCAGATTCACAGAGAAAACTACCAGACATTCTTCAAGACACCACAAAAGGAAACCGACAGAATATGTCAAAATGGGCAGAGCAGTCCTTGAAATTTCCTGCTTCACTAAAAAGTATGTCAGAAATTCTAGGCCTGCAAAAACAGTTGCCACACCATTACAAAGAAATTTTGGATGACTGTCCAGGCAGCCAAATGGTTTCTCTGTTATTCCTAGATTTTGAAAACTGTTTACACTTCCTGTTTACTGATGTAATATTATGTCCTTCTGTGGTCACTGATGTAGTTAAAGATTAGTTATGATCATAGTTTTCCTTGGTTATAATAAAAATAAAATTCAATATAAACCTTGATACAAAGATAAAGTAGATAATAAAATATTTTCCTTTTTTTCTAAAGACAAACATACTAGATATTATAACTGTAATTCTTGCCTAATAAATCTTTTGTTATACATAACTTGGCTATTTTAAAACTAAAACCTTCCTTTTTGATTGAGAGAATAAAAGGAAGTCATGTGGGACAGCTAAGGATAAGCCTGAGCCATAGGAAAAGCAACACATTATTAATAAAAGTCTTTTTGAGATTATATGGGACTAAGAGGCAGTGGGTCTGCAGCAGGTTTTAAATTTCACGGCTAGGCCAGGCCAAAAAATTATTACTACAGACAGACACAGATTCAGACACACATTCACATGCAAACACACACACACACACACACACACACACAGGAAGGAAAACACTGTTTACTCCCCAGCCCTTTTTAAGGCTGCAGTAAGATGTTTTTCACCACATCATGCTGTCCACCTAGAACACCACAACCTTCTCTGTCATGATAATGATGGGTTTTTCACTGGATGTGATGTTATCTTCCATGATGTTGATTTGAGGACAGTGGAATAGATTCTTTCTTCTGTTAATCCTCTTACAAGCTACCATGGCCTTGGATGCAGTCAAGCTGTTCCTAAGTAGCCCATTCATAAGTGAATCCTGAAACCACAATCTGCCTGTTTCGATGCCATACAAGCATTTCTATGAATTTAACAAGAAAATAACTTGTGCAAATAACAATAAACCTATTGTGTAATGTCAGGGGGGTTCTAACTGTTTAGAATTCTAGGTAGAATGTAACAAGTGGCTTTTGAAAGCTGTGTTTAAAAGTTAAAGCTACTCTAAACTTATGAATCTGTACTTTGGACATTAGTGGTGTTGATTTTTGGATTTCTTTCTATTGGAGTAATTAAGCTATTTATTAATGTGTAACAAGTATTTTATTAATACACAGCCCAACTGAACGTGGAAAACATAAATATCCTCTATAATTGAAGTAATCAATCAAAAGGAACAGAGAAGCAGTTTGAAATACAACCTTTAAATGTCTGCCAAACCACAGTTCAAACAGCAGATTATGGGCAAGAATGGGCTTTCAACTTCATGTTCACATCCAACAAGTGGAGAAAACAAAACCCACTTTTATAGAGAGATAAATAATAGCGATTCTGCTGTGTGGCTCTCTACATTCAGATAATCTATTGAGATTAAGAGACTTCATTTTTATGAAAAACATATCAGTGAATGTACAAGTGATGGATGGAGCACTCTGGTAGAAAAAAGTACTGAGGCCTTTCACCATCTATCAACATGTGCTAAACCCGATTAAAGGGGCCTCAGCATGTGGAGATTGTGTCAATGGAAGAAAGCAGTTTGCTGAGGTTTTGTAATATTGTCTAATAACTCAGAATTATCCCAAATTCTGTAAGCTCTCAGAAAAGATTAAGGTCTCACACTCAAAATTCTAAAGAAGGACTAGTTCACAAGCTGATTTCAGAAAAATTGAAAAGGTCAGGAGTGCAGATGAATAGCATTGTGTGTAGATAACACAAGGAAGCTCACTTTCCCAAACACTGTTGATTACTTGGTAAATGGTGGTGGTTGAGTATAAAACTCATGTCCATATTAATTAAAATAATTTTTCCAGTCTAAAGTATGTTGATAGTACTATGGGGAGTACAAGAAAAAGCATAAAATAACCATAAAATGCCATCAATCTGAGAGTACACCAACAAATTCGCCTTTTATCTTTGAATTTTCTTATTGATGTATTTTTTAATCTTACCTGCAGAATGGCATTGGGTCAGTACTCTGGTGTACTTCTAAAAATATAAGGAAAATGCACATTATTACAAATCTACTAAAATAGAACATACAAACTGATTAGACTCCTTGTTAGTACCAATTTCTTTGAGACCAATCTAGAGACTATCCTGAAGTAAATATTTCTTTGTAAGCCATTACTTCATGTAGAACTCTTTCATTATTTGTGTATTTCAAATTAAAAAGTATATAAATTTACCAAGCCTAAGACCTAAAAACAAACACCCATATACAATTGTGACGGTCATATATGAATTCTCTCAGAATGATAGAAAGCAGCATCCTTAGCCATGTGTCAAAAAAAGACTTGTTCTTCTGAACTTTGGGCTAATGATAGTAGAAAAAAATCTAGATTGGTTGTGGTGGAACACAACTTAATCCCAGCACAGCACATGGCAAACAAAGGTAGGTAGATCCCCATGATTTTTTGTGAGCCAGGAATACATAACACACTGTATCTCAAAAACAAAGCAGACAAACAGCCAAAAAGGAAAAATATATCTATGAGCCTATATTTTTTTCTTCAGGAAAATAAAGAATCTTATCCAGCTTTTTAGTTAAAACTGTTCATTTTACAAATTAGGAGCACTGGAACTAGATGACATACAGCTACTGTCTTTTGTACCAATATGAAACCCAGCAGAAAAAAAAGCTAAAGAAGAAAACAGACTTCTTCAGAACAACTCAGTGGAAGACAATGTGCTTATCCTCCTGTTCCCCTTTGAGGGAAGAAGCTCCTCAGTTCCAGCTGTGTTCCCAGTCTTATGTGCAACTTAGAGGGTGCTCATGAAAGTATCTACCCTCTCTCATGAAGACAATAATTGGGAAGATCCCTCCATTAGTAGTAATCCACCCTGAGCTCTGCCTTGGGTGAGAGAGCAGAAGAGTAGCAGCTATGGGTCTGGAGCTGAAAATTCCATGGCTCATATTCTGACTTCGCATCATTGTACTTTACTTACATGAACTAGGACCTGACTCAAGCCTTCACTGTCTATCTGTATTGTGCTGTTAGAAATAAAAGTTCAGTTTTTGTCTTGTTTAAAGTAAGAGAACATTAGTGTACCTTCTTAGCATTCTTAAGGGCATTTGTCCCACAAACTAGTGGGTTGGGACTGTGGCTCAGTAGTGAACTCAATACTTACCATATAAGAGCCTTCAGTCAGCCCTCCCAATCACAAATGCCAAGAACCACAAATTTCCTAATAATGTGATATAAAATTTGATGTATTACAATAATATCAACTCTCTTCATCATACCTATAAACAGAAGATCATTTGGGTTCAGGACCTACTATTGCTGCCAATGACAATTTAGATATAAAAGACACCATGACACCAGTTACTGAGACTCTGCAGGGTGTTCCTTCATCTGTCACTGAGTCTCTCCAGACTCAGTGGAGGAGAAGCCAATTCTTTGAAATATAGAATAATGTCATTTTCTCAACTTTCCTTTTTGTGTCCATTTTCCCTGGATACCATGCGTTATAGCATGTAACTGGTGTATCATCTGACTCTGTTATATATAACAATAACTAAAGGGAAATTTACAAAGTAGACTTAATATGTCAGGCGCTTCCCTGAAAGCTCAAAAGGCCTTAATTTCCACCCCTAGCACTACAGAAAACCAAGGAGAAGAAGAAAGAGGAGCAGGAAAAGGAAGAGCATTAGAGAGAGAAGGAGGAAGAAGAGGAGGGGGGAGAGAAAAGGAAGGAAGAAGGGAGGGAGGAAGAAGGGAGGAAATAAACAGCAATGGAAGGAAGAAGAGATGTAGGGAAGGAAGAAGGGATGGAGGGAAAGAAGGAGGGATGGAGGGAAGGAAGGAGGGATGGAGGGAAGGAAGGAAGGAAGGAGGGAACGAAGGAGGGAAGGAATGAGGGAAGGAAGGAAGGAGGGAAGGAAGGGAGGAAGGAAGGAAGGAGGGAAGGAAGGAGGGAGGGAGGGAAGGAAGGAAGGAAGGAAGGAAGGAAGGAAGGAAGGAAGGAAGGAAGGAAGGAAGGAAGGAAGGAAGGAAGGAAGGAAGGAAGGAGGGAAGGAAGGAGGGATAGGAAACATATCAGGACTGACAAGTCTTCCCAAAATCTGTTACATGCACTATGGCACTAAAACTCAGAAAGGGTTAAAAGGAAGTATGGAGATGACAATTGCTTTGAAATTTTGCTTTAATATCTAAAATCTCTAATGTAATGACTTACTCTCATTGGAATCTAATATTAAATCAATATATAAAATAGTAAATGTCATAAATGTTACGGTGGCTAGTTTTATATTCACTTGAATAAGGTAGGATCATGTAAGAGAAGGAAACTTCAATAGGAAACATGGCCTCCATAATAGCTGACTGTAGGGCATTTTCTTAAACAGTGCTTTATGGGGGAGGGACCAGCCCATTGTGGTATTTCCATCCCTACAATGGTGGTCCTGGGTTCTATAAGAAAGAAGGCTGAACAAACAAACGGCATCCCTCCATGGCATCTGCATCACTTGCATCATTTCCTGCATCCAGTTCCTGCCCTGTTTGAGTTCCTATTCTGACTTCCTTCAATAATGAATAGTGACGTGGAATCATAAGCCAAATAAACCCTTTCCTCCTCCCCAAAGAATCTTCTACCCTAACATCGGAGATAACTAAAGAAAACAATTATATTGTTGTCAGAACTGTCTAAATCAAAATATTGCAAAGAAATTTAAAAGCCAGATGATTTTGATTCTATCAGTAGGTAAGAAGTTAGTTAATAAAAGTGATGGATTATTGAAGATTTGCTTGTGACATAATTACATTTTAATGGCACTGAACTGTGTAACAGTATATAGAACTATATACAAGGCATTTGTTAAAAAATTCAAGAAAAAATCATATTTCTCCCATTCTAATTTGCTGCAGTGTGACTATGTATAAGTGTGCCAGGTAATATGTTTCTTCTCACTTATCCAAAAACAATACAGAAATCACTATTAATATCAAATATTACTGGTTACTGTCAATAAACTGACAATATATTTTCACACACTGAAAAGGGCTTAGAAATAATTGCTAAATTTGGACTCTGGTAATATTAGGAAACAATGTAACTGCATCAGTATTTGATTTCCTTGACTTCTCCTGGGGAACTAAAATCTTTATCCTTAATCATATTAACTAGGGAACGTAGGACCAGACCTTACCTTTGCTGAACCTGACATGCTTTTTCTTTCTCCGTTCTGGCTTTTCTGGAGATGACTCATCACTGTGACATATGTTTGAAAGCAATCATTATTTTATTATTCATATGAGAAACATTAGTATGTCTTATACATTCTTTCATTTTGAGTCCCTAACAAACCTTATATTGAATATTGCAAATAACACTGCATTAAAACAAGATTTCAGTATTTAGTTCAACTGACTTTAAACTACATATGCTGTGATTAAAGGAGATCTCTCTGTCTCCTGCCTCCCACATTCTTGGACTAAAGGCACAGGCAAACAGGCCTAGACAAATAACTCTGAATTCATTCTTCAACACTGGACTGGGATCAGTGACTGCTGACTTTCCACTTTACCTCATGGAGACAAAACAGAGAAAATTTAGCTTATGTTAAAAAAAAAATATGAGAGAGAGAGAAAGCAAAATATATTCTGATGGCTTCAGCAACTTTATGATTCATGTGCCCATGTATCTAGAGAATCACATTCCTATATCTGTCATGACCATTTGGAGACACTTCCTTAAATGCTATGCTCACTACAACGATGGATGTTCCATAGATCATGTAATTTTTAAATTTTGCTTTAAGCGTTCAAGGATGGATGCAGAAACTGCTAGGGCTGTTAACTTTCTTCAATAACCTTTATGTGCAGTGCTGAGTGTAACTCACAACAAGTTTCAATGCTAAAGGAAAGCAATGATCTTTTATCAGCTACAGTCTTGACTGGCATAGTTAACAGAGCTGTATATGGGGTCTATTCCAGTAAAGTCATAAGCTCTATTTTCTTCTGGATTGCATCAGGTATAAAAACTGTCATGGAACTTGTTGTGGGGAATTTGACCTGCTGTGTGAATCTTGTTGTAAAGGTCCCAACCACTGAAATGATCTCTAGTAAAGCACAGGAAATCCCTCAAAATTGACTATTATTTACAATGTCTTTATAACAGATAATAACCTCCCTCCAGTCCTATTGCATCAATAATCTAAGGTTAATTATCATCTCCATACGTGGTGTGTGATCCTTTTACATTTGAATATGCGTTTGTGTCTGTTGAACAGGTGCTCCTGGAGGCCAAATAAAGGACAACATATGTTTTTTGCAAGATGTACCTTTAAAACAGTATAATTATCATAAAAATGAACATCTCCTTTTAGGATCTTATCAAACATATGAATGTGTATATATTTATAACATAAATAATATGCTCATATATTTTAAGCATATAGAAATGTATAACAAATTTATACTGAGACATAGTGCCATTACTTTAGGTCACATAATTTGTCTCTTAGTTTAAGAATAATCATAAAAAGAACAGAAATCAAGTACACATGTAAAGACCTAGATTTTTCTACTATTACTAATTCTTGCCATAACCAGTTTGTCTAAGATGTCGCATGATCATATATTAACATTCACTTCTGTATATATGAGCTGACTTCAAAGAAAAAACCTCCATGTTAGACATAAAACATGAAGAGTCACAAAATGGTTTGACTCTTAAGTACAAAGAATATACAGGAATTAAGAAAATCCATTAGTGTGCACAACAGACTACTTGAGTGACAACAAGAAGTTGGTGTCTGTCTCAGTCAAGAGCACTAGGAGGTCTACCCCAGCGAAGGTGTTTTGCAGAAAATAAATCATCTACTCGGGAAGATCTTTCCCCACCTTGATCTGATAACTGAGAACGGCCTCAGCTTGTGGTTCCTGTCAGGGAAGATAAGGAGGAGCATAAAGTCCACCTCTCCCTAGGAAGGTCATGCTCACATGTGGACTCCAGGGAAAGTTTCAGATATGATGTTAGAGAGATGGCTTGAGGGTAAAGAGAGTTTGGTGCTCTCCTGGAGGATCCAAGTAAGGTTCCAAGTTCACTTCCTAGCACCCATGACAGGGAGCTCAGTAACATTCAAGCTCCAACTCAGAAGATAATATGTCTCCACAGGCCTCCTCAGATACTACCTTCTGAAAGGAGGTGACACACTCCCATACACGATTATTTAATAAAAGTTTAGGAATAGATATAGAGAGGTAAAGTGCTACCAATCAGGGTGGTGAACACTAGGCGGCTCATCTTACATCACAGAGCTATTACACTGGAAGTAATACTTTAATATAAAGAATTGTACATAGGAGATAAAAAGAATATCCCAACAAAACCCCCTATATTCCATATGCACTGTTGCATATGGTCCTATAAAGACAACCTGTTTATAGCTAAACATGAACAGAATTGAGGAAAAGTTTTATAACACTGGGACCCCAGAATCTGTAGAAAGAACCTAACTGCATGTATATCCTCTTTGAAAGCTCCATCTAGAATATGAAGATAACTGTCTATTTTGGACTACAGAAATGCCAGAGGTTCTGGGTAATTCTGGGATGTTGCTGAGAGGACAGATCCCAGGATAAGATAGTTTTCTGCTGAGTTGGAAACTTGAAGACTCAGATATTAAGAACCTGACTTGTTACCTATGGTTATGGCTGTATGCTTCTAAAGAAATGGGTAATGCTGTCCTCTTTAGGGGATGAGGTCATAAAATATCTGACTTTATTCTATGGGAGATTCTTACCAATGACACGTGTGGCCATGAATTCACACTGCCCAACGGGAATAGTTCTGTATGCAGTATCCAGCTACTTTGATCTGGTTTATTCTTTTATTTGCTTGATGTTTCCACTAACTAACTGCTGTTGTGAAACTGTCTAAACCACACTAAACTCAGGTCAGTGGTCTGAATGTCAAGTGTGATTACCCACTTTCCCCATCAGTGGTTTTCACACAAGTATTTCACTACGCCTAGGACTTGCTGACTACAGATGAGCCTCTGGATAACTTCCTCTCTTCACCTTGGACTAGACAGGCTTTATAAATACAGTTAATAATACCCATGTTTTAAGTGGATGCCATAGATTTGAACTAGTTTGGTAGAACTCTACCCTCGGAGCCATCTTTCTAAGCCTGCTCTCTGAGATAATTTTATTATCTTTAAATCTGGAGTTTAATATTAGCTTTGTCAATTTTGTCATACACCCTAACATTATCCTCACTTATCTAAAATGCTCACTTCTGCACAAATCACACTTGATTCTTTCCGAGCTCCACCTGACACTGAGAACTCACGCTCATCTTCCTCCGTGTGACTAACTTGCTAATTCCACACTTGTTCTTTTCCATGTACTATGATCTCATCACTCGACACTTGCACACTGGTGGGTAAGACGACCTGCCCTCAGCCAGCTGAGGAGCATGAGTAAACATTCTCATGTCTGTGTTATACTGTTATACATTACTTTAGGGTGGTTTAACTTCAGTTAGGCTCTAGATTCTTTGATCTGTATTCAGAAGAAAGTGAATACTTATTTCAATGAAAAGAGCCCCAGGAAGAAAGACAATCAATAGAAGGGTAAGAACTACATATGGGTGTAGTTACTAGAAAGCATGCTGGGAAGGACTCAGAAACACTTGGAGTCTAATAAAGAGAATCAATGAGAAGCCTCCCCTCAGTAGATGCTAAAACCGTTTTTCACTTATCACGGAAGGTCCTCTACAGGGCTTGTCTGCCTCTTGCTAAGTAAAATCTTTGATTATCTGGCAGTTGCTGATTTGGATCTGCCTTTTGATAACTAAAACAAGACAATTTTTACATTAGCAAATTTCACGTATTTTCAGGTTATTATCCAATTAAATCTGGATTTCTTTCATGTGTGGTAAAGCTCTACATCATAGTCACCAACACATCTTAATCCAGATTACTGAACCTGTAATTTGCATCCTAATGATAGAGCACATGAGTCCCAGTTCATCTGTACATAAGGGAAAAGGGGTGCTGTGAAGTCATAGTTTTAAGTTTAGCATGGTCAATTAGTAAAGCTCTCTAAATACTGTTATCTAAAGAGTCGGAGCTATGTTAGAGAGCATAGATACTCCATAACCAGAATCTGACGGCTTTAAGACAGAGCAAGCATGGGGCACACAGCACACACTGTCTATTTTGTTATGTATGATTTCAAGTATCAGCTTCTGAGCCTTGCAACTGCCAATGACTTTATGCTTTACATCCTATAAATTCTTACCTAGATAAAGATGTCAGTTCAGTAATGTCGTCTATTCCTAAAGACAATGGGAAATGTATTTTATAACAACTTTAGAAAATTGTAACAAATTAAAATGAAAAAGTAACATTTGATTAGATACTTTCTGTGAAGACAATCCCTGAAGAATACTCTAGAGTAAATACACCTTTACAGGTAATTAATGCATCGGGAACTCTCGCTTAAATTTTTGGAATAATTTAAATGCAAGGAAACGAAAGAAATTTATTAAGATTTATAGCTGAAATGAACCTCTGTGACAATGACGTTGATTCTAACTAGGTACTCTGTGATTAGCAGAGTGAGGTATCTGCTGTTCTCAGAAATAGATGGTGTTAGCACATGAAACGTTTATCATTTATTCACTCTTTTAATTAATTATTTTGTCAAGTGATGCAAGGAAGAATGTTAAAAGATTTGCTAAAATAAATGAATTGTCTTTAGTTGCTCAGTTGAAATGGTTCGTTTTAGTATAGAAATATTTCCCCAAAGGAAGCTTGGTCTATAGTGACTCTCCATGGAAGCCTGTTAAAACACAGAGGACAGAAAGAGACCAGGACAAAGATCTTTTCTGAATCCCCAGCTACCAGTGTCACAAAGACCAGCATGCTCACTCTTCCTCCCTTTCTGGATAAGATGCTAAGAGGTTCCAGAGCTCTAGGTCTGGGTGGTATAAGGAAGTTCAGGAACAAGAACTATTGGAAAGTTCTCTCCCTTAGTAACTTTTCTCAGAGTGTTGTATCTACGGAGAGAGAGAGCAGAAAAGCACCAGCCTTAAGGACAGAGGAGCACTGAGTATTGCAAGGCATAAAGCCATCTATATATTTACAGATATAGACTATTCATGTATTTACGTTTTCACTACACGCCTCCAGTTTGCTATCCACAAAAGATAACAATTCATTTTTATACTACATTGAAAACATATAAAAACCAGCGAGATCTTCTCTGTCTAGTCCATGACCAGGATAAAGCATTTGATCCACAATAATGGTCTGGGACTGTGGCTCAATGACAAAGCAATGACAGAACACCTGGGACTCCTTGAGTCAATCCTCATCCATACAAGTATAAGTCCAATAATATTAATGCTGAAATTAAACAAAATAACTCCCCATGTTGCAATAATTCTCACTCTTTTAATTTCTTCTGTGTTGGGAAGAGGGTCATTTGGATTTACCTACAGCATTTGCTCCCTGGTTTGGTTTCCAAGATAAGGTAGAAATGTGCTATTGTGACAACTATTGGAAGCATAAACTCCAATATGTGTTCCTCCCTTTCAGCAGTACTGAGCCTCAGTGAGCTACGATGGTTCATTAGTGCTGTGAATTGCAGAACTGGGTCATTTCTTTAATTTTCCTCCTACTGGAGGAAATTGTTGTGGAAAACATGCTTTTGAGCATGTGAACTATGAGTCAAAACATCCTGTATTACTAATAAACAATAGGAAATGTGTTGTTAGAGGGATAGTTCATAGTGAGAAAAATTGCCTAGCATGCTCACAGAGCCCCGTGGTGAATTCTTGGTACTGTCAATAACTAACTAACTAACTAACTGATTAACTAACTAACTAACTAACTGACTGACTGACTGACTGACTAACTAACTAACTAACTAACTGACTGACTGACTGACTGACTGACTGACTGACTAACTAACTAACTGACTGACTGGCTAACTAACTAACTAACTAACTAACTAACCAACTAACTAACTAATTGACTAACTAACTGAATGAATGAATGAAGGAAGGAAGGAAGGAAGGAAGGAATGAAGGAATGAAGGAATGAAGGAATGATTGAATGAATGAATGAATGAATGAATGAATGAATGAATGAATGAATGAATAAAAGAGAGAGGAAAAGCAAGGAGCAGCACTGTCTTCACCATCCCCAGTGAGTCCACTATGTGGCCCTAGAGCACCACTGTTATCTTTAACTGGGAGATGCATAAAGATGACAGTGATAGAGATTCTATATGGAAACTAAGCTGCCAAGAGGAATTAAGGAAATTGTCATGGCTTAATTCTACAGAAGTCAAGGAGCTAATTGCATATTATGTTGTGATATAATCATATATTAGTGAAGTTGAATTATGCAATATTATGTTGGTATAAAATACAATGCATTCCTTATAAGAACTGAAAAGAACTGGGAAAATGTCTGAAAATATATTTCATAACAAGACCAATTTTCTCAAACATACCTGTAGATGATACATATAATACCCATTATAAACACTTTCTCTTGTGTATTAAGTGATAGTTAATTTACCAGGGCCAAGAATGAGCAAACCTCTATTTTTTTTAATTTTATTTTAATAAATGTCATTTTGTCTATGTATCCCCCTCTCTCCCTCCTTACCCTCCTCCCAGTCCCTCCCAGTCAGCCTTCAGCCTCACCCCTCTGAATACACCTATCCCCTCCCCCAAAAGGCAAGAAACCTCAAAGTGGGCCAGCTCAGCACAGGCACAGCCACCCCAGGCCAGTCCAATCCACTCATCCCAAAGACAAGACTGGGTTAGGTGTTCCTCTACTGGAAATGGGCGCCAAGGTACCAGCCCACACACGGGAACCCAGTCTGATCCCACCCCTCAATGACGCTGCAAACCTACATTTTTTCAAACAATAATATTAGAGATTGGCAACTTCTTGGATGTAATATCTGTATTTATATTAGTTTCCTTATTTCCTTTTGATGGAATTAACTTTCTCCTCTACAATGTATTTATAGCAGACCATTTACAGTAATTCATTATGAAAAATCTTACCCTCATTCATCTGGAATATTTTAGTCATTGATTCTGAGAGTTTCGGTGAAGCTTCTCTGTGATAGATTTATAAAGTGAGAGTTAATTCAATATTCATATGAAAAACATTACCCAAATACTCTGAATTTCTTTTTTGCATTCCAGATGTAACATACAATAGAGACTTATTGACAAATGATGTTTAAGTTCTGATTCAACACTTAATTGTGACTGGTCACTGCCCCCCTTACCATTTTTTCCCGTAATTAATAGTTCTGCCCTTTTATTCAACCACCTCCACAGCACAGACATGCACACAGGGGACAGGAAAAGGGCTTTTTCCACATCCTCTGTTCTAACGGCTGAGGACGTTTATTCATATTTGCATATGTACATGAACAGTTCAACTATTACTTGTAGTTCATCCCTCCTCTCCTGAACCTATAGCACACAGTCCCTTCTCAGTGCTCCCGAGAGATGGACTTGGTGGAACAGGAAATCAACTGCTTCATTTACTCTCAAATAACAACATTTTTGACAGTGTATAGGTGTTGTTGTTTTGGTTGTTGTTTTTGGTTACATGTTTGCTATTAGATGACAAGCCATCACCAAATGTTGCCCTGTTATGTTAAGTCCCAGCCTGTCCAAAAGTGCCAGGAGGGGAGCACGGTCTCTCCAACCCCGTTTTCCCTGGCTATGGCTTAGTTCCAGGTTCTTGTTTGTAGTTGGTGAACTCTGATACAGTGGCTCTGCTTTTCATGATTCCATGTTGGGGTTTCCCCCGTGGTGTTGACCTGCTCTACCGAACCATGTCAAAGGCCACAGCTGACGGGATCCCTGGCAAGTCTAAGAAAACTTGAGACTTAGTTCTGTGTACAAACTATGGATATTGGCCATAACTTTATTAGCTGCTTCAGGAGTTAGGGTGCAGATTCACATCTGGCCAACACAGTGTCAAGATATTTCATGCAGAACAGGAAATAAAGTACAGCATCTGATAATAACATTTAATTGTCAGGATGGAAAACCTAATGTATTTCATTGTTGGAGAGCAATTTAAAGCAGTGTGAGTGATCAAAGAGAGAACATGATTTTCAAAAACTATTTTGTTGAATATTGCATTTCAAAAGAAAACATATAAGAAAGAGAATGAAATACTAAAATGATTATAAAATTTACTATTAAAAATAAAAATAATTAATGTTCAGAGTCAGTGAGCTTTCCAAGATCTCAGTTAAGCTGTCTCTGTGCATTTCCCTAGCATGATCTTGACCCCTTTGCTCATACAATCCCTTCTCTCCCTCTTCCATTTATCTGAAACCTCTCTCCCTCTTCCGTTTATCTGAAACTTCAACTCATTACTTATCTGTGAATCTCTACATCTGCTTCCATCAGTTACTGGATGAGGGCTCTATTATGGCAATTAGGGTGGTCATCACTTGTTTACAGGAAGGATAGTTCAGGCACCCTCTCCACTATACCTTGAAGTCCTGTGGTAATCCTTTGGGAATCCTGATTATTTCCTTAGCATCAGGTTTCTTCCCTGACCCCAAATGGCACCATCTATCACAAGGTCTATTTCTGGTGAACATGCAAGGGACCAAACTAGGTCATCTGAATGTGGATGCGCATTGTGTATCTAGGGCAGTTTGTGAGGCCTTTGGAAGTGAGGCCAGAATATAGCCTTATTACATGAACTGGACTATTAGAGCCCATACTTGATATGGGAGAGGGGTTTGCTCCTGCCTCAACCTTGATATGCCAGACTTTTGCTGACTCCCCATGGAGGCCTTACCTTCTCTGTGGTTAAATGGTTGGGTGGGGGTGGGGAAGAATGAGAAATGAACAGGAGAAGACTAGGGAGGGGGAATTGTGGTCAGTATGTAAATTTTTTTAAAAAATAAAGAATTAAATGTAATAAAATAATTAAAATTGACACTTTTCAAAGTAAGCAGCATGAATGTAAAGATGCTTAATTGGGAGAAAATGAACAATCCAATCAGATTATGACTGAGAAACTTGTTTCTAAGTGGGGAACTGAACCCGGGTATATGCTGTCCTTTTGTTTTGTTGAAATGGTCCCTTCCAGCTCATAATCCATGTGCTTGGATTCTCAATATAAGCCTCCAAGTTGAAGACAATCTGCCTTGTATAATTTTATTATTCCTTATATATAAGCAACTGTCACCCTCAAGAACAGCACTAAGATCATAAAAATAAAGAAGCTGTACCTGGTATTTGAGTCAACCACTGGATGTGCTTTTGCACCTTTCTGTATTAAAAATTGTGCCATCAGATGTTTCTCTTCAAATAAAGCAAGATCATATGGTGTCAACCCATCCTGTAAAGAAAAAAATACATCTGATGAATAGACATGTTTCTCATCTGAAAATGGATGCCAGATTCTGTAAACATAGTCACAAAGAACAGATTTTTCTTCATCCCTTGCTGCACTTTTATGCACACAGCTGTCCATTCCCTTTAACACAACTTTCCCCTGTCTGGCATTGCCTGTGACCATCCCTTCTCTCCAGACCTCTCCACACACACTCCCTGGATTCAAGCTCGTTAGCTCCATGGAGATGGGTCTCCCTAAAGCCTGGAGTATAGCTTGGCTGTGTCTCTGTCGATGAGGGAGCTCAACTGGCATCTCTGAAGCAGTTTTTCCACCTGATCTTCAGCAGTATTCCTTCCCTAAAATAAGACTCATCATCTCCCACACTGAACAGCCTTCATAGAGAGTTTGAAAAATTAATTTGAAAGAATGTCTTGTTGGTATATTTTCTTCAATGCTAAAATTTCCAGGTCCTCATGTGTGCCTTCAATTTTCCACTCAAGTTTTATCCCTGAGAAACAAACCACATCAGGAACTTCTTAATTGCAGTGTATGTCTGTTTTTTTTTTACAGATATTTTCCTTAAGAAATAATTATTTGTATTGGTTCTGTGTATGTTAAGTATCTGTGGGCCCAAATCCTTATTTGTTAAATTTAAAGCCCAATTGGAAACAAAATAAGCTGTGCTGTGTTCCTTTAAACTACCTACAAAATATGAGAAACATATTTGGAGAAAAATATTTTTCTCTGAACACATTGAGGGAGACTTCTTGAGCTTTGGTGTGTAGAAAGTAGATCTGAGTGTCAGAGCGAGAATACATTGGTAATGGATTTGAATGGTCTTTTGTTTGTTTTTATGTTTGTTTTTTAGCTTTGTTTTATTATTTTTTATAAAGAAAATATCTTTACCTCTGTTTTAGCTTCAATGTTGGCATTGTATTCAAGAAGTTTGCTGACAATTGTTGTGTTCCCCCTGGAAACGGCATGGTGCAGGGCTGTGCCCCCACTGAAATCTATCATGTGGGGATCCGCACCCTGCTTCAGTAATACAGAAACACATTTCACATTTTCAAACTGGATGGCCTGTGAATGTTGTATAAAGAAAGAAAAATTTAATCCAAGAAAATCAAGATAAGCCCTCCTATATTTGCACTTCTAGAGCTGACAAATTGTTTAGGTTATGCATATTATCCCACTCTTTTTGAGACAGGATCTTCTAAAGTACCCCAGGCTTGCCTAAATTCATAACCTTCCCTACAAAGCTTTCTCAGTGGTACATTTGGAGGGCTGTGCCACCACACCTCGATATAAAAGCATTTCTTCAATAGTGGTTGGTGGTTGTTGTAGTGAGGAAGGTTGTTTTCCCTGTTCATTTGTTTGGCTAACTTGACACATACTGAAGACACTTGGAAAGAGGTATCCTCACCTGAGGATATTCATCTACTAGATTGGTCTCTGGGGAGGGCTGTGGAGCATTTTCATCACTGACCTTTCTGTAGAAGGGCATGGCTTCCTAAAAGTGATGGCATGACTTGTGGGTGGTCCAGAGAAGTATAAGAAATCTGAATGGGGTTTGGAAAAGCAGCCTTCCCCCATGATCTCTGCTTGAGTTCCAGCCTCTAACCCGTTCATGGTTTACTGTGATGTGGAATTGTAAGTCATGGAATCATTTCCTTTCCTCAGTTGCTTTTGGTCAGGGTTTATCACAGCACAAAAACCAAACAAGGGAAAGATCTAATCCATCTGATACCGTAACTGCTGCTCGATAGCTACCTTAATCAAAGGTGTGTGACCTTCATCATCCTGCATGTTAATCCAGGCGTTTTTGGATAATAACAACGCTACTACCTCTGGACGATTGTGGGCACAGGCGTAGTGGAGTGACGTCCTGCAAATGGAGAGGACATTTTAGGGAATTAGCAATTAATACATAAAGCCACGTTTCAACTACAAACACCTTTGGCTGAAATTTACCTTCTGATCTAATAGAAGCAACTGTAATATTATTATTTACTTATTTCTCTATTCAAGTGTTCACTTGCTGTGCTAGGGGTATAGTGCGTGGCTGCCCCATTCAAGGCAGGTGCTCTTCCACAAGGTTCATCCTTCCACAGAGAAGCCTGTGTGGATAACTAGAGAATACCCAATAGATTGATTTGAATGCTACTCTAATTACTGCTATATACTAGTTGCTACTTAGGCTTTCTATGTGCTTCATAGCTTAATTTTCAATCTATAGGATGGAGAATCAATAGCACTGCTGTGATGCTTCAGTTAGAATTTCACGAGCATATGCCAATGTTTCCTTCACCTAACAGCTTAGTGTTCGCTGGATACAATAGTGATTCATAAACACAATTTCAATGGAGATAACAGAATTCTACCTACTCTACAGATGTAAACATTTTAATTCAACTAAGTTTAAAATAGTTTAAAACTATCTTCTCCAAGATGACCTTGACCTTTCTGATCCTCTCCATAGGTAGGATTTCAGACCAGCTCCACTGTGTCTGCCTCATCCTTCATTTCACATTTTCCCATTACTGATATTTCTGACATTTATAACTCATGATATTTTTGACAGTAATTGGCAATATTTTTAATTCTGATACTATACAAAATAAAAGGTTATCATGTACTTCTTTAAGCCTTACATTAAATGAAGTATACTACAATACACAAGCCCATGGAAATTCCAATGGTCATTTGTTTCTATGTAAATATTAGCTCTTAAGCTATAAGAGGTAAACAGGTTCATAGGAGCGATGGCTAAAAGCAAAAATCCAAATCTTCAGTCATCGATGTTTTGAATTTTATTGTTTCTCAATGCCCGGAAGTAATGTTTCCATATTTGCTGCTAACAGGGACACAGCCTTGTCCTCAGACAATAGACAAAATGCCCAAGATATTCCAGAAACCAAATATTAGCAAAGCAGGCCATCATGGTTTGCTTTGCACCTCTCAATGTGTCCATACCCATACTCAAATTTGGGCATTTCTCTTTATACAGTTATAATCCGTAGCATCATAGCCACTTACTTTGATTTTCAAGAAACTTTAAACCAAAAGAAACTAGGGATTCAAATGAGCATGGCTCATTATAGTCAATGTTTAGACTTCTATAATGTTAAGAAAGCTGACTAGTCAGAGAAGAAACAATGGTTAGAATGCGAGACCATAGCTCCTGTCCCCAATGGATCTCCAGCAGCTATTCTTGATTCAGTGTGCTCCCCAGAGCTCCAGACAGTCATCACTGTGGGAATTTTCCTCATAATCCCTATTCCCTTGCTCATACAGACTTTCCTCTGCTGCTCTCAGGGAAGGCAACTGTCGACTGTCATGAGCAGTATATGGAGCCTCGAGGGGTGGGATCAGACTGTGTTACTGTGCATGGGCTAGCACCTTGGATCCCATTCCCTGCAGAGGAACACCTAACCCAGTCTTGGTATTGGGATGAGTAAATAGGACTTGACAGGAGTGGATGTGTTACGTTGAGTTAACTCATCTATGGCCTTCAGGCCCTTTGTGGGGAGGGGATGGGTGGATAGGAAGAAGCAAAGCTGAAGGCTGACTGGGAGGGATTGGGAGGAGGGAAGGGAGGGGGAGCAGGGGGTACATAGATAAAAATGTCATTTTTTAATAAAAAAAAAAAAGAATGAGAGATCCTTGAGTAGAATGTGCATGTTCTGTAGCAGATATAAGCTACATGTGGGAATAAGTGGGATGACAGAATAGATGTATATAGTTGGAAAAATCAGGGGATTGGTGAATGCATTTGTTAAGCAAAAGAATATTTTGAAAATTAACCGTTCTATTATTGGTATGAAGCTCTAATTTAGAAGACTGTCTTAGCCCACCCTCGGAATTACAGAAATGGTCAAGAAGCATATGGGGTATGGAAAACCTACTGTCCAGTGTCATTGCTTCCCTTTAGAACCTAGTAGGAAATAAAGAATAGGAAAGAAGGGCTGGAGTAATTCAGAAAGCTCCATTGGGAAAGTCCTTGCCTGTAAGCCTGATGGCCTGAGTCCAGAACCCCCAGACACCTTGTACATTTAGTGCTGGGGATGTGGATGCAGGAGAATTCCCAAAGCTTGCTTTCCAGCAAGTAAGGGTGAATCAGACAATCAGACTTCAAGACAATAGATCAAACACAGCAGAGATTCCAGTGAGAGACTCTGCCACAAAAGCTGAGGTGTAGGAGCAACAGAGTGGATCATCAGATGGTGCTACCTACATGCAGACCCAATGGGCCGAGTTCAATCCCCAGAACCCACCATGTGACACAACATAACTGTCAAATATAGTTTTCTTCTGACCTTCGCATACTTTCTCACACGTGTGGGGTACATGTGCACACACATGTAAAAAATTTTAATGTCATGAAAAGCAATTGAAGAAAAGAATGTCAGCCTCTAGCTGTCATATATGCATCAACACACACACACACACATACACACACACCACCAACAACAACATGTACACAAAGGGGCCTAGTCACAGTCATAGATCCAGTTGAGAATGTCCTTATAAGGTCTGTCAGCAAACCTAGGTCACATTGATGTTAGATTTCTTGGTGATTCTTCTTTGGGCTTAAAGTTAACATTATTTATCTCATGATACAATTCTCTGTGTTGTCAGAACATAGCATAAGAACATACACATTAAGGGCTGGAGAGATGGCGTGGCTCTTAGGAGCTCTAGTTTGTTTGTAGAGGATCTGGGTTTGATTCCTAGCACCCACATGGCAGATGCCAACTGTCCATAACTACAGTCCTAGGAGAGCCAACACCCTCTTATGGAGCATGTGCTTCACTAAAAATAAATGCAGGCTGAGAACTCATATAAATGAATCTAAAAGTTTGAAGTGTACACATAAGAAATGTAGCTCATTGGCTAAGTCACTTTAAAGCTTAAATAAAGTTCTGTAAATGAGACAAGGTAAATTGTGAACTAAATGAAGTTCTCTGTTTTGCTTCTCTTCCAAGGTGTGCAGGTTTCAGAAGTCTAGAGGCATAAAGCAGGCATGAAACCCAGTGGGCACAAGGAAAGAATAGCCTAAGCATTACACCCCCCCACACACATACTCAGGTTGAAGCCCTGAAAGGTGTGTTTCTCCCTGCTTGCCCCCCCCTTCTCTAAAAGCTCCCATCTCCCCTGCCCCTTCCCCTCCCAGGCCCCATTACCTGCCCCTCCTGTCATATTCGTTCACATAGTATTGGTGGAAGTTGATGAATCGCTCTACTGAAGCCACATCACCCAAGCTGGCCGCCGTTTGAAACTCCCCCACAGGGTCATACCCGATAAAGGTGAGGGAGACTTTCTGTGTTTTACAGCACAAACACCCTGGACCCAGGCAGGAGGGCCACAGACGGGTGTGCCAGCGAGCTTGCTTTGGAGCTTTACGTGTATGGGCATCAGAGTCCATGTCCTTGTCCTCCTGCATTTTAAGCCCCAAAGCTTCGCAGGCTCTTTGCAGGCCCTTCCTTCCCTTCCTCCCTTCCCTTTTACCCACCCACAGCCTCCAAAATCACACAGTAAAAATCTAAAACACTGACTAACTCTCGCCACAGGGACACAGGAGTGTCCTGCTAGGGAAAGTCGTTGGTTCAGTGTGAGCTGAACTCTGCTTCACCCTTAGCAACACAGATGCACTGCCACTGTGACATGATCTGACCACCCAATGGGGAGCTGAGCCCTGGCGCGCGACATTCTTTTGTTTAGGTTTGAACAGTTCCTTTCCCGCTAATATTCCTTAGGTGCTAGGCTTCTCCATATATGCCTCTGCGTTGAAGCCGATTATCTTCCATGACTTTAGCATTCCTTATATAAGCACTGTCGCCCTCAAGAATAGCACTAAGATCATAAAAATGAAGAAACTGTACCTATTTGGGTCAACCATCGAATGTACATTGGCACCTTCCTGCATTAAAAATACCCTGCAACCTGCAACAGTACCCGTATAGAAGCTCACAATCTTGTGTAAATTCAGTTCTAGATGATCCAGCATCATCTTTTGTGTATATCATACATGTAATGGTTTATTTATTTTCTTTTTATTTAAGAATTTTTATGTTCATTTTACATACCAACCACAGATACCCTTTTCATCCCTCTTTCCTGTCCTTCCCCTATAGCCTTTCTTCCTGATCCACTTTTTATCACCTCCTCCAAAAATTAAGGCCCCCCATGGGGAGTCAGTTGAGGCAGGTCCAAACCCCTCTACCTTGAATCAAGGCTGTGCCAGATGTCCCTCCACAGGTAACGGGCTCTCAGGAAGTCAGATCATGCACCAGGGACAGATCCTGTTCTCACCCCAAGGGCCCCTTAAACAGACCAAACTACACAACTGTCTCCAGTATGCAGAGGGCCTAGTTGGATCCCATGTAGGCTCTATAGATTTTATTCTAATGTTCATGAGTTCCAACCAGCTTGGTTCAGTTTTCTCTGTAGATTTCCCTTCAGGATCTTGATCCCCTGCTCAAATAATCCCTTTTTTCCTCTCTTTAGCTGGAATCCCAGAGCATGGCATGATGTTTAGCTGCGGAACTTGGTATCTGCTTCCATCAGCTGCTGGATGAAGGCTCCATGATGACAGTTAGGGTATTCTCCAATCTGATTTCTGGAGTAGTCCTGTTTTGGGGCCCTCTGCAGTATGGCTAGTAGACTAAACTGGGGGCTTCCTTGTATGTTCCTTGGAACTTCTCTAGCACCAGGTTTTTCCCTAACTCCATGATGTCTTCTTGTCTCCTTCTATCAAGATATCTCTTTCAAAGATCTCCCAATCCATGCATCGTCCAGGTCTACCATCCCAATCCTTTACGATCTCATTCCCATTTTCCTCCCCTCTACTGCCCGCTTACCCCCAGCTTACTCAGGAGATCTCATCTATGTTCCCTTCCCAGGTGATCTATGCATTCCTCTTAGGGTCCCCCTTGTTAGCCAGCTTGTCCCAGAGCTCTCTTTTGTCTTCACAGGTTCTACTCACACACAGTGCACATTCAGGCAAAGCACACCTGCAAATGAACTAAAGGTAATGTTTAAATAATAGTAGGCTTATGGAGATGTAATGCACTTATTGTAGTAATTTCTCTTTTTTAAAGTATACAGTTCAGAGGGTTTCTTAGTATGTTTTTAACAGTATGCACCCATTCTTTTGTTATTTTACTTCCTTCGCTGACTTTATTATTTGGAATGTTTGTTCATGTTATAGGATGTATCAATACTCTACCCTTTTCCATGGCTAGATACTAGACCACTGTATTAACACTGCACCCTGTGTTTAAACATTTATCAAGCATTACATATTTGGCTTCTTCCTTCTATTTTTTGTAAATGCTGTACATACTCTGGTGCTACTGGCTGCATCATTACATATCTACACTCCCAGCAGTAACGTAGCAGGTTTCTGTTCTTTGGTTCCATTATATTCTCTCTTGTGGCCCAACTCCTGTACATGATAGACAAGTGATGTACTTTTTTTTTTTTTACTAAATCAGCCTGTCCAGGAGCAAATTCATATATGTTCATAGACACACACACACACACACACACACACACACACACACACACACACACACACACACACACACACACACTTCTCTACCAAATGCTGGAAATACAGAGCTGTGCCACCAGAATTATGCTTTGTATTTTTACTATCTTCATGATATTAAGTATCATCTCATTGAAATTTGACTTCATTCCTTGGGGGCTGATAGCATCAGATATCTCCAATGTGACAGTGAAACATTTGGAAATATTTGAATAAATGTCTGTAGAGAACTATTGCCCTCTGTGTTACTGGATTGCCATTACAGTGTCGAGCTATAAGACATCTTTATTCATTATGAATAAATATTTTAAAAGCCTATATGTGTTTATATACAACAAATTGGAATAGTTCAAAGTGCAGAAAAAACATAGTGACTTCTTCTAGACCCAAATGTATAAGAAAAGCAGGAACTATATCATTTGGAACTAGTGTATTATATTACTACAAAGTGTACTGGGGAATTTTAAGTTCACTTAAAATGCTGTGCTTTTTACAGGGTTAGAGAGGGAACCTTCCATGTGTTCTCAAAGCTGCATGCACAACCCTATGTGATACTTAAAAGTTTAGCATTTTATAAGTGTTTGCTATACTTGGGGAGGGAGGGGAATATAACAAACACTTTTCTGTTTATTTTTAAATGAAAAGAATGTTAATGGAAAGAAATTTAGGAAAAGTGATCATTGAATTGGCTCAGTACCTAGGCTTGCTTTCTGTACAATAATGATCTAAATTCTATACCTGGAACTCCTGGTAAATGTTGCCTTCTGACCTCTATATATCTGACCTCTGTATATGCACACACATACAGAGAGGTAGGGGGGGGGGAGGAAGAGAAAGAGAGAAGCCATGAAGGAAGACTGCTTATTAACATGTTCACCATGGCTTTCTCAGCCTGCTTTATTACGTGAATGAGGAACAACTGCTCAGAGTGCGCAACATGACTTGCTAAGCCTGACCTGATGGAAGGGAGTTAGCAGGGAAGCCAGCCAACTACATAAGTGGGCTGCTTCTCCAGCCCCACATCTCTGGCTTCAGCTCTGGGCTGCCAGAAGCTTTGCCAGTACCCTTGGCAGACACTAAGGGGCAGCATCTCTGCAGATGCCATGAGTGGCTTTGGTCTTAGAGTCTAGAGGAGCCACCCCAAATCAAAATTCAATCCACAGCTGCTTTTAAAGGGGGATATTAAGCCCACTTATTCTTTATCTATCCTTTATGTCTAAAATCCACTTATGGGTGAGTACAAGCATGTCTATCTTTCTGGGCCTGTGTTATCTCACTCAGGATGATATTCTCCAGATCCACCCATTTGCATGCAAATTTCAGGATGTCATTTTTCCCCTGAGTAGTACTCCATTGTGTAGACGCACCACAATTTTTTAAGCCATTCTTCAGTTGAGGGGCATCTAGGTTGTTTCCAGGTTCTGGCTATTATGAATAATGCTGCTATGAACATAGTGGGGCCAATGCTCTTGGAGTAAGAATGTGCATCCTTTGAGTCTATACTCAATAATGCTATTTTTAGATTATTGAGGAGATTTCTTTCCACTTTTCTGAGAAACTGCCATAATGCTTTCCAAAGTGGCATACACGTTTACACTCCCATCAGCAATGGAGGAGTGTTCCCCTTGCTCCACATCCCATTCAGCAGAGGTTGTCATCTGTGTTTTTGATCTTAGCCATTCTGAGAGGTGTAAGGTGGTATCTCGGAGTTGTTTTGATTTGCATTTCTTTGATGGCTAAAGCTGTTGAGCAATTTTTTTATGTGTCTCCCAGTCCTTTGGAGTTCTTCTGTTGAGAATTTCCTTTTTAGCTTTCTATTGTATTTTCCATTTGGGTTCTTTGTTTTTTATCTCTTGTTTTTGGAGTTTTCTATGAATTTTAGAGATCAGTCCTCTGTCTAACATAAGGTTAGGGAAGATCTTTTGCCATTCTGTACACTATCATTTTATCTTATTGACCAAGTCCTTTTCTTTACAGAAGCTTCTCAGTTTTAGGAGTTTTCACCTATTAATTGTTGCATTCCGTGTCTGTGTGACTGGTGCTATCTTTAGAACGTGGTCTCCTGTGCCAATGCATTCAAGGCTATTTCCCACTTTCTCTTCTATCAGGTTCAGTGTAACTAGGGTTTATGTTGAGGTCTTTCATCTACTTGTATTTGAGTTTTGTTCAGGATCCATTTGCGTTTTTCTACATACCACCACCATACATTTATGCCAGCTCAATTGTTGAAGACGCTATCATTTAATATTTTCATTGTATATTTTTGTCCTCTTTGTCAAAAATCAGGTGTTCATAGATGTGTAAAATAATGTTAGGGTATTTGATTCAATTCCATTGATTCATAAGTCCATTTCTTTGCCAATACCAAGCTGTTTTTATTACTGTAGCTCTATAGTATAACTTGAAGTCACAGATGGAAATAACTTTGAAGTTTAATTATTAAACAGGATTGTTTTGGAAATCCAGGGTCTTTTGTTATTCCATATGAATATGGAAGTATTGCTCTTCTGAGGTCTGTCTGGGAAGAATTGTGTTGGATTTTGATGGAGATTACAGTGAATTTGTAGACTGCTTTTGGTAAGATTACCAATTTTATTATGTTGCTCCTACCTATCCAAAAGCATGAATGATCATTCAGTTTTCTGCTATCTTCTTCAATTTCTTTCTTCAACAACTTAAAGTTCTTGTCATACAGGTCTGTCACTTTTTTTCATCCTGAGCTTTTAATTAGCTTTTGGTATTGTCATTCTCAAGGTATGATAGACACTTCTTTTCCTCCTTGTTTTTTGAGAGTTTTTATTCATTTTTTTATTTAAAAGGTTTTTTGTCTCCATACCCACCAATGCTCTCCCTCCCTCCCCTCCCCCAGTCTTTCCTCTGCCTAGCAACTGATGGAGGCAGATGGAAAAATCCATAGTCAAGCACCAGGTTGAGCTTCTGGTTTAGCTGAGAGAGAGAGCATGTGAGCAATGGGACAGACACTTCTCATAATTATTATTTGGCCTTATTAATTTACCTTACTTTATAGGCTGTATTGATTAGGTAGAGCTACATCTGACTGCAAGAGTCTGATCATTTCAATAATTGGTGGGGTATTCTAATGAGATGCAGATCTCCTTTAGATTAACTTTTTGTATAAACTGCAACCAAGATGCAGTATATTTTTTTTAAAGTTTCTCTGTGGGGATATGTATCAAATTTAATAAAAAACAGTATGAGGTATCAGAGGGATCTACCCACAGTCAGTCTAGGAGGATCAGTCAGTGGTAACTCACACCTTTCATCCCAGCACAGGGAATATCCAGGAGTGTTGAGTTAGGCCCTTAATCTCAGCAAATGTGAGTTTAAGGCCATTTTAGTTTACAGAGGGAATTGCAGGCTCCCTGGCAGACAGCGGGTGATGCCATGCCTTTAATCTTAATCTGGATGTGAAACAAGTGGGTGAAGAGGGTATTTAAGGCAGGCATAGAAAGATGGAGCAGGCAGTAGAATCTAGGAGGTGCAAGGCTGAGGAAGCTGGAAGACAGCTGGATGAGATTAAACTGTGGTGTTTCCTCTCTTTGATATTCCAGCCTTTCCCTGAGATCTGGCTCTGAGTTTCCTTAATTCGTATAATATTTCTCCTTTTAAGTTTGTTTTCAAGTAATTTTACATTGGGCATACCCCCCATAAATTACCCTAGTTTGCTTCTTGACATTGCTTTTTTATTTAAATAATTCAATTTTAAAGATTAATACTAAGATTAGTAATGCACAGATGACTAACCCACGTGAAGAAACTATCTGGGTATGCTGTTGGCAATGGGATTCTGTGTCTCTTTAAAGAGCCCTACATAACTAGGAGACTAAAATATTTTCAATACAGTTCTGCTGTTCTCAACTCTGAAAGCTGATTTGTTGTCAAAACTTACCTATCAAGGACAGAAACAAAGCAACTGCTCCTTAGTTAGAGTTACCCCAAGATATTTAATGCTATTTGCAGCTCTTATATAAAGGGATAAAGGGTGCTGATTACCTGACTTCTTTTTCAGGCCTTTTATCATTTGTGTAGGGAAGGGCTATTAATTACTTGAGTTCATCTTATATCCTGCTGCATTGCTGAAGGTGTTTATCAGCTATAGGAGTTCCCTGGTATAATCTTGGTGGTCACTTATGAGTGCTAGAATATCAACTGCAAATAATGATAGTTTGACTTCTTCCTTTCCAATTTGCTTCTCCTTGATCTCGGGAATTAAGCCTACTAGATCATGGTGGATGTATTTTTTTTTTTTTTATATGTTCTTGAATTCGGTTGGACCATATTTTATTGAGTATTTTTGCATCAATTTTCATGCAGAAGATTGATCTGTAATTCTCTTTATTTGTTGCATCTTTGAGTGGCTTCTGTGTTGGGATGCCTGTAGCCTCATAAAAAAAAAAAAGAATTCAGAAATTTCCCTTCAGTTTCTACTGTACAGAAGAGATTGAAGAGTATTAGTATTAGTTCTTTGAATGTCTGATAGAATTCTGCACTGAAAGCCTCTGGTCCTGGGGAGGGGTTGGTTGTTGTTTTTGTTTTTGTTTTCTTTTGTTTAGGAGACTTTTAATAAGCTTCAGTTTCCTTGGGAATTATAGGTCTGCTTAGGTCATTCATCTGGTCTTGATTTAGTTTTGGTAAGTGGTTCCTGTCCAGAAAGTTGTCCATTTCTTTTAGGTTTACCAATTTAGTGGAGTCCAGGTTTTTGAAGTATGGACTAATGATTCTCTGGATTTCCTGGGTGTTTTTTGTTCTGCCCCCTTTTCATTTCTGATTCTGTTAATTTGGGTACAGTCTCTTCACCTTTTAGTTAGTTTAGATAAGGCTTTGTCTAACCTTTTAGTTAGTTTAGATAAGGCTTTGTCTATCTTGTTAACTTTCTCAAAGAACCAACTCTTTGACTCAATGATTTTTTATATTGTTCTTTTTGTTTCAATTTTGTTCATTTCAGCCGTGAGTTGATTATTTCCTGCCCTCTATTCCTTCTAGGTGAGTTTGCTTCTAATTGTTCTGAAGCTTTTGGCTGTGCTGTTAAGTCTCCTGTGTGAGATTCTCTAGGTTGTTCATGTTGGCATCTAGTGCTATGAGTTTTCCTCTCAGCACTGCTTTCATTGTGTCCATAGGTTTGGGTAAGTTGTGGATTCCCTTTCACTGAGTTCTAGGAAGTCTCTGACTTCATTCTTAACTTCTTCCTTGATGTTCAGTTTCCACGAGTTTGTAGGCTGTCTGTGGCTTTTGTTGTTGAACACTAACTTCTGATGGGACACAAGGAACTATTCCCACTTTCTGTATCTATCTATGTTTGCTTTATGACTGAGGATAAGGAAGTTCCATGGGGTGCTGAGAAAAGGTATATTCCTTTGGTTTTGGGTGCACAGCTCTGTATATATTTATTTAAACCATTTAAAACAACGTATCTTAGATCCCTTATTTCTCTGTTAAGTTTCTATCTGGTCGACTTATCCACTGCTGAGAGTGAGTACTGAAGTCTCCCACCATTGATGTGTGGGATTTGATGTGAGATCTGAATTTTAGTAATGTTTCTTTTATGTATGTGGGTGCCTTTGAATTGGGGACATAAATGTTCAGGATTGAGACTTCATCTTGATGGATTTTTCCTAGGATGAATAAGTGATGTTTTTCTTGATCTTTTTTGATAAAATTTAGTTTGAAGTCTATTTTATTAGATATTATGATGGCTACACCAGCTTGTTTCTTAAGTCCATCTGATTGGAAAGCCGAGCCAGTGTCTGTCTCTGAAGATGAGGTGCATCTCTTATATGCAGAAGGATGAATTCTGTTTTTGTGTCCATTGTGTTTGTCTGTGTCTTTTCATAGGTGAATTGAGTCCTTGATATTAAGGGAATTAATGACCAGTGATTGTTGTTTCCTGTTAATTTTGGTAGTGTTTGTGTGTGTGTCTGTGTTTACCTTCTTAGGGTTTTTCTTTTGTGGATTTAGTGATTGTTTATGGTTTCCTGGGTGTTTCTAGCGTCCTTAGGTTGGAGTTTTCCCTCTAGTCCTTTATGTATGGCTGGATTTGTGGACTGGTATTTTTAAATCTGGTTTTGCTGTAACATTTCTTGTTTACTCCCACTATGGTGCTTGACAGTTTTGCTGGGTATAGTAGGCTTGGTTGACAGCCATGTTCTTTTAGTGTCTGTATGACATTTGCCCAGGACTTTCTGACTTACATGGCTTCCATTGAGTACTCTGATGTTATTCTAATGGGTCTCCCTTTATGACTTACTTGGCATTTTGCCTTTGCAGCTGTTAGTATTCCTTCTTTTTTCTTAGGATTAGTGACTTAATTATTATGTGCTGAGCAGATGCTTTTTGGGGTCTAGTCTATGTGGTGCTCTGTAAGCTTCTTGTATCTTTATAGGCATTTCCTTCTTCAGATTAGGAAAGTTTTCTTCCATGATTTTGTTGAATATATTTTCTGTGCCTTTAAACTAGTATTTTTTCTCCTTCAATTCCAATTATTATTAGGGTTGGTCTTTTTATGGTGTCCCATGTTTCCTAGAGGTTTGTTATTATGACGTTTTTTGATTTTTAGTGTTTTCTTTGACTCATGCATGTATTTCCACTATTGAATCTTTGACACCAGAGATTCTCTCTTCCATCTCTTGCATTCTGTTGGCTTGCTTGCATCTATACTTCCAGTTTGTTTTTTGTTTTTTGTTTTTTTTTCAGATTTTTTATTTCCGGAATTGCCTTGGATTTTTATAGCATCTGTTTCAATTTCTAAATCTTGAAAAGTTTCCTTCACCTGTTTTATTTTTTATTCTGGGTTTTCTGGGTTTTCTTTATTTTCTCCAGAGATTTGTTGATCTTTTCCAAATTTTTCTTTGTCTTTTCCTCTATGTCTTTAAGGATTTTTTTATTTTCTCTATTAAGTCCTCTATTATCTTCATGAAGTTATTTTTTAATGCTGTTTCCTTCTGCTTCTTCTATATTGTCCTGACCAGGTCTTGTTGTCGAATCATCAGATTCTGGTGGTGCCGTATTGTTTTTTATATTGTCATTTGTATTCTTGCACTGAGGTCTGCTTATTGCTTCCTCGGGTCACTGTAGGATTTGTCTGTATCACAGGGAGCTGATTTTGGTGCAATCTGTTCTGGCTGTGTATGTGTCTTAGGAAGCATCTCTTGGTCCAATCTGGGTTTCTGGTCCACTTGTAGGTAGTACACTCTGTGTCACAGTGAGCTGTTTTTGGTGTAATCAGAGCTGGCTGATTCTGTGTCTCAAGGACCCAGTCTTTGTCCAATATAAGCTCTTGATCCAGAAAGAGCTCTTGATCCTCTAGGGGGTCTTGATCCAATATGTGCTGGTGAATTGTGGGTCTCAGGGACCCCCTTGGTCAAGAAGGATCTGGGAAACTGTGAGTTTCAGGTAGCTGCTCTTCATTCAATACAATAGGTGCTGTGGAACTGTGGGTTTCAGAGATCCACTCTGGATCCAATATGTGCTGGGATACTGTGGGTCTCAAGTAGACAGTGAAGTTACCAGGTGATGAGGTGGGTTAGGAATTGGGGTGGGATTTGTAGATTGGAGTGTCCAGTGAACTGGATTTTACTGGGGCTTCTGGCCTGCAGGGATTTTCCTAATGGCCTGGACTTAGGGGAGAGATGAGTGGGGCGAGGTTCCTATGGCTGTGTCCCAGAGCCTGGGTCCTGGAGCCTGGGTTCTCTGCCTAGGCTGGGTGAAGTGTCACTCACCTCTTGGTTCAATCAATTTTTTTTCTAATTACAGGTGTATAGCTGGTAGCTCAAACTCAGTCCCAAACAGGATATTGATATGCCCCTCCTTTCATGATTAAGTGTATATAAGAGAGGTCTTATGTGGGACCACAAGGACAGCCACAGATGCAAGGTGCTACTTTCTGATCACTGCAAAGGCACTGCAGGCATAACATCACAGTGTCTGAAGTAGGACAATCATGGCGTACTGTTTCTCCCAGATGAACTATTGACAACTAATAGATTCCTGTTGAGAGACAGTCATTCCTTTATCTTCGTAACCACTGAGGACCCAACCATCCTTCAATGATTAGCTCCAAACTCATGGCCCAAAAGATGATACTGTTTAATCTCAGTCAGCCTGAAAAAAATAGCAATGCATGCTGAACGGAAGCCACTTGTAGGAGAAAGGCAGAGAAAATAATAAGAATAGAAGGGAGTTAGGATTCAATTGTGAAAATCAGAATGTTGTGACACTTGTAGTAACTGGGCAGAGAGTGAGCTCAGTGGACGTTCAAGGAGGAGCTAGAGAGATGGAGCAGCGGTTAGCTGTGTTTACTGCCATGAAGACCATCTGGGTTTTGTTCCCAGAGCTCACACTGCAGCTCACAACCATCTCTAGAATCCAATCTGTATATACACTGTATATACACAATGCATTGATTTATATGCAGGGAAAATAATCATGAACACAAAATTTAAGATCAGATGTGGTGATAGTTTTCTGAAGTTTGAGTTTTTTGTACCATCCACTGACCAATGGTTTAAAGATTCTCAAGCCTGACTAAAGAGAGGTCATTACGTTAAGTTCAGGGAGGAAAAGATCTTAGGATGCCAAACTCTTGTTTCTCCTGGCCTGTATCCCAGAGGGCCATCAGGTGGCTAAAGTAGGATGATGTCAGATGAAGGAAATGTGTCTAATGAGCAGGTGTAGAAAAATTTAGTGTCATCATCTGATGATCTTTAGAGTGTGTATTCTTGGGCAGGGGTGGAGAGACCTTGGTAATTGCTTCTGAGAACTTACATGTGTTCAGTTCTTTGTGCTATGAGGTCTGGTTCACAGCTTCACTCTCCACCACTCAGGGGGGAGCCTGAGTTGCTATCCAGGGACATTTCTTAAATTGCGAGTGTCTGAGCTCCGCAATTGACCCCAATCCTGTTGCTCAAGATTCCTAGGGAGCTAGTCTCTGTTGCTGTAGTGGGATTGCTCTGAGTCCTTACCATATCACTCACTCAGGACATTTTTGTTCAGGATGTTATATTGAGACATGAATATGAAAGCCATTGACTCCAGTTTCTCAGCTTACAAGAAATGGCAGAAACAAAATCCCAAATGGAAGAGGAAACTAAGGTAGAAGCAGCAAAAAAAATTTACTCTCGTGTTAGAACTATCCCAGAATCTCCACAGTTAAAGATAGTGAGTGAAGGCTGTGTGATGGTGGTGCATGCCTTTAACCCAAGCCCTTGGAAGGCAGAGGCAGGCCACCTTCCATGAGTTTAAGGCAAACCTGGACTACAGAGTGAGTCCCAGGACAGCAAGAGCTATACAATACAAAGAAGCCCTGTCTCAATAGCCAAATCCAAAACAACAACAAGAAGATAGTAGATGAATGCAGGACTGTGATACACGGAAATAAGGCATTTTGTATTAGATGAGACGTAATGTACTGGTTTATGATGATAAAATAGATTGTGTAAAGGCATCCCTAAAAGTATCATCTTGCAAGAGAAGTTGTGAAATGCTTTCAAATATCACCTTTTATCCAAAATCCCTCCCTCTCTTATTTATTTTTTCCAGTTTATTCCAATTTCTGAGAAACTGAATGTCTCTCTGAGGTTGTTCTTTCTTTACTCTACTGAAAATGCCCACATGGTCTTCTCTTGTCTACTCTTCTGGAAACATTTCTATTCCTCATGTCCACTGGGATCTCGCAGTGTATTAAATTCTCTCATTTTCTCTTTTTACAAACTGTCTACTTCCCCTCATTCCTTTCTTAATCCTCGATAAGTGTTTTTGGTAATGTGTGAGCGTTTGTTTGGAGTACACGAATCTATTAATCAGTCAAACTTGAGCCCAACTTGCCTCTTGTTCTTCAGAAAGAATTCAGCAGTACGCCATTAATTTGTATGTTCTGGCTTGTCATCAGATAATTTTTGTAATGATTTCATTCTGTCTATTCATCTTTGTTATTCCTTATTTTGCCCTGGCATTTCTTTAATGATACATATTCCAAATGGAGGGCAGCATCTCCTTCATCCATTACATAAGGGCACTCATTCTCCTCCTTGTTCAAGTAAGATTTGTGTATTTGATTTGAGCACACAGCTCTATAACACACATTAATTTTTGATAAAGCTGTCTCCATGCATTTGGAAATGTTGTTTTTTCTTTAAATAACATATTTAGTTACTCTCAAGTCTTTAGAAGTTTGATTTTAAATTATTTACCCTGGTGATATCATGAAACGATTGTTACTTTTATAAACCTTCTTTATATATGTCTAATTTTTATTTTTAAAAGTGTCATTTTAATTATGTATCCCCCTGATCCCCATCCCTTCCCTCCTCTCAATGCCTCCCATTCACCCTTCAGCCTCGCCCCTCCACATCCAGCCATCCCCTCTCCTAAAAGGGAAAGAAGTCCCAAGGTGGGTCATCTCAGCATGGCACATCCACTCTGGGCAAGTATGATTTCCTCATCCCAAAGTCAAGGCTAGGTTAGGTGTTCCTTTGCAGGGAATGAACTCCAAGATTCCAGTGCTTGCACAGGAAAAGACTATCTGATCCCACCCCTTGAGGCTCTTCATATTGCTCATGCCAGTCAACAATTGCCTACCCTTGCAAGGCCTAGCTCCTTTTCCCGATGGATCTCAAGTGGCTGTTCTTGAACCTCCCAGAGCTCCAGCTAGCCATCCATGTGGAAATTTTCCTCATAATCTCTATCCCCTTGCTGATAGACTCTCCTCTCCTACTGTCAGCTGGACCAGGAACTCTGTAATGACACTTGGGGTAGTTACTCATTTGATTATAGGCGAAGCCCTATTTAGGCAGCCCCTTCACTGTTGTTTGGAGACTTGGCCAGGGACATCCTGTGAGTTTTGAACATTTTCCTAGCACCCAGTCTCTGTATAACCCGACATTGGCTTCTGCTATCGAGATACCCATCTCTCTCTATCTCCCTCTTTGGTCCTCTCATTCAACCATCTCTTTTCCAGATTTGTTCCCAACTCTTCTTGATCGCAACCTGTTATGACCCCAATTTTCTAAAATGATCTTCTCTATTTTCTCTTCTCAGGGAAATCTCTGGATGTCTCTCTTAAGTTCCTTCTGATGCCAAGCTGTTCAAGGGGTGTGGTTTGCAGCTTGGTTATTCTTAGCTTTTTGTCTAAAACCCACTTATGAGTGAGTACATCCCATGCCTGAATTTCTGGGCATGTGATACCTCACTCAGGAGAATATTCTCCAAATCCATCCATTTTCCTGAAAATTTTAGAATGTTTTTTTTTGTTTGTTTTTTGGGTTTTTTTTTTTTTTTTGTTAATTGCTGAGTCATATACCATTGTGTGCCAAAGTTTGTTAATACATTCTTTATTTAAGACACATCTAGGTTGTTTCCAGGTTCTTTCTATTATGAATAATACTGCAATGAACATAGTTGAAGTAATGCCTTTGTGGTACAAATGTGCAAGCTTTGGATATATTCCCAATAGTGGTATTGCTGGATCCTTGAGAAGATTGATTCCCAGTTTTCTGAGGAACCACCGTACTGCATTCCAGAGTGGTTGTGCAAATTTACACTCCCACCAACAATGGAGGAGTGCTTCCCTTGTTCCACATCCTCTCCAGCATAGGCTGTCATCTGTATTTTTGATCTTACCCATTCTGACAGTTGTAAGGTGGTATCGCAAGATGGTTTTGATTTGCACTTCTCTGATGGCTAAAGATGTTGAACAATTTTTAAGTGCCTTTTAGTCATTTGTAATTCTGTTTAGAATTCCCTTTTTAGCTCTGAACCCCAAGTTTTAAATGAGTTATTTACATTTTGGGACTCTAGCTTCTTGAGTTCTCTATATATTTTTGATATCAGTCTTCTGTCAGATGTAGGGTTGGTGAAAATCTTTTCTCATTCTGTAGGCTGTTGTTTTGTCTTATTGACTGTGTCCTTTGCCTTACAGAAGCTTCTCAATTTCAAGAGGTCCCACTTGTTCATTGTTTTTCTTAGTGTCTGTGATACTGGTGTTATATTTAGGAAGTGGTCACCTGTGCCAATGCGTTGGAGATAGTTCCCACTTCCGTTTCTATCAAGTTCAGTGTAGCTGGGTTTATGTTGAAGTCTTTGATCCACTTGGATTTGAGTTTTGTGCAGGGTGATAGGTTTGGATCTATTTGCATTCTTCTACATACTACCATCTAGTTATACCAACACCATTTGTTGAAGATACTATCTTTTTTCCATTGAATATTTTTGGCCTCTTTTTCAAACATCAGATGTTCATAGGCATGTGGGTTAATGTCGGGATCTTTGAATTGATTCCATTGACCAAAAACTCTATTTTTGAGCCAGTACCAGGCTGTTTCTATTACTATAGCTCAACAGTATAGCTTCAAGTCAGGTACGGTGATTCCTTCTGAAGTTCTTTTATTCAGCAGGATTGTTTTGTCAATCCTCAGTTTACTGTTATTCCATATGAAGTTAGCACTGGATGTGTACTTGAAAATCCTAGAAAAATCGCACACGAGAGACCTAACATCGCAGCTGAAGACTTTAGAACAATTAGAAGCAAAGTCACCTAGAAGGAGTAGATGGGAGGAAAGAATCAAACTTAAGGGGAAATCAAACAATAAACACAAAGAGAACAATACAAAGAATCAATGAATCAAAGTGTAGATTCTTTGTGAAAGTCAACAAGATAGATAAACCCATCTCCAAACTAACCAAGAAGCAGAGAGAGAATATCCAAATCAACAGAATCAGAAATGAAATGGAGACATACCACAGATACCCAGGAATTCCAGAGAATTATCAGGTCACACTTTGAAAATCTACACTCCACTAAAATAGAAAACCAAAAGGAAATGGGCACCTTTATGGACAGGTATCACTTACCAAAATTAAATCAAGATCAGATTAAAGATCTAAATAGACCTATAACACCAAAGAAAATTGAAGCTGTTATTAAAAGTATCCCAAGTTTTAAAAAAAAAAAAACACCCCAGTGTCAGATGGATTCAGTGCAGAATTCTACCAGACTTTCAAAGAAGAAATACTTACTAATACTCTTCAAACTGTTCCATACAGTAGAAACTGAAGGAACATTGCCAAACTCTTTTATGAGGCCACAATCATCCTGATTCCAAGCCACTCAAAGATGCAACAAAGAAAGAGAATTAAATACAGACAAGTCTCCTTCATGAACATTGATGCAAAAATAACCAATGTAATTCTGGAAAACTGAATCCAACAACATATCCAAAAAATCACTGCCAGCAATGTCTGGGCATCTATCTACATTATTATCTCTGGGTATTTATGATACAGATTATTGAGAGTGTGCTTTGTATGCCTGTGGGCATACACCTCACACATACTTCTGTATATTCACTCCATTACACAAGATTTTCTTCATAATATCTTCACCATCTTTCACATCACATTATTACTTATCTCAAAAAAATTTTTACTAAGGTATGGCTACTTTTTACAAAGACCAGAAATATTTAATTCATAAAATCTGCTTAGTTTGTCTATGTAAAGTACGTGCTTATCCATAAAAATAATATTCAGATAATTTCTATATCTCTATGTCTTCTTAGTGTGTCAGTGGTTTGTGGAAACTTCTGCTTCCCAGAAGCCTCTGCTCACTGTGGAGACATCACCTGGAACTGGGGTGGCAGTCAATATATATACTCAATCTTAACAATTTCTTACAAAATCTGTGACATGTATAACCTCTCAGGGAACACCTCAGTGTAAGACAGGGATTCCTAATCAGTAATCTCACTAGAGCTGTGAGGAAGCAGACCCATGGATAAAATGTACAAATCTGTTGGCTGCAAAATACACAGTATTTATTCCTTTCAGCAACATCAATTTTGATGAATATTTCTCATGTTATTTTTGTACAAATGACATAAAGCACATGGAGCCAAGGAGCAGGACATGCCTTTTAGAATTTGTTCTGTTGGGATTTTCACAGGACCTGGACCTGCAGCCTGTAGTGTGTGGTCTAGTCCTCTCCATGTACTTGGTTACTGTAGCTGGAAACTTACTTGTTATTCCGGCCATCATCTCAGATGCCAACCTGCACACACCCATGTACTTCTTTCTCTTGAATCTGTCATTGTGGGCAGTTGTTCCATGTCCACTACTGTCGCTGAGATGCTGGTGAATGTAAAGACAAAGAGAAAAACCATTGGCTGTGTAGACTGCATCACCCAGGTGTACTTTTCTCTGATTTTTGTGGAATAGACAACTTCTTCATGGCTGTTATAGCCTATGAATGCTAGGTGCCTGTGTCTGTGCCTGTGCCAGTGTCTATGCCTGTGCCTGTCCCTGTCCCTATGCCTTTCCTGTGCCAGTCCCTGTCCCTGTGCTTGTGCCTGTGTCTGAGTCTGTGCTGTGCCTGTGTCTCTCCCTGTACCTGTTGCTGTACCTGTGCCTGTGTCTCTCCCTGTCCCTGTCACTGTGCCTATGTCTGTGTCTCTGCCTGTGTCTATGCCTGTGCCTGTGTTTGTCCCTGTCCCTGTCTCTGTGCCTATTCCTGTGTCTGTGCCTGTCCCTGTCCCTGTCTCTGTGTTTGTGCCTGTCCCTGTCCCCGTGCCTGTCCCTGTACCTGTCCCTGTCCCCGTTCCTGTCCCTGTCCCTGTGTTTGTGCCTGTCCCTGTCCCTGTCCCTGTTCCTTTTCCTGTCTCTGTGTTTGTGCCTGTCCCTGTCCCTGTCCCTGTCCCTGTCCCTGTCCCTGTCCCTGTCCCCGTGCCTGTCCCTGTGTTTGTGCCTGTCCCTGTCCCCGTGCCTGTCCCTGTGTTTGTGCCTGTCCCTGTCCCTGTGCCTGTGTTTGTCCCTGTCATCCCCTGTATTACACTAGCATCATGAACCACAGACTGTGGATTTGGGGTTCTGGTATCTTGGATTGTGAGTGTCCTGCACACCTTTTTACAAAGTAGAATAGTGTTGCAGTAATCCTGCACAGACTTGGAAATTCCACCCTTCTGTGTATTGAGCCAGAACTTTCTTAATGATCTGGTGATTTATTTTTCACCTGTGCTATTGGCTGCCTTTGCTCTTTGGCATCCTTTATTCTTACTTTGAGATAGTGTCCTCTATACATGCAGTCTCTAGGGCTCAGGGGAAGTACAAAGTATTTTCCACCTCTGCATCTCATCTCTCTGTTGTCTCCTCATTTTCTTGCAGAGGCCTGGGAGTTTCCCTCAGTTCTTCTTCCAGTCACAGCTCATAGGCAATTGCCACAGCCTCTGTGTTGTACACAGTGGTCACCCCATGCTGAACCCCTTAATCTACAGTCTGAGGTGTAAAGATGTAAAGACTGTTAGTGGGGAAAGTATAGATGGCATCTGTGTACCTCGAATTGAAGAACTTACCTTTAGTGCACTCATCAAAGCTTAAAAGCCAGAAGAATGGATTATGGGAATAGATGGTAGAAGCAGAATGTGTTTTATTTATTTTTTTGAAGTTTGCATTACCTGAGTCCAATCTCAGCACTCTATAAGAACCTTTATTAAAAGTTTTACTCTTATGTTTAATGTTGGTTCCATCTGTTGTCACAACATCCCAGTTATTCCAAACACCGGACCAGAAATATGTGAAAATACATTTGCCTCATCTGAATCTTGCATTTATTAACCAAACAAAGTAATTGTGTATGTTTGTTTGTTTATTTACTTATTTTAATTGAATCTTTCCATTTATTTTACATACTAGACACAGTTTTCTTCCTTCCTGTCTACCCCTTCTTTCCCCCTACCTTCCATCAAGCCCCCTCCCATCTACCCCTACTCTATATTCATTCAGAAAGGACCAGTCATCCCATGGACATGAACAAAGCATTACACATAAAGTTGAGGCAGGACCAAGTCAGGGTAATCCAGCATGGGGAACAGGTTTCTAAAAGTCCCCTGAAGTGCCAGGGACAGGTCCTGATTTTATTGCTAGAAACCCCTCAAACAGACCAAGCTATACAGCTGTTACACACATGCAGAGGTCTAGTTGGTCTCATGCAGGCTCACTAACTGTTGGTCTAGAGTCTTTGAGCTCCCATGAGTTCAGGTCAGCTGTCTCTGTGGGTTTCTGGGTCATGACCTTGACACCACTGGTTGAACCCCTTCTGCCTTTCTTCAGCAGGAAACCAGGAGTTTGGTCCAGTGATTGGCTGTAAATCTCTGCATCTGCTTCCATCAGTCATTGGATGAAGACTTTGTGATGACAATCTGACTACAGGAGAAGGCCAGTTCAGTCCCTGCCTCCACTATTGCTGCAAGTCTCCGCTGGTGTCACCTTTGTGGGTTCCTCAGAGTTTCCCTGGCACCAGATTTCTCCCTAATCCAAAATGTGCCCCTCATCTTCTATTCCTCTCCCCTCAATCATGCCCCTAAACTGCCTCTCATGCCACGACCACCTAAGCCAATTATCTCATGTTTCCAGCCCTCATTTCCCCCTTCCTGGGCCCTATCTCTAATTTACCCAGGAGATCTCTTCTATTTCCCCTTGCCAGGGAAATCCATTAGTCCTCCTCTGGGCCTCCTTGTTACATAGCCTCTCTGGGGCTCTGGACTCTGGGTTGGTTATCTTGTACTTCTCTCCTAATATCTACTTATGCGTGAGTACATGCAATGTTTGTCTTTGTGGATCTAGGTTACCTTACTCAGAGTAATATTTTTCTAGTTCTATCCATTTGCCTGCAAATTTCATGATATCATTGTTTTTACAGCTGAGTAATAATGTGTGAATGTCTTTCTATATGCTATGAATATCATTCTTTAAATAGAGGAGCTGTTTGGGCCCTTGGCGGGCACCATAGCAATAGGCAGGAATCGAAGCATGGATAAGGGAAGGAGGGCAGAGTCAGACAAAGAGATCCGTCCAGCCGCTGAAGAAGCAGCATGTAACAAAATAGGCAAGCCATGGGTCATGTGGCTGGACAGAATAATGGAAATAGGGTGAATTAAAATGAAGGAGCTAGCTAGTAATATTCCTAAGGCAAAGGCCAAACTGTATGAAGTTAATATAAGCCTCTGAGTCATTTTGTGTGTGGTAGGGGGGAGGGGAGGCAGGGCAGGCAGATCTGAACTGTGGGGCTAGACCAGGCCAGAATCCTCATGATAAATACTCCATTGTGTGAATGTACCACATTTTCCTTACCCATTCTTCAGTTTTAAAGATACATACCAAATATAGAGTGATATTCATGAGTTTTACTGTATATATATAAGTAAAGCCACACCTAACATTTCATGCTATTTATATGCTTGTTATAGAGGAGTCTGGGGACATATCTCTCTTTGGTATGTCGCACTTAGTACATAACTACATTGACTGTTCATCATAATATAGGCTTTAATATGCCAGTGTTCTTTATATTTGAAGACTGCAGCTTTAACAGTTTGTTCCTCTGATTTTTTTATTGACCTAGTGCTTGCACCTACTTGTGGTCTATAATGTGATGTCTTGATCTATGTATACAATGAGTAGTGGTCAAATCAAGGGAACTAACATTTCAATCACTTTAAACATTTGTTAACCACTTACACCCTCTGTGCACTGAGCCCCATGCTTCCTTCTGGGTAACACTAATCTTCTGTTTAGGATCTTTTGTTCAGCCTGTTGTCCAAAGCCAGAACCAAAAGAGTCCTTGGAGCTGTAGAGTTGCTCTCCCCACCCTTAATCTCAGAGCAGATGTTTTATATAAAGAATAAGGATTGATAGCTGAAACACCAAACTAGGCCCTCTGAATGTGGATGACAGTTGTGTGGCTTGGTACTTGGTGGGGCCTCTGGCAGTGGGACCAGGATTTATCCCTATTGTGGTAACTAGCATTTTTGGAAACCATTCCCTACAGAAGAATGCCTTGTTCAGCCTTGATACAGGAGCAAGGGACTTGGTCCTGCCTCAAGGTTACATCCCAGACTTTCTTGAGTCCCCCCAGAGGCCTTATTCTCTTTGAGGAGTGGATGGGGATGGGGGAATGTGGGTGGTGAGTGGATGAAGGAGTGAGGGGGAACTGTGTTGGGTATGTTAAAAAAAACATTTAAATAAAATGAAAAAATAATAAGACTTTTGTTTCAAAACAGGGTTTCTCTGTGTACCTCTGGCTGTCCTGGAACTCACCTTGTAGGCCAGGTTGGCCTCAGACTTACATAGATCCATCTGACTTTGCTTCCCAAATAGTGGGATTATAAGTATACACCACAACACCCAGCTAAGAATAAAACTCCTTATTCCTACCTGTGTGTGTGTGAGTGTGTGTGTGTATGATATCTTTTGGCTGAGAAAGTTTTCTGTAAACAAAGATATACAGTTATACAATGTATAAATATAAATCAATCACTGAATGAAAATAATGCATAAAGAAATTTATTTTAAAATAACTTGCTCAGATTTAATTTTGTTATTTATTGAAGATTAAACACATTTGCAAGTTAATGAAATGAATGTACTTATTTGTTTTACACAATCTAGTCCAAGCACAGGCCAATTTGATTCTTACATGGTAAGGAATGATGTTAGGAGTTCATGAAGTCTTTGTTTTTGCAAATAAAATAAAATAAAATAAAATGAGAAATATTATCTGTAAAATAACATCACTTTTATCCATACCATACATTGGTCTGAAATCTGGGCTGTCTTAGATGGTTGTAGTAGGAATCTAGGAAAGTCATTATTTCCAGGGTAAGCATTAGAACGTAATGATCCTTTCTCACTGTGTCCATGACAGCAGATGTTTGTAGAAGGTACCTAGACCTTGAAGAAGTCATAGTAGAGAACAGTGATTGTTTTCTATTAACTGTAGAGTCATTTTCTGGAGGGGTCTCCCATCCATTACATGACATTGGACACAGACTATTCAAGACACTTGGAGGTCTTGAGTTATTGTGTACTGCAAACAGTCCACAATCAGGACTAAAGGTTGGGGGTTGTGATGCTTTCCTTCAGAGAACATATAGAATAAATCAAAGGGGCGTTTGTCTAAGGAAATTGTTGTGCCCCAAACACGTGAATGATGACCAGTTTGTTTTGGTCATATACTCCTGAGCATGAGGCCTGCCCATTAGAATTCCACTGATGTTCCCTTTTCCCAGAAGCCCTCAGTTACAGGTGACTTCTTAGCTAGGAGCAGGACTTAACATCTAAGTCTTTATCCTGCTAGGATCCTGTCTGGCTGGAATCTGTGAGGTATTGTGCAGACTGTCAGACTCAGTGAGCTCAGATGTGGATCAGCCCTGTTGTATATACTATTTTCTTAACATTTTCTACCATTTCTAGCTCTTACACTCTTACTGCCTTCTCTTCAGCATAGATACCTTAGTCTCTAGGGGAGAGTTATGATAACAACATCCCATTTGGGGCTAAAAGCATGAAAGTCTCTCATTCTTTCTTATTGTCCAGTTGTGAGTTTCTGTGTTTGCTACTGTCTACTGAAGGAAGAAATTTCTCTGGTGAGGGTTGAGCAATGCACTGACCTATGAGTATAAGCATATCATTAGGGGTTGCTTTATCCCTATGTTATAACTTATGTTATCAATATGAAAAACTGAGGTCATATTCAAACATAAGGTTCATCTCTACTGACTGGCATTCACAAGTTCATGAAGGGATAAACACAGAAAAGAAAGAAAAGGAATCAGCAGCCGTTATTTTTAAAACTTGGATCTGCACGAGATACACCCACTGATGGAACCCTGGCATAAATGTTATGGGAATAACCACCACTTTTAAAAATTGGATTTATGGCCCACTCCAAGAAATGAAACCCATCCCTGGCATTGTTACTGATGCCAAAAGTTTCAGACTAAATAGATCACGAGGTCTAGGACAAAACAGTTTTAAAATGATAACATGAAATACTAGGTAAATATATTAAATTTTTAAGGCCTAGGGTCTGGGAAGAAAAGAATCAGTATTAATATGGCATCACTAGAGACCTTACATCGATCTCATCCTTCTTATATTAACTGTTATCTGTTTTATTATCTCAAGAACAACACTGTATTATAATTTGTAAGATGTCACCATTGGGCTGAAGGGACAGCTCAGTAGCTCAGACATTGCTGGTCTTCAAAGTGCCCAGATTTGAATCCTATCCATCACGTGGTGGCTCACAACCCTCTACAACTTTAGCACCAGGGGACCATCTTGGATGTGATTCAAAGACATACACACAGACAAAATAATATATACGCAGAATGAATTTTAAATGAGATGTCGCCATTGTGGAAGCATCTCTCTTTTTCTCCTTCCCTCTTCTCCCCCTTGGTCTCCCCTCTTCATGGTTTATCACTTTACTTTAGACCATATGTGCAGGTCAGCCTGCAACCCCCAGGGCTTAGCACCGTTTAGTGGCCTCTGCTGTTTACAGGAACCAATTGATCCATTTCCATCATCAGGAACATCACTCAAGCAGGTGCTGCAATAGTAATGAGGAGGTTAGCAGAGGACAAAGAAGCTGGCTAAGGTCAGGCATGCTTGTGAGCTGCAGAGGTTACTCTAGGTCAAAAAGCAACCCCCCCAGCCATATAATTCTTTCCCTGAGCTACAATAAATGACATTATAGGTTCAAGAGTGACCCACAAGTGTTTATGGTCCAATCTATAAGTCTTAGTTCAGCAAGGCCTGCTCTGAGATGCTGGTGTTTACAGACAGAGCTCCCAGGGAGATTCTGATGTTACAGATGGATCTCCCAGCAAGAATTGGCTGTTTACAGATGGAGGCTCCTGGGAGATCCAGGTGCTTCAGGTGGAAGGCCCTGAGGGTTTGTGTTGCAGAAAGAGGCTCCCCACAACCCCATGCCAAGGACTAAGGGAACCTAATAGATCATCTTCAGAAGGCTGGCCAGCAGGTAAGAAATTATTTGAGGGTGAAGTGGATTGTATTCAACCTCCAGAATCAGGAATTCTGTGGGGTCACCTGGGGTAGAGTGTATTAAAATGTGGGAGCAGCAAGATCCCAGCAGATTTTAACTGAACATGTGTCAGAATTATTAAAGTAACAAGGTATAAAATATAACAAGGCTCAGGAATTTGTTAAGATTATAGAGAATACTAGTCCTTGGCTCCTCCAAAGTGGCAGGCTTAGCATTCAAGATTGGGGAAAATGTAAAACGTGATCTGCAAGGGCCATTTTGCCTCGGGGGGGGGGGCACTAGAGGACTTCCCCATTGCTGTGTTTTCACTTTCCGTGACTTGTGAAGGTGCCTTGCTTATTACTAGCATAAAGGTGAAGGAGCAATTGGGAAAAGTGAGCGGGTTCTCAATGAAATTCAGGAACAGGAGTCTCTGGTTTTTTGAATGATCTTGGTATTTGGGAGAAGCCTTGTATGTTCTGAGATTTTTAACTAGTTTGCAGCTACCTTGGCTCTGCCCATCTCGGCTCCACTCAACTTAAAGGAAGAATTTAAGAAACTTAGAATTCAGGTAGAGGATTTAATGTGGCCAGGCTCTCAACAAGCCTTCCCAGTAATTGAGATTTCAGACTCAGGACAATATGGGGTGATAGCATTGTCCTCTAGTTTTCAAGGACATTAAGCAACTTAAAGAAGCAGTAACATGGAATCCATGTCTTTTTTACCATGGTTCTGGTGGAATCCTACTTGGACTCTATACTTACACCTAGTGATTGGATGCAGTTATGCAGAGCTTGCCCCTGAGGGGAGACTACCTGTTATGGAGAAGAGAATTTCAAAAGTATTGTGCTGAGACTGCTGGACAATGCCACAGTGCAGGGCCCTGCATGGAGATTGGGTGAAAAGCAGAGCATTTGGGATGAGAAGACAGGGGCTCTCCTCCTCCAGCAGCTACAATTGTGATTAGACAACCATTATCCCAGTTGTAACTTGTTACAATTATTTCTTAATCACTGTGTATTTTCAATGATGAACATTCAGTCTGCACAAGTTGCTGAATTGGTTGAGGTATGTTTGGTCTATTAAATCAAAAATTTCATCTTAATGCTGGAACTTTAAAATTTAAAGATCTTTCTAAGATCAAGCTATTGTCATTGTCAAGAGTTGCCCATCTTTCATGGAATTTGTCCCTGTACCTCACTATGGAGTTTATCCCAAGGGTTTAAAACCCAATCACATTTGGCAAATGGATGTTACTCGTGTTACTTCTTTTGGAAAATTACAATTTGTTCATGTCACCATTGACATTTTTTCTGTAATTCTTTTTGCCTCCTCCCATACTGGGAAAAAGGCTATGGATGTAAAAAGTTAATTGTCTACAAGACTTTGCCTGTTTGGGTGTGCCAAAAATAGTTAAAACCGACCATGGACCTGCATACACTAGTGTGAGGTTCAAGAATTTTTGTGAGAATTATTCTATTATTCATAAGACAAGTTTACCCTATAATCCCCAAGGTCAAGCTATCATTGAAAGGACACATTGTACCTTGAAGGCATATCTCCAGAAAATAAAGAAGGGGGAGTACAATACTCCCAAGCATCAGTTATCATTTTTTCTCTACATCTTAAATTTTGTAATTGTGGATAATCAGGGGAGATCGGTCATTGAGTGCCAATGTCAACAAATTTTTCAACATACCCTCAAGTAAAATGGAGGGATGTGCTGTTGTGGGGGGAGGGTAGTGTTTGTGTTTTCCCCAAGAAAGCTGAATATCCAGTCTGGGTTCCAGAATGGCTGCTGTGCCCTGTGGGTGACCTTGTTGGGAGCAACCCTGATGCAATAAGTCCATTGGACAGGTAAAGAATCCTCCAATGTTGATGACGGTGGGCCAGTATGGCCCTACTTCATAACAACTGACTGGAAGATAGGCACCCTACTGGCATCTGTGATTCAGGATAAAGCTACATTATTGACACTTCAAATCTTGCTGAGAGCCTCTGCTTTAAGGAAGTGCTGGATAAGAGCCAGTTCCCAAATATTTCCCTTACTCATAGTGGGTGCATTGCAATAAGAATTGCCTCAGTTGCTGACTTTGGGCAGAACTCCTCTAATGCTTCTGTTGTAACCTTAAAATTTGTACTTGTGCCAATAAATAAAAAGTCTCAGAATCACACTGGCCACATGTCTCCAGCTAATCGCCACTGGCCTTGGCACCCTGACTACCACCTGGACAGTTCACCATCCATTAAGGATTGAATATATTACAAATCCTCCATATCAGCCAAAGCCCCTATGGTGGTGGGGACCACAGCCCATAACAAGGATATTATGCTGGGAATCTATTTTTATGGGACTGTTTCTTGGAATTCAAGTACAGAGTTTGAAAACTCTCTATCCTTTCCTTTTTATTCTTTATGGTGACAAATGCTACTAATGTGTCTAGCAGTTTGAATTGTTCTAGAGAATCCTGTCTTCTGATTGGCTGCTGGAAAAAAAACGAGACACTTGTGTTGGTGGTGTGATTGGCTATTCCTGGTTCATCCTAGAGAGATCAGTACAGCTTGTGGCTGCCTCTGGGGGGGGGTGGCAGAGGGTGGAGGCAGTGGGATTACCTTTGGTCATTCTGTAACCATTGCAGCCACATTAGATTTATTTTTGGGAAGAATAGCCAATGCTTTAGAGACACACAACAGTAGTAGATAAGATATCTTACAGCTTGACTTGCAGATTTCATTGTAAGAGCAGGTAAATTTTGTTTTGGATATTATGCAACACCTGTTTATAGAAATCATTGTAGTGAATGAGACCAGAGAGCCAATCAATTAGTTACAGGCATAGAAGATGATTAGGAAGTGGGCAGGATCAGTGCTGGGAAGAACATTACTTCTCATCTTGCTCCTAAGACAGAACCAGTCAATATGGCCATGTGCTATTGCCCATGATCCAGCACCTAGTGGGGTGTGGATTAACATACTGAAACCTGGTACTGAACCAAAGACTGGAAAGGTATTGGGGGGGGAGGTGGGGGAATGTATCAACCTAAAACAGGAGTGTGGCAGGATTAAGGTGTCAGCCGATAAGGTCAGAAGACACTTCCGGGACCCTGGAGGGGGTGTGGCCAACCTGGAGGGGGTGTGGCCAACCCCATTGATAAGTGGCTGCTGGGACATGAGGAATGTCTTCCTGGTTCCTGGCTGCTGGCTGCTGGACAGACAGAATCAGAATCCATCGTCCTTCCATCGCGCGTCCATCGCTCCTCCATCGCTTGGATACACCAGTCCTTGTTCAGGTGCCACCATAAGCTGTTACTAATATCATAAGTGTTAATTTATATTCTAATAAATATTAATTTGGACTGGCGCCTTGAAAGTAAAACTCGGTCTACATCTGGCGCCCAACGTGGGGCTCGAACCCACGACCCTGAGATTAAGAGTCTCATGCTCTACCGACTGAGCTAGTCTGGCATGGTTTCCAGACAGCTGGTCCAGTGTGTAGGCGAGGGTTTTTGGCTCAGTGCCTGGGCACGGGGTTTTCAGCTCAGTGTGCAAACACGAGTTTTCGGCTCAGTGCACAAGTGCGGATTTTGGCTCAGTGCGCAAGTGCAAGATTTCAGCACAGTACGCAAATGCAAGATTTCAGTTCAGTGCACAGACACGAGATTTCAGCTCAGTGCGTTTAACCTCAGAGCCATTGCTTCAGCCCTATACATGTCTAAAATGCTGTGGCCACTTTACATAGTAATATACCCCTGGCTAATGTTTGATAGTCATACTAAAAGTCATTGTTCAGGGATTGTACACCCCTTATATAGGTATTCTAATTTTTAGTACAGGGTTTATTCCTTAAGACGATAAAAACTACTGTCAACATTACTTAAGGTACCATATCCCAGTCATCTCAGATACAGGTTAGAATATCATAGATAGACAGAAATCTTCAACCATTTCATAGACCCAGAGAATATGGCATTTAACATTTGAAATTCGGCCATGAGAGGCATGATGACTCCTGGTGTCACTGCTCCTTTCCCGAGATGGTATGAGCATCGAGGATACTCCATTGGAGTTTGTCCTTTTGACAGAGAATGGCCTGTTGAGTAAGGAACTGTCCTTATGTAGGGGTATTGTGCTGTTTCATGGTAAATAATTGTCCCACCCACTGGTTTAATAAAAAGAGCTGATTGGCCAAAGGCAGGCAGGAAGTGTAGGCAGGGCTACCAGACCAAGAAAATCTCTGAGAGCAGAATGCCAGAGGGAGGACCAGGGAAAAGCCAGAAGAAGCCGAGGACAACCATGCTGCTCTAAGCAAAGGTACCGAGCCGCATGGCTGAACAAGAGACGTGGGTTAGATGAAGGGTAGAGAGCTAGCAAGTGATATGCCTGGCCCTGAGGCTGATCAGCCAAAAACTATTGAAAGCATCTGTGTGTCTCTCTGGGACTGTGGGACTGTGGGACTGCGGGTCTGTGGGTCTGCAGGTCTGTAGGTCCTAAACCTTGAGGTTAGGCCCGAAAGTCCAGGCCAGAAACCTCTTACTACACAGGAGATTGTGCCCTATGCTGTAGAATCCTCCAATTATGGGTAAAATGCAATCTAACTTCCTGTACCACCTAAGACAGGCCTAGTCTAGATGTCCTTTATATATAAAAAGAAGGATGATATGTAAAGGTCAGTTTGCAACCCCCAGGGCTTAGCACTGTTCAGTGGCTTATGGTGTTTACAGGAACCAATTGATCTATTTTCATTATCAGGAACATCACCCAAGCAGGTGCTGCAATTTAGGAATCAGGAAGTTAGCAGAGGACAAAGAAGCTGGCTAAGGTCAGGCATTGCTTGTAGGTGCAGAGGTTACTCTAGGTCAAAAGGTAATCCCCACCATATGAGGCTTTCCCTGAGCTTCAATAAAGGGCTTTCTTAGTACAAGAGTGACCAGCATGTGTTTATGTTCCAATCAGCAAAGCCCACTCTGCAACACTGGCGTTTACAGATGGATCACCCAGCGAGATTCAGATGTTTACAACTATATCCTATTATATAGCCCAAGTTAAACTAAAACTCATGATTCTCTTGCCCCAACCTCCCAAGTTCTGGAATGGCGTGCATGCACTCCTTTGCCAAGCTGTATTATTTCTTACACATCCATAATAATCTTCAATTGCTCCTCAACAGAAGATTACTTTAAATTAAGAGGTTGAAAGTACCCCTTAAAAGTTTTTATTTAAGATCTGAATTTTGTTTTAAACTAGAAAATGTGGTACATGTTCATAGGGAGATTCATCAAGTTATAATCAAAGTTTAAGTGATGAACATCTGGCTAAGTATGAAAAAGTGCAATTCACAGAGGTAGTTATGTGTTTTCTAGCACATATGGAGTAGAAAACCAATGACAATAAAAAGCACATAGATGTATTACTATGTTTCTGTTTCAATGAAAAAATACTATGACCAGAAGTTTATTAAAATATTGTTTGGCTTATGTTTCCCAAGGAAAAGCTCATAACAGTGCGGGAAGTGTGGAAGCAAGAGGCTTGAGACAGAATCTGAAACAACATATTGCAAACAAATATAGGAAGAGAGAGCGAAGAAACAAAAGAAGTGTGCCAAGGCTATAATTCTTCAAAGCCCATTCCCAGTGATCTACTACCTACAACAAGGATCCATATCCTAAAGGTTATACATACATACACACTCATATATACACACACATGTGCACATACACACATGCACACATACACACACATACACACTCATGTACACACTCATATACACATACACACATATGCACACATGCTCATGCACACATGGACACATACACACTCATACACACACACGCACATGTATACACACATGCACACGTACACACACATGCACACATACACACATATGCACACATACACATGCACACATGCACATGCACATATACAGACACATATACACACATGCACAGATATACACACATGTACATATACACACACATGCACACATACACATACACACATACACACACATGCATACATGCACACATATACACACATGCACATATACATACACGTGCACACATATACACACATGCACACATACACACACACATACACACACCCACACAGTGCTACTAAGTCAGGCTGAGGTTTTAATTACATGCATATGTGAGGACATGCTTTATATAACTCACAACAGTGAACTCATAAATAGTGAGGGGAAAATCAGAAGGAGAATTAGAAATGGTGACAGAAGGGCTAGAGAGCTGTTTCTCTGCTTAAGAGCATTTCATGTTCTTAGAGAAGCTCACAGTTTGTTTCTTATTGGGGATAGTGGGTTCATAATAATCCTCATTTCAGAGGATCTGATGCCCTCTTCTGGCCTCCACAGAAACACATACACACAAATAAATAATAACAAATATTAGAAAGGGTAATAGAGAAAGGGATTATCATCAAATTGTTACACATGTGTGAAAATGTAATGGCATTCCTAAAGACACATATGCTTTCCTCTGTGTCACAGCCATAATATACATGCAGATGGCCTAACTCAGACCCACACAGACTCAATGATTGTCCCCTCAGTCTCTGAGAGCCCATGTGAGCCCTGGTGAATAGATTTTATGCACCTTGATTTCATGGTGTCCAGATTCTGCTGACTCTTACAATCTTCCTCATCCTCCCTTATCTGTGAGCTTCGCTGACCTCCACCTAATGTTTGGCTGTGGGTCTCTGCATCTGCTCCCATCAGTCTCTGGATGAAACCTCTCTGAGGATGATTGGCCGATGACCTTGAAGTCCACATTCTCAGGTTTATAGGTCTTGGAGTACTAAGATTGTGTGCACACATCATTACATTGCCTGAGCTCTGCTACACTGGTGATCAAATCTTGGGCCTTGCATATTCCAATCCAGTAGTCTATCAACTGAGTAGTCTTCACAGGAGGTATGAAGTTTTCACTGTGTCTGCAGATTTTCCCATGGTAATAACTGACAGAATATTACAGGAATCTCCTCTCACAACCACTTCTCATTCAGGTTAAAATTTTAAAATTCTTCACTGAAAGAATGTAGTCATTTTATACATTTTATATTGTTATTATTCTCCTGGATATTGTCCTTTAGTAACCAAGAGAAGAGAGTTAAGAGATATGATTTTAGAAACAAAATAGAATAGTATATAAGATAATAAAAAACAATCTTTTCATATCTACTTTTATTGACCAACTTAATAATTATCTTCATGTGATGAAAAGGTAATAACAAGTATCCACCACCAAGTATAATAGCAAGGAACATTCTGATTATAGAGTATTTGAAATTACAACTCAATATGTAAGGGCACTTCTAATTTGGTATTTACAGGTGTGCATAAGAAGGTATAGTACCTCTTTGATAAAATCTAGATAAATAAATATGAAAAACTAGAGGACAAATATCAACGATGGCATTTATTACCCATCCTTTCACTAAGGGGCAGGGCCAAAGTGTAGGCTTTGTTCTGCTTAGAATGGGAAGTGGTTGTTAGAAGGTGCTCCAGTGTAGAAATTGTATCTCTGTGAGACCTATATGGCTGTTTTCATTTTTTTAGAGAGACACTGGCTAAAGACAAAGACTTGAACCAAGAACAAAGATACAGTGATTATCCAAAGGTTTGAGCAGAGAGATAGATACAGAGCATATGTGAAAAAGATAAAGGGCTAACTGAAAAACTTGTTTGTGGAAAACCATTTCTGGAGATTAAAAGCTTTCTCAGAAATACAGGGACATGGACAAAATAAGTATACCAGGATAAAATGTGATCAGAAGAATATCATAAAAATATTGAAAACTAAATTCACAGTGCTAAGGCAGGAGATTCAGAATAAAGAATCATGTAAAACCACAAGGCATCAGAACAGTATTACACATATAACATGAAGGTGGATGTTTTTGGAGGTCAGATTGTAATTGCAGGTTTTTCCACAGAGGGTCTCCTGGGGATTTAAGGAAGCATAGGGAACTGTGTTTTGGCAGTGAATGTGGCACCACAGCCAGGATCTTAAGAATTTCTCTTACACATTTGCATTTAAACCATGTCTGCTTCCTGGGTCACCATATTCTTTTTTATTGAAAAGGCTTTTTGTTGTTTAACAGACCCTCTACTGTCTCCTCTCCCTCCTCTCTTCCCAGTCATCCTCTCACATCATTCCCATCATCCATTCCTCAGAGTGGGTAAGGTCTTCCAAGGAGAGGTACTGCAGTCTGTATATCCAGTTAAGGTAGAACCAAGCTGTAACAAGGCTGAGCAAAGTGTTCCTCTGTTGGGACTAGGCTCTAAGAATGCAGTTTGTACACTAGGAATAAGTGCTGGTCCCATTGGCAGAGTCCCCATACTGCATATGCCATTTGGCTATCATCCATATTCTGAGGGCTTAGTTCAGTCCCATGGAGGTGACCCAGCTGTCAGAGTCAGTGAGCTCCCAATAGCTCAGATCAGCTGTCTCCATGAGATTCCTCATCAGTGTACTGACCCCGTGGCTCATATAATACCTCCTTCCTCTCTTCAACTTGATTGGGAGCTTGACTCGGTACTTAGTTGTGGATCTCTGCATCTGTTTTCACTAGTTGCTGGATGAAGGTTCAATAATGATAATTAGGGAGGTCATAAATCTGATTATAGGAAAAGGTCAGTTTAGACACCTTCTCTGCTATTGCTTGGTGTCTTATCTGGGGTCAGCTCTGTGGGTTCCTGAGTATTTCCCTAGCAACACATTTTTTTCTAACCCCACAATGGCTCCCTCTATCAAGGTATCTCCTCTGTAGTTCTCCTTCTGTCCCTAACCCAACTCAACCTTCTCAATGTACACAGGACATTTATATTTCCTCTTCTCAGGGAGTTCCATGGATGTCTTCTTTAGGTCCCTCCTTGTGGACGGTGGCCTGGTTATTCTTTACTTTAAAGTCCACTCGTGAGTGATAGGAATGTTTCCTTGTATTGGGGGCACAAATGTTCAGGACTGAGATTTCATCCTGATGATTTTTTCCTGAGAAGAATATGTAATGATCTTCCTTCCATATCTCTCTTGATTGATTTTAGTGTGAAGTCTACTTCATTACATATTAGGAGAGCTATACCAGCTGCTTCTTAAGTCCATTGAATTGGAAAGTCTTTTCCCATCCTTTGACTCTAGTAGTGTCTGTCTTTGTAGTTGAGGTGTATTTTCTGCAAGCAGAAGGATGTATTCTATTTTCATTTCCATTCTGATAGTCTGTGTCTTTTTTACAGAGGAAATAAGAACAGTGATATTAAGGACTATTAGTAACCAATGAATGTTAATTGGCTTTGTGTGTGTGTATGTGTGTGTGTAGTGATTTTATGATATTACATTGTAAATAATTGTCTCGGCTGAGTTTAATAAAAAGCTCTGATTGGCCCAAGGCAGACAGGCAGTGTGGGTAGGGCTACCAGACTAAAGAGATCTGGGAACAGGAAAAACAGCAGAAATGCACAGAAACACCAGAGTTGCCAGACAACCCAGAAGATGCAGAGGACAACTGTACTGCTCTGAGAAAAGGTCCCTTACCCCATGGCTGAACAGGATAAGAATCATGGGTTAGTTTAAGGGTGAAGAGTTAGCAAGTTATAAGCCTGGGCCTTAGGCCGATCAGCCTACAATTAATATAAGCATCTGTGTGTCTCTGTGGGTCTGTTGTTCCATGGGTCTAAATCTTGAGGCTAGGCCCAAAAGTCAAGGCCAGAAACCTCATACTACGATTGTGTGTGTGTGTGTTTTTATGTGTGTGTGTGTGTGTGTGTGTGTGTGTGTGTGTGTGTGTGTGTGTGTATGTGTATGTGTATATGTGTGTGTTATGTGTGTGTATGTGTGTAATGTGTGTGTAGTGTGTGTGTGATGTGTGTATGTGTGTAGTATGTGTTTGTGTGTGTGTGTATTCTTTGGGATTTCCTGCTGTGCATTTATCTGTTGCTTGTGTTTTTGTAGGTGCATCTAACTTCCATAGTTGGAGTTTTCTTTCTAGTGCTTTCTGTAGAGTTGGATTGTGAATAGGTATTGTTTAAATCCTGTTTGTCATGGAATATCTTGTTTACTTTGTCTATGGTGATTGAAAGTTTGACTTGTTATAGTATTCTGTGCTGGATTTGTGGTCTCTCAATGTCCTTATAACATGTGTCCAGTACCTTGTAGCTTCCAGAGTCTCCATTGAGAAGTTTGCTGCTATTCAGATAGGTCTGCCTTTATAAGCTACTTGGCCTTTTTCCCTAACTGCTGGTATATCCTCTTGGAAAGCTCCATCGAGAATAGGAAGATAACTGCTTGTCTTGGACTGCAGAAATGCCAAAGGTTCTGGGTAATTCTGGCATGTCGCTGAGAGGACAGATCCCAGGAAAAGATAGCTTTTGCTGAGTTGGAAACTTGAAGACTCAGGTATTAAGAACCCTGACCTGTAACCTATGGTTACATCTGCATATTTATAAAGAAGTGGCGAATGCTGTACTCCTTAGGGAATGAGGTTATAAAATGTCTAACTTCATTCTATGGGAGAATTCTTGCCAATGACATGTATGGCCCTGAATTCAGTAACACACACTGCCCAAAAGCAAGATTTCTGTATGCAGTATCCACCTGCATTTGATCTGGTTTATTCTTTTTCTTGCTTGGTGGTTTATAAAGTCCACTAACTAACTTCTGTTGCAAAACTGTCTAAACGACACTAAACTAAGGTCAGTGGTCTGAATGTCAATATGTGAACCCACTGTCCCCATCAGTGGTTTTCACACAATTATTTCACTAAGCCAGGACTTACTGACTACGGATAAATAACCTCCTTTTCTTCACCTTGCACTAGACAGGATTTATAGACACATTTAACAACACCCATCTTTTAAGTGGATGCCATAGAGTTGAACTCATTTGGTAGGACTCTTCCCTCAGAGCCCTCTCTCTAAGCCTGCTCTCTGAGATAATGTTATTATCTCTAAATCTGGAGTTTAATATTAGCTTTGTCAAACTTGTCATACACCCTAACATTATCCTCACTTATCTAAAATGCTCACTTCTGCACAAATCACTCTTGATTCTCTTTGAGCTCCACCTGACACTGAGAACTCACTCCCATCTTCCTCCGTGTGACTAACTTGCTAATTCCACACTTGTTCTTTTCCATGGCTTCTCTACATGCACTATGATCTCATCACTCGACACTTGCACACTGGTGGGTAAGACGACCTGCCCTCAGACAGCTGAGGAGCATGAGTGAACATTCTCATGTCTGCCTTTTACTGCCTTTATGTTACTTTAGGGTGGTTTAAGTTCAGGTAGGCTCTAGATTCATTGGTCTGTATTGAGAAGAAAGTGAATACTTATTTCAATGAAGAGAGTCTCAGGAGGAAAGACAATCGATGGAAGGGTAAGAACTACATAGGGGCATAGTTACTAGAAAGCATGCTGGGAAGGGACTCAGAAACACTTGGAGTCTAATAAAGAGAATCAATGAGAAGCCTCCCCTCAGTAGATGATAAAAACCATTTTTCACTTATCAGGGAAGGTCCTCTACACTGCTTGATTGCCTTTGGCTAAGTAAAATCTTAGATCATCTGGCACTTGCTGATTCTGATCTGCCTTTTGATCAAAAACAAGACAATTATTACGCAGCAATTTTCAAATATTTTCAGGTTACTGTGCAATGAAATCTGGATTTCTTTTAATGTGTGGTAAAGCTCTACATCACAGTCATTGACACATCTTAATCCAGATTACGGAACCTATCTGAAGTATATTTGCATCCTGATGCTAAAGCACATGGGTCCCAGTCTGTCTGTACATCGGGTAACAGATGCACTGGGAGGTCATGGTTAAGTATAGCAGCATGATCATTTAGTCAAGCTCTCTAAAACTGTTATCTAACGAGTGGGAGCTATGGTAGAGAGCATGAATTTACAGTGTAGAGGTGAAACATTACATGTGTGATGAAAACTCACACCACACCAAAAGCTTGATGGACAGCCCTATGTGGTCTTTAATACTTGAGCATATTACAAGTGTTTGCTGTTTTTAGGGAGGGAGAGGAATATAAGAACCTCATCTTTCTCATTTTTAGTTAAAAGAATATTAATGGTAAGAAATTCAAGGAAGAAACCATTGAAATGGCTCAGCCCCTAAAATTGCTTCTCACACAAGCCTGATGATCTTCACTCATATGGATCCTTGGTGCCATTAGGACCATGATGTCATGCTCCTTTTTCTCATGTAGGGAGGATTTTCATGGGAAGTATGAAGAGAGCTTGTGGTCCACAGACTTTTGAAATTAAACTGGTGCTACATACCAGCCATCCCAGCACTTATGAGGGACAGGCACAAACCTCGGGGGTTCAAGGACTCTCCTTGGCTACATGGGGAATGTGAGGCCAGGTAGGCATAATTAAACCTTGTCTCCAAATCTAAAATTAAAAGAAAGAAACAATTGTGGCAAAACGTAAAGAAACTATTTCAAACCCCACCCAGCAGCAGAGACCCTTTGGTTCATTTTAGAATTTATGAGTCACTTCACCTGTGCTAAGTCCAATGTGTTAGGACCTGTGATTAAGAAGAAAAGCAGGTTCTTAGTGTGGACAGAATGTTTCTGTACCCTCTGTCTTCCATTTGATTCCAAGCTTTGAATTCTCAGACTTGTGTTTTTAATTTGGAATGTCTGTAAAGGCCAAAAAGGTTGTAATAATCATTAGAGGGGAGGAAAAAGAGGCCTTAAGAGAAGTGGATAGAAGGTATTGAGAAAGGGTTGAGGAAATCCTGAAGGGAGAGTTTAAACAGGGATGAGAAAAGTGTGATGGTCAAAGGGTCAAAGAAAACTAAGCCGGTAGGAAAAAGATCTTTGGAAACTAACTATATTTTATATTCTCAAAAACATTGGATGAACTGGGTAAATAGTTTGCCTTATAAGGTGTTGTTGCCAAAGATTTGATGTTAACTTTGATGTTAGGAATTCACACGAGGGAAGGAAAGGTCTAACTCCAGAATATGATCCTCTGACCTCCACACATGTACTGTGGTTGCCATCAAGCCTAATGGTGAGTTGCATCCTTAGGACCCTAAGTAAAACCACTGAAAGTAGGAACACTGCACAGATGGAGAAAGCTCTTCCCAGAAGACTAAGCTTACTAAATTCAGGTCCCACTTCCAGTGTGAGAAACTTCAGTTAAAATGAATCCACAACCTACCCAAACTTATGGATACCATAAAAGCTGTCCTAAGAAGAAAATTTATAGTACTAAATTCTACACAATGAAGTTTGGAGAAATCTCACATGATTTACTTAACACCACACCTCAAAGCTGTAGTACACAAAAGCAAACTTGCCCAAGAGGATTATAAACTAGGAAATAAACTGGTGACATAAAGTAATAAAACATAAACAAAAAGAACAATACAAAGAATTAATGAGACAAAAAGTTGGTTCCTTTATAAAATAAACAAGATAGAAAAACCCTTATTCAAACTAACCAAAAGGCATAGAGAAAACACCCAAATTAAGAAAATCAGAAATGTAAAAGGAAACATAACCACAGACAATGAGGAAATCCAGAGAATCATTAGGTAATACTTCAAAAACATGTACACCACAAAACTGAAAAAAATCCCAAGTAATGGACAATTTTGTGTATATTTATCACGTGCCAAAATTATATCAAGACCAGATAAATAATTTGCATAAACTTATAACCACTGTGAAATAAAAGCACTCATTGACAGTCTCCCAACCAAAATGAGCTAAGGACCGAAGGGCTTCATCACAGAATTCTACAAGACTTGTAAAGAAGAGCTAGTAACCAATACTCCTCAAATTGTTCCACACAATAGAAACAGAAAGAACATTGCCTATGTCCTAATGTGAGCCTACAGTCATTAAGATACCCAGACTATGCAAAGATGCAACAAAGAGAATTACAAACCAATATCCCTCATGGACATTGATGCAAAACTATTCAATAAAATACTAGCAAATGAAATCCAATTACACATTTAAAAAATCATCCACCTTGATCAAGTAGGCTTGATCCCAGGCATGTAGGGATCGTTCATGATATGAAAATCGGCCAATGTCGTCTACCATATAAACAAATACCAGGAGAACTCATATGGTTATCTCATTGGATGCTGAAAAAGCTTTTGACAAAATCCAACACCTTTTTATAATAAAGGTATTGGAGAGATCAGAAATACAAAGAACATACCTAAACATAATAAACACAATTTGCAGTAAGCCAGCAGCCAACATCAAATTAAATAGAAACCCAAGGTGAATCTCCTAAAGCCAGGAACAAGACAAGACTGTTTACTCTCCCCATATCTATTCAGTATAGTACTAGGAGTTGTAGCTAAAGCAATAAGACAATAAAAAGAGATCAAATGGATACAAAGTGCACAGGAAGGTGTCGAAATTCCTTTTTGCAGATGAAATGATAGTGTGCACAATGACCCCAATATTTCTACCAGGGAAATCTTATGGCTGATGTGATGAGAAATAATATTACCTCCAAACCCAATAGCCCTCCTATATATAAATGATGAATGGTCCAAGATAGAAAGCAGAGTAAAATCACCCTTTACAATAATAGCCAGAAATACTATAAAATACCTAGAGGTAACTATAATCAAGCAAGTGAAATACCCATATAACAAGAACTTTAAGTGTGGTGAGATTCAAGTGTCAGCTAATAAGATCAAAAGACACTTATCCAGGGTCCCGGGCTCCCATTCAAAAGGGGCTGCTGAGATCTTAGAGACCGCTTTTGTTCCTGCCTTCTAGAGAGACTAGATCAACGTCCATCTCTCGTCCATCCCATTGTTCAAATATATTCCTAAGCTATAGCCTATTATCCTGTGTGTTAATTTATTTACCAATAAATATTTATCTTATATTAATATATTTTAAGTAAAATTTACTACCAGATCTGGTGTCCAACGTGGGGCTAGGCTCTGCCTGCCACATACGGGGCTAAGGGTCCATTTATGTTTAAAATCGGTAAAAAATACAAATGACAAACAGAGTGTTCAACTATGGGAGGGAAACCAAAGATGCTCACCAACTAAGCTTAAAATCCCAAACTCCAATACAGATGCCTTACCGAGACAGCTATCCCTGACTTCCTGGCTCCCCAACTTTCCAGCTGAAGCTGCTTGCTGCTCACTCTCTCAGCTGCCAAGGGGCACTCAAGGCTCCCAAGTCCCACACAGGCTACAGCCCAAGGAACCTCACCGACTTCTTTGAAGAAAGAAATTGATGAAGATATCAGAAAATAGAATTATCTCCCACGCTCATGGGTAGGTAGAACCAACATAATAAAATTGGAAATCTTACCAAAAGGAATCTACAGATTCAATTCAATTCCCTCCAAAATCCCAACACAGTTGTTCACAGACCTCAAAAGAACCATTTGTAGTATGAGTTTTCTGGCCTGGATTTTCCGGGCCTAACCTCAAAGTTTAGACCCTCAGACCTGCAGTCCTACAGAGACACAGAGACGCTTTCATTAGTTTTTGGCTGATCAGCCTCAGGCCCAGGCATATCACTTGCTAGCTCTCTACCCTTCATCTAACCCATGTCTCTTGTTCAGCCATGTGGCTCTGTACCTTTCTTTAGAGCTGCATGGTTGTCCTCTGCTTCCTGTGGCTTCTCTCTGGTGCTCTCTCTGGTGTTCTGTCTGGTGGTCTGTTCTCAGAGTTTTTAGTCTGGTAGCCCCACCTACACTTCCTGCCTGCCTTTGGCCAATCAGCTCTTTTTATTAGACCAGTGGGTGGGACAATTATTTACCAGGAGACAACACAATACCCCTACATATCCCCTTTTCTCTATTAAACAAAAGGAACTCCAATTCTAAAATTCTTTTCCCCCCTTATCTATAACAGCTTATAAGCAACACTGTAAATAAACACAAACATCCATAATCCACATTTTGGGAATGTGGGCGTTGTTCTCTAGGCTACTTCCTGCTGAATGGGGACGCTGACAATCTCATGGGAATTCAAAGAAAAATGTAGGATTATGGACAAGTCTTTAGTGGAGTAGTCTCTAAGGCTGGGTCATCTCAGCCAGTCTCCTTGAAATTGTTTTGGATTCAGAGCTCTGGAACTTCACCAGAGGTGCTCTGAAATGCTGAATCATCTGGTCCATGCATTTCCATTGGAGATTTTTCAGGGGGTCTTCCTCTATCAAACTTTATGTTCTTTATCCAGGAAAAAATCCACAGTCTTTCATTTTCTGTGAAAATAAAAGGAACACCTCTTCTCCAAAGTAGCGTATCTTTGCATTTCAATTTTAAAGTAAACTCATTTACAAAATATATAGGTTGAATTACTCCAACAACATTTATAATCAGCTGTCTTTTAGCAGATTTTACTAAGTCATTTTCAGTCAAGAAGCTTAAAGATAAGACAGTAATATACAGTATCCAGACATTCTTTGTATTTTCCATCTTTACTTGGCTTTTGTTTATTTATTTATTTATTTATTTATTTATTTATTTATTTATTTATTTATTTATTTATTCATTCTATTTCTTTAAGGGCTTTCTCTACCTCTTTTTTCTTTCTTTATGCCTATATATATATATATTTTCAAAACACTTTACCACTTAGACTTTTTTTTTAAAAAAAAAAAACTGTCTTTACTGTATATTTATTTCTTAACTTTTTCTGTCTCTGACCACACCTTTGCTTGTCTAGGGTGATTGACTACCCAGATCCTTCTATTTCTTCTGTTTCTGAACACATCTTTAATCTGCAAGGATTAAAGGCTGGTATGATGGGTGGATGGCTCCACCCAGATCCTACTTTAATTTTATAGAATTTATCTTTTCAACCCAGGTACTCTGGGGAATTTTAGGGTTCATATAATTATCAAGTAAAGTTTTGCCATCTGCTACTCATTAACTCCATTTAAGTGTTAGGTAGCAGGGCCTCTTTAAAAACTCACAAGTGTTTTGCTTCTAATGCTGAATCAGGAAGCTTCTCTTAAAACCAAGCCACAGTTTGCCTCCGGCAAACAGAGCTGATCCAAGAAAACACTGCCACTAGAAAGCCATCTTTGATTCTGTTCCCTTTTTCTCCTTATGAACAGAAACCTTAAATAAATCATTTACAACCTTTTGCTTACATCTAGGCTTCCGTGAGACTTCAGGAATGAGCCATTTTACACCTTAAGCTGCACTCCAAAAGCCCGCCATTGTAGCTCAAGCCGACAGGCCTCACCAGGGTGTCTCTGTACCATGGCTCATGTGGGAGACACAATTCAGAGGCTGCTTTTGGCTCTAGACCATTTTTAAGCTTTCTATGACTTTATGTGGGCATATTTGCCACACGTTGGGCTGCCATTTGTAGTACGAGGTTTCTGGCCTGGATTTTCCTGGCCTAACCTCAAAGTTTAGACCCGCAGACCCGCAGTCCTACAGAGACACACAGAAGCTTTCATTAGTTTTTGGCTGATCAGCCTCAGGCCCAGGCATATCACTTGCTAGCTCTCTACCCTTCATCTAACCCATGTCTCTTGTTCAGCCATGTGGCTCGGTACTTTTCTTTAGAGCTGCATGGTTGTCTTCTGCTTCCTGTGGCTTCTCTCTGATGCTCTCTCTGGTGTTCTGTCTGGTGGTCTGTTCTCAGAGTTTTTAGTCTGGTAGCCCCACCTACACTTCCTGCCTGCCTTTGGCCAATCAGCTCTTTTTATTAGACCAGTGGGTGGGACAATTATTTACCATGAGACAACACAACCCCCTACAGAACCATACTCAAATTCAAATGAAAAAAAAATCCTGTCAATAAAGCAACTTCTGGAGGCATAATGCTCATTGGCTTCAAACTACACTGTAGAGCTATAATAATAAAATAAGCTTGGTATTTCATAAACACTGATGTTTGAATTGACAGAGAGAGGACGTCAGGCAAGGAGCATGAAGCAGAACTTACAAACCTGGACTCATTCATGGCCAAATAACTTCTATGTCCTTAATGAAACACAGATGCAGCAATGGTGACTCTGAGTGAAACATGATGTGTTGAATCCATACAATTGGCTCCCTATGGCTTTGTTAAAATTACATAGGTGAAGCTGCCTACTAAATACTCAGGCTCACACCTGTCCATTAGGATGAGAGTCATCCTTCATCAGACAGATTTCAGCAGTAGGCTGTGGTGACTGCAGACTCACAGCTGGACAAAGCTTAGAGAATGCCTGTGAAATTCTCAGACCTCAATAGAATATCACAATCACACCCTCCAAGGCTCAGGGACTACTTTGGAAGAGGGATGCAGAGGTTGTAGATGATTTCTGTGAAATGGTCCAGGTCACAGTCACCACAAGACACAGGGAAGAGCTTATAGGCCCTACCCACAGTGAGTTTATCTGTGCTGGGGACTGGGGTGTCATCCCATTGAAGGAAAAAGAAATGCAGGGAAGATGATACACTAACTCTATGGATGTTAAGGACAATATGGAAACTTGGGGACTTTTAACTCATGTTTGAGCTGTGGGAGTATGGAAACCTCAACAAGGCTGGTTTGTGACTTGGAAAAGCCACTAAATTTCATGGATGCCTGTTGTGTACAATGGAAACCTGAGTTAAATCTCCATGTGTAGGCCCAGATATCCAGAAATGGGCTCAACCTGGACTTTTAGAAGATATCTGGAGCATAGGTAAAAGCCAACATTCCTCCAAACCTGGTAAAGCTGGTTCCCTTCTACCCAAACGTGTCTTTTCTCTTGTTACTGGCATAGGAAAAATGGCTACTTGTGTTGCATACCATCATAATAAAGGACATGCTGATCTCCAGGCTCCTTCAGTATCACAAGTACCTGCTGTACATGTCAAAGTCCATAGTAGTGTCCTGTGTCTTCTCCCCTTCCCTAAACCCCCATTAGTTCAAAAGAATTCTTCCCACAGCTTCTCAGTCTTTTTTATAAACCTCTCTCTGTCTTTATCTACACCTATTCCAGTTTTCTCTCTCCCCCACCTCTGCCTCTCTTAATTGTTTCTGCTTCTATCCACTAAGGTGAGAATGTTCAGCACACATCTCATTCTCCTCTGGATGTTCTAGATGACTCTAACTGTTTAATCTTTAATATCTACAGCAAAATCCTTCCCTTTCATATATCACTAAGCAGTCAAGTGATCAGTTCTCATAACACCAAGACACAGTTTAACATATTTTCATAGTAAATTTTAATGGAAAATTATTAAAGACTTATATACAGAATTCAATATTTTGTGATATCTTGTGTCACCTTTCAGAGAAATATTTAATGTTAAAGTTTTTATATTTGACAAAATCTTCTTGACAGACTGTCACTTGATGCCAGTACATCGTGACAGGTGCTTCATTTAACGACTACCCTTCAGCTTGAGCAGCAACTAAAAAGAAAAGCAAGAATGAGCAGTTGTATCATCGAGAACATCATTGGTGACATTGTCAGAGTCAGCAGCAGTGTGGCATCATCAGTAGAACCTTATGTATTGTCATCAATATCATTGTGAGTGAGGTGGGGTGAGAGTGTTGAGTCTTGTTTTGTTTTATTCACAGATGTTGCCTCTTTTGGAGTGTTTGTTTACAAGATGATGCCACCCTCATAAGTGACAGTGGACACAGAAAAATAGAAAATAATGTTTAGCAGCTATATTTCTCTGTTTAGCTATTTAGAAAAGACAGTGTTCTTACTAAGAGTAATAATAATTCCCTCATGTCAGAATGAGGACAGTTTGGGGAAATAAACTGACTGTTATTTTCAATATGATGGGAAAAGTCAATTTTTATGCTTCTAGGTAATGCCGACATAGTTCTATAAAGGCATGAAATTTATAAATTATACATAATAGTGCCAAAGAGATTTAGATTTCTACCACAAAAACCTTCATCTACCTTAAATCGTTGCTGTGTTCTAACTTACCATGCTCATCTTCTTGGTTTCTGGGAGCTCTTGGACGATGTTTTCCCCATAGTCTCTGGTGAATCCATTTCACCATTATTATCAAGAATATTATAAAGAATGCAGAGCACACAACGAGAAAAAGTCCTATATCCGCTGCCGGAGGAAATATGGCAGTGAAGGTATTCCTTGTGCAGCTGTCATGGTCACCTGGATTTGTAGGAACAACAGTTGGGTCAACATCCACAGAAGTGTGCACAGTGTCACCTGTGATATGAACAAGAGGCAATTCCTGATCAATAGTGACTGTACCACATGCATGTCCTTTTCTAAAACTGGGTCAGCATTCCCAAAGGCTACAGTGTCACTAGTGTGCTGACCAGGAACAGGCTTATGGCCAGCATATAATTTTTCCCTTGCATGCCCAGTACAAATACCTGAAGAAAGTGTGAGCTCCGGCGTGGTGTCACAGCCATAGTCATTCTTTTCAGATGCTTCAACACTGTCACCTCTGTTACCAACACACTCTGAGTTTTTTGTCTCCATGAGGACAGTAGGCTGGACCACAGACATATCACGATCATAAGGCTCTTGAAGAAAAACTTCACTCTTCTTTTCTTCAATCTTTAAGGAAATTTGAGATATTACTTTATGTTAAAAATTTCACAGATTTTATTCATTTTAGGAATACCTGTTAATGTCAGGGTCTTTATTTATGGTCCCCAAATGTATGTTTGCTCAGTCTAGTTTTATCAGAACAGTTACTGATGTCCTGTAAACTCTGCTTCCTTTATGTTGGAGTAAAAGGCCCCTGAGGGTTGAGAAATCTTTAGAGAGACACGTTCAGCTTTATGCGTTCTTTCCTTCTTCTCTTTGCTACCTGACATTGTCATTCTCTCTATAATGGGAAGACAAAAAGAAAAGGGCAGAATGTGTCCTTTCCTGTCTTTGTGGCTGGGATGTCACGTTGAGGACAAGAATAATAGAATGTGACAATGAGAGGCTTTGGGTACAAAAGGAGCCTCTCTCTTCCACACTACACTAATGCTTTCTCTATGGCCTTCAGAGCTGCCCATTAATTTCCTGTAATAGCAAAACAGTGAGGATGAATTTGATATGTATGAAACAAGTGTCCCACTTCCCACAGCAGAGGGTAGCTGTGGAGATGCAAGGAAGGATCCTGGGAGGTGCCTTCCAAATTATTACTCCTTAACTATGACATTTGTTCTATGTGGAGGATAGATGAAATAGCCTGCTCCAGCACAGCTGTGATTTAAATGACAACAGTCCTATGGACCTATGTCTTTAAATCCCGGCCTTCAATTGGTGGAACTACTTGGGGAACAACTTCAAGGTGTGGCCTTGGTAGATGAGTTGTGTCACTGAGGTAGGACTTGAGGTTTCAGGAGGCTGGAGCCATTTTATTTAAACTCTGTTTCTTGGATGAGTTACATGGATTCTCAGCTACCACTCCAGCACCATACCTGCCGGCCTGAACCATCACGGTGTTGGAACTGTATGTATGCCATTAGAACCAAAAGCCTCACTCCAAACAAAGCCTTTGTTCTACAAGTTGCTTTGGACATGGTGCTTTATTACAGCAATAGAAAGTAATATAATCAGTATCTAATTATAGTATGAATGACGTGAACAAAGCCCAAAGGATTCATTCAAAGTGCTGAAGCAGTGTTACCCAGTGGATTATGTCAAAAACAGGAGAGACAATTCCATAATGCTGGCTCAGCTAGATCAATAGACAACCACGTAATTTAATCAGGTCCATTTCAGATGGGCAAGTTTTGAGAATGAACTTGATGCTGCTTGGCAGATGAGAAGCCTATTGACTTTTACTGCATAAAAAGTAATGACCTCAGGTCTTTGTCATTCATGACATCTCAGTGACACTTCTAACTTAGCAATCTAACTTTACCTTTTAGTATCAGATTTGAAGAGGCTATGCACTATGTTTGTGGGGAGTCTCACACATTCCAAACCCTACCCAGAATCATCAAACAATGTAAAGGAGAGACAATTAAGCAGAATAGCTTAAGCAGCATTGTTGACCAAAGAAAAGAAGATGAGAAGTATACATCTTACATGTGAGTCCAAACTGTTCAAATGGATCATGGGAAAATTTTCAGTTCATTGGTTTCACAGAGAATGATGAATTTGAACACATCACAGCAAGTCATGTTGTCAGACAGACACATTTTTATACAGCACATGTTTTACTCAGTGCCTCATCCTCAATAACTAAGTATAAAATGGAAATGAAAGACAACATGTACAAGGATAGTTTTCCAGGACACAAGCTGCATGGAAACAGAATCACTGAAGATGAGAAGATTGTGAAGACAATTTCCTGACCTGTTATTTATACAACAGGAGTATTAATGAATGTATAGACATCATTCATTTATCTGTTCACACAGTTTATAAGATTTTAAGAACTATTTATTATTGGGGTTGTGTGTGTATGTGTGTGTGTGTGTGTGTGTGTGTGTGTGTGTGTGCATGAATTTCTATGCTTGTTTTTGATATTTTAGTGTCTGGTGTGGGCTCATTTATTCTCCAAAGACAAATTTGTAGTGGAGAACAGGAATAGGATGAAGTAGGGTCTGCAAACAGTCCTGGCTCTTCTGCTTGCTTTATACCTTCTCAAGGGAGGGTACAGCACAAAAGAAGGTATTACTTTTGTAGTCTCGTGACACGATATCTGACAGAGATTATCTTGGCTGCAGAGAACCTCAGTCTCACATAGTGGAAGGTGAGCAGGACGGCTTGTCTGCAGCAGTGGTCTTTTCCTTCTCACATGCTGGTCGGCCAGGAAGCAGACAACTCAGAATTGGCACCAGAAATAGTGATGACCACTAAGACCCACCAGCAGCAACCTTCTGCTGTCTAGAACATATGCTAAGGGTTAAACAAGCTCATGACAGTAACCACAGTTCACACACATGACCTTCTCTCTCTCTCTCTCTCTCTCTCTCTCTCTCTCTCTCTCTCTCTCTCTCTCTCTCTCTCTCTCTCCTGTGCCACTCTCTTTCTCATATACATATTCATATACATGAATCTATAACACACTCACACTCGTGTGTATGTGTATGTGTATGTGCTAAGTCAAAGTGTCAACCAGAGGCCCAGTTAGAGAGCTAAATAAAAAGGCACTTTCCAGTACGACTAACAACTGGGATTTGGTCCTGAGACTGAGGTGAGAAGAGAGAACTGACCCCTATAAATTTTCCTTTGACCTCCACACTTCTGATATGGACACATGTGCTCTATACACCGAATAAATGGAGGCCATGGTGTCCGTGAACTGACTGAGACCTGCCTGCCTGTGCTTCATGTGTGGAGGAATTAAAAGTGTGGATCAATAAGACAAGCCTCTTATTGCTGTTCTTCCAACCTATATGTTCTAAAGATCTCAATGTTTCAACCTAGCACGCCTTTGAGGACTAGGGTTCTGGAATTTAGCAAACATCCTTATCTGTTTACTTATCTTTTATGTTTGTTTATGATCTAATCATCTTGCTAACACACATATTCATTCTGGGTGCTGGAAAGATAGATCAGTAGTCCATAACACTTGCTCTTACAGAGAACCTTGGTTTGACTAACATCATGGCATTTGACTGACAATCATCTGGAACAGCAATTCGATGATATCAAATGTCCTTTTGGATGTCTGTGGGCAGCTCATAGACAGAAAGTGCACATTGAGAATGTACACAAACCATTTACGCACATAAAATTAATCAATGTAAATCAGACCAGTATGTTGGGGTGCAGTCATTTTGAAATTAGCTACTCAAGGAGTCTCTACTATATATACTCCATATTTCTTTGAGTTCAGATCACTTGTGATAAAAGTTACTCACTTTCTGATCTTTTGATAGTCTACAGTGACCTCTTAGACCTGTGCTTCACAACCTGTGGGTTGTAACCCATTTCAGGATGATAAAACTCTGTCAGAGTGGTCACCTAAGATCTTGTGCAAACTCAGATTTTGACATTATGATTCATAACAATGAAGAAATTACAGTTATGGATTAGTGAAAAAAATAATTTTATGGTTAGGGTCACCTCAAAATGAGGGACTGTATTAGCTGGTCATAGCATTAGGAATGTTGAGAACTACTGCCCTAGAGTGTCACTAGCAGGTGTGTTCCCAGAAGTGTAGCTATGAAGAAGTAAAGAACATGTCCCAGGATGAGTTCCTATTCTCTGTCACCCATTGGAAGACTGTGGATACAGATTCACCAAGACATCATTGCTCTCACAAGCAAATATGTTACATTTCAAATTAGTGGGAATTACCATAAAGAATGATTTCTCCTGAGAGCTAATGGGTATTGGCTCTCACCTAGAACAGGGGTTCATTTCAGATTCGCTAAGAACTTTTTGTTCCTTCTTCATTACAGTGTAAGGTAGAAGATTAACTTTTTCGCTTTGGTTCTGATATTTTTCCATTTTGCAGGGCACAACTTTAGAACTACTTTCTTAGTAGTCACAGGGTGTTGAAACAAGAAAATTAGAATTTATTTTTCTTTAAATATAATTATCTTTAATTATAATTATCTATTTGTAAATCACTACAATATCATCAAAATGTAAAAATTATTTATTACATTATGAGTAAATCATGAACAGAGAAACTTGGCCTTTTCCTCCAATGAGACTGAACATAATTTCTGATGTTTTCAAATTCTTGACTCGTACCTGAGATGATTATTAGTTTTAACTGAACCCTTTCCTCAGTGTTCCTTTGCCCATGGTTAGCAGACAAAATTGGAGATGTTTTCTCTTAATAATGAGTACTGGTTTATTTAGTAGTGTCCTCCACATAATAGTATCTGTGAAACTGCTTCAAAAAATGCATTTCTTCATTGATTTGCATTCAGAAGTTATGAATATGAACCTTATGACTCACACAAATCCTCACTCTAGGGCTCTAGGTCACCAACAAATAGCTTTTTTAAGCCCCAGCACCTCAAGGTGATGAAGGCACTTTGCTATGAACACATAAATATCCAATTAAAGCCCTTCAGTGCTTTTAATGTTTGAATGTAAGTGTATAAGATTTTAAAATACCAAAAAACTCAGAAGTTAAAGTGTTCCTCTAGAGTACTTGAATCTTTGCTTCTTAGCACTGCTGGCTAACTTGGGAAAGACACCTATTATGAAAGTAGAGGCAGAGGTTCAACACACACTTAGCAGAATTAATAGAAAGCACAAGGGATCTCTTCACAGTAACAATTTTGATGGATAGATTACAACTGGCTGCATTTCCACAGTTTCCTCTAGTTTAAATACAGAAACAGACAGAGACACAGAGGAAATGATCTCCTAGGTGGTAATGAAATGGGAGTTCTCAGGGAAGATTAAGCCTTCCAGCATTTAAGCTGAAGATCAATGCATCTGGACAGTTCCTGAATCACTGAGAGAATTCAGGTATATTACTACCTTTGTGTTTAACAATCACTATAATGTGTATTTATTTCATTGAACCATCCTTGGTCAGATATCAAACATCTTCTATATGAGGACTGCTCCAAATCTTCCACTCACAGTGTTTCCCTCCAATTCTTATAGGGATACCAAAACAAGCAAGGACTTTCTACAGAAATGACTTTTTAATGCCTACAAAATGATTTTCTCTGACCAAATTTCCATTAAAGCTGTCATGGGTAGATGACGGTTGCATTTTCAACAAAATTCATAAGAAAATAAGTTCCCAAAAGGATCATTTTACCTTAATAACAGAAATACTGTGGCTTTCTAGTGTGATAGATGGAGAAATATCATCATCTTCAGAGAGCCTTTAGAATAAAAACATGCAATACTAGGTGAGTTTGGTACTGCAACCAACTCCACATACTGTATACTAGATGACATTTTTGCATTTATGTAAATCAACCCTGACCTTTGTTTAATGTTTAGTTGCTCTAACATTATAGATACATAGATATATAGATAAAATAATATAGATATATATAGAAAGAGATATGTAGATAAAAATGACATTTTTATAAAAAATTGTGAAATAAAATAAAAAAAGACAGAAAAAATTCACTTAAGACTTACTTGTAGGTCTATTTAAAGGTAACATTAATACAATTTGCAGATTTGGAGATGGTTCAGTCAATAAGAATGCTAGCTGCCCAAATAATGGCCTGAGTGTGTCCTCAGCAATAGCATCTCAATTTGGGCATGGACACATGCACATGTAACCCCAGTACTATGTGAAGAAAGACAGAGTATCGCTTGAGCATGTTGGCTACAAGACCAACTCCATGTTCTGTGAAAGAACTTATATCAAGTGGATTTGCTAGAGAATGACTCAAGACACCCATCCCCTCCATTGCCTCATCCCTGCAAACAGAAATATGAAAGTCATGCAGCTTACACACACACACACACACACACACTCACACACACACACACACACACACACACACACACACACACACACACAAGAGGGTGATGGTGGTGATTCAGTACACTTTGTTTTGAGTGTTGTAGTAACTGTTGGCTTTGTGGTTATATACATCAAGCACTTAATGCTCCTATTTCATTGCTCTTTGCCTGTCCCCTAAAGCACTACGATGCCTTTTTTGTCCAGAGATATTTTAGACATCACATTGAGCCTCACGCTCTTACAAGAAGTTGGTTTGATTGAACATGAAATATACTCTATCTTTAAGCATCAAGCTGGCACTATCTCAGAAGCCAGAGATTTTTGGTGCTTTGATGCTACTTTTTGATAATCTGTTCACACATATATGAAGAAACCCTCACATGAATATTTTTAGACTCTATAGGTGTTTCTGTGTAATTCTGAGTCTTTATAAGGAACTGGAGAGCACCATGGTCCCTCTCAGCTATATGTACTCCATTCAAACTTCAGTTAAGAGTTCAAAACTCCAGGGTTTCTGGTTTGTAAGTTCTTGACCTACCACTTTTTCTTTCTAGCTTCTACCTACCTTGGCTTTCACCACAGTTGTGGAACTTATTGAGGGGAGCAGTAACTTCCTACACAGAAGCATATACAGAATCCCATTTTGAGGTGATTTTCAACAAAACCTGGAAGAGTCTTGACCCTTACCATTTTACACACCCTCTCTCTCCTCAACAGAATGCTCATCTCAAACATATTAAAGAACATGAGTAATAATCTAAAAACTAATATTTGAGCTTTTATGTGCACAACATGTTATGTTCAGAGTATTTTTTATGAGTGTAATTTCAGGTACATACCTACAAGTCCTGGGGTACAGGCTCAGAGGGTTGCTATTCACCATCAGTCTTGGGGTTTTATCTAGGTCTCTCATTTACGACAGCAAAGTAAAGGCTACCTATACAGCAAATTTCAGGGGATTCTCTGTCTCCACCACCAAACTCAACATGAGCTCCCTTGGTTTTAGATGCACACCAGACCATCAGGCCTTATGTGGATTCTGGGCATCCACACCCTCATTCTCACATATGCAAAGCTAGCCTTTATCACTTATAATCCCCCACCAATTGATTATTAACAGCATTTCACACTGCATCAGAAGTAGAATCAGTCAATATCTGTGCCCTACAAATACTTACTCAGCTTTGATTAACAAAGACATTAAAAACCTGAAATTGCCTTTCACAAAGGTATCAGGTGTCAACTTCTGAACTTTATATTCTCTACATACTCAGTGTATTTCAAAATCCAGACACCCTTACCAGACTAAGCTCTGTTGTTTATTTCTTCCATGATCTACAAACAAGAAAGGAAAAATATGTTATAAGAAGCTGTAGAAACTAAGAGCATTACATACCAAGGCTAATAATACTTTATCACTAGATATACTTTAATACAAATGCTGGATAACCCTTAAAGTAAAGATTGATTCATAACAATAAATACACAAGAACTCTTAATTCATACTTCCTTAAATGCTTCAAATACAGAGACATGTTAATCAAAAGTTAGTACTTATAATAAATTGTTGTGCGAAATACCTATGATCTTGAGTGCAATCAGACAGGGAAAATGGCAACTTAACCAGAATCAATATTGCAAACTGAAGTGTCACAATGATGGCACCAGTTTTTTGCCTCTGGTGTTGTGACTGACCAGTAGTGCTGGGTGAAATGTGAGTTTACTCATCTTATACAGACATGAAAAGAGCATCAGTTAATTTATTTCACGTGAAAATTCTAAACACAAGGAACCTATGTCTGTGCTGACTGCCCTTTGAAGCATAGCAAAACATAAGAAACAAAAGCAGACCAAGGACAATGACCTCTGCAAAGAAATTTCAGCTTCCAGTGTGGCAAAACTCCAGAGAGAGCAGGGGTCATATTACCCTTTACTGCTTCTGAGGAAGATGCTGAAGCCCCTCAGTTCTAGCTCTGGTCCCTCACTCATGTGCAGTGCAGAGGTGTTCATCAGATGCTATCCCATTCCATCGGAAGAGCTCTTGGGAATACCTGCTCAGTGGTTATGCACCCTGAGGAGTATCTCCAGGGAGACAAGCATGGAAGAAACATGGGGACAGAGCAACAATTCCAAGGCAATAGTCCCTCCCAGGAATCATTTTTATTGTTTCCATATATAAACAATTGAGTGAGACAAGCTTTTTATGTAAGTGAACAGAGATATCTCTACAAAGGTATCAAAACAATTCTTGTTTACTCATTTTCTGAATATGAAACTCCAGGGCAACATCATTGGTTTTGCCTATGTCTGGGGAGAGCATTTGTCCCAACAAATTAACTGAGAATGTGGATCTGCACTAGAGCCTATACTTCATATGTGGGAGGCCTCCATTAACCCTCTTCACCACAGAGAAAATTAAAATGCTGAAATCATGTAAAAATAAGTCACTCATAGTACAAGAATACTGAATCCTTTTTACCATGTCCCATATGTGAAGAGGGTCATTCAGAGTCCTCTACACTATTCACTTGCTGGTGTGCTTTTCCATGGCAAGCTAGGTATGCAAGATGCTGTGGTGAATTGATGGACCAGTCAGTGCTGTCTACTACTCAATGGTGTTCTTTCTCCACCTTCCTTCCTTACACTCTGGTAGTTATTTGAATATCATGGCTTGTAGCGCATAAACCAAGTAACACCATATCCTACTTCAATTGATGATACCTAAGGAAAATTTTGCTGGTGGTATAGCCAATAGGGAGGGCACTAGCCTAGAATGCTCGTCAGTGTTCAATTTTCAGCACTGTCTAAAGAACTCAAAATTCATTCAGTTCCTACAAAGCTCATAGGTGAGTCTGTTATTTCTTCTAAGAGGGTATATTCACATTAAATTCCAGATAATTAAAGATAAACGTAAAACCATACGTAGACTGTCTAATTATTCATACTGAAAATTATAGAAAAATACAAAAAAGTTAGTTACATTTAGTCCACAAAAGAACAGAACGAAATAAATACTATAATTTTGTTTTCTTTTACATATCATAATGTATTGACACTGACGTATATAACAATATGTAACACAATGTATTTATTATAAAGAATGAAAGAAAAATCAATTTTATAACAAGCCAACATGCTATTATATGACTATACAGGACACATTCTGTAGACTCCCTTAGAGTCTTTATTTATACAAAGATACTTTCATCAGAGTCTCATGGTAAATAAACATGTTTCAGATTTTATATATTGAGATGAGAAATTTCCCAGAAACCATCTCTTAATTAATTCTGACTCCCACAACAAAGCTGTTTTGTAATTCATGTAGCAGCAGCAAATTACTCACAATCGGTCTCACCTGTACTGATGGAATCCGACATTTTCAGGATGGATTTGAGCTCCGTGGGAGGTCTTACCCCACTGTGGCATATTATAAAAAGTAATATTTTAATATTCACATAAAACATTTAGCAAATGCTTTGCCTTACTTGTTGTTTGATTTCCAGTCATACATTAGAGATTCACTACTATAATTGATTAAGTTGGTGACACTTTCCTTACAAATTTGTGTCAAGTGGAAGAGAGAAAAATTTAGTCCACAAAATGAATGCAAGAAAATCATGCATAGAGACACAGCAAGTCTCTTTCAAAGAAAAAACTAAGTTATGATGTAGGAATGCTTTAAAAAGTTATATTATTGAGTCTGCTTTATCCAAAAATGCTGTTAATCTCAATACATTTTACATTGGTATGGATTTTGATTTATTGATATAAATTTAAAGTCAATTTTGTTGTCCTGTATGTATATTTCTACTCTTGTTTAAAGCATTATGTTTATGTGATTCCTTCAAAATTGTAGTGTATAACTAGGATGTGCAGATTGTTATCTATGATAAACTTATAATCATATTAGTTGTGTTTTCATGTATACAAACTTATATTTCAATTAGATAGATAATCTTCAAACACTTCAAAGACTTATTCAAAGAATATGGCATTTAAAAGATTTTAAGAACTTAGACTTCTTTAGACAGTGAGACATGTCTGCTCCTAGCAGCACAAATCTACTTCAAGAGAATAATGGGCACTGAAGAAACTCTTTCTTTTTGACCAAAGTTAGATTCAACAAGCAAATGTTCTTGCATCAACGGCCCAACATTATGCTGTATAAGCTAGACATGCAAGACCCAAGGAAAGTGACCTCTAATCTTTAGGAATAGTGTGACCTCACACACTCACACATAAGATGGTCCTTCAGGTTGCAGATTCACAGAGTAAACTACCAGACATTCTTCAAGACACCAAAAAAGGAAACCCACAGAATATGTCAAAATAGGCAGAGCAGTCCTTGAAATTTCCTGCTTCACTAAAAAGTATGTCAGAAATTCTAGGCCTGCAAAAACAGTTGCCACACCATTACAAAGAAACTTTGGATGACTGTCCAGGCAGCCAAATGGTTTCTCTGTCATTCCTAGATTTTGAAAACTGTTGATACTTCTTGTTTACTCATGTAATATTATATTCTTCTGTGATCACTGACTTAGTTAAAGATTAGTTATGATTATCGTTTTCCTTAGTTATAATAAAAATAAATTCAATACAAACCTTGATACAAAGATAAAGTAGATAATAAAATATTTTCCTTTTTTTCTAAAGACAAACATACTAGATATTATAACTGCACTTCTTGCTCAATAATTCTTTTGTTACACATAACTTGGCTATGTTAAAATTAAAATCTTCCTTTTTGATTGAGAGAATAAAAGGAAGTCATGTGGTACAGCTAGCAATAAGCCTGACCTGTAGGCAAAGCAACACATTATTAATATAAGACTTTGTGTGATTATTTGGGGCTAAGAGGCAGTGGGTCTGCAGGCAGGTCTTAAATTCATGGCTAGGCCAGAAAATGATTGCTACAGACAGAAACAGACTCAGACACACATTCACATGCAAACACACACACAGAGAGAGATAGAGAGAGAGAGAGAGAGAGAGAGAGAGAGAGAGAGAGAGAGAGAGAGAGAAAGGAAGGAAGGAAGACACTGTTTACTCCACAGCCCTTTTTAAGGCTGCAGTAAGATGTTTTTCACCACATCATGCTGTGCGCCTAGAACAACACAACCTTCTCTGTTGTGATAATGGTGGGTTTTTCACTGGATGTGATGTTATCTTCCAAGATGTTGATTTGAGGACAGTGGAATAGATTCTTTCTTCTGTTAATCCTCTTACAAGCTACCATGGCCTTGGATGCAGTCAAGCTGTTCCTAAGTAGCCCATTCATAAGTGAATCCTGAAACCACAATCTGCCTGTTTCGATGCCATACAAGCATTTCTATGAATTTAACAAGAAAATAACTTGTGCAAATAACAATAAACCTATTGTGTAATGTCAGGGGGGTTCTAACTGTTTAGAATTCTAAGTAGAATGTAACATGTGGCTTTTGCAAGCTGTGTTTAAAAGTTAAAGCTACTCTAAACTTATGAATCTGTACTTTGGACATTAGTGGTGTTGATTTTTGGATTTCTTTCCATTGGAGTAATTAAGCTATTTATTAATGTGTAACAAGTATTTTATTAATACACAGCCCCACTGAACATGAAAAACATAAATGTCCTCTATAATTGCAGTAATCCATCAAAAGAAACAGAAAAGCAGCTTGAAATACAACCTTTAAATATTTGCCAAACAATATCAAACAGCAGACTATGGGCAAGAATGGGCTTTCAACTTCATGTTCAACTTCACATCCAACAAGTGGAGAAAACAAAACCCACTTTTATAGAGAGATAAATAATAGCGATTCTACTGTGTGGCTCTCTACATTCAGATAATCTATTGAGATTAAGAGACTTCATTTTTATGAAAAACATATCAGTGAATGTACAAGTGATGGATGGAGCACTCTGGTAGAAAAAAGTACTGAGGCCTTTCACCATCTATCAACATGTGCTAAACCCGATTAAAGGGGCCTCAGCATGTGGAGATTGTGTCAATGGAAGAAAGCAGTTTGCTGAGGTTTTGTAATATTGTCTAATAACTCAGAATTATCCCAAATTCTGTAAGCTCTCAGAAAAGATTAAGGTCTCACACTCAAAATTCTAAAGAAGGACTAGTTCACAAGCTGATTTCAGAAAAATTGAAAAGGTCAGGAGTGCAGATGAATAGCATTGTGTGTAGATAACCCAAGGAAGCTCACTTTCCCAAACACTGTTGGTTACTTGGTAAATGGTGGTGGTTGAGTATAAAACTCATGTCCATATTAATTAAAATAATTTTTCCAGTCTAAAGTATGTTGATAGTACTATGGGGAGTACAAGAAAAAGCATAAAATAACCATAAAATGCCATCAATCTGAGAGTACACCAACAAATTCGCCTTTTATCTTTGAATTTTCTTATTGATGTATTTTTTAATCTTACCTGCAGAATGGCATTGGGTCAGTACTCTGGTGTACTTCTAAAAATATAAGGAAAATGCACATTATTACAACTCTACTAAAATAGAACATACAAACTGATTAGACTCCTTGTTAGTACCAATTTCTTTGAGACCAATCTAGAGACTATCCTGAAGTAAATATTTCTTTGTAAGCAATTACTTCATGTAGAACTCTTTCATTATTTGTGTATTTCAAATTAAAAAGTATATAAATTTACCATGCCTAAGACCTAAAAACAAACACCCATATACAGTTGTGACAGTCATATATGAATTCTCTCAGAATGATAGAAAGCAGCATCCTTAGCCATGTGTCAAAAAGACTTGTCCTTCTGAACTTTGGGCTAATGATAGTAGAAAAAAATATATATTGGTTGTGGTGGAACACAACTTAATCCCAGCACAGCACATGTAGGCAAAGGTAAGTGAATCCCCGTAATTTTCTGTTGAGCCAAGAATACCTAACACACTGTATCTCAAAAGCAAAGCAGACAAACAGCCAAAAAGGAAAAATATATCTATGAGCCTATATTCTTTCTTCTGGAAAATAAAGAATCTTGTTCAGTTTTTTAGTTAAAACTGTTCATTTTACAAATTAGGTGCACTGGAACTAGATGACATATAGCTACTGTCATTTGTACCATAATGAAACCCAGCAGAAAAAAAGCTAAAGAAGAAAACAGACTTCTTCAGAACAACTCAGTGGAAGACAATGTGCTTATCCTCCTGGTCACCTTTGAGGGAAGAAGCTCCTCAGTTCCAGCTGTGTTCCCAGTCTTATGTGCAACTTATAGGATGCTCATGAAAGTATCCACCCTCTCTCATGAAGACAATAATTGGGAAGATCCCTCCATTAGTAGTAATCCACCCTGAGCTCTGCCTTGGGTGACAGAGCAGAAGAGTAGCAGCTATGGGTCTGGAGCTGAAAATTCCATGGCTCATATTCTGACTTCACATCATTGTACCTCACTCAAGCCTTCACTGTCTATCTGCATTGTGCTGTTGGAAATAAAAGTTCAGTTTTTGTCTTGTTTAAAGTAGGAGAACATTAGTATACCTTCTTAGCATTCTGAATGCCATTTGTCCCCCAAACTATTGGATTGGGACTGTGGCTCTGTTGTGAAACCAATACTTACCATACAAGAGCCTTAAGTCAGCTCTCCCAACCACAAATGCCAAGAACCACAAATTCCCTAATAATGTGATATAAAATTTGATGAATTACAATAATATCAACTCTCTTCATCATACCTGTAAAGAGAAGATCATGTGGATTCAGGACCTAGTATTGCTGCCAATGACAAGTTAGACATAAAAGACACCATGACAAGTTGCTGAAACTCTGCAGTGTGTTCCTTCATCTGTCACTGAATCTCTCCAGACTCGATTGAGGAGAAGCCAATTCTTTGAAATATAGAATAATGTCGTTTTCTCAACTTTCCTTTTTATGTCAGTTTTTCCCTGGATCCTATCATTACAGCATCTATTTGTTGTATCGTCTGACTCTGCTACACTTAACAATAACTAAAGGGAAATTTACAAAGTAGACTTAATATGTAAGGTGCTTCCCTGAAAGCTCAATAAGCCTTCATTTCCACCCCTAGCACTACAGAAAACCAAAGAGAAGAAGAAAGAGGAGCAGGAAAAGCATGAGGATGAAGGGGAGATGGAGGAAGAGGAGGTGAGGAGGAAGAGGAGGATTGGGGGAAAAGAGAAAGAAAAGGAAAATGTATCAGGCTTGACAAGACTTCCCAGAATCTGTTCACATGCTCTTTGACACAACACTTCACTCTAACATGGGAGATAATTAAGAAATCAATTATATAGTTGTTAACACTGTTTAAATCCAAATATTGCAAAGAAATTTAAAAAGGCAGATGACTTAGTTCTATCATTAGGTAAGGTGTTAAATCATGAGTGATAGATTATTGATGATTCAATTGTGACATCATTACATTTTAATGGCACTGAACTGTGTAACACTATGCAATACTATATGCAAGGCATTTGTTATAAAAATTCAAGAAAAGTCTGTATTTCTACCATTCCAATTTGCTGCAGTGTGACAATGGATAACATGTGCCAGGTAACAAGTTTCTTCTCACTTGTCCATAAACAGTACATGTATAAAAATTAATATCAAATAAGCAATATATTGACAACATATTTTCACACACTTAAAAGGGCTTAGAAATAATTTCTTAATTTGGACTCTGGTAATATTAGGAAACAATGTAACTGCATCAGTATTTGATTTCCTTGACTTCTCCTGGGGAAGTAAAATCTTTACCCTTAATCATATTATTTAGGGAACGTAGGACCAGAACTTACCTTTGCTGAACCTGACATGCTTTTTCTTTCTCTGTTCTGGCTTTTCTGGAGATGACTCATCACTGTGACATATGTTTGAAAGCAATCATTATTTTATTATTCACATGAGAAACATTAGTATGTCTTTTACATTCTTTAATTTTGAGTCCCTAACAAGCCTTATATTGAATATTGCAAATAACACTGTATTAAAAACAAGATTTCAGTATTTAGCTCAACTGACTTTAAACCACATATGCTGTGAATTAAATGAGATCTCTCTATTTCCTGCCTCCCACATTCTTGGAATAAAGGCACAGGCAAACAGGCCTATACAAATAACTCTGAATTCATTCTTCAACAGTAGACTGGAAGCAATGACTGCTGTCCTTCCACCTTAACTCATGTAAACGAAACAGAAAAAAAAAATTTGTTTATGATTGAAAAACTACCCAGCAATGCAAGCAGAGAGAGACAGAGACAGAGAGAGTGAAAGACAGAGACAGAGAGAGACAGAGACAGAGACATTGAGAGAGAAAGAGGAAGGGAAGAAGGGAGTGAAGGAAGGAGGGAGGGAAGGAAAGAGGGAAGGAGGGCAGGAAGGAGGGAGGGAAGGATGAGGGAGGGAGGGAAGGAGGGAAAGAAGGAGGGAGGGAGGGAAGGAGGACAAAGTATATTCTGATGGCTCCACCAGCTTTGTTTTATGTGCTCATGAACTGACTTTTATTCACGTGCTCATGTCCCTAGGAAACCACACAGGTGTATCTGTCATGACACTTTGAGGACACTTTTTTGCTTTTTACAGCAATGGTTGTTCTTTAGATCATCAATTTTTTTGTAAAATTTGCCTGGGTGCACAGAGTCACATCTGACCTACACAGTGTCAAAGATAATTTACACAGGACAGCATATAAAAGAACAGCGTCTGGTTATAGCATTAAATTGTCAGGTTGGATAACCTAATGTCTTTGATTGATGGAGAGCCATTTAAACAGTGTGAATGATCAAAGAGAGAACATGACTTTAAAAATTGCTTCTGTTGAATATAGCATTTTAAATGAAAACATATAAACTAATGAATCACTAAAAGAATTATACATTTCACTGTCAAAATAATTAAAGTTCAGAGTCAGGGAGTTCCCATTAGCCCAGATCTGCTGTCTCTGTGGGATTCCCCATGATGATCTTGAGTCCTTTGCTCATTAAAGCCCTACTCCCTCTGCTATTGGATAGAAACCTCAGCTCAGTGTTTAGCTGTGGATCTCAGCATCTGCTTCCATCAGTTGCTAGATGAAGTTTCTATGATGACAATTAGGGTGGTCATCAGTTTGATTACAGGGAAATGGTAGTCCTGGTACCTTATTCTGTATTGCTTAGAGTCTGAGATGGAATCATCCTTTTGCAATCCGGTTTCCTTAGCACCAGGTTTCTCCCTAGCCCCCTAATGGCTCCCTTTATCAAGATATCTCTCTCTGGAGAACCAGGATCAAAACTAGGACCTCTGGATCTAGATGAGAGTTGTATGGCTAGGGCAGTTTGTGAGGCCTGTGGCAGTGAGAACAAGATTTTCCCCTAATGCATGAATTGGCTTTTTCCAACCCATTCTTGATATGGAAAGAGGAGCTTGCTACCGCTTCAACCTGATATGGCTGACTTTATACTCTCCATAGAGATCTTAAAATGCTCTGAAGATTGAAAGGTGTGAGTGGTGGCTAAAGGATGGGGGTTGAGAAGAAGAAGGGGAAGTAGGGGTGCTGTGGTTGATAGGTAAAATTTAAAAAATCTTTGGAATAAATAAGATAATTAAATCCAAAAAATAATTAAAGTTGACACTTACAAAGTAAACAGCATTAATGAGAAGTTGCCCTAACTAGGACAAAATAACCCAAAAAAATCAGATTATGAATGAGAAACTGGTTTTTACATGGGGAGCTGAGCCTGGGTACATGCTATACTTTTTTTGATTGGGTAGGAACAGTCCCTTTCCCAGCTCATACTCCATGTGTGCTAGGCTTCTCAACATGTGCCTCGGAGTTGAAGCTAATCTTCCTCCTGTTATCTCAGTATTTCTTATATAAGCAATCGTCACCCTCAAGAACAGCACTAAGAACATAAAAAAGAAGAAACTGTACCTATTCGATTCAACCACTGAATGCACATTTGCTCCTTTCTTCCTTAAAAACGGAGCCACCTGGTACTTCTCTTCAAATAAGACAAGGTTACATGCTGACACCTCATCCTATATAGGAAACAAAATACATCTGATAAATAGACATGTCTCTCATCTGAAAATGGAGCCCAGATTCTAAACATAAGAACAGATTTTGCTCATTTTCTGATTTTTTATTTATTGTCTAAATTACAATCACTTCTGAGACTAGTGGTTTACAACCTGTGAATTGTGACCCTTTGAGGATGCTAAAATTTTGTCAGCCAGGTCACCTAAGATCTTCTGACAACTCAGATTTTGACAGTGCAATTCATAACAATAAACAAAATTATCATTATTAGCAACACAAATAATTTTATGGTTTGGGTCATCTCAAAATGAGGGACTTAATTGACTGTTGACAGCATTAGAAATGTTGAGAACTACTGCCCTAGAGTGTCACTAGCTGGGGGGTTCCCAGAAGTGTAGCTATGAAGAAGTAAAGAATGTGTCCCAGGATGGGTCCCTCTTCTCTGTCACCCTTTGGAGCACTACAGATATAGATTCACAGAGACATTATTGCTCTCACAAGCAAATATGTTACTTTCTAAATTAGATGGAATTACCATTATGCACGATTTCTCTTGAGAGCTTGTTGGTATTGGCTCCCCCCGAGAAAACAGGTTCATTTCAGATTCTTTGGGAGCTGTTTGGTCCGTCTTCTTTACACTGTTGTTCTTGTTATGATGGGAAAGTCCTTTCAGCCTTTCCTGGATGGAAAGGTAGAGGATTAACTTTCTTGCTTTGGTTTGGAGTTCATGACTTTAGAACTACTTCATTTCTTAGGAGTCATGGGTTGTTGAAACAAGAAAAGAAGAATCTGTTCCTTTAAAAGAAACTATCTTCAAATATACTTATCTATTTCAAAATTGCTACACTATCATCAAAAAGTACAAACTACTTATGCTAGCCTATAATGCAAGTAAACCATGACCAGAGAAACTTGCCCTTTGTCTACGGATGAGACTGTACTTAATGTCTAATGTTTTAAAATTCTTGAATCAGATATGAGGAGATTATCAGCTTTAACTGGACCCTTTCCTCAGTGTTCCTTCCCCATGGTTTGAAGGAAATGGCAGATTATTTTCTCTTATAAATAAACACTACTTTATTTAGCTGTGTCCTCCTCATCATAGTATCTGTGAAACTGCTCTATGAAAACCCATTTCTTCATTGATGCACATTCAAAAGTTATGAATATGAAACATAACTCACACAAATCCTCACTCTAGGGCTCTAGGTTACCAACAAATAGTTTTCCTAAACCCCAGCATCTCAAGGTGATGAAGGCACTTTATTATGAACCATAAATATCCAATTAAAGTCCTTCAAGGCTTTTAAAGTTTGAATTTCGCTCAAAGAATATAAGTAAATATGATTTTAAAACACTGAAAAAACTCAGAGGTTAAAGTGTTCCTCTAGGGGACTTGAATATTTGCTTCGTAGAACTGCTGGCTAACTGGGGGAAAGACACCTATTGTGTAAGTAGAGGAAGAGGTTTCAACACACACTTAGGAGAGTTAATAGAAAGCACACTGGGATCTCTTCATAGTCAAAATTTAATGAATTTAGATTACAAGTGGCTAAATTTCCACAGTTTCCTCTTGTGTAAATACAGAAACAAACACAGACACAGTGGAAATCATCTCCTATGTGGTCCTGAAATAGGAGTTCCAAGGGAAGATTTAGCCTTACTGTCTTTACACTGGAATAAATGCATCTGAACAGTTCCCGGATCACTGAGATAAGTGGACCCTTTAATGTATTCAGATATGTTTCCACCTTTGTGTTTAACCCTTACTATAACTTGTATTTATTACAGAAACCATCCTTGGTCAAATGTCAAACATCTTCTGTTATATGAGGACTGCTCCAAATCTTCCACTCACTGTGCTTCCCTCCCATGCTCTTACAGGGCTAACAAAACATTCAAGGACTGTCTAGTGAAATGACTTTTTATACCTACAAATGTTTTCTCTGACAAATTTCCATGTAAACCATGATAAGAAGACAGACTACTGCTGCATTTTCAACAATCCATAAGAAAATAAATTCCCAAAAGGATCATTTTACCTTAATAACAGAAATGCTGTTCTTGTCTCTTGTTGTAGGTAGAGGGATATCATCGTCTTCAGAGAGACTTTAGAAGAAAAAAATGTAATAATGGGTGAGTTTCGTAGTGTAAGCAACACCAACCTATATACTAAATGGCAGTTTTGCATTTATGTGATTCAACCTTGACCCGTTTTAGTATTTTTGTTGCTTTAGAATTTCAACTTCCGTCAAACTAAAGAAACCATTCAGTTAAGACTTACTCATAGATACATTGAAAAATAAAACTTAAAAAATTAATGGATTTAGAGATTGCTCAGTCAACAAGAATTCTAGCTGCCCACAATACGGCCTGAGACTTCAACAACCAGATGAAAAGCTGGACATGGACACATGGTTTGTAGCCCCACTACTATGGGTAAAAGAGACATATTATTTGACCTTTTGGACAGCTAGACCATCCCCAGATTCAGTGAAAGAATTTATGTCAAGTGGATTAGTCAGATAAAGACTCCTACACAAACCTCATCCATTGCCTCATGCATGCAAACAGAAATATGTATGTAGGTCATGCAGCTTAGATACGCATGTACACAAACACACACAGAGCCACACATAAAGAGAGAGAGACAGAGACAGAGAGACAGAGACAGAGAGAGTCAGGGAGACAGAGAGAGATAGAGAAAGGGGCACAGAGTGACAGAGGGGAAACAGAGAGACAGAGAAAGAGACAGAGTGAGAAAAAACAAAATATACTCTGACAGCTCAAGGAACTCTGTGTTTAGATGCTCATGAGATGGTTCCTCGGCAATGTCTCTAGAGAATCACATTCTTATATCTGCCATGACCCTTTGGAGACACTTCCTTAAATGCTATGCTCACTACCAATATGGATGTTTTGCAGATCGTGTAAATTTAAACTTTGCTTTAAGCATTCATGGGTGAATGCAGAAACCACTAGGGCTATTTCTTTCCCCAATAAGCTTTTCTGTGCAATGCTGAGTGTAACTCACAACCACTTATAAAGCTAAAGGAAATAATGCTCTTTATCACCTACTGTCTTCATTGGCCACAGTTAGAGTGCTGTATTTGGGGCCAATTTCCAGAAGAGCCAGAAAAACTCTTTTCTTTGGTTTTGCATTTGGTATACCACAGTCTTGGAATTTGTTGGGGGAAATTTAACCTGTTGTGTGAACCTCGTTGTAAAGGTCCCCACCACTGAATTGATATCTAGTAAAGCACAGCAAATCCTTCAAAATTGACCATTATTTACACTGTCTTTATATCAGATAATAATCTCTAATCTTATTACATCAATTATCTAGAGTTAATTTTCATCTCCATACTTGGTGTGTGTTCTTTTCACATTTGTATATGCATTTTTGACTGTTGAACAGGTGCTCCAAGAGGCCAAATAAAGGATAAAATATGTTTTTGCAACATGTATCTTTGAATAATTATACTCATCAGAAAATTAAGCATCTCCATTTTGGATCATATATAGGTGTGAATGTGTGTGCATTTTTACAATATAAATAATCTGCTCATTTATTTTGAAATATTTAAAAATGGACAACAAATATACTAAAGCCTAGAGCTATTAATTTAGATAAACAAAATTGACTTTTTGTTTCTTAATTATCATAAAAAACAGAAATATAACACACGTGTAAAGGCCCAGATATTTGCTACTATCAAATCTTGCCATAATCAGATGGTCTGAGGAGCCACATCCAAGACTATGAATTACCTTTCCCCTCAATGTTTATTTGACTTATTTGTTTTTTTAAACCCTTCATTTTAGACACAGGTCATAGAAATTGACAAAGTGGATTGACCCTTAAATACAAAGAATGTGCTTCGTTTAAGCAAATACATTAGTGTGCACAACAGACTACTTGAGTGGCCAACAGGAAGTTGGCGCCTGTCTGGGTGAAGAGCATTATGAGGTCTAACCCCAGTATAGGTGTTATGCAGGAAATAAATCACATACTCGGGAAATCTGGTGTGAAAGAAGGAAAACTATTCTGGTGTCTTTCCACACCTTGACCTGACAACTGAGAACAGCCTCAACTTGTGGCCCTGCCAGAAAAGCTAAGGAAGATCATAAAGTCCACCTCTCCCTCGGAAGGTCATGCTCACATGTGGACCCCAGAGAAAGTTTCAGATATGATGCTGGAGAAATGGCTCCACGGTAAAGAGAGTTTGCTGCTCTTGTGGAGGATCCAAGTTTGGTTCCAAGACCACTTCCTAGAACCCATGCCAGGGAGCTCATTATCGTTCCAAGCTTCAACTCAGAAGATAATATGTTTCCACAGGCCTCCTCAGATACTCCGTTCTGGGACGAGGTGACATACTCACATACAAAATTATTTAGTAAAGGTTTAGGAATAGATATAGAGAGGTACAGTCCCAGCAGTGGGGTTGACAAACACTAGAAGGCTCATATTATATCACAGAGCTATTACACTGGAAGTAATAATTTAATATAAAGAATTATACATGGGAGATAAAAAGAACTTTTCAGAAAAAAAACCCTATATTCCATATGCACTGTTGCATACGGTTCTATAATGGCAATCTGTTTATAGCTAAACAGGAAAAGAATTGTGGACAAGTTTTATAATGCTGAGGACCCAGAATCTGTAGAAAGAACCTAAATGCTTGTAGAGCCTCTTGGAAAGTTCCATTGAGAATAGGAAGATAACTGTCTGTCTGGGCCTGCAGAAACACCAAAGGTTCTGGGTAATTCTGGGATGTTGCTGAGAGGACAGATCCCAGGAAAAGGTAATTTTCTCCTGAGTTGGAAACTTGAAGACTCAGATATTAGGAACCCAACATTTGCCTATGGTTATGGCTGTATGCTTCTAAAGAAATGGGTAATGCTGTCCTCCTTAGGGAATGAGGTTTTAAAATATCTGACTTTATTCTATGGGAGATTCTTGACAATGACGGATGCAGCCCTGTATTCAGAGACACACACTGCCCAAATGCAATAGTGCTGTATGTAGTATTCGCCTACATTTGATCTGTTTATTCTTTTACTTGCTTGATGGTTCTACTAATTAACTGTTGTTGCCAAACTGTATAAACCACACTAAACTCAGGTCAGAATGTCAAGTATGATTATCCACTGTCCCCATCAATGGTTTTCATACAAGTTTTTCACTAAGCCTAGGGCTTACTGACTACAGATGAGCCTCTGGACAAATAAATCAGGATAACTTCCTTTCTTCATTTTCCGTTGTACAGGCTTAATAAATACAGTTAACAAAATTCATTTTTAAGTGGATGCCTTAGCTTTGAACTCATTTGATAGAACTCTTTCTCAAGACTCTCTCTCTACACCTTCTCTCTGAAGTAATTTTATTATCTCTATGTCTGGAGTTTAATATTAGCTTTGTCACACTTGTCATACATCCTAATATTATCCTCCCTTATATAAAATGCTCATTTCAGCAGAAATCTGTGGGAGGTTGTGTTGTTTCATTTTAAATAATTGTCCCAACCACTGGTTTAATAAAAAGAGCTGATTGGCCAAAGGCAGGCAGGAAGTGTAGGCGGGGCTACCAGACTAAAAACTCTGAGAACAGAATGCCAGAACAGAACACCAGAGAGCACCAGAGAAAAGCCACAGGAGGCAGAGGACAACCATGCCCCTCTAAAGAAAGGTACCGAGCAGCATGGCTGAACAAGAGACATGGGATAGATGAAGGGTAGAGAGCTAGCAAGTGATATGCCTGGGCCTGAGGCTGATCAGCCAAAAACTAATGAAAGCATCTGTGTGTCTCTGTGGGACTGTGGGACAGTGGGTCTGTGGGTCTGTGGGCCTAGACCTTGAGGTTAGGCCCGAAAGTCTGAGCCAGAAACCTCATATTACAAATGGCAGCCCAACATATGGCAAATATACCCACAAAAAGCCATAAAAAGCTTAAAAAATGGTCTAGCAGTCTCTGAATTGTATCTCCCATGTGAGCCATGGTACAGAGACACCCTGGTGAAGCACGTGGGCTTGAGATACGATGGTGGGCTTTTGGAGTGCAGCTTAAGGTGTAAAATGGCTGGTTCCTGAAGTCTCACAGGACCCTCAATATAAGTAAAATGTTGTAAATGATTTATTTAAGGTTTCTGTTCATAAAGAGAAAAAGGGAACAGAATCAAAGATGGCTTTCTAGTGTTGATATTTTCATGGATCAGCTGTTTGCCTGAGGCAAATTGAGGCTTGGCTTTTTAAAGAGAAGCTTCCTGATTCAGCATTAGAAGCAAAACACTTGTGAGTTTTTAAAGAGGCCCTGCTACTTAACACTTAAATGGAGTTAATGAGTAGCAGATGGCAAAGCTTTACTTGATAATTATATGGACCCTAAAATTCCCAGACTAACTGGGTTAAAAGATAAATTCTATGAAGTTAGACTAGGAGCTGGGTGGAGCCATCCACCCATCATACCAGCCTTTAATCCTGGCAGATTAAAGGTGTGTTCAGAAACAGAAGAAATAGAATCTGGGTGGAATAAATCACCCTAGACAAGCAAAGGTATGGTCAGAAACAGAAAAAGTTAAGAAATAAATATACAGTAAAGACAGTTTTTTATAAAATGTCTAAGTGGTTTAGAGTGTGTTGAAAATATATATACATAGGCTTAGAGAAAGAAAAGAAAGGTTAGAGAAATCCTTTAAAAAAGAAATAAAGTAAAATAAATAAAAAATAAGCCACGTAATGATGGAAAATACAAAGAGTGTCTGGATACTGTATGTTATTGTCTTATCTTTAAGATTCTTGACTGAAAATGACTTAGTAAAATCTGCTAAAAGACAGCTGATTATAAATGTTGTTGGAGTAATTCAACGTATATATTTTGTAAATGAGTTTACTTTAAAATTGAAATGCAAAGATACGCTACTTTGGAGAAGAGGTTTTCCTTTTATTTTCACAGAAAATGAAAGACTGTGGATTTCTTCCTGGAAAAAGAACATAAAGTTTGATAGAGGAAGACCCCCTGAAAAATCTCCAATGGAAATGGATGGACCAGATGACTCAGTATTTCAGAACACCTCTGTGAAGTTCCCTGAGCTCTGTATCCAGAACAATTTCAAGGAGACTGGCTGAGATGACCCAGCCTTAGAGACTACTCCACTAAAGACTTGTGCATAATCCTGCATTTTTCTTTGGATTTCTATGGGATTTCCAGCATCCCCATTCAGCAGGAAGTAGCCTAGAGAACGACGCCCACATTCCCAAAACATGGATTATGGATGTTTCTGTTTATTTATATGTTTATAGGTTGTTACAGAGAAGGGGGAAAAAGATTTGGAGTTCTTTTTGTTTTAAGAAGAGAAAAGGGGATATGTGGGAGGTTGTGTTGTTTCATTTTAAATAATTGTCCCAACCACTGGTTTAATAAAAAGAGCTGATTGGCCAAAGGCAGGCAGGAAGTGTAGGCGGGGCTACCAGACTAAAAACTCTGAGAACAGAATGCCAGAACAGAACACCAGAGAGCACCAGAGAGAAGCCACAGGAGGCAGAGGACAACCATGCCACTCTAAAGAAAGGTACCAAGCCACATGGCTGAACAAGAGACATGGGATAGCTTAAGGGTAGAGAGTTAGCAAGCTATATACCTGGGCCTAAGGCTGATCAGCCTGAAACTATTGGAAGCATCTGTGTGCCTCTGTGGGACTGAGGGTCTATGGGCCTAGACCTTGAGGTTAGGCTGGAAAGTCCAGGCCAGAAACCTCAAACTACAGAAATCACTCTAGATTCTGTTCAAATTCAACCTTTTACTGAGAACTCATGCCCATCTTCCTCCGTAAGACTAACTTGCTAATTCCACACTGGATCTTTCCCATAGATTGTCTACATACACTACGATCTTATCACTCGACACTTGTACACTGGCAGGTAAGAAGACCTGTAGCTAGACAATGCAGGAGCATGTGTGAACATTCTCATGTCTGCCTTATACTGTTTTATGTTACTGTAGGGTGGTTTAACTTCAGGTGGTCTCTACATTCATTGGTCTGTATTGAGAAGAAAATGAACACTTATTTCAATGAAAAGAGTCCCAGGAGAAAAGACAATCAATGAAAGGGTAAAAACCACAAAGGTGGATAGATACAAGAAAGCATGCTGGGAAGGACGCAGAAACACTTGGAGTCTAATAAAGAGAATCAATGAGAAGCCTCCCCTCAGTAGATGCTAAAACCGTTTTTCACTTATCACAGAAGGTCCTCTACAGGGCTTGATTGCCTTTGGCTAAGTAAAATCTTTGATCATCTGGCACTTGCTGATTCTGATCTGCCTTTTGATCAAAAACAAGACAATTATTACAGCAGAGATTTTCAAATATTTTCAGGTTATTGTGAAATGAAATCTGGATTCCTTCTAATGTGTGGTAAAGTTCTACATCACAGTCACTGACACATCTTGATCCAGATTACTCAACCTGTCTGAAGTATATTTGCATCCTGATAATAGAGCATCTGGGGTCTCAGTCATTCTGTACATAGATGAACTTTTAGACGCACCTGGAAGTCATGTTTAATTTTACAGTATCATCAATTAGTCAAGCTCCTTAAATACTGTTATCTTAAGAATGGAAGCTATGGTAAAGAGTATACATAGTCCATAACCCTGATCTAATGGCATTAAGGCATAGCAAGCATGGGGCACACAAGGTATATTTTGTTCTGTACGATTGCAAGGATCAGCTTCTAAAATCATTGGAATTGCCAATTTCTTTATGCTTTACATCCTATAAAATCTTACCTGGATAAAGATGTCAGTTCAGTAATGTCATCCAATCCTAAAGACAATAGGAAATGTATTTTATAACAACTTTAGAACAATGTAACAAATTAAAATGAAAATAACACTTGATTAGACATTTTCTGTGGAGACAATCCCTGAAGAATACTCTAGAGTAAATACTGCTTTATAGGTAATTAATAGATTGAGAACTCTCACTTAATTTTTTGAATAATTAAGTATCAGAGGAAAAAAAGAAATTTATTAAGAATTATAGCTGAAATGAACCTCTGCAACAATGACTTTAATTTTTATTAGGTATTCTGTGATTAGTCAAGTATGGTCTCTGTTTTTCAGGAACAGAAGGGGTTAACACATGAGATTTGTATCATTTACTCATCCTTTTGATTAAGTATTTTATCAAGTGATGATAGGAAGAATTTTAAAGATTTGCTAAAAGTAAAAGTAAAGTCTTTAGTTCTTTAGTTGAAATTGTTGTGTTTAGGATAGAAATATCACCCCAAAGGAAGCTTGATCTATAGTGACTCTCCATGGAAGCCTGTAAAAGCACAGAGGACAGAAACAGACCAGGACAAAGATCTTTGTAAGAATCCCTAGCAACCAATGTCCCAAAGCTCAGTGTGCTCACTCTTCCTTCCTTTATGATAAGATGCTAAGAGGCTGCAGAACTCTAGTTCTGGATAGTGTAAGGAATTTCATGATCAGGTCCATCACCTCCCATGGGAAGAGCTATTTGAAAGACATCTCCCATAGTAGGCATGCTCCATCTGCCATATCTAGAGAGAGAGCAGAAAAGCACCAGCCCTAAGGACAGAGCAGCATTTTATATTTATATTCATATTTACTGATAGAGTCTATTCATGTAGTCATGTTTTCACTACATGCCTCTAATTTCCTATCCACAAATGATAACAATTCAGTTTTTACTACAGTGAAAATATGTAAAACCAGCAAGAACGCCTTAACCTCTTCCATGACGAAGAGAAAGCATTATATCCACATTAAGGGTCTGGATTTGTGGCTCAGTGACAAAGCACATGCAGGACACATGGGACTCCTTGGGTCAATCCTCATCCATACAAATATGAGTCCAAGACTATTAGTTCTGAAATAAAGCAAATAAAAAACTCGCCAACGTTACAATAATCCGGCTCTTTTAATTTCTTCTTTGTTAGAAAGAGGGGAATTTGGATTCACCTATAGCATTTGTTTCTGGTTTGGTTTAAAGATAAGGTGGAAATAAGCTATGGGGACAACTAATGGAAGCATAAACTCTTGCACATGCTGCTTTCTTTCAGAAGCTACTGAGCCTCAATGGACCAGGATGGTCCATTAGTGCTTTGAATTATAGAACCACGTCATTTGTTCAATTTTCCTCCTCTTGAGAGAAATTGTTGTGGAAGTCATGCTTTTGAGAATGTTAACTATAAGTCAACATATCCTGTTTCATTAATAAACAACAGGAAATGTGGTGCTAGAGAGATAGTTCATAGTCAGAAGAATCGCCTCGCATGCTCATAGAGCCCTGTGCTAGATCTTGGTACTGTGAATGAACAAACAACCAAATATATATATAGATAGATAGATAGATAGATAGATAGATAGATAGATAGATAGATAGATAGACAGACAGACAGACAATAAAGGAGAGATAAAAAGAAAGGATCAAGATTGTCTTCACCATCTCCAGTGAGTCCACTATATGGCACTAGGGCACCAATGTCATTTTTAAAAGAAGATGTGTAAAAATGACAGTGAGTTTCTATACAGAAAGTAAGCTACCAAGAGGAATTGAGGAAATTGTCATGGCTTAATTCTACAGCAGTGAAATAATTGAATATTGCATATTATGTTGTGATATCAGCATATTTTAATGAAGTTGAATTATGTGATAATATTATGTTGATAGATAATACAGTGCATTCATTATAAAAACTGATCAAATATCTGGAACTCCATTTCACAACAAACCAGTTTTCTATAACATACCTTTATAAATACTTATAATACTGGTTTTGATCAGTTTATTTTGTGTATTAATTGATAGTTCATAACCAGGGTGAAGATTAAGTATACTAAAGATGTTCTTACAACAATAATTGATAATTTCAACTGAAATGTATTTTCTACATTTATACTTGATCCCTTAATCCTGTTAGGGAAATTAACTATCTGATTTTCCTTACAATTTATCATAGACCATGTAGAGTAATCCAGTATCAAAAAGCTTACCCTCATTTATCTGGAAAATGTTAGCAATTGATTCTGAGAGTTTCTCTGAAGCTTCTCTGTGATACATTTAGAAAGTGAGAGTTATTTCAATATTCATATGAACAACTTTACCCAAGTACTATGAATTTTTATTTGCATTCCAGATTCAACTTACAATAGATTTTGGTAAACAATTTTTGATTCAACATTTAATTATAACTGGACAGTGCTCCCCTACCATCTTTCCCTTATTAATATTTCTGCCCCATATTAAATCACCACCACAGCACAGGCATGCACACAGGGGACAGGAAAAGGGCTTTTTCCACATCCTCTGTTCTAAAGGCTGAGGACGTTTATTAATATTAGAGTTCAACTATTACTTGTAGTTCATCCCTCCTCTCCTGAACCTATAGCACACAATCCCTTCTCAGTTCTCCCAAGAGATGGACTTGGTGTAACAGGAAATCAACTGCTTCATTTACTCTAAAATAACAACATAATTTGACAGTGTATAGGTGTTGTTGTGGTTGTTGTTTCTGGTTGCATGCTTGCTACTAGATGACAAACCATCACCACATGTTGCCCTGTTATGTTAAGTCCCAGTCTGTCCAAATGTCACAGGACATGGTCTCTCCACCTCCACTTTCCTGGCCATGGCTAAGCACCAGGTTCCTGGGGTTGGTAGTTGGTGAACTCTGATGCAGTAGCTCTGCTTTCTCAGATTTCATGTTGGACTTGATCCTGGTTTGTGAACCTGCTCTAAAGGCCACAGCTGATGGGATCCCCAGCCAACATGGGAAAACTTGAGACCTTGTTCTGTGTACTCATTGTGGATACTGTCCATAACCATATAAACTGCTTTAGGAATATCAGACTAACAGTGTCATTATATTTCAGACAGGCAGGTTTGAAATAATAGCATTAAATGCTAGGATGGATAATCTAATTTTTTCATTGTTGGAAAGCCATTTAAATCACCATGAGTGATCCTAGAAAAAACGTGATTTCCTAAATTATCTCTGTTGATTATAGCTTTTACAGGAAAACACATAAGAAATTATGAAATGCTAAAACGGTAACAAATTTCACTGTCTAATTAATTAAATAATTAGTCAGAGAGCTCTCATTAGTCCAGATGTGCTGTCTCTATGGGGTTCCCCACCATGATGCTGACCCCTATTGCCAATCCCTTCCTCCCTTGCTCTTCTATTGGACTGAAACCTCAGCTCAGTACTTGGCTGTCGATCTCTGCCTCTGCTTCTATCAGCTGCTGGGTGAAGTTTCTGATGACAATTAGGGTGGTCTTCAATTTGATTACAGGGAATTGTAGTCCAGGTACCCTCTTCACTGTCGCTTGGAGTCTGAGATGGAATCATCCTTTTGGAATCCTGTCTATTTCCTTGGCATCAGTTTTATCCCTATCCACTAACAGCTCCCTATATCAAGATATCTCTTTCTGGACAATATGCATGAGAACAAACTAGGCCCTGTAATTCTGGATGAGAGTTGTGTGGCTAGGGCAGTTTGTGAGGCCTTTGACAGTGGGAACAGGATTTTCCACTAATGCATGAACTGGAGGTGCTGAAAACCATTTTGCACTTATCAAGGAAGGTCTTCTACACTGCTTGACCATCTTTATCTAGTGAAATCTTTGATCATATGATTCTGATCTGCCTTTTCATAACAAAAACAAGACAAATATACTAGCAACAATTTGCAAATATTTCCAGGTTTTTGTGAAAGGAAATCTCAATCTCTTGTAATGTGTGGTAAAGCTCTATATCACAGACACTTGAACACCTTAACCCAGAGTACTGAACCTATATGAGGTATATTTGCATTCTGACGATAGAGCACCTGACTCCCAGTCAATCTGTACATAGGGGTACATGATGTACTGGGAAGTCATGTTTAATTATTGCAGCATGAACAACTAGTCAAGCTCTTTAAATACTGTTATCTAAAGAGTGGGAGTTATGCTAGAGACCATACATACTCCATAACCCGAATCTGATGGCATTATGGCAGGGCAAGCAAGTGGCATACAATGTTTATTTTGTTATGTATGATTACAAGGATCAGCTTCTAATCTTTGCAATTGCCAATAACTTTAGGCTTTAAATCCTATAAAATCTTACCTAGATAAAGATGTCAGTTCAGTAATTTTGTCCACTCCTAAAGACAAAGGGACATGCATTTTATAACAACTTTAGAAAAATGTATCAAAAGAAAATGAAAAAATTTAACATTCGATTAGACACTTTCTGTGGAGTTAACAACCCCTGAAGAATATTCTAGAGAAAACACTACTTTACAGGTAATTAATACAATGAGAACTCTCGCTGAAATATTTTGAATAATGCAAATGCACGGAAAAAAAACATTAAGATTTATAGCTGGAACCTTTGTGACAATGATTTTGATTCTAACTAGGTACTCTGTGATTAGCAGAGTGAAGTATCTGCTGTTCTCAGAAAGAGAAGGTGTTAAAACCCGTGATTTATATCATGTATTCATTCTTTTATTTAGTTATTTTACCAAATGATTTAAGGAAGAATTTTAAAAGATTTGCTAAAACATAAAGAATCATCATTAGTTTATCAGTTGAATTTGTTCAGTTTAGGATAGAAATATTCCCCTCAAAGGAAGCTCGATCTTTAGTGACTCTCCTTGGTGGCCTATAACAACACAGAGGACAGAAACAGACCAGGACAAAGATGTTTGTAAGAATCCCTAGTGACCAGTGTCACAAAGACCAACATGCTCACTCTTCCTCCCTTTATGATAAGATGCTAAGAGGCTCCAGAGCTCTAGTTCGGGGTACTGTAAGGAAGTTCAGGATCAGAGTCCATCACCTCCCATGCCAAGAACTGTGGGAAAGATTTCTCCCTTACTAGTCATGCTCCATGTGCCATATCTAGAGAGAGAGAGAGAGAGAGAGAGAGAGAGAGAGAGAGAGAGAGAGAGAGAGCAGAAAAGCACCAGTCTTAAGGACAGAGCAGCATTGAGTATTGCAAGGCATGAAGCCATCTTTATATTTATAGATATAGACTATTCATTAATTCACACATTCACTACATGCCTCCAGTTTGCTATCCACAAAAAGATAACAATTCATTTTTTACTGCATTGAAAATATGTAAAACCATCTAAAACATCTTAGCCTCTTCCATGACCAGGAGAAAGCATTTGACCCACAATAATGGTCTGGGATTGTGGCTCAGTGACAAAGCACTTGCAGGACACGTGGGAATTCTTGGGTAAATCCTCATCCATACAAATATGAGTCCAAGACTATTAATACTGAAATAAAGCAAATGAGAACCTCGCCCACATTACAATAATCCTGCTCTTTTCATTTCATATGTGTTGGGAAGAAGGGCATTTGGATTCACCTACAGCATTTGCTCCCTGGTTTGGTTTACAAGATAAGGTAGAAATATTCTAATGTCACAACTATTGGAAACATAACCTCTTGGACGTGTTGCTACTTTGCAGAAGCTACTGAGCCTCAGTGTACCAGGACGGTCTATTAGTGCTTTGAATTTGTTCAATTTTTCCTCCTACTGGGGGAAATTGTTGTGGAAATCATGCTTTTGAGCATGTTAACTATGTCAACATATCCTATATTTTACATAAACAATAGGAAATGAGGTGATACAGGAATAGTTCATAGTGAGAACAATTGCCTCGCATGCTCACAGAGTCTTGTACTAAATCTTGGTCTTGAGAATGAATGAATGAATGAATGAATGAATGAAGAAATGAAAGAATGAACGAACAAACAAACAATAAAGGAAAGGAAAAAAAGGAACAAGATTGTCTTCACCATATTCAGTGAGTCCACTATATGGCACTGGGGCACCACTGTCATTTTTAAAGGGAGATGTCTAAAGATGTCAGAGATAGAGTTTCTATACAGAAACTAAGCTGCCAAGAGGAATTGAGGAGATTGTCATGGCTGAATTCTACAGCAGTGAAATAATTGAATATTGCATATTATGTTCTGATATCAGCATATTTTAATGAAGTTGAATTATGCAATAATAGTATGTTGATATAAAATACAGTGCATTCTTTATAAGAACTGATCAAATATCTGGAACTCCCTTTCACACCAAGTGCAGTATTCTATAACATACCTGTAGAGGATACTTATAATACTGGTTGTGAGCAGTTTATTTTGTGTATTAAGTGGTAGCTCATATACCAGGGTCTAGATTATGTATACCAACAGTGTTCAGACACAAATAACTGATAATTTCAACTTCTTAAATGTAGTTTCTATATTTATACTTGATCTTTTTTATTCTTCTGTGGAAATTAACTATCTGATTTTCTTTACTATTTATAATAGACCATGTAGAGTAATTCATTATCAAAAATCTTACCCTCATTCATCTGGAATACATTAACCATTGATTCTGAGTGTTTCTCTGAAGCTTCTCTGTGATAGATTTAGAAAGTGATAGTTATTTCAATATTCATATGAACATTACCCAAGTACTATGAATTTCTTATTCGCATTACAGATATAACTTTCAATAGATTTTTAGGGACAAATAAATAATTTTTGATTCAATACTTAATTATGACTGGACAGTGCTCCTTTTACCATCTTTCCTTTTATTAATAGTTCTGCCCCTTATTAAACCACCACCATGGCACAGGCATGCACACGGAGACAAGAAGAGGGCTTCTTCCTCATCCTCTGTTCTAATGGCTGAATAGGTTTATTCATATTTGCATATGTACATGAACAGATCAACTATTACTTCTAGTTCATCCCTCCTCTCCTGATCCTATAGCATACAATCCGTTCTCAGTTCTCCCAAGAGATGGACTTGGTGGAACAGGAAAACAACTGCTTCATTCACTCTCAAATAACAACATATTTTTGACAGTGTATAGGTGTTGTTGTATTGGTTGTTGTTTTTGGTTACATGTTTCCTATTTTTAGATGACAAGCCATCACCAAATGTTGCCCATGTTATGTATATTAAGTCCCAGTCTATCCAGAATCACAGGAGGGGAGCACAATCTCTCCAGCTCCTCTTTTGCTGGCCATGGCTAAGCACTAGGTTCCCGGAATTTCTAATTGGTGAATTCTGATGCAGTAGCTCTGCTTTCCTGGCTTTCATGTTGGGCTTCATCATGTTGTGTGAAGCTGCTCTAAAGGCCACAGCTGATGGGATCCACAGTAATGCTTAGAAAACTTGAGACTTAGTTCTGTGTACTCATTGTGGATACTGTCCATAACCATATTCATGATTCACGAATGTGGGTGCTAAGATTCACATCTGACTAACAGTGTCAAGATATTTCAGACAAGACAGGATATAGAATAATAGCATTTAAATGTCAGGATGGATAAACTAATTATTTCATTATTGGAAAGCCATTTATATCAGCATGAGTGATCAAAAAGAAAAAATGATTTTCAAAATTATTTCTATTGAATATCACATTTAAAGGAAAACATAAGAAATTATGAAATGCTAAAATGATAATAAATTCATTAGTCCAGATGTGCTGTCTCTATGGGGTTCCCCACCATGATGCTGACCCCTATTGCCAATCCCTTCCTCCCTTGCTCTTCTATTGGACTGAAACCTCAGCTCAGTACTTGGCTGTCGATCTCTGCATCTGCTTCTATCAGTTGCTGGGTGAAGTTTCTGATGACAATTAGAGTGGTCTTCAATTTGATTACAGGGAAATTGTAGTCCAGGTACCCTCTTCACTGTCGCTTGGAGTCTGAGATGGAATCATCCTTTTGGAATCCTGTCTATTTCCTTGGCATCAGTTTTATCCCTATCCACTAACAGCTCCCTATATCAAGATATCTCTTTCTGGACAATATGCATGAGAACAAACTAGGCCCTGTAATTCTGGATGAGAGTTGTGTGGCTAGGGCAGTTTGTGAGGCCTTTGACAGTGGGAACAGGATATTTTCTTAATGCATGAGCTGGCGTTTTGTAACACATTCTATGGGAAGAGGGGCTTGCTCCTGTCTAACCTGATATGGCAGACTTTGTACTGTCCATGGAGGCATTATCTCTCCTATGATTGAAAGGTGGGTGCGTAGGCTGGAGGATGCTAGTGGTCAGAGGACAGGGAGGAAGAGGATCTGTTATATAAAATTAAACAATCTTTTAAATAGATAAGAGAAATAAATCCAAAAAATAATGGTGCAATATTGAAATGGAGTTGCCCTAACTAGGAGAAAATCACCAACAAATCAGATGGGGACAGAGAGAAACTGTTGTTTTTAAATGGGGAGCTGAGCCCGGATCCACACTGTTTTTTGCTTGGGTCAGAACAGTGCCATTTCCAGCTCATACTCCATGTGTGCTAGGCTTTACAACATGTGCCTCTGAGTTGAAGCTAATCTTCCTCCTGTTATCTCAGTATTTCTTCTATAAGCAATCGGCACCCTCAAGAACAGCACTAAGAACATAAAAAAAGTAGAATCTGTACCTTTTTGATTCAACTAATGAGTGCACAGTTGGACCTTTTTACCTTAAAAACTGTGGCTCCTGGTATTTCTCTTCAAATAAGGCAAGGTTATGTTCTGTCAACTCATCCTGTAAAGGAAAAAATACATCTGATAAATAGACATGTTTTTCATCTGAAAATGGATCCCAGATCCTATAAACATAGTCATAAGCAACAGATACTTTTCTTCATCCCTTGCTGGACTTTTATGCACACAGCTGTCACATTCCCTATGACACAACTTTGCCCTGTCCATCATTGCCTGTGCCCCTCCCTTCTCTCCAGATCTCTCCACACACACTCCCTGGATTCAAGCTCCTTAGCTCCATGGACATGGGTCTCCATGGCCCAACTCTCAAGCCTGGAGTGTAGCTTTCCTGTGCCTCTGTCAATGAGGGAGCTCAACTGGCATCTCTGGGGCAGTTTTTCATCTGTTCTTCAGCACTATTGCTTCCCTAAAATAAGACTTATCATCTCCCACACTGAACAGCCTTCCTATATACATAGAGAGTTTGAAAATTTAAGTTAAAAATGGCTTCTTAGTATGTTTTCCCCAATTATTTTACTTCTAGATTCACCTGTGTATCTGTGACCTTCCTCATTATCTACTGTGACCTTCCTCATTATCTACTTCAGCCCCATCTCTGAGAGACAAATCACATCAGGAACTTATTAATTGCAATGAACGTATTTCTCCTACAGACCTTTACCTTAAAAATAAATTCATTTGTATTATTTGCATGTATGTGAAGTGTCATTGGCCCCATTTAGTCTGTTTAATTTAAAATAAATTTGAAAAAAATTATGCTGTGATGTGTTTCTTTAAACTACCTACACAAAATATGAAAACATACTTGGAGAAAATGTTTTACCCAGAATATATTCAGGGAGACTGCTTGACCTTCTGCATGTGGATGTTCATCTGACTGTCAGAGCTAGAATTAAATCCGTTGGGAATGGATTTAAATGATCTTTACCTCCTTTTTAATGTCAATATCTACATTGTCTACAGCAGTTTGTTGACAAGTGTTTTATCTCTGGAAACAGCATAGTGCATGGCTGTGTTCCTATCGAGATCAGGCATATGGGGATCAGCATCCTGCTACAGTAATTCAGAAACACATTCCATAGTGTCCTGCCTGGTGACCTTTGGCTATGTATAAAGAAAGATTTTTTATTCGAGAAAGTCAAGATAACTTTTCCCACACTTGCATTGGATAGAAACTTTTAGATCACACAAATTATTTTAGTAACACATATTATGCCTCTCATTCTGGGACAGAGTGTCCTAAAGTACCCTGGCTTGTCTGAATTCATGCTAACCTTCTAAAGTCATACAATAGGTAAGGTTTTCCACAGCACCTAGATATTAAATCATTTCATCAATACTGGTTGGTTGTTGCTGTAGGGGAAGAGGTTGTTTCTTCATTTATTTGGCTAACTTGACACATACTGAAGACACCTGGGAAGAGGTATCTTCACCTGAGGGAATGCCTCTATGAAACTGGACTCTGGGGATGTCTGGGGAATGTTTTTATTTGTTTGTTTCTTTGTTTCTGTGTTTTAAGTAAGCTTTATGTGGAGTTCCAGAGCTTCCAAGAGAGGGTGCCCTGAATGGGTGCATAGTCCATAGCAGTATAAGAAAATTGAGCAAGCCTTGAAATAAGGCACAAAAAGACAGCTTACAAGTACATTTAGGAAGTGTGAGTTTTGAAATGCATTCAATGCTGCTTCACAAACGGAAAGCCTCATTGGCTTTTATTCCATAACAAATAATGACCACAGGTCTTCTCCTAAATGACTTCTCAGTGACCCTCTTAACTTTATATTTAGTGCCAAGTTTGAGAGGCTACGTGTTTTTTTCTGAAAAACTCAAACATTCCAAAACCAACCCAGCATCATCAAACAATGTAATCAGAGATGTTTAAACAAAATAACATGAAAAACATTATTGTCCAATGAAAGAAAGATAAGAAGTGTATATATTACATGTGTTGTCAAAACTGCTGAAAAGGATCATGTGAAAATTTTCAGTTCATTGCTTACATTGAGAATGACAAAGTTAAACACAGCAAAGCAAGTAACATTTTCAGACAGACACATTCTTATATAACACATCTTTACTGTCTCTTCCTCAACAACTAAGTATAAAAATGAAATTAAAGACTGCAAGTACAAGGATAGTTACACACACACACACACACACACACACACACACACAATGGAGAGACAGAGAAGTATAAATCAGAGGCCCGGTTAGAGTGCTGAATATAAAAAGGCACTTGCCAGTATGACTAACTATGTGGATTTGGTCCCTGAGACTGAGGTGAGAGAAGAGAACTGACCCCTATGAATTTTCTGTTGACCTCCACACTTCTGATGTGGAACACAGGTGCCAGGACTTTCTATATCCAGAAAATAAACTGAGACCAGGTGTCATTAAACTGACAGAGACCAGCTTGACTGTGCTTCATGAGAGTAGGAATTAAGGTTGTGCACCAATAAGCCCAGTCTCATATTGATGTTCCTCATACCTATATGAACTTCAGATCACAATGCTTTGAACTGGCAGGCTGATGAGGCTAGGGTCTGGGAATTTCGCTACATCCTGAGGCTGGCTACTTCTCTCCTGTATGATATGTTGGCTTATAACCTAATCATCTTAATACTAAACATATTCATTCTGGGGGCTGGAATGATAATTCAGTAGTTTGTAACAACTTATGCTCTTAAAAGAACCTGGGTTGATTCACATCCCCACATGATGACTGACAATCTTCTGGAACAGCAATTCCATGATATCAAATGCCCTCCTGGATGTCTGTGGGCAGCACATACATAGAAGGTGCACAATGAGAATGTAAGAAAAACATTTATGCACATAAGACTGATCCATGTAAATCATACCACTATGTTGTTGTAGGTTCATATTGGCATTAACTGCTCCAGGAGTCTCTATAATTTATTCTATGTATTTCTAGGAGCTCTGATCACTCATAAAGACTGTTGCTCACTTTCTGATTTCTGTTTTGATAGTGTTATTTACAATCAGCTTTTAGACAGGTGGTTTATAATCTGTGGGTTTTGACCCATTTGAGGATGATAAAATTCTGCCCGCAATGTCACATAAGATCTTTTGTAAGCTCAGATTTTGACATTATAATTCATAACAACAAACAAAATTACCATTATAAATTAGCAACAAAAATAATTTAACGGTTAGAGTTCTCTCAAAATGAGGAACTGTATTAACTAGTTACAGCATTAGGAATGGTGAGAACTGATGTCCAAACTGTCACTAGCAGGAGGGTTCCCAGAAGTGTACCTATGAAGAAGTAAAGAACGTGTCCCAGGATGGGCCCCTCTTCTCCGTCCCCCTTTGGAACACTGCATATATAGACGCATGGAGACATTATTGCTCTCACAAGCAAATATGTTACTTTCTAAATTAGATGGAATTACCATTATGCACGATTTCTCTTGAGAGCTTGTTGGTATTGGCTCCCCCCGAGAAAACAGTTTCCTTTCAGATTTTCTAGCAACTGTTTGGTCCATCTTCTTTACACTTTTGTTCTTGTTACGACGGGAAAGTCGTTTCAGCCTTTCCTGTATGGAAAGGTGGAGGATTAACTTTCTTGCTTTGGTTTGGAGTTCATGACTTTAGAACTACTTCATTTCTTAGGAGTCATGGGTGTTGAAACAAGAAAAGAAGAATCTATTCCTTAAATGGGAACTATCTTCAAATATACGTACCTACTTACGTATTACTACACTATCATCAAAAAGTACAAACTATGTATACTAGCCTACATTACAAGTATATCAATAACAGAGAAACTGGCCCTTTCCCTGCAATGAGACTAAACTTAATATCTGATGTTTTAAAATTCTTGAATCAGGTACAAGGTGATTATGAGCATTAACTGGACCCTTTCCTCACTGTTCCTTTCTCCATGCTTGGAAGGAAAAATTGTACATTATTTTCTCATATAAATAAACACTGGTTTATATAGTGGTGTCCTCCACATCATAGTAATTGAGAAACCTCTTTATAGAAGCACATGTCTTCATTGATTCACATTCAAATGCCGTGAATATGCAACTTATAATGCACACAAATCATCACTCTAGGGCTCTGGGTTACCGACAAATAGGTTTCCTAAACTCTGGCAGCTCAAGAAGATGAAGACACTTTAATATGAACAAATATCTAATTAAAGCCCTCCAATGCTTTTCATTCTTTGAATGTTCCTTAAAAATTTTAACGATATAAATTTTTAAAACACTGTGAAAACCCTAGAGATTAAAGTGTTCCTATCGGATACTCGCATATTTGCTTCTTAGTACTGCTGGCGTTACTGGGGGAAAGACAGCTATTGTGTAAGCAGAGGAAGAGGTTTCAACACACTTAGTGAAGTCAAATGGAAAGCACACTGGGATCTCTTCATAGTGAAAATTTTTCTAAACAGATGACAAGTGAATAAATTTCCACTTTCCCCTAGTGTAAATACAGAAGCAAACGCAGAGGAAATGATCTCCTATGTGGTCCTGAAGTAGGAGTTCCAAGGGAAGATTTAGCCTTCCTGTGTTTACACTGGAGATAAACGCATCTGGACAGTTTCTGGATCCCTAAGAGAACTGGAGCCTTTAATGTATTCAGGTATAGTAACCTTTGTGTTTAAAAATCACTATAATGTGTACTTATTTCAGCAAACCATCCTTGCTCAAATGTCAAACATCTTCTATTATATGAGAACTGCTCCAAATCTTCCACTTGCTATGCTTCCCTCCGATTCTTATGGGGATACTGAAACACGCAAGGACTTTCTATAGAAATGACATTTTATACCTACAACATGTTTTTTTCTCTGACAAATTTCCATGTAGAACTATGATAGGTAGACTACCGCTGCATTTTCAGTGAAATTCACAAGTAAATGAATTCCAAAATGGATTCTTTTACCTTAATAACAAAAATACTATTCTTATCTTTTGTTGTAGATAGAGAAACATCTTCATCCTCCGGGAGCCTTTAGAATAAAAACATGCAATAAAGGATGAGTTAGGTCCTGTAAGCAACTCCGCATACTGTATACTAAAAGACATCTTTATATTTATGTAATTAAACCTTGACCTGTACTTTAGCATTTTTGTTGCTTTTGAGATTTTAACTTACGTCAATCAAAAAAAAAAACCATTCAATTAAGACATACTCATAGATATATTTAAAAGTAAAAGCTAAAACACTTGGTGGATTTAGAGACAGTCAGTCAACAAGAATTCTAGTAGTCCAAGTAATGGCCTTCGTTTCTGTCCTAGTAACTGCATGTGAAGTTGGGCATGGACACACAAACTTGTAACGTCAGCACTGTGTCTGGAAGAGACCGGGTATTATTTGAGTTTGTTGGCTGCTAGACCACCTCCATGTTCAGGGAAAGAACTTATGTCAAGCGGATTTGCTAGAGAATGATTCAAGACACCAATCTCCTCCATTGCCTCATTCTTGCAAACATAAATATTTAAGTCATGCAGCTTACACACACACACACACACACACACACACACACACACACACACACAACACACACACACACACACACACAAAACACACACACACACACACACACACACACACACACACACACACACACACACGAGGGGAACGGTGGTGCTTCAGTACACTTTGTTCTGAGTGGTGTAATAACTGATGGTGTTGTGGTTATGTACATCAAGTGCTTAATGCTCCTATTTCATTCCTCTTTGCCTGCCCCCTAAAGCACCATGATGCCTTCTCCTTCCATACACATATTAGACATCACATTGAGTCTCACACTCTCCCAAGAAGTTGGTTTGGTTGAACATGAAATGTACTCTATCTTTAAGCATCAAGCTGCCAACAATCTAAGAAAGCCACAGATTTCTGGTGCTTTGATGATGCTTTTTGATAATCTGTTCAAAAATATATGATGAAACTCTCACATGGATATTTTTATACTCAATAGGCGTTTCTGTGTAATTCTGAATCTTTATAAGGCACTGGAGGGCACCATGGTCCCCTTAGCTAAACTCCATCCAAATTTCAGCTAAGAGCTCCAAATTGAGGGTATCTGGTTTGTAAGTTCTTGACCAATCACTGTTTCTTTCTAGCTTCTACCTACTTTGGATTTCACCACAGTTGTGGAATTTATTGAGGGGAGCAGTAACTGGATATACAGAAGCATATACAGAATCCTACTCTGAGGGAATTTTCAACAAAACCTTGGAGAGTTTTGACCCTTATCATTTTATACATACTCTCCTCAGCAGACAATGGATCACAAACATGTTTGAGAACATGAATAATAATCTGAAAACTAATATTTGAGGTTTTATGTGCACAGCATGTTGTGTTCAAGGTATTTTTAATGAGTGAAATTTCAGGTACATACCTACAAGTGTGCAAGTGGACCTGGGGTACAGGCTCAGAGGGTTGCTATTCACCATCAATCTTGGGGTTTTGTCTGGGTCTCTCATTTATGACAGCAAAGTAAAGGCTACCTATACAGCAAATTTCAGGGGATTCTCTGTCTCCACCACCAAATTCAACATGAGCTCCCTTGGTTATAGATGCACACCAGACCATCAGGCCTTATGTGGATTCTGGGCATCCACACCCTCATTCTCACATATGCACAGCCGGCCTTTACCACTGATAATCCCCCACCAATAGATAATTAACAGCATTTCACACTGTATCAGAAGTAGAATCAATCAATATTTGTGCCCTACAAATACTTACTCAGCTTTGATTAACAAAGACATTAAAAACCTGAAATTGCCTTTCACAAAGGTATCAGGTGTCAATTTCTGAACTTTAGATTCTCTACATATTCAGTGTTTTTCAAAATCCAGACACCCTTACCAGACTAAGCTCTGTTGTTTATTTCTTCCATGATCTACAAACAAGAAAGGAAAAATATGTTATAAGAAGCTGTAGAAACTAAGAGCATTACATACCAAGGCTAATAATACTTTATCACTAGATATACTTTAATACAAATGCTGGATAACCCTTAAAGTAAAGATTGATTCATAAAAGTAAATACACAAGAACTCTTAATTCATACTTCCTTAAATGCTTCAAATACAGAGACATGTTAATCAAAAGTTAGTACTCATAATAAATTGTTCTGTGAAATACCTATGATCTTGAGTGCAATCAGACAGGGAAAATGGCAACTTAACCAGAATCAATATTACAAACTGAAGTGTCACAATGATGGCACCAGTTTGTTGCCACTTGTGTTGTGACTGACCAGTAGTGCTGGGAGAATTGTGAGTTTACTCATCTTTTATAGACATGAAGAGAGCTTCAACTATTCTATTGAAGATGAAAATTCTAGACACAGGGAACCTATGTGTGTGGTGATTGCCCTTTGAAGCATAGCAAAACATAAGAAACAGAAGCAGACCAAGGACAAAGACCTTTGCAAAAAAATTTTAGCTTCCAGTGTGGCAAAGCTCCAGAGAGAGCAGGGGTCATACTACCCTTTACTGCTTCTGAGGAAGATGCTGAAGCCCCTGAGTTCTAGCTCTGGTCCCTCACTCATGTGCAGTGCAGAGGTGTTCATCAGATGCTATCCCCTTCCATTGGAAGAGCTCTTGGGAATACCTGCTCAGTGGTTATGCACCCTGAGGAGTATCTCCAGGGAGACAAGCATGGAAGAAACATGGGGACAGAGCAACAATTCCAAGGCAATAGTCCCTCCCAGGAATCATTTTTATTGTTTCCATATATAAACCATTGAGTGAGACAAGCTTTAATGTAAGTGAATAGCCATATCTCTACAAAGGTATCAAAACAATTCTTGTTGACTCATTTACTGAATATGAAACTGCAGGGCAACATCATTGGTTTTGCCTATGTCTGGGGAGAGCATTTGTCCCAACAAATTAACTGAGAATGTGGATCTGCACTAGAGGCTATACTTCATATGTGAGAGGCCTCCATTAACCCTCTTCACCACAGAGAAAATTAAAATGCTGAAATCATGTAAAAATAAGTCACTCACCTTACAATAATACTGAATTCTTTTTACCATGTCCCATATGTGAAGAGGGTCATTCAGAGTCCTCTACACTATCCACTTGCTGGTGTGCTTTCCCATGGCAAGTTAGGTATGCAAGATGCTGTGGTGAATTGATGGACCAGTCAGTGCTGTCTACTACTCAATGGTGTTCTTTCTCCACCTTCCTTCCTTACACTCTGGTAATTGTTTGGATATCATGGCTTGTAGCGCATAAACCAAGTAACACCATATCCTACTTCAATTGATGATACCTAAGGAAAAGGTTGCTGGTGGTGTAGCCAATAGGGAGGGCACTAACCTAGAATGCTCATAATGTCAGTGTTCAATTTTCAGCACTGTCTAAAGAACTGAAAATTCATTCAATTTCTACAAAGTTTGTAGGTACGTCTGTTATCTCTTCTATGAAGGTGTATTCACATTAAATGCCAGACAATATGAGTTAAATGTAAAACCGTATGTGAACAAATTTGTTTATGCTAAAAAATTATAGAAGAAAATACAAAATAGGTTACATTTATTCCAGAAAAATTAAAAAAATTACAAAATGAAAGTAAATAAATACTAGAATTTTTTTCTTTTTATATGATCATATTGTATTGACACATATGTGTGTGACAATACATAGCATAAATACAATGTATTTATTAGAAAGAATTAAGAAAAAGTGATTTCATAACAAGCCAAATGCTATTTAAATGACTATACTGGACACATTCTGTGGACTAGCTTAGAATCTTTATTTATACAAAGATACTTTCATCAGAGTCTCATGCTAAATAAACATGTTTCAGATTTTATATATTGAGATTTGAAACTTCCCAGAAACCATCTTTTAAATAATTCTGAATCCCAAGAATATTAGGAGGCAAATTTAAAAAGGATGTAACTACATTCATATGTTATTTCTGTTGTTCCTTTCATTTTGAAAGTACAAAGCTTTTTTGTAATTAATGTAGTAGCAGTGATTTTTTCACAATTGGACTTACCTGTACTGATGGAATCCGACATTTTCAGGATGGATTTCAGCTCCCTGGGAGGTCTTACTCTACTGTGGCATATTAAAAAAGTAATATTTAAATATTCACATAAAACATTTCCAAATTCTGTGCCTTACTTGTAGTTTAATTTCCTATCACAATCTAGAGATTGATTACTACAATTGATTATGTTACAGACACTATCTTTACAATTTTGTGTCAAGTGGAAGAAAGGAAATGATTTAGTCCACAAAATGAATGCAAGGAAATCATTCAGAGACACAGTAAATCTCCTTCAAAGAAAAAAGCAAGACATGATATAGGAATGATTTTAAAAGATAGATTATTGAATCTGCTTAATCCAAAAACTGCTGTTAATCTCAAAATATTTTATATTGGTATGAATTTTGGGTTATTGATATAAATTTAAAGTCAATTTTGTTGTCCTGTATGTATATTTCTATGCTTGTTTAGGTTATTACGTTTATGTGATACAGTTAAAATTGTACTGTGTAACTAAGGTATGCAGATTGTTATCTATGATAAACTTATAATCATGTTAGTTGTGTTTTCATGTATACAAACTTACATTTCAATTAGATAGGTAATCTTCAACACTTCAAAGATTTACAGAATATGGCATTTCAAAGATTTTAAGAACTTAGACTTCTCTAGAAAGTGAGACAGGTCTGCTCCTGGCAGCACAAATCTACTTCAAGAGAATACTGGGCATTGAAGAAACTCCTTATGAAATTTTATTTCTTTTTGACCAAAGTTAGACATTCGACAAGCAAATGTTCTTGCCTCAAGGGCCCGATATTATGCTATATAAGCTAGACATGCAAGACCCAAGGAAAGTGACCTCTAATCTTTAAGAATAGTGTGACCTCACACACTCATGTATAAGATGGTCCTTCAGGTTGCAGATTCACAGAGAAAACTACCAGACATTCTTCAAGACACCACAAAAGGAAACCGACAGAATATGTCAAAATGGGCAGAGCAGTCCTTGAAATTTCCTGCTTCACTAAAAAGTATGTCAGAAATTCTAGGCCTGCAAAAACAGTTGCCACACCATTACAAAGAAATTTTGGATGACTGTCCAGGCAGCCAAATGGTTTCTCTGTTATTCCTAGATTTTGAAAACTGTTTACACTTCCTGTTTACTGATGTAATATTATATCCTTCTGTGGTCACTGATGTAGTTAAAGATTAGTTATGATCATAGTTTTCCTTGGTTATAATAAAAATAAAATTCAATATAAACCTTGATACAAAGATAAAGTAGATAATAAAATATATTCCTTTTTTTCTAAAGACAAATATACTAGATATTATAACTGTAATTCTTGCCTAATAAATCTTTTGTTATACATAACTTGGCTATTTTAAAACTAAAACCTTCCTTTTTGATTGAGAGAATAAAAAGAAGTCATGTGGGACAGCTAAGGATAAGCCTGAGCCATAGGAAAAGCAACACATTATTAATAAAAGTCTTTTTGAGATTATATGGGACTAAGAGGCAGTGGGTCTGCAGCAGGTTTTAAATTTCACGGCTAGGCCAGGCCAAAAAATTATTACTACAGACAGACACAGATTCAGACACACATTCACATGCAAACACACACACACACACACACACACACACACACACACACAGGAAGGAAAACACTGTTTACTCCCCAGCCCTTTTTAAGGCTGCAGTAAGATGTTTTTCACCACATCATGCTGAGCACCTAGAACACCACAACCTTCTCTGTCATGATAATGATGGGTTTTTCACTGGATGTGATGTTATCTTCCATGATGTTGATTTGAGGACAGTGGAATAGATTCTTTCTTCTGTTAATCCTCTTACAAGCTACCATGGCCTTGGATGCAGTCAAGCTGTTCCTAAGTAGCCCATTCATAAGTGAATCCTGAAACCACAATCTGCCTGTTTCGATGCCATACAAGCATTTCTATGAATTTAACAAGAAAATAACTTGTGCAAATAACAATAAACCTATTGTGTAATGTCAGGGGGGTTCTAACTGTTTAGAATTCTAGGTAGAATGTAACAAGTGGCTTTTGAAAGCTGTGTTTAAAAGTTAAAGCTACTCTAAACTTATGAATCTGTACTTTGGACATTAGTGGTGTTGATTTTTGGATTTCTTTCTATTGGAGTAATTAAGCTATTTATTAATGTGTAACAAGTATTTTATTAATACACAGCCCAACTGAACGTGGAAAACATAAATATCCTCTATAATTGAAGTAATCAATCAAAAGGAACAGAGAAGCAGTTTGAAATACAACCTTTAAATGTCTGCCAAACCACAGTTCAAACAGCAGACTATGGGCAAGAATGGGCTTTCAACTTCATGTTCACATCCAACAAGTGGAGAAAACAAAACCCACTTTTATAGAGAGATAAATAATAGCGATTCTGCTGTGTGGCTCTCTACATTCAGATAATCTATTGAGATTAAGAGACTTCATTTTTATGAAAAACATATCAGTGAATGTACAAGTGATGGATGGAGCACTCTGGTAGAAAAAAGTACTGAGGCCTTTCACCATCTATCAACATGTGCTAAACCCGATTAAAGGGGCCTCAGCATGTGGAGATTGTGTCAATGGAAGAAAGCAGTTTGCTGAGGTTTTGTAATATTGTCTAATAACTCAGAATTATCCCAAATTCTGTAAGCTCTCAGAAAAGATTAAGGTCTCACACTCAAAATTCTAAAGAAGGACTAGTTCACAAGCTGATTTCAGAAAAATTGAAAAGGTCAGGAGTGCAGATGAATAGCATTGTGTGTAGATAACCCAAGGAAGCTCACTTTCCCAAACACTGTTGGTTACTTGGTAAATGGTGGTGGTTGAGTATAAAACTCATGTCCATATTAATTAAAATAATTTTTCCAGTCTAAAGTATGTTGATAGTACTATGGGGAGTACAAGAAAAAGCATAAAATAACCATAAAATGCCATCAATCTGAGAGTACACCAACAAATTCGCCTTTTATCTTTGAATTTTCTTATTGATGTATTTTTTAATCTTACCTGCAGAATGGCATTGGGTCAGTACTCTGGTGTACTTCTAAAAATATAAGGAAAATGCACATTATTACAAATCTACTAAAATAGAACATACAAACTGATTAGACTCCTTGTTAGTACCAATTTCTTTGAGACCAATCTAGAGACTATCCTGAAGTAAATATTTCTTTGTAAGCCATTACTTCATGTAGAACTCTTTCATTATTTGTGTATTTCAAATTAAAAAGTATATAAATTTACCAAGCCTAAGACCTAAAAACAAACACCCATATACAGTTGTGACGGTCATATATGAATTCTCTCAGAATGATAGAAAGCAGCATCCTTAGCCATGTGTCAAAAAAAGACTTGTTCTTCTGAACTTTGGGCTAATGATAGTAGAAAAAAATCTAGATTGGTTGTGGTGGAACACAACTTAATCCCAGCACAGCACATGGCAAACAAAGGTAGGTAGATCCCCATGATTTTTTGTGAGCCAGGAATACATAACACACTGTATCTCAAAAACAAAGCAGACAAACAGCCAAAAAGGAAAAATATATCTATGAGCCTATATTTTTTTCTTCAGGAAAATAAAGAATCTTATCCAGCTTTTTAGTTAAAACTGTTCATTTTACAAATTAGGAGCACTGGAACTAGATGACATACAGCTACTATCTTTTGTACCAATATGAAACCCAGCAGAAAAAAAAGCTAAAGAAGAAAACAGACTTCTTCAGAACAACTCAGTGGAAGACAATGTGCTTATCCTCCTGTTCCCCTTTGAGGGAAGAAGCTCCTCAGTTCCAGCTGTGTTCCCAGTCTTATGTGCAACTTAGAGGGTGCTCATGAAAGTATCTACCCTCTCTCATGAAGACAATAATTGGGAAGATCCCTCCATTAGTAGTAATCCACCCTGAGCTCTGCCTTGGGTGAGAGAGCAGAAGAGTAGCAGCTATGGGTCTGGAGCTGAAAATTCCATGGCTCATATTCTGACTTCGCATCATTGTACTTTACTTACATGAACTAGGACCTGACTCAAGCCTTCACTGTCTATCTGTATTGTGCTGTTAGAAATAAAAGTTCAGTTTTTGTCTTGTTTAAAGTAAGAGAACATTAGTGTACCTTCTTAGCATTCTTAAGGGCATTTGTCCCACAAACTAGTGGGTTGGGACTGTGGCTCAGTAGTGAACTCAATACTTACCATATAAGAGCCTTCAGTCAGCCCTCCCAATCACAAATGCCAAGAACCACAAATTTCCTAATAATGTGATATAAAATTTGATGTATTACAATAATATCAACTCTCTTCATCATACCTATAAACAGAAGATCATTTGGGTTCAGGACCTACTATTGCTGCCAATGACAATTTAGATATAAAAGACACCATGACACCAGTTACTGAGACTCTGCAGGGTGTTCCTTCATCTGTCACTGAGTCTCTCCAGACTCAGTGGAGGAGAAGCCAATTCTTTGAAATATAGAATAATGTCATTTTCTCAACTTTCCTTTTTGTGTCCATTTTCCCTGGATACCATGCGTTATAGCATGTAACTGGTGTATCATCTGACTCTGTTATATATAACAATAACTAAAGGGAAATTTACAAAGTAGACTTAATATGTCAGGCGCTTCCCTGAAAGCTCAAAAGGCCTTAATTTCCACCCCTAGCACTACAGAAAACCAAGGAGAAGAAGAAAGAGGAGCAGGAAAAGGAAGAGCATTAGAGAGAGAAGGAGGAAGAAGAGGAGGGGGGAGAGAAAAGGAAGGAAGAAGGGAGGGAGGAAGAAGGGAGGAAATAAACAGCAATGGAAGGAAGAAGAGATGTAGGGAAGGAAGAAGGGATGGAGGGAAAGAAGGAGGGATGGAGGGAAGGAAGGAGGGATGGAGGGAAGGAAGGAAGGAAGGAAGGAGGGAACGAAGGAGGGAAGGAATGAGGGAAGGAAGGAAGGAGGGAAGGAAGGGAGGAAGGAAGGAAGGAGGGAAGGAAGGAAGGAAGGAAAGAAGGAAGGAAGGAAGGAAGGAAGGAGGGAAGGAAGGAGGGATAGGAAACATATCAGGACTGACAAGTCTTCCCAAAATCTGTTACATGCACTATGGCACTAAAACTCAGAAAGGGTTAAAAGGAAGTATGGAGATGACAATTGCTTTGAAATTTTGCTTTAATATCTAAAATCTCTAATGTAATGACTTACTCTCATTGGAATCTAATATTAAATCAATATATAAAATAGTAAATGTCATAAATGTTACGGTGGCTAGTTTTATATTCACTTGAATAAGGTAGGATCATGTAAGAGAAGGAAACTTCAATAGGAAACATGGCCTCCATAATAGCTGACTGTAGGGCATTTTCTTAAACAGTGCTTTATGGGGGAGGGACCAGCCCATTGTGGTATTTCCATCCCTACAATGGTGGTCCTGGGTTCTATAAGAAAGAAGGCTGAACAAACAAACGGCATCCCTCCATGGCATCTGCATCACTTGCATCATTTCCTGCATCCAGTTCCTGCCCTGTTTGAGTTCCTATTCTGACTTCCTTCAATAATGAATAGTGACGTGGAATCATAAGCCAAATAAACCCTTTCCTCCTCCCCAAAGAATCTTCTACCCTAACATCGGAGATAACTAAAGAAAACAATTATATTGTTGTCAGAACTGTCTAAATCAAAATATTGCAAAGAAATTTAAAAGCCAGATGATTTTGATTCTATCAGTAGGTAAGAAGTTAGTTAATAAAAGTGATGGATTATTGAAGATTTGCTTGTGACATAATTACATTTTAATGGCACTGAACTGTGTAACAGTATATAGAACTATATACAAGGCATTTGTTAAAAAATTCAAGAAAAAATCATATTTCTCCCATTCTAATTTGCTGCAGTGTGACTATGTATAAGTGTGCCAGGTAATATGTTTCTTCTCACTTATCCAAAAACAATACAGAAATCACTATTAATATCAAATATTACTGGTTACTGTCAATAAACTGACAATATATTTTCACACACTGAAAAGGGCTTAGAAATAATTGCTAAATTTGGACTCTGGTAATATTAGGAAACAATGTAACTGCATCAGTATTTGATTTCCTTGACTTCTCCTGGGGAACTAAAATCTTTATCCTTAATCATATTAACTAGGGAACGTAGGACCAGACCTTACCTTTGCTGAACCTGACATGCTTTTTCTTTCTCCGTTCTGGCTTTTCTGGAGATGACTCATCACTGTGACATATGTTTGAAAGCAATCATTATTTTATTATTCATATGAGAAACATTAGTATGTCTTATACATTCTTTCATTTTGAGTCCCTAACAAACCTTATATTGAATATTGCAAATAACACTGCATTAAAACAAGATTTCAGTATTTAGTTCAACTGACTTTAAACTACATATGCTGTGATTAAAGGAGATCTCTCTGTCTCCTGCCTCCCACATTCTTGGACTAAAGGCACAGGCAAACAGGCCTAGACAAATAACTCTGAATTCATTCTTCAACACTGGACTGGGATCAGTGACTGCTGACTTTCCACTTTACCTCATGGAGACAAAACAGAGAAAATTTAGCTTATGTTAAAAAAAAAATATTAGAGAGAGAGAAAGCAAAATATATTCTGATGGCTTCAGCAACTTTATGATTCATGTGCCCATGTATCTAGAGAATCACATTCCTATATCTGTCATGACCATTTGGAGACACTTCCTTAAATGCTATGCTCACTACAACGATGGATGTTCCATAGATCATGTAATTTTTAAATTTTGCTTTAAGCGTTCAAGGATGGATGCAGAAACTGCTAGGGCTGTTAACTTTCTTCAATAACCTTTATGTGCAGTGCTGAGTGTAACTCACAACAAGTTTCAATGCTAAAGGAAAGCAATGATCTTTTATCAGCTACAGTCTTGACTGGCATAGTTAACAGAGCTGTATATGGGGTCTATTCCAGTAAAGTCATAAGCTCTATTTTCTTCTGGATTGCATCAGGTATAAAAACTGTCATGGAACTTGTTGTGGGGAATTTGACCTGCTGTGTGAATCTTGTTGTAAAGGTCCCAACCACTGAAATGATCTCTAGTAAAGCACAGGAAATCCCTCAAAATTGACTATTATTTACAATGTCTTTATAACAGATAATAACCTCCCTCCAGTCCTATTGCATCAATAATCTAAGGTTAATTATCATCTCCATACGTGGTGTGTGATCCTTTTACATTTGAATATGCGTTTGTGTCTGTTGAACAGGTGCTCCTGGAGGCCAAATAAAGGACAACATATGTTTTTTGCAAGATGTACCTTTAAAACAGTATAATTATCATAAAAATGAACATCTCCTTTTAGGATCTTATCAAACATATGAATGTGTATATATTTATAACATAAATAATATGCTCATATATTTTAAGCATATAGAAATGTATAACAAATTTATACTGAGACATAGTGCCATTACTTTAGGTCACATAATTTGTCTCTTAGTTTAAGAATAATCATAAAAAGAACAGAAATCAAGTACACATGTAAAGACCTAGATTTTTCTACTATTACTAATTCTTGCCATAACCAGTTTGTCTAAGATGTCGCATGATCATATATTAACATTCACTTCTGTATATATGAGCTGACTTCAAAGAAAAAACCTCCATGTTAGACATAAAACATGAAGAGTCACAAAATGGTTTGACTCTTAAGTACAAAGAATATACAGGAATTAAGAAAATCCATTAGTGTGCACAACAGACTACTTGAGTGACAACAAGAAGTTGGTGTCTGTCTCAGTCAAGAGCACTAGGAGGTCTACCCCAGCGAAGGTGTTTTGCAGAAAATAAATCATCTACTCGGGAAGATCTTTCCCCACCTTGATCTGATAACTGAGAACGGCCTCAGCTTGTGGTTCCTGTCAGGGAAGATAAGGAGGAGCATAAAGTCCACCTCTCCCTAGGAAGGTCATGCTCACATGTGGACTCCAGGGAAAGTTTCAGATATGATGTTAGAGAGATGGCTTGAGGGTAAAGAGAGTTTGGTGCTCTCCTGGAGGATCCAAGTAAGGTTCCAAGTTCACTTCCTAGCACCCATGACAGGGAGCTCAGTAACATTCAAGCTCCAACTCAGAAGATAATATGTCTCCACAGGCCTCCTCAGATACTACCTTCTGAAAGGAGGTGACACACTCCCATACACGATTATTTAATAAAAGTTTAGGAATAGATATAGAGAGGTAAAGTGCTACCAATCAGGGTGGTGAACACTAGGCGGCTCATCTTACATCACAGAGCTATTACACTGGAAGTAATACTTTAATATAAAGAATTGTACATAGGAGATAAAAAGAATATCCCAACAAAACCCCCTATATTCCATATGCACTGTTGCATATGGTCCTATAAAGACAACCTGTTTATAGCTAAACATGAACAGAATTGAGGAAAAGTTTTATAACACTGGGACCCCAGAATCTGTAGAAAGAACCTAACTGCATGTATATCCTCTTTGAAAGCTCCATCTAGAATATGAAGATAACTGTCTATTTTGGACTACAGAAATGCCAGAGGTTCTGGGTAATTCTGGGATGTTGCTGAGAGGACAGATCCCAGGATAAGATAGTTTTCTGCTGAGTTGGAAACTTGAAGACTCAGATATTAAGAACCTGACTTGTTACCTATGGTTATGGCTGTATGCTTCTAAAGAAATGGGTAATGCTGTCCTCTTTAGGGGATGAGGTCATAAAATATCTGACTTTATTCTATGGGAGATTCTTACCAATGACACATGTGGCCATGAATTCACACTGCCCAACGGGAATAGTTCTGTATGCAGTATCCAGCTACTTTGATCTGGTTTATTCTTTTATTTGCTTGATGTTTCCACTAACTAACTGCTGTTGTGAAACTGTCTAAACCACACTAAACTCAGGTCAGTGGTCTGAATGTCAAGTGTGATTACCCACTTTCCCCATCAGTGGTTTTCACACAAGTATTTCACTACGCCTAGGACTTGCTGACTACAGATGAGCCTCTGGATAACTTCCTCTCTTCACCTTGGACTAGACAGGCTTTATAAATACAGTTAATAATACCCATGTTTTAAGTGGATGCCATAGATTTGAACTAGTTTGGTAGAACTCTACCCTCGGAGCCATCTTTCTAAGCCTGCTCTCTGAGATAATTTTATTATCTTTAAATCTGGAGTTTAATATTAGCTTTATCAATTTTGTCATACACCCTAACATTATCCTCACTTATCTAAAATGCTCACTTCTGCACAAATCACACTTGATTCTTTCCGAGCTCCACCTGACACTGAGAACTCACGCTCATCTTCCTCCGTGTGACTAACTTGCTAATTCCACACTTGTTCTTTTCCATGTACTATGATCTCATCACTCGACACTTGCACACTGGTGGGTAAGACGACCTGCCCTCAGCCAGCTGAGGAGCATGAGTAAACATTCTCATGTCTGTGTTATACTGTTATACATTACTTTAGGGTGGTTTAACTTCAGTTAGGCTCTAGATTCTTTGATCTGTATTCAGAAGAAAGTGAATACTTATTTCAATGAAAAGAGCCCCAGGAAGAAAGACAATCAATAGAAGGGTAAGAACTACATATGGGTGTAGTTACTAGAAAGCATGCTGGGAAGGACTCAGAAACACTTGGAGTCTAATAAAGAGAATCAATGAGAAGCCTCCCCTCAGTAGATGCTAAAACCGTTTTTCACTTATCACGGAAGGTCCTCTACAGGGCTTGTCTGCCTCTTGCTAAGTAAAATCTTTGATTATCTGGCAGTTGCTGATTTGGATCTGCCTTTTGATAACTAAAACAAGACAACTTTTACATTAGCAAATTTCACGTATTTTCAGGTTATTATCCAATTAAATCTGGATTTCTTTCATGTGTGGTAAAGCTCTACATCATAGTCACCAACACATCTTAATCCAGATTACTGAACCTGTAATTTGCATCCTAATGATAGAGCACATGAGTCCCAGTTCATCTGTACATAAGGGAAAAGGGGTGCTGTGAAGTCATAGTTTTAAGTTTAGCATGGTCAATTAGTAAAGCTCTCTAAATACTGTTATCTAAAGAGTCGGAGCTATGTTAGAGAGCATAGATACTCCATAACCAGAATCTGACGGCTTTAAGACAGAGCAAGCATGGGGCACACAGCACACACTGTCTATTTTGTTATGTATGATTTCAAGTATCAGCTTCTGAGCCTTGCAACTGCCAATGACTTTATGCTTTACATCCTATAAATTCTTACCTAGATAAAGATGTCAGTTCAGTAATGTCGTCTATTCCTAAAGACAATGGGAAATGTATTTTATAACAACTTTAGAAAATTGTAACAAATTAAAATGAAAAAGTAACATTTGATTAGATACTTTCTGTGAAGACAATCCCTGAAGAATACTCTAGAGTAAATACACCTTTACAGGTAATTAATGCATCGGGAACTCTCGCTTAAATTTTTGGAATAATTTAAATGCAAGGAAACGAAAGAAATTTATTAAGATTTATAGCTGAAATGAACCTCTGTGACAATGACATTGATTCTAACTAGGTACTCTGTGATTAGCAGAGTGAGGTATCTGCTGTTCTCAGAAATAGATGGTGTTAGCACATGAAACGTTTATCATTTATTCACTCTTTTAATTAATTATTTTGTCAAGTGATGCAAGGAAGAATTTTAAAAGATTTGCTAAAATAAACGAATTGTCTTTAGTTGCTCAGTTGAAATGGTTCGTTTTAGTATAGAAATATTTCCCCAAAGGAAGCTTGGTCTATAGTGACTCTCCATGGAAGCCTGTTAAAACACAGAGGACAGAAAGAGACCAGGACAAAGATCTTTTCTGAATCCCCAGCTACCAGTGTCACAAAGACCAGCATGCTCACTCTTCCTCCCTTTCTGGATAAGATGCTAAGAGGTTCCAGAGCTCTAGGTCTGGGTGGTATAAGGAAGTTCAGGAACAAGAACTATTGGAAAGTTCTCTCCCTTAGGAACTTTTCTCAGAGTGTTGTATCTACGGAGAGAGAGAGCAGAAAAGCACCAGCCTTAAGGACAGAGGAGCACTGAGTATTGCAAGGCATAAAGCCATCTATATATTTACAGATATAGACTATTCATGTATTTACGTTTTCACTACACGCCTCCAGTTTGCTATCCACAAAAGATAACAATTCATTTTTATACTACATTGAAAACATATAAAAACCAGCGAGATCTTCTCTGTCTAGTCCATGACCAGGATAAAGCATTTGATCCACAATAATGGTCTGGGACTGTGGCTCAATGACAAAGCAATGACAGAACACCTGGGACTCCTTGAGTCAATCCTCATCCATACAAGTATAAGTCCAATAATATTAATGCTGAAATTAAACAAAATAACTCCCCATGTTGCAATAATTCTCACTCTTTTAATTTCTTCTGTGTTGGGAAGAGGGTCATTTGGATTTACCTACAGCATTTGCTCCCTGGTTTGGTTTCCAAGATAAGGTAGAAATGTGCTATTGTGACAACTATTGGAAGCATAAACTCCAATATGTGTTCCTCCCTTTCAGCAGTACTGAGCCTCAGTGAGCTACGATGGTTCATTAGTGCTGTGAATTGCAGAACTGGGTCATTTCTTCAATTTTCCTCCTACTGGAGGAAATTGTTGTGGAAAACATGCTTTTGAGCATGTGAACTATGAGTCAAAACATCCTGTATTACTAATAAACAATAGGAAATGTGTTGTTAGAGGGATAGTTCATAGTGAGAAAAATTGCCTAGCATGCTCACAGAGCCCCGTGGTGAATTCTTGGTACTGTCAATAACTAACTAACTAACTAACTGATTAACTAACTAACTAACTAACTAACTGACTGACTGACTGACTAACTAACTAACTAACTAACTAACTGACTGACTGACTGACTGACTGACTGACTAACTAACTAACTGACTGACTGGCTAACTAACTAACTAACTAACTAACTAACTAACTAACCTACTAACTAACTAATTGACTAACTAACTGAATGAATGAATGAAGGAAGGAAGGAAGGAAGGAAGGAATGAAGGAATGAAGGAATGAAGGAATGATTGAATGAATGAATGAATGAATGAATGAATGAATGAATGAATAAAAGAGAGAGGAAAAGCAAGGAGCAGCACTGTCTTCACCATCCCCAGTGAGTCCACTATGTGGCCCTAGAGCACCACTGTTATCTTTAACTGGGAGATGCATAAAGATGACAGTGATAGAGATTCTATATGGAAACTAAGCTGCCAAGAGGAATTGAGGAAATTGTCATGGCTTAATTCTACAGAAGTCAAGGAGCTAATTGCATATTATGTTGTGATATAATCATATATTAGTGAAGTTGAATTATGCAATATTATGTTGGTATAAAATACAATGCATTCCTTATAAGAACTGAAAAGAACTGGGAAAATGTCTGAAAATATATTTCATAACAAGACCAATTTTCTCAAACATACCTGTAGATGATACATATAATACTCATTATAAACACTTTCTCTTGTGTATTAAGTGATAGTTAATTTACCAGGGCCAAGAATGAGCAAACCTCTATTTTTTTTTATTTTATTTTAATAAATGTCATTTTGTCTATGTATCCCCCTCTCTCCCTCCTTACCCTCCTCCCAGTCCCTCCCAGTCAGCCTTCAGCCTCACCCCTCTGAATACACCTATCTCCTCCCACAAAAGGCAAGAAACCTCAAAGTGGGCCAGCTCAGCACAGGCACAGCCACCCCAGGCCAGTCCAATCCACTCATCCCAAAGACAAGACTGGGTTAGGTGTTCCTCTACTGGAAATGGGCGCCAAGGTACCAGCCCACACACGGGAACCCAGTCTGATCCCACCCCTCAATGACGCTGCAAACCTACATTTTTTCAAACAATAATATTAGAGATTGGCAACTTCTTGGATGTAATATCTGTATTTATATTAGTTTCCTTATTTCCTTTTGATGGAATTAACTTTCTCCTCTACAATGTATTTATAGCAGACCATTTACAGTAATTCATTATGAAAAATCTTACCCTCATTCATCTGGAATATTTTAGTCATTGATTCTGAGAGTTTCGGTGAAGCTTCTCTGTGATAGATTTATAAAGTGAGAGTTAATTCAATATTCATATGAAAAACATTACCCAAATACTCTGAATTTCTTTTTTGCATTCCAGATGTAACATACAATAGAGACTTATTGACAAATGATGTTTAAGTTCTGATTCAACACTTAATTGTGACTGGTCACTGCCCCCCTTACCATTTTTTCCCGTAATTAATAGTTCTGCCCTTTTATTCAACCACCTCCACAGCACAGGTATGCACACAGGGGACAGGAAAAGGGCTTTTTCCACATCCTCTGTTCTAACGGCTGAGGACGTTTATTCATATTTGCATATGTACATGAACAGTTCAACTATTACTTGTAGTTCATCCCTCCTCTCCTGATCCTATAGCATACAGTCCCTTCTCAGTGCTCCCGAGAGATGGACTTGGTGGAACAGGAAATCAACTGCTTCATTTACTCTCAAATAACAACATTTTTGACAGTGTATAGGTGTTGTTGTTTTGGTTGTTGTTTTTGGTTACATGTTTGCTATTAGATGACAAGCCATCACCAAATGTTGCCCTGTTATGTTAAGTCCCAGCCTGTCCAAAAGTGCCAGGAGGGGAGCACGGTCTCTCCAACCCCGTTTTCCCTGGCTATGGCTAAGTTCCAGGTTCTTGTTTGTAGTTGGTGAACTCTGATACAGTGGCTCTGCTTTTCATGATTCCATGTTGGGGTTTCCCCCGTGGTGTTGACCTGCACTACAGAACCATGTCAAAGGCCACAGCTGACGGGATCCCTGGCAAGTCTAAGAAAACTTGAGACTTAGTTCTGTGTACAAACTATGGATATTGGCCATAACTTTATTAGCTGCTTCAGGAGTTAGGGTGCACAGATTCACATCTGGCCAACACAGTGTCAAGATATTTCATGCAGGACAGGAAATAAAGTACAGCATCTGATAATAACATTTAATTGTCAGGATGGAAAACCTAATGTATTTCATTGTTGGAGAGCAATTTAAAGCAGTGTGAGTGATGAACATGATTTTCAAAAACTATTTTGTTGAATATTGCATTTCAAAAGAAAACATATAAGAAAGAGAATGAAATACTAAAATGATTATAAACTTTACTATTAAAAATAAAAATAATTAATGTTCGGAGTCAGTGAGCGTTCCAAGATCTCAGTTAAGCTCTCTCTGTGCATTTCCCTAGCATGATCTTGACCCCTTTGCTCATACAATCCCTTCTCTCCCTCTTCCATTTATCTGAAACCTCTCTCCCTCTTCCGTTTATCTGAAACTTCAACTCATTACTTATCTGTGAATCTCTACATCTGCTTCCATCAGTTACTGGATGAGGGCTCTATTATGGCAATTAGGGTGGTCATCACTTGTTTACAGGAAGGATAGTTCAGGCACCCTCTCCACTATACCTTGAAGTCCTGTGGTAATCCTTTGGGAATCCTGATTATTTCCTTAGCATCAGGTTTCTTCCCTGACCCCAAATGGCACCATCTATCACAAGGTCTATTTCTGGTGAACATGCAAGGGACCAAACTAGGTCATCTGAATGTGGATGCGCATTGTGTATCTAGGGCAGTTTGTGAGGCCTTTGGAAGTGAGGCCAGAATATAGCCTTATTACATGAACTGGACTATTAGAGCCCATACTTGATATGGGAGAGGGGTTTGCTCCTGCCTCAACCTTGATATGCCAGACTTTTGCTGACTCCCCATGGAGGCCTTACCTTCTCTGTGGTTAAATGGTTGGGTGGGGGTGGGGAAGAATGAGAAATGAACAGGAGAAGACTAGGGAGGGGGAATTGTGGTCAGTATGTAAATTTTTTTAAAAAATAAAGAATTAAATGTAATAAAATAATTAAAATTGACACTTTTCAAAGTAAGCAGCATGAATGTAAAGATGCTTAATTGGGAGAAAATGAACAATCCAATCAGATTATGACTGAGAAACTTGTTTCTAAGTGGGGAACTGAACCCGGGTATATGCTGTCCTTTTGTTTTGTTGAAATGGTCCCTTCCAGCTCATAATCCATGTGCTTGGATTCTCAATATAAGCCTCCAAGTTGAAGACAATCTGCCTTGTATAATTTTATTATTCCTTATATATAAGCAACTGTCACCCTCAAGAACAGCACTAAGATCATAAAAATAAAGAAGCTGTACCTGGTATTTGAGTCAACCACTGGATGTGCTTTTGCACCTTTCTGTATTAAAAATTGTGCCATCAGATGTTTCTCTTCAAATAAAGCAAGATCATATGGTGTCAACCCATCCTGTAAAGAAAAAAATACATCTGATGAATAGACATGTTTCTCATCTGAAAATGGATGCCAGATTCTGTAAACATAGTCACAAAGAACAGATTTTTCTTCATCCCTTGCTGCACTTTTATGCACACAGCTGTCCATTCCCTTTAACACAACTTTCCCCTGTCTGGCATTGCCTGTGACCATCCCTTCTCTCCAGACCTCTCCACACACACTCCCTGGATTCAAGCTCGTTAGCTCCATGGAGATGGGTCTCCCTAAAGCCTGGAGTATAGCTTGGCTGTGTCTCTGTCGATGAGGGAGCTCAACTGGCATCTCTGAAGCAGTTTTTCCACCTGATCTTCAGCAGTATTCCTTCCCTAAAATAAGACTCATCATCTCCCACACTGAACAGCCTTCATAGAGAGTTTGAAAAATTAATTTGAAAGAATGTCTTGTTGGTATATTTTCTTCAATGCTAAAATTTCCAGGTCCTCATGTGTGCCTTCAATTTTCCACTCAAGTTTTATCCCTGAGAAACAAACCACATCAGGAACTTCTTAATTGCAGTGTATGTCTGTTTTTTTTTTTTACAGATATTTTCCTTAAGAAATAATTATTTGTATTGGTTCTGTGTATGTTAAGTATCTGTGGGCCCAAATCCTTATTTGTTAAATTTAAAGCCCAATTGGAAACAAAATAAGCTGTGCTGTGTTCCTTTAAACTACCTACAAAATATGAAAAACATATTTGGAGAAAAATATTTTTCTCTGAACACATTGAGGGAGACTTCTTGAGCTTTGGTGTGTAGAAAGTAGATCTGAGTGTCAGAGCGAGAATACATTGGTAATGGATTTGAATGGTCTTTTGTTTGTTTTTATGTTTGTTTTTTAGCTTTGTTTTATTATTTTTTATAAAGAAAATATCTTTACCTCTGTTTTAGCTTCAATGTTGGCATTGTATTCAAGAAGTTTGCTGACAATTGTTGTGTTCCCCCTGGAAACGGCATGGTGCAGGGCTGTGCCCCCACTGAAATCTATCATGTGGGGATCCGCACCCTGCTTCAGTAATACAGAAACACATTTCACATTTTCAAACTGGATGGCCTGTGAATGTTGTATAAAGAAAGAAAACTTTAATCCAAGAAAATCAAGATAAGCCCTCCTATATTTGCACTTCTAGAGCTGACAAATTGTTTAGGTTATGCATATTATCCCACTCTTTCTGAGACAGGATCTTCTAAAGTACCCCAGGCTTGCCTAAATTCATAACCTTCCCTACAAAGCTTTCTCAGTGGTACATTTGGAGGGCTGTGCCACCACACCTCGATATAAAAGCATTTCTTCAATAGTGGTTGGTGGTTGTTGTAGTGAGGAAGGTTGTTTTCCCTGTTCATTTGTTTGGCTAACTTGACACATACTGAAGACACTTGGAAAGAGGTATCCTCACCTGAGGATATTCATCTACTAGATTGGTCTCTGGGGAGGGCTGTGGAGCATTTTCATCACTGACCTTTCTGTAGAAGGGCATGGCTTCCTAAAAGTGATGGCATGACTTGTGGGTGGTCCAGAGAAGTATAAGAAATCTGAATGGGGTTTGGAAAAGCAGCCTTCCCCCATGATCTCTGCTTGAGTTCCAGCCTCTAACCCGTTCATGGTTTACTGTGATGTGGAATTGTAAGTCATGGAATCATTTCCTTTCCTCAGTTGCTTTTGGTCAGGGTTTATCACAGCACAAAAACCAAACAAGGGAAAGATCTAATCCATCTGATACCGTAACTGCTGCTCGATAGCTACCTTAATCAAAGGTGTGTGACCTTCATCATCCTGCATGTTAATCCAGGCGTTTTTGGATAATAACAACGCTACTACCTCTGGACGATTGTGGGCACAGGCGTAGTGGAGTGACGTCCTGCAAATGGAGAGGACATTTTAGGGAATTAGCAATTAATACATAAAGCCACGTTTCAACTACAAACACCTTTGGCTGAAATTTACCTTCTGATCTAATAGAAGCAACTGTAATATTATTATTTACTTATTTCTCTATTCAAGTGTTCACTTGCTGTGCTAGGGGTATAGTGCGTGGCTGCCCCATTCAAGGCAGGTGCTCTTCCACAAGGTTCATCCTTCCACAGAGAAGCCTGTGTGGATAACTAGAGAATACCCAATAGATTGATTTGAATGCTACTCTAATTACTGCTTTCTCTAATTATAGGCTTTCTATGTGCTTCATAGCTTAATTTTCAATCTATAGGATGGAGAATCAATAGCACTACTGTGATGCTTCAGTTAGAATTTCACGAGCATATGCCAATGTTTCCTTCACCTAACAGCTTAGTGTTCGCTGGATACAATAGTGATTCATAAACACAATTTCAATGGAGATAACAGAATTCTACCTACTCTACAGATGTAAACATTTTAATTCAACTAAGTTTAAAATAGTTTAAAACTATCTTCTCCAAGATGACCTTGACCTTTCTGATCCTCTCCATAGGTAGGATTTCAGACCAGCTCCACTGTGTCTGCCTCATCCTTCATTTCACATTTTCCCATTACTGATATTTCTGACATTTATAATTCATGATATTTTTGACAGTAATTGGCAATATTTTTAATTCTGATACTATACAAAATAAAAGGTTATCATGTACTTCTTTAAGCCTTACATTAAATGAAGTATACTACAATACACAAGCCCATGGAAATTCCAATGGTCATTTGTTTCTATGTAAATATTAGCTCTTAAGCTATAAGAGGTAAACAGGTTCATAGGAGCGATGGCTAAAAGCAAAAATCCAAATCTTCAGTCATCGATGTTTTGAATTTTATTGTTTCTCAATGCCCGGAAGTAATGTTTCCATATTTGCTGCTAACAGGGACACAGCCTTGTCCTCAGACAATAGACAAAATGCCCAAGATATTCCAGAAACCAAATATTAGCAAAGCAGGCCATCATGGTTTGCTTTGCACCTCTCAATGTGTCCATACCCATACTCAAATTTGGGCATTTCTCTTTATACAGTTATAATCCGTAGCATCATAGCCACTTACTTTGATTTTCAAGAAACTTTAAACCAAAAGAAACTAGGGATTCAAATGAGCATGGCTCATTATAGTCAATGTTTAGACTTCTATAATGTTAAGAAAGCTGACTAGTCAGAGAAGAAACAATGGTTAGAATGCGAGACCATAGCTCCTGTCCCCAATGGATCTCCAGCAGCTATTCTTGATTCAGTGTGCTCCCCAGAGCTCCAGACAGTCATCACTGTGGGAATTTTCCTCATAATCCCTATTCCCTTGCTCATACAGACTTTCCTCTGCTGCTCTCAGGGAAGGCAACTGTCGACTGTCATGAGCAGTATATGGAGCCTCGAGGGGTGGGATCAGACTGTGTTACTGTGCATGGGCTAGCACCTTGGATCCCATTCCCTGCAGAGGAACACCTAACCCAGTCTTGGTATTGGGATGAGTAAATAGGACTTGACAGGAGTGGATGTGTTACGTTGAGTTAACTCATCTATGGCCTTCAGGCCCTTTGTGGGGAGGGGATGGGTGGATAGGAAGAAGCAAAGCTGAAGGCTGACTGGGAGGGATTGGGAGGAGGGAAGGGAGGGGGAGCAGGGGGTACATAGATAAAAATGTCATTTTTTAATAAAAAAAAAAAAGAATGAGAGATCCTTGAGTAGAATGTGCATGTTCTATAGCAGATATAAGCTACATGTGGGAATAAGTGGGATGACAGAATAGATGTATATAGTTGGAAAAATCAGGGGATTGGTGAATGCATTTGTTAAGCAAAAGAATATTTTGAAAATTAACCGTTCTATTATTGGTATGAAGCTCTAATTTAGAAGACTGTCATAGCCCACCCTCGGAATTACAGAAATGGTCAAGAAGCATATGGGGTATGGAAAACCTACTGTCCAGTGTCATTGCTTCCCTTTAGAACCTAGTAGGAAATAAAGAATAGGAAAGAAGGGCTGGAGTAATTCAGAAAGCTCCATTGGGAAAGTCCTTGCCTGTAAGCCTGATGGCCTGAGTCCAGAACCCCCAGACACCTTGTACATTTAGTGCTGGGGATGTGGATGCAGGAGAATTCCCAAAGCTTGCTTTCCAGCAAGTAAGGGTGAATCAGACAATCAGACTTCAAGACAATAGATCAAACACAGCAGAGATTCCAGTGAGAGACTCTGCCACAAAAGCTGAGGTGTAGGAGCAACAGAGTGGATCATCAGATGGTGCTACCTACATGCAGACCCAATGGGCCGAGTTCAATCCCCAGAACCCACCATGTGACACAACATAACTGTCAAATATAGTTTTCTTCTGACCTTCGCATACTTTCTCACACGTGTGGGGTACATGTGCACACACATGTAAAAAATTTTAATGTCATGAAAAGCAATTGAAGAAAAGAATGTCAGCCTCTAGCTGTCATATATGCATCAACACACACACACACACACACATACACACACACCACCAACAACAACATGTACACAAAGGGGCCTAGTCACAGTCATAGATCCAGTTGAGAATGTCCTTATAAGGTCTGTCAGCAAACCTAGGTCACAATGATGTTAGATTTCTTGGTGATTCTTCTTTGGGCTTAAAGTTAACATTATTTATCTCGTGATACAATTCTCTGTGTTGTCAGAACATAGCATAAGAACATACACATTAAGGGCTGGAGAGATGGCGTGGCTCTTAGGAGCTCTAGTTTGTTTGTAGAGGATCTGGGTTTGATTCCTAGCACCCACATGGCAGATGCCAACTGTCCATAACTACAGTCCTAGGAGAGCCAACACCCTCTTATGGAGCATGTGCTTCACTAAAAATAAATGCAGGCTGAGAACTCATATAAATGAATCTAAAAGTTTGAAGTGTACACATAAGAAATGTAGCTCATTGGCTAAGTCACTTTAAAGCTTAAATAAAGTTCTGTAAATGAGACAAGGTAAATTGTGAACTAAATGAAGTTCTCTGTTTTGCTTCTCTTCCAAGGTGTGCAGGTTTCAGAAGTCTAGAGGCATAAAGCAGGCATGAAACCCAGTGGGCACAAGGAAAGAATAGCCTAAGCATTACACCCCCCCACACACATACTCAGGTTGAAGCCCTGAAAGGTGTGTTTCTCCCTGCTTGCCCCCCCTTCTCTAAAAGCTCCCATCTCCCCTGCCCCTTCCCCTCCCAGGCCCCATTACCTGCCCCTCCTGTCATATTCGTTCACATAGTATTGGTGGAAGTTGATGAATCGCTCTACTGAAGCCACATCACCCAAGCTGGCCGCCGTTTGAAACTCCCCCACAGGGTCATACCCGATAAAGGTGAGGGAGACTTTCTGTGTTTTACAGCACAAACACCCTGGACCCAGGCAGGAGGGCCACAGACGGGTGTGCCAGCGAGCTTGCTTTGGAGCTTTACGTGTATGGGCATCAGAGTCCATGTCCTTGTCCTCCTGCATTTTAAGCCCCAAAGCTTCGCAGACCCTTCCTTCCCTTCCTTCCCTCCCTCCCTTCCCTTTTACCCACCCACAGCCTCCAAAATCACACAGTAAAAATCTAAAACACTGACTAACTCTCGCCACAGGGACACAGGAGTGTCCTGCTAGGGAAAGTCGTTGGTTCAGTGTGAGCTGAACTCTGCTTCACCCTTAGCAACACAGATGCACTGCCACTGTGACATGATCTGACCACCCAATGGGGAGCTGAGCCCTGGCGTGCGACATTCTTTTGTTTAGGTTTGAACAGTTCCTTTCCCGCTAATATTCCTTAGGTGCTAGGCTTCTCCATATATGCCTCTGCGTTGAAGCCGATTATCTTCCATGACTTTAGCATTCCTTATATAAGCACTGTCGGCCCTCAAGAATAGCACTAAGATCATAAAAATGAAGAAACTGTACCTATTTGGGTCAACCATCGAATGTACATTGGCACCTTCCTGCATTAAAAATACCCTGCAACCTGCAACAGTACCCGTATAGAAGCTCACAATCTTGTGTAAATTCAGTTCTAGATGATCCAGCATCATCTTTTGTGTATATCATACATGTAATGGTTTATTTATTTTCTTTTTATTTAAGAATTTTTATGTTCATTTTACATACCAACCACAGATACCCTTTTCATCCCTCTTTCCTGTCCTTCCCCTATAGCCTTTCTTCCTGATCCACTTTTTATCACCTCCTCCAAAAATTAAGGCCCCCCATGGGGAGTCAGTTGAGGCAGGTCCAAACCCCTCCACCTTGAATCAAGGCTGTGCCAGATGTCCCTCCACAGGTAATGGGCTCTCAGGAAGTCAGATCATGCACCAGGGACAGATCCTGTTCTCACCCCAAGGGCCCCTTAAACAGACCAAACTACACAACTGTCTCCAGTATGCAGAGGGCCTAGTTGGATCCCATGTAGGCTCTATAGATTTTATTCTAATGTTCATGAGTTCCAACCAGCTTGGTTCAGTTTTCTCTGTAGATTTCCCTTCAGGATCTTGATCCCCTGCTCAAATAATCCCTTTTTTCCTCTCTTTAGCTGGAATCCCAGAGCATGGCATGATGTTTAGCTGCGGAACTTGGTATCTGCTTCCATCAGCTGCTGGATGAAGGCTCCATGATGACAGTTAGGGTATTCTCCAATCTGATTTCTGGAGTAGTCCTGTTTTGGGGCCCTCTGCAGTATGGCTAGTAGACTAAACTGGGGGCTTCCTTGTATGTTCCTTGGAACTTCTCTAGCACCAGGTTTTTCCCTAACTCCATGATGTCTTCTTGTCTCCTTCTATCAAGATATCTCTTTCAAAGATCTCCCAATCCATTCATCGTCCAGGTCTACCATCCCAATCCTTTACGATCTCATTCCCATTTTCCTCCCCTCTACTGCCCGCTTACCCCCAGCTTACTCAGGAGATCTCATCTATGTTCCCTTCCCAGGTGATCTATGCATTCCTCTTAGGGTCCCCCGTGTTAGCCAGCTTGTCCCAGAGCTCTCTTTTGTCTTCACAGGTTCTACTCACACACAGTGCACATTCAGGCAAAGCATACCTGCAAATGAACTAAAGGTAATGTTTAAATAATAGTAGGCTTATGGAGATGTAATACACTTATTGTAGTAACTTCACTTTTTTAAAGTATACAGTTCAGAGGGTTTCTTAGTATGTTTTTAACAGTATGCACCCATTCTTTTCTTATTTTACTTCCTTCGCTGACTTTATTATTTGTAATGTTTATTCATGTTATAGGATGTATCAATACTCTACCCTTTTCCATGGCTAGATACTAGACCATTGTATTAACACTGCACCCTGTGTTTAAACATTCATCAAGCATTACATATTTGGCTTCTTCCTTCTATTTTTTGTAAATGCTGTAATACTCTGGTGCTACTGGCTGCATCATTACATATCTACACTCCCAGCAGTAACGTAGCAGGTTTCTGTTCTTTGGTTCCATTATACTCTCTCTTGTGGCCCAACTCCTGTACATGATAGACAAGTGATGTACTTTTTTTTTTTTTTTTTTTTTTTTTTTTTTTTTTTTTTTTTTTTTTTTTTTTTTACTAAATCAGCCTGTCCAGGACCAAATTCATATATGTTCATAGACTCACACACACACTTCTCTACCAAATGCTGGAAATACAGAGCTGTGCCACCAGAATTATGCTTTGTATTTTTACTATCTTCATGATATTAAGTATCATCTCATTGAAATTTGAGTTCATTCCTTGGGGGCTGATAGCATCAGATATCTCCAATGTGACAGTGAAACATTTGGAAATATTTGAATAAATGTCTGTAGAGAACTATTGCCCTCTGTGTTACTGGATTGCCATTACAGTGTCGAGCTATAAGACATCTTTATTCATTATGAATAAATATTTTAAAAGCCTATATGTGTTTATATACAACAAATTGGAATAGTTCAAAGTGCAGAAAAAACATAGTGACTTCTTCTAGACCCAAATGTATAAGAAAAGCAGGAACTATATCATTTGGAACTAGTGTATTATATTACTACAAAGTGTACTGGGGAATTTTAAGTTCACTTAAAATGCTGTGCTTTTTACAGGGTTAGAGAGGGAACCTTCCATGTGTTCTCAAAGCTGCATGCACAACCCTATGTGATACTTAAAAGTTTAGCATTTTATAAGTGTTTGCTATACTTGGGGAGGGAGGGGAATATAACAAACACTTTTCTGTTTATTTTTAATGAAAAGAATGTTAATGGAAAGAAATTTAGGAAAAGTGATCATTGAATTGGCTCAGTACCTAGGCTTGCTTTCTGTACAATAATGATCTAAATTCTATACCTGGAACTCCTGGTAAATGTTGCCTTCTGACCTCTATATATCTGACCTCTGTATATGCACACACATACAGAGAGGTGGGGGGGGGGGGAGGAAGAGAAAGAGAGAAGCCATGAAGGAAGACTGCTTATTAACATGTTCACCATGGCTTTCTCAGCCTGCTTTATTACGTGAATGAGGAACAACTGCTCAGAGTGCGCAACATGACTTGCTAAGCCTGACCTGATGGAAGGGAGTTAGCAGGGAAGCCAGCCAACTACATAAGTGGGCTGCTTCTCCAGCCCCACATCTCTGGCTTCAGCTCTGGGCTGCCAGAAGCTTTGCCAGTACCCTTGGCAGACACTAAGGGGCAGCATCTCTGCAGATGCCATGAGTGGCTTTGGTCTTAGAGTCTAGAGGAGCCACCCCAAATCAAAATTCAATCCACAGCTGCTTTTAAAGGGGGATATTAAGCCCACTTATTCTTTATCTATCCTTTATGTCTAAAATCCACTTATGGGTGAGTACAAGCATGTCTATCTTTCTGGGCCTGTGTTATCTCACTCAGGATGATATTCTCCAGATCCACCCATTTGCATGCAAATTTCAGGATGTCATTTTTCCCCTGAGTAGTACTCCATTGTGTAGACGCACCACAATTTTTTAAGCCATTCTTCAGTTGAGGGGCATCTAGGTTGTTTCCAGGTTCTGGCTATTATGAATAATGCTGCTATGAACATAGTGGGGCCAATGCTCTTGGAGTAAGAATGTGCATCCTTTGAGTCTATACTCAATAATGCTATTTTTAGATTATTGAGGAGATTTCTTTCCACTTTTCTGAGAAACTGCCATAATGCTTTCCAAAGTGGCATACACGTTTACACTCCCATCAGCAATGGAGGAGTGTTCCCCTTGCTCCACATCCCATTCAGCAGAGGTTGTCATCTGTGTTTTTGATCTTAGCCATTCTGAGAGGTGTAAGGTGGTATCTCGGAGTTGTTTTGATTTGCATTTCTTTGATGGCTAAAGCTGTTGAGCAATTTTTTTATGTGTCTCCCAGTCCTTTGGAGTTCTTCTGTTGAGAATTTCCTTTTTAGCTTTCTATTGTATTTTCCATTTGGGTTCTTTGTTTTTTATCTCTTGTTTTTGGAGTTTTCTATGAATTTTAGAGATCAGTCCTCTGTCTAACATAAGGTTAGGGAAGATCTTTTGCCATTCTGTACACTATCATTTTATCTTATTGACCAAGTCCTTTTCTTTACAGAAGCTTCTCAGTTTTAGGAGTTTTCACCTATTAATTGTTGCATTCCGTGTCTGTGTGACTGGTGCTATCTTTAGAACGTGGTCTCCTGTGCCAATGCATTCAAGGCTATTTCCCACTTTCTCTTCTATCAGGTTCAGTGTAACTAGGGTTTATGTTGAGGTCTTTCATCTACTTGTATTTGAGTTTTGTTCAGGATCCATTTGCGTTTTTCTACATACCACCACCATACATTTATGCCAGCTCAATTGTTGAAGACGCTATCATTTAATATTTTCATTGTATATTTTTGTCCTCTTTGTCAAAAATCAGGTGTTCATAGATGTGTAAAATAATGTTAGGGTATTTGATTCAATTCCATTGATTCATAAGTCCATTTCTTTGCCAATACCAAGCTGTTTTTATTACTGTAGCTCTATAGTATAACTTGAAGTCACAGATGGAAATAACTTTGAAGTTTAATTATTAAACAGGATTGTTTTGGAAATCCAGGGTCTTTTGTTATTCCATATGAATATGGAAGTATTGCTCTTCTGAGGTCTGTCTGGGAAGAATTGTGTTGGATTTTGATGGAGATTACAGTGAATTTGTAGACTGCTTTTGGTAAGATTACCAATTTTATTATGTTGCTCCTACCTATCCAAAAGCATGAATGATCATTCAGTTTTCTGCTATCTTCTTCAATTTCTTTCTTCAACAACTTAAAGTTCTTGTCATACAGGTCTGTCACTTTTTTTCATCCTGAGCTTTTAATTAGCTTTTGGTATTGTCATTCTCAAGGTATGATAGACACTTCTTTTCCTCCTTGTTTTTTGAGAGTTTTTATTCATTTTTTTATTTAAAAGGTTTTTTGTCTCCATACCCACCAATGCTCTCCCTCCCTCCCCTCCCCCAGTCTTTCCTCTGCCTAGCAACTGATGGAGGCAGATGGAAAAATCCATAGTCAAGCACCAGGTTGAGCTTCTGGTTTAGCTGAGAGAGAGAGCATGTGAGCAATGGGACAGACACTTCTCATAATTATTATTTGGCCTTATTAATTTACCTTACTTTATAGGCTGTATTGATTAGGTAGAGCTACATCTGACTGCAAGAGTCTGATCATTTCAATAATTGGTGGGGTATTCTAATGAGATGCAGATCTCCTTTAGATTAACTTTTTGTATAAACTGCAACCAAGATGCAGTATATTTTTTTTAAAGTTTCTCTGTGGGGATATGTATCAAATTTAATAAAAAACAGTATGAGGTATCAGAGGGATCTACCCACAGTCAGTCTAGGAGGATCAGTCAGTGGTAACTCACACCTTTCATCCCAGCACAGGGAATATCCAGGAGTGTTGAGTTAGGCCCTTAATCTCAGCAAATGTGAGTTTAAGGCCATTTTAGTTTACAGAGGGAATTGCAGGCTCCCTGGCAGACAGCGGGTGATGCCATGCCTTTAATCTTAATCTGGATGTGAAACAAGTGGGTGAAGAGGGTATTTAAGGCAGGCATAGAAAGATGGAGCAGGCAGTAGAATCTAGGAGGTGCAAGGCTGAGGAAGCTGGAAGACAGCTGGATGAGATTAAACTGTGGTGTTTCCTCTCTTTGATATTCCAGCCTTTCCCTGAGATCTGGCTCTGAGTTTCCTTAATTCGTATAATATTTCTCCTTTTAAGTTTGTTTTCAAGTAATTTTACATTGGGCATACCCCCCATAAATTACCCTAGTTTGCTTCTTGACATTGCTTTTTTATTTAAATAATTCAATTTTAAAGATTAATACTAAGATTAGTAATGCACAGATGACTAACCCACGTGAAGAAACTATCTGGGTATGCTGTTGGCAATGGGATTCTGTGTCTCTTTAAAGAGCCCTACATAACTAGGAGACTAAAATATTTTCAATACAGTTCTGCTGTTCTCAACTCTGAAAGCTGATTTGTTGTCAAAACTTACCTATCAAGGACAGAAACAAAGCAATTGCTCCTTAGTTAGAGTTACCCCAAGATATTTAATGCTATTTGCAGCTCTTATATAAAGGGATAAAGGGTGCTGATTACCTGACTTCTTTTTCAGGCCTTTTATCATTTGTGTAGGGAAGGGCTATTAATTACTTGAGTTCATCTTATATCCTGCTGCATTGCTGAAGGTGTTTATCAGCTATAGGAGTTCCCTGGTATAATCTTGGTGGTCACTTATGAGTGCTAGAATATCAACTGCAAATAATGATAGTTTGACTTCTTCCTTTCCAATTTGCTTCTCCTTGATCTCGGGAATTAAGCCTACTAGATCATGGTGGATGTATTTTTTTTTTTTTATATGTTCTTGAATTCGGTTGGACCATATTTTATTGAGTATTTTTGCATCAATTTTCATGCAGAAGATTGATCTGTAATTCTCTTTATTTGTTGCATCTTTGAGTGGCTTCTGTGTTGGGATGCCTGTAGCCTCATAAAAAAAAAAAGAATTCAGAAATTTCCCTTCAGTTTCTACTGTACAGAAGAGATTGAAGAGTATTAGTATTAGTTCTTTGAATGTCTGATAGAATTCTGCACTGAAAGCCTCTGGTCCTGGGGAGGGGTTGGTTGTTGTTTTTGTTTTTGTTTTCTTTTGTTTAGGAGACTTTTAATAAGCTTCAGTTTCCTTGGGAATTATAGGTCTGCTTAGGTCATTCATCTGGTCTTGATTTAGTTTTGGTAAGTGGTTCCTGTCCAGAAAGTTGTCCATTTCTTTTAGGTTTACCAATTTAGTGGAGTCCAGGTTTTTGAAGTATGGACTAATGATTCTCTGGATTTCCTGGGTGTTTTTTGTTCTGCCCCCTTTTCATTTCTGATTCTGTTAATTTGGGTACAGTCTCTTCACCTTTTAGTTAGTTTAGATAAGGCTTTGTCTAACCTTTTAGTTAGTTTAGATAAGGCTTTGTCTATCTTGTTAACTTTCTCAAAGAACCAACTCTTTGACTCAATGATTTTTTATATTGTTCTTTTTGTTTCAATTTTGTTCATTTCAGCCGTGAGTTGATTATTTCCTGCCCTCTATTCCTTCTAGGTGAGTTTGCTTCTAATTGTTCTGAAGCTTTTGGCTGTGCTGTTAAGTCTCCTGTGTGAGATTCTCTAGGTTGTTCATGTTGGCATCTAGTGCTATGAGTTTTCCTCTCAGCACTGCTTTCATTGTGTCCATAGGTTTGGGTAAGTTGTGGATTCCCTTTCACTGAGTTCTAGGAAGTCTCTGACTTCATTCTTAACTTCTTCCTTGATGTTCAGTTTCCACGAGTTTGTAGGCTGTCTGTGGCTTTTGTTGTTGAACACTAACTTCTGATGGGACACAAGGAACTATTCCCACTTTCTGTATCTATCTATGTTTGCTTTATGACTGAGGATAAGGAAGTTCCATGGGGTGCTGAGAAAAGGTATATTCCTTTGGTTTTGGGTGCACAGCTCTGTATATATTTATTTAAACCATTTAAAACAACGTATCTTAGATCCCTTATTTCTCTGTTAAGTTTCTATCTGGTCGACTTATCCACTGCTGAGAGTGAGTACTGAAGTCTCCCACCATTGATGTGTGGGATTTGATGTGAGATCTGAATTTTAGTAATGTTTCTTTTATGTATGTGGGTGCCTTTGAATTGGGGACATAAATGTTCAGGATTGAGACTTCATCTTGATGGATTTTTCCTAGGATGAATAAGTGATGTTTTTCTTGATCTTTTTTGATAAAATTTAGTTTGAAGTCTATTTTATTAGATATTATGATGGCTACACCAGCTTGTTTCTTAAGTCCATCTGATTGGAAAGCCGAGCCAGTGTCTGTCTCTGAAGATGAGGTGCATCTCTTATATGCAGAAGGATGAATTCTGTTTTTGTGTCCATTGTGTTTGTCTGTGTCTTTTCATAGGTGAATTGAGTCCTTGATATTAAGGGAATTAATGACCAGTGATTGTTGTTTCCTGTTAATTTTGGTAGTGTTTGTGTGTGTGTCTGTGTTTACCTTCTTAGGGTTTTTCTTTTGTGGATTTAGTGATTGTTTATGGTTTCCTGGGTGTTTCTAGCGTCCTTAGGTTGGAGTTTTCCCTCTAGTCCTTTATGTATGGCTGGATTTGTGGACTGGTATTTTTAAATCTGGTTTTGCTGTAACATTTCTTGTTTACTCCCACTATGGTGCTTGACAGTTTTGCTGGGTATAGTAGGCTTGGTTGACAGCCATGTTCTTTTAGTGTCTGTATGACATTTGCCCAGGACTTTCTGACTTACATGGCTTCCATTGAGTACTCTGATGTTATTCTAATGGGTCTCCCTTTATGACTTACTTGGCATTTTGCCTTTGCAGCTGTTAGTATTCCTTCTTTTTTCTTAGGATTAGTGACTTAATTATTATGTGCTGAGCAGATGCTTTTTGGGGTCTAGTCTATGTGGTGCTCTGTAAGCTTCTTGTATCTTTATAGGCATTTCCTTCTTCAGATTAGGAAAGTTTTCTTCCATGATTTTGTTGAATATATTTTCTGTGCCTTTAAACTAGTATTTTTTCTCCTTCAATTCCAATTATTATTAGGGTTGGTCTTTTTATGGTGTCCCATGTTTCCTAGAGGTTTGTTATTATGACGTTTTTTGATTTTTAGTGTTTTCTTTGACTCATGCATGTATTTCCACTATTGAATCTTTGACACCAGAGATTCTCTCTTCCATCTCTTGCATTCTGTTGGCTTGCTTGCATCTATACTTCCAGTTTGTTTTTGTTTTTTTTTTTTTTCAGATTTTTTATTTCCGGAATTGCCTTGGATTTTTATTGCATCTGTTTCAATTTCTAAATCTTGAAAAGTTTCCTTCACCTGTTTTATTTTTTATTCTGGGTTTTCTTGGTTTTCTTTATTTTCTCCAGAGATTTGTTGATCTTTTCCAAATTTTTCTTTGTCTTTTCCTCTATGTCTTTAAGGATTTTTTTATTTTCTCTATTAAGTCCTCTATTATCTTCATGAAGTTATTTTTTAATGCTGTTTCCTTCTGCTTCTTCTATATTGTCCTGACCAGGTCTTGTTGTCGAATCATCAGATTCTGGTGGTGCCGTATTGTTTTTTATATTGTCATGTGTATTCTTGCACTGAGGTCTGCTTATTGCTTCCTCGGGTCACTGTAGGATTTGTCTGTATCACAGGGAGCTGATTTTGGTGCAATCTGTTCTGGCTGTGTATGTGTCTTAGGAAGCATCTCTTGGTCCAATCTGGGTTTCTGGTCCACTTGTAGGTAGTACATTCTGTGTCACAGTGAGCTGTTTTTGGTGTAATCAGAGCTGGCTGATTCTGTGTCTCAAGGACCCAGTCTTTGTCCAATATAAGCTCTTGATCCAGAAAGAGCTCTTGATCCTCTAGGGGGTCTTGATCCAATATGTGCTGGTGAATTGTGGGTCTCAGGGACCCCCTTGGTCAAGAAGGATCAGGGAAACTGTGAGTCTCAGGTAGCTGCTCTTCATTCAATAGGTGCTGTGGAACTGTGGGTCTCAGAGATCCACTCTTGATCCAATATGTGCTGGGATACTGTGGGTCTCAAGTAGACAGTGAAGTTACCAGGTGATGAGGTGGGTTAGGAATTGGGGTGGGATTTGTAGATTGGAGTGTCCAGTGAACTGGATTTTACTGGGGCTTCTGGCCTGCAGGGATTTTCCTAATGGCCTGGACTTAGGGGAGAGATGAGTGGGGCGAGGTTCCTATGGCTGTGTCCCAGAGCCTGGGTCCTGGAGCCTGGGTTCTCTGCCTAGGCTGGGTGAAGTGTCACTCACCTCTTGGTTCAATCAATTTTTTTTTTCTAATTACAGGTGTATAGCTGGTAGCTCAAACTCAGTCCCAAACAGGATATTGATATGCCCCTCCTTTCATGATTAAGTGTATATAAGAGAGGTCTTATGTGGGACCACAAGGACAGCCACAGATGCAAGGTGCTACTTTCTGATCACTGCAAAGGCACTGCAGGCATAACATCACAGTGTCTGAAGTAGGACAATCATGGCGTACTGTTTCTCCCAGATGAACTATTGACAACTAATAGATTCCTGTTGAGAGACAGTCATTCCTTTATCTTCGTAACCACTGAGGACCCAACCATCCTTCAATGATTAGCTCCAAACTCATGGCCCAAAAGATGATACTGTTTAATCTCAGTCAGCATGAAAAAAATAGCAATGCATGCTGAACGGAAGCCACTTGTAGGAGAAAGGCAGAGAAAATAATAAGAATAGAAGGGAGTTAGGATTCAATTGTGAAAATCAGAATGTTGTGACACTTGTAGTAACTGGGCAGAGAGTGAGCTCAGTGGACGTTCAAGGAGGAGCTAGAGAGATGGAGCAGCGGTTAGCTGTGTTTACTGCCATGAAGACCATCCGGGTTTTGTTCCCAGAGCTCACACTGCAGCTCACAACCATCTCTAGAATCCAATCTGTATATACACTGTATATACACAATGCATTGATTTATATGCAGGGAAAATAATCATGAACACAAAATTAAGATCAGATGTGGTGATAGTTTTCTGAAGTTTGAGTTTTTTGTACCATCCACTGACCAATGGTTTAAAGATTCTCAAGCCTGACTAAAGAGAGGTCATTACGTTAAGTTCAGGGAGGAAAAGATCTTAGGATGCCAAACTCTTGTTTCTCCTGGCCTGTATCCCAGAGGGCCATCAGGTGGCTAAAGTAGGATGATGTCAGATGAAGGAAATGTGTCTAATGAGCAGGTGTAGAAAAATTTAGTGTCATCATCTGATGATCTTTAGAGTGTGTATTCTTGGGCAGGGGTGGAGAGACCTTGGTAATTGCTTCTGAGAACTTACATGTGTTCAGTTCTTTGTGCTATGAGGTCTGGTTCACAGCTTCACTCTCCACCACTCAGGGGGAAGCCTGAGTTGCTATCCAGGGACATTTCTTAAATTGCGAGTGTCCGAGCTCCGCAATTGACCCCAATCCTGTTGCTCAAGATTCCTAGGGAGCTAGTCTCTGTTGCTGTAGTGGGATTGCTCTGAGTCCTTACCATATCACTCACTCAGGACATTTTTGTTCAGGATGTTATATTGAGACATGAATATGAAAGCCATTGACTCCAGTTTCTCAGCTTACAAGAAATGGCAGAAACAAAATCCCAAATGGAAGAGGAAACTAAGGTAGAAGCAGCAAAAAAAATTTACTCTCGTGTTAGAACTATCCCAGAATCTCCACAGTTAAAGATAGTGAGTGAAGGCTGTGTGATGGTGGTGCATGCCTTTAACCCAAGCCCTTGGAAGGCAGAGGCAGGCCACCTTCCATGAGTTCAAGGCAAACCTGGACTACAGAGTGAGTCCCAGGACAGCAAGAGCTATACAATACAAAGAAGCCCTGTCTCAATAGCCAAATCCAAACAACAACAAGAAGATAGTAGATGAATGCAGGACTGTGATACACGGAAATAAGGCATTTTGTATTAGATGAGACGTAATGTACTGGTTTATGATGATAAAATAGATTGTGTAAAGGCATCCCTAAAAGTATCATCTTGCAAGAGAAGTTGTGAAATGCTTTCAAATATCACCTTTTATCCAAAATCCCTCCCTCTCTTATTTATTTTTTCCAGTTTATTCCAATTTCTGAGAAACTGAATGTCTCTCTGAGGTTGTTCTTTCTTTACTCTACTGAAAATGCCCACATGGTCTTCTCTTGTCTACTCTTCTGGAAACATTTCTATTCCTCATGTCCACTGGGATCTCGCAGTGTATTAAATTCTCTCATTTTCTCTTTTACAAACTGTCTACTTCCCCTCATTCCTTTCTTAATCCTCGATAAGTGTTTTTGGTAATGTGTGAGCGTTTGTTTGGAGTACACGAATCTATTAATCAGTCAAACTTGAGCCCAACTTGCCTCTTGTTCTTCAGAAAGAATTCAGCAGTACGCCATTAATTTGTATGTTCTGGCTTGTCATCAGATAATTTTTGTAATGATTTCATTCTGTCTATTCATCTTTGTTATTCCTTATTTTGCCCTGGCATTTCTTTAATGATACATATTCCAAATGGAGGGCAGCATCTCCTTCATCCATTACATAAGGGCACTCATTCTCCTCCTTGTTCAAGTAAGATTTGTGTATTTGATTTGAGCACACAGCTCTATAACACACATTAATTTTTGATAAAGCTGTCTCCATGCATTTGGAAATGTTGTTTTTTCTTTAAATAACATATTTAGTTACTCTCAAGTCTTTAGAAGTTTGATTTTAAATTATTTACCCTGGTGATATCATGAAACGATTGTTACTTTTATAAACCTTCTTTATATATGTCTAATTTTTATTTTTAAAAGTGTCATTTTAATTATGTATCCCCCTGATCCCCATCCCTTCCCTCCTCTCAATGCCTCCCATTCACCCTTCAGCCTCGCCCCTCCACATCCAGCCATCCCCTCTCCTAAAAGGGAAAGAAGTCCCAAGGTGGGTCATCTCAGCATGGCACATCCACTCTGGGCAAGTATGATTTCCTCATCCCAAAGTCAAGGCTAGGTTAGGTGTTCCTTTGCAGGGAATGAACTCCAAGATTCCAGTGCTTGCACAGGAAAAGACTATCTGATCCCACCCCTTGAGGCTCTTCATATTGCTCATGCCAGTCAACAATTGCCTACCCTTGCAAGGCCTAGCTCCTTTTCCCGATGGATCTCAAGTGGCTGTTCTTGAACCTCCCAGAGCTCCAGCTAGCCATCCATGTGGAAATTTTCCTCATAATCTCTATCCCCTTGCTGATAGACTCTCCTCTCCTACTGTCAGCTGGACCAGGAACTCTGTAATGACACTTGGGGTAGTTACTCATTTGATTATAGGCGAAGCCCTATTTAGGCAGCCCCTTCACTGTTGTTTGGAGACTTGGCCAGGGACATCCTGTGAGTTTTGAACATTTTCCTAGCACCCAGTCTCTGTACAACCCGACATTGGCTTCTGCTATCGAGATACCCATCTCTCTCTATCTCCCTCTTTGGTCCTCTCATTCAACCATCTCTTTTCCAGATTTGTTCCCAACTCTTCTTGATCGCAACCTGTTATGACCCCAATTTTCTAAAATGATCTTCTCTATTTTCTCTTCTTAGGGAAATCTCTGGATGTCTCTTTTAAGTTCCTTCTGATGCCAAGCTGTTCAAGGGGTGTGGTTTGCAGCTTTGTTATTCTTAGCTTTTTGTCTAAAACCCACTTATGAGTGAGTACATCCCATGCCTGAATTTCTGGGCATGTGATACCTCACTCAGGAGAATATTCTCCAAATCCATCCATTTTCCTGAAAATTTTAGAATGTTTTTTTTTGTTTGTTTTTTGGGTTTTTTTTTTTTTTTGTTAATTGCTGAGTCATATACCATTGTGTGCCACAGTTTGTTAATACATTCTTTATTTAAGACACATCTAGGTTGTTTCCAGGTTCTTTCTATTATGAATAATACTGCAATGAACATAGTTGAAGTAATGCCTTTGTGGTACAAATGTGCAAGCTTTGGATATATTCCCAATAGTGGTATTGCTGGATCCTTGAGAAGATTGATTCCCAGTTTTCTGAGGAACCACCGTACTGCATTCCAGAGTGGTTGTGCAAATTTACACTCCCACCAACAATGGAGGAGTGCTTCCCTTGTTCCACATCCTCTCCAGCATAGGCTGTCATCTGTATTTTTGATCTTACCCATTCTGACAGTTGTAAGGTGGTATCGCAAGATGGTTTTGATTTGCACTTCTCTGATGGCTAAAGATGTTGAACAATTTTTAAGTGCCTTTTAGTCATTTGTAATTCTGTTTAGAATTCCCTTTTTAGCCCCAAGTTTTAAATGAGTTATTTACATTTTGGGACTCTAGCTTCTTGAGTTCTCTATATATTTTTGATATCAGTCTTCTGTCAGATGTAGGGTTGGTGAAAATCTTTTCTCATTCTGTAGGCTGTTGTTTTGTCTTATTGACTGTGTCCTTTGCCTTACAGAAGCTTCTCAATTTCAAGAGGTCCCACTTGTTCATTGTTTTTCTTAGTGTCTGTGATACTGGTGTTATATTTAGGAAGTGGTCACCTGTGCCAATGCGTTGGAGATAGTTCCCACTTCCGTTTCTATCAAGTTCAGTGTAGCTGGGTTTATGTTGAAGTCTTTGATCCACTTGGATTTGAGTTTTGTGCAGGGTGATAGGTTTGGATCTATTTGCATTCTTCTACATACTACCATCTAGTTATACCAACACCATTTGTTGAAGATACTATCTTTTTTCCATTGAATATTTTTGGCCTCTTTTTCAAACATCAGATGTTCATAGGCATGTGGGTTAATGTCGGGATCTTTGAATTGATTCCATTGACCAAAAACTCTATTTTTGAGCCAGTACCAGGCTGTTTCTATTACTATAGCTCAACAGTATAGCTTCAAGTCAGGTACGGTGATTCCTTCTGAAGTTCTTTTATTCAGCAGGATTGTTTTGTCAATCCTCAGTTTACTGTTATTCCATATGAAGTTAGCACTGGATGTGTACTTGAAAATCCTAGAAAAATCGCACACGAGAGACCTAACATCGCAGCTGAAGACTTTAGAACAATTAGAAGCAAAGTCACCTAGAAGGAGTAGATGGGAGGAAAGAATCAAACTTAAGGGGAAATCAAACAATAAACACAAAGAGAACAATACAAAGAATCAATAAATCAAAGAGTAGATTCTTTGTGAAAGTCAACAAGATAGATAAACCCATCTCCAAACTAACCAAGAAGCGGAGAGAGAATATCCAAATCAACAGAATCAGAAATGAAATGGAGACATACCACAGATACCCAGGAATTCCAGAGAATTATCAGGTCACACTTTGAAAATCTACACTCCACTAAAATAGAAAACCAAAAGGAAATGGGCAGCTTTATGGACAGGTATCACTTACCAAAATTAAATCAAGATCAGATTAAAGATCTAAATAGACCTATAACACCAAAGAAAATTGAAGCTGTTATTAAAAGTATCCCAAGTTTTAAAAAAAAAAAAAAAAAACACCCCAGTGTCAGATGGATTCAGTGCAGAATTCTACCAGACTTTCAAAGAAGAAATACTTACTAATACTCTTCAAACTGTTCCATACAGTAGAAACTGAAGGAACATTGCCAAACTCTTTTATGAGGCCACAATCATCCTGATTCCAAGCCACTCAAAGATGCAACAAAGAAAGAGAATTAAATACAGACAAGTCTCCTTCATGAACATTGATGCAAAAATAACCAATGTAATTCTGGAAAACTGAATCCAACAACATATCCAAAAAATCACTGCCAGCAATGTCTGGGCATCTATCTACATTATTATCTCTGGGTATTTATGATACAGATTATTGAGAGTGTGCTTTGTATGCCTGTGGGCATACACCTCACACATACTTCTGTATATTCACTCCATTACACAAGATTTTCTTCATAATATCTTCACCATCTTTCACATCACATTATTACTTATCTCAAAAAAATTTTTACTAAGGTATGGCTACTTTTTACAAAGACCAGAAATATTTAATTCATAAAATCTGCTTAGTTTGTCTATGTAAAGTACGTGCTTATCCATAAAAATAATATTCAGATAATTTCTATATCTCTATGTCTTCTTAGTGTGTCAGTGGTTTGTGGAAACTTCTGCTTCCCAGAAGCCTCTGCTCACTGTGGAGACATCACCTGGAACTGGGGTGGCAGTCAATATATATACTCAATCTTAACAATTTCTTACAAAATCTGTGACATGTATAACCTCTCAGGGAACACCTCAGTGTAAGACAGGGATTCCTAATCAGTAATCTCACTAGAGCTGTGAGGAAGCAGACCCATGGATAAAATGTACAAATCTGTTGGCTGCAAAATACACAGTATTTATTCCTTTCAGCAACATCAATTTTGATGAATATTTCTCATGTTATTTTTGTACAAATGACATAAAGCACATGGAGCCAAGGAGCAGGACATGCCTTTTAGAATTTGTTCTGTTGGGATTTTCACAGGACCTGGACCTGCAGCCTGTAGTGTGTGGTCTAGTCCTCTCCATGTACTTGGTTACTGTAGCTGGAAACTTACTTGTTATTCCGGCCATCATCTCAGATGCCAACCTGCACACACCCATGTACTTCTTTCTCTTGAATCTGTCATTGTGGGCAGTTGTTCCATGTCCACTACTGTCGCTGAGATGCTGGTGAATGTAAAGACAAAGAGAAAAACCATTGGCTGTGTAGACTGCATCACCCAGGTGTACTTTTCTCTGATTTTTGTGGAATAGACAACTTCTTCATGGCTGTTATAGCCTATGAATGCTAGGTGCCTGTGTCTGTGCCTGTGCCAGTGTCTATGCCTGTGCCTGTCCCTGTCCCTATGCCTTTCCTGTGCCAGTCCCTGTCCCTGTGCTTGTGCCTGTGTCTGAGTCTGTGCTGTGCCTGTGTCTCTCCCTGTACCTGTTGCTGTACCTGTGCCTGTGTCTCTCCCTGTCCCTGTCACTGTCCCTATGTCTGTGTCTCTGCCTGTGTCTATGCCTGTGCCTGTGTTTGTCCCTGTCCCTGTCTCTGTGCCTATTCCTGTGTCTGTGCCTGTCCCTGTCCCTGTCTCTGTGTTTGTGCCTGTCCCTGTCCCCGTGCCTGTCCCTGTCCCTGTGTTTGTGCCTGTCCCTGTCCCTGTCCCTGTTCCTGTTCCTGTCTCTGTGTTTGTGCCTGTCCCTGTCCCTGTCCCTGTCCCTGTACCTGTACCTGTCCCTGTCCCCATGCCTGTCCCTGTGTTTGTGCCTGTCCCTGTCCCCGTGCCTGTCCCTGTGTTTGTGCCTGTCCCTGTCCCTGTGCCTGTGTTTGTCCCTGTCATCCCCTGTATTACACTAGCATCATGAACCACAGACTGTGGATTTGGGGTTCTGGTATCTTGGATTGTGAGTGTCCTGCACACCTTTTTACAAAGTAGAATAGTGTTGCAGTAATCCTGCACAGACTTGGAAATTCCACCCTTCTGTGTATTGAGCCAGGTGGCCCAGCTCACCGGTTCTGACAACTTTCTTAATGATCTGGTGATTTATTTTTCACCTGTGCTATTGGCTGCCTTTGCTCTTTGGCATCCTTTATTCTTACTTTGAGATAGTGTCCTCTATACATGCAGTCTCTAGGGCTCAGGGGAAGTACAAAGTATTTTCCACCTCTGCATCTCATCTCTCTGTTGTCTCCTCATTTTCTTGCCGAGGCCTGGGAGTTTCCCTCAGTTCTTCTTCCAGTCACAGCTCATAGGCAATTGCCACAGCCTCTGTGTTGTACACAGTGGTCACCCCATGCTGAACCCCTTAATCTACAGTCTGAGGTGTAAAGATGTAAAGACTGTTAGTGGGGAAAGTATAGATGGCATCTGTGTACCTCGAATTGAAGAACTTACCTTTAGTGCACTCATCAAAGCTTAAAAGCCAGAAGAATGGATTATGGGAATAGATGGTAGAAGCAGAATGTGTTTTATTTATTTTTTTGAAGTTTGCATTACCTGAGTCCAATCTCAGCACTCTATAAGAACCTTTATTAAAAGTTTTACTCTTATGTTTAATGTTGGTTCCATCTGTTGTCACAACATCCCAGTTATTCCAAACACCGGACCAGAAATATGTGAAAATACATTTGCCTCATCTGAATCTTGCATTTATTAACCAAACAAAGTAATTGTGTATGTTTGTTTGTTTATTTGCTTATTTTAATTGAATCTTTCCATTTATTTTACATACTAGACACAGTTTTCTTCCTTCCTGTCTACCCCTTCTTTCCCCCTACCTTCCATCAAGCCCCCTCCCATCTACCCCTACTCTATATTCATTCAGAAAGGACCAGTCATCCCATGGACATGAACAAAGCATTACACATAAAGTTGAGGCAGGACCAAGTCAGGGTAATCCAGCATGGGGAACAGGTTTCTAAAAGTCCCCTGAAGTGCCAGGGACAGGTCCTGATTTTATTGCTAGAAACCCCTCAAACAGACCAAGCTATACAGCTGTTACACACATGCAGAGGTCTAGTTGGTCTCATGCAGGCTCACTAACTGTTGGTCTAGAGTCTTTGAGCTCCCATGAGTTCAGGTCAGCTGTCTCTGTGGGTTTCTGGGTCATGACCTTGACACCACTGGTTGAACCCCTTCTGCCTTTCTTCAGCAGGAAACCAGGAGTTTGGTCCAGTGATTGGCTGTAAATCTCTGCATCTGCTTCCATCAGTCATTGGATGAAGACTTTGTGATGACAATCTGACTACAGGAGAAGGCCAGTTCAGTCCCTGCCTCCACTATTGCTGCAAGTCTCCGCTGGTGTCACCTTTGTGGGTTCCTCAGAGTTTCCCTGGCACCAGATTTCTCCCTAATCCAAAATGTGCCCCTCATCTTCTATTCCTCTCCCCTCAATCATGCCCCTAAACTGCCTCTCATGCCACGACCACCTAAGCCAATTATCTCATGTTTCCAGCCCTCATTTCCCCCTTCCTGGGCCCTATCTCTAATTTACCCAGGAGATCTCTTCTATTTCCCCTTGCCAGGGAAATCCATTAGTCCTCCTCTGGGCCTCCTTGTTACATAGCCTCTCTGGGGCTCTGGACTCTGGGTTGGTTATCTTGTACTTCTCTCCTAATATCTACTTATGCGTGAGTACATGCAATGTTTGTCTTTGTGGATCTAGGTTACCTTACTCAGAGTAATATTTTTCTAGTTCTATCCATTTGCCTGCAAATTTCATGATATCATTGTTTTTACAGCTGAGTAATAATGTGTGAATGTCTTTCTATATGCTATGAATATCATTCTTTAAATAGAGGAGCTGTTTGGGCCCTTGGCGGGCACCATAGCAATAGGCAGGAATCGAAGCATGGATAAGGGAAGGAGGGCAGAGTCAGACAAAGAGATCCGTCCAGCCGCTGAAGAAGCAGCATGTAACAAAATAGGCAAGCCATGGGTCATGTGGCTGGACAGAATAATGGAAATAGGGTGAATTAAAATGAAGGAGCTAGCTAGTAATATTCCTAAGGCAAAGGCCAAACTGTATGAAGTTAATATAAGCCTCTGAGTCATTTTGTGTGTGGTAGGGGGGAGGGGAGGCAGGGCAGGCAGATCTGAACTGTGGGGCTAGACCAGGCCAGAATCCTCATGATAAATACTCCATTGTGTGAATGTACCACATTTTCCTTACCCATTCTTCAGTTTTAAAGATACATACCAAATATAGAGTGATATTCATGAGTTTTACTGTATATATATAAGTAAAGCCACACCTAACATTTCATGCTATTTATATGCTTGTTATAGAGGAGTCTGGGGACATATCTCTCTTTGGTATGTCGCACTTAGTACATAACTACATTGACTGTTCATCATAATATAGGCTTTAATATGCCAGTGTTCTTTATATTTGAAGACTGCAGCTTTAACAGTTTGTTCCTCTGATTTTTTTATTGACCTAGTGCTTGCACCTACTTGTGGTCTATAATGTGATGTCTTGATCTATGTATACAATGAGTAGTGGTCAAATCAAGGGAACTAACATTTCAATCACTTTAAACATTTGTTAACCACTTACACCCTCTGTGCACTGAGCCCCATGCTTCCTTCTGGGTAACACTAATCTTCTGTTTAGGATCTTTTGTTCAGCCTGTTGTCCAAAGCCAGAACCAAAAGAGTCCTTGGAGCTGTAGAGTTGCTCTCCCCACCCTTAATCTCAGAGCAGATGTTTTATATAAAGAATAAGGATTGATAGCTGAAACACCAAACTAGGCCCTCTGAATGTGGATGACAGTTGTGTGGCTTGGTACTTGGTGGGGCCTCTGGCAGTGGGACCAGGATTTATCCCTATTGTGGTAACTAGCATTTTTGGAAACCATTCCCTACAGAAGAATGCCTTGTTCAGCCTTGATACAGGAGCAAGGGACTTGGTCCTGCCTCAAGGTTACATCCCAGACTTTCTTGAGTCCCCCCAGAGGCCTTATTCTCTTTGAGGAGTGGATGGGGATGGGGGAATGTGGGTGGTGAGTGGATGAAGGAGTGAGGGGGAACTGTGTTGGGTATGTTAAAAAAAACATTTAAATAAAATGAAAAAATAGTAAGACTTTTGTTTCAAAACAGGGTTTCTCTGTGTACCTCTGGCTGTCCTGGAACTCACCTTGTAGGACAGGTTGGCCTCAGACTTACATAGATCCATCTGACTTTGCTTCCCAAATAGTGGGATTATAAGTATACACCACAACACCCAGCTAAGAATAAAACTCCTTATTCCTACCTGTGTGTGTGTGAGTGTGTGTGTGTATGATATCTTTTGGCTGAGAAAGTTTTCTGTAAACAAAGATATACAGTTATACAATGTATAAATATAAATCAATCACTGAATGAAAATAATGCATAAAGAAATTTATTTTAAAATAACTTGCTCAGATTTAATTTTGTTATTTATTGAAGATTAAACACATTTGCAAGTTAATGAAATGAATGTACTTATTTGTTTTACACAATCTAGTCCAAGCACAGGCCAATTTGATTCTTACATGGTAAGGAATGATGTTAGGAGTTCATGAAGTCTTTGTTTTTGCAAACAAAATAAAATAAAATAAAATGAGAAATATTATCTGTAAAATAACATCACTTTTATCCATACCATACATTGGTCTGAAATCTGGGCTGTCTTAGATGGTTGTAGTAGGAATCTAGGAAAGTCATTATTTCCAGGGTAAGCATTAGAACGTAATGATCCTTTCTCACTGTGTCCATGACAGCAGATGTTTGTAGAAGGTACCTAGACCTTGAAGAAGTCATAGTAGAGAACAGTGATTGTTTTCTATTAACTGTAGAGTCATTTTCTGGAGGGGTCTCCCATCCATTGCATGACATTGGACACAGACTATTCAAGACACTTGGAGGTCTTGAGTTATTGTGTACTGCAAACAGTCCACAATCAGGACTAAAGGTTGGGGGTTGTGATGCTTTCCTTCAGAGAACATATAGAATAAATCAAAGGGGCGTTTGTCTAAGGAAATTGTTGTGCCCCAAACACGTGAATGATGACCAGTTTGTTTTGGTCATATACTCCTGAGCATGAGGCCTGCCCATTAGAATTCCACTGATGTTCCCTTTTCCCAGAAGCCCTCAGTTACAGGTGACTTCTTAGCTAGGAGCAGGACTTAACATCTAAGTCTTTATCCTGCTAGGATCCTGTCTGGCTGGAATCTGTGAGGTATTGTGCAGACTGTCAGACTCAGTGAGCTCAGATGTGGATCAGCCCTGTTGTATATACTATTTTCTTAACATTTTCTACCATTTCTAGCTCTTACACTCTTACTGCCTTCTCTTCAGCATAGATACCTTAGTCTCTAGGGGAGAGTTATGATAACAACATCCCATTTGGGGCTAAAAGCATGAAAGTCTCTCATTCTTTCTTATTGTCCAGTTGTGAGTTTCTGTGTTTGCTACTGTCTACTGAAGGAAGAAATTTCTCTGGTGAGGGTTGAGCAATGCACTGACCTATGAGTATAAGCATATCATTAGGGGTTGCTTTATCCCTATGTTATAACTTATGTTATCAATATGAAAAACTGAGGTCATATTCAAACATAAGGTTCATCTCTACTGACTGGCATTCACAAGTTCATGAAGGGATAAACACAGAAAAGAAAGAAAAGGAATCAGCAGCCGTTATTTTTAAAACTTGGATCTGCACGAGATACACCCACTGATGGAACCCTGGCATAAATGTTATGGGAATAACCACCACTTTTAAAAATTGGATTTATGGCCCACTCCAAGAAATGAAACCCATCCCTGGCATTGTTACTGATGCCAAAAGTTTCAGACTAAATAGATCACGAGGTCTAGGACAAAACAGTTTTAAAATGATAACATGAAATACTAGGTAAATATATTAAATTTTTAAGGCCTAGGGTCTGGGAAGAAAAGAATCAGTATTAATATGGCATCACTAGAGACCTTACATCGATCTCATCCTTCTTATATTAACTGTTATCTGTTTTATTATCTCAAGAACAACACTGTATTATAATTTGTAAGATGTCACCATTGGGCTGAAGGGACAGCTCAGTAGCTCAGACATTGCTGGTCTTCAAAGTGCCCAGATTTGAATCCTATCCATCACGTGGTGGCTCACAACCCTCTACAACTTTAGCACCAGGGGACCATCTTGGATGTGATTCAAAGACATACACACAGACAAAATAATATATACGCAGAATGAATTTTAAATGAGATGTCCCCATTGTGGAAGCATCTCTCTTTTTCTCCTTCCCTCTTCTCCCCCTTGGTCTCCCCTCTTCATGGTTTATCACTTTACTTTAGACCATATGTGCAGGTCAGCCTGCAACCCCCAGGGCTTAGCACCGTTTAGTGGCCTCTGCTGTTTACAGGAACCAATTGATCCATTTCCATCATCAGGACCATCACTCAAGCAGGTGCTACAATAGTAATGAGGAGGTTAGCAGAGGACAAAGAAGCTGGCTAAGGTCAGGCATGCTTGAGAGCTGCAGAGGTTACTCTAGGTCAAAAAGCAACCCCCAGCATATAAGGCTTTCCCTCAGCTACAATAAATGACATTATACGTTCAAGAGTGACCCACAAGTGTTTATGGTCCAATCTATAAGTCTTAGTTCAGCAAGGCCTGCTCTGAGATGCTGGTGTTTACAGACAGAGCTCCCAGGGAGATTCTGATGTTGCAGATGGATCTCCCAGCAAGAATTGGCTGTTTACAGATGGAGGCTCCTGGGAGATCCAGGTGCTTCAGGTGGAAGGCCCTGAGGGTTTGTGTTGCAGAAAGAGGCTCCCCACAACCCCATGCCAAGGACTAAGGGAACCTAATAGATCATCTTCAGAAGGCTGGCCAGCAGGTAAGAAATTATTTGAGGGTGAAGTGGATTGTATTCAACCTCCAGAATCAGGAATTCTGTGGGGTCACCTGGGGTAGAGTGTATTAAAATGTGGGAGCAGCAAGATCCCAGCAGATTTTAACTGAACATGTGTCACAATTATTAAAGTAACAAGGTATAAAATATAACAAGGCTCAGGAATTTGTTAAGATTATAGAGAATACTAGTCCTTGGCTCCTCCAAAGTGGCAGGCTTAGCATTCAAGATTGGGGAAAATGTAAAACGTGATCTGCAAGGGCCATTTTGCCTCGGGGGGGGGGGGGGGGGCACTAGAGGACTTCCCCATTGCTGTGTTTTCACTTTCCGTGACTTGTGAAGGTGCCTTGCTTATTACTAGCATAAAGGTGAAGGAGCAATTGGGAAAAGTGAGCGGGTTCTCAATGAAATTCAGGAACAGGAGTCTCTGGTTTTTTGAATGATCTTGGTATTTGGGAGAAGCCTTGTATGTTCTGAGATTTTTAACTAGTTTGCAGCTACCTTGGCTCTGCCCATCTCGGCTCCACTCAACTTAAAGGAAGAATTTAAGAAACTTAGAATTCAGGTAGAGGATTTAATGTGGCCAGGCTCTCAACAAGCCTTCCCAGTAATTGAGATTTCAGACTCAGGACAATATGGGGTGATAGCATTGTCCTCTAGTTTTCAAGGACATTAAGCAACTTAAAGAAGCAGTAACATGGAATCCATGTCTTTTTTACCATGGTTCTGGTGGAATCCTACTTGGACTCTATACTTACACCTAGTGATTGGATGCAGTTATGCAGAGCTTGCCCCTGAGGGGAGACTACCTGTTATGGAGAAGAGAATTTCAAAAGTATTGTGCTGAGACTGCTGGACAATGCCACAGTGCAGGGCCCTGCATGGAGATTGGGTGAAAAGCAGAGCATTTGGGATGAGAAGACAGGGGCTCTCCTCCTCCAGCAGCTACAATTGTGATTAGACAACCATTATCCCAGTTGTAACTTGTTACAATTATTTCTTAATCACTGTGTATTTTCAATGATGAACATTCAGTCTGCACAAGTTGCTGAATTGGTTGAGGTATGTTTGGTCTATTAAATCAAAAATTTCATCTTAATGCTAGAACTTTAAAATTTAAAGATCAAGCTATTGTCATTGTCAAGAGTTGCCCATCTTTCATGGAATTTGTCCCTGTACCTCACTATGGAGTTTATCCCAAGGGTTTAAAACCCAATCACATTTGGCAAATGGATGTTACTCGTGTTACTTCTTTTGGAAAATTACAATTTGTTCATGTCACCATTGACATTTTTTCTGTAATTCTTTTTGCCTCCTCCCATACTGGGAAAAAGGCTATGGATGTAAAAAGTTAATTGTCTACAAGACTTTGCCTGTTTGGGTGTGCCAAAAATAGTTAAAACCGACCATGGACCTGCATACACTAGTGTGAGGTTCAAGAATTTTTGTGAGAATTATTCTATTATTCATAAGACAAGTTTACCCTATAATCCCCAAGGTCAAGCTATCATTGAAAGGACACATTGTACCTTGAAGGCATATCTCCAGAAAATAAAGAAGGGGGAGTACAATACTCCCAAGCATCAGTTATCATTTTTTCTCTACATCTTAAATTTTGTAATTGTGGATAATCAGGGGAGATCGGTCATTGAGTGCCAATGTCAACAAATTTTTCAACATACCCTCAAGTAAAATGGAGGGATGTGCTGTTGTGGGGGGAGGGTAGTGTTTGTGTTTTCCCCAAGAAAGCTGAATCTCCAGTCTGGGTTCCAGAATGGCTGCTGTGCCCTGTGGGTGACCTTGTTGGGAGCAACCCTGATGCAATAAGTCCATTGGACAGGTAAAGAATCCTCCAATGTTGATGACGGTGGGCCAGTATGGCCCTACTTCATAACAACTGACTGGAAGATAGGCACCCTACTGGCATCTGTGATTCAGGATAAAGCTACATTATTGACACTTCAAATCTTGCTGAGAGCCTCTGCTTTAAGGAAGTGCTGGATAAGAGCCAGTTCCCAAATATTTCCCTTACTCATAGTGGGTGCATTGCAATAAGAATTGCCTCAGTTGCTGACTTTGGGCAGAACTCCTCTAATGCTTCTGTTGTAACCTTAAAATTTGTACTTGTGCCAATAAATAAAAAGTCTCAGAATCACACTGGCCACATGTCTCCAGCTAATCGCCACTGGCCTTGGCACCCTGACTACCACCTGGACAGTTCACCATCCATTAAGGATTGAATATATTACAAATCCTCCATATCAGCCAAAGCCCCTATGGTGGTGGGGACCACAGCCCATAACAAGGATATTATGCTGGGAATCTATTTTTATGGGACTGTTTCTTGGAATTCAAGTACAGAGTTTGAAAACTCTCTATCCTTTCCTTTTTATTCTTTATGGTGACAAATGCTACTAATGTGTCTAGCAGTTTGAATTGTTCTAGAGAATCCTGTCTTCTGATTGGCTGCTGGAAAAAAAACGAGACACTTGTGTTGGTGGTGTGATTGGCTATTCCTGGTTCATCCTAGAGAGATCAGTACAGCTTGTGGCTGCCTCTGGGGGGGGGGTGGCAGAGGGTGGAGGCAGTGGGATTACCTTTGGTCATTCTGTAACCATTGCAGCCACATTAGATTTATTTTTGGGAAGAATAGCCAATGCTTTAGAGACACACAACAGTAGTAGATAAGATATCTTACAGCTTGACTTGCAGATTTCATTGTAAGAGCAGGTAAATTTTGTTTTGGATATTATGCAACACCTGTTTATAGAAATCATTGTAGTGAATGAGACCAGAGAGCCAATCAATTAGTTACAGGCATAGAAGATGATTAGGAAGTGGGCAGGATCAGTGCTGGGAAGAACATTACTTCTCATCTTGCTCCTAAGACAGAACCAGTCAATATGGCCATGTGCTATTGCCCATGATCCAGCACCTAGTGGGGTGTGGATTAACATACTGAAACCTGGTACTGAACCAAAGACTGGAAAGGTATTGGGGGGGGAGGTGGGGGAATGTATCAACCTAAAACAGGAGTGTGGCAGGATTAAGGTGTCAGCCGATAAGGTCAGAAGACACTTCCGGGACCCTGGAGGGGGTGTGGCCAACCTGGAGGGGGTGTGGCCAACCCCATTGATAAGTGGCTGCTGGGACATGAGGAATGTCTTCCTGGTTCCTGGCTGCTGGCTGCTGGACAGACAGAATCAGAATCCATCGTCCTTCCATCGCGCGTCCATCGCTCCTCCATCGCTTGGATACACCAGTCCTTGTTCAGGTGCCACCATAAGCTGTTACTAATATCATAAGTGTTAATTTATATTCTAATAAATATTAATTTGGACTGGCGCCTTGAAAGTAAAACTCGGTCTACATCTGGCGCCCAACGTGGGGCTCGAACCCACGACCCTGAGATTAAGAGTCTCATGCTCTACCGACTGAGCTAGTCTGGCATGGTTTCCAGACAGCTGGTCCAGTGTGTAGGCGAGGGTTTTTGGCTCAGTGCCTGGGCACGGGGTTTTCAGCTCAGTGTGCAAACACGAGTTTTCGGCTCAGTGCACAAGTGCGGATTTTGGCTCAGTGCGCAAGTGCAAGATTTCAGCACAGTACGCAAATGCAAGATTTCAGTTCAGTGCACAGACACGAGATTTCAGCTCAGTGCGTTTAACCTCAGAGCCATTGCTTCAGCCCTATACATGTCTAAAATGCTGTGGCCACTTTACATAGTAATATACCCCTGGCTAATGTTTGATAGTCATACTAAAAGTCATTGTTCAGGGATTGTACACCCCTTATATAGGTATTCTAATTTTTAGTACAGGGTTTATTCCTTAAGACGATAAAAACTACTGTCAACATTACTTAAGGTACCATATCCCAGTCATCTCAGATACAGGTTAGAATATCATAGATAGACAGAAATCTTCAACCATTTCATAGACCCAGAGAATATGGCATTTAACATTTGAAATTCGGCCATGAGAGGCATGATGACTCCTGGTGTCACTGCTCCTTTCCCGAGATGGTATGAGCATCGAGGATACTCCATTGGAGTTTGTCCTTTTGGCAGAGAATGGCCTGTTGAGTAAGGAACTGTCCTTATGTAGGGGTATTGTGCTGTTTCATGGTAAATAATTGTCCCACCCACTGGTTTAATAAAAAGAGCTGATTGGCCAAAGGCAGGCAGGAAGTGTAGGCAGGGCTACCAGACTAAGAAAATCTCTGAGAGCAGAATGCCAGAGGGAGGACCAGGGAAAAGCCAGAAGAAGCCGAGGACAACCATGCTGCTCTAAGCAAAGGTACCGAGCCGCATGGCTGAACAAGAGACGTGGGTTAGATGAAGGGTAGAGAGCTAGCAAGTGATATGCCTGGCCCTGAGGCTGATCAGCCAAAAACTATTGAAAGCATCTGTGTGTCTCTCTGGGACTGTGGGACTGTGGGACTGCGGGTCTGTGGGTCTGCAGGTCTGTAGGTCCTAAACCTTGAGGTTAGGCCCGAAAGTCCAGGCCAGAAACCTCTTACTACACAGGAGATTGTGCCCTATGCTGTAGAATCCTCCAATTATGGGTAAAATGCAATCTAACTTCCTGTACCACCTAAGACAGGCCTAGTCTAGATGTCCTTTATATACAAAAAGAAGGATGATATGTAAAGGTCAGTTTGCAACCCCCAGGGCTTAGCACTGTTCAGTGGCTTATGGTGTTTACAGGAACCAATTGATCTATTTTCATTATCAGGAACATCACCCAAGCAGGTGCTGCAATTTAGGAATCAGGAAGTTAGCAGAGGACAAAGAAGCTGGCTAAGGTCAGGCATTGCTTGTAGGTGCAGAGGTTACTCTAGGTCAAAAGGTAATCCCCACCATATGAGGCTTTCCCTGAGCTTCAATAAAGGGCTTTCTTAGTACAAGAGTGACCAGCATGTGTTTATGTTCCAATCAGCAAAGCCCACTCTGCAACACTGGCGTTTACAGATGGATCACCCAGCGAGATTCAGATGTTTACAACTATATCCTATTATATAGCCCAAGTTAAACTAAAACTCATGATTCTCTTGCCCCAACCTCCCAAGTTCTGGAATGGCGTGCATGCACTCCTTTGCCAAGCTGTATTATTTCTTACACATCCATAATAATCTTCAATTGCTCCTCAACAGAAGATTACTTTAAATTAAGAGGTTGAAAGTACCCCTTAAAAGTTTTTATTTAAGATCTGAATTTTGTTTTAAACTAGAAAATGTGGTACATGTTCATAGGGAGATTCATCAAGTTATAATCAAAGTTTAAGTGATGAACATCTGGCTAAGTATGAAAAAGTGCAATTCACAGAGGTAGTTATGTGTTTTCTAGCACATATGGAGTAGAAAACCAATGACAATAAAAAGCACATAGATGTATTACTATGTTTCTGTTTCAATGAAAAAATACTATGACCAGAAGTTTATTAAAATATTGTTTGGCTTATGTTTCCCAAGGAAAAGCTCATAACAGTGCGGGAAGTGTGGAAGCAAGAGGCTTGAGACAGAATCTGAAACAACATATTGCAAACAAATATAGGAAAAGAGAGCGAAGAAACAAAAGAAGTGTGCCAAGGCTATAATTCTTCAAAGCCCATTCCCAGTGATCTACTACCTACAACAAGGATCCATATCCTAAAGGTTATACATACATACACACTCATATATACACACACATGTGCACATACACACATGCACACATACACACACATACACACTCATGTACACACTCATATACACATACACACATATGCACACATGCTCATGCACACATGGACACATACACACTCATACACACACATGCACATGTATACACACATGCACACGTACACACACATGCACACATACACACATATGCACACATACACATGCACACATGCACATGCACATATACAGACACATATACACACATGCACACATGCACAGATATACACACATGTACATATACACACACATGCACACATACACATACACACATACACACACATGCATACATGCACACATATACACACATGCACATATACATACACGTGCACACATATACACACATGCACACATACACACACACATACACACACCCACACAGTGCTACTAAGTCAGGCTGAGGTTTTAATTACATGCATATGTGAGGACATGCTTTATATAACTCACAACAGTGAACTCATAAATAGTGAGGGGAAAATCAGAAGGAGAATTAGAAATGGTGACAGAAGGGCTAGAGAGCTGTTTCTCTGCTTAAGAGCATTTCATGTTCTTAGAGAAGCTCACAGTTTGTTTCTTATTGGGGATAGTGGGTTCATAATAATCCTCATTTCAGAGGATCTGATGCCCTCTTCTGGCCTCCACAGAAACACATACACACAAATAAATAATAACAAATATTAGAAAGGGTAATAGAGAAAGGGATTATCATCAAATTGTTACACATGTGTGAAAATGTAATGGCATTCCTAAAGACACATATGCTTTCCTCTGTGTCACAGCCATAATATACATGCAGATGGCCTAACTCAGACCCACACAGACTCAATGATTGTCCCCTCAGTCTGTGAGAGCCCATGTGAGCCCTGGTGAATAGATTTTATGCACCTTGATTTCATGGTGTCCAGATTCTGCTGACTCTTACAATCTTCCTCATCCTCCCTTATCTGTGAGCTTCGCTGACCTCCACCTAATGTTTGGCTGTGGGTCTCTGCATCTGCTCCCATCAGTCTCTGGATGAAACCTCTCTGAGGATGATTGGCCGATGACCTTGAAGTCCACATTCTCAGGTTTATAGGTCTTGGAGTACTAAGATTGTGTGCACACATCATTACATTGCCTGAGCTCTGCTACACTGGTGATCAAATCTTGGGCCTTGCATATTCCAATCCAGTAGTCTATCAACTGAGTAGTCTTCACAGGAGGTATGAAGTTTTCACTGTGTCTGCAGATTTTCCCATGGTAATAACTGACAGAATATTACAGGAATCTCCTCTCACAACCACTTCTCATTCAGGTTAAAATTTTAAAATTCTTCACTGAAAGAATGTAGTCATTTTATACATTTTATATTGTTATTATTCTCCTGGATATTGTCCTTTAGTAACCAAGAGAAGAGAGTTAAGAGATATGATTTTAGAAACAAAATAGAATAGTATATAAGATAATAAAAAACAATCTTTTCATATCTACTTTTATTGACCAACTTAATAATTATCTTCATGTGATGAAAAGGTAATAACAAGTATCCACCACCAAGTATAATAGCAAGGAACATTCTGATTATAGAGTATTTGAAATTACAACTCAATATGTAAGGGCACTTCTAATTTGGTATTTACAGGTCTGCATAAGAAGGTATAGTACCTCTTTGATAAAATCTAGATAAATAAATATGAAAAACTAGAGGACAAATATCAACGATGGCATTTATTACCCATCCTTTCACTAAGGGGCAGGGCCAAAGTGTAGGCTTTGTTCTGCTTAGAATGGGAAGTGGTTGTTAGAAGGTGCTCCAGTGTAGAAATTGTATCTCTGTGAGACCTATATGGCTGTTTTCATTTTTTTAGAGAGACACTGGCTAAAGACAAAGACTTGAACCAAGAACAAAGATACAGTGATTATCCAAAGGTTTGAGCAGAGAGATAGATACAGAGCATATGTGAAAAAGATAAAGGGCTAACTGAAAAACTTGTTTGTGGAAAACCATTTCTGGAGATTAAAAGCTTTCTCAGAAATACAGGGACATGGACAAAATAAGTATACCAGGATAAAATGTGATCAGAAGAATATCATAAAAATATTGAAAACTAAATTCACAGTGCTAAGGCAGGAGATTCAGAATAAAGAATCATGTAAAACCACAAGGCATCAGAACAGTATTACACATATAACATGAAGGTGGATGTTTTTGGAGGTCAGATTGTAATTGCAGGTTTTTCCACAGAGGGTCTCCTGGGGATTTAAGGAAGCATAGGGAACTGTGTTTTGGCAGTGAATGTGGCACCACAGCCAGGATCTTAAGAATTTCTCTTACACATTTGCATTTAAACCATGTCTGCTTCCTGGGTCACCATATTCTTTTTTATTGAAAAGGCTTTTTGTTGTTTAACAGACCCTCTACTGTCTCCTCTCCCTCCTCTCTTCCCAGTCATCCTCTCACATCATTCCCATCATCCATTCCTCAGAGTGGGTAAGGTCTTCCAAGGAGAGGTACTGCAGTCTGTATATCCAGTTAAGGTAGAACCAAGCTGTAACAAGGCTGAGCAAAGTGTTCCTCTGTTGGGACTAGGCTCTAAGAATGCAGTTTGTACACTAGGAATAAGTGCTGGTCCCATTGGCAGAGTCCCCATACTGCATATGCCATTTGGCTATCATCCATATTCTGAGGGCTTAGTTCAGTCCCATGGAGGTGACCCAGCTGTCAGAGTCAGTGAGCTCCCAATAGCTCAGATCAGCTGTCTCCATGAGATTCCTCATCAGTGTACTGACCCCGTGGCTCATATAATACCTCCTTCCTCTCTTCAACTTGATTGGGAGCTTGACTCGGTACTTAGTTGTGGATCTCTGCATCTGTTTTCACTAGTTGCTGGATGAAGGTTCAATAATGATAATTAGGGAGGTCATAAATCTGATTATAGGAAAAGGTCAGTTTAGACACCTTCTCTGCTATTGCTTGGTGTCTTATCTGGGGTCAGCTCTGTGGGTTCCTGAGTATTTCCCTAGCAACACATTTTTTTCTAACCCCACAATGGCTCCCTCTATCAAGGTATCTCCTCTGTAGTTCTCCTTCTGTCCCTAACCCAACTCAACCTTCTCAATGTACACAGGACATTTATATTTCCTCTTCTCAGGGAGTTCCATGGATGTCTTCTTTAGGTCCCTCCTTGTGGACGGTGGCCTGGTTATTCTTTACTTTAAAGTCCACTCGTGAGTGATAGGAATGTTTCCTTGTATTGGGGGCACAAATGTTCAGGACTGAGATTTCATCCTGATGATTTTTTCCTGAGAAGAATATGTAATGATCTTCCTTCCATATCTCTCTTGATTGATTTTAGTGTGAAGTCTACTTCATTACATATTAGGAGAGCTATACCAGCTGCTTCTTAAGTCCATTGAATTGGAAAGTCTTTTCCCATCCTTTGACTCTAGTAGTGTCTGTCTTTGTAGTTGAGGTGTATTTTCTGCAAGCAGAAGGATGTATTCTATTTTCATTTCCATTCTGATAGTCTGTGTCTTTTTTACAGAGGAAATAAGAACAGTGATATTAAGGACTATTAGTAACCAATGAATGTTAATTGGCTTTGTGTGTGTGTATGTGTGTGTGTAGTGATTTTATGATATTACATTGTAAATAATTGTCTCGGCTGAGTTTAATAAAAAGCTCTGATTGGCCCAAGGCAGACAGGCAGTGTGGGTAGGGCTACCAGACTAAAGAGATCTGGGAACAGGAAAAACAGCAGAAATGCACAGAAACACCAGAGTTGCCAGACAACCCAGAAGATGCAGAGGACAACTGTACTGCTCTGAGAAAAGGTCCCTTACCCCATGGCTGAACAGGATAAGAATCATGGGTTAGTTTAAGGGTGAAGAGTTAGCAAGTTATAAGCCTGGGCCTTAGGCCGATCAGCCTACAATTAATATAAGCATCTGTGTGTCTCTGTGGGTCTGTTGTTCCATGGGTCTAAATCTTGAGGCTAGGCCCAAAAGTCAAGGCCAGAAACCTCATACTACGATTGTGTGTGTGTGTGTTTTTATGTGTGTGTGTGTGTGTGTGTGTGTGTGTGTGTGTGTGTGTGTGTGTGTATGTGTATGTGTATATGTGTGTGTTATGTGTGTGTATGTGTGTAATGTGTGTGTAGTGTGTGTGTGATGTGTGTATGTGTGTAGTATGTGTTTGTGTGTGTGTGTATTCTTTGGGATTTCCTGCTGTGCATTTATCTGTTGCTTGTGTTTTTGTAGGTGCATCTAACTTCCATAGTTGGAGTTTTCTTTCTAGTGCTTTCTGTAGAGTTGGATTGTGAATAGGTATTGTTTAAATCCTGTTTGTCATGGAATATCTTGTTTACTTTGTCTATGGTGATTGAAAGTTTGACTTGTTATAGTATTCTGTGCTGGATTTGTGGTCTCTCAATGTCCTTATAACATGTGTCCAGTACCTTGTAGCTTCCAGAGTCTCCATTGAGAAGTTTGCTGCTATTCAGATAGGTCTGCCTTTATAAGCTACTTGGCCTTTTTCCCTAACTGCTGGTATATCCTCTTGGAAAGCTCCATCGAGAATAGGAAGATAACTGCTTGTCTTGGACTGCAGAAATGCCAAAGGTTCTGGGTAATTCTGGCATGTCGCTGAGAGGACAGATCCCAGGAAAAGATAGCTTTTGCTGAGTTGGAAACTTGAAGACTCAGGTATTAAGAACCCTGACCTGTAACCTATGGTTACATCTGCATATTTATAAAGAAGTGGCGAATGCTGTACTCCTTAGGGAATGAGGTTATAAAATGTCTAACTTCATTCTATGGGAGAATTCTTGCCAATGACATGTATGGCCCTGAATTCAGTAACACACACTGCCCAAAAGCAAGATTTCTGTATGCAGTATCCACCTGCATTTGATCTGGTTTATTCTTTTTCTTGCTTGGTGGTTTATAAAGTCCACTAACTAACTTCTGTTGCAAAACTGTCTAAACGACACTAAACTAAGGTCAGTGGTCTGAATGTCAATATGTGAACCCACTGTCCCCATCAGTGGTTTTCACACAATTATTTCACTAAGCCAGGACTTACTGACTACGGATAAATAACCTCCTTTTCTTCACCTTGCACTAGACAGGATTTATAGACACATTTAACAACACCCATCTTTTAAGTGGATGCCATAGAGTTGAACTCATTTGGTAGGACTCTTCCCTCAGAGCCCTCTCTCTAAGCCTGCTCTCTGAGATAATGTTATTATCTCTAAATCTGGAGTTTAATATTAGCTTTGTCAAACTTGTCATACACCCTAACATTATCCTCACTTATCTAAAATGCTCACTTCTGCACAAATCACTCTTGATTCTCTTTGAGCTCCACCTGACACTGAGAACTCACTCCCATCTTCCTCCGTGTGACTAACTTGCTAATTCCACACTTGTTCTTTTCCATGGCTTCTCTACATGCACTATGATCTCATCACTCGACACTTGCACACTGGTGGGTAAGACGACCTGCCCTCAGACAGCTGAGGAGCATGAGTGAACATTCTCATGTCTGCCTTTTACTGCCTTTATGTTACTTTAGGGTGGTTTAACTTCAGGTAGGCTCTAGATTCATTGGTCTGTATTGAGAAGAAAGTGAATACTTATTTCAATGAAGAGAGTCTCAGGAGGAAAGACAATCGATGGAAGGGTAAGAACTACATAGGGGCATAGTTACTAGAAAGCATGCTGGGAAGGGACTCAGAAACACTTGGAGTCTAATAAAGAGAATCAATGAGAAGCCTCCCCTCAGTAGATGATAAAAACCATTTTTCACTTATCAGGGAAGGTCCTCTACACTGCTTGATTGCCTTTGGCTAAGTAAAATCTTAGATCATCTGGCACTTGCTGATTCTGATCTGCCTTTTGATCAAAAACAAGACAATTATTACGCAGCAATTTTCAAATATTTTCAGGTTACTGTGCAATGAAATCTGGATTTCTTTTAATGTGTGGTAAAGCTCTACATCACAGTCATTGACACATCTTAATCCAGATTACAGAACCTATCTGAAGTATATTTGTATCCTGATGCTAAAGCACATGGGTCCCACTCTGTCTGTACATCGGGTAACAGATGCACTGGGAGGTCATGGTTAAGTATAGCAGCATGATCATTTAGTCAAGCTCTCTAAAACTGTTATCTAACGAGTGGGAGCTATGGTAGAGAGCATGAATTTACAGTGCAGAGGTGAAACATTACATGTGTGATGAAAACTCACACCACACCAAAAGCTGGATGGACAGCCCTATGTGGTCTTTAATACTTGAGCATATTACAAGTGTTTGCTGTTTTTAGGGAGGGAGAGGAATATAAGAACCTCATCTTTCTCATTTTTAGTTAAAAGAATATTAATGGTAAGAAATTCAAGGAAGAAACCATTGAAATGGCTCAGCCCCTAAAATTGCTTCTCACACAAGCCTGATGATCTTCACTCATATGGATCCTTGGCGCCATTAGGACCATGATGTCATGCTCCTTTTTCTCATGTAGGGAGGATTTTCATGGGAAGTATGAAGAGAGCTTGTGGTCCACAGACTTTTGAAATTAAACTGGTGCTACATACCAGCCATCCCAGCACTTATGAGGGACAGGCACAAACCTCGGGGGTTCAAGGACTCTCCTTGGCTACATGGGGAATGTGAGGCCAGGTAGGCATAATTAAACCTTGTCTCCAAATCTAAAATTAAAAGAAAGAAACAATTGTGGCAAAACATAAAGAAACTATTTCAAACCCCACCCAGCAGCAGAGACCCTTTGGTTCATTTTAGAATTTATGAGTCACTTCACCTGTGCTAAGTCCAATGTGTTAGGACCTGTGATTAAGAAGAAAAGCTGATTCTTAGTGTGGACAGAATGTTTCTGTACCCTCTGTCTTCCATTTGATTCCAAGCTTTGAATTCTCAGACTTGTGTTTTTAATTTGGAATGTCTGTAAAGGCCAAAAAGGTTGTAATAATCATTAGAGGGGAGGAAAAAGAGGCCTTAAGAGAAGTGGATAGAAGGTATTGAGAAAGGGTTGAGGAAATCCTGAAGGGAGAGTTTAAACAGGGATGAGAAAAGTGTGATGGTCAAAGGGTCAAAGAAAACTAAGCAGGTAGGAAAAAGATCTTTGGAAACTAACTATATTTTATATTCTCAAAAACATTGGATGAACTGGGTAAATAGTTTGCCTTATAAGGTGTTGTTGCCAAAGATTTGATGTTAACTTTGATGTTAGGAATTCACACGAGGGAAGGAAAGGTCTAACTCCAGAATATGATCCTCTGACCTCCACACATGTACTGTTGTCGCCATCAAGCCTAATGGTGAGTTGCATCCTTAGGACCCTAAGTAAAACCACTGAAAGTAGGAACACTGCACAGATGGAGAAAGCTCTTCCCAGAAGACTAAGCTTACTAAATTCAGGTCCCACTTCCAGTGTGAGAAACTTCAGTTAAAATGAATCCACAACCTACCCAAACTTATGGATACCATAAAAGCTGTCCTAAGAAGAAAATTTATAGTACTAAATTCTACACAATGAAGTTTGGAGAAATCTCACATGATTTACTTAACACCACACCTCAAAGCTGTAGTACACAAAAGCAAACTTGCCCAAGAGGATTATAAACTAGGAAATAAACTGGTGACATAAAGTAATAAAACATAAACAAAAAGAACAATACAAAGAATTAATGAGACAAAAAGTTGGTTCCTTTATAAAATAAACAAGATAGAAAAACCCTTATTCAAACTAACCAAAAGGCATAGAGAAAACACCCAAATTAAGAAAATCAGAAATGTAAAAGGAAACATAACCACAGACAATGAGGAAATCCAGAGAATCATTAGGTAATACTTCAAAAACATGTACACCACAAAACTGAAAAAAATCCCAAGTAATGGACAATTTTGTGGATATTTATCACGTGCCAAAATTATATCAAGACCAGATAAATAATTTGCATAAACTTATAACCACTGTGAAATAAAAGCACTCATTGACAGTCTCCCAACCAAAATGAGCCAAGGACCGAAGGGCTTCATCACAGAATTCTACAAGACTTGTAAAGAAGAGCTAGTAACCAATACTCCTCAAATTGTTCCACACAATAGAAACAGAAAGAACATTGCCTATGTCCTAATGTGAGCCTACAGTCATTAAGATACCCAGACTATGCAAAGATGCAACAAAGAGAATTACAAACCAATATCCCTCATGGACATTGATGCAAAACTATTCAATAAAATACTAGCAAATGAAATCCAATTACACATTTAAAAAATCATCCACCTTGATCAAGTAGGCTTGATCCCAGGCATGTAGGGTTAGTTCATCATATGAAAATCGGCCAATGTCATCTACCATATAAACAAACACCAAGAAAACTCATATGGTTATCTCACTGGATGCTGAAAAAGCTTTTGACAAAATCCAACACCTTTTTATAATAAAGGTATTGGAGAGATCAGAAATACAAGGAACATACCTAAACATAATAAACACAATTTGCAGTAAGCCAGCAGCCAACATCAAATTAAATAGAAACCCAAGGTGAATCTCCTAAAGCCAGGAACAAGACAAGACTGTTTACTCTCCCCATATCTATTCAGTATAGTACTAGGAGTTGTAGCTAAAGCAATAAGACAATAAAAAGAGATCAAATGGATACAAAGTGCACAGGAAGGTGTCGAAATTCCTTTTTGCAGATGAAATGATAGTGTGCACAATGACCCCAATATTTCTACCAGGGAAATCTTATGGCTGATGTGATGGGAAACAAAATTACCTCCAAACCCAATAGCCCTCCTATATATAAATGATGAATGGTCCAAGATAGAAAGCAGAGTAAAATCGCCCTTTACAATAATAGCCAGAAATACTATAAAATACCTAGAGGTAACTATAATCAAGCAAGTGAAATACCCATATAACAAGAACTTTAAGTGTGGTGAGATTCAAGTGTCAGCTAATAAGATCAAAAGACACTTATCCAGGGTCCCGGGCTCCCATTCAAAAGGGGCTGCTGAGATCTTAGAGACCGCTTTTGTTCCTGCCTTCTAGAGAGACTAGATCAACGTCCATCTCTCGTCCATCCCATTGTTCAAATATATTCCTAAGCTATAGCCTATTATCCTGTGTGTTAATTTATTTACCAATAAATATTTATCTTATATTAATATATTTTAAGTAAAATTTACTACCAGATCTGGTGTCCAACGTGGGGCTAGGCTCTGCCTGCCACATACGGGGCTAGGGGTCCATTTATGTTTAAAATTGGTCAAAAATACAAATGACAAACAGAGTGTTCAACTATGGGAGGGAAACCAAAGATGCTCACCAACTAAGCTTAAAATCCCAAACTCCAATACAGATGCCTTACCGAGACAGCTATCCCTGACTTCCTGGCTCCCCAACTTTCCCGCTGATGCTGCTTGCTGCTCACTCTCTCAGCTGCCAAGGGGCACTCAAGGCTCCCAAGTCCCACACAGGCTACAGCCCAAGGAACCTCACCGACTTCTTTGAAGAAAGAAATTGAAGAAGATATCAGAAAATAGAATCATCTCCCAACATAATAAAATTGGAAATCTTACCAAAAGCATCTACAGATTCAATTCAATTCCCTCCAAAATCCCAACACAGTTGTTCACAGACCTCAAAAGAACCATACTCAAATTCAAATGAAAAAAAATTCCTGTCAATAAAGCAACTTCTGGAGGCATAATGCTCATTGGCTTCAAACTACACTGTAGAGCTATAATAATAAAATAAGCTTGGTATTTCATAAACACTGATGTGTGAATTGACAGAGAGAGGACGTCAGGCAAGGAGCATGAAGCAGAACTTACAAACCTGGACTCATTCATGGCCAAATAACTTCTATGTCCTTAATGAAACACAGATGCAGTAATGGTGACTCGGAGTGAACCATGATGTGTTGAATCCATACAATTGGCTCCCTATGGCTTTGTTAAAATTACATAGGTGAAGCTGCCTACTAAATACTCAGGCTCACACCTGTCCATTAGGATGAGAGTCATCCTTCATCAGACAGATTTCTGCAGTAGGCTGTGGTGACTGCAGACTCACAGCTGGACAAAGCTTAGAGAATGCCTAACTGTGAAATTCTCAGACCTCAATAGAATATCACAATCACACCCTCCAAGGCTCAGGGACTACTTTGGAAGAGGGATGCAGAGGTTGTAGATGATTTCTGTGAAATGGTCCAGGTCACAGTCACCATAAGACACAGGGAAGAGCTTATAGACCCTACCCACAGTGAGTTTATCTGTGCTGGGGACTGGGGTGTCATCCCATTGAAGGAAAAAGAAATGCAGGGAAGAAGATACACTAACTCTATGGATGTAAGGACAATATGGAAACTTGGGACTTTTAACTCATGTTTGAGCTGTGGAAGTATGGAAACCTAAACAAGGCTGGTATGTGACTTGGAAAAGCCACTAAGTTTCATGGATGCCTGTTGTGTACAATGGAAACCTGAGTTAAATTTCCATGTGTAGGCCCAGATATCCAGAAATGGGCTCAACTGGGACTTTTAGAAGATATCTGGAGCATAGGTAAAAGCCAACATTCCTCCAAACCTGGTAAAGCTGGTTCCCTTCTACCCAAACGTGTCTTTTCTCTTGTTACTGGTATAGGAAAAATGGCTACTTGTGTTGCATATCATCATCATAAAGGACATGCTGATCTACAGGCTCCTTCAGTATCACAAGTTCCTGCTGTACGTGTCAAAGTCTATAGTAGTGTCCTGTGTCTTCTCCCCTTCCCTAAACCCCCATTAGTTCAAAAGAATTCTTCCCACAGCTTCTCAGTCTTTTTTATAAACCTCTCTCTGTCTTTATCTACACCTATTCCAGTTTTCTCTCTCCCCAACCTCTGCCTCTCTGAACTGTTTCTGCTTCTGTCCACTAAGGTGACAATGTTCAGCACACATCTCATTCTCCTCTGGATGTTCTAGATGACTCTAATTGTTTAATCTTAATATCTACAGCAAAATTCTTCCCTTTCATATATCACTAAGCGGTCAAGTGATCAGTTCTCATAACACCAAGACACAGTTTAACATATTTTCACAGTAAATTTTAATGGAAAATTATTAAAGACTTATATACAGAATTCAATATTTTGTGATATCTTGTGTCAACTTTCAGAGAAATATTTAATGTTAAAATTTTATATTTAACAAAATCTTCTTGACAGATTGTCACTTGATGCCAGTACATTGTGACAGGTGCTTCGTTTAACGACTACCCTTCAGCTTGAGCAGCAACTAAAAAGAAAAGCAAGAATGAGCAGTTGTATCATCAAGAACATCATTGGTGACATTGTCAGAGTCAGCAGCAGTGTGGCATCATCAGTAGAACCTTATGTATTGTCATCAAAGTCATTGTGTGTGAGGTGGGGTGAGAATGTTGAGTCTTGTTTTGTTTTATTCACAGATGTTGCCTCTTTTGGAGTGTTTGTTTACAAGATGATGCCACCCTCATAAGTGACAGTGGACACAGAAAAATAGAAAATAATGTTTAGCAGTTACATTTCTCTGTTTAGCTATTTAGAAAAGACAGTGTTCTTACTAAGAGTGATAATAATTCCCTCATGTCAGAATGAGGACAGTTTGGGGAAATAAACTGACTGTTATTTTCAATATGATGGGAAAAGTCAATCAATTTTTATGCTTCTAGGTAATGCCGACATGGTTCTATAAAGGCATGAAATTTATAAATTATACATAATAGTGCCAAAGAGATTTAGATTTCTACCACAAAAACCTTCATCTACCTTAAATCGTTGCTGTGTTCTAACTTACCATGCTCATCTTCTTGGTTTCTGGGAGCTCTTGGACGATGTTTTCCCCATAGTCTCTGGTGAATCCATTTCACCATTATTATCAAGAATATTATAAAGAATGCAGAGCACACAACGAGAAAAAGTCCTATATCCGCTGCCGGAGGAAATATGGCAGTGAAGGTATTCCTTGTGCAGCTGTCATGGTCACCTGGATTTGTAGGAACAACAGTTGGGTCAACATCCACAGAAGTGTGCACAGTGTCACCTGTGATATGAACAAGAGGCAATTCCTGATCAATAGTGACTGTATAACATGCATGTCCTTCTCTGAAACTGGGTCAGCATTCCAAAGGCTTCATGGTGTCACTAGTGTGCTGACCAGGAGCAGGCTTATGGCCAGCGTATAATTTTCCCCTTGCATGCCCAGTACAAATACCTGAAGAAGGTGTGAGCTCCGGCATGGTGTCACAGCCACAGTCATTCATTTCAGATGCTTCAACACTGTCACCTCTGTTACCAACACACTCTGAGTTTTTTGTCTCCATGAGGACAGTAGGCTGGACCACAGAAATATCACGATCATAAGGCTCTTGAAGAAAAACTTCACTCTTCTTTTCTTCAATCTTTAAGGAAATTTGAGATATTATTTTATGTTAAAAATTTCACAGATTTTATTCATTTTAGGAATACCTGTTAATGTCAGGGTCCTTATTTATGGTGTCCAAACGTATGTTTGCTCAGTCTAGTTTTATCAGAACAGTCACTGATGTCCTGTAAACTCTGCTTCCTTTATGTTGGAGTAAAAGGCCCCTGAGGGTTGAGAAATCTTTAAAGAGACACGTTCAGCTTTATGTGTTCTTTCCTTCTTCTCTTTGCTACCTGACATTGTCATTCTCTCTACAATGGGAAAACAAACAGAAAAGGGCAGAATGTGTCCTTTCCTGTCTTTGTGGCTGGGATGTCACGTTGAGGACAGAATAATAGAATGTGACAACGGGAGACTTTGGGTACAAAAGGAGCCTCTCTCTTCCACACTACACTAATGCTTTCTCTATGGCCTTCAGAGCTGCCCATGAAGTTCCTGTAATAGCAAAACAGTAAGGATGAATTTGATATGTATGAAACAAGTGTGCCACTTCCCACAGCAGAGGGTAGCTGTGGAGATGCAAGGAAGGATTCTGGGAGGTGCCTTCCAAATTATTACTCCTTAACTATGACATTTGTTCTATGTGGAGGATAGATGCAATGGTCTGCTCCAGCACAGGTGTGATTTAAATGACAACAGTCCTATGGACCTATGTCTTTAATTCCCGGCCTTCACTTGGTGGAACTACTTGGGGAACAACTTCAAGGTGTGGCCTTGGTAGATGAGTTGTGTCACTGAGGTAGGACTTGAGGTTTCAGGAGGCTGGAGCCATTTTATTTAAACTCTGTTTCTTGTATGAGTTACATGGATTCTCAGCTACCACTCCAGCACCATACCTGCCGGCCTGAACCATCATGGTGTTGGAACTGTATGTATGCCATTAGAACCAAAAGCCTCACTCCAAACAAAGCCTTTGTTCTACAAGTTGCTTTGGACATGGTGCTTTATTACAGCAATAGAAAGTAATATAATCAGTATCTAATTATAGTATGAATGACGTGAACAAAGCCCAAAGGATTCATTCAAAGTGCTGAAGCAGTGTTACCCAGTGGATTATGTCAAAAACAGGAGAGACAATTCCATAATGCTGGCTCAGCTAGATCAATAGACAACCACGTAATTTAATCAGGTCCATTTCAGATGGGCAAGTTTTGAGAATGAACTTGATTTTGCTTGGCAGATGAGAAGCCTATTGACTTTTACTGCGTAAAAAGTAATGACCTCAGGTCTTTGTCATTCATGACATCTCAGTGACACTTCTAACTTAGCAATCTAACTTTACCTTTTAGTATCAGATTTGAAGAGGCTATGCACTATGTTTGTGGGGAGTCTCACACATTCCAAACCCTACCCAGAATCATCAAACAATGTAAAGGAGAGACAATTAAGCAGAATAGCTTAAGCAGCATTGTTGACCAAAGAAAAGAAGATGAGAAGTATACATCTTACATGTGAGTCCAAACTGTTCAAATGGATCATGGGAAAATTTTCAGTTCATTGGTTTCACAGAGAATGATGAATTTGAACACATCACAGCAAGTCATGTTGTCAGACAGACACATTTTTATACAGCACATGTTTTACTCAGTGCCTCATCCTCAATAACTAAGTATAAAATGGAAATGAAAGACAACATGTACAAGGATAGTTTTCCAGGACACAAGCTGCATGGAAACAGAATCACTGAAGATGAGAAGATTGTGAAGACAATTTCCTGACCTGTTATTTATACAACAGGAGTATTAATGAATGTATAGACATCATTCATTTATCTGGACACACAGTTTATAAGATTTTAAGAACTATTTATTATTGGGGTTGTGTGTGTATGTGTGTGTGTGTGTGTGCATGAATTTCTATGCTTGTTTTTGATATTTTAGTGTCTGCTGTGGGCTCATTTATTCTCCAAAGACACATTTGTAGTGGAGAACAGCAATAGGATGAAGTAGGGTCTGCAAACAGTCCTGGCTCTTCTGCTTGCTTTATACCTTCTCAAGGGAGGGTACAGCACAAAAGAAGGTATTACTTTTGTAGTCTCGTGACACGATATCTGACAGAGATTATCTTGGCTGCAGAGAACCTCAGTCTCACATAGTGGAAGGTGAGCAGGACGGCTTGTCTGCAGCAGTGGTCTTTTCCTTCTCACATGCTGGTCGGCCAGGAAGCAGACAACTCAGAATTGGCACCAGAAATAGTGATGACCACTAAGACCCACCACCAGCAACCTTCTGCTGTCTAGAACATATGCTAAGGGTTAAACAAGCTCCCTGACAGTAACCACAGTTCACACACATGACCTTCTCTCTCTCTCTCTCTCTCTCTCTCTCTCTCTCTCTCTCTCTCTCTCTCTCTCTCTCTCTCTCTCCTCTCTCTCTCTCTCTCTCTCTCTCTCTCTCTCTCTCTCTCTCTCTCTCTCTCTCTCTCTCTCCCTGTGCCACTCTCTTTCTCATATACATATTCATATATATGAATCTATAACACACTCACACTCGTGTGTATGTGTATGTGTATGTGTATGTGTATGTGTATGTGCTAAGTCAAAGTGTCAACCAGAGGCCCAGTTAGAGAGCTAAATAAAAAGGCACTTTCCAGTACGACTAACAACTGGGATTTGGTCCTGAGACTGAGGCGAGAAGAGAGAACTGACCCTATAAATGTTCCTTTGACCTCCACACTTCTGATATGGACACATGTGCTCTATACACTGAATAAATGGAGGCCATGGTGTCCGTGAACTGACTGAGACCTGCCTCCCTGTGCTTCATGAGTGGAGGAATTAAAAGTGTGGATCAATAAGCCAAGCCTCTTATTGCTGTTCTTCCTACCTGTATGTTCTCCAGATCCCAATGTTTCAAACCAGCAGGCTGTTGAGGACTAGGGTTCTGGAATTTAGCAAACATCCTTATCTGTTTACTTATCTTTTATGTTTGTTTATGATCTAATCATCTTGCTAACACACATATTCATTCTGGGTGCTGGAAAGATAGATCAGTAGTCCATAACACTTGCTCTTACAGAGAACCTTGGTTTGACTAACATCATGGCATTTGACTGACAATCATCTGGAACAGCAATTCGATGATATCAAATGTCCTTTTGGATGTCTGTGGGCAGTTCATAGACAGAAAGTGCACACTGAGAATGTACACAAACCATTTACGCACATAAAATTAATCAATGTAAATCAGACCAGTATGTTGGGGTGCAGTCATATTGAAATTAGCTACTCGAGGAGTCTCTACTATATATACTCCATATTTCTTTGAGTTCAGATCACTTGTGATAAAAGTTACTCACTTTCTGATCTTTTGATAGTCTATAGTGACCTCTTAGACCTGTGCTTCACAACCTGTGGGTTGTAACCCATTTCAGGATGATAAAACTCTGTCAGAGTGGTCACCTAAGATCTTGTGCAAACTCAGATTTTGACATTATGATTCATAACAATGAAGAAATTACAGTTATGGATTAGTGAAAAAAATAATTTTATGGTTAGGGTCACCTCAAAATGAGGGACTGTATTAGCTGGTCATAGCATTAGGAATGTTGAGAACTACTGCCCTAGAGTGTCACTAGCAGGTGTGTTCCCAGAAGTGTAGCTATGAAGAAGTAAAGAACATGTCCCAGGATGAGTTCCTATTCTCTGTCACCCATTGGAAGACTGCGGATACAGATTCACCGAGACATCATTGCTCTCACAAGCAAATATGTTACATTTCAAATTAGTGGGAATTACCATAAAGAATGATTTCTCCTGAGAGCTAATGGGTATTGTCTCTAACTGAGAACAGGGGTTCATTTCAGATTCACTAAGAACTTTTTGTTCCTTCTTCATTACAGTGTAAGGTAGAGGATTAACTTTTTCGCTTTGGTTCTGATATTTTTCCATTTTGCAGGGCACAACTTTAGAACTACTTTCTTAGTAGTCACAGGGTATTGAAACAAGAAAATTAGAATTTATTTTTCTTTAAATATAATTATCTTTAATTATAATTATCTATTTGCAAATCACTACAATATCATCAAAATGTAAAAATTATTTATTACATTATGAGTAAATCATGAACAGAGAAACTTGGCCTTTTCCTGCAATGAGACTGAACATAATTTCTGATGTTTTCAAATTCTTGACTCATACCTGAGATGATTATTAGCTTTAACTGGACCCTTTCCTCAGTGTTCCTTTGCCCATGGTTAGCAGACAAAATTGCAGATGTTTTTCTCTTAATAATAAGTACTGGTTTATTTAGTAGTGTCCTCCACATAATAGTATCTGTGAAACTGCTTCAAAAAAATGCATTTCTTCATTGATTTGCATTCAGAAGTTATGAATATGAACCTTATGACTCACACAAATCCTCACTCTAGGGCTCTAGGTCACCAACAAATAATTTTTTTAAGCCCCAGCACCTCAAGGTGATGAAGGCACTTTGCTATGAACACATAAATATCCAATTAAAGCCCTTCAGTGCTTTTAATGTTTGAATGTAAGTGTATATGATTTTAAAATACCAAAAAACTCAGAAGTTAAAGTGTTCCTCTAGAGTACTTGAATCTTTGCTTCTTAGCACTGCTAGCTAACTTGGGAAAGACACCTATTGTGAAAGTAGAGGCAGAGGTTCAACACACACTTAGCAGAATTAATAGAAAGCACAAGGGATCTCTTCACAGTAACAATTTTGATGGATAGATTACAACTGGCTGCATTTCCACAGTTTCCTCTAGTTTAAATACAGAAACAGACAGAGACACAGAGGAAATGATCTCCTAGGTGGTAATGAAATGGGAGTTCTCAGGGAAGATTAAGCCTTCCAGCATTTATGCTGAAGATCAATGCATCTGGACAGTTCCTGAATCACTGAGAGAATTCAGGTATATTACTACATTTGTGTTTAACAATCACTATAATGTGTATTTATTTCAGCGAACCATCCTTGGTCAGATATCAAACATCTTCTATTATATGAGGACTGCTCCAAATCTTCCACTCACTGTGCTTCCCTCCAGTTCTTATAGGGATACCAAAACAAGCAAGGACTTTCTACAGAAATGACTTTTTAATGCCTACAAAATGTTTTTTCTCTGACCAAATTTCCATTAAAGCTGTCATGGGTAGATGACGGTTGCATTTTCAACAAAATTCATAAGAAAATAAATTCCCAAAAGGATCATTTTACCTTAATAACAGAAATACTGTGGCTTTCTAGTGTGATAGATGGAGAAATATCATCATCTTCAGAGAGCCTTTAGAATAAAAACATGCAATACTAGGTGAGTTTGGTACTGCAACCAACTCCACATAGTGTATACTAGATGACATTTTTGCATTTATGTAAATCAACCCTGACCTTTGTTTAATGTTTAGTTGCTCTAACATTATAGATACATAGATATATAGATAAAATAATATAGATATATATAGAGAGATATATAGATAAAAATGACATTTTTATAAAAAAAATTGTAAAATAAAATAAAAAAGACAGAAAAAATTCAGTTAAGACTTACTTGTAGATCTATTTAAAGGTAACATTAATACAATTTGCAGATTTGGAGATGGTTCAGTCAATAAGAATGCTAGCTGCCCAAATAATGGCCTGAGTGTGTCCTCAGAAATAGCATCTCAATTTGGGCATGGACACATGCACATGTAACCCCAGTACTGTGTGCAGAAAGACAGAGTATTGCTTGAGCATGTTGGCTGCAAGACCAACTCCATGTTCTGTGAAAGAACTTATATCAAGTGGATTTGCTAGAGAATGACTCAAGACACCCATCTCCTCCATTGCCTCATCCCTGCAAACAGAAATATGAAAGTCATGCAGCTTACACACACACACACACACACACACACACACACACACACACACACACAAAAGAGGGTGATGGTGGTGCTTCAGTACACTTTGTTTTCAGTGTTGTAGTAAACTGATGGCTTTATGGTTATATACAACAAGCACTTAATGCTCCTATTTCATTGCTCTTTGCCTGTCCCCTAAAGCACTATGATGCCTTTTTTGTCCAGAGACATTTTAGACATCACATTGAGCCTCATGCTCTTCCAAGAAGTTGGTTTGATTGAACATGAAATATACTCTATCTTTAAGCATCAAGCTGGCACTATCTCAGAAGCCAGAGATTTTTGGTGCTTTGATGCTACTTTTTGATAATCTGTTCACACATATATGATGAAACCCTCACATGAATATTTTTAGACTCTATAGGTGTTTCTGTGTAATTCTGAGTCTTTATAAGGCACTGGAGAGCACCATGGTCCCTCTCAGCTATATGTACTCCATTCAAACTTCAGCTAAGAGTTTGAAACTCCAGGGTATCTGGTTTGTAAGTTCTTGACCTACCACATTTTCTTTCTAGCTTCTACCTACCTTGGCTTTCACCACAGTTGTGGAACTTATTGAGGGGAGCAGTTACTTCCTACACAGAAGCATATACAGAATCCCATTTTGAGGTGATTTTCAACAAAACCTGGAAGAGTCTTGACCCTTACCATTTTACACACCCTCTCTCTCCTCAACAGAATGCTCATCTCAAACATATTAAAGAACATGAGTAATAATCTAAAAACTAATATTTGAGCTTTTATGTGCACAACATGTTATGTTCAGAGTATTTTTTATGAGTGTAATTTCAGGTACATACCTACAAGTCCTGGGGTACAGGCTCAGAGGGTTTCTAATCACCATCAGTCTTGGGGTTTTGTCTAGGTCTCTCATTTACGACAGCAAAGTAAAGGCTACCTATACAGCAAATTTCAGGGGATTCTCTGTCTCCACCACCAAGCTCAACATGAGCTCCCTTGGTTTTAGATGCACACCAGACCATCAGGCCTTATGTGGATTCTGGGCATCCACACCCTCATTCTCACATATGCAAAGCTAGCCTTTATCCACTGATAATCCCCCACCAATTGATTATTAACAGCATTTCACACTGTGTCAGAAGTAGAATCAGTCAATATCTGTGCCCTACAAATACTTACTCAGCTTTGATTAACAAAGACATTAAAAACCTGAAATTGCCTTTCACAAAGGTATCAAGTGTCAACTTCTGAACTTTATATTCTCTACATACTCAGTGTATTTCAAAATCCAGACACCCTTACCAGACTAAGCTCTGTTGTTTAATTCTTCCATGAGCTACAAATAAGAAAGGAAAAATATTTTATAAGAAGCTGTAGAAACTATGAGCATTACATACCAAGGCTAATAATATTTTAGCACTAAATATACTTTAATACAAATGCTGGATAACCCTTAAAGTAAAGATTGATTCCTAACAATAAATACACAAGAACTCTTAATTCATACTTCCTTAAATGCTTCAAATACAGAGACATGTTAATCAAAAGTTAGTACTTATAATAAATTTTTGTGCGAAATACCTATGATCTTGAGTGCACTCAGAAAGGGAAAGTGGCAACTTAACCAGAATCAATATTACAAACTGACGTGTCACAATGATGGCACCAGTTTGTTGCCTCTGGTGTTGTGACTGACCAGTAGTGCTGGGTGAAATGTGAGTTTACTCATCTTATACAGACATGAAAAGAGCATCAGTTAATTTATTTCAGGTGAAAATGCTAGACACAAGGAACCTATGTCTGTGCTGACTGCCCTTTGAAGCATAGCAAAACATAAGAAACAGAAGCAGACCAAGGACAATGACCTCTGCAAAGAAATTTCAGCTTCCAGTGCGGCAAAGCTCCAGAGAGAACAGGGTTCATACTACCCTTTACTGCTTCTGAGGAAGATGCTGAAGCCCCTCAGTTCTAGCTCTGGTCCCTCACTCATGTGCAGTGCAGAGGTGTTCATCAGATGCTATCCCCTTCCATTGGAAGAGCTCTTGGGAATACCTGCTCAGTGGTTATGCACCCTGAGGAGTATCTCCAGGGAGACAAGCATGGAAGAAACATGGGGACAGAGCAACAATTCCAAGGCAATAGTCCCTCCCAGGAATCATTTTTATTGTTTCCATATATAAACCATTGAGTGAGACAAGCTTTTTATGTAAGTGAACAGAGATATTTCTACAAAGGTATCAAAACAATTCTTGTTGACTCATTTACTGAATATGAAACTGCAGGGCAACATCATTGGTTTTGCCTATGTCTGGGGAGAGCATTTGTCCCAACAAATTAACTGAGAATGTGGATCTGCACTAGAGCCTGTACTTCGTATGTGGGAGGCCTCCATTAACCCTCTTCACCACAGAGAAAATTAAAATGCTAAAATCATGTAAAAATAAGTCACTCACCTTACAATAATACTGAATTCTTTTTACCATGTCCCATATGTGAAGAGGATCATTCAGAGTCCTCTACACTATTCACTTGCTGGTGTGCTTTCCCATGGCAAGTTAGGTATGCAAGATGCTGTGGTGAATTGATGGACCAGTCAGTGCTGTCTACTACTCAATGGTGTTCTTTCTCCACCTTCCTTCCTTACACTCTGGTAGTTGTTTGAATATCATGGCTTGGAACGCATAAACCAAGTAACACCATATCCTACTTCAATTGATGATACCTAAGGAAAAGGTTGCTGGTGGTGTAGCCAATAGGGAAGGCACTAGCCCAGAATGCTCATAATGTGTTCAATCCTCAGCACTGTCTAAAGAACTCAAAATTCATTCAGTTCCTACAAAGCTCATAGGTGAGTCTGTTATTTCTTCTACGAGGGTATATTCACATTAAATTCCAGATAATTAAAGATAAACGTAAAACCATACGTAGACTAATTATTCATACTGAAAATTATAGAAAAATACAAAAAAGTTAGTTACATTTAGTCCACAAAAGAACAGAACGAAATAAATACTATAATTTTGTTTTCTTTTACATATCATAATGTATTGACACTGACGTGTACAACAATATGTAACACAATGTATTTATTATAAAGAATGAAAGAAAAATCAATTTTATAGCAAGCCAACATGCTATTATATGACTATACAGGACACATTCTGTGGACTCCCTTCGAGTCTTTATTTATACAAAGACACTTTCATCAGAGTCTCATGGTAAATAAACATGTTTCAGATTTTATATATTGAGATGAGAAATTTCCCAGAAACCATCTCTTAATTAATTCTGACTCCCACAACAAAGCTGTTTTGTAATTCATGTAGCAGCAGCAAATTACTCACAATCGGTCTCACCTGTACTGATGGAATCCGACATTTTCAGGATGGATTTGAGCTCCGTGGGAGGTCTTACCCCACTGTGGCATATTATAAAAAGTAATATTTTAATATTCACATAAAACATTTAGCAAATGCTTTGCCTTACTTGTTGTTTGATTTCCTGTCATACATTAGAGATTCACTACTATAATTGATTAAGTTGGTGACACTTTCCTTACAAATTTGTGTCAAGTGGAAGAGAAAAAAATTTAGTCCACAAAATGAATGCAAGAAAATCATGAATAGAGACACAGCAAGTCTCTTTCAAAGAAAAAACTAAGTTATGATGTAGGAATGATTTAAAAAGTTATATTATTGAGTCTGCTTAATCCAAAAATGCTGTTAATCTCAATACATTTTACATCGGTATGGATTTTGATTTATTGATATAAATTTAAAGTCAATTTTGTTGTCCTGTATGTATATTTCTACTCTTGTTTAAAGCATTATGTTTATGTGATTCCTTCAAAATTGTAGTGTATAACTAGGATGTGCAGATTGTTATCTATGATAAACTTATAATCATATTAGTTGTGTTTTCAGGTATACAAACTTATATTTCAATTAGATAGATAATCTTCAAACACTTCAAAGACTTATTCAAAGAATATGGCATTTAAAAGATTTTAAGAACTTAGACTTCTCTAGACAGTGAGACATGTCTGCTCCTAGCAGCACAAATCTACTTCAAGAGAATACTGGGCATTGAAGAAACTCCTTATGAAATTTTCTTTCTTTTTGACCAAAGTTAGACATTCGACAAGCAAATGTCCTTGCCTCAACAACCCGACATTATGCTGTATAAGGTAGACATGCAAGACCCAAGGAAAGTGACCTCTAATCTTTAGGAATAGTGTGACCTCACACACTCACACATAAGATGGTCCTTCAGGTTGCAGATTCACAGAGAAAACTACCAGACATTCTTCAAGACACCAAAAAAGGAAACCGGCAGAATATGTCAAAATGGGCAGAGAAGTCCTTGAAATTTCCTGCTTCACTAAAAAGTATGTCAGAAATTCTAGGCCTGCAAAAACAGTTGCCACACCATTACAAAGAAATTTTGGATGACTGTTCAGGCAGCCAAATGGTTTCTCTGTCATTCCTAGATTTTGAAAACTGTTGATACTTCTTGTTTACTCATGTAATATTATATCCTTCTGTGATCACTGACTTAGTTAAAGATTAGTTATGATTATAGTTTTCCTTAGTTATAATAAAAATAAATTCAATACAAACCTTGATACAAAGATAAAGTAGATAATAAAATATTTTCCTTTTTTTCTAAAGACAAACATACTAGATATTATAACTGCACTTCCTGCTCAATAATTCTTTTGTTATACATAACTTGGCTATGTTAAAATTAAAATCTTTCTTTTTGATTGAGAGAATAAAAGGAAGTCATGTGGTAAAGCTAGCAATAAGCCTGACCCGTAGGCAAAGCAACACATTATTAATATAAGACATTGTGTGATTATTTGGGGCTAAGAGGCAGTGGGTCTGCAGGCAGGTCTTAAATTCATGGCTAGGTCAGAAAATGATTGCTACAGACAGAAACAGACTCAGACACACATTCAGATGCAAACACACAGAGAGAAGAGAGAGAGAGAGAGAGAGAGAGAGAGAGAGAGAGAGAGAGAGAGAGAGAGAGAGAGAGAGAGAGAAAGGAAGGAAGGAAGACACAGTTTACTCCACAGCCCTTTTTAAGGCTGCATTAAGATGTTTTTCACCACATCATGCTGTGCCCCTAGAGCAGCACCACCTTCTCTATCATGATAATGGTGGGTTTTTCACTGGATGTGATGTTATCTTCCAAGATGTTGATTTGAGGACAATGGAATAGATTCTTTCTTCTGTTAATTCTCTTACAAGCTACCATGGCCTTGGATACAGTCAAGCTGTTCCTAAGTAGCCCATTCATAAGTGAATCCTGAAACCACAATCTGCCTGTTTCGATACCATACAAGCATTTCTATGAATTTAACAAGAAAATAACTTGTGCAAATAACAATAAACCTATTGTGTAATGTCAGGGGGGTTCTAACTGTTTAGAATTCTAGGTAGAATGTAACAAGTGGCTTTTGAAAGCTGTGTTTAAAAGTTAAAGCTACTCTAAACTTATGAATCTGTACTTTGGACATTAGTGGTGTTGATTTTTGGATTTCTTTCTATTGGAGTAATTAAGCTATTTATTAATGTGTAACAAGTATCTTATTAATACACAGCCCCACTGAACGTGAAAAACATAATTGTCCTCTATAATTGAAATAATCAAAAGGAACAGAAAAGCAGCTTGAAATACAACCTTTAAATGTTTGCCAAACAATATCAAACAGCAGACTATGGGCAAGAATGGGCTTCAACTCCATCTTCATAACAAACATAAGGAGAAAACAAAACCCACTTTTATAGAGAGATAAATAATAGCGATTCTGCTGTGTGGCTCTCTACATTCAGATAATCTATTGAGATTCAGAGACTTCATTTCTATGGAAAACATATCAGTGAATATACAAGTGATGGATGGAGCACTCTGGTAGAAAAAAGTCCTGAGGCCTTTCACCATCTATCAACATGTGCTAAATCCGATTAAAGGGGCCTCAGCATGTGGAGATTGTGTCAATGGAAGAAAGCAGTTTGCTGAGGTTTTGTAATATTGTCTAATAACTCAGAAGTATCCCAAATTCTGTAAGCTCTCAAAATAGATTAATATCTCACTCTCGAAATTCTAAAGAAGGTCTAGTTCACAAACTGATTACAGAAAGAGATTGAAAAGGTCAGGAGTGCAGATGGATAGCATTGTGTGTAGATAACACAAGGAAGCTCACTTTCCCAAACACTGTTGGTTACTTGGTAAATGGTGGTGGTTGAGTATAAAACTCATGTCCATATTAATTAAAATAATTTTTCCAGTCTAAAGTATGTTGATAGTACTATGGGGAGTACAAGAAAAAGCATAAAATAACCATAAGATGCTATCAATCTGAGAGTACACCAACGAATTCGCCTTTCATCTTTTAATTTTCTTATTGATGTATTTTTAAATCTTACCCGCAGAATGGCATTGGGTCAGTACTCTGGTGTACTTCTAAAAATATAAGGAAAATGCACATTATTACAACTCTACTAAAACAGAACATACAAACTGATTAGACTCTTTGTTAGTACCAGTTTCCTTGAGACCAATCTAGAGACTATCCTGAAGTAAATATTTCTTTGTAAGCAATTACTTCATGTAGAACTCTTTCATTATTTGTGTATTTCAAATTAAAAAGTATATAAATTTACCAAGCCTAAGACCTAAAAACAAACACCCATATACAATTGTGACGGTCATATATGAATTCTCTCAGAATGATAGAAAGCAGCATCCTTAGCCATGTGTCAAAAAGACTGTCCTTCTGAACTTTGGGCTAATGATAGTAGAAAAAATCTAGATTGGTTGTGGTGGAACACAACTTAATCCCAGCACAGCACATGGCAGGCAAAGGTAAGTGGATCCCCGTAATTTTCTGTTGAGCCAAGAATACATAACACACTGTATCTCAAAAACAAAGCAGACAAACAGCCAAAAAGGAAAAATATATCTATGAGCCTATATTCTTTCTTCTGGAAAATAAAGAATCTTGTTCAGTTTTTTAGTTAAAACTGTTCATTTTACAAATTAGGTGCACTGGAACTAGATGACATACAGCTACTGTCTTTTGTACCATAATGAAACCCAGCAGAAAAAAAGCTAAAGAAGAAAACAGACTTATTCAGAACAACTCCTCCTTGTCCCCTTTGAGGAAAGAAGCTCCTCAGTTCCAGCTGTGTTCCCAGTCTTATTTGCAAATTATAGGATGCTCATGAAAGTATCCACCCTCTCTCATGAAGACAATAATTGGGAAGATCCCTCCATTAGTAGTAAGCCTTCCTGAGCTCTGCCTTGGGTGAGAGAGCAGAAGAGTAGCAGCTATGGGTCTGGAGCTGAAAATTCCATGGCTCATATTCTGACTTCACATCATTGTACCTCACTCAAGCCTTCACTGTCTATCTGCATTGTGCTATTGGAAATAAAAGTTCAGTTTTTGTCTTGTTTAAAGTAGGAGAACATTAGTGTACCTTCTTAGCATTCTGAATGCCATTTGTCCCCCAAACTATTGGATTGGGACTGTGGCTCTGTTGTGAAACCAATACTTACCATACAAGAGCCTTAAGTCAGCTCTCCCAACCACAAATGCCAAGAACCACAAATTCCCTAATAATGTGATATAAAATTTGATGAATTACAATAATATCAACTCTCTTCATCATACCTATAAAGAGAAGATCATGTGGATTCAGGACCTAGTATTGCTGACAATGACAAGTTAGATATAAAAGACACCATGACAAGTTGCTGAAACTCTGCAGTGTGTTCCTTCCTCTGTCACTGAATCTCTCCAACTCGATGGAGGAGAAGCCAATTCTTAGAAATATAGAATAATGTCCCTTTCTCAACTTTCCTTTTTGTGTCAGTTTTTCCCTGGATCCTATCATTACAGCATGTAATTGGTGTATCGTCTGACTCTGTTACACTTAACAATAACCAAAGGGAAATTTACAAAGTAGACTTAATATGTAAGGTGCTTCCCTGAAAGCTCAATAAGCCTTCATTTCCACCCCTAGCACTACAGAAAACCAAAGAGAAGAAGAAAGAGGAGCAGGAAAAGCATGAGGATGAAGGGGAGATGGAGGAAGAGGAGGTGAGGAGGAAGAGGAGGATTGGGGGAAAGAGAAAGAAAAGGAAAATATATCAGGATTGACAAGACTTCCCAGAATCTGTTCACATGCCCTTTGACACAACACTTCACTCTAACATGGGAGATAACTAAAGAAAACAATTATATAGTTGTTAACACTGTTTAAATCCAAATATTGCAAAGAAATTTAAAAAGGCAGATGACTTAGTTCTATCATTAGGTAGGATATTAACTAGTGAGTTATTGATTATTGAAGATTCAATTGTGACATCATTACATTTTAATGGCACTGAACTGTGTAACACTATGCAGTACTATATGCAAGGCATTTGTTATAAAAATTCAAGAAAAGTCTGTATTTCTACCATTCCAATTTGCTGCAGTGTGACAATGGATAACATGTGCCAGGTAACAAGTTTCTTTTTCCATAAACAGTCCATATATAAAAATTAATATCAAATAAGCAATATATTGACAATATATTTTCACACACTTAATAGGGCTTAGAAATAATTTCTAAATTTGGACTCTGGTAATATTAGGAAACAATGTAACTGCATCAGTATTTGATTTCCTTGACTTCTCCTGGGGAACTAAAATCTTTACCCTTAATCATATTATTTAGGGAATGTAGGACCAGACCTTACCTTTGCTGAACCTGACATGCTTTTTCTTTCTCTGTTCTGGCTTTTCTGGAGATGACTCATCACTGTGACATATGTTTGAAAGCAATCATTATTTTATTATTCATATGAGAAACATTAGTATGTCTTATACATTCTTTCATTTTGAGTCCCTAACAAACCTTATATTGAATATTGTAAATAACACTGTATTAAAAACAAGATTTCAGTATTTAGCTCAACTGACTTTAAACCACATATGCTGTGAATTAAATGAGATCTCTCTGTTTCCTGCCTCCCACATTCTTGGAATAAAGGCACAGGCAAACAGGCCTATACAAATGACTCTGAATTCATTCTTCAACAGTAGACTGGAAGCAATGACTGCTGTCCTTCCACCTTAACTCATGTAAACGAAACAGAAAAAAAAATTTGTTTATGATTGAAAAACTACCCAGCAATGCAAGCAGAGAGAGAGAAAGACAGAGACAGAGAGAGACAGAGACAGAGACATTGAGAGAGAAAGAGGAAGGGAAGAAGGGAGTGAAGGAAGGAGGGAGGGAAGGAAAGAGGGAAGGAGGGCAGGAAGGAGGGAGGGAAGGATGAGGGAGGGAGGGAAGGAGGGAAAGAGGGAGGGACGATGGGAGGGAGGGAGGGAGGGAGGGAGGGAGGGAGGGAGGGAGGGAGGGAGGGAGGGAGGGAGGGAGGACAAAGTATATTCTGATGGCTCCACCAGCTTTGTTTTATGTGCTCATGAACTGACTTTTATTCACGTGCTCATGTCCCTAGGAAACCACACAGGTGTATCTGTCATGACACTTTGAGGACACTTTTTTGCTTTTTACAGCAATGGTTGTTCTTTAGATCATCAATTTTTTTGTAAAATTTGCCTGGGTGCACAGAGTCACATCTGACCTACACAGTGTCAAAGATAATTTACACAGGACAGCATATAAAAGAACAGCATCTGGTTATAGCATTAAATTGTCAGGTTGGATAACCTAATGTCTTAGATTGATGGAGAGCCATTTAAACAGTGTGAATGATCAAAGAGAGAACATGACTTTAAAAATTGCTTCTGTTGAATATAGCATTTTAAATGAAAACATATAAACTAATGAATCACTAAAGGAATTATACATTCACTGTCAAAATAATTAAAGTTCAGAGTCAGGGAGGTCCCATTAGCCCAGATCTGCTGTCTCTGTGGGATTCCCCATGATGATCTTGAGTCCTTTGCTCATTCAAGCCCTCCTCCCTCTGCTATTGGATAGAAACCTCAGCTCAGTGTTTAGCTGTGGATCTCAGCATCTGCTTCCATCAGTTGCTAGATGAAGTTTCTATGATGACAATTAGGGTGGTCATCAGTTTGATTACAGGGAAATGGTAGTCCTGGTACCTTCTTCTGTATTGCTTAGAGTCTGAGATGGAATCATCCTTTTGCAATCCGGTTTCCTTAGCACCAGGTTTCTCCCTAGCCCCCTAATGGCTCCCTTTATCAAGATATCTCTCTCTGGAGAACCAGGATCAAAACTAGGACCTCTGGATCTAGATGAGAGTTGTATGGCTAGGGCAGTTTGTGAGGCCTGTGGCAGTGAGAACAAGATTTTCCCCTAATGCATGAATGGCTTTTTCCAACCCATTCTTGATATGGAAAGAGGAGTTTGCTACCGCTTAAACCTGATATGGCTGACTTTATACTCTCCGTAGAGATCTTAAAATGCTCTGAAGATTGAAAGGTGTGAGTGGTGGCTAAAGGATGGGGGTTGAGAAGAAGGGGAAGTAGGGGTGCTGTGGTTGATAGGTAAAATTTAAAAAATCTTTGGAATAAATAAGATAATTAAATCCAAAAAATAATTAAAGTTGACACTTACAAAGTAAACAGCATTAATGAGAAGTTGCCCTAACTAGGACAAAATAACCCAAAAAAATCAGATTATGAATGAGAAACTGGTTTTTACATGGGGAGCTGAGCCTGGGTACATGCTATACTTTTTTTGGTTGGGTAGGAACAGTCCCTTTCCCAGCTCATACTCCATGTGTGCTAGGCTTCTCAACATGTGCCTCGGAGTTGAAGCTAATCTTCCTCCTGTTATCTCAGTATTTCTTATATAAGCAATCGTCACCCTCAAGAACAGCACTAAGAACATAAAAAAGAAGAAACTGTACCTATTCGATTCAACCACTGAATGCACATTTGCTCCTTTCTTCCTTAAAAACGGAGCCACCTGGTACTTCTCTTCAAATAAGACAAGGTTACATGCTGACACCTCATCCTATATAGGAAACAAAATACATCTGATAAATAGACATGTCTCTCATCTGAAAATGGAGCCCAGATTCTAAACATAAGAACAGATTTTGCTCATTTTCTGATTTTTTATTTATTGTCTAAATTACAATCACTTCTGAGACTAGTGGTTTACAACCTGTGAATTGTGACCCTTTGAGGATGCTAAAATTTTGTCAGCCAGGTCACCTAAGATCTTCTGACAACTCAGATTTTGACAGTGCAATTCATAACAATAAACAAAATTATCATTATTAGCAACACAAATAATTTTATGGTTTGGGTCATCTCAAAATGAGGGACTTAATTGACTGTTGACAGCATTAGAAATGTTGAGAACTACTGCCCTAGAGTGTCACTAGCTGGGGGGTTCCCAGAAGTGTAGCTATGAAGAAGTAAAGAATGTGTCCCAGGATGGGTCCCTCTTCTCTGTCACCCTTTGGAGCACTACAGATATAGATTCACAGAGACATTATTGCTCTCACAAGCAAATATGTTACTTTCTAAATTAGATGGAATTACCATTATGCACGATTTCTCTTGAGAGCTTGTTGGTATTGGCTCCCCCCGAGAAAACAGGTTCATTTCAGATTCTTTGGGAGCTGTTTGGTCCGTCTTCTTTACACTGTTGTTCTTGTTATGATGGGAAAGTCCTTTCAGCCTTTCCTGGATGGAAAGGTAGAGGATTAACTTTCTTGCTTTGGTTTGGAGTTCATGACTTTAGAACTACTTCATTTCTTAGGAGTCATGGGTTGTTGAAACAAGAAAAGAAGAATCTGTTCCTTTAAAAGAAACTATCTTCAAATATACTTATCTATTTCAAAATTGCTACACTATCATCAAAAAGTACAAACTACTTATGCTAGCCTATAATGCAAGTAAACCATGACCAGAGAAACTTGCCCTTTGTCTACGGATGAGACTGAACTTAATGTCTAATGTTTTAAAATTCTTGAATCAGATATGAGGAGATTATCAGCTTTAACTGGACCCTTTCCTCAGTGTTCCTTCCCCATGGTTTGAAGGAAATGGCAGATTATTTTCTCTTATAAATAAACACTACTTTATTTAGCTGTGTCCTCCTCATCATAGTATCTGTGAAACTGCTCTATGAAAACCCATTTCTTCATTGATGCACATTCAAAAGTTATGAATATGAAACATAACTCACACAAATCCTCACTCTAGGGCTCTAGGTTACCAACAAATAGTTTTCCTAAACCCCAGCATCTCAAGGTGATGAAGGCACTTTATTATGAACCATAAATATCCAATTAAAGTCCTTCAAGGCTTTTAAAGTTTGAATTTCGCTCAAAGAATATAAGTAAATATGATTTTAAAACACTGAAAAAACTCAGAGGTTAAAGTGTTCCTCTAGGGGACTTGAATATTTGCTTTGTAGAACTGCTGGCTAACTGGGGGAAAGACACCTATTGTGTAAGTAGAGGAAGAGGTTTCAACACACACTTAGGAGAGTTAATAGAAAGCACACTGGGATCTCTTCATAGTCAAAATTTAATGAATTTAGATTACAAGTGGCTAAATTTCCACAGTTTCCTCTTGTGTAAATACAGAAACAAACACAGACACAGTGGAAATCATCTCCTATGTGGTCCTGAAATAGGAGTTCCAAGGGAAGATTTAGCCTTACTGTCTTTACACTGGAATAAATGCATCTGAACAGTTCCCGGATCACTGAGATAAGTGGACCCTTTAATGTATTCAGATATGTTTCCACCTTTGTGTTTAACCCTTACTATAACTTGTATTTATTACAGAAACCATCCTTGGTCAAATGTCAAACATCTTCTGTTATATGAGGACTGCTCCAAATCTTCCACTCACTGTGCTTCCCTCCCATGCTCTTACAGGGCTAACAAAACATTCAAGGACTGTCTAGTGAAATGACTTTTTATACCTACAAATGTTTTCTCTGACAAATTTCCATGTAAACCATGATAAGAAGACAGACTACTGCTGCATTTTCAACAATCCATAAGAAAATAAATTCCCAAAAGGATCATTTTACCTTAATAACAGAAATGCTGTTCTTGTCTCTTGTTGTAGGTAGAGGGATATCATCGTCTTCAGAGAGACTTTAGAAGAAAAAAATGTAATAATGGGTGAGTTTCGTAGTGTAAGCAACACCAACCTATATACTAAATGGCAGTTTTGCATTTATGTGATTCAACCTTGACCCGTTTTAGTATTTTTGTTGCTTTAGAATTTCAACTTCCGTCAAACTAAAGAAACCATTCAGTTAAGACTTACTCATAGATACATTGAAAAATAAAACTTAAAAAATTAATGGATTTAGAGATTGCTCAGTCAACAAGAATTCTAGCTGCCCACAATACGGCCTGAGACTTCAACAACCAGATGAAAAGCTGGACATGGACACATGGTTTGTAGCCCCACTACTATGGGTAAAAGAGACATATTATTTGACCTTTTGGACAGCTAGACCATCCCCAGATTCAGTGAAAGAATTTATGTCAAGTGGATTAGTCAGATAAAGACTCCTACACAAACCTCATCCATTGCCTCATGCATGCAAACAGAAATATGTATGTAGGTCATGCAGCTTAGATACGCATGTACACAAACACACACAGAGCCACACATAAAGAGAGAGAGACAGAGACAGAGAGACAGAGACAGAGAGAGTCAGGGAGACAGAGAGAGATAGAGAAAGGGGCACAGAGTGACAGAGGGGAAACAGAGAGACAGAGAAAGAGACAGAGTGAGAAAAAACAAAATATACTCTGACAGCTCAAGGAACTCTGTGTTTAGATGCTCATGAGATGGTTCCTCGGCAATGTCTCTAGAGAATCACATTCTTATATCTGCCATGACCCTTTGGAGACACTTCCTTAAATGCTATGCTCACTACCAATATGGATGTTTTGCAGATCGTGTAAATTTAAACTTTGCTTTAAGCATTCATGGGTGAATGCAGAAACCACTAGGGCTGTTTCTTTCCCCAATAAGCTTTTCTGTGCAATGCTGAGTGTAACTCACAACCACTTATAAAGCTAAAGGAAATAATGCTCTTTATCACCTACTGTCTTCATTGGCCACAGTTAGAGTGCTGTATTTGGGGCCAATTTCCAGAAGAGCCAGAAAAACTCTTTTCTTTGGTTTTGCATTTGGTATACCACAGTCTTGGAATTTGTTGGGGGAAATTTAACCTGTTGTGTGAACCTCGTTGTAAAGGTCCCCACCACTGAATTGATATCTAGTAAAGCACAGCAAATCCTTCAAAATTGACCATTATTTACACTGTCTTTATATCAGATAATAATCTCTAATCTTATTACATCAATTATCTAGAGTTAATTTTCATCTCCATACTTGGTGTGTGTTCTTTTCACATTTGTATATGCATTTTTGACTGTTGAACAGGTGCTCCAAGAGGCCAAATAAAGGATAAAATATGTTTTTGCAACATGTATCTTTGAATAATTATACTCATCAGAAAATTAAGCATCTCCATTTTGGATCATATATAGGTGTGAATGTGTGTGCATTTTTACAATATAAATAATCTGCTCATTTATTTTGAAATATTTAAAAATGGACAACAAATATACTAAAACCTAGAGCTATTAATTTAGATAAACAAAATTGACTTTTTGTTTCTTAATTATCATAAAAAACAGAAATATAACACACGTGTAAAGGCCCAGATATTTGCTACTATCAAATCTTGCCATAATCAGATGGTCTGAGGAGCCACATCCAAGACTATGAATTACCTTTCCCCTCAATGTTTATTTGACTTATTTGTTTTTTTAAACCCTTCATTTTAGACACAGGTCATAGAAATTGACAAAGTGGATTGACCCTTAAATACAAAGAATGTGCTTCGTTTAAGCAAATACATTAGTGTGCACAACAGACTACTTGAGTGGCCAACAGGAAGTTGGCGCCTGTCTGGGTGAAGAGCATTATGAGGTCTAACCCCAGTATAGGTGTTATGCAGGAAATAAATCACATACTCGGGAAATCTGGTGTGAAAGAAGGAAAACTATTCTGGTGTCTTTCCACACCTTGACCTGACAACTGAGAACAGCCTCAACTTGTGGCCCTGCCAGAAAAGCTAAGGAAGATCATAAAGTCCACCTCTCCCTCGGAAGGTCATGCTCACATGTGGACCCCAGAGAAAGTTTCAGATATGATGCTGGAGAAATGGCTCCACGGTAAAGAGAGTTTGCTGCTCTTGTGGAGGATCCAAGTTTGGTTCCAAGACCACTTCCTAGAACCCATGCCAGGGAGCTCATTATCGTTCCAAGCTTCAACTCAGAAGATAATATGTTTCCACAGGCCTCCTCAGATACTCCGTTCTGGGACGAGGTGACATACTCACATACAAAATTATTTAGTAAAGGTTTAGGAATAGATATAGAGAGGTACAGTCCCAGCAGTGGGGTTGACAAACACTAGAAGGCTCATATTATATCACAGAGCTATTACACTGGAAGTAATAATTTAATATAAAGAATTATACATGGGAGATAAAAAGAACTTTTCAGAAAAAAAACCCTATATTCCATATGCACTGTTGCATACGGTTCTATAATGGCAATCTGTTTATAGCTAAACAGGAAAAGAATTGTGGACAAGTTTTATAATGCTGAGGACCCAGAATCTGTAGAAAGAACCTAAATGCTTGTAGAGCCTCTTGGAAAGTTCCATTGAGAATAGGAAGATAACTGTCTGTCTGGGCCTGCAGAAACACCAAAGGTTCTGGGTAATTCTGGGATGTTGCTGAGAGGACAGATCCCAGGAAAAGGTAATTTTCTCCTGAGTTGGAAACTTGAAGACTCAGATATTAGGAACCCAACATTTGCCTATGGTTATGGCTGTATGCTTCTAAAGAAATGGGTAATGCTGTCCTCCTTAGGGAATGAGGTTTTAAAATATCTGACTTTATTCTATGGGAGATTCTTGACAATGACGGATGCAGCCCTGTATTCAGAGACACACACTGCCCAAATGCAATAGTGCTGTATGTAGTATTCGCCTACATTTGATCTGTTTATTCTTTTACTTGCTTGATGGTTCTACTAATTAACTGTTGTTGCCAAACTGTATAAACCACACTAAACTCAGGTCAGAATGTCAAGTATGATTATCCACTGTCCCCATCAATGGTTTTCATACAAGTTTTTCACTAAGCCTAGGGCTTACTGACTACAGATGAGCCTCTGGACAAATAAATCAGGATAACTTCCTTTCTTCATTTTCCGTTGTACAGGCTTAATAAATACAGTTAACAAAATTCATTTTTAAGTGGATGCCTTAGCTTTGAACTCATTTGATAGAACTCTTTCTCAAGACTCTCTCTCTACACCTTCTCTCTGAAGTAATTTTATTATCTCTATGTCTGGAGTTTAATATTAGCTTTGTCACACTTGTCATACATCCTAATATTATCCTCCCTTATATAAAATGCTCATTTCAGCAGAAATCTGTGGGAGGTTGTGTTGTTTCATTTTAAATAATTGTCCCAACCACTGGTTTAATAAAAAGAGCTGATTGGCCAAAGGCAGGCAGGAAGTGTAGGCGGGGCTACCAGACTAAAAACTCTGAGAACAGAATGCCAGAACAGAACACCAGAGAGCACCAGAGAAAAGCCACAGGAGGCAGAGGACAACCATGCCCCTCTAAAGAAAGGTACCGAGCAGCATGGCTGAACAAGAGACATGGGATAGATGAAGGGTAGAGAGCTAGCAAGTGATATGCCTGGGCCTGAGGCTGATCAGCCAAAAACTAATGAAAGCATCTGTGTGTCTCTGTGGGACTGTGGGACAGTGGGTCTGTGGGTCTGTGGGCCTAGACCTTGAGGTTAGGCCCGAAAGTCTGAGCCAGAAACCTCATATTACAAATGGCAGCCCAACATATGGCAAATATACCCACAAAAAGCCATAAAAAGCTTAAAAAATGGTCTAGCAGTCTCTGAATTGTATCTCCCATGTGAGCCATGGTACAGAGACACCCTGGTGAAGCATGTGGGCTTGAGATACGATGGTGGGCTTTTGGAGTGCAGCTTAAGGTGTAAAATGGCTGGTTCCTGAAGTCTCACAGGACCCTCAATATAAGTAAAATGTTGTAAATGATTTATTTAAGGTTTCTGTTCATAAAGAGAAAAAGGGAACAGAATCAAAGATGGCTTTCTAGTGTTGATATTTTCATGGATCAGCTGTTTGCCTGAGGCAAATTGAGGCTTGGCTTTTTAAAGAGAAGCTTCCTGATTCAGCATTAGAAGCAAAACACTTGTGAGTTTTTAAAGAGGCCCTGCTACTTAACACTTAAATGGAGTTAATGAGTAGCAGATGGCAAAGCTTTACTTGATAATTATATGGACCCTAAAATTCCCAGACTAACTGGGTTAAAAAGATAAATTCTATGAAGTTAGACTAGGAGCTGGGTGGAGCCATCCACCCATCATACCAGCCTTTAATCCTGGCAGATTAAAGGTGTGTTCAGAAACAGAAGAAATAGAATCTGGGTGGAATAAATCACCCTAGACAAGCAAAGGTATGGTCAGAAACAGAAAAAGTTAAGAAATAAATATACAGTAAAGACAGTTTTTTATAAAATGTCTAAGTGGTTTAGAGTGTGTTGAAAATATATATACATAGGCTTAGAGAAAGAAAAGAAAGGTTAGAGAAATCCTTTAAAAAAGAAATAAAGTAAAATAAATAAAAAATAAGCCACGTAATGATGGAAAATACAAAGAGTGTCTGGATACTGTATGTTATTGTCTTATCTTTAAGATTCTTGACTGAAAATGACTTAGTAAAATCTGCTAAAAGACAGCTGATTATAAATGTTGTTGGAGTAATTCAACGTATATATTTTGTAAATGAGTTTACTTTAAAATTGAAATGCAAAGATACGCTACTTTGGAGAAGAGGTTTTCCTTTTATTTTCACAGAAAATGAAAGACTGTGGATTTCTTCCTGGAAAAAGAACATAAAGTTTGATAGAGGAAGACCCCCTGAAAAATCTCCAATGGAAATGGATGGACCAGATGACTCAGCATTTCAGAACACCTCTGTGAAGTTCCCTGAGCTCTGTATCCAGAACAATTTCAAGGAGACTGGCTGAGATGACCCAGCCTTAGAGACTACTCCACTAAAGACTTGTGCATAATCCTGCATTTTTCTTTGGATTTCTATGGGATTTCCAGCATCCCCATTCAGCAGGAAGTAGCCTAGAGAACGACGCCCACATTCCCAAAACATGGATTATGGATGTTTCTGTTTATTTATATGTTTATAGGTTGTTACAGAGAAGGGGGAAAAAGAATATTAGATTTGGAGTTCTTTTTGTTTTAAGAAGAGAAAAGGGGATATGTGGGAGGTTGTGTTGTTTCATTTTAAATAATTGTCCCAACCACTGGTTTAATAAAAAGAGCTGATTGGCCAAAGGCAGGCAGGAAGTGTAGGCGGGGCTACCAGACTAAAAACTCTGAGAACAGAATGCCAGAACAGAACACCAGAGAGCACCAGAGAGAAGCCACAGGAGGCAGAGGACAACCATGCCACTCTAAAGAAAGGTACCAAGCCACATGGCTGAACAAGAGACATGGGATAGCTTAAGGGTAGAGAGTTAGCAAGCTATATACCTGGGCCTAAGGCTGATCAGCCTGAAACTATTGGAAGCATCTGTGTGCCTCTGTGGGACTGAGGGTCTATGGGCCTAGACCTTGAGGTTAGGCTGGAAAGTCCAGGCCAGAAACCTCAAACTACAGAAATCACTCTAGATTCTGTTCAAATTCAACCTTTTACTGAGAACTCATGCCCATCTTCCTCCGTAAGACTAACTTGCTAATTCCACACTGGATCTTTCCCATAGATTGTCTACATACACTACGATCTTATCACTCGACACTTGTACACTGGCAGGTAAGAAGACCTGTAGCTAGACAATGCAGGAGCATGTGTGAACATTCTCATGTCTGCCTTATACTGTTTTATGTTACTGTAGGGTGGTTTAACTTCAGGTGGTCTCTACATTCATTGGTCTGTATTGAGAAGAAAATGAACACTTATTTCAATGAAAAGAGTCCCAGGAGAAAAGACAATCAATGAAAGGGTAAAAACCACAAAGGTGGATAGATACAAGAAAGCATGCTGGGAAGGACGCAGAAACACTTGGAGTCTAATAAAGAGAATCAATGAGAAGCCTCCCCTCAGTAGATGCTAAAACCGTTTTTCACTTATCACAGAAGGTCCTCTACAGGGCTTGATTGCCTTTGGCTAAGTAAAATCTTTGATCATCTGGCACTTGCTGATTCTGATCTGCCTTTTGATCAAAAACAAGACAATTATTACAGCAGAGATTTTCAAATATTTTCAGGTTATTGTGAAATGAAATCTGGATTCCTTCTAATGTGTGGTAAAGTTCTACATCACAGTCACTGACACATCTTGATCCAGATTACTCAACCTGTCTGAAGTATATTTGCATCCTGATAATAGAGCATCTGGGGTCTCAGTCATTCTGTACATAGATGAACTTTTAGACGCACCTGGAAGTCATGTTTAATTTTACAGTATCATCAATTAGTCAAGCTCCTTAAATACTGTTATCTTAAGAATGGAAGCTATGGTAAAGAGTATACATAGTCCATAACCCTGATCTAATGGCATTAAGGCATAGCAAGCATGGGGCACACAAGGTATATTTTGTTCTGTACGATTGCAAGGATCAGCTTCTAAAATCATTGGAATTGCCAATTTCTTTATGCTTTACATCCTATAAAATCTTACCTGGATAAAGATGTCAGTTCAGTAATGTCATCCAATCCTAAAGACAATAGGAAATGTATTTTATAACAACTTTAGAACAATGTAACAAATTAAAATGAAAATAACACTTGATTAGACATTTTCTATGGAGACAATTCCTGAAGAATACTCTAGAGTAAATACTGCTTTATAGGTAATTAATAGATTGAGAACTCTCACTTAATTTTTTGAATAATTAAGTATCAGAGGAAAAAAAGAAATTTATTAAGAATTATAGCTGAAATGAACCTCTGCAACAATGACTTTAATTTTTATTAGGTATTCTGTGATTAGTCAAGTATGGTCTCTGTTTTTCAGGAACAGACGGGGTTAACCCATGAGATTTGTATCATTTACTCATCCTTTTGATTAAGTATTTTATCAAGTGATGATAGGAAGAATTTTAAAGATTTGCTAAAAGTAAAAGTAAAGTCTTTAGTTCTTTAGTTGAAATTGTTGTGTTTAGGATAGAAATATCACCCCAAAGGAAGCTTGATCTATAGTGACTCTCCATGGAAGCCTGTAAAAGCACAGAGGACAGAAACAGACCAGGACAAAGATCTTTGTAAGAATCCCTAGCAACCAATGTCCCAAAGCTCAGTGTGCTCACTCTTCCTTCCTTTATGATAAGATGCTAAGAGGCTGCAGAACTCTAGTTCTGGATAGTGTAAGGAATTTCATGATCAGGTCCATCACCTCCCATGGGAAGAGCTATTTGAAAGACATCTCCCATAGTAGGCATGCTCCATCTGCCATATCTAGAGAGAGAGCAGAAAAGCACCAGCCCTAAGGACAGAGCAGCATTTTATATTTATATTCATATTTACTGATAGAGTCTATTCATGTAGTCATGTTTTCACTACATGCCTCTAATTTCCTATCCACAAATGATAACAATTCAGTTTTTACTACAGTGAAAATATGTAAAACCAGCAAGAACGCCTTAACCTCTTCCATGACGAAGAGAAAGCATTATATCCACATTAAGGGTCTGGATTTGTGGCTCAGTGACAAAGCACATGCAGGACACATGGGACTCCTTGGGTCAATCCTCATCCATACAAATATGAGTCCAAGACTATTAGTTCTGAAATAAAGCAAATAAAAAACTCGCCAACGTTACAATAATCCGGCTCTTTTAATTTCTTCTTTGTTAGAAAGAGGGGAATTTGGATTCACCTATAGCATTTGTTTCTGGTTTGGTTTAAAGATAAGGTGGAAATAAGCTATGGGGACAACTAATGGAAGCATAAACTCTTGCACATGCTGCTTTCTTTCAGAAGCTACTGAGCCTCAATGGACCAGGATGGTCCATTAGTGCTTTGAATTATAGAACCACGTCATTTGTTCAATTTTCCTCCTCTTGAGAGAAATTGTTGTGGAAGTCATGCTTTTGAGAATGTTAACTATAAGTCAACATATCCTGTTTCATTAATAAACAACAGGAAATGTGGTGCTAGAGGGATAGTTCATAGTCAGAAGAATCGCCTCGCATGCTCATAGAGCCCTGTGCTAGATCTTGGTACTGTGAATGAACAAACAACCAAATATATAGATAGATAGATAGATAGATAGATAGATAGATAGATAGATAGATAGATAGACAGACAGACAGACAGACAATAAAGGAGAGATAAAAAGAAAGGATCAAGATTGTCTTCACCATCTCCAGTGAGTCCACTATATGGCACTAGGGCACCAATGTCATTTTTAAAAGAAGATGTGTAAAAATGACAGTGAGTTTCTATACAGAAAGTAAGCTACCAAGAGGAATTGAGGAAATTGTCATGGCTTAATTCTACAGCAGTGAAATAATTGAATATTGCATATTATGTTGTGATATCAGCATATTTTAATGAAGTTGAATTATGTGATAATATTATGTTGATAGATAATACAGTGCATTCATTATAAAAACTGATCAAATATCTGGAACTCCATTTCACAACAAACCAGTTTTCTATAACATACCTTTATAAATACTTATAATACTGGTTTTGATCAGTTTATTTTGTGTATTAATTGATAGTTCATAACCAGGGCGAAGATTAAGTATACTAAAGATGTTCTTACAACAATAATTGATAATTTCAACTGAAATGTATTTTCTACATTTATACTTGATCCCTTAATCCTGTTAGGGAAATTAACTATCTGATTTTCCTTACAATTTATCATAGACCATGTAGAGTAATTCAGTATCAAAAAGCTTACCCTCATTTATCTGGAAAATGTTAGCAATTGATTCTGAGAGTTTCTCTGAAGCTTCTCTGTGATACATTTAGAAAGTGAGAGTTATTTCAATATTCATATGAACAACTTTACCCAAGTACTATGAATTTTTATTTGCATTCCAGATTCAACTTACAATAGATTTTGGTAAACAATTTTTGATTCAACATTTAATTATAACTGGATAGTGCTCCCCTACCATCTTTCCCTTATTAATATTTCTGCCCCGTATTAAATCACCACCACAGCACAGGCATGCACACAGGGGACAGGAAAAGGGCTTTTTCCACATCCTCTGTTCTAATGGCTGAGGACGTTTATTAATATTAGAGTTCAACTATTACTTGTAGTTCATCCCTCCTCTCCTGAACCTATAGCACACAATCCCTTCTCAGTGCTCCCAAGAGATGGACTTGGTGTAACAGGAAATCAACTGCTTCATTTACTCTCAAGTAACAACATAATTTGACAGTGTATAGGTGTTGTTGTGGTGGTTGTTTCCGGTTACATGTTTGTAACTAGATGACAAACCATCACCACATGTTGCCCTGTTATGATAAGTCCCAGTCTGTCCAAATGTCACAGGACATGGTCTCTCCACCTCCACTTTCCTGGCCATGGCTAAGCACCAGGTTCCTGGGGTTGGTAGTTGGTGAACTCTGATGCAGTAGCTCTGCTTTCTCAGATTTCATGTTGGACTTGATCCTGGTTTGTGAACCTGCTCTAAAGGCCACAGCTGACGGGATCCCCAGCCAACATGGGAAAACTTGAGACCTTGTTCTGTGTACTCATTGTGGATACTGTCCATAACCATATAAACTGCTTTAGGAATATCAGACTAACAGTGTCATTATATTTCAGACAGGCAGGTTTGAAATAATAGCATTAAATGCTAGGATGGATAATCTAATTATTTCATTGTTGGAAAGCCATTTAAATCACCATGAGTGATCCTAGAAAAAACGTGATTTCCTAAATTATCTCTGTTGATTATAGCTTTTACAGGAAAACACATAAGAAATTATGAAATGCTAAAACGGTAACAAATTTCACTGTCTAATTAATTAAATAATTAGTCAGAGAGCTCTCATTAGTCCAGATGTGCTGTCTCTATGGGGTTCCCCACCATGATGCTGACCCCTATTGCCAATCCCTTCCTCCCTTGCTCTTCTATTGGACTGAAACCTCAGCTCAGTACTTGGCTGTCGATCTCTGCATCTGCTTCTATCAGTTGCTGGGTGAAGTTTCTGATGACAATTAGAGTGGTCTTCAATTTGATTACAGGGAAATTGTAGTCCAGGTACCCTCTTCACTGTCGCTTGGAGTCTGAGATGGAATCATCCTTTTGGAATCCTGTCTATTTCCTTGGCATCAGTTTTATCCCTATCCACTAACAGCTCCCTATATCAAGATATCTCTTTCTGGACAATATGCATGAGAACAAACTAGGCCCTGTAATTCTGGATGAGAGTTGTGTGGCTAGGGCAGTTTGTGAGGCCTTTGACAGTGGGAACAGGATTTTCCACTAATGCATGAACTGGAGGTGCTGAAAACCATTTTGCACTTATCAAGGAAGGTCTTCTACACTGCTTGACCATCTTTATCTAGTGAAATCTTTGATCATATGATTCTGATCTGCCTTTTCATAACAAAAACAAGACAAATATACTAGCAACAATTTGCAAATATTTCCAGGTTTTTGTGAAAGGAAATCTCAATCTCTTGTAATGTGTGGTAAAGCTCTATATCACAGACACTTGAACACCTTAACCCAGAGTACTGAACCTATATGAGGTATATTTGCATTCTGACGATAGAGCACCTGACTCCCAGTCAATCTGTACATAGGGGTACATGATGTACTGGGAAGTCATGTTTAATTATTGCAGCATGAACAACTAGTCAAGCTCTTTAAATACTGTTATCTAAAGAGTGGGAGTTATGCTAGAGACCATACATACTCGATAACCCGAATCTGATGGCATTATGGCAGGGCAAGCAAGTGGCATACAATGTTTATTTTGTTATGTATGATTACAAGGATCAGCTTCTAATCTTTGCAATTGCCAATAACTTTAGGCTTTAAATCCTATAAAATCTTACCTAGGTAAAGATGTCAGTTCAGTAATTTTGTCCACTCCTAAAGACAAAGGGACATGCATTTTATAACAACTTTAGAAAAATGTATCAAAAGAAAATGAAAAAATTTAACATTCGATTAGACACTTTCTGTGGAGTTAACAACCCCTGAAGAATATTCTAGAGAAAACACTACTTTACAGGTAATTAATACAATGAGAACTCTCGCTTAAATATTTTGAATAATGCAAATGCACGGAAAAAAAACATTAAGATTTATAGCTGGAACCTTTGTGACAATGATTTTGATTCTAACTAGGTACTCTGTGATTAGCAGAGTGAAGTATCTGCTGTTCTCAGAAAGAGAAGGTGTTAAAACCCGTGATTTATATCATGTATTCATTCTTTTATTTAGTTATTTTACCAAATGATTTAAGGAAGAATTTTAAAAGATTTGCTAAAACATAAAGAATCATCATTAGTTTATCAGTTGAATTTGTTCAGTTTAGGATAGAATTATTCCCCTCAAAGGAAGCTCGATCTTTAGTGACTCTCCTTGGTGGCCTATAACAACACAGAGGACAGAAACAGACCAGGACAAAGATGTTTGTAAGAATCCCTAGTGACCAGTGTCACAAAGACCAACATGCTCACTCTTCCTCCCTTTATGATAAGATGCTAAGAGGCTCCAGAGCTCTAGTTCGGGGTACTGTAAGGAAGTTCAGGATCAGAGTCCATCACCTCCCATGCCAAGAACTGTGGGAAAGATTTCTCCCTTACTAGTCATGCTCCATGTGCCATATCTAGAGAGAGAGAGAGAGAGAGAGAGAGAGAGAGAGAGAGAGAGAGAGAGAGAGAGCAGAAAAGCACCAGTCTTAAGGACAGAGCAGCATTGAGTATTGCAAGGCATGAAGCCATCTTTATATTTATAGATATAGACTATTCATTAATTCACACATTCACTACATGCCTCCAGTTTGCTATCCACAAAAAGATAACAATTCATTTTTTACTGCATTGAAAATATGTAAAACCATCTAAAACATCTTAGCCTCTTCCATGACCAGGAGAAAGCATTTGACCCACAATAATGGTCTGGGATTGTGGCTCAGTGACAAAGCACTTGCAGGACACGTGGGAATTCTTGGGTAAATCCTCATCCATACAAATATGAGTCCAAGACTATTAATACTGAAATAAAGCAAATGAGAACCTCGCCCACATTACAATAATCCTGCTCTTTTCATTTCATATGTGTTGGGAAGAAGGGCATTTGGATTCACCTACAGCATTTGCTCCCTGGTTTGGTTTACAAGATAAGGTAGAAATATGCTCATGTCACAACTATTGGAAACATAACCTCTTGGATGTGTTGTTTCTTTGCAGAAGCTACTGAGCCTCAGTGTACCAGGACGGTCTATTAGTGTTTTGAATTATAGAACCACGTCATTTGTTCAGTTTTCTCCTATGGGGGAAATTGTTTGGAAATCATGCTTTTGAGCATGTGAACTATGAGTCAGCATACCCTGTATCATTAATAAACAACAGGAAATGAGGTGCTAGAGGGATAGTTCATTGTCAGAACAATTGCCTGGCATGCTCACAGAGCCTTGTGCTATCTCTTGGTAATTCAAATTTATAAATAGAGAAATAAACAAACAGTAAAAGAGAAAGGAAAAGAAAGGAGCAAGATTGTCTTCACCATCTCCAGTGAATCTACTATATGGCCCCAGGGTACCATCCTCATTTTTAAGGGAGATGTGCAAACATGACAGTGATAGAGTTTCTATACAGAAATTCAGCTGCCAAGAGGAATTGAGGAGATTGTCATGGCTTAATTCTACAGCAGTGAAATAATTGAATATTGCATATTATGTTGTAATATCAGCGTATTCTAATGAAGTTGAATTATACAATAATATTATGTACATTCCTTATAAGAACTGATCAAATATCTGGAACTCCATTTCACAAGACCAGTGTTTTTATAACATACCTATAGAGGATGCTTATAATGCTGGTTGTAAACAGTTCATCTTATGTATTAATTGGTAGGTCATATACCAGGGTCAAGATTATGCATACCAACAATGTTCAGACAGCAATAATTGATAATTTCAACTTTTTAAATGTAGTTTCTGCATTTATACATGTTTCCTTATATCCTGTTGGGAAAATTAACTATTTGATATTATTTACACTTTATGATAGACACTTAGAGTAATTCATTATCAAAAATCTTACCAGAATTCATCTGAAATACTTTAGTCATTGATTCTGAACATTTCTGTGAAGCTTCTCTGTGATAGATTTAGAAAGTGAGAGTTATTTCAATATTCATATGAACAACATTACCCAAATACTATGAATTCCTTATTTGCATTCCAGATGTAACTTTCAATAGATTTTTATGGACAAATAAATAATTTTTGACTCAGCACTTAATTATGACTGGTCACTGTTCCCCTTACCATCTTTTTTCTTCTTAATAGTTTTGCCCCTTATTAAACCACCACCATGACATGAGCATGGGTGCAGAAACAGGAAAAGGGCTTCTTCCTCATCCTCTGTTCTAATGGCTGAGTATATTTATTAATATTTGCATAATTACATGAAGAATTCAAACTATTACTTGTAGTTCATCCCTCCTCTCCTGATCCTATAGCACACAATCCCTTCTCAGTGCTCCCAAGAGATGGACTTGGTGGAACAGGAAATCATTGCTTCATTTACTCTAAATTAATAACTTACTTTTGACAGTGCATAGGTGTTGTTGGATTGGTTGTTGTCTTTGGTTACCCTAGTCCAGGGACCCTCTCCACTGTTGCTTGGTGTCTGAGATGGGATCATCCATTTGGAATCATGTCTATTTCCTCAGCATCAGTTTTATTCATACCCATTACAGGTTCCCTATACCAAGGTATCTCTTTCTGGACAACATGCATGGGAACAAACTAGGCCCTTTAATTCTGTATGAGAGTTGTGTGGCTAGGGCAGTTTGTGAGGCCTTTGACAGTGGGAACAGGATTTTCCCCTAATGCATGAACTGGCCTTTTGGAACACATTCTATGGGAAGAGGAGCTTGCTCCTGTCTAACCTGATATGGCAGACTTTATACTGTCCATGGAGGCATTATCTCTCCTATGATTGAAAGGTGGGTGCTTAGGCTGGAGGATGCTAGTGGTCAGAAGAAGGGGAGGAAGAGGATCTGTTATATAAAATTTAAAAAGTCTTTTAAATAAATAAGAGAAAGCAATCCAAAAAATAATGTTGGTACAATATGAAAATGGAGTTGCCCTAACTAGGAGAAAATCACCAACAAATCAGATGGTGACAGAGAAACTGTTGTTTTTAAATGGGGAGCTGTGCCCGGATCCACACTGTATTCTGATTGGGTCAGAACAGTGCCTTTCCCAGCTCATACTCCATGTGTGCTAGGCTTCTCAACATGTGCCTCGGAGTTGAAGCTAATCTTCCTCCTGTTATCTCAGTATTTCTTATATAGGCAATCGGCACCCTCAAGAACAGCACTAAGAACATAAAAAAGAAGAAACTGTACCCATTTGATTCAACCACTGAATGCACATTTGATCCTTTCTTCCTTAAAAACGGTGTGACTTGGTACTTCTCTTCAAATAAGGCAAGGTTATGTGCTGACAACTCATCCTGTAAAAGAAAAATATATCTGGTAAATAAACATATTTATCATCTGAAAATGGGTCCCAGATACGGTAACATAAGAACAGATTTTTCTTCCATTCTTGGTGCACTTTTATGCACACAGCTATAACATTCGCTATGACACAACTTTCCCCTGTCCAGCATTGCCTATGACCATCCCTTCTCTCCAGACCTCTCCACACACACCTCCTAGAGTCAAGTTCATTAGTCCATGGACATGAGTCTCCATTGCCCCAACCCTAATGCCTGGACTATAGCTTTGCTGTGCCTCTGTCAATGAAGGAGCTCAACTGGCATCTCTGGAGCAGTTTTTCATCTGTTCTTTAGCACTATTGCTTTCCTAAAATAAGACTTATCATCTCCCACACTGAACAGCCTTCCTATGTACATAGTTTGAAAAATTAAAATAAAAATGGCTTCTTTGTAGGTTTTGCTCCATTATCGTATTTCCAGATCCTCCTGAGAGCCTGTGACTTTCCTCATTATCTACTCCAGCCTCATCTCTGAGAGACAAATCATGTCAGTACCTTCTTAATTGCAGTGGATGTTTCTTTTACATACACACATTTACCTGAAAATGAATTTATTTGTGCTGTTTTGTGTATGTGAAGTTCTGTGACACCATTTCAGTTGTTTCATTTTGAAATAAATTTAGCAAAATATACTCTGCTGCATTCTGTCAAAATAGCCACACAAAATAAGAAAAACGTGTAGGAAAAATGTTTTACTCCGAACAGATTCAGGGAAACTGCTTTTGCTTTTGCATGTGGAAAGTGGATCTTAGTGTCAGAGCTAGAATGCGTTGGGAATTCATTTGAATGATCTTTACCTCTGCTTGACTTCAATATCTACATTGTTTGAAGCAGTTTGCTGTCAGTTACCCCTGGAAAGGGTGTGGTGCAGGTCTATGTTTCCACTGAAATCTATCAGATGCCAATAAGCATCCTGCTTCAGCATTACAGCAACAGATTACATATTGTCCAGACTGGTGGCATTTAATATCATTTATAAAGAAAGTCAAGATGAATATTCCCACACATGCTTTGAATAGTTTCTCTTAGAACACAAATTGTTTACATTATGCATAATATCTATCTCATTCTGCAACAGAGTGTTCTAAAGTACCCTGGCTTTCCTAAATGCATACTAAGGTTCCAAAGTCGTACAATTGGAAAGGTCTTCCACAGCAACTAGATATTAAATCATTTCATCAGTGCTGGTAGGTTGTTGTTGTAGGGGAAGAGGTTGTTTCTTCATTTGTTTGGCTAACTTGACACATACTGAAGACACCTGGGAAGAGGTATCTTCACCTGAGGAAATGCCTCTATGAGACTGGACTGGGGGACATTTTTATTTGTTTGTTTTTTTTGTTTCTATGTTTTGAGTAAGCTTTATGTGGAATTACAGAGCTTCCAAGAGGGACCCTGAATAGGTGCATACTCCAGAGCAGTAAAGGAAATTGAGCAGCCTTGAAATAAGGCATGAAAAGATGCTTACAAGTACATTTAGGAAGTGTGAGTATTGAAATGCACTTAATGCTGCTTGGAAAACTGGAAGCATCATTGACTTTTATTCCATGACAAATAATGACCACAGTCTTCTCATGGATGACTGCTCAGTGACCCTCTTAAATTTGTATTTAGTACCTGGTTTGGGAGACTATGTGGGGTTTTTGTGAATAAGTCAAATATTCCAAAACCTACCCAGCATCATCAAACAATGTAAAACAGAGGCGATCAAACAGACTAACTTAACAGGCATTGTTGGTCAAAGAAAAAAAGATGAGAAGTCTACATCTTACATGTGGGTCCAAGGTCTTCAAATGGATCATGACAAAGTTTTCAGTTCATTGGATTCATTGGGAATGAAGAATTTGAGCACATCAAAGCAAGTCATATTGTCAGACAGACACATTTTTATATAACATGTTTTACTCAGTGCCTCATCCTCAATAACTAAGTATAAAATGGAAATGAAAGACTGCCTCTACAGGGTGGTTTTCCAGGACACAAGCTATGTGGAAACAGAATCACTAAATATGAGTGAGAAGATTTTTAAGATATTTTCTTGACCTGTTATTTATACAACAGGAGTACTAATGAATATATAGAATCCATTTATTTATCTGGATACACAGTTTTATAAGATTTGAAGAAGTATTTATTATTGAGCTCTTCTCTGTGGGCTTGTGTGCATGCATTTCTATGCTTGTTGTGATATTCTAGTTTCTTGACAAAGTATCTGGTAGAGATTATCTAAATGATGAAGGCACTTGGATGCAGAGATCTTCAGTCAGTTACATTGGGAAGGTGAACAGGGTCACTTGTCTATATCAGTGGTCTTTGCTTCCCATGTGCTGGTCGGCCAGAGAGCAGACAACTCGGAACTGGTAGCAGAAATAGTGATGACCACTAAGACCCACCACCAGCAACCTTCTGCTGTCTAGACCTAATCCCAATGGTTAAACAAGCTCCCTGACAGTAACCATTGTTCACACAATGACTTCTCTCTCCATTCCCTCTCTATCTCTGTCTCTCACTCTCTCACATATATGTGTGTATACACACACACACACACACACACACACACACATATATATCACACTCTGTGTGTGTGTGTGTGTGTGTGTGTGTGTGTGTGTGTGTATGTTAAGTCAAAGTGAAAATCAGAGGGCCAGTTAGAGAGATAAATAAATTAAGACACTTGCCATTATGACTAACAACTTGGATTTGGTCCCTGACATTGAGGTGAGAGGAGAGAACTGACCCCATGAATTTTCTATTGACCTCCACACTTCTGAGGTGGAACACAGGTGCCATGACTTGCTATATCCGGGAAATAAATTGAGACCAGTGTGTCTTTGAAATGAAAGGGACCAGGCTCTCTGTGCTTCATGAGCGTAGGAATTAAATGTGTGCACCAATAAGCCCAGGCTTGCATTGCTGTTCTTGCTACCTATATGTTTTCCAGAGCTCGATGTTTTGAACTGGCTGGCTCATGAGTCTAGAGTCCAGGAGTTAAGCTACATCCTGAGGCTGGCTACTTGTCTCCTTTATGATATGTTAGCTTATCATCTAATCATCTTCATGCCAAACATAGTCATTCTAGGGGCAAGATGATAGGACAGTAGTTTATAATCATTTTTCCTCTTGCAGAGAACTCAGGTTTGATTCACATCAACACATGATGACTGACAATCTTCTGGAACAGCAATTCCATGATATCAAATGCCCTCCTGGATGTCTGTGGGCAGCACATACATAGAAGGTGCACAATGAGAATGTAAGAAAAACATTTATGCACATAAAACTAATCCATGTAAATCATACCACTATGTTGTTGTAGGTTCATATTGGCATTAACTGCTCCAGGAGTCTCTATTATTTATTCTATGTATTTCTAGGAGCTCTGATCACTCATGATAAATGTTGCTCACTTTGTGATTTTTTATTTAATAGTCTAATTTACAATCATCTCTGAGACTAATGGTTTACAACCTGTGGGTTGTGACCCTTGGAGGATGACAAAATTTTGTCAGCGAGGTCACCCAAGATCTTCTGACAACTCAGATTTTGACATTAAAATTCATAACAATAAACAAAATTATCATTATAAATTAGCAACAAAAAGAATTGTAGGGTTTGGGTCATCTCAAATGAGGGACTGTATTGACTGGTTACAGCATTAGGAATGGTGAGAACTGATGTCCAAACTGTCACTAGCAGGAGTGTTCCCAGAAGTGTACCTATGAAGAAGTAAAGAACCTGTCCCAGGATGGGTCCCTCTTCTCTGTCCCCCTTTGGAACACTGCATATATAGACGCATAGAGACATTATTGCTCTCACAAGCAAATATGTTACATTCTAATTTAGATGGAATTACCATTATGCACGATTTCTCTTGAGAGCTTGTTGGTATTGGCTCCCCACAAGAACACGGGTTCCTTTCAGATTTTCTAGCAACTGTTTGGTCCATCTTCTTTACACTTTTGTTCTTGTTACGACGGGAAAGTCGTTTCAGCCTTTCCTGTATGGAAAGGTGGAGGATTAACTTTCTTGCTTTGGTTTGGAGTTCACGACTTTATAACTACTTCATTTCATAGCTAGTCATACGGTGTTGAAACAAGAAAAGAAGAATCTATTCCTTAAAGGGAACTATCATCAAATATACTTATCCATTTAGAAATTGCTACACTATCATCAAAAATATAAACTACTTATGCTAGCTTATAATACAAGTAATCCATGAACAGAGAAACTTGCCCTTTGTCTACGGATGAGACTAAACTAAATATATGATGCTTTAAAATTCTTGAATCAGATGTGAGGTGATCATGATATTTAACTGGACCCTTTCTTCAGAGTTCCTTCACCATGGTTTGAAGGAAACGGCAGATTTTTTTTCTCTTATAAATAAACGCTGTATTATTTAGCAGTGTCCTCCACATCATAGTATCTGTGAAACTGCTCTATGAAAACCCACTTCTTCATTGATGCACATTCAAAAGTTATGAATATGAAACATATAACTGATACAAATCCTCACTCTAGGGCTCTAGGTTACCAGCAAATAGGTTTCCTAAACCCCAACATCTCAAGGTGTTGAAGGCGCTTTCTGTGAACACATAAATATCCAATTAAAGCCCTTCAATGAGTTTAATGTTTTGAATATCGCTCAAAGAATGTAAGTATTTATGATTTTAAAACACTCAAAACCTCAGAGGTTAAAGTGTTCCTCTAGGGGACTTGAATATTTGCTTTGTAGAACTAGTGGCTAACTGGGGGAAAGACACCTATTGCATAAGTAGAGGAAGAGGTTTCAACACACACTTAGGAGAGTTAATAGAAGGCACACTAGGATCTCTTCACAGTGACAATATTGATGAATAGATTACAAGTGACTAAATTTCCACAGTTTCCTCTTGTGTAAATACAGAAACAAACACAGACACAGTGGAAATGATCTCCTATGTGGTCCTGAAATAGGAGTTCCAAGGGAAGATTGAGCCTTCCTGTATTTACTCTGGAATAAATGCATCTGGACAGTTCCTAGATCACTGAGATAACTGGACCCTTTAATGTATTCAGGTATATTGCCACCTTTGTGTTTAACAATCACTATACCATATATTTATTTCAGCAAACCATCCTTGGTCAAAGGTCACACATCATCTATTATATGAGGACTGCTCCAAATCTTCCACTCACTGTGCATATCTCCCATTCTCTTATGGGGCTCCCAAAATATTTAAGGACTTTCTGTAGATATGACTTTTTATACCTACAAAATGTTTTTCTGTGACCAGATTTTCATGAAAAACCACGATAAGGAGATTACTACTGCATTTAAAAAAAATTCATAAGAAATTAAATTCTGAAAAGGATCATTTTACCTTAATAACAGAAATGCTGTTCTTGTCTCTTGTTGTAGGTAGAGGGATATCATCGTCTTCAGAGAGACTTTAAAAGAAAAACATGTAGTAATGGGTGAGTTTGGTAGTGTAAGCAACACCAAACTATATGCTAAATGGCAGTTTTGTATTTATGTGATTCAACCTTGACCTGTTTTAGTATTTTTGTTGCTTTAGAATTTCAACTTCCGTCAAACTAAAATAACATTCAGTTAAGACTTATGCATAGATACATTTGAAAAAATTAAAAAATTAGTGGACTGAGAGATTGCTCAGTCAACAAGAATGCTAGCTGCCCACAATATGGCCTGAGTCTTCAACAACCAGATGAAAAGCTGGACATGGACACATGGTTTGTAGCCCCACTACTGTGGGTAAAAGAGACATATTATTTGACCTTTTGGACAGCTAGACCATCCCCAGATTCAGTGAAAGAATTTATGTCAAGTAGATTAGTCAGATAAAGACTCCTACACAAACCTCATCCATTGCCTCATGCATGCAAACAGAAATATGTATGTAGGTCATGCAGCTTAGATACGCATGTACACAAACACACAGAGCCACACATAAAGAGAGAGAGACAGAGACAGCGAGACAGAGACAGAGAGATTCAGAGAGACAGAGAGAGAAAGAGAAAGGGGCACAGAGTGACAGAGGGGAAACAGAGAGACAGAGAAAGAGACAGAGTGAGAAAAAACAAAATATACTCTGACAGCTCAAGGAACTCTGTGTTTAGATGCTCATGAGATGGTTCCTCGGCAATGTCTCTAGAGAATCACATTCTTATATCTGCCATGACCCTTTGGAGACACTTCCTTAAATGCTATGCTCACTACCAATATGGATGTTTTGCAGATCGTGTAAATTTAAACTTTGCTTTAAGCATTCATGGGTGAATGCAGAAACCACTAGGGCTGTTTCTTTCCCCAATAAGCTTTTCTGTGCAATGCTGAGTGTAACTCACAACCACTTATAAAGCTAAAGGAAATAATGCTCTTTATCACCTACTGTCTTCATTGGCCACAGTTAGAGTGCTGTATTTGGGGCCAATTTCCAGAAGAGCCAGAAAAACTCTTTTCTTTGGTTTTGCATTTGGTATACCACAGTCTTGAAATTTGTTGGGAGAATTTAACCTGTTGTGTGAACCTCGTTGTAAAGGTCCCCACCACTGGATTGATATCTAGTAAAGCACAGCAAATCCTTCAAAATTGACCATTATTTACTATGTCTTTATATCCAATAATAATCTCCAGTGTTACTACATCAACTGTCTAGAGTTAATTTTCATCTCCATACTTGGTGTGTGATCCTTTTACATTTGTACATTCATTTGTGTCTGTTGAACAGGTGCACCAAGAGTCAAATAAAGGACAAAATATGTTTTTGCAACATGTGTCTTTGAATAATTATACTCATCAGAAAATTATGCACCTCCATTTTGGATCATATATAGGTATGAATGTTTGTGTATTTTTACAATATAAATAATCTGATCATTTTTTTAGAAATACTAAGAAATGGAAAACAAATTTACTAAAACCTAGTGCTATTAATTTAGTTTAAAAAAATTGGCTCCCCCTAGGAAGGTCACGCTCATATGTGGACCCCAGAGAAAGTTTCAGATGTTATGCTGGAGAGATGGCTCCACGGTAAAGAGAGTTTGCTGCTCTTGTGGAGGATCCAAGTTTGGTTCCAAGTCCACTTCCTAGCACCCATGCCAGGCAGCTCATTATCATTCCAAGCTCCAACTCAGAAGATAATATGTCTCCACAGGCCTCCTCAGATACTCCGTTCTGGGATGAGGTGACACACTCGCATACAAAATTATTTAGTAAAGGTTTAGGAATAGATATAGAGAGGTTCAGTCCCAGCAGTCGGGTTGACGAACACTAGAAGGCTCATCTTACACAACAGAGCTATTATACTGGAAGTAATAATTTAATATAAAGAATTATACATGGGAGACATAAAGAACACTTTAGAAAAAAAAACCCTATATTCCATATGCACAGTTGCGTATAGTTCTATAATGACAATCTGTTTATACCTAAACAGGAAGAGAATTGAGGACAATTTTTATAATGCTGAGGACCCAGAATCTGTAGAAACAACCTAAATGCTTGTAAAGCCTCTTGGAAAGTTCCATTGAGAATAGGAAGATAACTGTCTGTCTGGGCCTGCAGAAACACCGAAGGTTCTGGGTAATTCTGGGATGTTGCTGAGAGGACAGATCCCAGGAAAAGGTAATTTTCTCCTGAGTTGGAAACTTGAAGACTCAGATATTAGGAACCCAACATTTGCCTATGGTTATGGCTGTATGCTTCAAAGAAATGGGTAATGCTATCCTCCTTAGGGAATGAGGTTTTAAAATATCTGACTTTATTCTATGGGAGATTCTTGACAATGACGGATGCAGCCCTTTATTCAGAGACACACACTGCCCAAATGCAATAGTGTTATATGTAGTATTCGCCTACATTTGATCTGTTTATTCTTTTACTTGCTTGATGGTTCCACTAACTAACTGCTGTTGCAAAACTGTATAAACCACACTAAACTCAGGTCAGAATGTCAAGTATGATTATCCACTGTCCCCATCAATGGTTTTCATACAAGTTTTTCACTAAGCCTAGGACTTACTGACTACAGATGAGCCTCTGGATAAATAAATCAGGATTACTTCCTTTCTTCATTTTCCATTGTACAGGCTTTATAAATACAGTTAACAATTTCATTTTTAAGTGGATGCCATAGCTTTGAACTCATTTGGTAGAACTCTTCCATCAAGGCCCTGTCTCTAGGCCTGCTCTCTGGGATAAATTTATTATCTTTATGTCTGGAGTTTAATATTAGCTTTGTCACACTTGTCATACATCATAATATTATCTCCCTTATATAACATGCTCATTTCAGCATAAATAACTCTAGATTCCGTTCAAACTAAACCTTTTACTGAGAACTCATGCCCATCTTCCTCCGTATGACTAACTTGCTAATTCCACACTGGATCTTTCCCATAGATTCTCTACATACACTACGATCTTATAACTCGACACTTGTACACTGGCAGGTAAGAAGACCTGTAGCTAGACAATGGAGGAGCATGAGTGAACATTCTCATGTCTGCCTTATTCTGTTTTCTGGTACTGTAGGATGGTTTAACTTCAGGTAGTCTCTACATTCACTGGTCTGTATGGAGAAGAAAATGAACACTTATTTCAATGAAAAGAGTCCCAGGAGAAAAGACAATCAATGAAAGGGTAAGAACCACAAAGGTGGATAGATACAAGAAAGCATTCTGGGAAGGACTCAGAAACAGTTGGAGTCTAATAAAGAGAATCAATGAGAAGCCTCCCCTCAGAAGATGCTAAAACCGTTTTTCACTTTTCACAGAAGGTCCTCTACAGGGCTTGATTGCCTTTGGCTAAGTAAAATCTTTGATCATCTGGCACTTGCTGATTCTGATCTGCCTTTTGATCAAAAACAAGACAATTTTTACAGCAGAGATTTTCAAATATTTTCAGGTTATTGTGAAATGAAATCTGGATTCCTTCTAATGTGTGGTAAAGCTCTACATCACAGTCACTGACACATCTTGATCCAGATTACTCAACCTGTCTGAAGTATATTTGCATCCTGATAATAGAGCATCTGGGGTCTCAGTCAGTCTGTACATAGATGCACTTTTGATGTACCTGGAAATCATGGTTAATTTTACAGTATCATCAATTAGTCAAGCTCTTTAAATACTGTTGTCTAAAGAGTGGGAGCAACATTAGAGAGCATACATAGTCCATAACCCTAATCTAATGGCATTAAGGCAGAGCAAGCATGGGGAACACAAGGTCTATTTTGTTCTGTATTATTACAAGTATCAGTTTCTAATCTTTTGCAATTACCAATGATTTTATGCTTTACGTCCTATAAATTCTTACCTAGATAAAGATGTCAGTTCAGTGATCTCCTCAAATCCTAAAGACAATGAGAAATGTATTTTATAACAGCTTTAGAAAAATGAAACACTTTAAAATGGAAAAGTTAACATTTGATTAGACACTTTTTGTGGAGACAATCCCATAAGGATACTCTAGAGCAAATATTGCTTTACAGGTAATTAATATATTGAGAACTCTCGCTTAAATCTTTTGAATAATTCAAATGCAGGGAAAAGAAAGAAATTCATTAAGATTTATAGCTGAAATGAACCTCTGCAACAATGACTTTGATTTTTAGTAGGTACTCTGTGATTGGTCAAGTATGGTCTCTGCTGTTCTCGGAACAGAAGGTGTTAACACATGAGATTTGTATCATTTACTCATCCATTTGATTAATTATTATATCAAGTGATGCTAGAAAGAATTTTAAAAGATTGCTAAAATAAAAAGACACGTCTTCAGTTGCTCAGTTGAAATTGTTCAGTTTGGGAGAGAAATATCCCTCATGGAAGTCTGTAACAACACAGAGGACAGAAACAGACCAGGACAAAGTCTTTGTAAGAATCCCTAGTGACCAGTGTCCCAAAGACCAGCACGCTCACTCTTCCTCCCTTTATGATAAGATACTAAGGGGCTCCAGAACTCTAATTCTGGATAGTGTAAGGAATTTCATGATCAGGGTCCATCACCTCCCATGACAAGAGCTATTGAAAAGACATCTCCCATAGTAAGCATGCTCCATCTGCAATATCTAGAGACAGAGCAGAAAAGCACCGGTCCTAAGGACAGAGCAGCATTTTTATATGTATATTATATATAGATATAGACTATTTGTGTATTCACGTTTTCACTACATGCCTCTTGGTTGCTATCCACATAAGGTAACAATTCATTTTTTACTACAATGAAAATATGTAAAACTAGCAAGAACATCTTAAACTCTTCCATGACCAGGAGAAAGCATTTGATCCACATTAATGGTCTGGAATTGTGGCTCAGTGGCAAAGGACTTTCAGGACACTTGGGATTCCCTGGGTCAATTCTCATCGATACAAATATGAGTCCAAGTCTATTAATAACTGAAATAAAGCAAATGAAAAACGCACGAATGTTACAATAATCCTGCTCTTTTTTTTCTGTGTTGGGAAGAGGGTCATTTGACTTACCTACAGCATTTACTCCCTGGTTTGGTTTAAAGATAAGGTAGAAATAAGCTATGGTGACAACCAATTGAAGCATAAACTCCTGCATATATTGCTTCCTTTCAGAAGCTACCGAACCTCAGTGGACCAGGACAGTCCATTAGTGCTTTGAATTATAGAACCAGGTCCTTTGTTCAATGTTCCACAATTTGGAGGAAATTGTTAAAATCATGCTTTTGAGCATGTTAACCATACGTCAATGTATCCATTATCATTAATAAACAACAGAAATGTGGTTCTAGAAGTATATTTCATAGTCAAATTGCCTTGCATGCTCACAGAGTCCTGTGATAGATGTTGGTACTGAGATTGAATAAACAAACAAATGAACAAACAAACAAACAAACGAATAAATAAATAAATACATACATACATACATACATACATACATAAACAAATAAACAAATAACCAATAAAAGAGAGAGAAAAAGAAAGGGACAAGATTGTCTTCACCATCTCCAGTGAGTCACTATATGGCACTAGGGCCCCACTGTCACTTTGAAAGGGAGATGTGTAAAAATGACAGTAAGTTTCTATACAGAAAAAAGCTGCCAAGAGGAAGATTGTCATGGCTGAATTCTACAGCAGTGAAATATTTGAATATGGCATACTATGTTGTGATATGAGCATATTTTAATGAAGTTGAATTATGCAATAAAATTATGTGGATAAGAAATACAGTGCATTCATTATCAGAACTGATCAAATATCTGGAATTCCCTTTCATACCAAGTCCAGTTTTCTATAACATACCTGTGGAGGATACTCATAATACTGGTTGTGAGCAGGTTATTTTGTGTATTAAGTAGTAGCTCATATACCACGAACAAGATTAATATACCATCAATGTTCAGAGAAAAATAATTGATAATTACAACTTCTTAAATGTAGTTTCTACATTTATACTTGATCCCTTAATCCTGTTAGGGAAATTAACTATCTGATATTCCTTACAATTTATAATAGACCATCTAGAGTAATTAATTATAAAAAAGCTTACCCTCATTTATCTGGAAAATGTTAGCAATTGATTCTGAGAGTTTCTCTGAAGCTTCTCTGTGATACATTTAGAAAGTGATAGTTATTTCAATATTCATATGAACAACTTTACCCAAGTACTATGAATTTTTATTTGCATTCCAGATTCAACTTACAATAGATTTTGGTGAACAAATAATTTTTGATTCAACATTTAATTATAACTGGACAGTGCTCCCCTACCATCTTTCCCTTTATTAATAGTTCTGCCCCATATTAAACCATCACCATGGCACAGGCATGAACACAGAGACAGGAAAAGGGCTATTTCCTCATCTTCTGTTCTAATGGATGAGTAGGTTTATTCATATTTGCATATGTACATGAAGAGTTCAACTATTACTTGTAGTTCATCCCTCCTCTCCTGAACCTATAGCACACAATCCCTTCTCAGTTCTCCCAAGAGATGGACTTGGTGTAACAGGAAATCAACTGCTTCATTTACTCTAAAATAACAACATAATTTGACAGTGTATAGGTGTTGTTGTGGTGGTTGTTTCCGGTTGCATGCTTGCTACTAGATGACAAACCATCACCACATGTTGCCCTGTTATGATAAGTCCCAGTCTGTCCAAATGTCACAGGACATGGTCTCTCCACCTCCACTTTCCTGGCCATGGCTAAGCACCAGGTTCCTGGGGTTGGTAGTTGGTGAACTCTGATGCAGTAGCTCTGCTTTCTCAGATTTCATGTTGGACTTGATCCTGGTTTGTGAACCTGCTCTAAAGGCCACAGCTGATGGGATCCCCAGCCAACATGGGAAAACTTGAGACCTTGTTCTGTGTACTCATTGTGGATACTGTCCATAACCATATAAACTGCTTTAGGAATATCAGACTAACAGTGTCATTATATTTCAGACAGGCACGTTTAAAATAATAGAATTAAATGTCAGGATGGATAATCTAATTATTTCATTGCTGGAAAGCCATTTAAATAACCGTGCATGATAAAAGAGAAAACGTGATTTTATAAATTATTTCTGTTGAATATAACTTTTACAGGAAAGCATATAAGAAATTATAAAATGCTGAAATGATAACAAATTTCACTGTTAAATTAAATGTTCAGAGTCAGTGAGCTCTCATTAGTCCAGATCTGCTATCCTATGAGTTTCCCCACCGTGATGTTGACCCCTATTGCCAATCCCTTCCTCCCTTTCTCTTCTATTGTACTGAAACCTCAGCTCAGTACTTGGCTGTCGATCTCTGCATCTGCTTCTATCAGCTGCTGGGTGAAGTATCTAGATGACAATTAGGGTGGTCATCAATTTGATTACAGGGAAATTGTAGTCCAGGTACCCTCTTCACTGTCGCTTGGAATCTGAGATGGAATCATCCTTTTGGAATCCTGTCTATTTCCCTGGCATCAGTTTTATCCCTATCCACTAATGGCTCCCTATATCAAGATATATCTTTCTGGACAACATGTGTAGGAAAAAACTAGGACCATTAATTATGAATGAGAGTTGTGTGGGTAGGGCAGTTTGTGAAGCCTTAGACAGTGGAAACAGGATTTTCCACTAATGCATGACCTGGAGGTGCTGAAAACCATTTTGCACTTTTCAAGGAAGGTCCTCAACAGTGCTTGACCCCCTTTAGCTAAGTGAAATCTTTGATCATCTGGCACTTGGTGATTCTGATCTGTCTTTTCAAAACAAAAACAAGACAAATATTATAGTAGCAAATTTCATATATTTCCAGGTTATTGTGCAAGGAAATGTCGATCTCTTGTAATGTTTGGTAATGCTCTACATCACAGAGACTTGAACACCTTAACCTAGATTACTGAACCTATATGGGGTATATTACATCCTGACAATAGAGCAACTGACTCCCAGTCAATGTGTGCATAGGTGTAAATGATGCACCAGAAAGTCATGTTTAATTATTGCAGCATGAACAACTAGTCAAGCTCTTTCAAATACTGTTATCCAAAGAGTGGGAGATATGTTAGAGACCATATGTACTTCATAACCTGAATCTGATGGCATTATGGCAGGGCAAGCATGTGACGTACAATGTTTATTTGTTATGTATGATTATAAGAATCAGCTTCTAATCTTTGCAGTTGCCAATGACTTTAGGCTTTAAATCCTATAAAATCTTACCTAGATAAAGATGTCAGTTCAGTAAATGTGTCCACTCCTAAAGACAAAGGGAAATGTATTTTATAACAACTTTAGAAAAATGTATCAAATTAAAATGAAAAAAATTTAACATTTGATTAGATACTTTCTATGGAGTTAACAACCCCTGAAGAATATTCTAGAGAAAACACTACTTTACAGGTAATTAATACATTGAGAACTCTCACTTAAATCTTTTGAATAATTCAAATGCAAGGAAAAGAAAACATTAAGATTTATACCTGAAATGAACCTCTGTGACAATGATTTTGATTCTTACTAGGTACTCTGTGATTAGCAGAATGAAGTATCTGCTGTTCTCAGAAATAGATGGTGTTAACACCTGAGATTTGTATCATTTATTCATTCTTTTATTTAATTATTTTATCAAGTGATGACAGGAAGAATTTTAAAAGATTTGCTAAAATAAAAAGAATCATCATTAGTTGCTCAGTTGCATTTGTTCAGTTTAGGATAGAAATATCCACCCCCCTCCAAGGAATCTTGCTGTTTAGTGACTCTCCTTGGCAGCCTCTAACAACACAGAGGACAGAAACAGACAAGGACAAAGATCTTTGTAAGAATCCCTAGTGATCAGTGTCACAAAGACCAGCATGCTCACTCTTCCTTCCTTTATGATAAGATGCTAAGAGGCTCCAGAGCTCTAGTTCTGAGTACTGTAAGGAAGTTCAGGATCAGAGTCCATCACCTCCCATGCCAAGAACTGTGGGAAAGATTTCTCCCTTACTAGTCATGCTCCATGTGCCATATCTAGAGAGAGAGCAGAAAAGCACTAGTCCTAAGGACAGAGCAGCATTGAGTATTGCAAAGCATAATGCTATCTTTATATTTACAGATATAGACTATTCATGTATTGCTATTTTCACTCCATGCCTCCAGTTTGCTATCCACAAAAGATAACAATTCATTTTTTACTACATTGAAAATATGTAAAACCAGCAAGAACATCCTAGCCTCTTCCATGACCAGGAGAAAGCATTTGATCCACAATAATGGTCTGGAATTTTAGCTCAGGGACAAAGCACTTGCAAGACAGGTGGGACTTCTTGGGTCAATCCTCATCCATACCAATATGAGTCCAAGACTATTAATACTGAAATTAAGCAAATGAAAAACTTGCCCATGTTACAATAATTCTGCTCTTTTAATTTCTTCTGTGTTGGGAAGAGGGTCATTTGATTCACCTACAGCATTTGCTCCCTGGTTTGGTTTACAAGATAAGGTAGAAATATCCTAATGTCACAACTATTGGAATCATAAACTCTTGCACATGTTGCTTCTTTTCAGAAGCTATTGAGCCACAGTGTACCAGGACGGTCTATTAGTGCTTTGAATTTGTTCAATGTTTCCTCCTATTGGGGGAAATTGTTGTGGAAATCATGCTTTTGAGCATGTTAACTATGTCAACATATCCTATATTTTACATAAACAATAGGAAATGAGGTGATACAGGGATAGTTCATAGTGAGAACAATTGCCTCGCATGCTCACAGAGTCTTGTACTAAATCTTGGTCCTGAGAATGAATGAATGAATGAATGAGTGAATGAATGAATGAATGAATGAAGAAACGAAAGAACGAACGAACAAACAAACAATAAAGGAAAGGAAAAAAAGGAACAAGATTGTCTTCACCATATTCAGTGAGTCTACTATATGGCACTGGGGCACCACTGTCATTTTTAAAGGGAGATGTCTAAAGATGTCAGAGATAGAGTTTCTATACAGAAACTAAGCTGCCAAGAGGAATTGAGGAGATTGTCATGGCTGAATTCTACAGCAGTAAAATAATTCAATATTGCATATTATGTTCTGATATCAGCATATTTTAATGATGTTGAATTATGCAATATTAGTATGTTGATATAAAATACAGTGCATTCTTTATAAGAACTGATCAAATATCTGGAACTCCCTTTCACACCAAGTGCAGTATTCTATAACATACCTGTAGAGGATACTTATAATACTGGTTGTGAGCAGTTTATTTTGTGTATTAAGTGGTAGCTCCTATACCAGGGTCTAGATTATGTATACCAACAGTGTTCAGACACAAATAACTGAGAATTTCAACTTCTTAAATGTAGTTTCTAAACTTATACTTGATCTTTTTTATCCTTCTGTGGAAATTAACTATCTGATTTTCTTTACTATTTATAATAGACCATGTAGAGTAATTCATTATCAAAAATCTTACCCTCATTCATCTGGAATACATTAACCATTGATTCTGAGTGTTTCTCTGAAGCTTCTCTGTGATAGATTTAGAAAGTGATAGTTATTTCAATATTCATATGAACATTACCCAAGTACTATGCATTTCTTATTCGCATTACAGATATAACTTTCAATAGATTTTTAGGGACAAATAAATAATTTTTGATTCAATACTTAATTATGACTGGACAGTGCTCCTTTTACCATCTTTCCTTTTATTAATAGTTCTGCCCCTTATTAAACCACCACCATGGCACAGGCATGCACACGGAGACAAGAAGAGGGCTTCTTCCTCATCCTCTGTTCTAATGGCTGAATAGGTTTATTCATATTTGCATATGTACATGAACAGATCAACTATTACTTCTAGTTCATCCCTCCTCTCCTGATCCTATAGCATACAATCCCTTCTCAGTTCTCCCAAGAGATGGACTTGGTGGAACAGGAAATCAACTGTTTCATTCACTCTCAAATAACAACATATTTTTGACAGTGTATAGGTGTTGTTGTATTGGTTGTTGTTTTTGGTTACATGTTTCCTATTTTTAGATGACAAGCCATCACCAAATGTTGCCCATGTTATGTATATTAAGTCCCAGTCTATCCAGAATCACAGGAGGGGAGCACAATCTCTCCAGCTCCTCTTTTGCTGGCCATGGCTAAGCACTAGGTTCCCGGCATTTCTAATTGCTGAATTCTGATGCAGTAGCTCTGCTTTCCTGGCTTTCATGTTGGGCTTCATCATGTTGTGTGAAGCTGCTCTAAAGGCCACAGCTGATGGGATCCACAGTAATGCTTAGAAAACTTGAGACTTAGTTCTGTGTACTCATTGTGGATACTGTCCATAACCATATTCATGATTCACGAATGTGGGTGCTAAGATTCACATCTGACTAACAGTGTCAAGATATTTCAGACAAGACAGGATATAGAATAATAGCATTTAAATGTCAGGATGGATAAACTAATTATTTCATTATTGGAAAGCCATTTACATCATCATGAGTGATCAAAAAGAAAAAATGATTTTCAAAATTATTTCTATTGAATATCACATTTAAAGGAAAACATAAGAAATTATGAAATGCTAAAATGATAATAAATTCATTAGTCCAGATGTGCTGTCTCTATGGGGTTCCCCACCATGATGCTGACCCCTATTGCCAATCCCTTCCTCAATTGCTCTTCTATTGGACTGAAACCTCAGCTCAGTACTTGGCTGTCGATCTCTGCATCTGCTTCTATCAGCTGCTGGGTGAAGTTTCTGATGACAATTAGGGTGGTCTTCAATTTGATTACAGGGAAATTGTAGTCCAGGTACCCTCTTCACTGTCGCTTGGAGTCTGAGATGGAATCATCCTTTTGGAATCCTGTCTATTTCCTTGGCATCAGTTTTATCCCTATCCACTAACAGCTCCCTATACCAAGATATCTCTTTCTGGACAATATGCATGAGAACAAACTAGGCCCTGTAATTCTGGATGAGAGTTGTGTGGCTAGGGCAGTTTGTGAGGCCTTTGACAGTGGGAACAGGATATTTTCTTAATGCATGAGTTGGCGTTTTGTAACACATTCTATGGGAAGAGGAGCTTGCTCCTGTCTAACCTGATATGGCAGACTTTGTACTGTCCATGGAGGCATTATCTCTCCTATGATTGAAAGGTGGGTGCTTAGGCTGGAGGATGCTAGTGGTCAGAGGACAGGGAGGAAGAGGATCTGTTATATAAAATTAAACAATCTTTTAAATAGATAAGAGAAATAAATGCAAAAAATAATGGTGGGTATTGAAATGGAGTTGCCGTAACTAGGAGAAAATCACCAACAAATCAGATGGGGACAGAGAGAAACTGTTGTTTTTAAATGGGGAGCTGAGCCCAGATCCACACTGTTTTTTGCTTGGGTCAGAACAGTGCCATTTCCAGCTCATACTCCATGTTTGCTAGGCTTTACAACATGTGCCTCTGAGTTGAAGCTAATCTTCCTCCTGTTATCTCAGTATTTCTTCTATAAGCAATCGGCACCCTCAAGAACAGCACTAAGAACATAAAAAAGTAGAATCTGTACCTTTTTGATTCAACTAATGAGTGCACAGTTGGACCTTTTTACCTTAAAAACTGTGGCTCCTGGTATTTCTCTTCAAATAAGGCAAAGTTATGTTCTGTCAACTCATCCTGTAAAGGAAAAAATACATCTGATAAATAGACATGTTTCTCATCTGAAAATGGATCCCAGATCCTATAAACATAGTCATAAGCAACAGATACTTTTCTTCATCCCTTGCTGGACTTTTATGCACACAGCTGTCACATTCCCTATGACACAACTTTCCCCTGTCCATCATTGCCTGTGCCCCTCCCTTCTCTCCAGATCTCTCCACACACACTCCCTGGATTCAAGCTCCTTAGCTCCATGGACATGGGTCTCCATGGCCCAACTCTCAAGCCTGGAGTGTAGCTTTCCTGTGCCTCTGTCAATGAGGGAGCTCAACTGGCATCTCTGGGGCAGTTTTTCATCTGTTCTTCAGCACTATTGCTTCCCTAAAATAAGACTTATCATTTGCCACACTGAACAGCCTTCCTATGTACATAGAGAGTTTGAAAATTTAAGTTAAAATGGCTTCTTGGTATGTTTTCCCCAATTATTTTATTTCTAGATTCACCTGTGTATCTGTGACCTTCCTCGTTATCTACTGTGACCTTCCTCATTATCTACTTCAGCCCCATCTCTGAGAGACAAATCACATCAGGAACTTATTAATTGCAATGAACGTCTTTCTCCTACAGACCTTTACCTTAAAAATAAATTCATTTGTATTATTTGCATGTATGTGAAGTGTCATTGGCCCCATTTAGTCTGTTTAATTTAAAATAAATTTGAAAAAAATTATGCTGTGATGTGTTTCTTTAAACTACCTACACAAAATATGAAAAACATACTTGGAGAAAATGTTTTACCCGGAACATATTCAGGGAGACTGCTTGACCTTCTGCATGTGGATGTTCATCTGACTGTCAGAGCTAGAATTAAATCCGTTGGGAATGGATTTAAATGATCTTTACCTCCTTTTTAATGTCAATATCTACATTGTCTACAGCAGTTTGTTGACAAGTGTTTTATCTCTGGAAACAGCATAGTGCACGGCTGTGTTCCTATCGAGATCAGGCATATGGGGATCAGCATCCTGCTTCAGTAATTCAGAAACACTTTCCATAGTATCCTGCCTGGTGACCTTTGGCTATGTATAAAGAAAGATTTTTTATTCAAGAAAGTCAAGATAACTATTCCCATACTTGCATTGGATAGAAACTTTTAGATCACACAAATTATTTTAGTAACACATATTATGCCTCTCATTCTGGGACAGAGTGTCCTAAAGTACCCTGGCTTGTCTGAATTCATGCTAACCTTCTAAAGTCATACAATAGGTAAGGTTTTCCACAGCACCTAGATATTAAATCATTTCATCAATACTGGTTGGTTGTTGCTGTAGGGGAAGAGGTTGTTTCTTCATTTCTTTGGCTAACTTGACACATACTGAAGACACCTGGGAAGAGGTATCTTCACCTGAGGGAATGCCTCTATGAAACTGGACTCTGGGGACATCTGGGGAATGTTTTTATTTGTTTGTTTCTTTGTTTCTGTGTTTTAAGTAAGCTTTATGTGAAGTTCCAGAGCTTCCAAGAGAGGGTGCCCTGAATGGGTGCATAGTCCACAGCAGTATAAGAAAATTGAGCAAGCCTTGAAATAAGGCACAAAAAAGACAGCTTACAAGTACATTTAGGAAGTGTGAGTTTTGAAATGCATTCAATGTTGCTTCACAAACGGAAAGCCTCATTGACTTTTATTCCATAACAAATAATGACCACAGGTCTTCTCCTAAATGACTTCTCAGTGACCCTCTTAACTTTATATTTAGTGCCAAGTTTGAGAGGCTATGTGTTTTTTTCTGAAAAACTCAAACATTCCAAAACCAAACCAGCATCATCAAACAATGTAATCAGAGATGTTTAAACAAAATAACATGAAAAACATTATTGTGATGTGGGAATGCTTTTATGTATGCTGTGAATCTCAATCTTTAAATAAAGGAGCTGTTTTGAGCCATGGCGGGCACCATAGAATAAGTAGGAGGAGAAATCAGAGCTTAGGTAGGAGAAGCAGGGCGGAGTCAGAGGCAGATCGAGCCAGCAGCCCAAGGAGCAACATGTAAGGAACACAGGTGAGCCACGGGCCGGGGCCACGTGGCCAACAGATTAATAGAAATGGGTTGATTTAAGATGTAAGAGCTAGCTAGCAATGTGCCTGAGCCATAGGCCAAACAGCATGAAGTTAATAGAAGCGTCTGTGTCGTTTCTGGGGGCCTGGGCGGCGGTGCGTGGATAAGCGGTCCCGGGCGTCAGGTCTGTGGGTCTCTGGATCTCTGGATGCCCGGGACCCGAGACCGTGCTATAACAGATGGCGCATCCAACGTGGGTCGATTATCCACTTAATGCCTGAAAAAGTTTAAAAAGGGTTTTAGCAGAAACTGAGCAAAGGCAGCTTCCAAATTGTGTATGTGAATCGGGTCTTTGTACAAAAAAAGCATGGTCCGGGTCACATTCAAAATGGCGCCGGCGGCGAGCTGGCGGCAGGCAGTGTAAGCTGCAGCTACAATCAGGCGGGTTCCTGAAAACTGACAGAAGACTCAGTAGCATGTGATTGATTTTAGATTTCTGCTTATTTTGAACAAAAAAGAAACAAATTTTCTTCGTAGCAGCATTTTCTTGGGTGTGCTCTGTTTACGGTCCGTTTAAGAAAACTTAGTGATTCAGCCTAATTTGCAAAAACTGTGCTTCTTTTTAGAGAATGTATTTTAAAAGCTCTTAAGGTTAAAAGATGATTAAGGATTCACAATAAAACAGATTCAGATAAAAAGAAAAACCTGTAAATGGGTTACAAAGTTTGTAAAAGGTACATGGGCTTCAGAGAGAAAAGAAAGAGGTTAGAAAAAGTTTTTAAAGCGAGAAATAGAGTAATAAAAATATAATAAGCCACGTAAAGATGGAAAATAGACACAAAATCTGGATTTTGGTTGTTATTGTGTTTTCTTTTAATTTTTTAACTGTTAATGAGCTAACTACAGAAAGACAATGGATTGCAAAGGCTACTAAGTTAAACAAGAATGTATTTTTTAAAGGTATTTTGATTTCAAAATTTGTGTCTAAGGATTTATTGCTTCAGAAGAGTTCTGCTTTTGTTTCCACAGAAGATGAGAGCCTGTGGATTGCTTCCAGGCAAATATGGTTTCATCAACCAAGACCCCCTGAAAAAACCTCTGATGAGAAGAGATGGCCAGATCAGCTTCACAGCTGCAGATTATGACCCAGTCTCAACAATCCGTGAGATTTTCAACGCCCCTTAATCAGCAGGAAGTAGTAATGGATAACTTCGCCCAAATTCCCCAAATATTGTTTCTAAATGTTTGTTTTCATTATAAATGGTTAATGGTCATAGTCAATCTCTTTCTAAGAAGAAACGGGGGATATGGTATGTAAATGCTTTTTTAAAAAATTAGATTATTGAATTTACAGGTAATCAGCTGTTAATCTCAAACTGCTTTACATTGGTATAGATTTTGGTTTATTGATACAAATTTAAAGTCAATTTTATTATGCTGTATGTGTTTTTCTATTCTTGTTTAAGGTATGATGTTCATGTAACTGTTTTAAAATTGTAGTGTATAATTAAGAAATGAAGGTTAATAGTCACTTCTGATAATCAAACTTATAGTTAGGTTAGTTAGGATTTTTAGGTATACAAAGATATATTTCAATTAAATAGATAATCTTCAAATACTTCTAAGACCTACAGAATATGGCATTTAAAATGTTTTAAGAGCTTAGACTTTTCTGGACAGTGAGACAGGTCTGCTCCTGGCAGCACTAATTTACTTCAACAGGAAAATGGGCATCGAAGAAACTCCATATGGAGTCTACTCTATTTGTGGTAATGGTAAGCCACTAGAGAAGAACCTGTTTTTATATTGACTGCTTGACAGTATGCTGTTTAAACTGGGAATGCAGGTTCCATAAGAAGATGACCTCTGAACTTTGGCAGAACAAGCCAAGATCATCATTCAGGTTCCTGCTTTACAGAGAAAACTGTCAGACATTCTTCAGGACTCAAGGAGAAGCAACAGATGAACTGTGTCAGAATGAGAAGAGCAGATTTCCTGTTTCACTGAAATGAAAAGAGACTTTGGGCCTATAGGCTGAAGATGGATGCCCCAACTTTATAAAGGAACTTTCGGTGACTGTCCAAGCAGATAGGTGTAATCTCTGTCCTTTCTAGATTTTAGAAGTCGCTTGCACTTCTGGCTTACTTGGGTAAATATATCCTTCTGTGGTCTTTGATGTAGTTGAAGATTAGATAGTTATAGGTATAGTTTTTCTAGTCAGTTGAAAGATATATTAGATATAAAACTTTAGATTCATAAAGATAAGGTAGATGATAGAATATTTTCTTTAATTTTGCTAAATACAAATAGACTAGATATTGCAACTATAATTCTTGCTTGATAGCTATTTTGTTATATGTAATTTTGCTATGTTAAAATTGAAACCTTGCTTTTTGATTAGAGAGAAAGGGGGAAGTGATGTGGGAATGCTTTTATGTATGCTGTGAATCTCAATCTTTAAATAAAGGAGCTGTTTTGGGCCATGGCGGGCACCATAGAATAAGTAGGAGGAGAAATCAGAGCTTAGGTAGGAGAAGCAGGGTGGAGTCAGGCAGATCGAGCCAGCAGCCCAAGGAGCAACATGTAAGGAACACAGGTGAGCCACGGGCCAGGGCCACGTGGCCAACAGATTAATAGAAATGGGTTGATTTAAGATGTAAGAGCTAGCTAGCAATGTGCCTGAGCCATAGGCCAAACAGCATGAAGTTAATAGAAGCGTCTGAGTCGTTTCTGGGGGCCTGGGCGGCGGTGCGCGGATAAGCGGTCCCGGGCGTCAGGTCTGTGGGTCTCCGGATCTCTGGCTGCCCAGGACCCGAGACCGTGCTATAACATTATTGTCCAATGAAAGAAAGATAAGTGTATATATTATATTACATGTGTTGTCAAAACTGCTGAAAAGGATCATGTGAAAACTTTCAGTTCATTGCTTACACTGAGAATGACAAAGTTAAACACAGCAAAGCAAGTAACATTTTCAGACAGACACATTCTTATATAACATATCTTTACTGTCTCTTCCTCAACAACTAAGCATAAAAATGAAATTAAAGACTGCAAGTACAAGGATAGTTATATACACACACACACACACACACACACACACACACACACACACACACACACACACAATGGAGAGACAGAGAAGTATAAATCAGAGGCCCGGTTAGAGTGCTGAATATAAAAAGGCACATGCCAGTATTACTAAATATGTGGATTTGGTCCCTGAGACTGTGGTGAGAGAAGAGAACTGACCCCTATGAATTTTCTGTTGACCTCCACACTTCTGATGTGGAACACAGGTGCCAGGACTTTCTATATCCAGAAAATAAACTGAGACCAGGTGTCATTAAACTGACAGAGACCAGCTTGACTGTGCTTCATGAGAGTAGGAATTAAGGTTGTACACCAATAAGCCCAGTCTCATATTGCTGTTCCTCATACCTATATGAACTTCAGATCACAATGCTTTGAACTGGCAGGCTGATGAGGCTAGGGTCTGGGAATTTCGCTACATCCTGAGGCTGGCTACTTCTCTCCTGTATGATATGTTGGCTTATAACCTAATCATCTTAATACTAAACATATTCATTCTGGGGGCTGGAATGATAGCTCAGTAGTTTGTAACAACTTATGCTCTTACAAAGAACCTGGGTTGATTCACATCCCCACATGATGACTGACAATCTTCTGGAACAGCAATTCCATGATATCAAATGCCCTCCTGGATGTCTGTGGGCAGCACATACATAGAAGGTGCACAATGAGAATGTAAGAAAAACATTTATGCACATAAGACTGATCCATGTAAATCATACCACTATGTTGTTGTAGGTTCATATTGGCATTAACTGCTCCAGGAGTCTCTATAATTTATTCTATGTATTTCTAGGAGCTCTGATCACTCATAAAGACTGTTGCTCACTTTCTGATTTCTGTTTTGATAGTGTTATTTACAATCAGCTTTTAGACAGGTGGTTTATAATCTGTGGGTTTTGACCCATTTGAGGATGATAAAATTCTGTCCACAATGTCACATAAGATCTTTTGTAAGCTCAGATTTTGACATTATAATTCATAACAACAAACAAAATTACCATTATAAATTAGCAACAAAAATAATTTAACGGTTAGAGTTCTCTCAAAATGTATTAACTAGTTACAGCATTAGGAATGGTGAGAACTACTGCCCTAGAGTGTCACTAGCAGGGGTGTTCCCAGAAGTGTAGCTAAGAAGTAAAGAACCTGTCCCAGGATGGGTTCCTATTCTCTGTCCCCCTTTGGAACACTGCACATATAGACGCAGGGAGACATTATTGCTCTCACAAGCAAATATGTTACATTCTAAATTAGATGGAATTACCATTATGCACGATTTCTCTTGAGAGCTTGTCGGTATTGGCTCCCCCCAAGAACACGGGTTCCTTTCAGATTTTCTAGCAACTGTTTGGTCCATCTTCTTTACAGTTTTGTTCTTGTTACGACGGGAAAGTCGTTTCAGCCTTTCCTGTATGGAAAGGTGGAGGATTAACTTTCTTCCTTTGGTTTGGAGTTCACGACTTTAGAACTACTTCATTTCTTAGGAGTCATGGGTGTTGAAACAAGAAAAGAAGAATCTATTCCTTAAATGGGAACTATCTTCAAATATACGTACCTACTTACGTATTACTACACTATCATCAAAAAGTACAAACTATGTATACTAGCCTACATTACAAGTATATCAATAACAGAGAAACTGGCCCTTTCCCTGCAATGAGACTAAACTTAATATCTGATGTTTTAAAATTCTTGAATCAGGTACAAGGTGATTATGAGCATTAACTGGACCCTTTCCTCACTGTTCCTTTCTCCATGCTTGGAAGGAAAAATTGTACATTATTTTCTCATATAAATAAACACTGGTTTATATAGTGGTGTCCTCCACATCATAGTAATTGAGAAACCTCTTTATAGAAGCGCATGTCTTCATTGATTCACATTCAAATGCCGTGAATATGCAACTTATAATGCACACAAATCATCACTCTAGGGCTCTGGGTTACCGACAAATAGGTTTCCTAAACTCTGGCAGCTCAAGAAGATGAAGACACTTTAATATGAACAAATATCTAATTAAAGCCCTCCAATGCTTTCCGTTCTTTGAATGTTCCTTAAAAATTTTAACGATATAAATTTTTAAAACACTGTGAAAACCCTAGAGATTAAAGTGTTCCTATCGGATACTCGCATATTTGCTTCTTAGTACTGCTGGCGTTACTGGGGGAAAGACAGCTATTGTGTAGGCAGAGGAAGAGGTTTCAACACACTTAGTGAAGTCAAATGGAAAGCACACTGGGATCTCTTCATAGTGAAAATTTTTCTAAACAGATGACAAGTGAATAAATTTCCACTTTCCCCTAGTGTAAATACAGAAGCAAACGCAGAGGAAATGATCTCCTATGTGGTCCTGAAGTAGGAGTTCCAAGGGAAGATTTAGCCTTCCTGTGTTTACACTGGAGATAAACGCATCTGGACAGTTTCTGGATCCCTAAGAGAACTGGAGCCTTTAATGTATTCAGGTATAGTAACCTTTGTGTTTAAAAATCACTATAATGTGTACTTATTTCAGCAAACCATCCTTGCTCAAATGTCAAACATCTTCTATTATATGAGAACTGCTCCAAATCTTCCACTTGCTATGCTTCCCTCCGATTCTTATGGGGATACTGAAACACGCAAGGACTTTCTATAGAAATGACGTTTTATACCTACAACATGTTTTTTTCTCTGACAAATTTCCATGTAGAACTATGATAGGTAGACTACCGCTGCATTTTCAGTGAAATTCACAAGTAAATGAATTCCAAAATGGATTCTTTTACCTTAAAAACAAAAATACTATTCCTGTCTTTTGTTGTAGATAGAGAAACATCTTCATCCTCTGGTAGCCTTTAGAATAAAAACATGCAATAAAGGATGAGTTAGGTCCTGTAAGCAACTCCGCATACTGTATACTAAAAGACATCTTTACATTTATGTAATTCAACCTTGACCTGTACTTTAGCGTTTTTTGTTGCTTTTGAGATTTTAACTTACGTCAATCAAAAAAAAAAAAACCATTCAATTAAGACGTACTCATAGATATATTTAAAAGTAAAAGCTAAAACACTTGGTGGATTTAGAGACAGTCAGTCAACAAGAATTCTAGTAGTCCAAGTAATGGCCTTTGTTTCTGTCCTAGCAACTGCATGTGAAGTTGGGCATGGACACACAAACTTGTAACGTCAGCACTGTGTCTGGAAGAGACCGGGTATTATTTGAGTTTGTTGGCTGCTAGACCACCTCCATGTTCAGGGAAAGAACTTATGTCCAGCAGATTTGCTAGAGAATGATTCAAGACACCAATCTTCTCCATTGCCTCATTCTTGCTAACATAAATATTTAAGTCATGCAGCTTACACACACACACACACACACACACACACACACACACAACACACACACACACACACACACAACACACACACACACACACACACATACACACACACACACACACACACACAAGAGGGGAACGGTGGTGCTTCAGTACACTTTGTTCTGAGTGGTGTAATAACTGATGGTGTTGTGGTTATGTACATCAAGTGCTTAATGCTCCTATTTCATTCCTCTTTGCCTGCCCCCTAAAGCACCATGATGCCTTCTCCTTCCATACACATATTAGACATCACATTGAGTCTCACACTCTCCCAAGAAGTTGGTTTGGTTGAACATGAAATGTACTCTATCTTTAAGCATCAAGCTGCCAACAATCTAAGAAAGCCACAGATTTCTGGTGCTTTGATGATGCTTTTTGATAATCTGTTCAAAAATATATGATGAAATTCTCACATGGATATTTTTATACTCAATAGGCATTTCTGTGTAATTCTGAATCTTTATAAGGCACTGGAGAGCACCATGGTCCCCTTAGCTAAACTCCATCCAAATTTCAGCTAAGAGCTCCAAATTGAGGGTATCTGGTTTGTAAGTTCTTGACCAATCACTGTTTCTTTCTAGCTTCTACCTACTTTGGATTTCACCACAGTTGTGGAATTTATTGAGGGGAGCAGTAGCTGGATATACAGAAGCATATACAGAATCCTACTCTGAGGGAATTTTCAACAAAACCTTGGAAAGTTTTGACCCTTATCATTTTATACATACTCTCCTCAGCAGACAGTGGATCACAAACATGTTTGAGAACATGAATAATAATCTGAAAACTAATATTTGAGGTTTTATGTGCACAGCATGTTGTGTTCAAGGTATTTTTAATGAGTGAAATTTCAGGTACATACCTACAAGTGTGCAAGTGGACCTGGGGTACAGGCTCAGAGGGTTGCTATTCACCATCAATCTTGGGGTTTTGTCTGGGTCTCTCATTTATGACAGCAAAGTAAAGGCTACCTATACAGCAAATTTCAGGGGATTCTCTGTCTCTACCACCAAACTCAACATGAGCTCCCTTGGTTATAGATGCACACCAGACCATCAGGCCTTATGTGGATTCTGGGCATCCACACCCTCATTCTCACATATGCAAAGCTAGCCTTTATCCACTGATAATCCCCCACCAATAGATAATTAACAGCATTTCACACTGTATCAGAAGTAGAATCAGTCAATATTTGTGCCCTACAAATACTTACTCAGCTTTGATTAACAAAGACATTAAAAACCTGAAATTGCCTTTCACAAAGGTATCAGGTGTCAATTTCTGAACTTTATATTCTCTACATACTCAGTGTATTTCAAAATCCAGACACCCTTACCAGACTAAGCTCTGTTGTTTATTTCTTCCATGATCTACAAACAAGAAAGGAAAAATATGTTATAAGAAGCTGTAGAAACTATGAGCATTACATACCAAGGCTAATAATATTTTAGCACTAGATATACTTTAATACAAATGCTGGATAACCCTTAAAGTAAAGATTGATTCATAAAAGTAAATACACAAGAACTCTTAATTCATACTTCCTTAAATGCTTCAAATACAGAGACATGTTAATCAAAAGTTAGTACTTATAATAAATTGTTGTGCGAAATACCTATGATCTTGAGTGCAATCAGACAGGGAAAGTGGCAACTTAACCAGAATCAATATTACAAACTGAAGTGTCACAATGATGGCACCAGTTTGTTGCTACTTGTGTTGTGACTGACCAGTAGTGCTGGGAGAATTGTGAGTTTACTCATCTTTTATAGACATGAAGAGAGCTTCAGCTATTCTATTGAAGATGAAAATTCTAGACACAAGGAACCAATGTGTGTGGTGACTGCCCTTTGAAGCATAGCAAAACATAAGAAACAGAAGCAGACCAAGGACAAAGACCTTTGCAAAGAAATTTTAGATTCCAGTGCGGCAAAGCTCCAGAGAGAGCAGGGTTCATACTACCCTTTACTGCTTCTGAGGAAGATGCTGAAGCCCCTCAGTTCTAGCTCTGGTCCCTCACTCATGTGCAGTGCAGAGGTGTTCATCAGATGCTTTCCCCTTCCATTGGAAGAGCTCTTGGGAATACCTGCTCAGTGGTTATGCACCCTGAGGAGTATCTCCAGGGAGACAAGCATGGAAGAAACATGGGGACAGAGCAACAATTCCAAGGCAATAGTACCTCCCAGGAATCATTTTTATTGTTTCCATATATAAACCATTGAGTGAGACAAGCTTTTTATGTAAGTGAACAGAGATATCTCTACAAAGGTATCAAAACAATTCCTGTTGACTCATTTACTGAATATGAAACTGCAGGGCAACATCATTGGTTTTGCCTATGTCTGGGGAGAGCATTTGTCCCAACAAATTAACTGAGAATGTGGATCTGCACTAGAGCCTGTACTTCGTATGTGGGAGGCCTCCATTAACCCTCTTCACCACAGAGAAAATTAAAATGCTGAAATCATGTAAAAATAAGTCACTCTCCTTACAATAGTACTGAATCTTTTTTACCATGTCCCATATGTGAAGAGGATCATTCAGAGTCCTCTACACTATTCACTTGCTGGTGTGCTTTCCCATGGCAAGCTAGGTATGCAAGATGCTGTGGTGAATTGATGGACCAGTCAGTGCTGTCTACTACTCAATGGTGTTCTTTCTCCACCTTCCTTCCTTACATTCTGGTAGTTGTTTGAATATCATGGCTTGGAACGCATAAACCAAGTAACACCATATCCTACTTCAATTGATGATACCTAAGGAAAAGGTTGCTGGTGGTGTAGCCAATAGGGAGGGCACTAACCTAGAATGCTCATAATGTCAGTGTTCAATTTTCAGCACTGTCTAAAGAACTGAAAATTCATTCAATTTCTACAAAGTTTGTAGGTACGTCTGTTATCTCTTCTATGAAGGTATATTCACATTAAATGCCAGACAATATGAGTTAAATGTAAAACCGTATGTGAACAAATTTGTTTATGCTGAAAAATTGTAGAAGAAAATACAAAATAGGTTACATTTATTCCAGAAAAATTAAAAAAAATTACAAAATGAAAGTAATTAAATACTAGAATTTTTTTCTTTTTATATGATCATATTGTATTGACACGTATGTGTATGACAATACATAGCATAAATACAATGTATTTATTAGAAAGAATTAAGAAAAAGTGATTTCATAACAAGCCAAATGCTATTTAAATGACTATACTGGACACATTCTGTCGACTAGCTTAGAATCTTTATTTATACAAAGATACTTTCATCAGAGTCTCATGCTAAATAAACATGTTTCAGATTTTATATATTGAGATTTGAAACTTCCCAGAAACTATCTTTTAAATAATTCTGAATCCCAAGAATATTAGGAGGCAAATTTTAAAATGATGTAATTACATTCATATGTTATTTCTGTTGTTCCTTTCATTTTGAAAGTACAAAGCTTTTTTGTAATTAATGTAGTAGCAGTGATTTTTTCACAATTGGACTTACCTGTACTGATGGAATCCGACATTTTCAGGATGGATTTCAGCTCCCTGGGAGGTCTTACTCTACTGTGGCATATTAAAAAAGTAATATTTAAATATTCACATAAAACATTTCCAAATTCTGTGCCTTACTTGTAGTTTAATTTCCTATCACAATCTAGAGATTGATTACTACAATTGATTATGTTACAGACACTATCTTTACAATTTTGTGTCAAGTGGAAGAAAGGAAATGATTTAGTCCATAAAATGAATGCAAGGAAATCATTCAGAGACACAGTAAATCTCCTTCAAAGAAAAAAGCAAGACATGATATAGGAATGATTTTAAAAGATAGATTATTGAATCTGCTTAATCCAAAAACTGCTGTTAATCTCAAAATATCTTATATTGGTATGAATTTTGGGTTATTGATATAAATTTAAAGTCAATTTTGTCTGTATGTATATTTCTATGCTTGTTTAGGTTATTACGTTTATGTGATACAGTTAAAATTGTACTGTGTAACTAAGGTATGCAGATTGTTATCTATGATAAACTTATAATCATGTTAGTTGTGTTTTCATGTATACAAACTTATATTTCAATTAGATAGGTAATCTTTGGACACTTCAAAGATTTACAGAATATGGCATTTCAAAGATTTTAAGAACTTAGACTTCTCTAGAAAGTGAGACAGGTCTGCTCCTGGCAGCACAAATCTACTTCAAGAGAATAATGGGCATTGAAGAAACTCCTTATGAAATTTTCTTTCTTTTTGACCAAAGTTAGACATTCGACAAGCAAATGTTCTTGCCTCAAGGGCCCGACATTATGCTATATAAGCTAGACATGCAAGACCCAAGGAAAGTGACCTCTAATCTTTAGGAATAGTGTGACATCACACACTCATGCATAAGATGGTCCTTCAGGTTGCAGATTCACAGAGAAAACTACCAGACATTCTTCAAGACACCACAAAAGGAAACCGACAGAATATGTCAAAATGGGCAGAGCAGTCCTTGAAATTTCCTGCTTCACTAAAAAGTATGTCAGAAATTCTAGGCCTGCAAAAACAGTTGCCACACCATTACAAAGAAACTTTGGATGACTGTCCAGGCAGCCAAATGGTTTCTCTGTTATTCCTAGATTTTGAAAACTGTTTACACTTCCTGTTTACTGATGTAATATTATATCCTTCTGTGGTCACTGATGTAGTTAAAGATTAGTTATGATCATAGTTTTCCTTAGTTATAATAAAAATAAATTCAATATAAACCTTGATACAAAGATAAAGTAGATAATAAAATATTTTCCTTTTTTTCTAAAGACAAACATACTAGATATTATAACTGTAATTCTTGCCTAATAACTCTTTTGTTATACATAACTTGGCTATTTTAAAACTAAAACCTTCCTTTTTGATTGAGAGAATAAAAGGAAGTCATGTGGGACAGCTAGCGATAAGCCTGAGCCATAGGAAAAGCAACACATTATTAATAAAAGTCTTTTTGAGATTATATGGGACTAAGAGGCAGTGGGTCTGCAGCAGGTTTTAAATTTCATGGCTAGGCCAGGCCAAAAAATTATTACTACAGACAGACACAGATTCAGACACACATTCACATGCAAACACACACACACACACACACACACACACACACACACACACACACACACACACACAGGAAGGAAGACACTGTTTACTCCCCAGCCCTTTTTAAGGCTGCAGTAAGATGTTTTTCACCACATCATGCTGAGCACCTAGAACACCACAACCTTCTCTGTCATGATAATGATGGGTTTTTCACTGGATGTGATGTTATCTTCCATGATGTTGATTTGAGGACAATGGAATAGATTCTTTCTTCTGTTAATCCTCTTACAAGCTACCATGGCCTTGGATGCAGTCAAGCTGTTCCTAAGTAGCCCATTCATAAGTGAATCCTGAAACCACAATCTGCCTGTTTCGATGCCATACAAGCATTTCTATGAATTTAACAAGAAAATAACTTGTGCAAATAACAATAAACCTATTGCGTAATGTCAGGGGGGTTCTAACTGTTTAGAATTCTAAGTAGAATGTAACATGTGGCTTTTGCAAGTTGTGTTTAAAAGTTAAAGCTACTCTAAACTTATGAATCTGTGTGTTGATTTTTGGATTTCTTTCTATTGGAGTAATTAAGCTATTTATTAATGTGTTACAAGTATTTTATTAATACACAGCCCCACTGAACGTGAAAAACATAAATGTCCTCTATAATTGAAGTAATCAATCAAAAGGAACAGAAAAGCAGTTTGAAATACAACCTTTAAATGTCTGCCAAACCACAGTTCAAACAGCAGACTATGGGCAAGAATGGGCTTTCAACTTCATGTTCACATCCAACAAGTGGAGAAAACAAAACCCACTTTTATAGAGAGATAAATAAGAGTGATTCTGCTGTGTGGCTCTCTACATTCAGATAATCTATTGAGATTCAGAGACTTCATTTCTATGGAAAACATATCAGTGAATATACAAGTGATGGATGGAGCACTCTGGTAGAAAAAAGTACTGAGGCCTTTCACCATCTATCAACATGTGCTAAACCCGATTAAAGGGGCCTCAGCATGTGGAGATTGTGTCAATGGAAGAAAGCAGTTTGCTGAGGTTTTGTAATATTGTCTAATAACTCAGAAGTATCCCAAATTCTGTAAGCTCTCAAAACTGATTAATGTCTCACACTCGAAATTCTAAAGAAGGTCTAGTTCACAAGCTGATTTCAGAAAGAAATTGAAAAGGTCAGGAGTGCAGATGGATATCATTGTGTGTAGATAACACAAGGAAGCTCACTTTCCCAAACACTGTTGGTTACTTGGTAAATGGTGGTGGTTGAGTATAAAACTCATGTCTATACTAACTAAAATAATTTTTCCAGTCTAAAGTATGTTGATAGTACTATGGGGAGTACAAGAAAAAGCATAAAATAACCATAAGATGCTATCAATCTGAGAGTACACCAACGAATTCGCCTTTTATCTTTGAATTTTCTTATTGATGTATTTTTTAATCTTACCTGCAGAATGGCATTGGGTCAGTACTCTGGTTTACTTCTAAAAATATAAGGAAAATGCACATTATTACAACTCTACTAAAATAGAACATACAAACTGATTAGACTCCTTGTTAGTACCAATTTCCTTGAGACCAATCTAGAGACTATCCTGAAGTAAATATTTCTTTGTAAGTCATTACTTCATGTAGAACTCTTTCATTATTTGTGTATTTCAAATTAAAAAGTATATAAATTTACCAAGCCTAAGACCTAAAAACAAACACCCATATACATTTGTGACGGTCATATGTGAATTCACTCAGAATGATAGAAAGCAGCATCCTTAGCCACGTGTCAAAAAGACTTGTCCTTCTGAACTTTGGGCTAATGATAGTAGGAAAAAATCTAGATTGGTTGTGGTGGAAAACAACTTAATCCCAGCACAGCACATGGCAAGCAAAGGTAAGTGGATCCCCTTAATTTTCTGTTGAGCCAAGAATACATAACACACGGTCTCTCAAAAATAAAGCAGACAAACAGCCAAAAAGGAAAAATATATCTATGAGCCTATATTTTGTTATTCAGGATAATAAAGAATCTTATCCAGCTTTTTAGTTAAAACTGTTCATTTTACAGATTAGGAGCACTGGAACTAGATGACATACAGCTACTGTCTTTTGTACCAATATGAAACCCATCAGAAAAATAAGCTAAAGAAGAAAACAGACTTCTTCAGAACAACTCAGTGGAAGACAATGTGCTTATCCTCCTGGTCACCTTTGAGGGAAGAAGCTCCTCAGTTCCAGCTGTGTTCCCAGTCTTATGTGCAACTTATAGGATGCTCATGAAAGTATCCACCCTCTCTCATGAAGACAATAATTGGGAAGATCCCTCCATTAGTAGTAATCCACCCTGAGCTCTGCCTTGGGTGAGAGAGCAGAAGAGTAGCAGCTATGGGTCTGGAGCTGAAAATTCCATGGCTCATATCTGAGTTCACATCATTGTACTTTACTTACATGAACTAGGACCTGACTCAAGCCTTCACTGTCTATCTGTATTGTGCTGTTAGAAATAAAAGTTCAGTTTTTGTCTTGTTTAAAGTAGGAGAACATTAATGTACCTTCTTAGCATTCTTAAGGGCATTTGTCCCACAAACTAGTGGGTTGGGACTGTGGCTCAGTAGTGAACCCAATACTTACTATACAAGAGCCTTCAGTCAGCCCTCCCAACCACAAATTCCAAGAACCACAAATTTCCTAATAATGTGATATAAAATTTGATGTATTACAATAATATCAACTCTCTTCATCATACCTATAAACAGAAGATCATTTGGGTTCAGGACCTACTATTGCTGCCAATGACAAGTTAGATATAAAAGACACCATGACACCAGTTACTGAGACTCTGCAGGGTGTCCCTTCATCTGTCACTGAGTCTCTCTGGACTCAGTGGAGGAGAAGCCAATTCTTTGAAATATAGAATAATGTCATTTTCTCAACTTTCCTTTTTGTGTCCATTTTCCCTGGATACCATGCGTTATAGCATGTAACTGGTGTATCATCTGACTCTGTTATATATAACAATAACTAAAGGGAAATTTACAAAGTAGACTTAATATGTCAGGCGCTTCCCTGAAAGCTCAAAAGGCCTTAATTTCCACCCCTAGCACTACAGAAAACCAAGGAGAAGAAGAAAGAGGAGCAGGAAAAGGAAGAGCATTAGAGAGAGAAGGAGGAAGAAGAGGAGGGGGGAGAGAAAAGGAAGGAAGAAGTGAGGGAGGGAGGAAGAAGGGAGGAAAGAAACAGCAATGGAAGGAAGGAAGAAGGGATGGAGTGAAAGAAGGAGGGATGGAGGGAAGGAGGGAAGGAAGGAAGGAGGGAAGGAAGGAGGGAAGGAAGGAGGGAAGGAAGGAAGGAGGGATCGAGGGAAGGAAGAAAGGAAGGAAGGAAGGAAGGAGGGATCTAGGGAAGGAAGGAAGGAAGGAAGGAGGGAAGGAAGGAGGGATAGGAAACAGATCAGGACTGACAAGTCTTCCCAAAATCTATTACATGCACTATGGCACTAAAACTCAGAAAGGGTTAAAAGGAAGTATGGAGATGACAATTGCTTTGAAATTTTGCTTTAATATCTAAAATCGCTAATGTAATGACTTACTCTCATTGGAATCTAATATTAAATCAATATATAAAATAGTAAATGTCATAAATGTTACGGTGGCTAGTTTTATATTCACTTGAATAAGGTAGGATCATGTAAGAGAAGGAAACTTCAATAGGAAACATGGCCTCCATAATAGCTGACTGTAGGGCATTTTCTTAAACAGTGCTTTATGGGGGAGGGACCAGCCCATTGTGGTATTTCCATCCCTACAATGGTGGTCCTGGGTTCTATAAGAAAGAAGGCTGAACAAACAAACGGCATCCCTCCATGGCATCTGCATCACTTGCATCATTTCCTGCATCCAGTTCCTGCCCTGTTTGAGTTCCTATTCTGACTTCCTTCAATAATGAATAGTGACGTGGAATCATAAGCCAAATAAACCCTTTCCTCCTCCCCAAAGAATCTTCTACCCTAACATCGGAGATAACTAAAGAAAACAATTATATTGTTGTCAGAACTGTCTAAATCAAAATATTGCAAAGAAATTTAAAAGCCAGATGATTTTGATTCTATCAGTAGGTAAGAAGTTAGTTAATAAAAGTGATGGATTATTGAAGATTTGCTTGTGACATAATTACATTTTAATGGCACTGAACTGTGTAACAGTATATAGAACTATATACAAGGCATTTGTTAAAAAATTCAAGAAAAAATCATATTTCTCCCATTCTAATTTGCTGCAGTGTGACTATGTATAAGTGTGCCAGGTAATATGTTTCTTCTCACTTATCCAAAAACAATACAGAAATCACTATTAATATCAAATATTACTGGTTACTGTCAATAAACTGACAATATATTTTCACACACTGAAAAGGGCTTAGAAATAATTGCTAAATTTGGACTCTGGTAATATTAGGAAACAATGTAACTGCATCAGTATTTGATTTCCTTGACTTCTCCTGGGGAACTAAAATCTTTATCCTTAATCATATTAACTAGGGAACGTAGGACCAGACCTTACCTTTGCTGAACCTGACATGCTTTTTCTTTCTCCGTTCTGGCTTTTCTGGAGATGACTCATCACTGTGACATATGTTTGAAAGCAATCATTATTTTATTATTCATATGAGAAACATTAGTATGTCTTATACATTCTTTCATTTTGAGTCCCTAACAAGCCTTATATTGAATATTGCAAATAACACTGTATTAAAACAAGATTTCAGTATTTAGTTCAACTGACTTTAAACTACATATGCTGTGATTAAAGGAGATCTCTCTGTCTCCTGCCTCCCACATTCTTGGACTAAAGGCACAGGCAAACAGGCCTAGACAAATAACTCTGAATTTATTCTTCAACAGTGGACTGGGATCAGTGACTGCTGACTTTCCACTTTACCTCATGGAGACAAAACAGAGAAAATTTAGCTTATGTTAAAAAAAAATATGAGAGAGAGAAAGCAAAATATATTCTGATGGCTTCAGCAACTTTATGATTCATGTGCCCATGTATCTAGAGAATCTCATTCCTATATCTGTCATGACCATTTGGAGACACTTCCTTAAATGCTATGCCTACTACAATGATGGATGTTCCATAGATCATGTAATTTTTAAATTTTGCTTTAAGCGTTCATGGGTGGATGCAGAAACTGCTAAGGCTGTTAACTTTCTTCAATAACCTTTATGTGCAGTGCTGAGTGTAACTCACAACAAGTTTCAATGCTAAAGGAAAGCAATGATCTTTTATCAGCTACAGTCTTGACTGACATAGTTAACAGAGCTGTATTTGGGGTCTATTCCAGTAAAGTCATAAGCTCTATTTTCTTCTGGATTGCATCAGGTATAAAAACTGTCATGGAACTTGTTGTGGGGAATTTGACCTGCTGTGTGAATCTTGTTGTAAAGGTTCCAACCACTGAAATGATCTCTAGTAAAGCACAGGAAATCCCTCAAAATTGGCTATTATTTACAATGTCTTTATAACAGATAATAACCTCCCTCCAGTCCTATTGCATCAATAATCTAAGGTTAATTATCATCTCCATACGTGGTGTGTGATCCTTTTACATTTGAATATGTGTTTGTGTCTGTTGAACAGGTGCTCCTGGAGGCCAAATAAAGGACAACATATGTTTTTTGCAAGATGTACCTTTAAAACAGTATAATTATCATAAAAATGAACATCTCCTTTTAGGATCTTATCAAACATATGAATGTGTATATATTTATAACAAAAATAATATGCTCATATATTTTAAGCATATAGAAATGTATAACAAATTTATACTGAGACATAGTGCCATTACTTTAGGTCACATAATTTGTCTCTTAGTTTAAGAATAATCATAAAGAGAACAGAAATCAAGTACACATGTAAAGACCTAGATTTTTCTACTATTACTAATTCTTGCCATAACCAATTTGTCTAAGATGTCGCATGATCATATATTAACATTCACTTCTGTATATATGAGCTGACTTCAAAGAAAAAACCTCCATGTTAGACATAAAACATGAAGAGTCACAAAATGGTTTGACTCTTAAGTACAAAGAATATACAGTGGTTTTCACACAAGTATTTCACTACGCCTAGGACTTGCTGACTACAGATGAGCCTCTGGATAACTTCCTCTCTTCACCTTGGACTAGACAGGCTTTATAAATACAGTTAATAATACCCATGTTTTAAGTGGATGCCATAGATTTGAACTAGTTTGGTAGAACTCTACCCTCGGAGCCATCTTTCTAAGCCTGCTCTCTGAGATAATTTTATTATCTTTAAATCTGGAGTTTAATATTAGCTTTGTCAATTTTGTCATACACCCTAACATTATCCTCACTTATCTAAAATGCTCACTTCTGCACAAATCACACTTGATTCTTTCCGAGCTCCACCTGACACTGAGAACTCACGCTCATCTTCCTCCGTGTGACTAACTTGCTAATTCCACACTTGTTCTTTTCCATGTACTATGATCTCATCACTCGACACTTGCACACTGGTGGGTAAGACGACCTGCCCTCAGCCAGCTGAGGAGCATGAGTAAACATTCTCATGTCTGTGTTATACTGTTATACATTACTTTAGGGTGGTTTAACTTCAGTTAGGCTCTAGATTCTTTGATCTGTATTCAGAAGAAAGTGAATACTTATTTCAATGAAAAGAGTCCCAGGAAGAAAGACAATCAATAGAAGGGTAAGAACTACATATGGGTGTAGTTACTAGAAAGCATGCTGGGAAGGACTCAGAAACACTTGGAGTCTAATAAAGAGAATCAATGAGAAGCCTCCCCTCAGTAGATGCTAAAACCGTTTTTCACTTATCACAGAAGGTCCTCTACACTGCTTGTCTGCCTCTTGTTATGTAAAATCTTTGATTATCTGGCAGTTGCTGATTTGGATCTGCCTTTTGATAACTAAAACAAGACAATTTTTACATTAGCAAATTTCAGGTATTTTCAGGTTATTATCCAATTAAATCTGGATTTCTTTCATGTGTGGTAAAGCTCTACATCATAGTCACCAACACATCTTAATCCAGATTACTGAACCTGTAATTTGCATCCTAATGATAGAGCACATGGGTCCCAGTTCATAGGTACATAAGGGAAAAGGGGTGCTGTGAAGTCAAAGCTTTAAGTTTAGCATGGTCAATTAGTAAAGTTCTCTAAATACTGTTATCTAAAGAGTCGGAGCTCTGTTAGAGAGCATAGATACTCCATAACCAGAATCTGACGGCTTTAAGACAGAGCAAGCATGGGGCACACAGCACACACTGTCTATTTTGTTATGTACGATTTCAAGTATCAGCTTCTGAGCCTTGCAACTGCCAATTTCTTTATGCTTTACATCCTATAAATTCTTACCTAGATAAAGATGTCAGTTCAGTAATGTCGTCTATTCCTAAAGACAATGGGAAATGTATTTTATAACAACTTTAGAAAATTGTAACAAATTAAAATGAAAAAGTAACATTTGATTAGATACTTTCTGTGAAGACAATCCCTGAAGAATACTCTTGAGTAAATACACCTTTACAAGTAATTAATGCATCGGGAACTCTCTCTTAAATTTTTGGAATAATTTAAATGCAAGGAAATGAAAGAAATTTATTAAGATTTATAGCTGAAATGAACCTCTGTGACAATGATGTTGATTCTAACTAGGTACTCTGTGATTAGCAGAGTGAGGTATCTGCTGTTCTCAGAAATAGATGGTGTTAGCACATGAGATGTTTATCATTTATTCACTCTTTTAATTAATTATTTTGTCAAGTGATGCAAGGAAGAATTTTAAAAGATTTGCTAAAATAAACGAATTGTCTTTAGTTGCTCAGTTGAAATGGTTCGTTTTAGTATAGAAATATTTCCCCAAAGGAAGCTTGGTCTATAGTGACTCTCCATGGAAGCCTGTTAAAACACAGAGGACAGAAAGAGACCAGGACAAAGATCTTTGTCAGAATCCCCAGCTACCAGTGTCACAAAGACCAGCATGCTCACTCTTCCTCCCTTTCTGGATAAGATGCTAAGAGGTTCCAGAGCTCTAGGTCTGGGTGGTATAAGGAATTTCAGGAACAAGAACTATTGGAAAGTTCTCTCCCTTAGTAACTTTTCTCAGAGTGTTGTATCTACGGAGAGAGAGAGCAGAAAAGCACCAGCCTTAAGGACAGAGGAGCACTGAGTATTGCAAGGCATAAAGCCATCTATATATTTACAGATATAGACTACTCATGTATTCACGTTTTCACCACATGCCTCCACTTTGCTATCCACAAAAGATAACAATTCATTTTTATACTACATTGAAAACATATAAAAACCAGCGAGATCTTCTCTGTCTAGTCCATGACCAGGATAAAGCATTTGATCCACAATAATGGTCTGGGACTGTGGCTCAATGACAAAGCAATGACAGAACACCTGGGACTCCTTGAGTCAATCCTCATCCATACAAGTATAAGTCCAATAATATTAATGCTGAAATTAAACAAAATAACTCCCCATGTTGCAATAATTCTCACTCTTTTAATTTCTTCTGTGTTGGGAAGAGGGTCATTTGGATTTACCTACAGCATTTGCTCCCTGGTTTGGTTTCCAAGATAAGGTAGAAATGTGCTATTGTGACAACTATTGGAAGCATAAACTCCAATATGTGTTCCTCCCTTTCAGCAGTACTGAGCCTCAGTGAGCTACGATGGTTCATTAGTGCTGTGAATTGCAGAACTGGGTCATTTCTTCAATTTTCCTCCTACTGGAGGAAATTGTTGTGGAAAACATGCTTTTGAGCATGTGAACTATGAGTCAAAACATCCTGTATTACTAATAAACAATAGGAAATGTGTTGTTAGAGGGATAGTTCATAGTGAGAAAAATTGCCTAGCATGCTCACAGAGCCCCGTGGTGAATTCTTGGTACTGTCAATAACTAACTAACTAATTAACTGATTAACTAACTAACTAACTAACTGACTGACTGACTGACTGACTGACTGACTGACTGACTGACTGACTGACTAACTGACTGACTGACTGGCTAACTAACTAACTAACTAACTAATTGACTAACTGAATGAATGAATGAATGAATGAATGAATGAATGAATGAATGAATGAATGAATGAATAAAAGAGAGAGGAAAAGCAAGGAGCAGCACTGTCTTCACCATCCCCAGGGTGTCCACTATGTGGCCCTAGAGCACCACTGTTATCTTTAACTGGGAGATGCATAAAGATGACAGTGATAGAGATTCTATATGGAAACTAAGCTGCCAAGAGGAATTGAGGAAATTGTCATGGCTTAATTCTACAGAAGTCAAGGAGTTAATTGCATATTATGTTGTGATATAATCATATATTAGTGAAGTTGAATTATGCAATATTATGTTGGTATAAAATACAATGCATTCCTTATAAGAACTGAAAAGAACTGGGAAAATGTCTGAAAATATATTTCATAACAAGACCAATTTTCTCAAACATACCTGTAGATGATACATATAATACTCATTATAAACACTTTTTCTTGTGTATTAAGTGATAGTTAATTTACCAGGGCCAAGAATGAGCAAACCTACATTTTTTTTAATTTTATTTTAATAAATGTCATTTTGTCTATGTATCCCCCTCTCTCCCTCCTTACCCTCCTCCCAGTCCCTCCCAGTCAGCCTTCAGCCTCACCCCTCTGAATACACCTATCCCCTCCCACAAAAGGCAAGAAACCTCAAAGTGGGCCAGCTCAGTACAGGCACAGCCACCCCAGGCCAGTCCAATCCACTCATCCCAAAGACAAGACTGGGTTAGGGTTCTTCTACTGGAAATGGGCACCAAGGTACCAGCCCACACACGGGAACCCAGTCTGATCCCACCCCTCAATGACGCTGCAAACCTACATTTTTTCAAACAATAATATTAGAGATTGGCAACTTCTTGGATGTAATATCTGTATTTATATTAGTTTCCTTATTTCCTTTTGATGGAATTAACTTTCTCCTCTACAATGTATTTATAGCAGACCATTTACAGTAATTCATTATGAAAAATCTTACCCTCATTCATCTGGAATATTTTAGTCATTGATTCTGAGAGTTTCGGTGAAGCTTCTCTGTGATAGATTTATAAAGTGAGAGTTAATTCAATATTCATATGAAAAACATTACCCAAATACTCTGAATTTCTTTTTTGCATTCCAGATGTAACATACAATAGAGACTTATTGACAAATGATATTTAAGTTCTGATTCAACACTTAATTGTGACTGGTCACTGCCCCCCTTACCATTTTTTCCCGTAATTAATAGTTCTGCCCTTTTATTCAACCACCTCCACAGCACAGACATGCACACAGGGGACAGGAAAAGGGCTTTTTCCACATCCTCTGTTCTAACGGCTGAGGACGTTTATTCATATTTGCATATGTACATGAACAGTTCAACTATTACTTGTAGTTCATCCCTCCTCTCCTGATCCTATAGCACACAGTCCCTTCTCAGTGCTCCCGAGAGATGGACTTGGTGGAACAGGAAATCAACTGCTTCATTTACTCTCAAATAACAACATTTTTGACAGTGTATAGGTGTTGTTGTTTTGGTTGTTGTTTTTGGTTACATGTTTGCTATTAGAAGACAAGCCATCACCAAATGTTGCCCTGTTATGTTAAGTCCCAGCCTGTCCAAAAGTGCCAGGAGGGGAGCATGGTCTCTCCAACCCCGTTTTCCCTGGCTATGGCTAAGTTCCAGGTTCTTGTTTGTAGTTGGTGAACTCTGATACAGTGGCTCTGCTTTTCATGATTCTATGTTGGGGTTTCCCCCGTGGTGTTGACCTGCTCTACCGAACCATGTCAAAGGCCACAGCTGACGGGATCCCCGGCAAGTCTAAGAAACCTTGAGACTTAGTTCTGTGTACAAACTATGGATATTGGCCATAACTTTATTAGCTGCTACAGGAGTTAGGGTGCAGATTCACATCTGGCCAACACAATGTCAAGATATTTCATGCAGGACAGGAAATAAAGTATAGCATCTGATAATAACATTTAATTGTCAGGATGGAAAACCTAATGTATTTCATTGTTGGAGAGCAATTTAAAGCAGTGTGAGTGATCAAAGAGAGAACATGATTTTCAAAAACTATTTTGTTGAATATAGCATTTTAAAAGAAAACATATAAGAAAGAGAATGAAATCCTAAAATGATTATAAAATTTACTATTAAAAATAAAAATAATTAATGTTCAGAGTCAGTGAGCTTTCCAAGATCTCAGTTAAGCTGTCTCTGTGCATTTCCCTAGCATGATCTTGACCCCTTTGCTCATACAATCCCTTCTCTCCCTCTTCCATTTATCTGAAACCTCTCTCCCTCTTCCGTTTATCTGAAACTTCAACTCATTACTTATCTGTGAATCTCTACATCTGCTTCCATCAGTTACTGGATGAGGGCTCTATTATGGCAATTAGGGTGGTCATCACTTGTTTACAGGAAGGATAGTTCAGGCACCCTCTCCACTATACCTTGAAGTCCTGTGGTAATCCTTTGGGAATCCTGATTATTTCCTTAGCATCAGGTTTCTTCCCTGACCCCAAATGGCACCATCTATCACAAGGTCTATTTCTGGTGAACATGCAAGGGACCAAACTAGGTCATCTGAATGTGGATGCGCATTGTGTATCTAGGGCAGTTTGTGAGGCCTTTGGAAGTGAGGCCAGAATATAGCCTGATTACATGAACTGGACTATTAGAGCCCATACTTGATATGGGAGAGGGGTTTGCTCCTGCCTCAACCTTGATATGCCAGACTTTTGCTGACTCCCCATGGAGGCCTTACCTTCTCTGTGGTTAAATGGTTGGGTGGGGGTGGGGAAGAACGAGAAATGAACAGGAGAAGAGGAGGGAGGGGGGAATTGTGGTCAGTATGTAAATTTTTTTAAAAAATAAAGAATTAAATGTAATAAAATAATTAAAATTGACACTTTTCAAAGTAAGCAGCATGAATGTAAAGATGCTTAATTGGGAGAAAATGAACAATCCAATCAGATTATGACTGAGAAACTTGTTTCTAAGTGGGGAACTGAACCCGGGTATATGCTGTCCTTTTGTTTTGTTGAAATGGTCCCTTTCCAGCTCATAATCCATGTGCTTGGATTCTCAATATAAGCCTCCAAGTTGAAGACAATCTGCCTTGTATAATTTTATTATTCCTTATATAAGCAACTGTCACCCTCAAGAACAGCACTAAGATCATAAAAATAAAGAAGCTGTACCTGGTATTTGAGTCAACCACTGGATGTGCTTTTGCACCTTTCTGTATTAAAAATTGTGCCATCAGATGTTTCTCTTCAAATAAAGCAAGATCATATGGTGTCAACCCATCCTGTAAAGAAAAAAATACATCTGATGAATAGACATGTTTCTCATCTGAAAATGGATGCCAGATTCTGTAAACATAGTCACAAAGAACAGATTTTTCTTCATCCCTTGCTGCACTTTTATGCACACAGCTGTCCATTCCCTTTAACACAACTTTCCCCTGTCTGGCATTGCCTGTGACCATCCCTTCTCTCCAGACCTCTCCACACACACTCCCTGGATTCAAGCTCTTTAGCTCCATGGAGATGGGTCTCCCTAAAGCCTGGAGTATAGCTTGGCTGTGTCTCTGTCAATGAGGGAGCTCAACTGGCATCTCTGAAGCAGTATTCCTTCCCTAAAATAAGACTCATCATCTCCCACACTGAACAGCCTTCATAGAGAGTTTGAAAAATTAATTTGAAAGAATGTCTTGTTGGTATATTTTCTTCAATGCTAAAATTTCCAGGTCCTCATGTGTGCCTTCAATTTTCCACTCAAGTTTTATCCCTGAGAAACAAACCACATCAGGAACTTCCTAATTGCAGTGGATGTCTCTTTATTTTACAGATATTTTCCTTAAGAAATAATTATTCGCATTGGTTCTGTGTATGTTAAGTATCTGTGGGCCCAAATCCTTATTTGTTAAATTTAAAGCCCAATTGGAAACAAAATAAGCTGTGCTGTGTTCCTTTAAACTACCTACAAAATATGAAAAACATATTTGGAGAAAATTATTTTTCTCTGAACACATTGAGGGAGACTTCTTGAGCTTTGGTGTGGAGAAAGTAGATCTGAGTGTCAGAGCGAGAATACATTGGTAATGAATTTGAATGGTCTTTTGTTTGTTTTTATGTTTGTTTTTTAGCTTTGTTTTATTATTTTTTATAAAGAAAATATCTTTACCTCTGTTTTAGCTTCAATGTTGGCATTGTATTCAAGAAGTTTGCTGACAATTGTTGTGTTCCCCCTGGAAACGGCATGGTGCAGGGCTGTGCCCCCACTGAAATCTATCATGTGGGGATCCGCACCCTGCTTCAGTAATACAGAAACACATTTCACATTTTCAAACTGGATGGCCTGTGAATGTTGTATAACGAAAGAAAAATTTAATCCAAGAAAATCAAGATAAGCCCTCCTATATTTGCACTTCTAGAGCTGACAAATTGTTTAGGTTATGCATATTATCCCACTCTTTCTGAGACAGGATCTTCTAAAGTACCCCAGGCTTGCCTAAATTCATAACCTTCCCTACAAAGCTTTCTCAGTGGTACATTTGGAGGGCTGTGCCACCACACCTCGATATAAAAGCATTTCTTCAATAGTGGTTGGTGGTTGTTGTAGTGAGGAAGGTTGTTTTCCTTGTTCATTTGTTTGGCTAACTTGACACATACTGAAGACACTTGGAAAGAGGTATCCTCACCTGAGGACATTTATCTACCAGATTGGTCTCTGGGGAGGGCTGTGGAGCATTTTCATCACTGACCTTTCTGTAGAAGGGTACGGCTTCCTAAAAGTGATGGCATGACTTGTGGGTGGTCCAGAGAAGTATAAGAAATCTGAATGGGGCTTGGAAAAGCAGCCTTCCCCCATGATCTCTGCTTGAGTTCCAGCCTCTAACCCATTCATGGTGTACTGTGATGTGGAATTGTAAGTCATGGAATCATTTCCTTTCCTCAGTTGCTTTTGGTCAGGGTTTATCACAGCACAAAAACCAAACAAGGGAAAGATCTAATCCATCTGATACCGTAACTGCTGCTCGATAGCTACCTTAATCAAAGGTGTGTGACCTTCATCATCCTGCATGTTAATCCAGGCGTTTTTGGATAATAACAACGCTACTACCTCTGGATGATTGTGGGCACAGGCATAGTGGAGTGACGTCCTGCAAATGGAGAGGACATTTTAGGAAATTAGCAATTAATACATAAAGCCACGTTTCAACTACAAACACCTTTGACTGAAATTTACCTTCTGATCTAATAGAAGCAACTGTAATATTATTATTTACTTATTTCTCTATTCAAGTGTTCACTTGCTGTGCTAGGGGTATAGTGCGTGGCTGCCCCATTCAAGGCAGGTGCTCTTCCACAAGGTTCATCCTTCCACAGAGAAGCCTGTGTGGATAACTAGAGAATACCCAATAGATTGATTTGAATGCTACTCTAATTACTGCTATATACTAGTTGCTACTTAGGCTTTCTATGTGCTTCATAGCTTAATTTTCAATCTATAGGATGGAGAATCAATAGCACTGCTGTGATGCTTCAGTTAGAATTTCACGAGCATATGCCAATGTTTCTTGCACCTAACAGCTTAGTGTTCGCTGCATACAATAGTGATTCATAAACACAATTTCAATGGAGATAACAGAATTCTACCTACTCTACAGATGTAAACATTTTAATTCAACTAAGTTTAAAATAGTTTAAAACTATCTTCTCCAAGATGACCTTGACCTTTGTGATCCTCTCCATAGGTAGGATTTCAGACCAGCTCCACTGTGTCTGCCTCATCCTTCATTTCACATTTTCCCATTACTGATATTTCTGACATTTATAATTCATGATATTTTTGACAGTAATTGGCAATATTTCTAATTTTGATACTATACAAAATAAAAGGTTATCATGTACTTCTTTAAGCCTTACATTAAATGAAGTATACTACAATACACAAGCCCATGGAAATTCCAATGGTCATTTGTTTCTATGTAAATATTAGCTCTTAAGCTATAAGAGGTAAACATGTTCATAGGAGCAATGGCTAAAAGCAAAAATCCAAATCTTCAGTCATCGATGTTTTGAATTTTATTGTTTCTCAATGCCCGGAAGTAATGTTTCCATATTTGCTGCTAACAGGGACACAGCCTTGTCCTCAGACAATAGACAAAATGCCCAAGATATTCCAGAAACCAAATATTAGCAAAGCAGGCCATCATGGTTTGCTTTGCACCTCTCAATGTGTCCATACCCATACTCAAATTTGGGCATTTCTCTTTATACAGTTATAATCCGTGGCATCATAGCCGCTTACTTTGATTTTCAAGAAACTTTAAACCAAAAGAAATTAGGGATTCAAATGAGCATGGCTCATTATAGTCAATGTTTAGACTTCTATAATGTTAAGAAAGCTGACTAGTCAGAGAAGAAACAATGGTTAGAATGTGAGACCATAGCTCCTGTCCCCAATGGATCTCCAGCAGCTATTCTTGATTCAGTGTGCTCCCCAGAGCTCCAGACAGTCATCACTGTGGGAATTTTCCTCATAATCCCTATTCCCTTGCTCATACAGACTTTCCTCTGCTGCTCTCTGGGAAGGCAACTGTCGACTGTCATGAGCAGTGTATGGAGCCTCGAGGGGTGGGATCAGACAGTGTTACTATGCATGGGCTAGTACCTTGGATCCCATTCCCTGCAGAGGAACACCTAACCCAGTCTTGGTATTGGGATGAGTAAATAGGACTTGACAGGAGTGGATGTGTTACGTTGAGTTAACTCATCTACAGCCTTCAGGCCCTTTGTGGGGAGGGGATGGGTGGATAGGAAGAAGCAAAGCTGAAGGCTGACTGGGAGGGATTGGGAGGAGGGAAGGGAGGGGGAGCAGGGGGTACATAGATAAAAATATCATTTTTTAATAAAAAAAAAAGAATGAGAGACCCTTGAGTAGAATGTGCATGTTCTATAGCAGATATAAGCTACATGTGGGAATAAGTGGGATGACAGAATGGATGTATATAGTTGGAAAAATCAGGGGATTGGTGAATGCATTTGTTAAGCAAAAGAATATTTTGAAAATTAACCGTTCTATTATTGGTATGAAGCTCTAATTTAGAAGACTGTCGTAGCCCACCCTCGGAATTACAGAAATGGTCAAGAAGCATATGGGGTATGGAAAACCTACTGTCCAGTGTCATTGCTTCCCTTTAGAACCTAGTAGGAAATAAGGAATAGGAAAGAAGGGCTGGAGTAATTCAGAAAGCTCCATTGGGAAAGTCCTTGCCTGTAAGCCTGATGGCCTGAGTCCAGAACCCCCAGACACCTTGTACATTTAGTGCTGGGGATGTGGATGCAGGAGAATTCCCAAAGCTTGCTTTCCAGCAAGTAAGGGTGAATCAGACAATCAGACTTCAAGACAATAGATCAAACACAGCAGGGATTCCAGTGAGAGACTCTGCCACAAAAGCTGAGGTATAGGAGCAACAGAGTGGATCATCAGATGGTGCTACCTACATGCAGACCCAATGGGCCGAGTTCAATCCCCAGAACCCACCATGTGACACAACATAACTGTCAAATATAGTTTTCTTCTGACCTTCGCATACTTTCTCACACATGTGTGGGGTACATGTGCACACACATGTAAAAATTTCTAATGTCCTGAAAAGCAATTGAAGAAAAGAATGTCAGCCTCTAGCTGTCATATATGCATCAACACACACACACACACACACATACACACACACCACCAACAACAACATGTACACAAAGGGGCCTAGTCACAGTCATAGATCCAGTTGAGAATGTCCTTATAAGGTCTGTCAGCAAACCTAGTTCACATTGATGTAAGATTTCTTGGTGATTCTTCTTTGGGCTTAAAGTTAACATTATTTATCTCATGATGCAATTCTCTGTGTTGTCATAACATAGCATAAGAACATACACATTAAGGGCTGGAGAGATGGCGTGGCTCTTAGGAGCTCTAGTTTGTTTGTAGAGGATCTGGGTTTGATTCCTAGCACCCACATGGCAGATGCCAACTGTCCATAACTACAGTCCTAGGAGAGCCAACACCCTCTTATGGAGCATGTGCTTCACTAAAAATAAATGCAGGCTGAGAACTCATATAAATGAATCTAAAAGTTTGAAGTGTACACATAAAAAATGTAGCTCATTGGCTAAGTCACTTTAAAGCTTAAATAAAGTTCTGTAAATGAGACAAGGTAAATTGTGAACTAAATGAAGTTCTCTGTTTTGCTTCTCTTCCAAGGTGTGCAGGTTTCAGAAGTCTAGAGGCATAAAGCAGGCATGAAACCCAGTGGGCACAAGGAAAGAATAGCCTAAGCATTACACCCCCCACACACATACTCAGGTTGAAGCCCTGAAAGGTGTGTTTCTCCCTGCTTGCCCCCCCTTCTCTAAAAGTTCCATCTCCCCTGCCCCTTCCCCTCCCAGGCCCCATTACCTGCCCCTCCTGTCATATTCGTTCACATGGTATTGGTGGAAGTTGATGAATCGCTCTACTGAAGCCACATCACCCAAGCTGGCCGCCGTTTGAAACTCCCCCACAGGGTCATACCCGATAAAGGCGAGGGAGACTTTCTGTGTTTTACAGCACAAACACCCTGGACCCAGGCAGGCGGGCCACAGACGGGTGTGCCAGCGAGCTTGCTTTGGAGCTTTACGTGTTTGGGCATCAGAGTCCATGTCCTTGTCCTCCTGCATTTTAAGCCCCAAAGCTTCGCAGGCTCTTTGCAGGCCCTTCCTTCCCTCCCTCCCTTCCCCTTTACCCACCCACAGCCTCCAAAATCACACAGTAAAAATCTAAAACACTGACTAACTCTCGCCACAGGGACACAGGAGTGTCCTGCTAGGGAAAGTCATTGGTTCAGTGTGAGCTGAACTCTGCTTCACCCTTAGCAACACAGATGCACTGCCACTGTGACATGATCTGAGCACCCAATGGGGAGCTGAGCCCTGGCACGCGACATTCTTTTGTTTAGGTTTGAACAGTTCCTTTCCCGCTAATATTCCTTAGGTGCTAGGCTTCTCGATATATGCATCTGCATCTGCGTTGAAGCCGATATTCCTTCCATGACTTTAGTATTCCTTATATAAGCACTGTCGCCCTCAAGAGCAGCACTAAGTTCACAAAAATGAAGAAACTGTACCTATTTGGGTCAACCATCGAATGTACATTGGCACCTTCCTGCATTAAAAATACCCTGCAACCTGCAACAGTACCCGTATAGAAGCTCACAATCTTGTGTAAATTCAGTTCTAGATGATCCAGCATCATCTTTTGTGTATATCATACATGTAATGGTTTATTTATTTTCTTTTTATTTAATAATTTTTATATTCATTTTACATACCAACCACAGATACCCTTTTCATCCCTCTTTCCTGTCCTTCCCCTATAGCCTTTCTTCCTGATCCACTTTTTATCACCTCCTCCAAAAATTAAGGCCCCCCATGGGGAGTCAGTTGAGGCAGGTCCAAACCCCTCTACCTTGAATCAAGGCTGTGCCAGATGTCCCTCCACAGGTAATGGGCTCTCAGGAAGCCAGATCATTCACCAGAGATAGATCCTGTTCTCACCCCAAGGGCCCCTTAAACAGACCAAACTACACAACTGTCTCCAGTATGCAGAGGGCCTAGTTGGATCCCATGTAGGCTCTATAGATTTTATTCTAATGTTCATGAGTTCCAACCAGCTTGGTTCAGTTTTCTCTGTAGATTTCCCTTCAGGATCTTGATCCCCTGCTCAAATAATCCCTTTTTTCCTCTCTTTAGCTGGAATCCCAGAGCATGGCATGATGTTTAGCTGCGGAACTTGGTATCTGCTTCCATCAGCTGCTGGATGAAGGCTCCATGATGACAGTTAGGGTATTCTCCAATCTGATTTCTGGAGTAGTCCTGTTTTGGGGCCCTCTGCAGTATGGCTAGTAGACTAAACTGGGGGCTTCCTTGTATGTTCCTTGGAACTTCTCTAGCACCAGGTTTTTCCCTAACTCCATGATGTCTTCTTGTCTCCTTCTATCAAGATATCTCTTTCAAAGATCTCCCAATCCATTCATCGTCCAGGTCTACCATCCCAATCCTTTACGATTCATCCCCATTTTCCTCCCCTCTACTGCCCGCTTACCCCCAGCTTACTCAGGAGATCTCATCTATGTTCCCTTCCCAGGTGATCTATGCATCCCTCTTAGGGTCCCCCTTGTTAGCCAGCTTGTCCCAGAGCTCTCTTTTGTCTTCACAGGTTCTACTCACACACACTGCACATCTAGGCAAAGCACACCTGCAAATGAACTAAAGGTAATGTTTAAATAATAGTAGGCTAGATGTAATACACTTATTGTAGTAATTTCTCTTTTTTAAAGTATACAGTTCAGAGGGTTTCTTAGTATGTTTTTAACAGTATGCACCCATTCTTTTCTTATTTTACTTCCTTCGCTGACTTTATTATTTGGAATGTTTGTTCATGTTATAGGATGTATCAATACTCTACCCTTTTCCATGGCTAGATACTAGACCACTGTATTAACACTGCACCCTGTGTTTAAACATTTATCAAGCATTACATATTTGGCTTCTTCCTTCTATTTTTTGTAAATGCTGTACATACTCTGGTGCTACTGGCTGCATCATTACATATCTACACTCCCAGCAGTAACGTAGCAGGTTTCTGTTCTTTGGTTCCATTATATTCTCTCTTGTGGCCCAACTCCTGTACATGATAGACAAGTGATGTACTTTTTTTTTTTTTTTTTACTAAATCAGCCTGTCCAGGACCAAATTCATATATGTTCATAGACTCACACACACACTTCTCTACCAAATGCTGGAAATACAGAGCTGTGCCACCAGAATTATGCTTTGTATTTTTACTATCTTCATGATATTAAGTATCATCTCATTGAAATTTGAGTTCATTCCTTGGGGGCTGATAGCATCAGACATCTCCAATGTGACAGTGAAACATTTGGAAATATTTGAATAAATGTCTGTAGAGAACTATTGCCCTCTGTGTTACTGGATTGCCATTACAGTGTCGAGCTATAAGACATCTTTATTCATTATGAATAAATATTTTAAAAGCCTATATGTGTTTATATACAACAAATTGGAATAGTTCAAAGTGCAGAAAAAACATAGTGACTTCTTCTAGACCCAAATGTATAAGAAAAGCAGGAACTATATCATTTGGAACTAGTGTATTATATTACTACAAAGTGTACTGGGGAATTTTAAGTTCACTTAAAATGCTGTGCTTTTTACAGGGTTAGAGAGGGAACCTTCCATGTGTTCTCAAAGCTGCATGCACAACCCTATGTGATACTTAAAAGTTTAGCATTTTATAAGTGTTTGCTATACTTGGGGAGGGAGGGGAATATAACAAACACTTTTCTGTTTATTTTTAAATGAAAAGAATGTTAATGGAAAGAAATTTAGGAAAAGTGATCATTGAATTGGCTCAGTACCTAGGCTTGCTTTCTGTACAATAATGATCTAAATTCTATACCTGGAACTCCTGGTAAATGTTGCCTTCTGACCTCTATATATCTGACCTCTGTATATGCACACACATACAGAGAGGTGGGGGGGGGGGAGGAAGAGAAAGAGAGAAGCCATGAAGGAAGACTGCTTATTAACATGTTCACCATGGCTTGCTCAGCCTGCTTTATTATGTGAATGAGGAACAACTGCTCAGAGTGCGCAACATGACTTGCTAAGCCTGACCTGATGGAAGGGAGTTAGCAGGGAAGCCAGCCAACTACATAAGTGGGCTGCTTCTCCAGCCCCACATCTCTGGCTTCAGCTCTGGGCTGCCAGAAGCTTTGCCAGTACCCTTGGCAGACACTAAGGGGCAGCATCTCTGCAGATGCCATGAGTGGCTTTGGTCTTAGAGTCTAGAGGAGCCACCCCAAATCAAAATTCAATCCACAGCTGCTTTTAAAGGGGGATATTAAGCCCACTTATTCTTTGTCTATCCTTTATGTCTAAAATCCACTTATGGGTGAGTACAAGCATGTCTATCTTTCTGGGCCTGTGTTATCTCACTCAGGATGATATTCTCCAGATCCACCCATTTGCATGCAAATTTCAGGATGTCATTTTTCCCCTGAGTAGTACTCCATTGTGTAGACGCACCACAATTTTTTAAGCCATTCTTCAGTTGAGGGGCATCTAGGTTGTTTCCAGGTTCTGGCTATTATGAATAATGCTGCTATGAACATAGTGGGGCCAATGCTCTTGGAGTAAGAATGTGCATCCTTTGAGTCTATACTCAATAATGCCATTTTTAGATTATTGAGGAGATTTCTTTCCACTTTTCTGAGAAACTGCCATAATGCTTTCCAAAGTGGCATACACGTTTACACTCCCATCAGCAATGGAGGAGTGTTCCCCTTGCTCCACATCCCATTCAGCAGAGGTTGTCATCTGTGTTTTTGATCTTAGCCATTCTGAGAGGTGTAAGGTGGTATCTCGGAGTTGTTTTGATTTGCATTTCTTTGATGGCTAAAGCTGTTGAGCAATTTTTTTATGTGTCTCCCAGTCCTTTGGAGTTCTTCTGTTGAGAATTTCCTTTTTAGCTTTCTATTATATTTTCCATTTGGGTTCTTTGTTTTTTATCTCTTGTTTTTGGAGTTTTCTATGTATTTTAGAGATCAGTCCTCTGTCTAACATAAGGTTAGGGAAGATCTTTTGCCATTCTGTATGCTATCATTTTATCTTATTGACCAAGTCCTTTTCTTTACAGAAGCTTCTCAGTTTTAGGAGTTTTCACCTATTAATTGTTGCATTCCGTGTCTGTGCGACTGGTGCTCTTTTTAGAACATGGTCTCCTGTGCCAATGCATTCAAGGCTATTTCCCACTTTCTCTTCTATCAGGTTCAGTGTAACTAGGGTTTATGTTGAGGTCTTTCATCTACTTGTATTTGAGTTTTGTTCAGGATTATAGACAGTGATCCATTTGCGTTTTTCTACATACCACCACCATACATTTATGCCAGCTCAAATCTTGAAGACGCTATCATTTAATATTTTCATTGTATATTTTTGTCCTCTTTGTCAAAAATCAGGTGTTCGTAGATGTGTAAAATAATGTTAGGGTATTTGATTCAATTCCATTGATTCATAAGTCCATTTCTTTGCCAATACCAAGCTGTTTTTATTACTGTAGCTCTATAGTATAACTTGAAGTCACAGATGGAAATAACTTTGAAGTTTAATTATTAAACAGGATTGTTTTGGAAATCCAGGGTCTTTTGTTATTCCATATGAAGTTGAGTATTGCTCTTCTGAGGTCTGTCTGGGAAGAATTGTGTTGGATTTTGATGGAGATTACAGTGAATTTGTAGACTGCTTTTGGTAAGATTACCAATTTTATTATGTTGCTCCTACCTATCCAAAAGCATGAATGATCATTCAGTTTTCTGCTATCTTCTTCAATTTCTTTCTTCAACAACTTAAAGTTCTTGTCATACAGGTCTGTCACTTTTTTTCATCCTGAGCTTTTAATTAGCTTTTGTTATTGTCATTCTCAAGGTATGATAGACACTTCTTTTCCTCCTTGTTTTTTGAGAGTTTTTATTCATTTTTTTATTTAAAAGGTTTTTTGTCTCCATACCCACCAATGCTCTCCCTCCCTCCCCTCCCCCAGTCTTTCCTCTGCCTAGCAACTGATGGAGGCAGATGGAAAAATCCATAATCAAGCACCAGGTTGAGCTTCTGGTTTAGCTGAGAGAGAGAGAGCATGTGAGCAATGGGACAGACACTTCTCATAATTATTATTTGGCCTTATTAATTTACCTTACTTTATAGGCTGTATTGATTAGGTAGAGCTACATCTGACTGCAAGAGTCTGATCATTTCAATAATTGGTGGGGTATTCTAATGAGATGCAGATCTCCTTTAGATTAACTTTCTGTATAAACTGCAACCAAGATGCAGTATATATTTTTTTAAAGTTTCTCTTTGGGGATATGTATCAAATTTAATAAAAAACAGTGTGAGGTATCAGAGGGATCTACCCACAGTCAGTCTAGGAGGATCAGTCAGTGGTAACTCACACCTTTCATCCCAGCACAGGGAATATCCAGGAGTGTTGAGTTATGCCCTTAATCTCAGCAAATGTGAGTTTAAGGCCATTTTAGTTTACAGAGGGAATTGCAGGCTCCCTGGCAGACAGCGGGTGGTGCCATGCCTTTAATCTTAATCTGGATGTGAAACAAGTGGGTGAAGAGGGTATTTAAGGCAGGCATAGAAAGATGGAGCAGGCAGTAGAATCTAGGAGGTGCAAAGCTGAGGAAGCTGGAAGACAGCTGGATGAGATTAAACTGTGGTGTTTCCTCTCTTTGATATTCCAGCCTTTCCCTGAGATCTGGCTCTGAGTTTCCTTAATTCGTATAATATTTCTCCTTTTAAGTTTGTTTTCAAGTAATTTTACATTGGGCATACCCCCCATAAATTACCCTAGTTTGCTTCTTGACATTGCTTTTTTATTTAAATAATTCAATTTTAAAGATTAATACTAAGATTAGTAATGCACAGATGACTAACCCACGTGAAGAAACTATCTGGGTATGCTGTTGGCAATGGGATTCTGTGTCTCTTTAAAGAGCCCTACATAACTAGGAGACTAAAATATTTTCAATACAGTTCTGCTGTTCTCAACTCTGAAAGCTGATTTGTTGTCAAAACTTACCTATCAAGGACAGAAACAAAGCAATTGCTCCTTAGTTAGAGTTACCCCAAGATATTTAATGCTATTTGCAGCTCTTATATAAAGGGATAAAGGGTGCTGATTACCTGACTTCTTTTTCAGGCCTTTTATCATTTGTGTAGGGAAGGGCTATTAATTACTTGAGTTCATCTTATATCCTGCTGCATTGCTGAAGGTGTTTATCAGCTATAGGAGTTCCCTGGTATAATCTTGGTGGTCACTTATGAGTGCTAGAATATCAACTGCAAATAATGATAGTTTGACTTCTTCCTTTCCAATTTGCTTCTCCTTGATCTCGGGAATTAAGCCTACTAGATCATGGTGGATGTATTTTTTTTTTTTTTATATGTTCTTGAATTCGGTTGGACCATATTTTATTGAGTATTTTTGCATCAATTTTCATGCAGAAGATTGATCTGTAATTCTCTTTATTTGTTGCATCTTTGAGTGGCTTCTGTGTTGGGATGCCTGTAGCCTCATAAAAAAAAAAAAAAGAATTCAGCAATTTCCCTTCAGTTTCTACTGTACAGAAGAGATTGAAGAGTATTAGTATTAGTTCTTTGAATGTCTGATAGAATTCTGCACTGAAAGCCTCTGGTCCTGGGGAGGGGTTGGTTGTTGTTTTTGTTTTTGTTTTCTTTTGTTTAGGAGACTTTTAATAAGCTTCAGTTTCCTTGGGAATTATAGGTCTGCTTAGGTCATTCATCTGGTCTTGATTTAATTTTGGTAAGTGGTTCCTGTCCAGAAAGTTGTCCATTACTTTTAGGTTTACCAATTTAGTGGAGTCCAGGTTTTTGAAGTATGGACTAATGATTCTCTGGATTTCCTGGGTGTCTTTTGTTCTGCCCCCTTTTCATTTCTGATTCTGTTAATTTGGGTACAGTCTCTTCACCTTTTAGTTAGTTTAGATAAGGCTTTGTCTATCTTGTTAACTTTCTCAAAGAACCGACTCTTTGACTCAATGATTTTTTATATTGTTCTTTTTGTTTCAATTTTGTTCATTTCAGCCCTGAGTTGATTATTTCCTGCCCTCTATTCCTTCTAGGTGAGTTTGCTTCTAATTGTTCTGAAGCTTTCGGCTGTGCTGTTAAGTCTCCTGTGTGAGATTCTCTAGGTCGTTCATGTTGGCATCTAGTGCTATGAGTTTTCCTCTCAGCACTGCTTTCATTGTGTCCATAGGTTTGGGTAAGTTGTGGATTCCCTTTCACTGAGTTCTAGGAAGTCTCTGACTTCATTCTTAACTTCTTCCTTGATGTTCAGTTTCCACGAGTTTGTAGGCTGTCTGTGGCTTTTGTTGTTGAACACTAACTTCTGATGGGACACAAGGAACTATTCCCACTTTCTGTATCTATCTATGTTTGCTTTATGACTGAGGATAAGGAAGTTCCATGGGGTGCTGAGAAAAGGTATATTCCTTTGGTTTTGGGTGCACAGCTCTGTATATATTTATTTAAACCATTTAAAACAACGTATCTTAGATCCCTTTATTTCTCTGTTAAGTTTCTATCTGGTCGACTTATCCCCTGCTGAGAGTGAGTACTGAAGTCTCCCACAATTGATGTGTGGGATTTGATGTGAGATCTGAATTTTAGTAATGTTTCTTTTATGTATGTGGGTGCCTTTGAATTGGGGACATAAATGTTCAGGACTGAGACTTCATCTTGATGGATTTTTCCTAGGATGAATAAGTGATGTTTTTCTTGATCTTTTTTGATAAAACTTAGTTTGAAGTCTATTTTATTAGATATTATGATGGCTACACCAGCTTGTTTATTTAGTCCATCTGATTGGAAAGCCGAGCCAGTGTCTGTCTCTGAAGATGAGGTGCGCCTCTTATATGCAGAAGGATGAATTCTGTTTTTGTGTCCATTGTGTTTGTCTGTGTCTTTTCATAGGTGAATTGAGTCCTTGATATTAAGGGAATTAATGACCAGTGATTGTTGTTTCCTGTTAATTTTGGTGGTGTTTGTGTGTGTGTGTCTGTGTTTACCTTCTTAGGGTTTTTCTTTTGTGGATTTTGTGATTGTTTATGGTTTCCTGGGTATTTCTAGCTTCCTTAGGTTGGAGTTTTCCCTCTAGTCCTTTATGTATGGCTGGATTTGTGGACTGGTATTTTTAAATCTGGTTTTGCTGTAACATTTCTTGTTTACTCCCACTATGGTGCTTGACAGTTTTGCTGGGTATAGTAGGCTTGGTTGACAGCCATGTTCTTTTAGTGTCTGTATGACATTTGCCCAGGACTTTCTGACTTACATGGCTTCCATTGAGTACTCTGATGTTATTCTAATGGGTCTCCCTTTATGACTTACTTGGCATTTTGCCTTTGCAGCTGTTAGTATTCCTTCTTTTTTCTTAGGATTAGTGACTTAATTATTATGTGCTGAGCAGATGCTTTTTGGGGTCTAGTCTATGTGGTGCTCTGTAAGCTTCTTGTATCTTTATAGGCATTTCCTTCTTCAGATTAGGAAAGTTTTCTTCCATGATTTTGTTGAATATATTTTCTGTGCCTTTAAACTAGTATTTTTTCTCCTTCAATTCCAATTACTATTAGGGTTGGTCTTTTTATGGTGTCCCATGTTTCCTAGAGGTTTGTTATTATGACGTTTTTTGATTTTTAGTGCTTTCTTTGACTCATGCATGTATTTCCACTATTGAATCTTTGACACCAGAGATTCTCTCTTCCATCTCTTGCATTCTGTTGGTTTGCTTGCATCTATACTTCCAGTTTGTTTTTTTTAAGATTTTTTATTTCCAGAATTGCCTTGGATTTTTATTGCTTCTGTTTCAATTTCTAAATCTTGAAAAGTTTCCTTCACCTGTTTTATTTTTTATTCTGGGTTTTCTGGGTTTTCTTTATTTTCTCCAGAGATTTGTTGATCTTTTCCAAATTTTTCTTTGTCTTTTCCTCTGTGTCTTTAAGGATTTTTTTATTTTCTCTATTAAGTCCTCTATTATCTTCATAAAGTTATTTTTAATGTTGTTTCCTTCTGCTTCTTCTATATTGTCCTGACCAGGTCTTGTTGTCGAATCATCAGATTCTGGTGGTGCCGTATTGTTTTTTATATTGTCATTTGTATTCTTGCACTGAGGTCTGCTTATTGCTTCCTCGGGTCACTGTAGGATTTGTCTGTATCACAGGGAGCTGATTTTGGTGCAATCTGTTCTGGCTGTGTATGTGTCTTAGGAAGCATCTCTTGGTCCAATCTGGGTTTCTGGTCCACTTGTAGGTAGTACATTCTGTGTCACAGTGAGCTGTTTTTGGTGTAATCAGAGCTGGCTGATTCTGTGTCTCAAGGACCCAGTCTTTGTCCAATATAAGCTCTTGATCCAGAAAGAGCTCTTGATCCTCTAGGGGGTCTTGATCCAATACGTGCTGGTGAATTGTGGGTCTCAGGGACCCCTTGGTCAAGAAGGATCAGGGAAACTGTGAGTCTCAGGTGCTGTGGAACTGTGGGTCTCAGAGATCCACTCTGGATCCAATATGTGCTGGGATACTGTGGGTCTCAAGTAGACAGTGAAGTTACCAGGTGATGAGGTGGGTTAGGAATTGGGGTGGGATTTGTAGATTGGAGTGTCCAGTGAACTGGATTTTACTGGGGCTTCTGGCCTGCAGGGATTTTCCTAATGGCCTGGACTTAGGGGAGAGATGAGTGGGGCGAGGTTCCTATGGCTGTGTCCCAGAGCCTGGGTCCTGGAGCCTGGGTTCTCTGCCTAGGCTGGGTGAAGTGTCACTCACCTCTTGGTTCAATCAATTTTTTTTTTCTAATTACAGGTGTATAGCTGGTAGCTCAAACTCAGTCCCAAACAGGATATTGATATGCCCCTCCTTTCATGATTAAGTGTATATAAGAGAGGTCTTATGTGGGACCACAAGGACAGCCACAGATGCAAGGTGCTACTTTCTGATCACTGCAAAGGCACTGCAGGCATAACATCACAGTGTCTGAAGTAGGACAATCATGGCGTACTGTTTCTCCCAGATGAACTATTGACAACTAATAGATTCCTGTTGAGAGACAGTCATTCCTTTATCTTCGTAACCACTGAGGACCCAACCATCCTTCAATGATTAGCTCCAAACTCATGGCCCAAAAGATGATACTGTTTAATCTCAGTCAGCATGAAAAAAATAGCAATGCATGCTGAACGGAAGCCACTTGTAGGAGAAAGGCAGAGAAAATAATAAGAATAGAAGGGAGTTAGGATTCAATTGTGAAAATCAGAATGTTGTGACACTTGTAGTAACTGGGCAGAGAGTGAGCTCAGTGGACGTTCAAGGAGGAGCTAGAGAGATGGAGCAGCGGTTAGCTGTGTTTACTGCCATGAAGACCATCCGGGTTTTGTTCCCAGAGCTCACACTGCAGCTCACAACCATCTCTAGAATCCAATCTGTGTATACACTGTATATACACAATGCATTGATTTATATGCAGGGAAAATAATCATGAACACAAATTTTAAGATCAGATGTGGTGATAGTTTTCTGAAGTTTGAGTTTTTTGTACCATCCACTGACCAATGGTTTAAAGATTCCCAAGCCTGACTAAAGAGAGGTCATTATGTTAAGTTCAGGGAGGAAAAGATCTTAGGATGCCAAACTCTTGTTTCTCCTGGCCTGTATCCCAGAGGGCCATCAGGTGGCTAAAGTAGGATGATGTCAGAAGAAGGAAATGTGTCTAATGAGCAGGTGTAGAAAAATTTAGTGTCCTCATCTGATGATCTTTAGAGTGTGTATTCTTGGGCAGGGGTGGAGAGACCTTAGTAATTGCTTCTGAGAACTTACATGTGTTCAGTTCTTTGTGCTATGAGGTCTGGTTCACAGCTTCACTCTCCACCACTCAGAGGGGAGCCTGAGTTGCTATCCAGGGACATTTCTTAAATTGCGAGTGTCTGAGCTCCGCAATTGACCCCAATCCTGTTCCTCAAGATTCCTAGGGAGCTAGTCTCTGTTGCTGTAGTGGGATTGCTCTGAGTCCTTACCATATCACTCACTCAGGACATTTTTGTTCAGGATGTTATATTGAGACATGAATATGAAAGCCATTGACTCCAGTTTCTCAGCTTACAAGAAATGGCAGAAACAAAATCCCAAATGGAAGAGGAAACTAAGGTAGAAGCAGCAAAAAAAATTTACTCTCGTGTTAGAACTATCCCAGAATCTCCACAGTTAAAGATAGTGAGTGAAGGCTGTGTGATGGTGGTGCATGCCTTTAACCCAAGCCCTTGGAAGGCAGAGGCAGGCCACCTTCCATGAGTTTAAGGCAAACCTGGACTACAGAGTGAGTCCCAGGACAGCAAGAGCTATACAATACAAAGAAGCCCTGTCTCAATAGCCAAATCCAAAACAGCAACAAGAAGATAGTAGATGAATGCAGGACTGTGATACACGGAAATAAGGCATTTTGTATTAGATGAGACGTAATGTACTGGTTTATGATGATAAAATAGATTGTGTAAAGGCATCCCTAAAAGTATCATCTTGCAAGAGAAGTTGTGAAATGCTTTCAAATATCACCTTTTATCCAAAATCCCTCCCTCTCTTATTTATTTTTTCCAGTTTATTCCAATTTCTGAGAAACTGAATGTCTCTCTGAGGTTGTTCTTTCTTTACTCTACTGAAAATGCCCACATGGTCTTCTCTTGTCTACTCTTCTGGAAACATTTCTATTCCTCATGTCCACTGGGATCTCGCAGTGTATTAAATTCTCTCATTTTCTCTTTTTACAAACTGTCTACTTCCCCTCATTCCTTTCTTAATCCTCGATAAGTGTTTTTGGTAATGTGTGAGCGTTTGTTTGGAGTACACGAATCTATTAATCAGTCAAACTTGAGCCCAACTTGCCTCTTGTTCTTCAGAAAGAATTCAGCAGTACGCCATTAATTTGTATGTTCTGGCTTGTCATCAGATAATTTTTGTAATGATTTCATTCTGTCTATTCATCTTTGTTATTCCTTATTTTGCCCTGGCATTTCTTTAATGATACATATTCCAAATGGAGGGCAGCATCTCCTTCATCCATTACATAAGGGCACTCATTCTCCTCCTTGTTCAAGTAAGATTTGTGTATTTGATTTGAGCACACAGCTCTATAACACACATTAATTTTTGATAAAGCTGTCTCCATGCATTTGGAAATGTTGTTTTTTCTTTAAATAACATATTTAGTTACTCTCAAGTCTTTAGAAGTTTGATTTTAAATTATTTACCCTGGTGATATCATGAAACGATTGTTACTTTTATAAACCTTCTTTATATATGTCTAATTTTTATTTTTAAAAGTGTCATTTTAATTATGTATCCCCCTGATCCCCATCCCTTCCCTCCTCTCAATGCCTCCCATTCACCCTTCAGCCTCGCCCCTCCACATCCAGCCATCCCCTCTCCTAAAAGGGAAAGAAGTCCCAAGGTGGGTCATCTCAGCATGGCACATCCACTCTGGGCAAGTATGATTTCCTCATCCCAAAGTCAAGGCTAGGTTAGGTGTTCCTTTGCAGGGAATGAACTCCAAGATTCCAGTGCTTGCACAGGAAAAGACTATCTGATCCCACCCCTTGAGGCTCTTCATATTGCTCATGCCAGTCAACAATTGCCTACCCTTGCAAGGCCTAGCTCCTTTTCCCGATGGATCTCAAGTGGCTGTTCTTGAACCTCCCAGAGCTCCAGCTAGCCATCCATGTGGAAATTTTCCTCATAATCTCTATCCCCTTGCTGATAGACTCTCCTCTCCTACTGTCAGCTGGACCAGGAACTCTGTAATGACACTTGGGGTAGTTACTCATTTGATTATAGGCGAAGCCCTATTTAGGCAGCCCCTTCACTGTTGTTTGGAGACTTGGCCAGGGACATCCTGTGAGTTTTGAACATTTTCCTAGCACCCAGTCTCTGTAAAACCCGACATTGGCTTCTGCTATCGAGATACCCATCTCTCTCTATCTCCCTCTTTGGTCCTCTCATTCAACCATCTCTTTTCCAGATTTGTTCCCAACTCTTCTTGATCGCAACCTGTTATGACCCCAATTTTCTAAAATGATCTTCTCTATTTTCTCTTCTCAGGGAAATCTCTGGATGTCTCTCTTAAGTTCCTTCTGATGCCAAGCTGTTCAAGGGGTGTGGTTTGCAGCTTGGTTATTCTTAGCTTTTTGTCTAAAACCCACTTATGAGTGAGTACATCCCATGCCTGACTTTCTGGGCATGTGATACCTCACTCAGGAGAATATTCTCCAAATCCATCCATTTTCCTGAAAATTTTAGAATGTTTTTTTTTTGTTTGTTTTTTGGGTTTTTTTTTTTGTTAATTTCTGAGTCATATACCATTGTGTGCCACAGTTTGTTAATACATTCTTTATTTAAGACACATCTAGGTTGTTTCCAGGTTCTTTCTATTACGAATAATACTGCAATGAACATAGTTGAAGTAATGCCTTTGTGGTACAAATGTGCAAGCTTTGGATATATTCCCAATAGTGGTATTGCTGGATCCTTGAGAAGATTGATTCCCAGTTTTCTGAGGAACCACCGTACTGCATTCCAGAGTGGTTGTGCAAATTTACACTCCCACCAACAATGGAGGAATGCTTCCCTTGTTCCACATCCTCTCCAGCATAGGCTGTCATCTGTATTTTTGATCTTACCCATTCTGACAGTTGTAAGGTGGTATCTCAAGATGGTATTGATTTGCACTCTCTGATGGCTAAAGATGTTGAACAATTTTTAAGTGCCTTTTAGTCATTTGTAATTCTGTTTAGAATTCCCTTTTTAGCTCTGAACCCAAAGTTTTAAATGAGTTATTTACATTTTGGGACTCTAGCTTCTTGAGTTCTCTATTTATTTTTGATATCATTCTTCTGTCAGATGTAGGGTTGGTGAAAATCTTTTCTCATTCTGTAGGCTGTTGTTTTGTCTTATTGACTGTGTCCTTTGCCTTACAGAAGCTTCTCAATTTCAAGAGGTCCCACTTGTTCATTGTTTTTCTTAGTGTCTGTGATACTGGTGTTATATTTAGGAAGTGGTCACCTGTGCCAATGCGTTGGAGATAGTTCCCACTTCCTTTTCTATCAAGTTCAGTGTAGCTGGGTTTATGTTGAAGTCTTTCATCCACTTGGATTTGAGTTTTGTGCAGGGTGATAGGTTTGGATCTATTTGCATTCTTCTACATACTACCATCTAGTTATACCAACACCATTTGTTGAAGATACTATCTTTTTTCCATTGAATATTTTTGGCCTCTTTTTCAAACATCAGATGTTCATAGGCATGTGGGTTAATGTCGGGATCTTTGAATTGATTCCATTGATCAAAAACTCTATTTTTGAGCCAGTACCAGGCTGTTTCTATTACTATAGCTCAACAGTATAGCTTCAAGTCAGGTACGGTGATTCCTTCTGAAGTTCTTTTATTCAGCAGGATTGTTTTGTCAATCCTCAGTTTACTGTTATTCCATATGAAGTTAGCACTGGATGTGTACTTGAAAATCCTAGAAAAATCGCACACGAGAGACCTAACATCGCAGCTGAAGACTTTAGAACAATTAGAAGCAAAGTCACCTAGAAGGAGTAGATGGGAGGAAAGAATCAAACTTAAGGGGAAATCAAACAATAAACACAAAGAGAACAATACAAAGAATCAATTAATCAAAGAGTAGATTCTTTGTGAAAGTCAACAAGATAGATAAACCCATCTCCAAACTAACCAAGAAGCAGAGAGAGAATATCCAAATCAACAGAATCAGAAATGAAATGGAGACATACCACAGATACCCAGGAATTCCAGAGAATTATCCGGTCACACTTTGAAAATCTACACTCCACTAAAATAGAAAACCAAAAGGAAATGGGCAGCTTTATGGACAGGTATCACTTACCAAAATTAAATCAAGATCAGATTAAAGATCTAAATAGACCTATAACACCAAAGAAAATTGAAGCTGTTATTAAAAGTATCCCAAGTTTAAAAAAAAAAAAAAACCCCAGTGTCAGATGGATTCAGTTCAGAATTCTACCAGACTTTCAAAGAAGAAATACTTACTAATACTCTTCAAACTGTTCCATACAGTAGAAACTGAAGGAACATTGCCAAACTCTTTTATGAGGCCACAATCATCCTGATTCCAAGCCACTCAAAGATGCAACAAAGAAAGAGAATTAAATACAGACAAGTCTCCTTCATGAACATTGATGCAAAAATAACCAATGTAATTCTGGAAATCTGAATCCAACAACATATCCAAAAAATCACTGCCAGCAATGTCTGGGCATCTATCTACATTATTATCTCTGGGTATTTATGATACAGATTATTGAGAGTGTGCTTTGTATGCCTGTGGGCATACACCTCACACATACTTCTGTATATTCACTCCATTACACAAGATTTTCTTCATAATATCTTCACCATCTTTCACATCACATTATTACTTATCTCAAAAAATTTTTTACTAAGGTATGGCTACTTTTTACAAAGACCAGAAATATTTAATTCATATAATCGGCTTAGTTTGTCTATGTAAAGTACGTGCTTATCCATAAAAATAATATTCAGATAATTTCTATATCTCTATGTCTTCTTAGTGTGTCAGTGGTTTGTGGAAACTTCTGCTTCCCAGAAGCCTCTGCTCACTGTGGAGACATCACCTGGAACTGGGGTGGCAGTCAATATATATACTCAATCTTAACAATTTCTCACAAAATCTGTGACATGTATAACCTCTCAGGGAACACCTCAGTGTAAGACAGGGATTCCTAATCAGTAATCTCACTAGAGCTGTGAGGAAGCAGACCCATGGATAAAATGTACAAATCTGTTGGCTGCAAAATACACAGTATTTATTCCTTTCAGCAACATCAATTTTGATGAATATTTCTCATGTTATTTTTGTACAAATGACATAAAGCACATGGAGCCAAGGAGCAGGACATGCCTTTTAGAATTTGTTCTGTTGGGATTTTCACAGGACCTGGACCTGCAGCCTGTAGTGTGTGGTCTAGTCCTCTCCATGTACTTGGTTACTGTAGCTGGAAACTTACTTGTTATTCCGGCCATCATCTCAGATGCCAACCTGCACACACCCATGTACTTCTTTCTCTTGAATCTGTCATTGTGGGCAGTTGTTCCATGTCCACTACTGTCGCTGAGATGCTGGTGAATGTAAAGACAAAGAGAAAAACCATTGGCTGTGTAGACTGCATCACCCAGGTGTACTTTTCTCTGATTTTTGTGGAATAGACAACTTCTTCATGGCTGTTATAGCCTATGAATGCTAGGTGCCTGTGTCTGTGCCTGTGCCAGTGTCTATGCCTGTGCCTGTCCCTGTCCCTATGCCTTTCCTGTGCCAGTCTCTGTCCCTGTGCTTGTACCTGTGTCTGAGTCTGTGCTGTGCCTGTGTCTCTCCCTGTACCTGTTGCTGTACCTGTGCCTGTGTCTCTCCCTGTCCCTGTCACTGTGCCTATGTCTGTGTCTCTGCCTGTGTCTATGCCTGTGCCTGTGTTTGTCCCTGTCCCTGTCTCTGTGCCTATTCCTGTGTCTGTGCCTGTCCCTGTCCCTGTTCCTCTGTCTGTGTCTATGCCTGGCCCTGTTCCTGTTCCTGTGTCTGTGCCTGTCTCTGTGTTTGTCCCTGTGGCTGTCCCTGTACCTGTCTCTGTGCCTATTCCTGTGTCTGTGCCTGTCCCTGTCCCTGTTCCTGTGTCTGTGTCTGTGCCTGTCACTGTGTTTGTGCCTGTCCCTCTCCCTGTGTCTGTGCCTGTTCCTGTCCCTGTTCCTGTTCCTGTCCCTGTGCCTGTTCCTGTTCCTGTGTTTGTGCCTGTCCCTGTACCTGTCCCTGTGCCTGTCCCTGTTCCTGTGTCTGTGCCTGTCCCTGTTCCTGTGTCTGTGTCTGTTCCTGTCCCTGTGTTTGTCCCTGTCCCTGTCTCTGTGCCTATTCCTGTGTCTGTGCCTGTCCCTGTCCCCGTGCCTGTCCCTGTACCTGTCCCTGTCCCTGTGCCTGTGCCTGTCCCTGTGTTTGTGCCTGTCCCTGTCCCTGTCCCTGTGCCTGTCCCTGTGTCTGTGCCTGTCCCTGTACCTGTCCCTGTCCCTGTACCTGTCCCTGTCCCCGTGCCTGTGCCTGTCCCTGTGTTTGTGCCTGTCCCTGTCCCTGTCCCTGTGCCTGTCCCTGTGTTTGTGCCTGTCCCTGTCTCTGTGCCTATTCCTGTGTCTGTGCCTGTCCCTGTCCCCGTGCCTGTCCCTGTACCTGTCCCTGTCCCCGTGCCTGTGCCTGTCCCTGTGTTTGTGCCTGTCCCTGTCCCCGTGCCTGTCCCTGTGTTTGTGCCTGTCCCTGTCCCTGTGCCTGTGTTTGTCCCTGTCATCCCCTGTATTACACTAGCATCATGAACCACAGACTGTGGATTTGGGGTTCTGGTATCTTGGATTGTGAGTGTCCTGCACACCTTTTTACAAAGTAGAATAGTGTTGCAGTAATCCTGCACAGACTTGGAAATTCCACCCTTCTGTGTATTGAGCCAGGTGGCCCAGCTCACCGGTTCTGACAACTTTCTTAATGATCTGGTGATTTATTTTTCACCTGTGCTATTGGCTGCCGTTGCTCTTTGGCATCCTTTATTCTTACTTTGAGATAGTGTCCTCTATACATGCAGTCTCTAGGGCTCAGGGGAAGTACAAAGTATTTTCCACCTCTGCATCTCATCTCTCTGTTGTCTCCTCATTTTCTTGCTGAGGCCTGGGAGTTTCCCTCAGTTCTTCTTCCAGTCACAGCTCATAGGCAATTGCCACAGCCTCTGTGTTGTACACAGTGGTCACCCCATGCTGAACCCCTTAATCTACAGTCTGAGGAGTAAAGATGTAAAGACTGTTAGTGGGGAAAGTATGGATGGCATCTGTGTACCTCGAATTGAAGAACTTACCTTTAGTGCACTCATCAAAGCTTAAAAGCCAGAAGAATGGATTATGGGAATAGATGGTAGAAGCAGAATGTGTTTTATTTATTTTTTTGAAGTTTGCATTACCTGAGTCCAATCTTAGCACTCTATAAGAACCTTTATTAAAAGTTTTACTCTTATGTTTAATGTTGGTTCCATCTGTTGTCACAACATCCCAGTTATTCCAAACACCGGACCAGAAATATGTGAAAATACATTTGCCTCATCTGAATCTTGCATTTATTAACCAAACAAAGTAATTGTGTGTATTTGTTTGTTTATTTACTTATTTTAATTGAATCTTTCCATTTATTTTACATACTAGACACAGTTTTCTTCCTTCCTGTCTACCCCTTCTTTCCCCCTACCTTCCATCAAGCCCCCTCCCATCTACCCCTACTCTATATTCATTCAGAAAGGACCAGTCATCCCATGGACATGAACAAAGCATTACACATAAAGTTGAGGCAGGACCAAGTCAGGGTAATCCAGCATGGGGAACAGGTTTCTAAAAGTCCCCTGAAGTGCCAGGGACAGGTCCTGATTTTATTGCTAGAAACCCCTCAAACAGACCAAGCTATACAGCTGTTACACACATGCAGAGGTCTAGTTGGTCTCATGCAGGCTCACTAACTGTTGGTCTAGAGTCTTTGAGCTCCCATGAGTTCAGGTCAGCTGTCTCTGTGGGTTTCTGGGTCATGACCTTGACACCACTGGTTGAACCCCTTCTGCCTTTCTTCAGCAGGAAACCAGGAGTTTGGTCCAGTGATTGGCTGTAAATCTCTGCATCTGCTTCCATCAGTCATTGGATGAAGACTTTGTGATGACAATCTGACTACAAGAGAAGGCCAGTTCAGTCCCTGCCTCCACTATTGCTGCAAGTCTCCGCTGGTGTCACCTTTGTGGGTTCCTCAGAGTTTCCCTGGCACCAGATTTCTCCCTAATCCAAAATGTGCCCCTCATCTTCTATTCCTCTCCCCTCAATCATGCCCCTAAACTGCCTCTCATGCCACGACCACCTAAGCCAATTATCTCATGTTTCCAGCCCTCATTTCCCCCTTCCTGGGCCCTATCTCTAATTTACCCAGGAGATCTCTTCTATTTCCCCTTGCCAGGGAAATCCATTAGTCCTCCTCTGGGCCTCCTTGTTACATAGCCTCTCTGGGGCTCTGGACTCTGGGTTGGTTATCTTGTACTTCTCTCCTAATATCTACTTATGAGTGAGTACATGCAATGTTTGTCTTTGTGGATCTAGGTTACCTTACTCAGAGTAATATTTTTCTAGTTCTATCCATTTGCCTGCAAATTTCATGATATCATTGTTTTTACAGCTGAGTAATAATGTGTGAATGTCTTTCTATATGCTATGAATATCATTCTTTAAATAGAGGAGCTGTTTGGGCCCTTGGCGGGCACCATAGCAATAGGCAGGAATCGAAGCATGGATAAGGGAAGGAGGGCAGAGTCAGACAAAGAGATCCGTCCAGCCGCTGAAGAAGCAGCATGTAACAAAATAGGCAAGCCATGGGTCATGTGGCTGGACAGAATAATGGAAATAGGGTGAATTAAAATGAAGGAGCTAGCTAGTAATATTCCTAAGGCAAAGGCCAAACTGTATGAAGTTAATATAAGCCTCTGAGTCATTTTGTGTGTGGTAGGGGGGAGGGGAGGCAGGGCAGGCAGATCTGAACTGTGGGGCTATACCAGGCCAGAATCCTCATGATAAATACTCCATTGTGTGAATGTACCACATTTTCCTTACCCATTCTTCAGTTTTAAAGATACATACCAAATATAGAGTGATATTCATGAGTTTTACTGTATATATATAAGTAAAGCCACACCTAACATTTCATGCTATTTATATGCTTGTTATAGAGGAGTCTGGGGACATATCTCTCTTTGGTATGTCGCACTTAGTACATAACTACATTGACTGTTCATCATAATATAGGCTTTAATATGCCAGTGTTCTTTATATTTGAAGACTGCAGCTTTAACAGTTTGTTCCTCTGATTTTTTTATTGACCTAGTGCTTGCACCTACTTGTGGTCTATAATGTGATGTCTTGATCTATGTATACAATGAGTAGTGGTCAAATCAAGGGAACTAACATTTCAATCACTTTAAACATTTGTTAACCACTTACACCCTCTGTGCACTGAGCCCCATGCTTCCTTCTGGGTAACACTAATCTTCTGTTTAGGATCTTTTGTTCAGCCTGTTGTCCAAAGCCAGAACCAAAAGAGTCCTTGGAGCTGTAGAGTTGCTCTCCCCACCCTTAATCTCAGAGCAGATGTTTTATATAAAGAATAAGGATTGATAGCTGAAACACCAAACTAGGCCCTCTGAATGTGGATGACAGTTGTGTGGCTTGGTACTTGGTGGGGCCTCTGGCAGTGGGACCAGGATTTATCCCTATTGTGGTAACTAGCATTTTTGGAAACCATTCCCTACAGAAGAATGCCTTGTTCAGCCTTGATACAGGAGCAAGGGACTTGGTCCTGCCTCAAGGTTACATCCCAGACTTTCTTGAGTCCCCCCAGAGGCCTTATTCTCTTTGAGGAGTGGATGGGGATGGGGGAATGTGGGTGGTGAGTGGATGAAGGAGTGAGGGGGAACTGTGTTGGGTATGTTAAAAAAAACATTTAAATAAAATGAAAAAATAATAAGACTTTTGTTTCAAAACAGGGTTTCTCTGTGTACCTCTGGCTGTCCTGGAACTCACCTTGTAGGACAGGTTGGCCTCAGACTTACATAGATCCATCTGACTTTGCTTCCCAAATAGTGGGATTATAAGTATACACCACAACACCCAGCTAAGAATAAAACTCCTTATTCCTACCTGTGTGTGTGTGAGTGTGTGTGTGTATGATATCTTTTGGCTGAGAAAGTTTTCTGTAAACAAAGATATACAGTTATACAATGTATAAATATAAATCAATCACTGAATGAAAATAATGCATAAAGAAATTTATTTTAAAATAACTTGCTCAGATTTAATTTTGTTATTTATTGAAGATTAAACACATTTGCAAGTTAATGAAATGAATGTACTTATTTGTTTTACACAATCTAGTCCAAGCACAGGCCAATTTGATTCTTACATGGTAAGGAATGATGTTAGGAGTTCATGAAGTCTTTGTTTTTGCAAACAAAATAAAATAAAATAAAATGAGAAATATTATCTGTAAAATAACATCACTTTTATCCATACCATACATTGGTCTGAAATCTGGGCTGTCTTAGATGGTTGTAGTAGGAATCTAGGAAAGTCATTATTTCCAGGGTAAGCATTAGAACGTAATGATCCTTTCTCACTGTGTCCATGACAGCAGATGTTTGTAGAAGGTACCTAGACCTTGAAGAAGTCATAGTAGAGAACAGTGATTGTTTTCTATTAACTGTAGAGTCATTTTCTGGAGGGGTCTCCCATCCATTGCATGACATTGGACACAGACTATTCAAGACACTTGGAGGTCTTGAGTTATTGTGTACTGCAAACAGTCCACAATCAGGACTAAAGGTTGGGGGTTGTGATGCTTTCCTTCAGAGAACATATAGAATAAATCAAAGGGGCGTTTGTCTAAGGAAATTGTTGTGCCCCAAACACGTGAATGATGACCAGTTTGTTTTGGTCATATACTCCTGAGCATGAGGCCTGCCCATTAGAATTCCACTGATGTTCCCTTTTCCCAGAAGCCCTCAGTTACAGGTGACTTCTTAGCTAGGAGCAGGACTTAACATCTAAGTCTTTATCCTGCTAGGATCCTGTCTGGCTGGAATCTGTGAGGTATTGTGCAGACTGTCAGACTCAGTGAGCTCAGATGTGGATCATCCCTGTTGTATATACTATTTTCTTAACATTTTCTACCATTTCTAGCTCTTACACTCTTACTGCCTTCTCTTCAGCATAGATACCTTAGTCTCTAGGGGAGAGTTATGATAACAACATCCCATTTGGGGCTAAAAGCATGAAAGTCTCTCATTCTTTCTTATTGTCCAGTTGTGAGTTTCTGTGTTTGCTACTGTCTACTGAAGGAAGAAATTTCTCTGGTGAGGGTTGAGCAATGCACTGACCTATGAGTATAAGCATATCATTAGGGGTTGCTTTATCCCTATGTTATAACTTATGTTATCAATATGAAAAACTGAGGTCATATTCAAACATAAGGTTCATCTCTACTGACTGGCATTCACAAGTTCATGAAGGGATAAACACAGAAAAGAAAGAAAAGGAATCAGCAGCCGTTATTTTTAAAACTTGGATCTGCACGAGATACACCCACTGATGGAACCCTGGCATAAATGTTATGGGAATAACCACCACTTTTAAAAATTGGATTTATGGCCCACTCCAAGAAATGAAACCCATCCCTGGCATTGTTACTGATGCCAAAAGTTTCAGACTAAATAGATCACGAGGTCTAGGACAAAACAGTTTTAAAATGATAACATGAAATACTAGGTAAATATATTAAATTTTTAAGGCCTAGGGTCTGGGAAGAAAAGAATCAGTATTAATATGGCATCACTAGAGACCTTACATCGATCTCATCCTTCTTATATTAACTGTTATCTGTTTTATTATCTCAAGAACAACACTGTATTATAATTTGTAAGATGTCACCATTGGGCTGAAGGGACAGCTCAGTAGCTCAGACATTGCTGGTCTTCAAAGTGCCCAGATTTGAATCCTATCCATCACGTGGTGGCTCACAACCCTCTACAACTTTAGCACCAGGGGACCATCTTGGATGTGATTCAAAGACATACACACAGACAAAATAATATATACGCAGAATGAATTTTAAATGAGATGTCGCCATTGTGGAAGCATCTCTCTTTTTCTCCTTCCCTCTTCTCCCCCTTGGTCTCCCCTCTTCATGGTTTATCACTTTACTTTAGACCATATGTGCAGGTCAGCCTGCAACCCCCAGGGCTTAGCACCGTTTAGTGGCCTCTGCTGTTTACAGGAACCAATTGATCCATTTCCATCATCAGGACCATCACTCAAGCAGGTGCTACAATAGTAATGAGGAGGTTAGCAGAGGACAAAGAAGCTGGCTAAGGTCAGGCATGCTTGAGAGCTGCAGAGGTTACTCTAGGTCAAAAAGCAACCCCCAGCATATAAGGCTTTCCCTCAGCTACAATAAATGACATTATACGTTCAAGAGTGACCCACAAGTGTTTATGGTCCAATCTATAAGTCTTAGTTCAGCAAGGCCTGCTCTGAGATGCTGGTGTTTACAGACAGAGCTCCCAGGGAGATTCTGATGTTGCAGATGGATCTCCCAGCAAGAATTGGCTGTTTACAGATGGAGGCTCCTGGGAGATCCAGGTGCTTCAGGTGGAAGGCCCTGAGGGTTTGTGTTGCAGAAAGAGGCTCCCCACAACCCCATGCCAAGGACTAAGGGAACCTAATAGATCATCTTCAGAAGGCTGGCCAGCAGGTAAGAAATTATTTGAGGGTGAAGTGGATTGTATTTAACCTCCAGAATCAGGAATTCTGTGGGGTCACCTGGGGTAGAGTGTATTAAAATGTGGGAGCAGCAAGATCCCAGCAGATTTTAACTGAACATGTGTCAGAATTATTAAAGTAACAAGGTATAAAATATAACAAGGCTCAGGAATTTGTTAAGATTATAGAGAATACTAGTCCTTGGCTCCTCCAAAGTGGCAGGCTTAGCATTCAAGATTGGGGAAAATGTAAAACGTGATCTGCAAGGGCCATTTTGCCTCGGGGGGGGGGGGGGGGGCACTAGAGGACTTCCCCATTGCTGTGTTTTCACTTTCTGTGACTTGTGAAGGTGCCTTGCTTATTACTAGCATAAAGGTGAAGGAGCAATTGGGAAAAGTGAGCGGGTTCTCAATGAAATTCAGGAACAGGAGTCTCTGGTTTTTTGAATGATCTTGGGATTTGGGAGAAGCCTTGTATGTTCTGAGATTTTTAACTAGTTTGCAGCTACCTTGGCTCTGCCCATCTCGGCTCCACTCAACTTAAAGGAAGAATTTAAGAAACTTAGAATTCAGGTAGAGGATTTAATGTGGCCAGGCTCTCAACAAGCCTTCCCAGTAATTGAGATTTCAGACTCAGGACAATATGGGGTGATAGCATTGTCCTCTAGTTTTCAAGGACATTAAGCAACTTAAAGAAGCAGTAACATGGAATCCATGTCTTTTTTACCATGGTTCTGGTGGAATCCTACTTGGACTCTATACTTACACCTAGTGATTGGATGCAGTTATGCAGAGCTTGCCCCTGAGGGGAGACTACCTGTTATGGAGAAGAGAATTTCAAAAGTATTGTGCTGAGACTGCTGGACAATGCCACAGTGCAGGGCCCTGCATGGAGATTGGATGAAAAGCAGAGCATTTGGGATGAGAAGACAGGGGCTCTCCTCCTCCAGCAGCTACAATTGTGATTAGACAACCATTATCCCAGTTGTAACTTGTTACAATTATTTCTTAATCACTGTGTATTTTCAATGATGAACATTCAGTCTGCACAAGTTGCTGAATTGGTTGAGGTATGTTTGGTTTATTAAATCAAAAATTTCATCTTAATGCTGGAACTTTAAAATTTAAAGATCTTTCTAAGATCAAGCTATTGTCATTGTCAAGAGTTGCCCATCTTTCATGGAATTTGTCCCTGTACCTCACTATGGAGTTTATCCCAAGGGTTTAAAACCCAATCACATTTGGCAAATGGATGTTACTCGTGTTACTTCTTTTGGAAAATTACAATTTGTTCATGTCACCATTGACATTTTTTCTGTAATTCTTTTTGCCTCCTCCCATACTGGGAAAAAGGCTATGGATGTAAAAAGTTAATTGTCTACAAGACTTTGCCTGTTTGGGTGTGCCAAAAATAGTTAAAACCGACCATGGACCTGCATACACTAGGGTGAGGTTCAAGAATTTTTGTGAGAATTATTCTATTATTCATAAGACAGGTTTACCCTATAATCCCCAAGGTCAAGCTATCATTGAAAGGACACATTGTACCTTGAAGGCATATCTCCAGAAAATAAAGAAGGGGGAGTGCAATACTCCCAAGCATCAGTTATCATTTTTTTTCTACATCTTAAATTTTGTAATTGTGGATAATCAGGGGAGATCGGTCATTGAGTGCCAATGTCAACAAATTTTTCAACATACCCTCAAGTAAAATGGAGGGATGTGCTGTTGTGGGGGGAGGGTAGTGTTTGTGTTTTCCCCAAGAAAGCTGAATCTCCAGTCTAGGTTCCAGAATGGCTGCTGTGCCCTGTGGGTGACCTTGTTGGGAGCAACCCTGATGCAATAAGTCCATTGGACAGGTAAAGAATCCTCTAATGTTGATGACGGTGGGCCAGTATGGCCCTACTTCATAACAACTGACTGGAAGATAGGCACCCTACTGGCATCTGTGATTCAGGATAAAGCTACATTATTGACACTTCAAATCTTGCTGAGAGCCTCTGCTTTAAGGAAGTGCTGGATAAGAGCCAGTTCCCAAATATTTCCCTTACTCATAGTGGGTGCATTGCAATAAGAATTGCCTCAGTTGCTGACTTTGGGCAGAACTCCTCTAATGCTTCTGTTGTAACCTTAAAATTTGTACTTGTGCCAATAAATAAAAAGTCTCAGAATCACACTGGCCACATGTCTCCAGCTAATCGCCACTGGCCTTGGCACCCTGACTACCACCTGGACAGTTCACCATCCATTAAGGATTGAATATATTACAAATCCTCCATATCAGCCAAAGCCCCTATGGTGGTGGGGACCACAGCCCATAACAAGGATATTATGCTGGGAATCTATTTTTATGGGACTGTTTCTTGGAATTCAAGTACAGAGTTTGAAAACTCTCTATCCTTTCCTTTTTATTCTTTATGGTGACAAATGCTACTAATGTGTCTAGCAGTTTGAATTGTTCTAGAGAATCCTGTCTTCTGATTGGCTGCTGGAAAAAAAACGAGACACTTGTGTTGGTGGTGTGATTGGCTATTCCTGGTTCATCCTAGAGAGATCAGTACAGCTTGTGGCTGCCTCTGGGGGGGGGGGGTGGCAGAGGGTGGAGGCAGTGGGATTACCTTTGGTCATTCTGTAACCATTGCAGCCACATTAGATTTATTTTTGGGAAGAATAGCCAATGCTTTAGAGACACACAACAGTAGTAGATAAGATATCTTACAGCTTGACTTGCAGATTTCATTGTAAGAGCAGGTAAATTTTGTTTTGGATATTATGCAACACCTGTTTATAGAAATCATTGTAGTGAATGAGACCAGAGAGCCAATCAATTAGTTACAGGCATAGAAGATGATTAGGAAGTGGGCAGGATCAGTGCTGGGAAGAACATTACTTCTCATCTTGCTCCTAAGACAGAACCAGTCAATATGGCCATGTGCTATTGCCCATGATCCAGCACCTAGTGGGGTGTGGATTAACATACTGAAACCTGGTACTGAACCAAAGACTGGAAAGGTATTGGGGGGGGGAGGTGGGGGAATGTATCAACCTAAAACAGGAGTGTGGCGGGATTAAGGTGTCAGCCGATAAGGTCAGAAGACACTTCCAGGACCCTGGAGGGGGTGTGGCCAACCCCATTGATAAGTGGCTGCTGGGACATGAGGTATGTCTTCCTGGTTCCTGGCTGCTGGCTGCTGGACAGACAGAATCAGAATCCATCGTCCTTCCATCGCGCGTCCATCCCTCGTCCATCGCCTGGATACACCAGTCCTTGTTCAGGTGCCACCATAAGCTGTTACTAATATCATGAGTGTTAATTTATATTCTAATAAATATTAATTTGGACTGGCGCCTTGAAAGTAAAACTCGGTCTACATCTGGCACCCAACGTGGGGCTCAAACCCACGACCCTGAGATTAAGAGTCTCATGCTCTACCGACTGAGCTAGTCTGGCATGGTTTCCAGACAGCTGGTCCAGTGTGTAGGCGAGGGTTTTTGGCTCAGTGCCTGGGCACGGGGTTTTCAGCTCAGTGTGCAAACACGAGTTTTTGGCTCAGTGCACAAGTGCGGATTTTGGCTCAGTGCGCAAGTGCAAGATTTCAGCTCAGTACGCAAATGCAAGAATTCAGTTCAGTGCGCAGACATGATTTCAGCTCAGTGCGTTTAACCTCAGAGTCATTGCTTCAGCCCTATACATGTCTAAAATGCTGTGGCCACTTTACATAGTAATATACCCCTGGCTAATATTTGATAGTCATACTAAAAGTCATTGTTCAGGGATTGTATACCCCTTATATAGGTATTCTAATTTTTAGTACAGGGTTTATTCCTTAAGACGACAAAAACTACTGTCAACATTACTTAAGGTACCATATCCCAGTCATCTCAGATACAGGTTAGAATATCATAGATAGACAGAAATCTTCAACCATTTCATAGACCCAGAGAATATGGCATTTAACATTTGAAATTCGGCCATGAGAGGCATGATGACTCCTGCTGTCACTGCTCCTTTCCCGAGATGGTATGAGCATCAAGGATACTCCATTGGAGTTTGTCCTTTTGGCAGAGAATGGCCTGTTGAGTAAGGAACTGTCCTTATGTAGGGGTATTGTGCTGTTTCATGGTAAATAATTGTCCCACCCACTGGTTTAATAAAAAGAGCTGATTGGCCAAAGGCAGGCAGGAAGTGTAGGCAGGGCTACCAGACTAAGAAAATCTCTGAGAGCAGAATGCCAGAGGGAGGACCAGGGAAAAGCCAGAAGAAGCCGAGGACAACCATGCTGCTCTAAGCAAAGGTACCAAGCCACATGGCTGAACAAGAGACATGGGTTAGATGAAGGGTAGAGAGCTAGCAAGTGATATGCCTGGCCCTGAAGCTGATCAGCCAAAAACTATTGAAAGCATCTGTGTGTCTCTCTGGGACTGTGGGACTGTGGGACTGCGGGTCTGTGGGTCTGCAGGTCTGTAGGTCCTAAACCTTGAGGTTAGGCCCGAAAGTCCAGGCCAGAAACCTCTTACTACACAGGAGATTGTGCCCTATGCTGTAGAATCCTCCAATTATGGGTAAAATGCAATCTAACTTCCTGTACCATCTAAGACAGGCCTAGTCTAGATGTCCTTTATATATAAAAAGAAGGATGATATGTAAAGGTCAGTCTGCAACCCCCAGGGCTTAGCACTGTTCAGTGGCTTATGGTGTTTACAGGAACCAATTGATCTATTTTCATTATCAGGAACATCACCCAAGCTGGTGCTGCAATAGTAATGAGGAGGTTAGCAGAGGACAAAGAAGCTGGCTAAGGTCAGGCATTGCTTGTAGGTGCAGAGGTTACTCTAGGTCAAAAGGTAATCCCCACCATATGAGGCTTTCCCTGAGCTTCAATAAAGGGCTTTCTTAGTACAAGAGTGACCAGCATGTGTTTATGTTCCAATCAGCAAAGCCCACTCTGCAACACTGGCGTTTACAGATGGATCACCCAGCGAGATTCAGATGTTTACAACTATATCCTATTATATAGCCCAAGTTAAACTAAAACTCATGATTCTCTTGCCCCAACCTCCCAAGTTCTGGAATGGCGTGCATGCACTCCTTTGCCAAGCTGTATTATTTCTTACACATCCATAATAATCTTCAGTTGCTCCTCAACAGAAGATTACTTTAAATTAAGAGGTTGAAAGTACCCCTTAAAAGTTTTTATTTAAGATCTGAATTTTGTTTTAAACTAGAAAATGTGGTACATGTTCATAGGGAGATTCATCAAGTTATAATCAAAGTTTAAGTGATGAACATCTGGCTAAGTATGAAAAAGTGCAATTCACAGAGGTAGTTATGTGTTTTCTAGCACATATGGAGTAGAAAACCAATGACAATAAAAAGCACATAGATGTATTACTATGTTTCTGTTTCAGTGAAAAAATACTATGACCAGAAGTTTATTAAAATATTGTTTGGCTTATGTTTCCCAAGGAAAAGCTCATAACAGTGCGGGAAGTGTGGAAGCAAGAGGCTTGAGACAGAATCTGAAACAACATATTGCAAACAAATATAGGAAGAGAGAGCGAAGAAACAAAAGAAGTGTGCCAAGGCTATAATTCTTCAAATCCCATTCCCAGTGATCTACTACCTACAACAAGTATCCATATCCTAAAGGTTATGCATACATACACACTCATATATACACACACATGTGCACATACACACATGCACACATACACACACATACACACTCATGTACACACTCATATACACATACACACATATGCACACATGCTCATGCACACATGGACACATACACACTCATACACACACACATGCACATGTATACACACATGCACACGTACACACACATGCACACATACACACATATGCACACATACACATGCACACATGCACATGCACATATACAGACACATATACACACATGCACACATGCACAGATATACACACATGTACATATACACACACATGCACACATACACATGCACACATACACACACATGCATACATGCACACATATACACACATGCACATATACATACACGTGCACACATATACACACATGCACACATACACACACACATACACACACCCACACAGTGCTACTAAGTCAGGCTGAGGTGTTTAATTACATGCATATGTGAGGACATGCTTTATATAACTCACAACAGTGAACTCATAAATAGTGAGGGGAAAATCAGAAGGAGAATTAGAAATGGTGACAGAAGGGCTAGAGAGCTGTTTCTCTGCTTAAGAGCATTTCATGTTCTTAGAGAAGCTCACAGTTTGTTTCTTATTGGGGATAGTGGGTTCATAATAATCCTCGTTTCAGAGGATCTGATGCCCTCTTCTGGCCTCCACAGAAACACATACACACAAATAAATAATAACAAATATTAGAAAGGGTAATAGAGAAAGGGATTATCATCAAATTGTTACACATGTGTGAAAATGTAATGGCATTCCTAAAGACACATATGCTTTCCTCTGTGTCACAGCCATAATATACATGCAGATGGCCTAACTCAGACCCACACAGACTCAATGATTGTCCCCTCAGTCTCTGAGAGCCCATGTGAGCCCTGGTGAATAGATTTTATGCACCTTGATTTCATGGTGTCCAGATTCTGCTGACTCTTACAATCTTCCTCATCCTCCCTTATCTGTGAGCTTCGCTGACCTCCACCTAATGTTTGGCTGTGGGTCTCTGCATCTGCTCCCATCAGTGTCTGGATGAAACCTCTCTGAGGATGATTGGCCGATGAACTTGAAGTCCACATTCTCAGGTTTATAGGTCTTGGAGTACTAAGATTGTGTGCACACATCATTACATTGCCTGAGCTCTGCTACACTGGTGATCAAATCTTGGGCCTTGCATATTCCAATCCAGTAGTCTATCAACTGAGTAGTCTTCACAGGAGGTATGAAGTTTTCACTGTGTCTGCAGATTTTCCCATGGTAATAACTGACAGAATATTACAGGAATCTCCTCTCACAACCACTTCTCATTCAGGTTAAAATTTTAAAATTCTTCACTGAAAGAATGTAGTCATTTTATACATTTTATATTGTTATTATTCTCCTGGATATTGTCCTTTAGTAACCAAGAGAAGAGAGTTAAGAGATATGATTTTAGAAACAAAATAGAATAGTATATAAGATAATAAAAAACAATCTTTTCATATCTACTTTTATTGACCAACTTAATAATTATCTTCATGTGATGAAAAGGTAATAACAAGTATCCACCACCAAGTATAATAGCAAGGAACATTCTGATTATAGAGTATTTGAAATTACAACTCAACATGTAAGGGCACTTCTAATTTGGTATTTACAGGTCTGCATAAGAAGGTATAGTACCTCTTTGATAAAATCTAGATAAATAAATATGAAAAACTAGAGGACAAATATCAACGATGGCATTTATTACCCATCCTTTCACTAAGGGGCAGGGCCAAAGTGTAGGCTTTGTTCTGCTTAGAATGGGAAGTGGTTGTTAGAAGGTGCTCCAGTGTAGAAATTGTATCTCTGTGAGACCTATATGGCTGTTTTCATTTTTTTAGAGAGACACTGCCTAAAGACAAAGACTTGAACCAAGAACAAAGATACAGTGATTATCCAAAGGTTTGAGCAGAGAGATAGATACAGAGCATATGTGAAAAAGATAAAGGGCTAACTGAAAAACTTCTTGTTTGTGGAAAACCATTTCTGGAGATTAAAAGCTTTTTCAGAAATACAGGGACATGGACAAAATAAGTATACCAGGATAAAATGTGATCAGAAGAATATCATAAAAATATTGAAAACTAAATTCACAGTGCTAAGGCAGGAGATTCAGAATAAAGAATCATGTAAAACCACAAGGCATTAGAACAGTATTACACATATAAAATGAAGGTGGATGTTTTTGGAGGTCAGATTGTAATTGCAGGTTTTTCCACAGAGGGTTTCCTGGGGATTTAAGGAAGCATAGGGAACTGTGTTTTGGCAGTGAATGTGGCACCACAGCCAGGATCTTAGGAATTTCTCTTACACATTTGCATTTAAGCCATATCTGCTTCCTGGGTCACCATATTCTTTTTTATTGAAAAGACTTTTTGACCTTTTCAAAAACAAAAGACCCTCTACTGTCTCCTCTCCCTCCTCTCTTCCCAGTCATCCTCTCACATCATTCCCATCATCCATTCCTCAGAGAGGGTAAGGTCTTCCAGGGAGAGGTACTGCAGTCTGTATATCCAGTTAAAGTAGAACCAAGCTGTATCAAGGCTGAGCAAAATGTTCCTCTGTTGGGACTAGGCTCTAAGAATGCAGTTTGTACACTAGGAATAAGTGCTGGTCCCATTGGCAGAGTCCCCATACTGCATATGCCATTTGGCTATCATCCATATTCTGAGGGCTTAGTTCAGTCCCATGGAGGTGACCCAGCTGTCAGAGTCAGTGAGCTCCCAATAGCTCAGATCAGCTGTCTCCATGAGATTCCTCATCAGTGTACTGACCCCGTGGCTCATATAATACCTCCTTCCTCTCTTCAACTTGATTGGGAGCTTGACTCGGTACTTAGTTGTGGATCTCTGCATCTGTTTTCACTAGTTGCTGGATGAAGGTTCAATAATGATAATTAGGGAGGTCATAAATCTGATTATAGGAAAAGGTCAGTTTAGACACCTTCTCTGCTATTGCTTGGTGTCTTATCTGGGGTCAGCTCTGTGGGTTCCTGAGTATTTCCCTAGCAACACGTTTTTTTCTAACCCCACAATGGCTCCCTCTATCAAGGTCTCTCCTCTGTAGTTCTCCTTCTGTCCCTAACCCAACTCAACCTTCTCAATGTACACAGGACATTTATATTTCCTCTTCCCAGGGAGCTCCATGGATGTCTTCTTTAGGTCCCTCCTTGTGGACGGTGGCCTGGTTATTCTTTACTTTAAAGTCCACTCGTGAGTGATAGGAATGTTTGCTTGTATTGGGGGCACAAATGTTCAGGACTGAGATTTCATCCTGATGATTTTTTCCTGAGAAGAATATGTAATGATCTTCCTTCCATATCTCTCTTGATTGATTTTAGTGTGAAGTCTACTTCATTACATATTAGGAGAGCTACACCAGCTGCTTCTTAAGTCCATTGAATTGGAGAGTCTTTTCCCATCCTTTGACTCTAGTAGTGTCTGTCTTTGTAGTTGAGGTGTATTTTCTGCAAGCAGAAGGATGTATTCTATTTTCATTTCCATTCTGATAGTCTGTGTCTTTTTTACAGAGGAAATAAGAACAGTGATATTAAGGACTATTAGTAACCAATGAATGTTAATTGGCTTTGTGTGTGTGTATGTGTGTGTGTAGTGATTTTATGATATTACATTGTAAATAATTGTCTCGGCTGAGTTTAATAAAAAGCTCTGATTGGCCCAAGGCAGACAGGCAGTGTGGGCAGGGCTACCAGACTGAAAAGATCTGGGAACAGGAAAAACAGCAGAAATGCACAGAAACACCAGAGTTGCCAGACAACCCAGAAGATGCAGAGGACAACTGTACTGCTCTGAGAAAAGGTCCCTTACCCATGGCTGAACAGGATAAGAATCATGGGTTAGTTTAAGGGTGAAGAGTTAGCAAGTTATAAGCCTGGGCCTTAGGCCGATCAGCCTACAATTAATATAAGCATCTGTGTGTCTCTGTGGGTCTGTTGTTCCATAGGTCTAAATCTTGAGGCTAGGCCCAAAAGTCAAGGCCAGAAACCTCATACTACGATTGTGTGTGTGTGTGTTTTTATGTGTGTGTGTGTGTGTATGTGTGTGTGTATGTGTGTGTGATGTGTGTGTATGTATGTGATGTGTGTGTGTAGTGTGTGTGTGATGTGTGTATGTGTGTAGTATGTGTGTGTGTGTGTGTGTGTGTGTGTGTGTGTGTATTCTTTGGGATTTCCTGCTGTGCATTTATCTGTTGCTTGTGTTTTTGTAGGTGCATCTAACTTCCATAGTTGGAGTTTTCTTTCTAGTGCTTTCTGTAGAGTTGGATTGTGAATAGGTATTGTTTAAATCCTGTTTGTCATGGAATATCTTGTTTACTTTGTCTATGGTGATTGAAAGTTTGACTTGTTATAGTATTCTGTGCTGGATTTGTGGTCTCTCAATGTCCTTATAACATGTGTCCAGTACCTTGTAGCTTCCAGAGTCTCCATTGAGAAGTTTGCTGCTATTCAGATAGGTCTGCCTTTATAAGCTACTTGGCCTTTTTCCCTAACTGCTGGTATATCCTCTTGGAAAGCTCCATCGAGAATAGGAAGATAACTGCTTGTCTTGGACTGCAGAAATGCCAAAGGTTCTGGGTAATTCTGGCATGTCGCTGAGAGGACAGATCCCAGGAAAAGATAGCTTTTGCTGAGTTGGAAACTTGAAGACTCAGGTATTAAGAACCCTGACCTGTAACCTATGGTTACATCTGCATATTTATAAAGAAGTGGCGAATGCTGTACTCCTTAGGGAATGAGGTTATAAAATGTCTAACTTCATTCTATGGGAGAATTCTTTCCAATGACATGTATGGCCCTGAATTCAGTAACACACACTGCCCAAAAGCAAGATTTCTGTATGCAGTATCCACCTGCATTTGATCTGGTTTATTCTTTTTCTTGCTTGGTGGTTTATAAAGTCCACTAACTAACTTCTGTTGCAAAACTGTCTAAACGACACTAAACTAAGGTCAGTGGTCTGAATGTCAATATGTGAACCCACTGTCCCCATCAGTGGTTTTCACACAATTATTTCACTAAGCCAGGACTTACTGACTACGGATAAATAACCTCCTTTTCTTCACCTTGCACTAGACAGGATTTATAGACACATTTAACAACACCCATCTTTTAAGTGGATGCCATAGAGTTGAACTCATTTGGTAGGACTCTTCCCTCAGAGCCCTCTCTCTAAGCCTGCTCTCTGAGATAATGTTATTATCTCTAAATCTGGAGTTTAATATTAGCTTTGTCAAACTTGTCATACACCCTAACATTATCCTCACTTATCTAAAATGCTCACTTCTGCACAAATCACTCTTGATTCTCTTTGAGCTCCACCTGACACTGAGAACTCACTCCCATCTTCCTCCGTGTGACTAACTTGCTAATTCCACACTTGTTCTTTTCCATGGCTTCTCTACATGCACTATGATCTCATCACTCGACACTTGCACACTGGTGGGTAAGACGACCTGCCCTCAGACAGCTGAGGAGCATGAGTGAACATTCTCATGTCTGCCTTTTACTGCCTTTATGTTACTTTAGGGTGGTTTAAGTTCAGGTAGGCTCTAGATTCATTGGTCTGTATTGAGAAGAAAGTGAATACTTATTTCAATGAAGAGAGTCTCAGGAGGAAAGACAATCGATGGAAGGGTAAGAACTACATAGGGGCATAGTTACTAGAAAGCATGCTGGGAAGGGACTCAGAAACACTTGGAGTCTAATAAAGAGAATCAATGAGAAGCCTCCCCTCAGTAGATGATAAAAACCATTTTTCACTTATCAGGGAAGGTCCTCTACACTGCTTGATTGCCTTTGGCTAAGTAAAATCTTAGATCATCTGGCACTTGCTGATTCTGATCTGCCTTTTGATCAAAAACAAGACAATTATTACGCAGCAATTTTCAAATATTTTCAGGTTACTGTGCAATGAAATCTGGATTTCTTTTAATGTGTGGTAAAGCTCTACATCACAGTCATTGACACATCTTAATCCAGATTACGGAACCTATCTGAAGTATATTTGCATCCTGATGCTAAAGCACATGGGTCCCACTCTGTCTGTACATCGGGTAACAGATGCACTGGGAGGTCATGGTTAAGTATAGCAGCATGATCATTTAGTCAAGCTCTCTAAAACTGTTATCTAACGAGTGGGAGCTATGGTAGAGAGCATGAATTTACAGTGCAGAGGTGAAACATTACATGTGTGATGAAAACTCACACCACACCAAAAGCTGGATGGACAGCCCTATGTGGTCTTTAATACTTGAGCATATTACAAGTGTTTGCTGTTTTTAGGGAGGGAGAGGAATATAAGAACCTCATCTTTCTCATTTTTAGTTAAAAGAATATTAATGGTAAGAAATTCAAGGAAGAAACCATTGAAATGGCTCAGCCCCTAAAATTGCTTCTCACACAAGCCTGATGATCTTCACTCATGGTGCCATTAGGACCATGATGTCATGCTCCTTTTTCTCATGTAGGGAGGATTTTCATGGGAAGTATGAAGAGAGCTTGTGGTCCACAGACTTTTGAAATTAAACTGGTGCTACATACCAGCCATCCCAGCACTTATGAGGGACAGGCACAAACCTCGGGGGTTCAAGGACTCTCCTTGGCTACATGGGGAATGTGAGGCCAGGTAGGCATAATTAAACCTTGTCTCCAAATCTAAAATTAAAAGAAAGAAACAATTGTGGCAAAACGTAAAGAAACTATTTCAAACCCCACCCAGCAGCAGAGACCCTTTGGTTCATTTTAGAATTTATGAGTCACTTCACCTGTGCTAAGTCCAATGTGTTAGGACCTGTGATTAAGAAGAAAAGCAGGTTCTTAGTGTGGACAGAATGTTTCTGTACCCTCTGTCTTCCATTTGATTCCAAGCTTTGAATTCTCAGACTTGTGTTTTTAATTTGGAATGTCTGTAAAGGCCAAAAAGGTTGTAATAATCATTAGAGGGGAGGAAAAAGAGGCCTTAAGAGAAGTGGATAGAAGGTATTGAGAAAGGGTTGAGGAAATCCTGAAGGGAGAGTTTAAACAGGGATGAGAAAAGTGTGATGGTCAAAGGGTCAAAGAAAACTAAGCCGGTAGGAAAAAGATCTTTGGAAACTAACTATATTTTATATTCTCAAAAACATTGGATGAACTGGGTAAATAGTTTGCCTTATAAGGTGTTGTTGCCAAAGATTTGATGTTAACTTTGATGTTAGGAATTCACACGAGGGAAGGAAAGGTCTAACTCCAGAATATGATCCTCTGACCTCCACACATGTACTGTGGTCGCCATCAAGCCTAATGGTGAGTTGCATCCTTAGGACCCTAAGTAAAACCACTGAAAGTAGGAACACTGCACAGATGGAGAAAGCTCTTCCCAGAAGACTAAGCTTACTAAATTCAGGTCCCACTTCCAATGTGAGAAACTTCAGTTAAAATGAATCCACAACCTACCCAAACTTATGGATACCATAAAAGCTGTCCTAAGAAGAAAATTTATAGTACTAAATTCTACACAATGAAGTTTGGAGAAATCTCACATGATTTACTTAACACCACACCTCAAAGCTGTAGTACACAAAAGCAAACTTGCCCAAGAGGAATATAAACTAGGAAATAAACTGGTGACATAAAGTAATAAAACATAAACAAAAAGAACAATACAAAGAATTAATGAGACAAAAAGTTGGTTCCTTTATAAAATAAACAAGATAGAAAAACCCTTATTCAAACTAACCAAAAGGCATAGAGAAAACACCCAAATTAAGAAAATCAGAAATGTAAAAGGAAACATAACCACAGACAATGAGGAAATCCAGAGAATCATTAGGTAATACTTCAAAAACATGTACACCACAAAACTGAAAAAAATCCCAAGTAATGGACAATTTTGTGGATATTTATCACGTGCCAAAATTATATCAAGACCAGATAAATAATTTGCATAAACTTATAACCACTGTGAAATAAAAGCACTCATTGACAGTCTCCCAACCAAAATGAGCCAAGGACCGAAGGGCTTCACCACAGAATTCTACAAGACTTGTAAAGAAGAGCTAGTAACCAATACTCCTCAAATTGTTCCACACAATAGAAACAGAAAGAACATTGCCTATGTCCTAATGTGAGCCTACAGTCATTAAGATACCCAGACTATGCAAAGATGCAACAAAGAGAATTACAAACCAATATCCCTCATGGACATTGATGCAAAACTATTCAATAAAATACTAGCAAATGAAATCCAATTACACATTTAAAAAATCATCCACCTTGATCAAGTAGGCTTGATCCCAGGCATGTAGGGTTAGTTCATCATATGAAAATCGGCCAGTGTCATCTACCATATAAACAAATACCAGGAGAACTCATATGGTTATCTCACTGGATGCTGAAAAAGCTTTTGACAAAATCCAACACCCTTTTATGATAAAGGTATTGGAGAGATCAGAAATACAAGGAACATACCTAAACATAATAAACACAATTTGCAGTAAGCCAGCAGCCAACATCAAATTAAATAGAAACCCAAGGTGAATCTCCTAAAGCCAGGAACAAGACAAGACTGTTTACTCTCCCCATATCTATTCAGTATAGTACTAGGAGTTGTAGATACAGCAATGAGACAATAAAAAGAGATCAAATGGATACAAAGTGCACAGGAAGGTGTCGAAATTCCTTTTTGCAGATGAAATGATAGTGTGCACAATGACCCCAATATTTCTACCAGGGAAATCTTATGGCTGATGTGATGGGAAACAAAATTACCTCCAAACCCAATAGCCCTCCTATATATAAATGATGAATGGTCCAAGATAGAAAGCAGAGTAAAATCGCCCTTTACAATAATAGCCAGAAATACTATAAAATACCCAGAGGTAACTATAACCAAGCAAGTGAAATACCCATATAACAAGAACTTTAAGTGTGGTGAGATTCAAGTGTCAGCTAATAAGATCAAAAGACACTTATCCAGGGTCCCGGGCTCCCATTCAAAAGGGGCTGCTGAGATCTTAGAGACCGCTTTTGTTCCTGCCTTCTAGAGAGACTAGATCAACGTCCATCTCTCGTCCATCCCATTGTTCAAATATATTCCTAAGCTATAGCCTATTATCCTGTGTGTTAATTTATTTACCAATAAATATTTATCTTATATTAATATATTTTAAGTAAAATTTACTACCAGATCTGGTGTCCAACGTGGGGCTAGGCTCTGCCTGCCACATACGGGGCTAAGGGTCCATTTATGTTTAAAATTGGTCAAAAATACAAATGACAAACAGAGTGTTCAACTATGGGAGGTAAACCAAAGATGCTCACCAACTAAGCTTAAAATCCCAAACTCCAATACAGATGCCTTACCGAGACAGCTATCCCTGACTTCCTGGCTCCCCAACTTTCCCGCTGATGCTGCTTGCTGCTCACTCTCTCAGCTGCCAAGGGGCACTCAAGGCTCCCAAGTCCCACACAGGCTACAGCCCAAGGAACCTCACCGACTTCTTTGAAGAAAGAAATTGAAGAAGATATCAGAGAATAGAATCATCTCCCAACATAATAAAATTGGAAATCTTACCAAAAGCATCTACAGATTCAATTCAATTCCCTCCAAAATCCCAACACAGTTGTTCACAGACCTCAAAAGAACCATACTCAAATTCAAATGAAAAAAAATTCCTGTCAATAAAGCAACTTCTGGAGGTATAATGCTCATTGGCTTCAAACTACACTGTAGAGCTATAATAATAAGATAAGCTTGGTATTTCATAAACACTGATGTATGAATTGACAGAGAGAGGTCGTCAGGCAAGGAGCATGAAGCAGAACTTACAAACCTGGACTCATTCATGGCCAAATAACTTCTATGTCCTTAATGAAACACAGATGCAGTAATGGTGACTCGGAGTGAACCATGATGTGTTGAATCCATACAATTGGCTCCCTATGGCTTTGTTAAAATTACATAGGTGAAGCTGCCTACTAAATACTCAGGCTCACACCTGTCCATTAGGATGAGAGTCATCCTTCATCAGACAGATTTCTGCAGTAGGCTGTGGTGACTGCAGACTCACAGCTGGACAAAGCTTAGAGAATGCCTAACTGTGAAATTCTCAGACCTCAATAGAATATCACAATCACACCCTCCAAGGCTCAGGGACTACTTTGGAAGAGGGATGCAGAGGTTGTAGATGATTTCTGTGAAATGGTCCAGGTCACAGTCACCATAAGACACAGGGAAGAGCTTATAGACCCTACCCACAGTGAGTTTATCTGTGCTGGGGACTGGGGTGTCATCCCATTGAAGGAAAAGGAAATGCAGGGAAGATGATACACTAACTCTATGGATGTTAAGGACAATATGGCAACTTGGGACTTTTAACTCATGTTTGAGCTGTGGGAGTATGGAAACCTCAACAAGGCTGGTTTGTGACTTGGAAAAGCCACTAAATTTCATGGATGCCTGTTGTGTACAATGGAAACCTGAGTTAAATCTCCATGTGTAGGCCCAGATATCCAGAAATGGGCTCAACCTGGACTTTTAGAAGATATCTGGAGCATAGGTAAAAGCCAACATTCCTCCAAACCTGGTAAAGCTGGTTCCCTTCTACCCAAACGTGTCTTTTCTCTTATTACTGGCATAGGAAAAATGGCTACTTGTGTTGCATACCATCATAATAAAGGACATGCTGATCTCCAGGCTCCTTCAGTATCACAAGTACCTGCTGTACGTGTCAAAGTCCATAGTAGTGTCCTGTGTCTTCTCCCCTTCCCTAAACCCCCATTAGTTCAAAAGAATTCTTCCCACAGCTTCTCAGTCTTTTTTATAAACCTCTCTCTGTCTTTATCTACACCTATTCCAGTTTTCTCTCTCCCCCACCTCTGCCTCTCTGAATTGTTTCTGCTTCTATCCACTAAGGTGACAATGTTCAGCACACATCTCATTCTCCTCTGGATCTTCTAGATGACTCTAATTGTTTAATCTTAATATCTACAGCAAAATCCTTCCCTTTCATATATCACTAAGCAGTCAAGTGATCAGTTCTCATAACACCAAGACACAGTTTAACATATTTTCATAGTAAATTTTAATGGAAAATTATTAAAGACATATATACAGATTTCAATATTTTGTGATATGTTGTGTCAACTTTCAGAGAAATATTTAATGTTAAAGTTTTTATATTTGACAAAATCTTCTTGACAGACTGTCACTTGATGCCAGTACATCGTGACAGGTGCTTCATTTAACGACTACCCTTCAGCTTGAGCAGCAACTAAAAAGAAAAGCAAGAATGAGCAGTTGTATCATCGAGAACATCATTGGTGACATTGTCAGAGTCAGCAGCAGTGTGGCATCATCAGTAGAACCTTATGTATTGTCATCAAAGTCATTGTGTGTGAGGTGGGGTGAGAATGTTGAGTCTTGTTTTGTTTTATTCACAGATGTTGCCTCTTTTGGAGTGTTTGTTTATAAGATGGTGCCACCCTCATAAGCGACAGTGGACACAGAAAAATAGAAAATAATGTTTAGCAGTTACATTTCTCTGTTTAGCCATTTAGAAAAGACAGTGTTCTTACTAAGAGTGATAATAATTCCCTCATGTCAGAATGAGGACAGTTTGGGGAAATAAACTGACTGTTATTTTCAATATGATGGGAAAAGTCAATCAATTTTTATGCTTCTAGGTAATGCTGACATAGTTCTATAAAGGCATGAAATTTATAAATTATATATAATAGTGCCAAAGAGATTTAGATTTCTACTACAAAAACCTTCATCTACCTTAAATTGTTGCTGTGTTCTAACTTACCATGCTCATCTTCTTGGTTTCTGGGAGCTCTTGGACGATGTTTTCCCCATAGTCTCTGGTGAATCCATTTCACCATTATTATCAAGAATATTATAAAGAATGCAGAGCACACAACGAGAAAAAGTCCTATATCTGCTGCCGGAGGAAATATGGCAGTGAAGGTATTCCTTGTGCACCTGTCATGGTCACCTGGATTTGTAGGAACAACAGTTGGGTCAACATCCACAGAAGTGTGCACAGTGTCACCTGTGATATGAACAAGAGCCAATTCCTGAAATAGTGACTGTACCACATGCATGTCCTTCTCTAAAACTGGGTCAGCATTCCCAAAGACTTCATGGTGGCACTAGTGTGCTGACCAGGAACAGGCTTATGGCCAGCGTATAATTTTCCCCTTGCATGCCCAGGACAAATACCTGAAGAAAGTGTGAGCTCCAGCATGGTGTCACAGCCACAGTCATTCTTTTCAGATGCTTCAACACTGTCACATCTGTTACCAACACACTCTGAGTTTTTTGTCTCCATGAGGACAGTAGGCTGGACCACAGAAATATCACGATCATAAGGCTCTTGAAGAAAAACTTCACTCTTCTTTTCTTCAATCTTTAAGGAAATTTGAGATATTATTTTATGTTAAAAATTTCACAGATTTTATTCATTTTAGGAATACCTGTTAATGTCAGGGTCCTTATTTATGGTGTCCAAATGTATGTTTGCTCAGTCTAGTTTTATCAGAACAGTCACTGATGTCCTGTAAACTCTGCTTCCTTTATGTTGGAGTAAAAGGCCCCTGAGGGTTGAGAAATCTTTAGAGAGACACGTTCAGCTTTATGCGTTCTTTCCTTCTTCTCTTTGCTACCTGACATTGTCATTCTCTCTATAATGGGAAGACAAAAAGAAAAGGGCAGAATGTGTCCTTTCCTGTCTTTGTGGCTGGGATGTCACGTTGAGGACAGAATAATAGAATGTAACAATGAGAGGCTTTGGGAACAAAAGGAGCCTCTCTCTTCCACACTACACTAATGCTTTCTCTATGGCCTTCAGAGCTGCCCATGAAGTTCCTGTAATAGCAAAACAGTGAGGATGAATTTGATATGTATGAAACAAGTGTGCCACTTCCCACAGCAGAGGGTAGCTGTGGAGATGCAAGGAAGGATTCTGGGAGGTGCCTTCCAAATTCTTACTCCTTAACTATGACATTTGTTCTATGTGAAGGATGGATGCAATGGCCTGCTCCAGCACAGGTGTGATTTAAATGACAATGGTCCTATGGGCCTATGTTTTTAAATCCCGGCCTTCACTTGGTGGAACTACTTGGGGAACAACTTCAAGGTGTGGCCTTGGTAGATGAGTTGTGTCACTGAGGTAGGACTTGAGGTTTCAGGAGGCTGGAGCCATTTTATTTAAACTCTGTTTCTTGTATGAGTTACATGGATTCTCAGCTACCACTCCAGCACCATACCTGCCTGCCTGAACCATCACGGTGTTGGAACTGTATGTATGCCATTAGAACCAAAAGCCTCACTCCAAACAAATCCTTTGTTCTACAAGTTGCTTTGGACATGGTGCTTTATTACAGCAATAGAAAGTAATATAATCAGTATCTAATTATAGTATGAATGATGTGAACAAAGCCCAAAGGATTCATTCAAAGTGCTGAAGCAGTGTTACCCAGTGGATTATGTCAAAAACAGGAGAGACAGTTCCATAATGCTGGCTCAGCTAGATCAGTAGACAAACACGTAATTTAATCAGGTCCATTTCAGATGGGCAAGTTTTGAGAATGAACTTGATGCTGCTTGGCAGATGAGAAGCCTATTGACTTTTACTGCATAAAAAGTAATGACCTCAGGTCTTTGTCATTCATGACATCTCAGTGACACTTCTAACTTAGCAATCTGACTTTACCTTTTAGTATCAGATTTGAAGAGGCTATGCACTATGTTTGTGGGGAGTCTCACACATTCCAAACCCTACCCAGAATCATCAAACAATGTAAAGGAGAGACAATTAAGCAGAATAGCTTAAGCAGCATTATTGACCAAAGAAAAGAAGATGAGAAGTATACATCTTACATGTGAGTCCAAACTGTTCAAATGGATCATGGGAAAATTTTCAGTTCATTGGTTTCACAGAGAATGATGAATTTGAACACATCACAGCAAGTCATGTTGTCAGACAGACACATTTTTATACAACACGTTTTACTCAGTGCCTCATCCTCAATAACTAAGTATAAAATGGAAATGAAAGACAATATGTACAAGGATAGTTTTCCAGGACACAAGCTGCATGGAAACAGAATCACTGAAGATGAGAAGATTGTGAAGACAATTTCCTGACCTGTTATTTATACAACAGGAGTATTAATGAATGTATAGACATCATTCATTTATCTGGAAACACAGTTTATAAGATTTTAAGAACTATTTATTATTGGGGTTGTGTGTGTGTATGTGTGTGTGTGTGTGTGTGAATTTCTATGCTTGTTTTTGATATTTTAGTGTCTGGTGTGGGCTCATTTATTCTCCAAAGACAAATTTGTAGTGGAGAACAGGAATAGGATGAAGTAGGGTCTGCAAACAGTCCTGGCTCTTCTGCTTGCTTTATACCTTCTCAAGGGAGGGTACAGCACAAAAGAAGGTATTACTTTTGTAGTCTCGTGACACGATATCTGACAGAGATTATCTTGGCTGAAGAGAACCTCAGTCAGTTAAAGTGGAAAGGCTAACAGGATACCTTGGTCTGTGGCAATGGTTTATTCCTTTTTACATGCTGGTAGACCTGGAAGTAGACCACTCAGAACTGGTACCAGAAATAGTGATGACCACTAAGACCCACCACCAGCAACCTCCCAAATAGTAACCAAGTATTCAGACACATGACCCTTCTTCTCTCTGAACCCCTCATCTCTTTCTCTTGCCCTGTGCTCTCTCCCTCTCTCTATCTTTGTGTATGTATGTGTAATGGCAAAGTGTAAAAAAAAAAAGTCTTGTAGAGAACTAAGTAAATAATGGCATTTACAAGTATGACTAATGACTTGAATTTGATCCCTGGACTCAGGTGAGAGGAGAGAACTGACTCCTATACAGTTTTCTTTTAGCTCTCTATACTTCTGCTATGGCACACATGTGCTATGCCTTCCCATCCACCTAATCATTTGAGAGCTGGCTGTCCCTGTTCTGGCAAAGACTAGCTTGTCTGTCCTTCATGAAGTAGAGATTAAAGGTGTGCACCGATATGCCCAGCCTCCTATTGCTTTCCCTCTTGCCTATATGTTCTCTGGATTTCAATGTTTCAAACTAGCAAGCCGAAGAGGCTAGGGTCCAGGTTTTTAGCAAACATTTTGAGGTTGGCTACTTAGTTCCACTTATGATATGTTGGCTTATACTCAAATCATCTTCATATCAAACATAATCATTCTAGGGGCTGAAAGATAGCTCAGCAGTTCATAACATTTGTTACTCTTGCAGGAAACCTGGGTGTGATTCACATCCCTACAAAATGACTGACAATCACCTGGAACACAAATTCTATGATATCAAATGCCTTCTTGGATGTCTGTGGCCACCACATACACAGAAAGTGCACATTGAGAATGTATGTAAAACATTTATGCACATAAAATAAGTCAATGTAAAATATAAAAGTATGTTGAGTACTTTCTGTTTACAGTAAAAACTCCAGGAATCTCTATTATGTATTTTCTCTATTTCTATGAGTTCTGATCACTTGTGATAAAAGTTGTTCACTTAATGATTTTTGATTCCATACTCTAATTTACAATCATTCACCTCTTAGACCAGTGGTTCAAAACCTGGGGGTCATGACCAATTGGGATTATAAATTTTCAGAGAGGTCAATTAAGACCTTCTGAAACCCCAGATTTTGATATTATGATTCATAACATTAGCAAAATTACAGTTACAAATTAGTAACAAAACAATTTTATGGTTAGGGTCACCTTAAAAACTAGTCATAGCATTAGGAATGTTGAGAACTACTGCCCTAGAGTGTGACGCAGCGGTGCTCCCAGAAGCAAAAGTAGGAGGAGGTAAAGGGCATGTCCCAGGATGTCCTCTTTTGTGGTATCATTTGCAACACTGCAGATACAGACACACAGAGACGTTGTTGTTACTCTCACAAGCAAGTGTGTTACTTTCTAAATTAGACAGAATTACCATTATGCAGGAATTCTCTTGGGAGCCTACGGGTATTGGCTCTCCCTGAGAACACAAGTTCATTTCAGATTCTCTAGGAACTGTTTGGTCCTTCTTTACACTCTTGTTCTTGATACGATGGGAAAGTCATTTCAGTCTTTTCTGTATGGAAAGCTGGAGGATCAGTTTTCTTGCTTTGGTTCTGAAATTCATTTGGTTTGGAGTTCACGACTTTAGAACTACTTCATCTCTTAGTAGTCACAGGGTGTTGAAACAAGAAAAGAAGAATCTATTCCTTAAAGGGAAACTATCTTCAGTATGATTATCTATTTACAAATTACTACACTATCATCAAAAAGTACAAACTATTCATGCTATCCTACATTACAAGCAAATCATTAATGGAGAAACTTGCCTTTCCCTGTGGATGAGACTAAACTTAATTTCAAATGTTTTAAAATTCTTGAATCATATGTGAGATCATTATTAATTATTATTGGACCCGTTTCCTCCCATGATTTGGAAGCAAGAATGCATGTTATTTTCCATTAACAAATAAATACTGGCTTATCTATTAGTGTCTTCCATAGCATAGTACCTGTGAAACTGCTTTAGAGAAACCCATTTCTTCATTCATTCACATTCAAAAGTCAGAATATACAACTTATGATTCAATCAAGCGTCACGATAGCGTTGCAGCTCATCAACAAATAGATTTCCTAAACTCCAGCAGCTCAACATAAGGTATTTTACTATGAAGAGATAAATATCTAATAAAAAACCACCAATATTTTAAATGGTGAATGCACCACCAAGAATGTGAATGTGTACTATTTTAAAACATAGAACAATAAACTAGAAGTTAAAGTGTTACTATATCATAAGCGAATCTCTGCTTCTAGAACTGTTAGCTAATTGGAGAAAAGACACCTATTGTGAGGAAAAGTTTTCAACATACTCTGAGTGGAATCAAACAGAAAATAGTAAATTTCACACATCATAGTGAAAATTTTGATGAACAGATTGCAAAGGCTAAATTTCCACAGTTTCCTGTTGGTGCAAATACAGAAGCTAACAAAGAAACTGAGATGTTCTCTTATATGGTCCTGAAATAGGAGTCCCAAGGGAAGATATAGCCTATCTCCTTTAGGCTGAAGGTAAGGACACCTGGGCAATTCCTCAATCAATGAAATAACTGGAACCATTAAAATACATTCAGATATATTGCCACCTTTGTGTTTAACAATCACCATAATGTGTATTTATTTCAGAGAATCATCCTTGGTCAAACATCAAACATCTTCTATTCTAGGACAATTCTAGCTGACAATCTTCCATTCACTGTGCTTCTGTCCCATTATCCTATTGGACCACCAGTACCATAGAAATGACATTTCACACCTACAAAATATTTTTCTCTGACCAAAATTCTATGTAAACTGTGATAGGTACTGCTGCATTGACAAAATTCATAAGAAAATGAATTTAAAAAGGATCCCTTTACCTTAGTAACGGAGGTACTGTCCTGGTCCTCTGTTATGGATGCAGGGACATCAGGTTTTTCAGAGAACCTTTACAATAAAAGCATGCAATAATGGGTGGGTTTTGTCCTGTTAGCAACACTGCATACTATAAACTATGTGATATTTTGCATTTACATAATTAGACATTAACATGTGTTTTAATGTTATTTGTTGCATTTGAGAATTTCAACTTATGACAATCAGTAAAGCATTCAGTAACTACTCACTCAGTTCTATTCAAAAATAAAATTAAAACAATTAGTGAATTTGGAGATGGTTCAGTCAATAAGAACGCTAGCTGCCCACACAATGGTCTGAGTTTGTGTCCTCAGCAAACACATGAAAAGTGTACATTGACATACACTTGGAACCCCAGTACTGTAGGTGGAAGAGACAAGGTATCATTTGGGATACCTATCCCTATATCTGTCATGACTCTTTCAGAACACGTTCTTTAAATGCTATGATCTCTACAAAGATGGATGTTCAGTAGATCATGAACTCTTCTTAAATTTTGCTTTAAACATTCATGGCTGAATGCAGAAACCACTAGGGCTGTTTCTTCAATAAGCTTTCCTGTGTAGTGCTGAATATAAACTCACAAACCACTATCAAAACTAAAGGAAAGCAATGGTTTTTTTTTTTTTTTTTGTTAGATACAGGTGTCTCTGGCCATGATTAACAGAGCTGTATTTCAGGACCTATTCTCAAAGGGTCAAAAGTCTATTTTCTTATGTTTTTCATTGGGTATAACCACTGTCTTGGAGATTGATATGGGGACATTAACCTGCTGTGTTTTCCTAGTAATAATGGCCGGCACTGCTGAAGTAATCTCTAGTAAAGCACAGGAAATCCTTCAAACTTGACTGCTATTTACAATGTCTTTGTAACAGGTAATAATCTCCAGTCTTATTATATCAACAATCTAAGGTTAATTTTCATCTCCATCCTTGGTGTGTGTTCTTTTTATATTTGTATATGCATATGTTTTTGCAAGATGTATCTTTGAATAATTATAATCATCAGAAAATTAAGCATCTCCATTTTGGATCTTATCTGACATATTTATGTATGTATGTATACATATATGTGTATTACATATATATATATAATATATATAATATGCTTATTTATTTTGATATATTTAGTAATATGTAACAAATTTTTACTGATACCAAGCGCTATTAATTTAGATAATACAACTTTCTTTTAGTTTGATAATTATAATAAGAACAGAAATCTAATATTATGTAAAGACCTAGACTTTTCTACTATTCCTAATTTTTGCCATAACCAATTGGTCTGAGATGGCCCATTCATGGCCACAAATTACTCTTCACCCCTCTGTTTATCTGAGTTGATATCAAAGACTCCGTTTTAGACACAGAACATGAAGAGATACAAAGTGGTTTGACTTTTAAATACAAAGAATATACTTGGATTACAAGAATCCATTAGTGTGCACACAGACTACTTGAGTGACAACGGGAAGTCAGTGCCTGTCTGGGTCCAGAGTAAAAGCACTAGGAGGTCTAACCCCATCACATACTCGGGAAGATCTGGTGTGAAAGAAGGAAAACTATTCTGGTGTCTTTCCACACCTTGACCTGACAACTGAGAACGGCCTCAACTTGTGGCCCTGCCAGAAAAGGTAAGGAAGATAATAAAGTCCACCTCTCCCTAGGAAGGTCATTCTCACATGTGGACCCCAGAGAAAGTTTCAGATGTTATGCTGGAGAGATGGCTCGAGGGTAAAGAGAGTTTGCTGCTCTTGTGGAGGATCCAAGTTTAGTCCCTAGCACCTAAACAGTGATCTCATTAACATCCCTAGCACGAACTCAGAAGATGATATGCTTACACAAGCCTCCTCAGATACTACATTCTGGGGAGATTTTATACACTCCCATAAGACAACACTTTCTAATTAAGGTGTTTGAATAGGTATGGAGTAGAATGTCACCAATCTGCCATATATATATACACACACACACACACACACACTTTATAGATAGATAGATAGATAAATAGATAGATAGATAGATAGATAGATAGATAGATAGATAGATAGATAGATATAGATATATAAAGGGGAAGAAGGGTAGAGTCATAAAAATTGTGATCCACCTACCCATGACATAAAATATAAAAAAATAAGTAAGCCACCAGCCACATGACAAAACAGATGAATAAAAATATGGTAAAATAAAATACAAAAACCAGCTAAAAATATGCTAGAGCCATAAGACAAACAGTATGCAATTAATATGAGGGTCTCAGTCATGGGTGGGGCTAAGCTGCCATGTGAAGGTCCAGACCTTTAGACTAGATGAAGCCAAAAACTTTATATTACAAAGAGCTTATTACTTGACACCTGCACACTGGTGCATGAGAAGACCTGCAGTCAGACATTTGAGGAGCATGAATGAACATTCACATTTACTTCATGTAGGCTCTAGATTCTTTGATCTGTATTCAGAAGAAAATGAATACATATATCTCAGTAAATTAAAAGTGTTCTGGGAGAAAAGACAATCAAGAAAGCATGCTGGGAAGGACTCAGAAACCACTGGGAATCTAAGTAAGGAGCGTCAATGAAAAGCCTCCCTAAAGGAGGCTAAAAACCATTTATCACTTGTTACAATGTAGTAGTTTCTTGGTCCCCAAGCAGCCAGACTCCTTAGCCACCCACAACTCCTGTTCAGGCCTCAGAAATGACTCATTTATATTAACTTATATTAACTTCATGCTGTTTGGTCTATGGCTCAGGCACATTGCTAGCTAGCTCTTACATCTTAAATCAACCCATTTCTATTAACCTGTCTGCCACGTGGCCCGTGGCTCATCTGTGTTCCTTACATGTCGCTTCTTTGGGCTTGCAGCTGGTCTCTCTCTGACTCCGCCCTGCTTCTCCTACCTACTCTGATGCCTCCTTCTACTTTTCCTGTGGTGCCTGTCATGCGCCAAAACAGCTCCTTTATTTGAAGATTGCTATTCACAGCATACAGAAAGACATTCCCACATCACCTCCCCCTTTCTGTCTAATCAAAAAGGAAGGTTTCAATTTTAACATAGCAAATTTACATATAACAAAATAGTTATCAGGCAAGAATTACAGTTGCAATATCTGGTCTATTTGTATTTAGCAAAATTAAAGAAAATACTCTATCATCTACCTTATCCTTATGAATCTAAAGTTTCATATCTAATATACTTTTCAAAGGACTAAGAAAAACTATACCTATAACTATCTAATCTTCAACTATATCGAAGACCACAGAAGGATATATTTACCTAAGTAAACAGGAAGTGCAAGCAACTTTTCCTATGGTGCCTTTCATGGGCCAAAACAGCTCCTTTATTTAAAGATTGCTATTCACAGCATACAGAAAGGCATTCCCACATCAATCACTTATCAAGGAAGGTCCTCTACAGTTCTTGACCACCTTTAGCTAAGTGAAATCTTTGATCATATGGCACTTGTTGATTCTGATCTGCCTTTTCATAACAAAAACAAGACAAATATTATAGCAACAGTTTACAAATATTTCCAAGTTATTGTACAATGAAATCTGGATCTCTTGTAATGTGTGGTAAAGCTCTAAATCACAGACAACTAAACACCTTAATCCAGATTACTGAACCTATATGGAGTATATTTACATCCTGAAGATAGAGCACCTGAGTACCAGTCAATCTGTACATAGGGGTAAAAGATGCACTGGGAAGTCATGTTTAATTATTGCAGCATGAACAACTAGTCAAGCTCTTTAAATACTGTTATCTAAAGAGTGGGAGTTATGCTAGAGACCATACATACTCCATAATCTGAATCTGATGGCATTATGGCAGGGCAAGCATGTGGCATACAATGTTTATTTTGTTATGTATGATTACAAGGATCAGCTTCTAATCTTTGCAATTGCCAATAACTTTAGGCTTTAAATCCTATAAAATCTTACCTAGATAAAGATGTCAGTTCAGTAAATCTGTCCACTCCTAAAGACGAAGGGACACGCATTTTATAACAACTTTAGAAAAATGTATCAAAAGAAAATTTAAAAAATTAACATTCGATTAGACACTTTCTGTGGAGTTAACAACCCCTGAAGAATATTCTAGAGAAAACACTACTTTACAGGTAATTAATACATTGAGAACTCTCGCTTAAATTTTATGAATAATACAAATGTAGGGAAAATAAAGAAATTTATTAAGATTTATAGTTGAAATGAACCTCTGTGACAATGACTTTGATTCTAACTAGGTACTCTGTGATTGGCAGAGTGAGGTATCTGCTGTTCTCAGAAACAGATGGTGTTAGCACATGAGATTTGTATTATTTATTCATTCTTTTATTCAATTACTTTATCAAGTGATGATAGGAAGAATTTTAAAAGATTTACTAAAATATAAAAAATTGTCATTAGTTGCTCAGTTGAATTTGTTCAGTTTAGAATAAAAATATCCCCCCCCCCCCAAGGAAGCTTGATCTATAGTGACTCTCCTTGGCAGCCTGTAACAACACAGAGGACAGAAACAGACCAGGACAAAGATGTTTGTAAGAATCCCTAGTGACCAATGTCACAAAGCTCAGTGTGCTCACTCTTCCTCCCTTTATGATAAGATGCTAAGAGGCTCCAGAGCTCTAGTTCTGGATGGTGTAAGGAATTTCATGATCAGGTCCATCACCTCCCATGGCAAGAGCTATTGAAAAGACATCTCCCATAGTAGGCATGCTCCATCTGCCATATCTAGAGAGAGAGCAGAAAAGCACCGGTCCTAAGGACAGAGCAGCATTTTTATATTTATATTCATATTTAGAGATAGAGACTATTCATGTATTCATGTTTCACTACATGCCTATATTTTTCAAGCTGTCCTGTGTTACTCTATCCGGTGATAGCAATAGGATTACAATTTAAATAGGAGAAAATATTTTCATTATAGAATGGTTTTATTATTTTTTCTTGAGCATCAGTGAGATGACTCAGAGGAAATAATGTATGTGGTGTGAAGGGTCTATACCTTTATGACCCTTATGGGGTCTCTCAAGTATGAATTTTTTCACAAATTTCAAAAAGACTCTGACATGGAAAGAGTTCATCATATTACTTACTTACAAAAGGTTTCTTTCCAGTCCAAGTTCTGTAATGTTTTTGACAATTATAGTGGCATACAAAAGCTAAAGGCTACATGATTACATTCTCCTGGTTTCTCTCCTGCATGTTTTTCCCCTATCAACACAAAGACTATTTTCATATGCAAAGGCTTTACCCAGGTATGACATTCAGAAATTTTTCTCTCCAATTTGGGTTTTTGTGTGTGTGTATTTGACAATTAGTGAGATGTATAAAGGCTTTACCACATTGATTACATTCATATTATTTCCAGTATGTTGTTTTATAATTATAAAGACTACTGATACTTTCAAAATCTTTGCTACACTGATTGCATTCATGAAGTTTCTCCACAGTCCTAGGGTTTTTTGGTGTATTTTAGATGAATGCTATGTACCAAAGCCAGTGATGACATTCACACGCTTTTCTTATTGTATGAGTTCAATACAATACTTGAGGACAGTGATGGCATGCAAATGCTTCACCACATTGATTATATTCATAGAGCTTTACTTTAAAATGAGTCATTTGGTGTATTTTAAAAAGCAATCAAATATAAATATCTCACTGTTTACATTCATAGAGTTTTCTTTATAATGTGTTGTGTGTTTGAAAATAGAACCTTTTATGGTTAAAGCCTCTGGTACATGACTCACATTTATCACATTCCTTTCCCATATGTGTTCCCTTATTTGTGAAGAAAAATAAAAGAATTCAGAGTTTTAACACGCTGATTACATCCATCACGTTTTTCTATACTGTGAATTATGCTTCATGTACAAAGTAAACCAGGACAGACAGAACATATTTCACATTGTTGATATTTTCCCACCAATGTTGAGAACCAATTAATATTAAACTTGGATTATATCACAAAGTCTACTCATGGTGTGGACTACTGCACATGTTCTAATTGTTTGGGAGTGAGAGAGGTGCATTAGTTCTTTTGTATCCTTTATACTTGTATATCTTGTGTCCAGAGTGGCCAGTGATATAACTATTAAAGAAAGAATATTAAACAAAAGGTTTTAGCCTTGAATTCACAGTTTAAATATTTTTCCTTCTGGAGATGTGGATTAATATGTTTCCACAAAAGCAACCTTAACTTTCATAAACTGTGATTCTCATTAAGCTTTTGTAAGTCACTACAAATATATGAATAATACCAATTTTACTATAGACTGTTTGCTTATAGAAGGTCATGCAATACACTGATCTCCTAATCAATGTGAATAACTTTACAAATCCTGAATAGTATGAAAATAAATGAATTTACAGTTTTACAAAGTAGCACTTTCAGGGATATAGGAAATATAATAATATTTATTGTGGCTTTGATTCATTGTTTTGTTTCTTTGATAAATGCCTTGCAAACATTGAGCAGCAATGAGACATTGTGACATTGTGTTATGAGGACTTAATAAGCATAATAAAGCTAATCTTTTTATTTACACTGTTATTTTGCCTTAAAACTTTAGAGTTCATTAAATTTTCATCAGATGCACATTTTTATCAAGTTTCACAAGAAAATTACTTTATGTGTTTTCTAGAACTTTGATAATGTTCTTCAATATTGTAGTCTTCTCTAAAGATAAATTATATTTTAAGCTAAACTTCTGGAAATTTACATAATTTCCCCTAATAGTATGATATATTACTGGAAGTTATATGAAATGAAAATTAGCATCTTTGGTGAACCTTAGATTAATCATAATTTATTGATTGCCTTCTTTGTTCTGAATCAAAATCACAAAGGATCACCTGTCTGCTTGTCTTCTTGTTGAGAACATTGAGGAAATCTGATGATGTTTATTTTGAGATAGGGTTTCTATATGTATCCCTAGCTACCCTGGAACTTACTCTGTAGACCAGGCTGGCTTCAAACTCTGAAATCTGCCTGTCTCTGCCTCGATAATATTGGGGTTCACAGCATATAACATCACTGCATAGCTAAAATGGAAGTTCTTATCTATAGCAAGGTCTCAGTATCACATCCCTATAGAGCTTCATCTGGGAAGAATCCAGAAAGCCCACAATTTCCAAATGAAGTTCACTTGTACATCCTTTTAGGTCACTGCATCCATAATATCCCATTCATATATGTTAGAGTGAAAGTGACACTGCATTGCAAATGTACTTCTCATTGAGAATATATTTACATATTTCTGTGTGCTTGATACATTCATTCCATATCACTGAATTTCAAATGCAGTCACCAACTCATTTTACAAGGAAACATTGAATAGAATATGACATTGTAGGAAATAATAAGATAAAACAGAGCAACATTGTTTGGTTGTATCAAAATCGTTAACTTCAAAGAGGGATGAACAAGATGGGCATGGTAGTACATACCTTTAATCCCCTCCTTCAGGAGGCAGAGACAGGTGAATCTCTATGACTTTCAGGCTAGCTTGGCCTATGTACTGAATTTCCAGGGTAGACAGGGGTAAACAGTGAGATCTTGTGTAAAACAAACACATAAAATAACAGAAAGCACTCATGGGCTGACTTGAAATTCCTCCAAACCATTAACATTCACTCAAGCTCTGTACTTGCCTTCTGAAAAACTGGAATGACTGAACTCTAAGGCTAATATGATATTATACAAAGGAATGAATTTTAATAAGTTACTGACTGACAGATTGAAACACTATAAAATATTAATGTTGATCCAATGAAACAAAAACAATAAAAATCCATACAGCATTAAGACTGCTTTTGTAGAGGGTGTGTGTCACGCGCAACTTCGCTAGCAAGGACGACGCAACACCAGGCTCTTCTTTCAGTGTTTTATTCAGGACCTTGAAACTTCTTCTGCCTCTGCTCTGCCTCTGCTACTGCCTCTCCTACTGGGGAAAACCCGCTCCCAGCTATATACCCTCTGGACTGCTAGTCACGGGGCGCCATGTGAGCCATGACAATAGATCCAGGTGCATGGAAGCAAGCCACACCTGGAAGCAAGCCACAAGCTTAGCCTTAGCCAAATAAGGAGTTGTTTATCTCAGAGAGCTCTCACCGTCGGGAAGGTGGAAAGCAGAAGCCAGCACCATCTTTAAGGTGCGGCCACGCGGCTCTCTACAGGTGTGGATCAATCCCCAGAACTCACTTGGAAGCTTATAAACATTTGCAACTCCAGGTCAAGAAAAATCGATTTTCTCTTCTGATTTCAGTGAGCATCAGGCACACATCCATACATATAGGTAAAAGATTCACAAACATGCTTGAAATGTATGTTTTAAATAGTTATCTTTTACTGGTGAGGTCAGTAGCTACAATGGAGTGGAGCCATGTGATAGCTTTTAAAAATATCTATTTTTAAAATTAGAGTTGAATTTAACTTCCTTTATAGTAAGTGGACCAATTTGGGGGAAAATTCATTATGGGATTTTACTACATAATAAAAAAAATCTGTTTTAATAAAAGCAAAAATAGTAACAGCAAACATTTAGCATTCTGAACATTGAGGGTCTACATTTTGCAGAGATGTTATTGGTTGGACAAAATAAATCATATGACAATAAAGCTTTTAAAAAATGGAACAAATCTTCCTCAAACTTTAATACTTTAAGTCCAGTTAAAAACTGACATTTTCTTCTTTTATATTTTGAGTTTTTTGATTGACACAGTTTTTAATGTTTTTTTATAAATAGTTCCATTTATAAGGTTTTAAACACAGACATTGTTTTTAATGTTAAAAGACAGTCTTAATTACCTATAATCATTGTTTCTGACTTGTTTGGAACATTTAACACATACAATTTAATGGCTAAATGTGAGGTCAGCATCGTAGAGGAGAGCCAACGTTGCCTTTGAAGACTGGACTCTAGGCTGTACATTCACTGGGTTTCACCACTCTTCAGTGGTCTTTTGTAGATGGGGGGGGGGAGGAAGAGAGGGAGACAAAAGGGAGGTTTGGGTAGTTTCTATAGCCACCTATTTGTTTTAATGAGCACAGAATCTTCTTATATTAGCAGCTTATGAGCCTTAACTTATGTCAAGGTACAGTATTTTGTTATCGTTTTAACCTCATATAAACTCATTTTGATGCTTAAAATTCTGCACATAAACTTGGGTGCAACATCCTCATTGCTCATTCATAACTTATCTGTTGAAACTTCCATCTCTTCTATCTTTTCCTATTAATGGCTGAAGATCATGTGGGAAAATACTATTTTGTTACAGAATTTCTTTTCAAAATAAATCATTGAATGTTTTATTTTGGCATGTTTTCTAATGGTGATAATTTAGATCGCTATAAAATGCATTGAACTTGAAATATTCGCCAAGCAATATCATAAATGTTGAATTTTTACAATTATCTTTGAAATGTTCATGTCCACAGTACACAATGAACAACTCAGATACAAAGAGAAAAGTTCCATGTATTTACAGTTTCTAAATGGCTAGGTCATAGAACATTTCACCTTAAGAGGCAATTTTTAATAAGAGTTGAATCAATTATATACTAAGTTGTAGTAAAGTAAAACGTTTTATGTATAAATTTTCTCTTTTTTTCCAGTCTAAGAAAACCCTTATGTTCCCTTATTGAAGCAATATTCCTGATATATACAGTGATGTATTTACTAAATAGAGTCCTGTGCAGAAATTACACATTGTCCATCTAGACAGATTTTGGTTACAGTTTGTCTATTAATGGAATAGTTCCATTTATAAGGTTTTATACATCAAAAATCTTTGAATTTGACCAGTCTGTCCATTAATCATCTCTGAAAAGTGGCATTTAATTTTAGCTCTATTTTACAGCATTAAAAAGATTATGTATCAGGCAGCTTCCCAAAACATTATTCTCTGCACAATGCTGTAGAGCAGACAAGAGCTCTTCATCCACCCAGATTCAGAGTCACATCTGAGAGCTTCTGCTGCATACCTAAGACACTCCTGAACATCCCAGCGACTGCATACTCGGACAGCCCACTTTCTTGGCCAGTTTATACAGTTTATACTGCCAGTAAAGACACACCAGCAGCTGGCCTTCATACAGATGCCATTAGAGTAATAGGTCTGTGACATGGTGAGAGCAGGTGCTGTCATATTATCCAGGTAACTAATGGCCCATTTTAAAATATGCCAAATTGAGATAAAAATCAAGGATACAAGTCCATTGCAGCAAACTGTACTCATATCACTTAGTTATGGAGACATTAAGACATGATTCAAATCCCTTTAACTCAATCTATTTAGCCCAGAGGTCATCTTGCAAAATGCATATCAAAAAACACGATGTTAGGGAGACAAAGTTTGACATGATGTCATTATGCAGGTCAAACTTGGAAGGTTGAACTGAGCATCTGTTCTGACAGAAAAGCATCCAGTTCTTTGTTTACACGTTGGTTTTATTGTAACAAAGCAATTTGTACACTTCAACATTTAAAATGAGCAACTTTTTTCCTTCCAGTGAAAATTAAAATAAAATTAAAAATAAAGTTATGGCAGAGAATGTCAACTCTAAGTAAAACCCTACAGGTTCTGCTGATTCTCCCATTGAGTGGCAGGGCTGAAATCATCATTAGGAATTTTATTTTAAAAGTGTCACCTTAAACAGCAAGGATGTCTGTTAAACATCACAATTAAACATGACAAAGGAAAAGCCATGTTGTCAAAATGCCCACTTACCCCCAGACACCTCAAACCCACCCTTGCTGACCTTCTATACCCCCTTTTTCTCATTTTTTTTTTATTAAGCAAGACAAAGTAGACAGATACATGTTGGTAAATGCTTACTATCTGTATTCACACAGAGACACAGTGTAATATCTGAGCCAAATATACAGAGAAAGGAAAAAAGCTAGAATTCTGTGCACTACTACACAGGGAACTAGCATGCCCCAGCCTGAGGAAGAGCCAAGGGGACCAGAGGGCTTTTCTCCCACCCTCACACACAGAGCACAGTGGTGGTATTGAATCCACAATTTGAGACAAGAAAGGATAAAAATGAATTTATAACAGAATTGTGGAGATTCTTTTCTCATTCTATTTGCTCAAGATATTTTCCCCCAAAATAAATTGAGAATCATGGTGTTGAGAAGAGAAACCTCAAAAACAGAGCAACTGAGCACAAAGGGGTGTGGAGGGAAGGGAAGTGACCACAACTTGATCCTAGAGACTGGGTAAATTAAAAAAATAAAGAGAAAATGTAAAAAGCAGGTAGGAATCCACCAGTTTTCTGTGCTAGTCATCCTCACTTTATCCTCCTCTCTTTCCTCCCCTTCATCATCATCTTCATCTTCTGCCTCTCCTTCTTCATCTTCCATATCGGGACCCAAATAGTACTGCAAGGGGTTTGGCCAAATATCTTTGATGACCTCTCCTAACTCATCTGCACCTGCATCAGAATGGTCAGTAACCAGGTAAAGAAGCTCTCTGGTTCTTCATGCTGCCTCTTCCTGCTGGCTTTATTCTGTGTTTGACTTGAGTGTTTTGTCAAATCCTTTCTATATTTCCATTTGATTTCACTGGATTCTGAAGATGGGCCACCACTGTCATTCAGATGAAATTCTTTGGAGAGATCTTTATTTTCAAAGTAAGGATTTTCATCAAAATAAAAATCTATTCTGTAACCTGATTTAATGTCTTCAAATTCTGTCACTTCAACTCTGGTCAAGTAATGCAGAGCCTCTTCATCTTCCTCCCCAAGCAGTGCAGTCACTTATGGGTGGCAGACAAATGTTGTTATCCAAAAAATTGGTGATCAATGCATCTGAACTCTTCTGAAAAAAATGGTTGGCGGAGTTTGTTATATTTTTGTTCTACTTTCAAAATTTCCTCCCTGGCTTGTTCATTAAATCTGTCTATTTCATTTTGTCCTTCATCAATGTGTTCAATTGCTTCTTGCTGTTTTTTTCTCCCTTCGGCAGGCCAGGAGAGGCCAACTTGTCTTTCAGCTTCAGGGCAGGAACCGGATTTGGGTTTCTTGGACTGAGGCAGGAGCACTGATTGATGTTTGGGGGCCATGGCACGAGAGAAGAGGCCAGAAGCCGGAGGCCCAAGCCCTGATGCTCACAGCAGGAAGAAACTGTATAAATTCCTAAACTATAAGCCTTTTGGTATAAGTTTAAAGGTAAATTGTTTATAAATTTTATAGATATTTAACTTTACCCTTTGAACTTACAAATACTGATGCAGAGTTTATAGCATAGATTTGGGAGATATTTTGAAAGCAAAGCACAGAAAATTTATAGAGATAAGACTTTTAAGAGTGTGAAGTAGCTGGGTGGTGGTGATATATGTCTTTAATCCATCACTTGGGAGACAGATGCTGGTGGATCTCTGAGTTTGAGACCAACCTGATATACAATGTGAGTTCCACAACAATCAAGGTACACAAAGAATAGGGTGAAGCAGACAAAACTCTCAAGTAAGGGATTTTTGGAAATGTAGAGCAAAGCAGGTTTAGATATAAGAGATTGAGGACAAGCTGTTTCTAAAGCAAGGAAGAGAGAGCTCAGAGACTGGAGCTTCACAAAATGGAGTTTCTGTAATTTCCAAGAGGGAATTCATGGAGACAGAAACAGAGAGAGAGAGAAGAGTGGGTGAGGGGGACAAGCCTGGGAAGTCAGAAAGAAGCTGCGGGAAGGCACTGAGAGCAGAGCTTCTGGAACTGTAGGCAGGAGTTGAGAGAAACCATAGTAGCCCAATGGGCTCAGAGAAGCTATGGAACTCAGGAAGCTCCTACAAAAAGAAGCAAAGAAAGTTTCACATTGGCTTAGCGAGGCTTAAATAAGTTCTGTAATTCCAGGGAACAACTAAGAACAAAGGTATTGTCATGATGACAAGAATTTCAACCTGGGGCATCTCCAAGCACGATAAAATATTTGTCTAAAACAATTTCCAAAAACCACAGAGGCACTGATCACTTCCCAGGCAATCCGAGGACCTGAAGCTTGAGCTCCTGGCCACTGGTGTGGCTTTTTATAGTAATAACAAAGCGAGCAGTTCCAAAGTGAGACTTAACTAGTAGAGGAGGTGAGAGAGTAGCTGAGGCTTATGGAAAAGAAAGATGCTTTCAGTAGACGTCTATGTGGGTATAGAGAGGTGGGCATAACATGCCTGAGGCTAGAGATGTGAGATTATGTGCCCAGGTGGATCATCCAGGAGTGGGTAGAGAGCTCAGGCTAGAGTTGAGAACACTTATAGAGGAAATGGAGGAAAATTGCTGACTACTCCGAATCTACAATATATAATGAATAAAGCTGCATATATTCTTTTAATTCCAATACTCAGAGGCAGGCAGCTCTCTGGGAGTTCTTGGCCAACCTGGCCTACAAAGCAAATTCCAGGAAAGTAAGGGTTGTTACACAGAGAAACTGTTTTGAAAAACAAACAAAAAAATAGAGGTTATAATTAAATTTGGCAGATGGCAAACAGAAAAAAAATACTGCTTTGGTATGTTAATCGGCACCACTGCCATTTGTTAAAATTTGAGATCAAACAATTACTTCTAGATGCTGCGGCTCTTCCCATTCTTCCACAGTGAGCTGATAAATTCTACCTTAAGAAAGTTTCTACATTCAGACCCTTCCCTAGGAACATTCTGATCTTGCTATATACCTCTGGTTAATGGTGCAGGCCTGTTCTCTGGGTACTTAGAAGGCTAAGGCAGGAGAATCACAATTTCTAGGGCAGCAGTGTCAGATCAAGCACAGCCTAGGCAACTAAGAGACTTTCTCAAAACACATAATCTACTAGCGGAAAAAAAAAATTGTAGGGTTTTGTTTTGTTTGCTTGTTGAGACATTTCATTATGGACCTGTGTATCACCAAGTAGACTATATCGATGTTTTTTTTAAAAATTTTTTAATTTTTTTTTCAGATGGGTCTCATTGGGTAAAACATTAGCTCAGCATGCACCAGGCCTCTGCCTAAACAGGGCATGGTTTTGAAACCTGTCATCCTAGTAATTGGAGATGTACTCAGGAAGATCATGATTTCAAGGGTAGCCTGGACTTCATGAGCCTGTTCTAAAATCCAGCTCCCCCAAACAATGATTAACAAAACAATCATGACTCACTGGATGTCATGGAACGGCTCTGCAGGTAAAGGTGCTTGTACCCAAGCCTAATAGAAATGATTTGGTCCTTAGGGCTCACCTGGTAGAGAAGACTGGCTCCCACAGGCTGTCATCTTACTTATGAACAGTATTATCCATGTGCACATACAAAGATAAGAATAACAAATCAAATCTTAAAATAAATAAAAAGGGATGATGGATGGTTCAACAGCTTAGTACTTCTTGTAGAAAAGTTCAGTTTCCAGCATCCACATGGTGGCTGATATCTGTAACTCAAAAGTTCCATGGGATCCAACTACCTCTTGCCTAATGGAAAGTGTTCTTGTGTGCAAATGCCATGATTATGTGGAAATACCTTAAGGGGAGCATAGTGGCAGGAGCAATTCATTAAAAAAAGAAAAATTAAGAAAATTCTCTATTGTTCTCTCATACCTGAAACCAAACACCACCAGCTGCTTCCACAGCCAGGTTATATGGTTTGGCAGGGTTTTCTGCCCAAGTGCTCCAATACTTCTTGGCTGCATCTCAGGTGGAGAACATATTATCAAGGCCCTGGGCTTGAATCCCAGTACCTGTCCAAATAGGTAACAATCTCTGTATATGTGTGCATAATTACATACTTAAGATTTTATCACATTTTTTCCTTTGGTATATATCTACAGGTAGGTGCACAAACGCATAGGTGGCAGAGAACAACTTAATAGCTTCTCTCTCATATTGTGGGAGTAAACTTAGGTCACTAGTATTAAATCAGGCCATATTACTGCTGCTTGATCTTGATGATTCTAACCATACATTTTGCAAAATATGGGAGTACATGTTTGTGGCATATATCTGAGAGTACTACATTTATATATATAGGGCATGCATGATGCATGTGTCAGCATTGTTGCCATCTTTGCAGATGTGTTTGGATAAGTCTTCGCAGGTGTTTTGGTTTAGTTTGTGTAGCAGAAATGTAAATGCACAGTCGCCTATGTAAAGCTCTGGCATATTAAGGTTGGCCTGTCACTGACAGACTTGGCCAAACTAAGGCCATTCTACCTTTCTTGGCTCTATCTACCCAGGCACTTGTAGCTACCACTACATTCTTTGCCTCAGCCTCTGCCCTGCTCAAGCAAGACTTTCCTTGGATTTGACTCTGCCCAACCTACCCCTAACAGCACTGCCTTCACCCAGTGATGAATACCCCTGTGCCAATCCTCCCAATAAGTTGCCCAAACTACAACCCTCATTCAAGTCTCCAACTCTACCCAGCCTGTTTCTTCCCCATCTTTATCTCTGTAACCACAGCAGCACCTCAACATTCTGGACCCTCTCTCTGGTTTCCACCCTCCCAGGCCTCACTGTTAGTTAATATTTGATATCAGAGAGAATTGTAATGTGAATGGAACCCTTAGGCATTTGGGCAACTTTCCATGTGTTTGTGACTTCAAGGCATGCTTAGCTAAAAAACAAATATCACTTCCATTTAACAATAAATTGCTGCTGTGACTGTCCTAATTTATGACTTGGTGGGTCAGAAAACACCCAGCTCCTGATGGGCAAGGAGCTCAGGTTGAATAGTAACATTGAGGCCCACTGCCAAATGTTCGGTTTTCACTAAGTCTAAATAGTAGGCCAACAGCTGTTTCTAAAAGGGAGAACAGTTATGTGCAGATGGTGGTGAGCCTTTCAACATCCAAAAGGGTCTCTTCTTTGATTCAACTATAGAGGACCATCAAAGGCTCCTATAAGCATCCCTGTCTGCCACTGATACTTCAAGTGGAGTCATTGGGTCATATAATCTAAGTGATAGAGAAGCCTGCACAGCACCCTGGACCTGTTAAATAGTCTTTTCCTATTCCATGACTCATATGCAAAACTAGCAGCTTCTCGTCACATGATGCATGGGCTGGAACAACACACCCAAGAGATGAATGTGCTATCTCCAGATTCCAAGTAGGCCTACTAAGCACAGTGTTTCTCTCGTGAAGGTGGAAAAGCCAGGTACTATAACTTGTCCTTTATCTTAGAAGAAATATCTATATATCTTACAACACTAGACTCCTAAGAATGTAAAGTAGAAGGTCCTTGAATTTTGACTGAATTTATGTCACATGATAGGATGGGCATATATTACTAATGAGTTCAATGTGGTTACTATGTTCTTCTGACTTGGTCCATTTAATATGTCATTAATATAGTGCAGCAATATATTTTCTGAAAGATAAGCCATGCTATAGAGATCCCACTGGCTACTTAATAATTCCTAATGTTTATTCTGTAAATAAATCTATTACAAAGACTTATCCTCTTATGGTATATTTGTAGGAAACAATTTAATGGGAGAAATAAGTAAAAGTAGTGAAACACCCCCGATACACAACTGCCTCATTTGTTCAGAACTCAGATACCTGTAGTTATTTTTCCCTCTCAGTATATGTTAAGACAGTCCAATGCCATTTCTTTTATAGTTTTAAACAGGTTGCTTAGTGCACAATTAGATGTTAACATCTTTATTTTGAAGACATTGAACTGGAAATCACAATGTCAGACCCTGAGACTAGGAAGGAATTCATAAATTAAATTAGCTTTTTCATAGGCTGTCCTAAGTCTTCATCAAAGGAGTGGGTGCTGAGAATTGAACCTGGGTCCTCAGGAAAACAGACATCTGCTCAGATTCCCTTTTTGAACTTTTTGAGACAGGATAATGCTATATACCTACGGCCTTACAGGAACTCAACATCTGAACCAGACACACCTCAATCTCGGAGAGTTCCACTTTTCTTTCTCTTCTAAGTACTGGGAATATAAGACTGTAGCACTACATACACCCAGGTGAGAAATGTTTTTTGAATGACCTATCTCAAATCAGACAATGCCAGGGTTAAATAATATTTAATAAGAAACATCCTTTAAAAATAAACAGTAAGAATAGTTCTAAGAATTTCTCAGAATTAATTTCAAATAAATCATTTCTGCTTTAATTTTCAAACTGTGGCTGAGTGGTGGTGGTATACACCTTTAGCCCCTGCACTTTGGGAGCAGAGGCAGGTTGGTATCTCTGAGACTGAAGTCAGCCTAATCTACAGAGTAAGTATCAGGATTACTAGAGTTACACAGCTAAACCCCATCTCCAACAACAACAAAAAATTATTGTGTATAAACAGTAGTTCCAGGGTGCCCATGTGACAGTCAGAAGCAACTTACCGGTGTCTATTCTCTAATTTGTCTGAGTATTAGAGATGAAGCCAAGGCAATCAAGTTTGGAAATAAGCACTCTAAACTGGTGAGTGAACTTACGGGCTGTGATGTCAGTTTCAAAAATATTGGTGTGCTGCTGTGTGAGTATGAATACAAACCTATTGCAGTAATCAGAAAAGAAAGTTCTTTGAGAAATGTGGGTCTTTCAAAGAATGAATTCTGGTTATCTGGCTTAGCAGTGACCACATTTTACCTACTGTTAAAATTTTCTAGCATTCACTTGTGTATTTGAGAAAATGTAAAATACAAATATTCAGTCCCCAAAATAAAATAACATAATCCAAACATAATGGATGACAGCATAAATATCATTTGCAAATAGGTTTTATTATTCAAATTATCCCATGTTCCCATGTTTATTAAATATAAGAGCTTTATTAAATTAATATCCATAAAGTTTCTTTCCCATATGACTTTTTTCATGTCTGTGAAGATGACTCTTATGTGAAAAAGCTTTCCCACATTTATTACAATCATAGGGATTCTCTCTAGTATGACTTTTTTCATGTATTTGAAGATAACTGCTCTTTGTAAAGGCTTTACCACATTGAATACATTCATAGGGTTTCTCTCCAGTATGAATTCTTTCATGTATCTGAAGATGACTTTTACGTGGGAATGTTTTACCACAGTGCTTACATCCATAGGGTCTCTCTCCAGTATGACTTCTTTCATGTATTTGAAGACGACTGTTCTGTGCAAAGGCTTTATCACATTGACTACATTTATAGGGTCTCTCACCAGTATGACATCTTTCATGTATCTGAAGCTCAAGTTTACGTACAAAGGTTTTACCACATTGATTGCATCCATAAGGTTTCTCTCCAGTATGACTTCTTTGATGTACTTTAAGATTACTTTTACGAGCAAATGTTTTACCACATTGATTACATCCATAAGGTCTCTCTCCAGTATGACATCTTTCATGCATTTGAAGATGATTTTTATACACAAAAGCTCTACCACACTGATTACAACTATACGGTTTCTCTCCAGTATGACTTTTTTCATGCCGGTGAAGAACACTTTTACATGCAAAAGCTTTATCACATTGATTACATCTATAGGGTTTCTCTCCAGTATGTCTTCTTTCATGTATTTGAAGCTCAAGTTTACGTACAAAGGTTTTACCACATTGATTGCATCCATAAGGTTTCTCTCCAGTATGACTTCTTTCATGTATTTGAAGATCACATTTATGTCCAAAGGCTTTGCCACATTGATTACACTCATAGGGTTTCTCTCCAGTATGATTTCTTTCATGTCTGAGAAGATACTTTTTCCGTGCAAAGACTTTACCACATTGATTGCATTTATGAGGCATCTCTCCAGTAGGAGTTCTTTCATGTATTGGAAGACACGTGGTATGTTCAATGGCCGTATCACACTGATGATATCTTTGTGCTTTCTCTCTAGTATGAGTTGTAACTACTTGATCGAGACTGTGACATGGAAAGGCTTTAATACTTTGATTATATTCACAGTTTTCTACTTCCAAAAAAGTGCTTTGGTGTTCTTTTAAAGAGAAATCAGATCCAAATGTTTTATCATGTTGCTTACATTCATAAAGATCTTGAGTATTTTTTATTTTTGTGTCTCTAGAGAAGATATACCTATAGAAGAAAAATAAACAAAATGTTTTCACATTGCATTCACATAGTCAACTTCTTATGTCTAATACAAATATGCTATAGATATTAGGGTTTCTCCATGATAACAGGGTCCTTGACTCTCATAAACTGTTCCTTTCACTAAACTATGGTAAGTACCTCACTACAAAAATTTGAGAAACTTTAGTAATAAAAGGGAATATTTGGTTGTAACAGTTCTTAAATTAAGCCCCTTATCAATGTGTATACCTTTTACAATATTTGACTGGTATGAAACTAAGTGGATGGACAGTTGTACAACATGTCTCTCATATGGCTATGATTAAAATTGTGACATCTATTATGGCATTGTTTCCTTGTTTTATTTCTTAAAGAAATGTTTTCCAAACAATTATCAGCTACCTGACATTGGAGTACATGGTGCTGTGAGAATTTAATAATCATCAGAAAGCTGTGCTTATTTACAATGTTGCTTTTCATTACAAATTCAAGGTCGATGAACATTTCTTCAGAAGTACACATATATCAGCTTGCACATGAACGTTACTTACCTTCCATGCCTTGTAGAAATTTGAGAATGATCTTTAGTATTGTGGTTTTCCCATTTGTAGCCTAAAATACAGTACCAGAAAATGTATGTTATATTGCCAGAAATCAGGCACAATTTAAATCACTATCTCCAGTGAATTTTAGAACAATGCCTAGTTTATTCACTGGATCCTTCCTCTTCATCAGTCAAAATCAAAGCAGAGCATCAACCATCCAAAAAAGGCTTGTCCCCTTAACTTGTAAAGTGACAGAAAGCTCACATTCTTACCTATAGCAGTGAGGTTCCAGTAGGTTTCCAGCATCACATCCTTGTAGAGACTCTTCTGATATGAATCCAGCAAAGCCCACTCTTCATGAGTGAAGGTCACATGCACATCCTCATAGGTCACTGCATCCTAAAATGTCCCATATAAGCACATAATAGAAATGGTGAGACTGACTGCACTGTAAAAGTATATACTTCATTATGAATATATTTACATAAATGTATCCTATAAATGAATCATAGAATTTCAAATCATTATGGAAGGAAACAGAAAAGGATGTGACCACCAAATAGAATATGGCATTGCAGAAGAAATGCCTAGTCATATTTACAAAGAGGTTTGCAAACAGATTAATACTATTTAGTATACATCAGCAAAATTTTATAAAAATTGTTAACTTCAAAAAGGACAGGTAATATGGATATAATGGTATATACATATAATCCAAAACTTCAGGAGACAGAGACACATAAAACTCTGTGATTTCCAAGCCAGCTTGGTCTCTGTAGAGATTGCCACAACAAAGGTACATAAAGAGACCCTGTCTCAAACAAAGAAAAAATAAAAAGCATTTAGGGGCTCACTTGAAATTCCTCCATAGAATTAGAAGATTCAATCCAGTTGTGTACCTGTCCATCATAAACTGGAACAACCCCCTTCAAACTGCAAAGCTAATAATTTCAGGAAGAATGGCATTTTTACTGACAGGTCAAAGTAATCAAACACATTAGTAAAATAAATGCTGATACGAAAACAATAAAAAGAAAAAATACCAAAAGGGATAGAGTATATAAAGATGGGACAACAGATAAGATTACCTGTTGCTATTAAACAGGACTAAAATCAACCCCCAGCACTCACTGGAGGCTCCCAACCATTCCTAACCCAAGTCAGGAGAATCCAATGTTCTCTTCTGACTTCAGTAAATACTAGGCAGACAAATAGGACACCACCATATGCAAAACATTCACATATTTAAATGTTTTTAAATGTAAAAGCTTATACAATGAAATACAAACCTGCAATTCAGTGATCCAGGAGATCACTATTAATTTCATTAATGCATTACTGGTCTGAAAAATGACACCCTCTACCAAGATTCAAAAGTCATGATATGGGTCAAGGTCAGCACAAAAGCAAATATTTGAAATGTACAAAAACCTATTTTGATGAGCCAAAAACAGAAACATGAAAATGCCAGGCAAGAAAAGTGGATAAGAAAGAAAAAGAAATTGCTTCTACATTACTTTCCATTATTTATGAAAAAGTTTCTAATGATGGTGGCAGTTTGGCTATGAGCAGGAAGAGAACTGCTCACCCACAAAAAGAAGTATAGTGAGGGTATAAACACAAGACCACACACTAAAGACAAATGCACAAATACATTTCCAGCTATCTAGAAATTTTTTCATATAACTCTCTACATTTTAACATAGGTTATGATAGGCTCGCAGTCAAATCATGATGCAAAATGTATTTGGCCTAATTTCAAAGATCTGAGTATTATGTAACAATTTCAATATTGTTTAAATATGCAGTTTCTTCTGACACTCAAGGCAATAGCTTGACTGTGACAGCTTGTAAGAACAAAATACAAACTATATCACTCCAATATACAATGGCACAGAATTCACACTTTCCTTTCAAAGTACTGAGAAAAGACTGTACCAAAGCAAGCCTGAAATCTTGCAGAGTAATCCAAAATCCTGCAACTCTGTGCCAAGCAACTGGGTTTTCATTTTCAAAGGGCTTACACAGCACCTTCTCATGTATCTCTCTCTTGGCTACTTCCACCTCCCTATCCAGCTTTTCAGGGCAGGTGTCTCAAAGTTTGGGCATTTCAACAAATTGTTATATCAAAATGGAACTGAGGCTTTATCTCATGGCTTCATGCAAGGAAGTTTCACAATCTCTTCACTGGGGCCCACAAGCTTTAGGCTCAACAATATGGCTGATATTATATTATTATTATTATTATTATTATTATTATTATTATTACTATTATTATTATTATTATTATTATTATTATTATTATTATTATTATTATTATTATTGAGACAAAGTGTCTTGTAGCCCCCAGGAGACACTGAATGGCATGTGTAACCAAGAAAGCCCTGAACATGATCTAAATGGCTGTTTAGATCTCTGGTGCTTTACACATGGCACAGTGGTTAAAGAGCTGCCTGATCTTGTAGAGGATACAGGTTCAATTCCTTGAAACCTCAGGGTGAGGCAATGATCAATACCTCCAGTTCCAGGGGGCTCAAGTCCCACTTCTGGCCTTCTCAGACCACAGACATGCACACGGAACATGGACATGCAAACAAAACAACCATACACATAGCACAGAATATTTACAAAAAAAAATTTTTAAAAATCTGACTGATGAGTGAAAACAAAAATGTTTGTAGAAGTTGAGGGTGATTAGATCCAAAATGTTTTGGTCAAGAGGATGGCTCAGTAGTTACTTACTATCATTTGATGCTTTCCCCAAAGACCTGAGTTTGGTTCCCAGCACTCACATGGTGGCTCACACCACCTTCACCTCCACTTATAAGGGATTTGACTCTTTTCTGGTCTTTTGGGGCACTAGGCACATACACAGTACACAGGTATATAAACAGGTAAAACTTTCATACACAGAAAAATTATAATTAAATCCTATTTTTTAAAAAATAAAGGGCCTAAAGATGCAGCACGGTTGGTAGCATACTTGTGCAGCATACATGAAGCCCTCAGCTCAATTCCTATCCCTTAAAGGTGACAAGAATCAGGATACCTGTAAGCCTAGCTCTTGAAAGGTAGAGGTAGAAACAGCAGGAGTCCAAGGTCATTCTTGGGACATAGAGTTTGTAGCCAGACTGGGGTATACGAAACTCAACCATCTCAACAAATACAGACATAAAAGGAATCACATATTAATATTCCAGGAAAAGAAGAGCAAAAGATTTGTAATACATGTTACAAGAGAGTTATGAAAGGCTACAAATCTGGACTGCGTATTAATTTTATTCATAGTCAAAAGAACTGTCAACCTGAATTCTGCCTGCTGCAAGCTCCAGATGCACACTTATATCTGAGACGTCTTTCTAGCTTATGTCAACTGTTTCAGTACAATGCCTTCAATTTGAGAATGCTATAACCAGGAGAAGACATGTATATTTTTATCTTGAAGGAAGAAGACTTTTAGTATGCTCCAGCAATACCTGTATCTAAAGGAAACAGAAATATATGGTCCACAAGTGAGATTCTGTCCTTGTTTATCAAGTGCACTGAACACAGCACTATGTAATATGTATGGCACTGAAAATAAGATATTAGACTAAATCCTACAGATACAAAGAGACCCATTAGCAATATGTTTAGATATAGGAGGGAGACCATTTGTGAATTAGAATTTGACCCAATAGTGCTGATAAGGTGGCTCCTTTGGAAAAGAGCTTAGTACTCAAGCCTGATGACTTCAGTTTGATCCTAGGATCCCTTGGTGAGAGGAGAAACTGACTCTTTAATGTTTTCCTCTATCTTCAAACTCTCACTCTAGCACTCTTGTGCCTGCCCTGACACTTAGATCACGCACATACTTCATGCAAATACATGCAATACTAAAATTTTAATTGTCTAATAGAAAAAAAAAACATATTTCTAATTTTGTGGGCTTTTTGACACAGGATTCCGTTGTATTTCTGGCTGGCCTCTAAGTCACTGTTTGGACAAGGTTAGTCTTGAACTTCCTGCATCTGCCTCAAAAATACTAGGATGACAGGTGTAAGCACTCGCACTCAGCTAATTAAACGTACTGATTAAATCAAAGTATAATACAGAAATATACAGCAACTTCTTGAAGAGCAAAATTAAAGCGAAAATGACAGATTAGTTTTAAAATCTTTTAACTCTAACCAATGGGACGTCTGGCCATGTAATAAGCTTGGTCTCCTATTTGCTTAGGAAAATTATTTCTCAGTGACATACCGTAGAATATGCAAAGAATATGCCCAAGTGAGGTAATATAACAGGAAACTTGTTTTCAGAGCCAGGGCTCATTCTCTGCTCTGGTCTAGACTGAAGCTACTGTGATTCTCCTGCTTCAGCTTCTCAAGTGCTGGAATTACAGGTGAAGGTCACCATGTCTGGATGAAGGAAATTCTGTATAAAAGCTGGCAGAGTTGTAGACTACTTGCCTATCATGTGCGAAGCCCACAGGAAATATAAATAACTAATATGGTCTCTTTTCTCATCTACTATGGCCATAAGCAAATAAACTACATGTAAAGGTCTCCAAACCAAAATATATTGAAAGAGGTGGGGAAGAACACTGCATATTCATAAGAAAAATCGGCATGATGTTTCAATTTCTGACATCTGTTTGACAAACATAAGGGCAGCCTCATTACTACTACAGCTTAAACTGAATACTGTCCCTCATACCCTGATAGTGGGAGACATTGATACCCTGCTCTTACTCGTGGACAGGTCATTCAGACAAAAACTAAACAGAGAAATACTGGAGATAATAGATATCAAAAACCAAACAGACCTAACAGATACTTACATTTCACTCAAACACTGCTCCATTTCAGCACTAAACAGAACCCCAGATCTTAGCTTAAGTAATTCCATCATGAAAGTGCCATTCAGGCTGTAAAATTCAGCACATCTGCCAAAACCAGAAACACAGTACTAATCCATCTAATAAGTCCACAGTTACTGGGAAGTCTATAAACGTAGTAACTTTGTTTTGAGGATCTGGAGTTCTGCTTGTTAACTGAAGTATGCCCACTCAAAACATGGTTTTTGTGCTTAATATCTCATGCTGTGATAGCCTTCATTTATGCAATACTTGGGCCACAACAAACCAGAGAAATCCCAGGACAGCTAATAAAGACTTTCTATGTCAGTAATCCTCTGTGGTGAACACCCATAACATTTCTTGAGGTCTTACTGAGTTTCCAGAGACCAAACTTTAGGACACCTGCAGTTTCAGAGCTCCTCACAAGGAAGAAAAATAAAATAGTCAGGGGACTGGTAGGGAGTCAACAATCTGAGAGCTATTCCAAACGCCCGGCTCTGTGAAGAGACACCCTGACCACAGTAACTCTTACAAAGTGCATTGGGGATGGCTTGCATTTTAGAGGCTTAGTCCATTATCATCACAGTAGGAAGCATGGTATCATGCATACAGATATGGTGCTGGAGAAGGAACTGAAAATTCTATAGAATTCTTGATTCACAGGCAACAGCAGGAGACTGAGACACACAGATCTCAAAGTTCCCCTTCACCATGACATACTTAATTCAAGGAGGCAAAACCACCTATTAGTGACATTCTTATGGGCCAAACATTCAAAGACACAAGTCTATGGGGGGTCAATCCTATTCAAAACACCAGAGTCCCTAGCCCCCATAAACTTGTAGCCTTACCATAATGAAGAATGCATTCAGCTGAACTTCAAAAGTCCCCATAATCTATCAGTCTCAAACTTATTTAAATTCTAAAGTTCAAAGTCTCTTCTGAAATTCACGGAATCCCTTAACTATATAATTCCTTGTAAAATTACAAAAAAAAAAAAAAAAAAAAAAAAAGCAGATCACATACTCCCAATCTATAATGGCACAGGTTATACATTCCAAAATTTGAGGAGAATAGTTAGGAAGTACTGGACAAAAGCGAGACCAAACACCAGCTGGGTAAACTCCAAATTCTGCATCCTCATGTCTAATGTCAAAATACTCTTCAGACATCCACTCTTTTTAGCTTCGTTGACTACAACACAGTTCTTTCTTTCAGGTTTGTTCCACTTCCTATTTGCAGCTTTTCTTGGCGGTATCCCAGGACTCTGGCTGCTCTAGCACTTTGGGATCTCAAAGGTGGCCTAGGCTTCATCTCTACTGCTTTATGCAAGAGCCTTGCTAGACCTACATTTAGGGACACCACTGACACAGCCTTGCCTCAGCTGCATTCCCTAGAAATAGAGGGAAATTCCATAACCCCTTCCTTCTATCTTTGACTAAGCAGAACCACTTGGCCAAAGCTGCAGGTCTACTGTTCACTGAGGTCAGAACATTGACCCCCTTGTTCAACTGTACCATAGCCAGCTTTCTGTTTTCAATGATCTCCTTAACTGCCTAAGCTTGACTATCTGGGAACTGCATCTGTCAGATCCACCAGCCTCTGCCTTTTGAGTACTGGGATTAAAGACGTGTGCCAATATGGTTGAACCTCACACACTCTTTATTACCTTTTCACAAATTGCAAGTTTAGCTGGGTGTGATCTTACCCAAAGGTCACCTCTCTCTTTATTTAATTTCTTAATCTGTTTACCTCCTTGAACACAGTACTTATAGCTCCATTCAGATTCCTGGTGCCACTGTTCTCCTCAATTGTACATTTTGTATTTTTCCTTGCTCAGACTGTTCCTTTTCCTTATAAACCTTCAGAGGGGTAAGACTAATAATGACATGACAGACTCTATACTATTCTGTTTCAGGATTTCTTCTGCCAAATGAATTATTCTAAAGCTCTTCACTTTGCCTCAGGCCAAAAAAATCACATACATTATTCACCAAAATAGTATAAGACCAATCTTTAGGCAACACACTAACATACTTCTCCTCTAAAATCTCTGGAGCCAGGCCCCCAAAATTCAAATCACACTCAGTGCCATGCTCTTACTAGTATGGCTCATTAATACTGCTAAAAGTATAATGCCTGATTTCCTAACCAAAGTCCCAAAGTTCAAATTCCACCAACCAAAAATATAGTCAGTATGGTATGTAAGTGATTTTTAAAAATTATTAAGTTTACCTTAGTCCAAAAATCAACTGTTAATCTCAAAATATTTTATATTAACATATACTTTAGTTTATTGATACAAATTTAAGGTCAATTTTATTACATTATCGATACTTTTCTATTCTTATTTAAAGTATGTTTATATAACTCATTTAAAAATTATAATATATAATTAAAAATATAGATTAATAGTCACCTATGATAACCCAACTTGTAGTCATGTTTGTTAGATTTAAGTATACAAAAATATATTTCAATTAAATAATCTTCAAACACTACTAAGACCTACAAAATATGACATTTAAAATATTTTTAAAACTTAGACTTTACTAGACAGTAAGACAAGCCTACTCCTGACAACACAATCTACTTCAAAAAAAAAAAAGACATAAAAAAATCTCCACACAGAGTTTACTTTCCTTGTGACAACAGTTAGCCAGTAGACAGAAACCTGTTCTTGTATTAACTACTTAACAATATGCTGCTTAAACTAGACATACAAGTTCCATTAAAAAAAAAACCTCTAAACTTTGACAAAATAAGTCAAGATAGTCCTTCAAGTTCCTACTTTACAAAAAAAAAGTCAAACATTCTTCAAAACTTAAAAAAAAAAAAAAAAAGTGACTGATAAACTATACCAACATAACAAACTTCCTATTTCACTAAAAAATACACCAAAGACTCTAGGCCTATAGACTAAAGATAAATGCCCAAAGTTTATAAAAAAAAATTTTAAGTAAATGTCCAGACAAACAAATATCGTCTCCGTCATTTCCAAATTTTAAAAGTTGTTTATACACCCTGTTTACTCCAATAATATTATATCCTTCTATAGTCTTTAACATAAAGACTAAATAATTATAAATAATTTTCTTTAATTATTATAAAATATATTAGGTATAAAACTTTAAACTCACAAAATAAAATAGATAATAAAATATTTTCTTTAATTGCACTAAATACAAATAAACTAAATATTATAACTATAATTCTTGCTTGCTGTCTTAAATATATAATTTTACTATATTAAAATTAAAGCCTTACTTTTTAATTAGACAAAAAATAATATAAAAAGGTCTTTCTATGTTGCAATGAGGTTTCTTGGTCCCGGGCGGCCAGAGGCCCAGACCCACAGACCTGCTGCGCCAGACCCCTTAGCCTCCCAGCTGCCCGCTGCTCGGGCCCTTAGAAATGACTCAGACACTTATATTAACTTTATGCTGTTTGGTCTATGGCTCAGGCACATTGCTAGCTAGCTCTTACATCTTAAATCAACCCATTTCTATTCATCTGTCTGCCACATGGCCTGTGGCTCACCTGTGTTCCTTACATGTTGCTCCTTGGGCAGCTGGCTTGGTCTGCCTGACTCCACCCTGTTTCTCCCACCTATGCTCTGATTTCTCCTCCTACTTTTTCTATGGTGCCTGTCATGGCCCAAAACAGCTCCTTTATTTAAAGATTGATATTCACAGCATACAGAAAGGCATTCTCACATCATTTCTTTATAATATAAATAACATTATTTAAATTAAAAAGCTATTTTAGTCTTTAATCAACACCATAAAAAAATAAATAAGTCAAACATAAGTTTAAAAACATCAACCCAAATGACCCCCCAAAAACATATAAAAACCATAAGTGAGCCACAGGCCACATAACAAAACAAATTAATAAAAGTAAATTAAATTAAAATTAAAAAACTAATATTACATAAACTATAAGGCAAATAATATAAAATTAATATAAACATCTATATATTTCTTTAAGAATTTAAAATTACTAGTCCAAATAAACGATGACCAACAAATGCAAACTATAAGGCTGGTCCAAGCCAAAAACATAATATTACAGATGGTGCCCAACATGAGGTGCCAGCTATTGTAGTAATACTTATTTGTAACATATTATATAAAGGATTAATATTTATTAAGGGGTATATTAACACTCACTGAAATAAACTGAACTTTAAGATAATTTTTGAAGATAGGAATGGTCTCACGTCGGGGCTGCTGCTCGGTTCTCCAAGAATGCAGGAACAAACAGGGGGAGCTTAGGGTCTTGGTAGCTTTTTTTAACTGATCTGGCCATGCCCGTTCAGGTTCCTGAAACTCTAGAGACACATCTCTAAGCCTTGTCAGCTAACACTTGAATTCCACCACAAGTGGAAACAATACCCAGTCCCTGGTATCAATGTCTCTATTAGTGTTTATGCTGGGAAGAGTCACTATGACCATGGCAACTCTAAGGACAACAAAAACATGTAATTGGGGCTAGCCTATATTTCAGGCATTCAGTCTATTACTGTGATGGGATAAGCACGGCCCCTGAAGGAAGACATAGTGCTGGAGAAGGAGCTAAAAATTCTACATTTTAATCCACAAGCAAAAGTGCTATGGGACTATGCTCTTGTACACTGTAAATATCTGTCACAGTATATATTGATTTAATAAAACACTGATTGACCAGAAGCTAGGTACACAGGAAGAAGAGACAGGCCCACAGAGCAGAGCAGGTGCCAGCTAGATGCAGGAAGCAAGATGAAAAGGCTGCAATGAGAAAAAGCTACCCAACCACGTGACTAAACATGAGTAAGAATCATAGGTTAGCTGAAGAGTAAGAGTTAGCAAGTAATAAGCCTGAGACATAGGCCAAACAATTAACAATTCATATAAGTCTTTATGTAGTTATTTGGAATTAAATGGCATTGGGACCAGCCACGATGGACAGGGAGACATCTGACTACACAAAAGAACATTCACTATTCACTGGCCCTAGCTTGACCAGAGGAGTCCTCTAATCCTGCCTCCATACTGACATACTTTCTCCAAGAAGGGCACACCTCCTCCTACAAAACCACACCTAATAGTGTCACCAAGATGTGCCAAATATTCTAATGCATAAGTCTATGGGGGGCCATTCATTTTCAAACCATTACACCAGGGCTCCCTTTGACCAGTCACTAACACTTCATAGGGTTCTGAAATCTCCGCCCAAAAGGAGACAAATTAGAAAGTCATCTCTTGTGTCCCCCTGGAGGCAAGTCTGGTTGAGAGGCCTTCTGTTTAGACATAGAAGAAATCAGATGCGGGTGGTGATCCAGTATCTGAGAACCATGTGACATGTCACTGGATCACTCTATCTGTTCAGTTGTATGAATATGTGATGGCCATTTTTGTTGTTTTATCTGTCTCTCTGCATGTGTGTATCTATACGACTTTCTATGTGTATTTATCATTTCTGTTTCCCGTAACTGACCAGTGGCTTTCTCTGGTGGGAAACCCTCCTATACCTGGTTGAAAACCTGTTTCCCCACTGTGGACCCAAGTCCCTTTGCCAGGTCACTTGGACAAAATAATAATGATAATGATAACAATAACAATAATGCCACCTCCACCTGTCCCACTCTAGGAGCAGAAATGCTTGCTTTGTTGCATGACTCCTTAACACATGATCCAACCCCCACTGTCCCTATGTCTAGACCAAGGAATTAAGAAAGATACAGGGAAGGTATTACCTCATGTAACTACCGACCAGCAACCCATATTCATCTTGGCATTTGCTCACTGATGCCCAGTTTAAATGTCTATTTGGATGGGAGAATGGAAAGATAGAGGGGTTTACCTTCTGAGATAGAAATACAGAGTTTACATTTCTATGTATGCCCTGTGGCTGGGTCTCCGGTTGCCAGAAACAAGGGAGTTTCAACAGGGAAAACTGGGTTTGTGAAACTGAGAATTCCTAAAAATTTTTTAAAGATTCTGACCTTTGCAAAACAAGAAAAGCCTGCAAAATCAGGCTCTACACCACAGGAAGAGGCCCTGAGGATGAACATAATCATTCCCAGTCAGAAATCAGCCAAGAGGCTGGTTGCTTAGATGCCTGGCCCCCATACTACATAAGAACTAACCAGACTATCAGTCCACTGACTAACAAACCTCACTGTGACAGAGGACAGCCCAAATTAATGTTCTGGTTTCTCATTTAATACATCTGGCTAACTATACTACTCAGCCCTTGGGACAACCTGGTATCATTGGCCAGTGAATTCACTAAATGTGCCTTTTTTGATGCTTTCCAAACTAAGGAGAACACTTGATCAGGACCTGATGGTATAAAAAGTATCCTTTTCTGAACTACAACAAGAAAGATTCTCTTAAACAATCCAAAATGCTTAGACTTACTTCTCATGAAATAAAGGAAACTATGTATGGCTTTGTGGGGAAAAAACTGTTGTTTTTATGCTGATTTTCAGGAATAATTAAAAAATACTGCCATGGTTGGAGAAATAATTGACATGTGTCTGGGTTCTCTTGTCCCAATCTAACTGTTCTGCTGTCTTTACGGCTAGGCCTTGAGTTCTCCTTCCCACTGAATTAATGGTGGAGCCCTGCGTCTTAACTAAAACAGGATTAGTCCATGATCCGATACTCACTACGACCAATAAGAAATTTAACTGGCCCCAGACATCAGCACAACTGGCTTCAGGATGAGAGTAGCATTCCTGCTGTAAAACAGCATGCAGACAGCACAACCTGGTAATACAGAAACAAATGCCTAATCCATCTAAGTCCATGCTTATAGAAGGTCTCGACAATGTACTAGCCTTGTACTTCTGCTTGTGGTTAACTGTGCTTGTTAATTGAAATGGGGGCTTAAAACCTCATCCTGAAAAAGGTTCAGGGCTACATGAGATCCAAACAACCAGAGTAGTTGGAGGCAGATTAGTTTATATAAACAGACTTTCTATTGCCCTAAACTTATGTCCCAGCAGTCTTCTCTGGTGAATACCCACAAGCACCTTACGAAACTTTCTCCAGAATGGACCATATACTCGGACACACAGCACATCTCACAGAGTACAAAGAGTGAAATAACTCCCTGTATCTTATCAGAGCACAACAGATTAATACTGGGTTTTAAGAGTGGAAACATCAGAAAGCTGACAATTTGATGGAACCTGAACACCTTCCTAATAAATGAAAAATAGGGCAAGATAAAAATAAGTACATTGATCACTTTTAGAAATAATAGACTGTTTTGTCAAGAAAGCAGTGCACTATGCTTTCATTCAGCCTTACTTGATTTCTCAGGACATGCACAGGATCCAGAGATAATAGGCCAAAATATTACACAAACAACCTGACTTAGTGACTGTTTATTACAATAAAAATTATAACAAAGGCAAGGATTATAATGAAAACTTTTACTTTAGGGACTGATTATAGTGGCAAAGGGTTAGTCCATTCCCATCTTCACAGTGGACAGGCATGGGGCTTAGTGTTCCATCCTAATACACAGGCAGGCAGAAAGGAACACTTAACTTGCACTGGCCTTTCAAAACCCCAAAGCCCACACTGACATACCACAACATACAAGACACATCTACTCAAACAAGGCAATACCTCTTAATGATATACAACTGCTTCCAATAATTAGCAATAAAGCCTTTGAAGATAGGAACCAAAGAACACTGCGGAAAATATAAACCATGACAGGAATACAACCTAAGACAGGAAGAGAGTGAAATATATTAAGGGGGAGAGAGAGACAGAGAGAGAGAAAAGAACACACAGAAAAAAAAATCCTTTTTTTTTTTTTTTTTTTTTTTGGCAGTAGGGAACCAACTCCCTTCTCTTGGCAATAGGCTTCATTAGTATAACTTTCTCTACACCATCTAAGAAGAGGTAAAACAATTCAAGGCTTCAAAACTCCACTTTAAGTACCTATCTTTTCTCTGTGTGCACAGCAATATTTCTTCTTTTTACTCCCCACCAAGTTCCCTCAGAGGAACTGGGAAACCTTGAGTCAGGTCTGTTGAAAGCAGTGAAGTTACCTCTTGGTGTGCTTCAGTGTGACGATTGTAGATGACGCCATCAGAAGCTGCATCTCTAACTGGGTGGAAGTACCACATAAGGCTACTAAGGTTTTAAACTTTATTTAATTATTTTAACAGGTTGAAATCCTAAAGTCTAAAATTGCAGACAACATGGAGATTCAGAAATCTATCTGATCACATCCCAAACTGTACTCATCTGGGATAAAATGAAGCCAAGCAATGTTTTGTACCTAGGGACTGAGAAGAAACACTTGGATGACAGCCCTGGGCTTCCACAGTACAATCTGTACCGTGAGACACACACATGAACTCAACTGTCTCTGCTCAATGTCATGGAAACCTTTCTCCTGTTCCTTAGCTGAATGGGGCCAACCTGCCCATAGATACCATCTGCTATATTTAGGCAAATATCACATTTACCTTTGACAAGTGGGGATTCCATTGAGACTTGAACCTGATGCAGAGAGCTGGGCCAACCTTGATAGAAAGCCAACATCTTTAATTCCAACATTCAGGTGGCAGGAACAGGTGAATCTCTCTCTGTGAGTTAGAGCCAGCCTAGTTACCAACTGAGTTCCAAGACAGCCACGGCTGTTACACAAAGAAGCCGTGTCCCTGGGCTAAAGGGACTAAAAATGTATGAACAGAAATCCGATCACAAAAGGCCACCACGAATGGGAAAATGATCAACACATAATAGAACAAATAGTAAAAAAAGTGGCAACATCGAACTTCTAACTTCGAATGTAACTATAATAAAGACTGTACTGTCATTGACGGGTGGTGCAGACCTTTAACCTCAGAACTTGGAAGGCAGAAGCAAGTGAATCTCTGTGAGTTCGAGGCTAGCCTAGTCTATAGAGTGAGCTTCTCGACAGCCAGGGCTACAGAGAAATCCTGCCTCAAAAGACAAATAACAAAGACAACAACAATAAAGACTGCTGTCTGGGGGAAAAGAGCAAAAGAATTATGAGAACAAACTTGAAAATAAACACAATTAATACAGAATCAATTTTGACACATGAGGCCAAGAAACCCAGTAAGTCTGGCCTGACTGACACAAGTGAACTGGCCATCGGGGCATCTATATGCAAATGTGTTTGTCACACAGACTTTACACCTGCACAGAATTAACTACAGACAGATCACACCTGAATGTTCCCTGCCAAGTGCAGAACTTCTAGAAAACACTAGAAGTAGCACACACCCTGAATGGTGACAAGGATGTTTCCGCACAGGAGCTCCTGCTCCTGATGCTCAGAGCAGGTGTATCAGCAGAGAGAGAAGTCGTTGGGAGGATCACCTTCCACCTGGGAGTTGCAGGGAACACAGGCACCCGATGAAATCACTGCAGAAGCTGAGAGTCCTGAGGCCTTTTCTCACAGCCTCGTGAAGACCTTACATCACTGACCAAAGCTCTACCAGCTCTCCTCAGGGCTTTGGTAGCCCTAGGAACCGTGAGTCTCCCTCAATACTCAAGCAAAGCCCACAGCATGGCAGCCCAGAAGTGACTGGTAGTCAGTGCAGAGGTCATAATTGGCTAGTGATGCCTGAGTCAGAGAAGCAGCTCCCTTAGGAATAGAGTCCTGTGAAGAAACAGGCACAGCACAGTTGTCCCCAGCCCTGGATTCCACCCTGGCATAGAACTGTCCCAGGTCTGTTTGGCATTATAGAAGAACTTGGGCCTGGATTGCAGTACTGTCCCTGTATATTTTTGTACTCAGGCGGAATTTCTTCAAGGAGGCATAGAAGGCAGTGGAATGATGCCCCTTCTTCTAAGCTGAAAGGGCACCAGGTCCACCCAAGTCAAATTTAAACCACCTAATTGATATATACAGTCTCACAAGCTCCTAATAAAGACATTCTATTGGATTAAACCCATGCCTGGGCAGTCTTGTTTGTGAACACTGACATTTCTGGAGATCTCATTGAGGTCCCAGAGACCAGACTGTAGGACACCAGGGGTCACAGAGCCCTAAGAGGGAAGAGGAGTGCAGTGCTCAGGTGACTATTAGGAGCACACAAACTGAGATAGTCCAGCTCCACAGGAGTCTTTGGTAGGACTTTAGAGCTGTGCAAGACACCATGACATGTCAACTTTTATAAAGGAAAGCATTTAATTGGGACTGCTTACAGGTCAGAGGTTAAGTCCATCATCATCATGAAAGAAACATTCTGGCATATAGGCAGACATGATGCTGGAGAAGAAGCAAAGATTTCTATATCTTGATCCATAGCAGCAGCAGGACAGAGACACACAAATCTCAAAGCCCACCTCCACAGTGACTCACTTCCTCCACCAAGGCCACATCTACTACAAAGGCACACTTCCCAATAGTGCCAGTTCCAATGGGCCAAGCATTCAAACACATTACTCTATTAGACTGGGGACCATTCCATTTTAAACCACATTCCACCTCCTGGCCCCCAGACATGTAGCCATAGCATAATATACAAATGCATTCATTCTAACTTAAAAAAAGTTCTTAAAGGCTTTAAAAGTCTCAAACTTATTTAACAGCTCAAAGTCTCTTCTGAGATTCATGTATTCTCTTAACTGTAATCACCTATAAACCAAAATCAAAAAGCAGATCACATACATGCAACATACAATGGCATAGCATACGTGCTACCATTCCAAAATAAAGAAAGATGCATAATAAGGAAATACTGGACCAAGGCATCCCTGACACACACCTGGCTTCAGCAGCTTTCCTAGAAATGGAGGGAAATTCTATAAACCCTTTCTTCTAGCCTTGACCCAAAAGCCAGAACGACATGGCTAAAACTGCCAAGTTCTGCTCTTTGCTGGGGTTGGAACATGGAGCCCTCATTCAATTACTTCTTCACCGACTTTCTATTTTGATTGCTTCCTACAGGGCTGAAGCTTGGCTGGCCTGAAACTCACTCTGTAGAACAGACTAGACTTGATCTGCCAACCGCACCCTCTGAGTACTGAGGGTGCTTGCTTGCTCACTCCATCACGCCTGTAGCTAAGCTGTTCTCTAATTCCTTTTCACAAATTAGAAGCTTAGCTGTGCTCCTGCCCTGAGTTCACCACCAGCTTTATTCCATTTCTCAATCTGTTTGGCTCCTGAACACAGGACTTAGCTCCACTCTGCTTCAGGGTGCCCTTTTCTGCTTAAATGGTACATATTTTTATTTTACTTTGCTCTGCTTGCTCCTTTTCATTATAAATTTTCATAAGACTGAAGACAAATAGCCACAAAACACAATCAATACTAGGCTGTTTTACCATTTCCTCTGCCAAAGGAATTAATCCAAAACTCTTCATGTTAGCCTCAGGCAAACGATTTGGGCAAGGTGGGGGGGGGGGGGGGCGGGACAACAGCTACATTCTTCACCAAAATATAACAAGAACAGTTTCTAGCCAATGTACTAACATTTCTCTCCTCTAAAAACTCTTGCATCATGCCTCCACAGTTCAAATTACACCTCAGCATCATTGTCTCAATGGCCCATTAAACAGCTCTTAGAGATTCCCTTACATTCCTAACTCAAAGTCCCAAAGTCCAAACTCTTGAAAACAAAACCATGGACAGGCCAATCACAGCAATAGCCCAGTCCCTGATACAAACATCTCTATTAGTTAGGGTTTTATTGCTAGAAAGGGACATCATGACCACAGTAATTAATATAAAGGAAAACATTTAATTGGAGTATCTAATGATAATGGTTTCTCCACTATTATCATGGGAAGAATCATGGCAGCTAGCAGGCAGATGCTATACTGGAGAAGCTGAGCATTCTACATCTTAATCAGCAGACAGCAGGAGTCTGAGGCACACTTGGCCTGGCCTGTGCTTTGGAGAACCTAAAGCCCACATCCACAGGACACACATCCTCCAAGAGCACATAGATTCCAACAAGACCACACTACCTAATAGTCCTCTCCCCATAGGCCAATCCTTCAAACACAGGAGTCTATGAGGCCATTCCTATTCAAACCCCACCAGGGCTATCTCTGATCCAGTACTGCCTAGTGCTTCAGAGGGGTCTGACACCTCCAAGCCCAAAGGAAGCCAATTACAAAGTCACCTGTTCTGTCAGTTCTGGAGGAAAAGTGATGTGGGAATGTCTTTCTGTATGCTGTGTGTATCAATCCTTAAATAAAGGAGCTGTTTTGGCACATGACAGGCACAACAGAAGAAGTAGGTGGGGAATCAGAATAGGTAGGAAAAGAAGGGCAGAGTCAGAGACAGATTGACCCAAATGCTCAAAGGAGCAACATGTAAGGAACACAGGTGAGCCACAGGCCACGTGGGAGACAGATTAATGGAAATGGGTTGAGTTAAGATGTAAGAGCTAGCTAGCAATGTGCCTGAGCCATAGACCAAACAGCATGAAGTTAATATAGGTTTCTGAGTCATTTTGGGGGCCTAAGCAGCAGCGGGCAGCTAAGGGGTCTGGGGCGGCAGGTCTGTGGGTCTGGACCTCTGGCACCCAGGGCCAGGAAACCATATTGTAACAGGAAGGCTTGTTGAGGTGCCTTCTGTTTAGACACATAGCAGAGGTCAGACATAGATGCTGATCCAGCGTCTGGGAACCATGTCATATATCACTGGATACCCGAGTCTCTTCCGGTGTATGAATATGTGATGGCCACCCTGGTTGTTTTGATTGTGGGTCTGTCTGTGTGTATGTGTCTCTGTAGGTCTTTCTATGTGTTGTCTATCAGTTTTGTTCCCTGTACCGAGCAGTGGCTTTCTCTGGTGTGAAACCCTCCTCCACCCAGGTGAAGACTTGTGCTCCCTCCTGTTGGAGACCTGAATCCATCTGACTCTAACAGTTCACCTGAAGGTGAACAAAGAAACAAGCTCACTCTAAGAAACACGGGCTTGTATTGTTGGGCGGCTCCTGCTGTCATGCAGTGTTGATCTGAGAGGAGGTGGGGAGGTGCCTGGCCTCTAGTCTAAGGGTGATCCTCACTACTGGCTAAGAAAAGTACACAGACACAGACATGATGAAGACAGCTCCCCTGGTGAGCATTCCCTCCACTGTGCCTGCTCTCAGCAGAAGGAGAAGAGACAGTCCCACTACTTTCCTTCTCATCACTTGTGCCTCTTCCTCAACCTCTGATCTTCAGAGCCCACCGTTCTCTGTGGAAAAAGTGAGAAAACAGAAAAGACTTCCCGGCACTCGACAAGGGAACTGCAGCCAGGCAGTACAGCCTGGAAAGAACAGATATTCCTTTCTGGGCAGCACTGTCCAAGGACACTTTAAGGAATGTCACTAAGTTCTCCACCCAGACTAACACAACTCACATTGTAGCCTGAAAGGCTCCTCCAGGGACTGGTCCATTACCTGGGCTCCCGCAAGCAAGGGCGTCCAACAATGGCCTGGCTTTCATACCCAAAATCTCTCAACAGCCAAAGCTTTCCACATAGACACATAGATTGAAAACTTCACTGTGCATACAGATCTCAGAGTCCTGGCCATGTTAAAAAGGATAAACAGGACACTAAAAAAACCTTTAAAAACGCTCATGTGAGTCTACCAAAGAATGGATACACTTCCTGAGTTTGCTTGGCTTCTGCCAGCTGCACAACACACAAGTAGAGATTTACACCCCTACTGAGATTATGTCTGCTCCCCAGGCTCACAGACCAACAGTTTGCAGAACAGTCTAATCGTTACGTCCTCAAGTCACTACAGACTCCAGTCTTCCATAATGGATATTCATTGGACTACCGTAGAGAAGCAGCTAACCTCTGTGTTACCACTTATTCCCTTTGTACCAGAGCAATGAGTCTGTCAAGTGACAAAGGACACTAGAACTGACCTGGAAAGGACACTAAAAGGTGATTCTCTCCACTAATATGGCAGTGAAGACAGCTGCCATTACACAATGAACCCACAACGCCCAGGTCAAGAAAGCAGAGGCCACATTTGCTGCCAATAACTGTCTCTGGATTATGGACCCATTAATTGATCCCCAAGTCATTCTCCTCCCCATCCCTCTACCTCCTCCCGAGTCTTACTTTTGGTATGAATACAGAGTCATGCTCCAGTGGGGATGGCCTTTAGGACTGGTCTGGGGAACTAAGACCAACAGATCCGGAGAAGGTGTTACCTAATGTAATTGCAAACCAGCAAACCATTTTTATTTTGACTATGTTCACTGACGCCCATTTTAAATGTCTGGCTGTATTAAAGAAAGGAAAGATAGGAGGTTTTATCTTTTGAGATAGAAATACAGTTTACAACTTTGTGTGTCCTTATCCTAGGCCACCTGGTTGCCAGAATCAACGAAGTTTCCATTATGAAAACTGGATTTGTGAATCTTGAGGCTTCCTAGAAAACTTCATTGAAAAGATCTGGGCCTATGGGAAACATGAAATACTTGCGGAATCAGACCCTATGCTACAGGAAGGGACCCTCAGCATAGACTTTAAACATAACTGTGGGGATTTAATAAAGTTTCAGAAGTTTTGGAGATATCAGAGGGAATCTACCCACAGTCTATGTGGGGGGGTTAGTAAAAGCTCCAGAAGTCCCAGAGCTCTAACCAGTCAGTCTAGGAAAATCAGAGTGGTGATTCAACCTTTAATCCCAGCACAGGGAGTATCCTGGGAGTGGTGACCTACACCCTTAATCCTAACTGAGTCAAGGTCACTTCAGATTATAGAAGGAATTCCAGGCTCCCAAGCAGGTGTGGTGGGGCCACGCCTTAATTATCAAAAGTCTGGATTCAAACACAGAAATCCACTCAAAGGGAATCAAGGCTGAGGAAGCTAGAAGACAGCTGGGTAAGATTTGCCTGTGGTGTTTATTCCCTCTAGTATCTCCAACTTCTTCAGAGATCTATCCCTGAGTTATCCTGGCCTTTGTCTGGTGGGAATGGTGGCCCCATCGTATCACAGATAGAAATCAACCAGTGCCATCGCACTGTCAGACAAAACTCACTGTGGCTGGGGGCAGCCTAAAATAATTAGTTCTGCTTTATGGGTTAATTCATCAGGATAACAACAATGTTACAGGGCTCCTGAGACTGCTGGGTGGGCATGTATGTACCAATGGGTTCACTAAATGAGCCCCTTCTGGTGATTCCCAGACTAACATGCACGTTGATCAGGACTTGATGGTATTAAAAGTTTCTATTTCTGAATAACACAACAGTTAGATTCCCTTATTAAAAATGATCCTACATAATTGAAAGAGTTTAGAATTACTTCTCATGAGAATAAGAAAGCTTTGTATGTCTGGGGGGAAAAAGGTGCTGGTACTATGCTAGTTGATCAGGAGCAATTCAAAGAAAATATTGTCAAGGTTGGAGGAATAACTGGTGCCAGTCTCTGTTCTCCTTGTCCCATTGGCTAAGTCCTCTGCTATCAGCACTGACTGTGCCTTTAATTCTCATTCTCATTGGATTAATGGTGAAGCCCTGGGTCTTAACTATAACAGGTGCGTCCATGATTTGACTCATTCACTCTGTGCAGTCCCAAGGCCTTATAAGGTCCCCAGACTTTAGCTCAACCGACTCCATGGGGCTGGAAAGATGACTCAGCAGTTAAAAGCACTGGCAGCTCTTCCAAAAATCCTGAGTTCCACTCCCACCAATCACATGGGGCTCACAATCATCTGTAGTGGGATCTGATGCCCTCATCTAGACTAAAGGGATATGTGCAAATAGAGCACTATATACAAAAATAAACTCTTCAAAAAATCACTGTTTCTCCAAACCAAGAACCCCAAAATAAGATCAGCCCATTGCTCTTTCATTTACACTTTCTGATTTCCCAAGACATGTAGAGAATGCTGAGATAACATAACAAAATATTACACAACCTGTCTACTGACCCTCTTACTGTGAAAAAGTACTATGAGCTAGGCATCTCTTATAATGGAAGGCTTTTAATTGGACACTGATGATAGCAACAGGGTTAGTCCATTCTCATCTTGAAGTGGAGCTTCACAGTGGGCAGGCATGGGGTTGAGTGTTCCATCCTGATACACAGAAAGACAGACAGAAACACCTGCCTTGTACTAGGCTCTTGAAACCTCCAAGCCAACCTACAACGAAACATCAATACAGACAAGACACACCTACTCCCACAAGGCCATACCTCCTACTTTTACTCAATTACTTGCATAAATTGGGGCCACCCATCCAAAGATTGAGTCCTGGAGGTGTTGAGCTAATATCAACCATGACAGGAATATATTCTAAAAAGAAGGAGCTCTGCAGGAAAAGAGCAAAAGATATTAAGGGAAACAGAGAGAAGAGTAGGCAAAGATGGAAGAAAGGAGAGATAGGGAAAGAACCAACTGAAAACAAGTATGTCCTCCAAACAGAGGGAGCCAAGTCCTATGGCTGGGTTACAGGCTTCCTGAATAAAACCTTCTCTACCCCATGTAAGAAATTAAAACACTCAAGGTCTCCAAACTCAGCTTTAGGTCCCTACTTTTCCTCTGAGTTCCCTCCCTAGAGAACATGGAAAACGTGCACAAGATCTGGTGGAAATAATGAGGCAACCAGTCTCCCGGTGTGCTTAAGTGTGACAGTTGTAGATCGCTAAGCTTCATTCTAACTAGGTAGATTGACACACAAGGCACAAAGGTTTAAATGGTATCTATACCTGTGTTGGTGTTTTCCAGACAGGGTTTCTCTGTGTAGCCCTTGCTGCCCTGGATCTTGCTCTATAGAAGCTGCCCTCTACTTCCTCAAGATCTAGGCTTAAAAGCATGCACCGCCACCACTGATTTAACAATTTTAACTCAGTCCAGCAAACAGGAAGACTCACAAATGAGTCTGATCACAGCCCACACCAGCCCAGACCATACTTAAATTGGGAATAAAGAGATCAAAAGTACATGAGAGCAAACTGAGACGTAAAAACACAGCAAATAGAGAGTCGCATGTGACACTAGGCCAGCAAACCCAGGGTGGACCACCCTGGCATCACTTGCAAATGCGTTAATGAAACAGGCTTTAAACCCTGCAGAGAATTAACTGCAGATGATTCTACACCTGAATGTTCAGCGCCAAATGGAAAACTTCTAGAAGACATTACAGTGACCAGAGCATGACCAGGGCTCTGCAAGTAAGCAAATCTGCCTTCCCTGGCGACAGTAAAAACAACACCTATTCATGCCCTGCAAGGTGACAAGGATGTTTCCACACAAAGCCTCACGTTCCCTCATGCTCTCTCTACAGGCGCAAGCCGCAAAGCCATGTCATTCAGAGGTCTTGCTTCTGCCTCTTAGATGCAGGCAGGGACCAAACTTGGAACCACTCCAGCCACGGTCCGAGGCCGATCCCCACAATCCCAGAAGGCCCCACACCGGCTCCCGGCTCCTCCCCGAGTGGGGACGGCGGTCCCTTTCTTACCATAGCGGATTCCTAGCTCGCCCGCTCTCCTCAAAGCTCTCAGCAGCAAGCCGTGGCGCAGCACAGGGATTACCGTGTCTTCCCTCAGCCACAGAGGCGTCTAATCCGCAGCACCGCAGACCGGAAGTGTCCGCCCCACTGTGACTGGCAGTCCATTTGGAGGCCCTGATTGGCTACTGAGGCTTGAGCTTCCTTAGGGTGGGAATGCGGGGAAAGCACAATGATTCAAGGCCCCTGCTTCCACCCCAGCTACAGACCTGCCTCAGACCTGCAGAGATTGGCATTGCAGCAGAACTTGGGACCGGACTGCCGTCTTCCCTGGGCTATTCCTGCACTCAACAAGACTCTTTTCTTTCTCAGTGACGTTTTGCGATGAATCAGAGAAAGGACAATGGCTACCAATACCTCAGACAAGGTGTGGAAAACGTGCTATGATTTTCATTTTTGGAAAAGGAAAGATTGATTTGAAAAATTATGCACTACTATGCACTCTTTTAAAGTGCAATTCTGTAGAGAAGGCCCATCAATGTAAATACAGGATTTAGTGAATTAAACCCTATGAGATTAGAGTGAGCATTTTACATATCACTCCATATTTACTAGAGTCTCAATACTCTGATGACTAAATTAGATATATTTTACATATGAGTCTACAGATTTGTTTTTCTCTCAACTTTCCATCATTAGTGAAAATATGTAAGCCACATTAAGAATATGTATTTTTACATCATTTTCCTATTGATTAATTTTCTGTCAGGCTCTCACTCTGCAGTCCTGGCTGGACAGGAACTCACTATGCAGAAAAGCTAGCCTAACAATCAAATATCAGTTTGCATCTGTGCAGGGTGTTAAGATTTAAAGCCTGTACCACCATGCCCGACCTCTATTAATTCTTCACATTTACTAATGAAATAAACAAAACCAAGGTTTGGCACACAATTGTACTCTGTACTGAGGACATTGTTGCAGGGAGACCACTGTGAGCCTGGGGCCCATCTCTAGTATGTAGAGAAATTAAAATAAATCCAAACCTATTCCCCTGCACAAAACTGAAATCTAAGTGGATCAAAGACTCAACATAAATCCAGTTACACTGAACTTGATAGAAAAGAAAGTGGGAAATAACACCCAACACATTGGCACAGGTGACCTCTTCCTAAATATAACACCAGTAGCACATACCCTAAGAACAACAATCAGTAATAAATGGGACCTCCTGAAACTAAGAAGCCTCTGTAAGACAAAGGACATAGTCAATAAGAAAGCCTGAAGAATGAGAAAAGATCTTCACCAACCCTACATCTGACAGAGGAATGATCTCTAAAATATATAGAGAACTCAAGAAACTAGAGCCCAAAAACCTATGTAACCCAATTTTAAAATGGGGTTCAGAGCTAAAAAGGGAATTCTCAACAGAACAATTACAAATAGCTGAAAGGCACTTAAAAATTGCTAAACATCTTTAGCCATCAGAGAAATGCAAATCAAAATAACTTTGAGATACCACCACACACCTGTCAGAATGGTTAAGTTCAAAAACAGAGATGACAGCCTATGTTGTAGAGGATGTGGATCAAGGGGAACACTCCTCCATTGTTTGTGGGAGTGTAAACTTGTACTGCCATTCTGGATACAGTATGGCCATTCCTCAGAAAACTGGGAATCAATCTCCCCAAGGATCTAGCAATACCACTATTGGGCATATACCCAAAGGATGCACATTCATACCCCAAAGGCATTAGCTCAACTATGTTCATAGCAGCATTATTCTTAATAGCAAGAACCTAACAACCTAGATTCTCCTCAACTAAAGAATGGATTAATGAACTGTGGTACATATATATGTAGTGGAGTACTACTCATCAGAAAAAAATCTTAAAATTTTCAGGCAAGTGGATGTATTTGGAGAATATTCTCCTGAGTAAAGTATCACAAGCCCAGAACAATAGGCATGGGATGTACTCACTCAGAAGTGGATTTCAGACCAGAAGCAAAGAATACCCAAGCTCCCAAACACAACTCCTGAATAGTTTGGAACCCGAAGGAACTCAAGAGAGACATCCAGAGATTCCCCTAAGAAGAGAAAATAAAGATCACGTTAGCAGACTGGGGCCATAACCGGTTGCAACTGTGAGATACAGCCATAGCATGCAGGCTCCAGCATGAGGACTGGCATGGGAATGTTAGGTGCTGTGGAATGCCAAGCACTGAGAACGCTGCTATGCTCTAGGTAATGTACCTGAGAACAGGAAAGAGGCTTGAAAAGTAGCTTGCACAAAGAAAAGATATTTTTAACAAAGAATACCGGCATTGAAATGTTTTGAACCAGTTTCTCCTTTTCCAGTGTACTTACACTGTTGCTTAGTGTATCTTAAGAATGTATAAAAACAAGATAATAAAGACACAGCATGCAGGTGCAATTGTGTTTTCTGCTCTGCATCCCCTGTGTCCCGGTGATTTCCAAACCCTTACCCAGGGACCCCAACTCACTAGATATGCAACCAAGAAAAGTAGGGAACAAATCTTGAAAGAATGAGATGGTTGAGTGAGAGGAATAAAGAGGGAGATAGAAAGAGATGAATTTCTTGATAGGCGAAGCCAATGTGCTGTTGGAAAGAGACGGGTGCTAGGAAAACCTCCAAGACCTCACAGGATGTCTCTGGCCAAGTCTCCAAACAATAGTGCAGGGGGTACCTAAACAGGACTTCAGCCTAGAATCAAATGAGTAACCACCCTAAGTGTCATCACAGAACCTACATCCAACACAGAATAGAGGTGGAGGCAGAGATCCATGGCTGAGCACTGGGCAGAGCTCCTGGTCCAGCTCAGAGCAGGGGAGGAGTGTCTGTATCAGCAGGGGATAGGGATTATGAGGAAAATTCCCACAGTGATGGCTGCCTGGAGCTCTGGGGAGCTCACTGAATAAAGAACAGCCTCTGGAGATCCATCAGGAAAAGGAGCTAGGCCCTCCAAGGGTAGGCAACTGTCAACTGGCATTAGCAGTATGTAGAGCCTCGAGAAGTGGGATCACACTGTGTTCCTGTTCATGGGCTGGCACCTTGGAGTCCATTCCCTGCAGAGGATCACCTAACCCAGCCTTGACTTTGGGATGAGGAAATCGGACTTGCCTGGAGTGGATGTGCCATGCTGAGCTGACCCGCCTTGGGATTTCTTGCCATTTTAAGGGAGGGGGTGGTGTAGGAGGAGGTTTCTGTCCCTGACTTTCGGGCCTATCCTCAAGGTTTAGGACCCACAGGCCTGCAGACCCACAGTCCCACAGAGACACACAGATGCTTTCAATAGTTTTAGGCTGGTCGACCTAAGGCCCAGGCATATCACTTGCTAACTCTGTACCCTTCATCTAACTCATGACTCTTCCTGTTCAGCCATACGGCTGGGTACCTTTCTTTAGAGCAGCATAGTTGTCCTCTGCTTCTTCTGGCTTCCCTCTGGCATTCTGCTCTGTGCTTCCTGTTCTCAGAGTTTTTAGTCTGGTAGCCCCGCCCACACTTCCTGCCTGCCTTTGGCCAATCAGCGCTTTTTATTAAACCAGTGGGTGGGACAATGATTTACCATGAAACAACACAATCTCCCTACAGGGTGGGCGGAAGGAGAGGAGCAAGGCTGAAGGATGACTGAAAGGGGTTGGGAGGAGGGGAGGGAGGGGGAGTAGGAGGTACATAGATAAAAATGAAATTTTTAAAATAAATAAAACAAAACAAAAGAAAAAGTGAGACCCCATCTCAAAAGAGCAATTAGCGAGCAGGTGCAGCCTCTGACACCCAAGCATTTTAGAACATTAGTGTTAGTCTTTGTCCTGGGGTCCACACAGATCTATGGCATCCTGGCCTTTTTCCCAAGTATACAGTTCACTTTTTGATTTCTGTGAATGGAATCCATCATGGTGTTGAAGCATCAGCCAACAGCAGTGGCAATGACATAAAGGATCCCCGTCCAGCTGCTTTACTGCTGTGCTCCACTGCTTTGTGGAGGAATTTTATCCTGTGTCCTTGCAGGCCTTCCACGGAGGATTCTTTAAAGCCAAACTAACACTTGACTGGCATGATCAGTCCGGCACACTCTATGATTTCTTCCTCAGGTAATCTGCTTTATCACGGCTACTCATTTCAACATGAACTTGAGAAACACTAACAGAAGCAGGAATTTAATCACCCAAAGGTGTCAGCTCAATGGAGGGGATACAAATCAAATAACTGCATTAAATTCAGAAGCCAGGGTATGGATTTTGTTAATGACCTGTAACCTTTTTGCTATCTGTGGTTAACAGATGCCAGGTTAATGACCTGGTACCCACTTTTTGCTATAGAGACAGGACCTCATCAGTCGTCCCCAGAATGATTCCTAATTTCTATTCAGATTCACAGTATCCTCTGTCTTGCTTTATCTTCACTAAAGCCACGCATTACTATTTGGATAAACTATAGAATAGTAATAGGGGTGTACCAAGAAAGCCCTTTTCCCAAAGTTAGGCATTTAATCAAAGGCCAACATTTCTGCAAGAGCTTCAACAAATTCCTATTTGTTAAGAAGGGAGTCATTCTTTTTATCTCTTGAAGAGGAACTTGTGCCCCTTCCATTAACACATGGCTGTGGTGTCTATTAACTTGTCATGTCCATGCTAGCTCCTTCAATCCCTGCTCACAAGACACTTTGCCCATTCCCATTAAGTCTTTGTGCTATTGTAGAGTATAAAAGTTAGCTTTCTTTTAATAAAGCAGCAACCATTCAGATTCATCCTCAGATACTATCAGGCTCCTTTCTCACCAACTCCACACTCCCACTTTTGGATGTGAACCTCTAGAGAACAGGACTCTGGCAAAATAGTTCCTGTCAAATATTTTATAAAAAGTTGAGAGAAAGTTTTTTGCTGGACACATGTTGGCAGAAAAGACTGAATAGACTCTAGAGCCTTTAGGCTTCCAGGCCAGCCTTGCTCTTTTAGGACTCGTCCTCTCTCAGGATTTGGTTGGAGCTCAGATCTCTTCTCCTGAATCTCTAGGTAATCTGTAAATGAATTCTTAGTTTTTATATTAAATAAACTCGTGGAGCAAACTTCATAATTTCAAACTGTGATATTGGTTGTGGTTGAATGAAAAAGAAAAAAGAAAATCATGTAAGACCCCCCTCCCTTTTCCTCCCTCTTGCTTAAGCAGCCCCCTCTTGATAGCCGCAGCATGCTTGCAAAAACAATGAATAAGCTTGCCTAAGACATGTTAATAGGACAGTAAAGATTAGCTCTGCTGATAAAAGAAGAACTGCAGTTAAGAGTAAGACCAGGTGCCTGGGCTGGAGACAAAGGAATGTGGTCAGGGGCCAAATGCCAAACACTCCCCAACCAAGGACAAACTGATTCCCCTGTGGGCTGTACATCTGCTCTTAAAAAAAGCCCTAAAACATACATCCTGATACTGGAGACACCAGCATCTCTGCAAAACTTAATAATAAAAGCTTTCACAATGTCAGCAGGGCAGAGGGGGAAAAAAAGATAATAGTTACATGGCTACATGATCTGGCCCCAGTCAAGGACCAGGGGAAGTTCCAGAGAGAGATAGAAGACAGAGTTCCCAGAAAGATAAACAGCAGGCCGCCGCCTGGGGGTGGGCAATATCAGACAGGCCAGATGATGACCTGGCCCTCACCCCCTCAACAGAATAGCTTCATTCAAACCAGGCAATGAAAACCTTGTAACTATGCTTTTGCTTCTGCCACCCTAACCCCATAAAAAGGCCCTGAACAAAGGGCTGGGCGTGCAAGTCCTCCCGAGAGACTTGGCAGCCCGCAGGTACCTGTGCTATTCAATAAACCTTGTGCTGTTTGCATCTGATCTGTGGCTCGGTCCTCCTTGGGTCCCAGGGGGGTCTCTTCCTGAAGAAAGGTCCGTTTCGGGGGTCCCCCACCCCGGGGTGGTCTTTCAATCAAAGGGCATGATTTTTCGTGAGAATGGTACAGGGGAAAGTTTGCTGTAGATATGTGTGAGAGCCTAATCAGAGGGAGGGATATCTGGGAGAGTCCAGAGTGGTTAAGACCAGACTGTGCTGGGTTGGTATATAAATGACTTTTTAAAAAATTAGATTATTGAATTTACTTAGATCAGGAAATCAGCTGTTAATCTCAAAATGTTTTACATTGGCATGGATTTTGGTTTATGAATAAATTTTTTAAAAAATCGATAATTAAATTTACTTAGATCAAGAAATCAGCTGTTAATCTCAAAATGTTTTACATTGACATAGAGTTTAGTTTACTGATACAAATTTAAAGTCAATTTTGTTATGCTGAATGTATTTCTCTACTCTTGTTTATGGAATGATGTTCATGTAACTGATTTAAAATTGTAATGTATAATTAAGAAATGTAGGGTTTGTGTGTCTGGGCCTCAGGCAGCTCGGGACCAAAGAAACTATTACATTGTAACAGATGGCATCCCTTAAAGCCTGAAAAAGTTTTAAAAAGGGTTTTAGCACAGAGACTGAGCCAAAAAAGCTTCCAAATTGTGTATATGAAGCAGGTCATTGTACAAAGAAAGCGTGGCATCCAGGTCACATTCAAAATAGTGCTGGCAGACTGGCAGCAGGCAGTGTAAGCTGCAATCAAGCCAGTTCCTGAAATCTCACAGAAGACTCAGTAACATGTTATTGGTTTAAGGTTTCTGCTTATTTTGACCAAAAAGGAAGCAAAGACGGATACTTAGTAGCAGCATTTTTCTGGGTCTGCTCTGTTTCCTGGCCACAAACACACACAGTCCCTTTAAGAGAATTTACTAATTCAGCTTTAAAAAATCTATGTAGTTCTTTAAGAGAGTGTATTTTAAAAGCTCTTATGGTTAAAAGATGATTAAAGATTCATAATAAAACTGATTCAGATAAAAAAAAAACCTGTAAAAGGGTTACAATGTGTGAAAAAGGTACATAGGCTTCAGAGAAAAAAAAGAAGATAGAAAAAGTCTTTAAAAAGAGAAATAGAGTAATAAAAACATAATAAGCCACGTAAAGATAGAAAATAGACACAAAATCTAGATTTTGGTTGTTAATGTGTTTTCTTTTAATTTTTTAACTGTTAATGAGCTAACTACAAAAAGACAATAGATTGCAAATACAAAGGCTACTAAGGTAAACAAAAATATATATTTTAAAGGTGTCTTGATTTTAAAATTTGTGTTTAAAGATATATTGCTTTAGAAGAGTTCTGCTTTTATTCCACAAAAGATGAGAACTTGTGGATTGCTTCCAGGCTCTTATGGTTTCATCAACCAAGACCCCCTGAAAAAAAATCTTTGATTAGAAGAGATGACCACATCAACTACAAGACTACCGAGTATGATCCTGTCTAACTCATGAGATTTTCAACGCCCAATAATCAACGAAAAATGATAATAGTAAACTATGCTCAAATTCCCAAAATAGTGTTTATAAATGTTTGTTTTTATTATAAATGGTTAATGGTCATAGTCAATCTCTTTCTAAGAAGAAAAGGGGGATATGGTATATAAATGATTTTTTAAAAACTTATTGAATTTACTTAGCTCAGGAAATCAGCTGTTAATCTCAAAATGTTTTACATTGGTATAGATTTTGGTTTATTGATACAAACTTGAGGTCAATTCTCCTGTGCTGAATGTATTTTTCTACTCTTGTTTATGGAATGATGTTCATGTAACTGATTTAAAATTGTAATGTATAATTAAGAAATGCAGCGTCCGTGTGTCTGGGCCTCAGGCAGCTCGGAATTAAAGAAACTACCACATTGTAACACTGGGTCATTGGGGAGAGTGGAAGGGAGGGGAAGGCAAGAAAGGGGTATCAGATGTAGCAGCAAGGAGGCCAAAGGTACAAAAGAGGTCAGTGAACATAATGTGAACTATATATGAAAGAGCCTCTGGGGGAAGGGCAGCTTGCCTGGGGCTAGGGAGTTCAATATAAGGGGTCTGTAGCAGGTAGTGACTGAGGAATTCTGGGAGAACCTGATGGCCAAATACAGATTTAGTATGGCTAAATGTCACCTCGGCCATTTGTCTGTTAATGAATTAATGATAAGGGCTGAAGCAAAAGTTTTAATTAAAGTTTCTCTTCTCCTGAAGAAATACCATCACCATGGCACCTCTCGTTAAGGAAAACATTTAATTGGGATGGCTGGTTACAGTTCAGAGTTTCAGTCCCCATTATCATTATGTTGGGGAGCATGAAAGTATGGTGCTGGTTACATGTTGATCAGAAGGCAGCAGGAGATGGTCCCTGACATGGCTGTACCTTGTGTACATATGAGACTTCAAGCCTTCCTCCACAGTTACACATTCCCTGCAACAAGACCACATATACATGGCATTTAATATTGCCACTCCCTTTGGGGCCATTTTCTTACAAATCACCACACTAATTATTTCTGAATACCTTCTCCTGGCAGTGGGGCATTGTAGTTGGGGACTCAAAAACCTGGAATGTTTGCTGAATCTTGGAAGAGCTGGCTGTTTCACTCATTGTCAAGGCGTGGCAGGACAAATATGGCTATGGACATGCATTCAGCTGTTGGAGAAGTCTGCAGTCTTTAATTGCTTGGAAATCTGCTGCAGCAGATCTATATTAGAGCCCACAGGTAAAGTTGAGGCATTTAGGGAGGATTTTTTTTTAGATGTGGATTTGAAAGTTTTAGGTCCATGGTCCTTGTTGCTCTAAAAGGGGATTCCCAAGACCAGGGAAATAGAAAGATACCATCCTCAGGAACAGTCAGGTGGAGAAACAGGCTGTTGGAGTCCATTTGACCTGTGAGAGATAAATCAAAGTCAATGGCCTGAAGCTTACCATTGATTTTTTAAATTTTATAAAAAGAGGTTCAAGTTGGATATGTCAGCATTATCATTTCTTGGAATCTACTGAAATCAACACTGTAGAAACAACAGTAGACTCATATCTTTGTTTCATAGTAAAATTTGGGGTCCCAAAAATGATTCTGAGGTAAAAGCATGAACACTCTTTAAAGCTATCTCAGAGAGAATAGAAACAGGAGCAGAAGGACAATAGTTAGACTTTATGTTAAATATGAAATGAAGCAGACCTCGTCACTCTATCCAGAAGACTGGATTATACAGATTATTTGGATGTTTTAGTGCAATATAACATACTTTTAAGTCTATACTTAGAAAACAATCAATGGGAATTTAAAATCTTGAGTTTGTGACTATGATAACAGAGACAAAGCTTTCCAAGAGGTAGGTTAATAGCTTATAGGAATTGAATTGATTAATGCTAAGACTCTGAACTTTGAAGTCTTATTGTAACAGTAGTATAGTGAGAGTGTAGTGTAGTATAGTATAGTATAGTATAGTATAGTATGGTGTGGTGTGGTAGTGTGGTGTGGTGTGGTGTGGTGTGGTGTGGTGTGGTGTGGTGTAGTGTAGTGTAGTGTAGTATAGAAAGAAATCTCAATCATTATCCCTTCTTTTTATATACCTTAAATCACTTTATTATTACAACTCAAACTTTATAGAAACTTGCATTTACACAAGTTAAAATTTCTTCTTGAACACTAAGACATTTTTGAGGATCCTCAAAGCTTAAGCTTTAAATGTTTTTTAGTCAGACATTCACAATGAGACACATGTCATTCCAAAGCAATCTTATTAAAGGAGAAGAAGAGGAGAAGGAGGATGAGGAGGAGGAGGAGAAAGGTTTGGAGTCTGTTTTATGAGTTTATTTATTTATCTTTTCTAGAGAGTGGTAACAAAGTAAACATTTGTAGACCCAGTGGTAGCTCCAGGAAAGTGAGGCCTGTGGCCTGATTTTTACATATGAAGAGAACTGAGAAGATAGATTAGGCTTTTAGAAAAAGCTGTGTGCTTGCTGCTGATGCTACAGTCAGTCAATCAATGTCATAGGAGATCCGAGAAAGATACATTATAACTGGAAATATAATCTAAATGGTCTATATATCAACTGAAATGACAGTGACCCACTGCAGAGACAGGTTACCATAGGCTGTGGCGGTCTCCATATTTTCACTGGGGACAGTAGTTGTAGGGATTCAGCTGTCAAACAGAGCAGGATTTAATCTTTAGCTGCCATATAGAACAGCAATAGGCCTTTGACTTTCAGACCCATGTCTGGGACATTTTTCTGTAGAGGAGCAATGTGGGGGAACTAACCTTATTTTAACCAGGCAAATTAGGAAAATCAAGCCAAAAATAACCAGTCTGAGTAGAGCCTTGACAGGAAGTAAGGCATGAGACAGTTTTCCCTGTGGTTAGTGGTACCACAATCCAGGCAGATTTGCAATGTACCCTCTATCTTCTTTGAATGCTTCCCTCTAAATTGGAGAGCTTAACCATTTTAAATGCCATATTCTGTAGATCTCTGAAGCATTTGAAGACCGTTTGTTTATTAGGTATATCTGAATGAACAAATTTTGCTTATTCCTAGTACCTTATTTTAGGATTAACTTTAAAAATATATACAAGGAGCTAAATAATACTAATTTTGTAATTAATTACATTAGTAATTAGCATGACTATAAGTATAGTTCTGAGCATATTAAAGAATTTGATCATTTAAAAGATGACTAACCATTAACTTGTCTTCCTTAATTATCCTTAAAAGTTTACAATAAGTTAGTAGCTTTCATAAGAATAGAAATACATGTTCTATCTTTTGTTAGGTTTAGCGTTAAAATGATTTTGAATTGAAGCTCTTCTAGTATTAGTATAAAACATTTAAGCATAGATATAGTCTATAGAGAGACTGGCTACTTTACCGACCTCATTATAGTGCACTATGAATAAAAAGGGACACATTAAAGAAACCAAAATAGCCATTTTGAGCCAAAAGGTTTATTCCAAATTCTCAAGTCTGTCTCCCAGGAAAGCAAGGGGACTGACAGGGAAAAAAATTTCAGGGTTAAATGAGAATGAGAAAATGGGAAACTTGAAAACTGGGGTGGGGTTTTCACAGGGATTAAGAAATCTAGCAAAGACCTTGACAAGTTAATGCATTTATATACTAATATGTTATATGTCAATAGATTGACCACAAATTTCCCTTGCCAGAGATAAGAATGATTTCTTTTCTTTTTTACCAAGCAGGAACTTTCTTCAAACCCCTGACCTTGGGAAAGCAACTTTCTTGGGGAACCAGATGTTAGGATTTAGGCATCTGTACTGTACTGCCCATAGGGTCCCGACAAGATATATTCTCTGCTGCAGTCACTAAGAATGCCCACTGACTTTCTACATTTCCTTATAAACGCTAGGCCTTGCCCACCTCCCATCTCTCTCTCTTCCTTTGCTCTCATTTCCAGTGACTGGTTTCTGCTCCCTTCTCTGCCCGTCTCTCCCTTACTCTCCTCTCAGTAAACCTCCGACATGGGCCTTGTTGCATAGTTTGACTCCTTTGCACCACTTTTAAATTACATTTAGTTCCCTGAACATTGGATGGCTCTCCCAGCAGTCTGAGATGTACCTGGACCCTGGAACTCAGCCCACCTGTGAAAGCCCTACTTTCCCACATGACAGATTACTGGGAGTCTCCATTCAACACCAATGACTGTTAAGTATGTCTTCTACACTTTTGCCCATTTCTTATGAGTGAGGCTTTGTTCTTGAGCACAGTTTTGTTTTCTGGCTTTTTTTTTCTTTTTCAGTTTTATCTTTATTTTTAAAAATGTCATCTCCATAAACGTATCCCCCTGTTCCCCGTCCCTTGCCCCCTCTTTCTCTACCAGTCAGCCCTCAGCATCTTCCCTCCCCATCCACCCATCCTCTCCCCCAAAATGGTGAGAAGTCCCAAGGTAGGCCAGCACAGCACAGCACATCCACTCCAGGCATATCCTATTCACTCATTGCAAAGTCAATTCTGGGTTGGGTGTTCATCTATAGGAAATGGGCTTCAAGATGCCAGCCCATGAACAGGAAAACAGTCCGATCCCACCCCTCATGGCTCCACTAACTGCTCCTGCCAGTCAAAAAACACTTACCCCAGGAGGGCCCATCTCCCCTCAACCCCCACCCCAATGAATCTCCAGTGGCAATTCTTGATTCAGTGAGCTCTCCAAAGCTCCAGCTAGCAATCGCCATGGGAACCTTCCTCATAATCCCTATCTCTCTGCTCATACAGACCCTCCTCCCTCCCTTTCTCTCAGCTGGACCAGGAGCTCTGCCCAGTGCTCAGCCATGGATCTCTGCCTCCACCTCTGTTCTTTGTCGGGTGTAGGTTCTGAGATGACACTTAGGGTGTTTACTCATTTGATTATAGGGGAAATCCTGTTTAGGCACCACCTCCACCATTGTTTGGAAACTTGGCCAAGGACATCCTGTGAGTTCTGGGACATTTCCCTAGCACTCACTCTCTTTTCAACCCACATTGGCTTCCTCTATTGAGAAGTCCATCTCCCTCCATCTCCCTCCATCTCCCTCCATCTCCCTCCATCTCCCTCTTTGCTCCTCTCACTCAACCATGTACTCCTTTCAAAATTTGTTCCCAACTCTTCTTGGTTGCAACCCGTTATGACCCCAATTTGCTAAGGTGATCTTCTCTATTTCCTCTTCTTAGGGGGAAATCTCTGGATGTCTCTCTTAAATTCCTTCGAATCCCAAACTGTTCAGGGGTTGTAGTATGCAGATTAGGTATTCTTTGCTTTTTGTCTAAAACCCACTTATGACTGAATACATCCCATGCCTATCTTTCTGGACTGGTGATATCTTGCTCAGGAAGAAATTCTCCAACTCCAACCATTTGCCTGAAAATTTTAGGATGTCTTTTTTTTTTTTTTTTTTTTACTGCTGAATAGTACTCCATTGTGTAGTTGTACCACAGTTTGTAAATCCATTCTTCAGTTAAGGAGTATCTAGGTTGTTTCCAGGTTCTTGCTGTTACAAATAATGCTGCTATGAGCATAGTTGAGCTAATATCTTTGGGATACAAATGTGCATCCTTTGGGTATATGCCCAATAGTGGTATTGCTGTATCCTTGGGGAGATTGATTCCCAGTTTTCTGAGAATAGCTATACTGACTGCATTACAGAGTAGCTATACAAGTTTACACTCCAACCAACAATGGAGGAGTGTTCCCCTTGTTCCACATCCTCTCCAGCATAGGCTGTAGTCTGCGTTTTTGATCTTAGCCATTCTGACAGGTGTAAGGTGGTATCTCAGAGTTGTTTTGATTTCCGTTTCTCTGATGGCTAAAGATGTTGAGCAATTTTTGAGTGCCTTTCAGCCATTTGTAATTCTTGAGAATTCCCTTTTTAGCTTTAAACCCCATTTTTAATTGAGTTATTTAGCTTTGGGGGCTCTAGTTTCTTGAGTTCTCTATATATTTTAGAAATCAGTCCCTTGTTAGATGTAGGGTTGGTAAAGACCTTTTCCCATTATGTAGGCTGTCATTTTGTGTTATTGACTGTGTCCTTTGCCTTACAGAAGCTTCTCAGTTTCAAGAGGTCCCACTTACTGATTGTTGTTCTTAATGTCTGTGCTGCTGGTGTTATATTTAGGAAGTGGTCTCCTGTACCAATGCTTTGGAGATATTTCTCACTTTCTTTTCTATCAAGTTCAGTGTAGCTGGGTTTATGATGAGGTCTTTGATCCCCTTGGATTTGAGTTTTGTGCAGATTTGGATCTATTTGCATTCTTCTGCATACCACCATCCAGTTATGCCAACACCATTTGTTGAAGATACTACCTTTTTTCCACTGAATATTTTAGCCTCTTTGTCAAAAATCAAGTGTTCATAGATGTGAGAGTTAATGTTGGGGTCTTCAATTTGATTCCATTGATCCACAAGTCTGTTTTTGTGCCAGTACCAGGCTGTTTTTATTACTATGGCTTTATAGTATAGCTTGAAGTCAGGGATACTGATTCCTCCTGAGTTCTTTTATTGAGTAGAATTGTTTTTGGCAGTCCTGGGTTTCCTGTTATTCCATATGAAGTTGAGTATTGTTTTTTGAAGGTCTGTAAAAAAAAATTGTGTAGGGATTTTGATGGGGATTGCATTGAATCTGTAGATTGCTTTTGGTAAAATTGCATTTTTACTATGTTGATCCTACCTATCCATGAGCATGGGAGATCTTTCCATTTTCTGATATCCTCTTCAATTTCTTTCTTCAGTGACTTAAAGTTTTTGCCAAACATGTCTGCTACTTCTTTGGTTAGAGTTATGCCAAAATATTTAATGCTCTTTGCATCTTTTATAAAGGAAGATGCTTCTCTTATTTCTTTTTCATCCTTTTATCCTTTGTGTATAGGAGGGCTATTGATTTTTTTTGAATTAATCTTGTACCCTGTTACCTTGCTAAAGATATTTATCAGCTGTAGGAGTTCCCTGGTAGAATTTTGTGGGTCACTTATGTATATGATCATATCATTTGAAAATAGAGATAGTTTGACTTCATCCTTTCCAATTTGTATCCCCTTAATCTCCTTTTCTTCTCTTATTGCTTTAGCTAAAATTTTGAGAACTATATTGAATAGACAAGGAGAAAGAGGAGAGACTTGTCTTATTTCTGATTTTAGTGGAATTGCTTTGAGTGTTTCTCCATTTAGTTTGATGTTGGCTGTCAGCTTGCTCTATATTGCCTTTATTATATTTAGGTAAATTCCCTTATTTCTGATCTTTCCAGGACTTTTACTATGAAAGAGTGTTGGATTTTTGTCAAAGGCTTTTTCAGCATCTAATGAGATGACCAGGTGGTTTTTTTCTTTCAATTTGTTTATATGATGGATGACATTCCTAGTTTTTCATATGTTAAACGGTCCCTACATCTCTGGCATGAAACCTACTTGTTCATGGTGGATGTTTTCTTTGTTGTGTTTTTGGATTAGGTTTGCCAAAATTTTATTGAGTATTTTTGCATCAATCTTCATGTGGAATATTGGACTGTAATTCTTTTTCTTTGCCTAGGGGATCAAGGTGATTGTGGCCTCATAAAAAGAATTCAACAATGTTCTTTCAGGTTCTACTTTTTGGAACTGTTTAAGGAGTATTGTCATTAGTTCTTCTTTGAATGTTTGGTAGAATTCTGCACTGAATCCATCTGGTTCCAGGCTTTTGTTACTTGGGAGACTTAATAATTTCCTTTGGGCTTATAGGTCTGCTTAGGTCTTTAATCTGATCTTGATTTAATTTTGGGAAGTGGTACCTGTCCAGAAAGCTGTCCATTTCTTTTAGGTTTTCCATTTTAGTGGAGTATAGATTTTCAACGTATGACCTGATAATTCTCTGGATTTCCTGGGTGTCTGTTGTTATGTCCCCCTTTTCTTTTCTCACTCTGTTAATTTGGATGTTCTCTCTTGTCTTCTTGGTTAGTTTGGATAAGCCTTTATCTATCTTGTTGACTTTCTCAAAGAATCAACTCTTTGATTCATTGATTCTTTGTATTGATCTCTTTTTTCTATTGTATTGACTTCAGCCCTAGTTTGATTATGTCCTACCATCTACTCCTTCTAGGTGAGTTTGTTTCTAATTGTTCTAAAGCCTTTAGCTGTGCTGTTAGATCTCTTGTGTGAGATTTCTCTAGGTTTTTCATACAAGCATTTAGTGCTATGAGTTTTCCTCTTAACACTGCTTTCATTGTGTTGCATAAGTTTGGGTATATTGTGGATTCATTTTCATTAAACTCTAGGAAGTCTTTGATTTCTTTCTTAACTTCTTTCATGACCCAGAGGTGGCTCAATTGAGAGATGTTCAGTTTCCATGAATTCGTAGGCTCTCTGTGCACTTTGTTGTTGTTGAAATCTAGCTTTAGACCATAGTGGTCTGATATGATACAAAGAGTTATTCCCATTTCTTTAATATCTGTTGATATTTGCTTTATGACCGAGTATGTGGTCAATTTTAGAGAAGTTCCATGGGGTGCTGAGAAATATGTGTATTCCTTTGTGTTTGGGTAGAATGTTCTGTATATCTATATTAAGTCCATTTGGGTAACAACATCTGTTAGATCCCTTATCTATCCTATCCAAGGGTGGGGTATTGAAGTCTCCCACTATTAGTGTGTAGAGTTTGACGTGAGGTTTAATCTCTTGTAGTGTTTCTTTTATATATGTAGGTGTCCTTGTGTTTGGGGCATAAATATTCAGGATTGAGACATTATCTTTGTGGATTTTTTCTGAGATGAATAAATAATGTCTGTTCTGGTCTCTTTTCATTGATTTTGGTTTGAAGTCTATTTTGTTAGATATTAGGATGGCTACACCAGCTCATTTCTTAGGCCCATTGATTGGAAAGTCTTTTCCCAACCCTTTACTCTGAGACTTGTGCCTGTCTTTGAAGTTGAGGTATGTTTCTTGTTTGCAACAGAAGGCTGGCTTCTGTTTTTGTATCCATTTTGTTAGTGTGTATCTTTTTATAGGGGAATTGCATCCACTGATTTTAAAGGATATCAATAACCAGTGATTGTAATTTCCTGTTATTTTTTGGTGATAGCTTGTGTGTATTTCCCTCCTTTGGGTTTTTCTTCTGTGGTATTATTGATTGTTTTTGGTTCCAATGGTGTATCTGGTTTCCTTAGGTTGGAGTTTTCCCTCTAGAGCTTTCTGTAGGGCCAGATTTGTGGATAGTATTGTTTAAATCTGGTTTTGTTGTGAAACATGTTGTTTACTCCACTTACGGTGATTGGTAGTTTTGCTGGGTATAGCAGTCTGTGTTGGCAGCCATGTATTTTTATTGTCTGTATAACATCTGACCAGGACCTTCTTGTTTTCATTGCTTCCAATGAATAGTCTGTTATTATTCTAATGAGTCTGCCTTTATAGGTAATTTGGTCTTTTTCCTATGCAACTCTTAGTATTTTGTTGTTGTTCTGTAGGTTTACTGGCTTTATTATGTGGCAAGCCAACTTTTTTGGTTGGTCTCTAGTCTATTTAATGTTCTGTAAGCTTCTTGTATTTTTATAGCCATTTCCTTCTTTAAGTTAGGAAAGTTTTCTTCTATGATTTTGTTAAATATATTTTCTGTGCCTTTGAGCGGTATTCTCCTTCATTGATTCCAATTATTATCAGGATTAGTCTTTTCGTGGTGCCCCATATTTCCTAGACATTTTGTGTTACGATATTTTTGGTTTTGGTGTTTTCTTTTACTTATGTATCTATTTCCACTACTGAATCTTCCACTCCAGAGATTCTCTCTTCCATCTCTTGCATTCTGTTGGTTATGCTCGCATCTGGGGTTCCTGTTCATTTCTTCAGGTTTTCTATTTCCAGCTTTGCCTCGGTTTGTGCCTTCTTTGTTGCTTCTCTTTCAATTCTTAATTCCTGGAATGTTTCTTTCACCTGTTTGTTTTCTTTTTCTTAGTTTTCTTTATTTTATTTCTGGGATATGTTAGATTCTTCCAATTTTTTGTTTGTATTTTATTCTATTTCTTTAGAGAAGTTTTTTATATCCTCTTTTAAAGTTTCTATTATCTTTATAGTTTTTTAGTGTCATTTCCTTCTGTTTCCTCTTCATTGTTATGCTCAGATCTTGATTTTGTAGATCCATCAGCTTCTTCTGGGGGTGTCTTTTTGTTCTTTATATTGTTATATGTATTCTTGAACTTCTGTCTGCCAATTGCTTCCCCAGTTCATTCTTAGTCAGCTCTTGGTTGGCTCTTAGTCAGTTGTGAACCTTGTGGCTGGGTGTTTCCAGTAGTCACAGGGGCTGCTCTTATTCAGCTGTTAGTTCACTGTAGGCCAAGGAAGCTCTGTGTCTCCTGTTTTCATAGCGGTTGTTCTCAGTAGGATCTTAGTTGGCTGTTAGTTGGCTCTTAGTCAGCTATTTGCTCTTAGTCAGCTTTTAGTCAACATTTAATCAATTTTAAGTCACCTCTTAGTCTGTGTACCTGGAGGGAGGCTTCTAGGTATCCAGTTGTCAGTGGGTGGTGATGCAGTTCGCTGTTGGCCTGGTTTGGCCTGTGAGGTGTTCCTCCAGCTGTGGTTTGCTGGGAATTGGGATTGGGGGTGGCTCGCCCAGCTTTCTTTGGTTTAGGGTGGGGCTGGGTATGGATGGGGTGCTGGGGACAGTGTCCCCAGGCTGGCATTCAGAGATCATATTCTCTGCTTGGCCTGAGGTTCAGGTTGTCACTCACCTCTCAGTCAGCTATAGATCCAGAGGCTTCTGATTATCTGGATAATATTTTTTATATGTCCCTAGATTCAGTTTGTCAGTATTTTTACATCAGTGTTCATGAGGTAGATTGGTTTGTAATTATCTTTCTTTGTTGAGTTTTTGTGTGGATTGGGTATCAGGGTGACTGTAGCCTCATAAAGGGTTTGGCAATGTTCCTTCTGTTACTATTTTGTCAAACAACTTGATGAGTATTGGTATTATTTATTCTTTGAAATTATGGTAGAACAGTGTGGTAAAACCATCTAGCCTTAGGTTTTTTGGGGGAGGGTGGAGACTTTGAATAACTGCTTCTATTTCTTAGGGGGTTATAGGGCTATTTAAGCCATTTATCTGGTCCTGATTTAATTTTGGTATGTGGTACCTATCCAGAAAACTGTTCATTTCTTTCAGGTTTTCCAATTTTACAGAGTACAGGTTTTTGATGTACTACCTAACAATTCACTGGCTTTCCTCAGTGTCTGTTCTTTTGTCTTCTTTTGTACTTGTGATTTTGCTAATTTGGAATTCTCTCTCTGCCTTTTGGTTAGATTGAAAAAGGAGTTGTTTATCCAGTTAATTTTCTTTAAAAAAAAAAAAAAACAACAAAAAACAACTTTTGCTTCATTGATTTTTTTTGTACTATTCCCTTTGTTTTAATTTTATTAATTTCAGTTTTGAGTTTGGTGAGTTTGTTTCTTTTTGTTCTGGAGCTTTCAGGTTTGCTGTTTAAGTTGCTTGTGTGAGATTTCTTCAAATTCTTTACGTAGGCACTTACTTTTATTATTAAAACATTTATTTGAAATTTACAATTTATGCAACATGACAAAAAATGAGTAGCAATTTAAACAAGCTTAGGATGCATTTTAAAATATAGGTGTAAATTGAAATCAAAAAAGTTTTTTATTATTTATTCTGAATAATATGGTCATCAAAAAATGCAAACATATTTGTATGTTTTCTAAATCAAATGGGAGGTCAAAGGAGTTAAAATTCATTCAATATATCATATACCATGACACTGGAGACCTGCAGCCCCCTGGCCTGCAGCCAATTAAGAGATGAGTGTCACCCCTGACACCCAGGCCAAGCAGAGACCATCTGTCTCTGAAGCCTGTCCCAGGACACAGCTCCTGGAAACCTACCCACACCCAGATCCACCGTCAACCAAAGCCAGTGGGAAGAACCCTTACAAGTTCAATCCCCTGCAAAACCAGTTGGAAGGACAGACAACCCATGGCCAAACACCACACCAACTCCAAATTGCATCAACACTCAGCAATCCTTTAGACCACCTCGACAACTGGAGACCCACAGCCTCTTAGCCCACAGCTGACTAAGAGTGACCTCTGCAACAAGTAGAAACACACAGGCCCACAGCCCACAACTGACAAAGAGCCAGCTAAGAGCTAAGAATGAACTGAGGATGCAGTGGGCAGACACCAGTGCAAGATACATATACTAATATAAAGAACAATATTACATGATATGGGAATGCCTTTCTGTATGCTGTGAATATCAATCTTTAAATAAAGGAGCTGTTTTGGCCCATGACAGGCACCATAGAAAAAGTAGGAGGGGCAGAGTCAGAGACAGACCAAGCCTGAAGCCCAAAGGAGAAACATGTAAGGAACACAGGTGAGCCACGGGCCACATGGCAGACAGATTAATGAAAATGGGTTGAGTTAAGATGTAAGAGCAAGCTAGCAGTGTGCCTGAGCCATAGGCCAAACAGCATGAAGTTAATATGAGCCTCTAAGTCATTTCTGGGGACCTGAGCAGCGGCAGGCGGCTAAGGGGTCTGGGGCTGCAGGTCCCAAACTGACTCACTTTGGGACTCTTCATCATCCTTGGGGAATGATGGGGGGATTGGAATGGGGGATGCTGAGGGAGGACTGGGAGGGACTGGGAGGGACTGGGAGGGACTGGGAGGAGAGAAGGGAGAGCAAGCAGTGGTATACATGGAAAAAAACCTTTATAAATAATAATTTAAAAAGGAAAGAGAAAAATCTCCCACCTTTCTCACAAGATGACTTTGAGCAATGTAGTAGAAAGTGTCAGTTATGGTTCTAAGACTGGGATTGAGAACCCATTTCTATCATGGATAAAACTGTAAATCAATATCTCTAAATTAAAAGATAGTAGCACCAGAATCATTACAATCATATAAATGTAAGATATAATGGGAAAAGGAGTTAAATTGTCTTGCAGACTGTGGAGTAACTTAACAGTGAACATTATTCATTTGATAGGCATTTATTTAGAGGCATGTCATCTGTATTCAGGCTTACAGTCAAGGGACAGACAATATACTTTGATGTTCCATAGCTTTTCAATGTATTGGTTGTGATGTTTCTAAGAGAAAACCTTTTTAAAAATTATATTTTGTATAGCAATACTTTCTTTTCCCATTGGTAAGATTTCAAAAATAAGGTAGAATTTTCAATGTGTATTTTAAAAGATATGGTTTTTTTTTTAAATTTTTAACTGTGCACCTATGTTGAGGAATGTGAGGGTGGTATATACATGTGGGTTCAGGTGCCTTTGAAGGCCAGAAGAAAGCATCAGAGCTCCTGGAGCTGGTGATTATGAGCTGCCTAGCCTGGGTGCTGGTGACCAGACTCTGGTTTTCATCAAGAGTAGTATATGCTCTTAACATCTGAGCCATCTCCCAATCCACATAAGCTAGAAATTTCAAAAAAAAAAAATCAAGGAGCATTTAGATGTTCAACACTTGCTTTTTGAGTTTAATAAAAAGAGAACTGTGTCAAAGGTGCATCCTTCAGATAGAATTAATGAGAGAAAATTGTTCACAAGGTCTACTTCACTAAGTGAAATCAGGCTAGTCTGCAATTTTTGTTTTAGACTGCTGGTATTTGGAAACCAAGTATTTGGAGCTACTCATTAAATAAACTACCTAGATTAAGGAGTCTTACATGATTGTAAACACAAGGTAAGACAGATGACCAAACGATGCTCAAAAACAAAGATATCAAATTACTTTCTGAAAAATGATGTGTATCTTCTGTTGTAATTTTTGTCAATAAAGCAAAGTAATGTCAAAAATTTCAATCAATAAAATTAGATTATTTTGAATTTTTCATCAAAAATTAATTTTGATGTCTATACCAGCTTGCACGTAAACAATGGACTGTGATTTTTACTCAAGTCCCTATGCATTTACAACTTCACAATAAAAGACAAAGGCTTCTGAACAGATTCCTTCCCTTGTCTCATCCTCTTCATGGATCTGTTTTCCCAGTATTGACCGGCACAAGCAGTTTTAGATTTTCAAAGCAATTCTCAATGATGTAATACAAGTCTGGCCTAATGTGCTGGAACACTTGATGTCAACTAGATACAGGCTGAAATCATCTGAGAGTGGCAACCTCATTTTAAAAGGTACTTCTATATAATCAGATAGTAAGTTGGATTATAAGGCATTTTCTTAATTAGTGATGAGTGGAGAAGATTCAGTTCATTCAGTGGAGCATTTCAAACCTAGTGTTCATGGGTTCTATATGAACGTATCCTCGGCAGGTCATAGTGAACAATACAGTAAGGAGCGCCCTCTATCATTTCTGCATAAGCTCCTTCCTCTGGGTTTCTGCCATGTTTCTCTTCCTATTCTGACTTTCTTTGATGATAAACAGTGAATTGGAAGTGTTAAGTCAAATAAACTGTTTACTTCCCAACTTGTTCTTTGTAATGGTGTCTCATCACTACCTGACCACTTCCTCTATGAATAAACAAACAAACAAACATACATACATACATACATACATACATACATACATCTGTGAAAAAAAGTTCTTAATGACTGGGAGACATTTGGAAATGGAAGAAAACCCTGATTACTGACCTAAGTATACTACTAAGGTGATGTGGCATTTTGAATAAGAACAGCCTCCATTAAGCCATATGTTTCAAAGCTTAGTCATCAGGGTGTAATGTTACTAAGAAGGGATTAGTGGGTCTTGTGTTCGGGCAAATGTGGTTTTGGTAGAGCAAGTATATCACTAGAAGTGGCTTTGAGGTTTCAAGGGCCAAGCCAGGTCCAGGGCCTCTCTCTATTCCTGCTACATCTGGACCTCAGTGTAGAACTAACAGCTACCATGTCTGCCTGGGCGCTGCCATGTTGTGATGATAGAATAAACATCTGAAACTGTAACTAAGTGCCTCACTCTAAGACACTTCCCTTAGTTATTTTGTTACTTCACAGCAATAGAACACTGACTAAGACATAATCAGGGCCAGGGAGAAGCATACACATGTGACTGACAACACCATGCTGCTTGTTGGTGGATTGCAGATTTGGGGATTTTGGAATAGGAAGGCACTCAACACTTTAAATGGGGGGGGGGGGGGAGTGGGATTGGACCATGTTAGAAAGATCTTGGAAGGCAGTTGTGCAGAGAGAAATATAAAGATGGTTCTGCTCAAAATTTTTTTAAAGATTAGAGTAACCGACATAAAGACTATTCATGTGGTGATTTTGCAAAGAATGTGGCTGCTTTGGGCTCTGCTTTCTGAAGGAGGCTAAATAGAAGAAGTTTAGATTCATGGCATTAGGAGAATAAATTTCAATACAGACTAGTATCGACTCTACAGTGTGGTTATTAGTGGACACTCTTTCAAAGACTTATAATAAAAGGGAGCAATCATTGCCTACATGACAATCTAACTCCAGCTTGTATCAAGCTGATCAAATCTAGCAAGCATACCTATTGAGGCATCTCTAGCTCACAAGCACAGATTTTTTTAAATCAAACCTCAACTCTCTTAACTCTCAGTTTCAAGTGTGTGCATCTGCATGCACACTCACAAATTTTGATAATCAGCCAAGTGTAGGAATGAAGAGATGGTTCAGTAGTAAAGGCCAAATTTTGCTCTGTAGAAGACACGAGTTTTATACTTAACCCTAACATTATGGTGCACAATTATGCTTAGACACTCTTGCAGGGGATCTGATGCACCTTCTATCTTCTATGGGCGCCAAACACACATATGGGGAACATACATACAAACATACATACAAACAAACATACATACATGCATACATACATACATACATGCAAACCACTCATATAATTAAAATAAAACAAGAAATACATTAAAATAAAACACAATTCACATATCTTTTATATGTCTCCATAGATATAACATCCAGAAATACATAGGGATATAACAAATATCTCCAGGAAATTGTAAATTTATAATTTAAAGAATCAAGTAACTAGATAAAAGTATAGAATTCCATGAATTTAAACAGGAATGCTAATACTATGCCAGTACAGTTTTGAGCTATCGATTCAACAGAAGTTTTTTTTAAAAGCCCTGGGTATTAATGCTATAAGAACAGAAAAGTGTTGACAAAGATCACCAGGGAAACAAATGATCCACACAAGACCAAATAAATAGCACACATAATGACATCAACTGGCTTCTAAACTTCTCATATTCCTCCTACATTAAAGACTTTACTGTTTGGGAAGGAATAAAAAGATAACCAGAACATCAGAGAAAACTTAGAAATAATGTTACAGTTAAAATACAGTCAGTGCTGAAAAATGAGAACATGAAACCCACTCAACAGACTTAATGTTACCTCAGGACCCATAGTACCTCACTGGCCAACATGGGACTTCAATGAATCTCATAGAATCTCCTGGATCATCATCCAGGACCTAACGGGTCCTCCTTGGAAATCATGAGGATCCAATGATTTTTGAGTATGCTGCTGCTTACTAGAAACCATATTTGCACACCTGCAGTGTCTCCTGAAGCTCCTTCCTCTGTGGGAATTCTGGAGCCTTTCTCACCATTGGGTAGATCATGAGCTTGATGACGCTATACTTACACCTCTCAGAGTGCATTACAGTGTTGCACAAGGGACCACTAGTGTTCTTTCAGCCCAAGAGCCCAGGCTACAGCATGGCAGACCAAAATTGCCCCCCAACATTCTCACAGGTAGGTCTGCTTGAAGCCCTCCGTGGTAGTGAGAAATAATCACTACCACAGATCAGCTTCCTTAGAGACAAGAGTTGTGAAGGGACACAACAATTTCACCACAGGCAGCTGCAGTGATTGGCTATGTGCTAGATCTTGCACCTGGACTTGAAAAGTCAGCCCTGAAGTTTTGCTGTACTCAGTAGACACTTCAGCTTTTTCCTCTTGAGTACATTGTTTCTAACATGCACCATTAATGTGTATGGGGAGTTACTCCCCTGCCTCATGATGGAAATGGCACCCAGTCCATCCAGGTCAAATTTAAACCACCACCCGATTGATACTCAAGAGGCATAGGCAATTTTGACATGGTACACTAGAGATTCAGCACACCTCTCTCAGCTATACATTGATAGCCAAAACATGAACACTTTCCCAGCCTTCTATGGTAGCACAGGCATATCGTGCCAGTACTTGGGAGGTGAAGGCAGAGAATTAAAACTTTATACCAGGTCAATCTATAATACAAAACAGCAACAGTCATGCTTTTGTACTTGTTGTTTTACTAATATTAATTATTTGAATTTACCAATAAAGGTAAATTACCCCAGCCAGATGCTGTGGTAAAGACCGCTAGCTCACAGTGGCTCTTAAAGCATCCAGCTGAACTTCCTTCTCCTGAAAAAAAAACCTACCCCCTCTCCTGCAGTGTCTCAAAGAAAAAGACATCACGCTGAATGTCCTACCTCTTTTACGTCCTTCCATATCTCCTCCTGACTGCATCATGCTCTGCATGATTCTTTTACTCTTGTTCACTTTCTGTCAACTGGTTGTTTGCTTAGTGACTTGACCTACAGTTGACTTTATTTAATTCTGTTTACAATAAGTAGAAAGCTCTTGGATTAAAGGTGTGTGCTAGGGTTGAGCCACACTAAACCGAGAAAAGGTTTTTTTAAAAAAAAAAATAAATAAATAATACAATCTTGAGGTTTATAGTGTCATCAAGTATCCTGCAACATTTCCCTTGTTTTGTCTAAATGAAAAGTTTTAAATTCTAACACAATTAAATAAACAAACTATTAACAGTAATGAAACTATTTTTGTCAAGCTTTCCACAATGTCCAGCTTTATTGTATTTGAGTTTTAGGAGTAAATATTTTTGAATTCAAAATTCCATAAAATGATTATATGAGTCTCATATGAACTCAGCAATTTGAATGTCCTAAGCAGTTTGTAGACTGATGATCACTTTGGGTGGTGTTTGTCAGATTAGTAGCAATCTAGCTAGGTAGGACACAACAGTCAACACAAAGGTGTCTGCTGTTTGTTCAGAACTTCATGGCAGGGAAAAAAATGGAGCACTATTGCCCAATGGTTAATATTACCATAATCATGTGCATTCATCATAGCAGGGTCCCATCATCTTCTTAGGAACCTCAAGGGATACTGTTAGAAATGGTCATGGCAGAAAACTTCAAACATAATAAATGCCAATCTCTAAAAGGTTTGAGAACTACAATCTACTAAATATGTCTGAAGTATGCAAACTTAGTTCCTAGTTATCTGCTTCAGACTCATCTCCCCCAAAAATACATGCAGGAAGCTAGATGAAGCTTATTTCTAGAATGAGTTAGTATTCTGTATGACTACTAGTATGATGATATATTTCTAGAATGAGTTAGTATTCTGTATGATTACTATTATGACAATATATATATGTGTGTGTGTATCGTAATCTTATTGATCTTGAGATAATATTTAGAATTTAAGAAAAGTTTTGGAGAGTCAAATAAAAACCAAAATATTATGAGATTAAAGGCACCAAAATAATCCCTTAAATTTTGTTTTTCTTCTGTCCAAAACTAAGTGGCCCTTCTGACAGAGACAGAGCTTTTGTTTTTTTTCTTTCAAGAAAAATACATGGGTTTAGAGGAGACAGCCATGGTTTAACTCCGAAGCCAACTTACCGTTTTTAATGAATTGGGACCACACAAAGACCATTTGCCACATTTGTCTATAGAGTGCAGAAGAGACAACCATTTGAAAATCCACCATGAGTGAGCCAGCCTCATGGCAGGAATAAAGAAAGAAGGGTGCACTCAGCTTGTCCCACCTCTAGACCACATTGCGCAGTTGTCCTGTGAGAAGGAGCAGTCACTCGGCAAGATGGTGGCATCTGTACCAGCACTAGTCAGGGAGTCTGAGCTGGGATTTCTGGCTGGTCACCTAGAGGTGACACTTGGACAGTTAGCTTTTTCATGGGACAACTTTTCTTCAAATAGTTCACCTGTCTAATGGTTTCCAGCTTTCTTAGTTGGATGTTTTTATTCTTCTTAAAGATAAAAGCAAAACCATACCCCTATCTAACTGGGGGTTCCTTTTTCAGCAGGTTATACTTTCCCTAGGGGGAAGTGGTTTGGGCAACAACAACCACAAAAATATTTTTTCAATTAAAATCTTCTTCTGAAATTATATACCAAAGTATATGTAAATAAACCTATTTTCCCATTTGTCTTTACATATAAATTCAAGGTTTAAGTGATTTATTTTTACATCACAAAGGACATTTGGTTGCTAGATTATTCTTTGGGCTGCTAGCTCACAAAAACTGGCATGGATACTTCGAGGTTTGTTTCTAACTAGCTCTTATAACTTATATTAACTCACTCTTATTTATCTACATGCTGTTGCCACATCATGTATGAATTTTACCTGTACATCTGCTTGTCTTCTTCCCTCTAGTCTGTCTGGCAACCCTGACATTTTTCTTCCCAGAAACCTCTCTGTCCACAGAAATCCTGCCTAACTTCTTCCTGCCTAGATAAGGGCCATTTATCTCTTTATTAGACAAAGCACGTGATACATATTTACACACTGTGAATAAATAGTCTGAAAGAAAATTCACTTTGAATTTCATCTTTTGGGGGAGTAGATTTTAAATTTAAATCATATTAATTTTTATGTACCTGCCTCTGCCTCTCAAGTGCTGGGTTAGAGGTGTCAACCATCCCCTCACCACCACTGTTTTCTTATATAGTTATTCTCATAGGACTGTTCAAGTTTAATTCAGTTCTACATTTTCCTTATTTTTTAGTATTAGAGATAAACTTCTTAGTTTTCAAATTTGCAACTATTTTTTTGCTGATTTATTCTGAATATATTCCCTGGCAAATTTTAATATTTAAGTCTTAATTAAAAAGATGCCAATTTCACACTATTTCACCATTTTGAGGTGTTTTCTCTGTCTGGTGCATATGAGAGACCATGTCTTTGCCAAGTTTTCTGGGTGGTGCTATTTCTACTTATGCCTCCCATGACCTGGTATCCTTAACATTTATCAGCCAGTTAGTGGTATTCCATTCTGTTAGTGGTATTCCATTCTGGTTACCATACAGCTATGCCATTGCACATGCACCAGGAATTAGAGAAGATAGATGTTCCTTTTGCCTTCCTTGCCTGTTTGCTTGCAGCAAAGAGTGCTTTACTGATTTTGTGATGCCTTTGTCTGTATTGGCCATTCCATTTCAAGTCCAGAGGCTGCCAGTTTCCATTAGCTTGGGATCCATCAGTGGATGATGAACCATCACTATACCATGCCTTAGCCAAATGAAGTGACCATTTTGTTGGTTCCTACAATTCAGTAGTTGCTTTTGTTAGGGGATGAGTGAGCACTTTAAGCGACTAAGCTATTTTCTCCATGCACAAAGGCACAGAACTCTTTGCAGACCATATATGCTTCCTAAGAAATCTTCATATGCAGCAGTTCCACTCTGCTTTGGAAAGATCCAATGCATCATTGTAAGAAATGATGCATATATGATTAGAGGATAGATGGTTGGCATTCACTATCAGTATCTTCATGCCTTGTAAAATGTCCAGATTTTATTTTCAAAGAGAGGACATGTATTTGTTAATATGGAAAGTGCTTGCAATAGAATCTAAAAGGTAAATGTAAATGGACTCCTTCTTGCTTTAAAAGGAGTACCTAGTCACCAATTCATCAATAAATATAATATCCATAACTAAGGTGTCATTTTGTTCAATAAGTCAGGGTTTTATGTACAGAGAAAAACCTAATGGCAGCTATAATTACTTTTGTCCCCATTGAAAATTGGCTGGATTTCATTAAAATAACCTGGAAATGTTGTGGCTGATTATTCTAGTGTACAAACACACAAATTAGAAGCTGACTTTTATGCCTGGGTAATGGAATTAAAATAATGAGCCGTTACCATGTTTAGAATTTAGGAAACAAGTAAGTTATGGAGATCTGTCTGTCTCTGCATGGATGAAAAGCATGGCTACCTTTACTTTGCTCAAAGATTTTATCTTAACCCCAAATCACTGCAAGTCCTAGAAATTTAAAAAACAAGTTGGAATTGGAGTAACCCTTTAAATTTATTGTTAGAAATTTAAAGTTCATCCTCCACCATGATGAAGTAGGTTTCATTCCAAAAATGCAGGGATGGTTCAATATAGAAACAACTGTCAATGTCATTCATAATATAAACAACCTAAAAGAAAAAAATCAACATGACCATCTCTTTAGAAGCTGAAAAAGCCTTTAACAAAATTCAGCACTTCTTCGTGATAAAAGTCCAGGAGAGATCAGAAATATAGGCAAAATACATAAACATAATAAAGGCAATTTACAGCAAGCCAATAGCCAACATCAAACTAAATGGAGAGAAACACAAAGTAATCCCACTAAAATCAGAAACAAGACAAGGCTGTACTCTCTCCCCAAATCTATTCAATATAGTTTCAAAGACTTAGATAAAGCAATAAAAAATCAAAAAGAAATAAAAGGGATACAAATTGGAAAGGAAGAAGTCAAATATTACTATTTGCAGATGATATGATTGTATACATAAGTGACACCCCCAATTCTACCAGGGAACTCCTACAACAGATAAACACCTTCAGCAATGTAGCAAGATTCAAAATTAAATCAAAGAAAACAATAACCCCTATACACAAATGATAAAAGGGCTGAAAATAAAAAGAGAGAGAGAGAGAATGGGGCCCCAAGATCCCAGCAGCCCCTTATGAATAGGGTTGGCCACTCCCCCTTCAGGAGCCCAGGACCCTGGATAGGCGTCTTTGGACCTTATCAGCTGACACCTGAATCCCACCACACCTGATTTTTGGCAAAAGGCCAAAAATATGCAGTGGAAAAATAGCATCACCAACTGGTGCTGGCGTACCTGGATGGTAGCATGTAGAAAACTTCAAATAGATACATATCTATCACCCTGCACAAAACTCAAGTTCAAATAGGTCAAAGACCTTAGCATAAATCCAGTTACACTGAACCTAATTTTTAATAAAAGGGAAATACTCTTGAACACGTTGGCACAGGAGACCACTTTCTAAATATAACTCCAGTAGCACAGACATTGAGTGTAACAATTAATAGATGGGACCTTGTGAAACTGTGAAGATTCTGTAAAACAAGGACATGGTCAATAAAACAGAACAACAGCCTTACGGAATGGGAAAAGATCTTCGTCAACCCTACATCAAACAAAGAACTGGTCTCTAAAATATATAAAGAACTCAAGAAACAAGAAGTCAAACAAAACCACCAATGAACCCAATTGGAAAATGGGGTACAAAGCAAAACAGAATTCTCCTCAGAAGAACTCCAAATGACTGGAAGACACTTAAAGAATTGTTCAACATCCTTAGCTATCAGAGAAATGCAAATCAAAACAACTCTGAGATATCATCTTCCACCTGTCAGAATGGCTAAGATTAAAAACACAAATGACAACCTATGCTGGAGGGGTTTTGGAGCACGAAGAACATTCCCCTATTGCTGGTGGGAAACTTGTACAGCCACTTTGGAAATCAGAATGGGAGTTCCTGAGAAAACTAGGAATCAATACACCCGATGATCTTGCAACAGCAATATTGGTCATATACTCAAGGGATGCACATTTTTACCTCAAGGGTATTAGCTCAACTATATTCATAGCAGCATTTTTCATAAGAACCAGAACCTGGAAACAACCTAGATGCCCCTCAACTGAAGAATGGATTAAAAGATTGTGGTACATTTACACAATGGAGTACTACTCAGCAGTAAAAAAATGACATCCTGAAATTTTCAAGCAAATGGATAGATCTGAAGAGTATCATCCTGAGTGAGGTAAGGCAGACAGACCCATAAAGATAGACATGGTATGTACTCACTCATGCTTGGATTTTAGAGGTAATGCAAAGGATAACCAGGCTGCATTCCACAACCCTTAAGCAGCTAGGTAACAAGAGAAAGTTACGAGAGGCATCCATAAATCCCCCTGGGAAGAAGAAGATCTCCTGAGTAAATTGGGATCATACAGGGGGAAGGAGCAAGGGGAGGTGAGAAGAAAAGAGAACATGAGTGAATGGGATGGTTGAGTGGAGGAAGCAACAGAGGAGAGCAAAGGAGTGAATATTTTATAGAGGGAGTGATTATGGGATTGGAAAGAAACCTGATACTAGGAAACACCCAAGGATGAGCCCAGCTAGGATGTCAAGCAATCCTGGAGAGGGTGCCTAAACTGGCCTTTCCCTATTAACATATGAATGGCCACCCTAAATGTCAGTGTAGAACCTTCACTCAACAACTGATGGAGGCAGATGCAGAGATCTATAACTAAAGACCAGGCTGACCTACTGGTCCAGCTGAAGAGAGGGAGAATAGGTTAAGTGAGTGAAAGGATCCGTATCATGATGGGGAGACCTATGCTGTTGAGAGCTCACAGACTCTGAAATAACAGCTGATGAATCTTCATGAAATGGATCCAGAACCACCGAATGTAGATGACAGTCAAAAGTCATGGGCAGTTTCTGGAGCTTCTTGCAATTGGACCAGGTTCTATCCCAGGTCCATGAACTGGCTTTCCAAAGCCCAGGCCTAGTGGGGAAACACCTTTCTTGGCCTTGATTCTTAGGTGAGGGACTTGGTCCTACCTCAGCTGAATATGCCAGACTGAATTGACTCACCTTGGGGACAGAACAGGGAAGGAGAAGACAGGACAGGCTGGGGGAGGACAGGGAGAAGGGGTAGGATAGAGAGCGGTAGCAGGTATGGGGAAATTTAAGATAGAATAAAAACATTCTTATAAAATATTTAAAGCAATGGCTGCCTTTAGTCACAGGAAGTTCAAGTTTTTGGTATTGTTAGTAAATACTATCATTTAGTAGAACACATTTTTGTCCCCAATAGATCTTTAAGAATGTGTACTAGAACTTGAATCTCTGTGCAAACTTTCCCCAGAATAATTATAATAGAGCAGCTCGCCTTTCTGACAGCCAATAAGACCATGTTTCCTCATAGAAGGAGTGTGGGGAGGGTCATTAGAGCAAAGGTTTTTGATACTCCCCTTCTGTACTCACCTCAGCAGCATATAATTCTGCCTCGGCTGCACATGTTCTTCTTGGGAAGTGCTAGAGTTGAAGGTAGGGTATACCTTCTTTGACGTGACATTGTTTTCCTATAAAGTTTATGCTTCAGAATTATGCCACCTACTTATCAACAAATTTAAAAGATCTATGTTTTAAGTCAGCTTAAAAAAATAAATAAAAATTTAAATCTCTAAACTGATTTTTAACAGCCAACAATAAAAGTATCATTTTTATCTAAGAAGAAAACTTAAAAGCTGAGTCCAAAATGGCATGGACCACATGAAAACCTACAGTCTAACATTATAACACAGAATTAAGACAAGTGGCATTAAAACATACACACACACACACACACACACACACACACACACACACACACACACACACACACACACACACACACTTCATTTCATGCCAGTAAGGCAAGCACACATTTTGTCAATTATCATTCAAACATCTTATGTTGTTTGTCATGTTTTCTTGTGTGATCAAATGAAAGGCATGTCAGTCTTTATATGTTAGTTTGTATTAAATGCCCAAGCTGTCTCATAACTATAACTTCTCCTTAGTCATCAGGTCCCTCCTGTGTGAAAGTAAGCATTACCAAACTAGATGGTATCCACTGCTGCTCCTGAAAAACAAAAGCAAAATCTTCCCCAATAGAACTTATATCCCAGTTCCCATTCCGAGGCTAACACATTTTTAAAATGTACAAACTGATTTAGTTCAGCAGTTTTTTTTTTCTTTTTTTCTTTTTGTACTATATAATGTCTCCCTGCAGCTGTCATGTTGTTATTTAAATGTGAAGTTAATAAAGCATTCTATAATCTAACTTTGTGAGTTTTGATGCTGACCAGGAATGATTGAATCAGATATGATATTGGGGCCTCCAGAAGACACACTCACAATATTTCCCAATAACCAAAGGTTCTATCTTTCCCTTGATGATCTACATTCATCAGTCCAATGCTGGTATTGCCACACCTTCTGCATAATCCAGAATGCTGGGACCTTCTTTGTAAATTATCTCTAGAAAAAACAGTAGGCACTTCTATGCACAGGCTTTATAGCTGAGCCATAATATGCCCTAGATTCTTTAAATGTCACCCTGTACTCACGTTTATTGCCATACCTGAGTTTTGGGTCAAGAAGCTCAAACTATATTCTGAGCTCATTGTACCACTCCTGTCTAATGTTCCATGTTCCACACTTGCTATGCTTCCCTTTCACAGTGAGCTTATAGTGCTGGGTGCACACTTGTGATGTAGGTAGCATGTTGGAAGCTATAACGTGCAGTTTTACAGGGAGAGAATAGAAAGACATAGCATGATGGGGTAACATTTTTAAGGTTCCAGGAAGGTCTCCCTGTACATGAGTCCTGGTCTTCATCCTGCAAGAAGGGGAAGATGGTCCCTGGGGCTTTAGCTTGCAAAGGTCAATGATGGAGACTGAACTGTTGTGTATTATTCTCAACAGCCCTGGGCCTTTATCAGCTGCATCTATAGTAAGACACATAGCACACGTCTGCATTTAAATAAAAAACCCACCTTCAGTATTCAAAGAATACAAAAGACTGAAGCACTTAGGCTGGATTACAGCAAGCTATTCTTTTCTGAAGAGTGACTGCACTGCCTCTATGCCCCATCACCTGACCATGTTTCACAGAGCCTTCATCGTCTGCAGCAAGACTGTCATTTGTCTTTTCAGAGTCTCCTTATCATCAGAGCTAGCCAGGATAGGCTGTTGAACCTTCAAAGTCTCCATTACCATAAAGGCTTCTTTGCAGGTTCTGAAATTTGGAGGAGTCAGGGAATTCATGAGTGGCTACCCTGAGCCAGAAAAATAAAAACATGAACCTCTTCACTGGAAAACTTGGTAAAGGATCCCAGATTTAGGACAGAAGCTGACCTGACACAGAAGTTGTATTTGCATAACTGAGATGATGAAAATGTGCCCCATATTTTTAAATATTTGAGAAGCAGAAAATCAAAAGGATTATTTTGTAACTTTTGAAGGAATTCCAGATCATATTTTGATGTTCATCAGTTTTTGGCTTCCAGATTGGCCTCTTCAGTAGGGAAATATTCAGCTTCTAGGGAATGGAACTTGATCTCAGGTAAAACAAAGTACAAAAGGGGTCTAGTGTATAAAGCCTGAAGGACAAATAATACAAAGAAAGTAATATGTGGTTAATAAACCATTAATTTATGGGCATGTAATTTGTTGGGGCAATGAGAAATACAAATTGTTTTAATGATTCAAAGCCCTGTCTACTCACAGCACACAAAAACAGACACTGTCTGGCCTACAGGTCAGCAAATACTCTGTCCATTTGCCCTTGATAGACAGCCATCATGCCTCCCCTGTTCTCTGTTGGCACATATTGGAGAACTCTGAAGTATGGTGCTGCCTTGCCATGCCCAATAACCCATAAAGTCAACTTGGACTATGGTATCAATTTACGGGATACCTAACTTGGAACTATGATCCCCACATAAGCACATTCACACAAAGAACACATAAAATTTGAAACAGCTGAGGGACAGTGAGATTACTGGCAGTAAAGACACTTGCTGTCAAAACTTTTCCTGCCTGAATTCCATCCCTGGAGCCCACATGATTGAAGGAGAAAATGGATTCAGCTAAATTGTCCTCTGACCTACACACATGCACATCCCCTACATTAAAACTTTATAAGGGCACACGTATGAAACTTGCATTAAAACACAGGGAACTAGGGTTAAGAAAAAGGATCACAAGAATTTTTTTTATTTCGTTGGGAGCATTTGCCCCTGGTTTCCACAGGAAGGCACCATTAATGCCAAAAGAGTAGGTGATTGTCTTCAAGACTATTATGGTTCCTTTGGGCCAGAAAAGGTCCCCGTCCAAGCCTTTTCCTATTGGACTTTGATCAATGATGTTTCTAGAATTTATAATAATTCTCTAGATTTTCAAAAAGTGGTTGGAGAGGGAGAGAAATCTCTCCAATAGACCTCTCATATTCCATCTGCATGCAACTCCATTTCCATTGAAATATTTGATCCAGAGGGCCCCAAATAATCCTCCCAAAGAGGATACAGTACCGCCTGGTCATGCTAAATCTAATTCACATAAGCTTAGGGATATTTATCCTTCCCTAAAAAAAATCTCAAGGAAGGGTCTCCCCTTGATGATCTTTTCCCACAAGAACAAGTAACTATGGAGGAGGAGGCTGATAGATATCATAATTCTGACTGTCCAGTACTTTCTTCTCTCCCCAACAAGCCTCTCTGCCTTATGTGTACCTGGCAGCCCCTCAGGCATCCGTGCTGACCACTCCACCCCTTTGTACCCCACTTCTTGATTTTGATAATGTCTCTGACATTATAGAAAAGGCCAAAACCCAACTTTCCAGAGAAATGGCAAAAGGGAACACTTATAGTTAATTAAAGATCAAGAGTTGACTAAGATCTCTCTTGAAGGCTCCCCTACTTTATTAAAGACTGGGTCCAAAGTTGCCCCTAAAAGTCAAAGGACTCTTCATGCTTCCCTGTTACTCACCGTAAGGGACCCTTACAACCAAAAGCAGATTCTGAGGCCACCCCGAAGATGGGGAAAAGACTCCACCTCACAGCAGGAAGACTCTGAAGGGGAAGACAGGCATTTGATAGAGTTCGCCTCAGACTCCGTGGAGGTGGCAGACCAAAACTAAAGTCTAAAACATCTGAAGGACCTCAAAGCAGTCATAAATATTTACGGGCCCATTGCTCCATTCACCTTGGCTCTTATTGAAAATTTAAGTGAGTGGTAGCATATTCCCAATGATTGGTACTTTCTGGCCCATGCTGCCCTGTCAGGAGGTGATTATGTTCTCTGGAAAATGGAGTTTACTGAGAATTGTAGGGAGACAGCACAGCACAATTCTGAAAGGTCTTCTAAAAGATGGACAAAAGACAAATTCCTGGGCCATAGCCCTTATGAGACAAATGATAGTCAAGCGAGGTTTCCTCCTGGCCTCTCGGCTCAAATTCAAAATGCAGGGATGAAGGCTTGGAAGCAGCTGCCTCCTAAGGGGCCTGTCACCACCTCCTTGGCAAAAATAAGACAGGGACCCTATGAGCTGTACAGTGATTTTGTCAGTCGTCTAAATGATGGAGCAGAAATCATCGGGGACAGCGAGATCAAAAGTCCCTTCTTAAAGCATTTGGCTTTTGAAAATGCCAGACTTGCCTGCCAGGCTGTGATCAGGTGTCATGCTAAAGCTGAAATCTCTGATTACATTCGGCTGTGTCCTGATATCGGACCGCTCACGCCATGGGCCTAGTCATTGGAGCAGTCTGTGAAATATCGATCTGGGCGCCTGGTGAAAAACATGCGTAACTGCAAACAGCCTGGCCATTTTTCCAAGGAGTGTGCCCTGCCTAAGGCTGCCAGGGCCATTGGCTGAGGGAAATCACAGGGCTGATTGTCACTTGCCTTGCTTTTCTCACTGTACAGGATTCCCTTTCCCAGGCCATTAATGCTCATCCTCTTCATCATTAGAATGAGCAAACACGGCATTACTTTTTAAGTAGAAGAGAGAGCAGACACATGTTAAAGAGTGCCCTGCCTGTTTGACTTCATTACCAGCACTCATTTGGGTGTGAGTCCTAGAGGCTTGATTCCTAATGAAATTTGACAAATGGATGTTACTCGGTATTCTGAATTTGGGAAACTAAAATATATTCGTGTTACCATTGATACCTTTAGCAGTTTTGTTTCAGCCTCCCTTCAAGCAGAAGAGGCCTCTAAGAATGTTATTCACATGTTCTAAATTGCCTTACATTTATGGGCTGCCCTAAATTAATTAAGACTGACAATGATCCAGGATGTACCAGAAAGAATTTTCAACAATTTTGCAGCCAACTCAAGATTAAGTATGTCACTGGAATTCCTTATAACCCACAGGGTCAAGGCATCATTGAGCAGGCCCATCAGACACTTAAATCTACCTTTCAAAAACTTTAAAAGGGGGATCTTTATCCCATTAAGCACAATGTTCTTAATCATCCCCTGTTTGTGCTTAATTTTCTTGTGCTAGATAAGGAAGGGAAGTCAGAGGCTGACCATCTCTGGCATCCTGATACTCAAAAGGGACATGCCTCAGTCATGTGGAAGGACACTTTGACACTTTGGTGGAAAGGACCTGACCCAGTACTCATTTGGGGTCATGCATCTGCGTGTGTCTATGACACCCAAGAAGGATCGCCTAGATGGCTGTCAGAATGCCTAATAAAACAAATAAATGTTGAGCACAATAATCTTGAGCCCAGGGAGCATGCCCATCCCTGAGGAAAAACTTCTTTCTTTTTTCCTTTACAGATGAATGCAGGGAAGGCTGAGGAAAACCTGCTGAGAATTCTCTAAATATTGTGGCTGCTTCCTTTTGCTTGTTGAGTAGTAAAAGTGTCTGCCAGCTTCCCTTTTGCATAGAGATTTGCGACTAGTTATGACAGGACCCAACACCCTTGGTATCTCTTGGCCACGGCTGATTGTTCCCCAGCAGGCTTCCAGAAACCCATTTTGCTGAATTTTACTGATTTCAAACACTGGCCAGGGAAGGTGGTCATTATGCTGCGATTTGTTTGATCAAACCAGGTCCTACTACTAGATATGTGGATACAAGAGAGCGTAGGTGCCCATACTCCTCCTGCAATATTCATGTGGTCTCCTCCCCTGTGAAGGACCAGGTAATTGGCATGGGAACCTGGAGTCAACATAAGTTCTACCACACTTCCACAGGTTTCTCACTGGTGATTTGGGACCCTTGGGACTTGCGCTAGAGTAGCCCCATCACGGGGACCATGTACATGCACTATTGGGACAGATGACCTGTTAGTAAGCTCTATATTTGATGCTTCTTGGTACAGATTCAGTCCTTGGTCCATATTAGCATCCCACATAAAGAGGAGGAACTGACTTCCCAGTTATCATCCTCAGCCCCGCCCCCTTTGTCTTGGCTATCCTTGCTTTGGAAAGGCCTTATGCTCGCCAATGTTATTAGTATTGGAAATGTTTCTGCCTGTTTCCTTTGTGCCGCACTTACTATAGTCTCCATGGCGGTGCCTTTTAATACATCCACTTCATTTAGCCTGCAGAAATTTACTCCCATACCTGATGTCCCCTTGTTTTTGACTCCAGGCCATGCTCAGTTTGAATTTTACTATTCCACCATTCCTAATTCCCTCTGCAATAGGACTGGCTTGTTTCTCGGTTCCTCTGCTCCCCCTGGATTTTTCTTTCTGTGTAACACCACCCTTTATAAGAATTTTCCTGCTTCCACCTCTCAACACTTGCTTTGTGTTTCTGTGACCCCCACAGCCACAGCTGATGCATCACACCCCCACTGAATTTCTGGGAGGGAGAACCCCCCAGTCATTAGACACAAAAGAGCAGTTTTTTGCCCCTTGTGGCCTGTGGCATTTCCCCTGACACCTTAATAGTGGCTGCTGGCCTAGCTGGAGGTGCATTGGGTCATTCCCTTGTGACTACTACACACTTGTCTCAGCAGCTCTAACTTGCTGTGTAAGCCTTGGCAGAGTCTCTGTCTTCCCTGTAGAGACAGATAACCTCCCTTGCCCAGGTAATTATACAGAGCCACCAAGCCCTTGACTTGCTAACTGCAGTAAAGGGAGGGACATGTTTACTCTTGGGAGAAGAATGCTGTTGTTATATTAATGAGCCAAGGTAGCTGAAACCCAAGTGAGTAAACTCCACAAACTTAGCCTTGACTTTCACCAGCAAAAGTTTTCTGCATCTGCAGACGATTGATGGAGATCCTCTGCTTTCTCCTTTGATGCCCTTGATAGGACCCTTAGTAAGCATTTTGGTTTTTTATAATGCAGGTACCCCTAATTATTGGCAAAATCACTTTCTTCATAAGGCATAAGTGGATTCCCTGGCTGCCAAGCCTGTACAGGTCCATTACCACTGGCTTGACCTGGCTGACCAAGGTCTTGTGAAACCTCAAGTGATGAGTCTCCTATGAGGGGAGCATAGTAGTCAGATCTATGAGAGCTTGCTTGTAAGCAGCTTGGGCACCAGTGTGAGGTGCACAGCAAAAGTATTGCAAGGAGAGGACCATGTCTTCTGCCTCTGAATCCCCTGTGAGGCATCCCTAATTGCATAGAGGTTGGTGTCTATGGGCACTTTTCAATAAAGAGGAGTGCCTAGGACCTCTCCTCCCACAAAAGGTATCATGAATACTCCTTTCTGGGAGGATCAGGGCAATGCCTCCCCTCCCTGGTTAAGGCCCTCTGTCAAACAACAGAAGTACCTCATCATGCTGGACCTAAAAACTAATGAAAAGGGAGGAAATTCCCGGGAGCCCTAAAAGCCTTGACAGGGGGGATGCCATTTTGGGACCAGCATCTTAAGCTTCCTTTTCACTAGATGAATCTCTTCCCAGAAGCCAGGTGGCCTCCCCTGCTGTTACCCTAACTAGTTGAGTCCCCTGCCAAGAATTAGGTGACCTCCCAGCCCTTGAATTGGAAACTAAGATTAGATAGGTCTCCATGACAACACATCTTATTGCTGGAATAGCCTGCAGCTGTGTAAATCCCTCCCTTGCTCACCCTCCCCCCTAGAGGACTCTATGTACTGCTGTTAAGAATAAAGTTTCAGAGCTTGATCAGAATACTGTCTTGCTCTCATTCTTTATGTTTCTTGTCCCTTCATTTGTCTGCCCCCTCTTTAGGTCCACGTTGTTAGACCCCATGGGCCAGGGCAATTTCTCAATGACACACTCTAGAATCTCCACAGCATGTGTCCTGGTTAGATCCCGGTACTATATGAGAAAATGGTTTCATGTATTTGGAACAAGGTTTCATTCTGTATATGACTGGCTGAAGAAAATTCTGTATAAAAGCTGATAAGTAGATTATTTGCTTATCACATATGAAGTCTATGGGTGTGATCCATAGCTCAAAAGGGAAAATAAATAACTAATAAGGCCTTATTGCTCATTCAATATGGCTGCAAAAATAGAAAACACATCTGGGTCTCTTCAAGCAAATATCAAACAGATGAGAAGAACACTATATCTTTACCAAAGGTAAAATCCATCATGGTGATGCTTTAACTTCTAACATCTATTCCCCAAACACAAGGGCACTTTCATTTGTAAAAGAAACACTACTACAGCTTAAATCAAATATTGACCCACAAACACTTACAGTGGGAGATGTCAATATCCAACTATCACACATAGACAAAGCTAGACAGAGAAATATTGAAGCTACCACACATTATAAACCATACAGACATAAGTGATATTTATAGCACATTTTACACAAACACAATCAATCATATCAGCACCATCACAGGGTCCTAGACCTTAGCCCAACTGACTCCAGAAGTGCCACTCAGTATGGAAAACTCAGCACAAAAATAGCACCACATGCCAAAAATAAAAGCAAAAACCTAATTCATCAAAGTCCATAGTTATAAGAAAGTCTCTAAATGTACTAACCTTGCTTTTTACATCCTACAATTCCACATCAAGCTAACTGTTCTTGTCAATCCAAAACATGATTTTTATGCTTAAAAGTTTATCCTGAAAAAGCCTCAGGGCTACAATGGGATCCAGAACACTCACTGTAGTTAAAGGCGGGGTAATGAAGGCATTCTGTTGGCATAAACCCATGCTTGAGTAATTGTCTTTGGTGAATACTCACATTTCTGGAGATCCCACTGAGGTCCCAGAGACCAGACTGAAGAACACCATGGTTCCCAGAGGCTCTTGGATAGAAGAAGGCTGTAGTGACTACTAGGGGATTAAAAAAACTAGAATATTTCAGGACCACAGGTGATGTGGGAATGCCTTTCTGTATGCTGTGAATAGCAATCTTTAAATAAAGGAGCTGTTTTGGCCCATGACAGGCACCATAGAAAAAGTAGGAGGAGGAATCAGAGTAGGTAGGAGGAACAGGGCAGAGAGAGATAGATAGAGCCAGAAGCCCAAAGGAGAAATATGTAAAGAACACAGGTGAGCCATAGGCCATGTGGCAGGAAAGATTAATAAAAATGGGTTGAGTTAAGATGTAAGAGCCAAACATAGGCCAAACAACATGAACTTAATATAAGCATCTGAGTCATTTCTGGGACCTGAGCAGGAACAGCAGTGGGCAGCTAAGAGGTCTGGGGCTGCAGGCCTGTGGGTCTGGGCCTCTGGCTGCCCCGGAACAAGAAAACACATTGTAACAGATGGTGTCCCTGGGTGGACCGAATATCCACTTAAAGGCCTGAGAAAGTTTTAAAAGGGTTCTACTTCACAAGAATTGAGCCAAAGAAGCTTCCAAATTATGTGTATGAAGCGGGTCATTGTACAAAGAAAGCATGGCGTCCAGGTCACATTCAAAATGGCACAGGCAGACTGGCGGCAGGCAGTGTAAGCTGCAACCAGACCAGTTCCTAAAATCTCACAGAAGACTCAGTAGTATGTTATTGGTTTAAGGTTTCTGTTTATTTTGACCAAAAAGGAAACAAAGACAGATACTTATTAGCAGCATTTTCTTGGGTCTGCTCTGTTTGCTGGCCACAAACAGGCACGGTCCCTTTAAGAGAACTTACTGATTCAGATTTATCTGCAAAAACTATGCTGCTCTTTTAGAGAGGGTATTTTAAAAGCTCTTATGGTTGGAAGATGATTAAGGATTCACAATAAAACAGATTCCGATGAAAAGAAAAACCTGTAAATGGGTTGCAATGTGTGTAAAGGGTACGTAGGCTTTAGAGAGAAAAGAAAGAGGATAGAAAAAGTCTTTAAAAAGAGAAATAGAGTAATAAAATATAATAAGCCACGTAAAGATGGAAAATAGACACAAAATCTGGATTTTGGTTGTTATTGTGTTTTCTTTTAATTTTTTAACTGCTAATGACCTAACTGTAGAAAGACAATGGATTGCAAATGCAAAGGCTACTAAGTTAAACAAGAATATATATTTTAAAGGTATTTTGATTTTGAAATTTGTGTCTAAAGATATATTTCTTTGGAAGAGTTCTGCTTTTGTTTCCACAGAAGATGAGAACCTGTGGATTGTTTCCAGGCAAATATGGTTTCATCAACCAAGACCCCCTGAAAAAAACCTCTGATGAGAAGAGATGGCCATATCAGCTTCAGGGCTGCAGATTATGATCCAGTCTCAAGAACCCATGAGATTTTCAACGCCCCATAATCAGCAGGAAGTAGTAATGGATAACTACGCCCAAATTCCCCAAATATTGTTCCTAAGTGTTTGTTTTCATTATAAATAGTTAATGTTCATAGTTAATCTCTTTCTAAGAAGAAAAAGGTAATATGGTATGTGAATGATTTTTTTAAAAAATTATATTATTGAATTTATTTAGATCAGAAAATCAGCTATTAATCTCAAAATGTTTGCATTGATATAGATTTGGTTTATTGATACAAATTTAAGGTCAATTCTCTTATGCTATATTTTTCTACTCTTGTTTAAGATAAGATGTTTATGTAACTGATTTAAAATTATAATGTATAATTAAGAAATGCATGTTAGTTAGATTTTTAGGTATACAAAGATGTAATTCAATTATATAGGTAATCTTCAAACACTTCTAAGACCTACAGAATATGGTATTTAAATGTTTTAAGAACTTAGACTTTTCTGGACAGTGAGACCGGTCTGCTCCTGGCAACACCAATTTACTTCAAAAAAAAAATGGGCATCGAAGAAATTCCATATGGAGATTAGTTTCTTTGTGGCATCAGTTAGCCACTGGACATGAACCTGTTATATTGACTGCTTGACAGTATGCTGTTAAAACTGGACATGCAGGTTCCATAGGAAGATGACCTCTGAACTTTGGCAGAACAAGCCAAGATGGTCATTCAGGTTCCTGCTTTGAAGAGAAAACTGTCAGACATTAACCAAGACTCGAAGAAAAGTGACTGGTAAACTATACCAGAATGGGCAGAACAGATTTCCTGCTTCATGAAATAAAAAGAGACTCTGGGCCTGTAGGCTGAAGATAGATGCCCCAACTTTATAAAGGAACTTTGGGTGACTGTCCAGGCAGACAGGTGTCATCTCTGTCATTTCTGGATTTTGGAAGTTGCTTGCACTTCCTGTTTACTTAGGTAAATATATCCTTCTGTGATCTTTGATGTAGTTAAAGATTAGATAGTCATAGGTATAGTTTTTCTTGGTTATTTTAAGGTATATATGAAACTTTAGATTCATAAGTATAAGGTTGATAAGAGTATTTTCTTTAGGTTTGCTAAATACAAATGGACTATATGTCATAACTATAATTCTTGCTTGATAGCTGTTTTGTTATATGTAATTTTGCTTTGTTAAAACTGAAGCCTTCCTTTTTTATTAGACAGAAAGGGGGAAGTGATGTGGAAATGCCTTTCTGTATGCTGTGAATAGCAATCTTTAAATAAAGGAGCTATTTTGGCCCATGACAGGCACCATAGAAAAAGTAGGAGGAGGAATCAGAATAGGTAGGAGGAGCAGGGTGGAGTCAGAGAGAGACCAGGCTGGAAGCCCAAAGAAGCAACATGTAAGGAACACAGGTGAACCACGAGCCATGTTGCAAAAAGATTAATAGAAATGTGTTGAGTTAAGATGTAAGAGCTAGCTAGCAATGTGCCTGAGCCATAAGCCAAACAGCGTGAACTTAATGTAAGTGTCTGAGTCATTTATGGGGCCTGAGCAGTGTGAGTGGCTAAGAAGTCTGGGGCTGCAGGTCTGTGGGTCTGGGCCTCAGGAAGCCCAGGATTAAGAAAACACATTGTAACACACAGGTGTCTTTGCTAGAATTTTATTGTTGTGAGAGACAGCATGACCATGTCAATTCTTATAAAGAAAAAGATTTAATTGGGACTGCCTTACAGTTATGAGGTTTAGTCCATTATCATCCTGGAAAGAAGCATGCTGGCATGCAGGCACACATGGTGCTGGAGAAGAAATTTCTATATTTATATGCAAGACACTAAGACATGCAGATCTCAAAGCCCACCTCCACAGTAACTCACTTCCTCAATCAACATCACATCTACCACAACAAGGCCACACCTCCTACTAGTAGTGCCCCTCCCCATTGGCCAAATCTTCAAACACATGAGTTATGGGGTCATCCCTATTCAAAACCCATTAGAGCTACCTCTGATAAATGACTGCCTAGTGCTTCAGAGGGAGTTTGAAGTGCCAGTCAGCATGTAAAACTCAGCACAAAAATAGAACCACATGTCAAAAATAAAATATCTGTTCCCTAAACACAAAGGCACCTATGTTTGCAAAAGAAACACTAACCACCAACCCAAAAGGAAACAAATTAGGTCACCTGCTCTGTCACTTCTGGAGGGAAGTCATTGAGATGCCTTCTGTTTAGACACATAGGAGAGGTCATACATGGATGCTGATCCAGTGTCTGGGAACTATGTCAAATGTGTGTCTCTTCAGGTTGTTGAATATCTGATGGCCACTCTTGTTATTTGACTGTATGTCTGTCTCTATATGTAAATGTCTTTCTATGTGTTTTGTCAGTTTTCTTTGTATTAAGCACTCTCTTTCTCTGGTGTGTAACATCCTGCACCCAGGTGTACTCTCTCCTGTTAGAGACTCAAATCCTGTTGGTTCTGACAGGTCACCAGCTGTAAGAAAATCCTGCACCTGTCCCACTCTTGGGGCAAAAGCTCTAGCTTGTACTGTGCTTGATTCTTGCTCACATTCAGTGTTGGTCCCTGTGTGTAAGTGGGAGGAGCCAATGTAGGGGGGGGAAAGCTCAAGAAAGAAGCAAAACTTGGCCTTGAAACCAGAGAAAGAGAAAAAAACAGACCTGACCTTTAAGTCAGAGCCAGTAAAAGAAAGACTTTGGTCTTGCAACTGGAACAACAAAACACATCTTGATCCTGAAACCAGAACCATAAAAATAAATGTTAGCTCTGGAACTAGAGACACTAAAAGAAACACAACCTGGTCTTGAAACTAAAACCAAAAGGCTAAAAATGGTCAATAAAAGAAACACACTTTGGTCCTGAAACCAGAGCCAACATTGTCCCTCACGAACTGAATATGAAACCACCAATCCCTGAGCAGGAAAACCAACCAATCCTTGAGTAGAAAAATAACCAATCCCTGAGCATGGAATCTAGGCAATCTGAGCTTGTTCAAGCTCAAGGGGATCAAACTCTGACCAATTCCCTCAAAGCAAATTTTCTCCTTGGAAAAACTCTAGCCCCTAAGAAGCCCTAAATAAGCTCCTCTGCATGTTGAGATATTCCATGCCCCTCTTCACCCTGGCAGAAGCAGTCACTCTCCTGAATTCCTCCTTCTCAAATAAATCTCTTTCTTAAGTTTTGTGTGAAGATCTTCACTAGTAAGAAGCAGAAACTCTGCTGGGAAACTCCCTTGGGAGTGGAGAAGTAACAATTTTTCACTGGGTTCCTATATTTCTGCAGGAAATACCTCTTTAGCACAGTGAAGCAGAAGTAACACCTTTTTAGGAGCCAAAAAGAAACAGATACACCACTTCCCACCCATTGCTGCCCAGATCACAGGCCATCAGGGAAGACTCCTGTGGACAGGTATCCACACTAACACCCTAGTTTGTCAGACCCTACAATTTACAAGGCCCACACTATCACCCAACACCCACCAATCACTCTGCAACCTCAGCAGCTCCCTGTGACACAGAATTGCCAGATTCTATTGGACCAAGAGGTAAGAGACACCTCACCTAGCCCAGCCGAAGAGCCCAGTCTCAGGAACATAGGTCATAGGGCACTACTCATGGACCCTGAATCCCAGAGAATGCTTCCCCAGTTGCAGGCCAGCAGGGTAAACTCCTGTGGGCAGGCATCCCAACTAACATCCCAGTTGGTAGGCCCTGCAATCTACTAAACCCACCCATCACCCTGCAACCTCAGAGGCTCCCTGAGACACAAAATTGGCTGGTTTTATTAGACCAAGAGTGGTTCTCAGAAACATAAAACCAGCCAGAATTATTGAACCAAGAGCACCTCCCAGAGACACAGATACATCAGCTACAAGTGGAGCAAGAGCTCAGATTAGACCAAGAGAAGCTTCCTGGGATAGAGACACAGCTAGAGCAGATTGGACCAGGATCAGCTCCATGAGACACAAATCCTATAGCAATTTGAGGAAGAGATAGTTAAACGCCAGTGCAAGGATACAGCAACAACATAAAGAACAGAACAGCATCACCAGAATCTAGAGGCTCTACATCAGCAAGACTTGAACATTCCAATATAGAGAAGAAAACAACATTAAAATTTTATGAAGATGATAGAAGCCTTTTTTAAAAAAAAAAAAAAAAAGAGAGATTAAAAAAAAACTCCCTTAAAGAAATAGAGATAAGACAGACAAAATGAAGAATTCAATAAATCCCTTAAATAAAGCCAAGAAAAACGCAACCAAACAGGTGATGAAAAGAGTTCAAGAGTTAAAAATTGAAATAGAAACCATAAAGAAGACAAAAAGCAAAGGAAGGCTGGTATGGAAAATCTGAGTAAATGAAGAGAAAACAAAAGTGCATAACCAACAGACTGCAAGAGATAGAAATGATAATTTCTGGAGTGGAAGGTACAATAGAAGAAATAGATGCATCAGTAAAAGAAAACACTAAAACCAAAAAGTCATAAAGCACAATGTTCAGGAAATCTAGGATGCCAGGAAAAGCCCAAATCTAAGAATAATGTAGAAAAAGAAGAATACCAGCTCAAAGGCATAGAAAATATCTTCAATAAAACTTTCCAATCTAAAGAAAATGCCTATGAAGATGCAAGAAGCTTACAGAACACCAAATAAACTAGACCCCACATGATAAAAGCCCACTTACCACATAATCAAAACATTAAACATACAGAATAGAGAAAAAATATTTTAAAAAATGAAAAGAAAAAGGCCAAGTAACTTATAAAGGCAGACCCATCAGAATAATATCCATCTTCTCAATGAAGACTATGAAAGCCAGAATGCCCAGGACAGATGTTATATAGACAATAAGATAAAACAGATGGCAGCCCAGACTGCTACACCCAGCAAAACCTTCAATCACCATAAATGGAGTAAGCAAAATATTGCATGACAAAACCATATTTAAACAATACCTATGCATAAATCCAGACCTACAAAAAGCACCAAAATAAAAACTCCAACTTAAGGAAGCTAGCTGCACCCATAAAAACATAAGCAATAGAAAAACCCACAGCAGGAATGAAAAGAACAAACACAGAAATGAACAATCATTGGTCATTAACATCACTTAATACTAATGGATTCAATTCACCTATAAAAAGACAAAGGATAACAGAATAGATACAAAAACAGGTTTCATCTTTCTGCTGCATACAAGAAACATATCTCAACTACAAAGACAGATACTACCTCAGAGTAAAGTGTTGGAAAACAATCTTTCCAATCAAGTGGACTTTAGAAACAGGCTAGTGTAACTATCATAATATCTAACAAAATAGATTTCAAACTAAAATCAATCAAAAGACATCAAGAATGACATTACATATTCATCCAAGAAAAGTTCACCAGGATGAAGTCTCAATCCTGGACATTTTACCCCAAATACAAGGGTACCCACATATGGAAAAAAATTACTAAAACATTACTAAAGCTTAAATTGCACATCAAGCCCCATACTAATGGTAGGAGATTTAAACACCCCATTCTTTCCAATAGATATGTCTACCAAACAGAAATTTTACAGAAAAATAAGAGATCTAACAAATATTATGAATCAAATGAATTTAACAGATATCCACAGAACATTTCACCCAAACACAAACAAATATGCCTTTTCTAAGCAACCCAGGGAGCCTTCTCTTAAAACTGACCACATACTGGGTCAAAAAGCAAACATAAATAGATAGAAAAAAATTGAAACAGCCCCTTGTATCCTATCAGACCACCATGGCCTAAAATTAGAGTTCAACAGCTATGCAAACTATAGAAAACTTACAAACTCATGGAAACTGAACAACTCTCAATAGAACCACCTCTGGGTTAAGGAAGAAATAAATAAAGAAATTAAAGCCTTCCTAGAATTCAATGAAAATAAATTCACAACATACCCAAACTTATGAGACACAATGAAAGCGGTGCTGGGAGGAAAGTTCACAGCACTGGGTGCCTACATAAAGAATGTGGAGAAAGCTCACACAAGAGTCTTAACAGCACAGATGAAAGCTCTAGAACAAAAAGAAGCAAAATTACCCAGAAGAACTACATGGCAGGAAATAAACTCGGGGCTGAAATCATTAAAATTGAAACAAAGAACAATACAAAGAAATAATAAAACAAAGACTTGGTTCTTTGAGGAAAAAAAAAACCAAAATATACAAATACACACCAAAAAAAGACAGATAAAAAATATCCAAATTAACAAAATCAGAAATGAAAAGTAAGAGATAACAAAACACACCTAGAAAATCCAGAGAATCGTTAGGTTATACTTCAAAAGCTTACACTCTACAAATTTAGAAAACCTAAAAGAAATGAACAACTTTCTGGACAGGTACCCCTTACCAAAATTAAATCAACACCAGATAAACCACTTAAATAAACCTATAACCCTAAGAAAATTGAAGCAGTCATTAAGTCTCTCAAGCAAAACAAACATCCCAGGGTTAGATGCAGAGTTCTACCAGATTTACCAATACTCTTCAAATTATTGAACACAATAGAAACAGAGCAAAACTCTTTTTATGCTGCCAGTTACCCTGAAACCAAAACCACAGAAAAACACAACCAAGAAAGATAATTACAAACAAATCTCTCTCATGGACATTGATGGATGCAAAAATACTCAATAAAATACTAGCAAATCAAATCCAATGCAGGGATGAGTCAACATACAAGCTGAATGTCGTCCATCATATAAACAATCTAAAGGGGGGAAAAGCCCATATGATCAGCTCATAAGTTGCTAAAAAGGCCTTTGACAAAATCCAACACTCCTTCAGGACAAAAGTCCTGGAGAGAGCATGGATACAGGGAAAATACTTAAACATAATAAAGGCAATTTACAGCAAGACAACAGCCAACATAATATTAAATGGAGAGAAACTCAAAGTAATCCCACTCAGGAACAAGACAAAGGCTGTTCATTTCTATTCAATATAGTTCTCAAAGTTTTAGCTAAAGCAATAAGACAACAAAAGAAGATCAAGAGGATACAAATTGAAAGGGAAGAAGTCAAACTATCTCTCTTTGTAGATAATATGAAAGCATACATAAGTGACCCCAAAAATTCTACCAGGGAACTCTTATAGCTAATAAACACCTTCAGCAATGTAGCAGGGTACAAGATTAACTCAAAAAAAATAATAGCCCCCCTGTATGCAAATAATAAAATGGCTGAAAAAGAAATCAGAAAGGCATCATCCTTTACAAAAGCTGAAAATAGCATCAAATATCTTGGGGTAACTCTAACCAAAAAGTGACAGACCTATATGATAGGAACTTTAAGTCATTGAAGAAAGAAATTGAAGAATTGCAGTCCTCCATAAAGGCTATCCATTGAACTATCCTAGTGACCCGGTTTACTTTGCTAGTCCAACACCAGTCCATCCTTGTTCCAGTCCACTGGTACTGTCTGGGTCAAGCAAATAGCCAAAGGGACACTGAAACTTCCCTGGAAGGGACCTAAAAGGTGATTTCCTCCACTAATATGGAAGTGAAGACAGCTGTCATTACACCATGAATCTACAACACCCAGGTCATGAACACAGAAGCCCTAGATGTTGTCAAGTAGACTGTATATGGACTACAAACCCATTATAATTAGAAATATCTCTCTTGGATAGGAGGATCAACATAGTAGAAATGGCAATCTTACCAAAAGCAATCTACAGATTCAATGCAATCCCCATCAAAATCCCAACACAATTTTCTACAGACCTAATACTCAATTTATTTGGAATAAAAAGAAACCCAGGATTTACAAAATGATCCTGTCCAATAATAGAACTTCAGAAGGCATCACCATCCCTGATTTCAAGCTATACTATAGAGCTACAGTAATAAAAACAGCTTGGTACTGGCATTAAAAAAGACTTGTGGATCAATGGAATCAAATCGAAGACCCCCAACATTAATCCACACACCTATGAACATGTGATTTTTACAAAGTAGCAAAAGTATACAATGGAAAGATGATAGCATCTTAAACAAATTGTGATGACATAAATGGATGGTGGTATGTAGAAGAATGCAAATAAATCCATATCTACCACCCTACACAAAACTCAAGTCCAAGTGGACCAATGACCTCACCATAAATCCTGTTATACTGATAGAAGAGGATGTAGTAGGTAGCCTTGAGTGGATTGACACAGGAAACCACTTACTAAATATAACACTAGTAGCACAGACACTGAGTGCAACAATTAATAAATGGGACCTCCTAAAACTTAGAAGCTTCTGTAAGGCAAAGGACACAGTCAATAAGGCAAAATGAAAGCCTACAGAATGGGAAAAGATCTTCATCAACCCTACATTTGATCGAGGGCTAAAATAAAGAACTCAAGAAACTGACATCAAAATAACAATAATCCAATTTAAGATAATGGAGTATATATCTAAGCAGAGAATTCCCAACAGAATCTCAAATGGCTAATATACACTTACAGAAGTCCTCAGCATTCTTAGCCATCAGAGAAATGCAAGTCAAAATAATTCTGAGATACCACTTAACACCAGTTAGAATGGCTAGGATCACAAACACTGATGACAGCTTCTGGTGGAGGAAATGTGGCGTAAGGGTTACACATTTCCATTATGGTAGAAGTATAAACTTGTACAATCACTTTGAAAATCAGTATGGCAGTCTCTCAAAAATTGGGGAATCAGTCTACCTCATGATCCAGCAATACCACTCTTGGGCATATACCCAAAGGATACACATTTATATCACAATGACATTTACTCAACTGTATTCATAGCAGCACTATTCATAATAACCAGAAATGACCTAGATAACCCTCAACTGATGAATGGATTTTTTAAGTGGTACATTTACACAGTGAAGTATTATGCCGTCCTCCATAAAGGCTATCCATTGAACTATCCTAGTGACCCGGTTTACTTTGCTAGTCCAACACGAGTCCATCCTTGTTCCAGTCCACTGGTACTGTCTGGGTCAAGCAAATAGCCAAAGGGACACTGAAACTTTCCTGGGAGGGACCAAAAAGGTGATTTCCTCCACTAATATGGAAGTGAAGATAGCTGTCATTACATCATGAATCTACAACACCCAGGTCATGAACACAGAAGCCCTAGATGTTGTCAAGTAGACTGTATATGGACTACAGACCCATTATAATTAGGCTTCTTCATAGTGGTATATTATATATTTAATAAAAATAGTCTGGAATATAAGAGGACAGCAATATCTCTCCAGCCTTTTGTTTGTTGTTGTATTTACCAAGACAGGGTTTCTCTGTGTAACAGTCTTGGATGTCCTGGAACTCGCTTTGTAGACCAGGCTGGCCTCAAATTCAGTGAGATCCTTCTGCCTCTGCCTCTACCTCTGCCTCCTAGGTGCTAGGATTAATGACATATGCCACCACTGCCTGGATTTTAGATCTTGAACTGACAGAGATCCGTGGATCTGTCTCCTGAGTGATAGGATTAAAGGCGTGAGTCACCACTGACCCTGACCTTCTCGGCTTGGCTTTTGTTGATTCTGTCATCTGATATTCCAGACTACATTTATTAATAATATCTGACATTTTTTAATCCTCAAGTCATTCTACACCCCATCCTTCTACTTTCCTCCTGAGTCTTACTTTTGATTTGAATACAGGAGCATGCTCTATCCCCACTGCCCTTAGGCCTGGACCTGGGAACTAAGACAAACAGATACAATGAAGGTATTACCTAATGTAACTACAGACCACAACTCATATTCATTTTGACCTGTGCTCACTGGTGCCCACTGTAAATGTCTGGTTGTACTAAAGAAAGAAAAGATGAAACAGAGTTTACAATTCTATGCTTACCTTGTGTTTGGGCCCCCTAGTTGCCAGCAACAAGGGAGTTTCCATTACAAAAACTCGGTTTTTAAAACTAGGTCTTCCTAAGATTTTTTCCTTAAAAAGATTCAGTCCTATGGGAAACAGGAAATCAGACTCTATGCCACTGGAAGGGACTCTGAGGATGGACTTAACCATGCTCACACAGGCATAGGCCAGGACCGTGGTTTATGTTTAGACATCAGGCCCCTGTCATACTACATAGGAATAGTAACTAACTAGACTGTCAACTCATTGACAGACAAAAGTTGCTATGACTGGGGGTAGCCCAAATTAATGTTCTGATTTATGGGTTATTTCACCTGGATAACAGTATTCCCAAACTCCTGAGAATACTTGGTGGGCATGTGCCAATGGCTTGAGTAAATGTGCCTCTTCAGATACGTTTCAAACTAAGTAGACAGGTTGACCAGGACATGATATTAAAATGTTCCATTTCTGAATTAAAACAATAGATTCCTTTACAAAAAAAGAGATCCTACAAAATTGAAAAGGCCTAGATTTAATTCTCATGAGATAAAAGAAAGCAATGTATGGGTTTTTTCAGGGGGGCAGAACTTGTTCCTCTGCAAATTGATCAGGAGTGATTTAAAAGAATTATTGTCATGGTTGGAGAAATAACTGATAATATTTTTTGTTTTCCCACTGGCTAACTGCTTTACTATTAGCACTGACCAACCTTTAATTCTCATTCTGATTGCATTAATGGTGGAGCTCTCATCCTAACTAAAATGAGAATCCATGATTTTACACATTCCCTAAGTAAGGGGGATGTAAGAGAAACAAATCCTTAGCCCCAAAACCTTAGTACAACTGGCTCCAAGCTGAAAGTGACATTTATGCTGTAAATTCAGCATGTAGAAAGTACCACCAGCCAAAAGGAAAACATGGTCCCAGAATATGTATTTGTGCTAAAAGTTTATCCTGAAAAAGACTTAGGGCTATATTGCATGAATCCTAATTGGTCTTATAATAAAAACCCAGAGCCAGATATTGGGGTAAATGCTAAAAGAACAGAGAGAGAAGAACAAGCCAACTCCTCAGGAAAACTGGGTAGATCCTGTCTCCATGAATAGGAGAAGAGAGATGACCAACCAACTGAAACATAAGTGGTGAACTCTGTCTCCTCTGCCATATACTCCTTTCTCTGCCGAGTACAGGGGCATGGGACCCCAAGTGCTGGGGTTAAAGGTGCATGCCACCACTGTTTGTCTCTGTTTGGCCTTGAACTCACAGAGATCCATGTTTCTGCCTCCCAAGTGCTAGGATTGAAGATGTGTGTCACCACTCCCTGACCTCTATAGTTAGCTCTGTGGATGACCCTGTCCTCTGATCTTCAGGCAAACTTTATTAGATATACAATATAACACTACAGAGCTACACTGAATTCCAGAACTCTCAGTGTACCTGCAGCCAGAAAATAAAGACTTTCTATGGAGTTAAGCCCATGTCTAAGCAGTTTTCTCTAGTGAACTCCTCACACAAAACTTTCTTCATAATTGATCACATACTCAGACACAAAGGTATGTCTCAACAGATAAAAGAAAATTTAAATAACTTCCTAAATTCTATCAGACCACCAGAGAATAAAGCAGAACATACACAACAGCTTATGCATCAGAAAGCTTGCAAATGTATAGAATCTAAAAACCCCTCTAATGATTATCAATGGGTCAAGAAAGATACAAATAAAGAAATGCAAAATGTTCTAGTGATAGCCCTGCCACAGACTGAATGCTTTCTCAATAAATCATCCCACTGGGCTGGAGAAATGACTTCCAGAAATCCTGAGTTCTATTCCCAGCAAGCACATGGGGCTCACAATCATCTGTAGTGGGATCTGATGCCCTCATCTAGAATAAAGGCATACATGCAAATAGAGCACTATATACAAAAAATAAACTCTTCAAAAAAATCACTGTTTCTCCAAACCAAGAACTTCCAAAATAATATCAGTCCATTACTCTTTCATTTAGCTTTATTTGATTTCCCAGGATATGTACAGAATACAGACAGATAATATAACAAAATGTTACACAGCCTGTCTTTCTGACTCTTCTCTTGCTGTGAAGAAGCAATATGAGCTAGGCATCTCTTATAATGGAAGGCTTTTAATTTGAGGATTTATTATAGTGACAGAGGCTTTTCCATTCTCATTTTGAAAGGAAGACTCACAGCGGGCAGACATGGGGGGAATGATCCATCCGATACATAGAAAGACAGGCAGGATGAAACACTTGCCCTGCCCTGGGTTTTTGAAAGCTCAGTGTCAACCTACATTGACGCACCTATACAAACAAGATACATCTATTCCCGCAAGGCCATACCTCTTAATTTACTCAAGTGCATCCACTAATTAGGGCCAAACACTCAACGATAGGATCCTGAGAATGAGTGCTGAACAAATATAAACCATAACAGAAAAACAACCTTAGAAAAAAGAGCTCCACAGAAAAGAGTGAAACATATTAAGGAAAACAGAGAGAGAGAAATGAGGGAAGACAAGTCCTCTGTATAAATCACAGGCTTCCCTACCCCATCTAAGCAGAGATTAAGCGATTCAATGTCTCTAAACTTAGGTTTAAGTCCCTAGTTTGTCTCTTAGTGCTTTGCGTGTTTCTGTTTCCCTTTCTACTCAGTTTCTTCAGAGAATCTAGGAAAGTGGGATCAGGTCTGACGAAAGCAATGGAGGCAGTCAGAATCCTAATGTGCTAAAATGTGACTGTTCTAGACAATGCCTCTGAAAGCTGCACACTAACTAGGCTATATACCAAACAAGGCTATAAACGTTTTAAATTCTATTTACCTTCTTTTTGAGTTTCCAGACAGGGTTTCTCTCTGTAGCATTGGCTGCCCTGGAACTCAGTCTGTAGAACAGGCTTCCCTCTGTCTTCTAAGCCCTGGTGCTATAGAATTATGGTTTCATATGTTGTAAATATTTGTCTCTCCTATTGGTTTAGTAAAATGCTGATTGGCCAGAAGGTAGACAGGAAGTATGGGTGGGGCTATCAGCCTAAGAAAACTCTGGGGGAAAAAAGGACAGAGCAGAGATACCAGGGAGCCACCAAGGAGGCAGGAAGAGAATGCTGCTCTGAGAAAAGGTACTAAGCCACATGGCTGATATAGGATAGTTTAAGAGTAAAATTAGCAAGTAACATGCCTGTGCCATAGGCCAAACAGCCTGTAATTAATATAAGTCTTTGTGTGATTCTCTGGGACTGAGGGACTAAGGGCATCTCTTATAATGGAAGGCTTTTAATTTGGGGACTGATTATAGTGACAGAGGATTATTCCATTCTCATTTTGAAAAAAAGAATCACAGTGGGTAGGAACAGAGCTCAGTGTAACATCTGAGACATAGAAAGGCAGGCAGAAGGAAACACTTGCCTTACTCTGAGTTTTTGAAAGCTCAAAGCCAACCTGTTTTTACTGGTTCCTTCTCCCCAAGGAAGGCATATTTTCTAACTGTCTGAGGTCAGTTTAGCCAAGATCTCAGGCTAGGCTGGGCTGGAAACTTCTTACTACATACTGGGTTTAAAAGCATGCACCACTGCGGATTCAACTATTTTAACAAATTAAACCCAAAAATCTTCAGTCCAGCAAACATGAAGAACCACAAATGTGTCTGATTATAGCCCAAACCATACTCAAATTGAGATAAAATGGGGGGGGGGGGTGAGCAATATCTTGTATTTTGGGATTGGGGGGCAGTTGAAAGACCCAGATTTTAGTAATTGGCTTAAATGGTTATAGTCAGTATGGTGAGACATATGGATGGACTCAACAATCTGTAGTTGGGATCAAAGACTTCTTTCTTCTGTTCCCTAGCTGCATGGTGCCTACTTCCCAGGCCATAGGCACCATCTCCTATTACATACATGCAAAATCTAAATAGTCTTTTTAAGGAAAGGGTGAAACAGTACACATTTGACCTTGGAGAGGTGGGAATCCCACAGAGAATTGTACTTGAAGGAGGATGAGCTAGTCGAGGTAGGAAGAAGGCCTGAGGTTGAGTAGAAAACAGCCATGTATCTACTAGTTCAATATTAATTTATTATATTACATTGACAGTACAGAAGCTGAGTTATAGATACAGCAAAAAATCTAATAAAAAGTCTAAGAATTTATAATACCAACAACAGAAACTGCATGAGACATTATCATGAATAAAAGATGATCAGCACATGACTGAAAAATACTACACACTATGGCACCATCTGACTTCATATTCTGAATGGAACTGAGTAAAGACTGCACAGACCTTTAAATCCAGCACTTGAAAGTTTGAGGCCAGCCTGGTCTACACAGTGAATTACAGGGCAGTCGGGGCTACACAGAGAAAACTTATCTCAGAAAGAAGAAGGGAAAAAAATACTACACTGTTTGGAAAAGAATAGCGAAATCAACAGAACATGAGAGCAAACTTAGAAATTTAAAAAATAATAAATATGGAGTCAAATATGACACGAGGCCAGGAAATTTGGCCTTACTGACAAACGCAAATGGACCACCCTGCCATCTACCCACAAATGTGTTGATGACACAGACTCCACGCCCTGCACAGAATTAACTGCTGACAGATCCTACACCTGGATGCTCAGATCCAAATGCAGAACTTCTAGAAGACACTACAATGGCCAGGTCTCAGCCAGTTAGCAAATCTGCCTTTGTTAGGGAAAAGGAACCAGTAAAAACAGCAAAAGTGCGAGGCTTGCACAGTTTCAGGGATGTTTCCACAAAACTGCTCAAGCTCCCCTAGGCTCTCAACAGGCACATGCTACTGAGCTAAATTACTCGGAGGTTCCGCTTCTGCCTGGGAGTTGCAGGGACCACAGGGGATCTCAGGGGATCACTCCAGCCACAGCATATGGCCGCTATTTCTACAGCCCTGGGAGAACCCTACACTGGCTCCTCCCTGCGTGGCAGGTTGCGAGCTCCCCTGTTCTCCTCACAGCTCCCCCACAGGAGGTCACAGACCAGCACACCACACAGATGAGCCTGCCTCAGCCTCTGTGCAGGATGAGCCGGAAGTGTCCTCCCTATTGTGACTGACAATCTATATGGAGACCCTGATTGGCTACTGAGGTCTGAGTGATGATAAAAAGCAGCTTTCTAGAGGATAGAGTGTTGTGAAGTGAGGACCCACAAAGACTCACAGCCCTGACTTCAACCCCAGACTCTCAGAGACTGGCATTGCAGCAGAACTTGAGGCTGAACTCTTCCTGCACTCAGCAGGACTCTACTGGGGCCTTAGTGAGGTTTTGCTATAAAAGAGAAATGACAAAGGAAACCTGCCAATTCCTGGGCTAGCCAAACCTCAGGTGAGCTGTATAATACCTGCTATAATTTTCGGTTTTGTAAGAAGAAATTTTGATTTAAAAAAACTGTGCATTAATATGTACTCTCTTAAGCTATTATTCTGTAAAAAAAGAAAAAAAGGGCTCATAAATGTAAATGCGGGATTTATAAAACTAAACCCTATGGGATTGGACTGAGGTTTTTTTTAACTTATCACTGTATTTACTACAGAGCCTCATACTGTGATGACTGAATTATACATATTTGCAGTTTAGTTGACAGATTTTTTTCTCTCAATTCTGCATCATTTGTGAAAATAAGTGAGCCACATAAGAATATGTATTTTTACATCATGCACCATTGCTTCATTTTCTTTGTCAAGATCTCAGTCTGCAGCCCTAGCTGGACAGAAACTCACTATGCACACCAGGCTAGCCTAACAATTATAAATAGGAGTTTGTGTCTGCTGCAGAGTGCTAAGATTAAAGACCTTCACCACCATGCCTCTCTTCCATTACTTCTACATTTTTACTAATGAAATAAATAGAACCTAGGTGTGGCACACAATTGTACTCTGTACTGAGGACACTGTTTCAGGGAGGCCAAGTCTGGATTATAAGTGAGACCCCATCTCAAAAGAGAAAATGGTATCCCTGCATTTTGGAGCATCTGTGTCAGTCCTTATCCTGGAGGCCACATAGATCATTGGCACCCTGGCCTCTGCCCTCAAATCCACAGTCCACATTTTGACATATCTGTCTGTATTCTGTGCCCAAATTAAGCAGCAGCCAGCAGCCCTAGAAGTGATACGAAGAATCCCTGTCCAGCTGCTCTAATGCTCTGCTCTAATGCTTTGTGGAGGAATTTTATCCTGTGTCCTTGCAGGCCTTCCACTGGTGATTCTTTAAAGCCACACTAACACTTGACTGGAATGATAGTCTGGCACACTCTATGATTTCTTGCTCAGGTAATCCACTTTCCTAGGGTGAGTCATTTGTAGCTGAACTTGGAAAATAGCAGCAAGAGTCACATGCTAATGCTCATTATGGAATGTATGGGATGTTGGGGAACAGAAGTCCTTGTACTCACAGAGTTCTGGGTAGCTGTTGAGGTGTGCCAGTTATACCCCATAAAAGATAGGAAATGAGGGATGCTGGGAGAATCAGGCTGCCAGATTCAGCTTTGATATATTAAATAGGCCCCTCACTGGTTTGTTATGTTTGTTATGCCTTCTAGATGGCATGCAGTTATTTGATTTGTATCTCCTCCATTAATATTTTGTTTGTGTTCTGACAAATAAAGCTTACCTGGAGATTACAGGGAGGATATAGCTACTATTTAAGCACAGAAGCCAGGCCTTGGTGTTATATGCCTGTAATCCCAGTATTATTAGGGAAGTGAAGACAAGAATAAGGTGTATGGAGACAAGATCTCAGCCCCCATTTGGTCAGAGAATTCAGAGGGGTGAAAAGTGACTTCATCTGCTCCTTTGCTTCTCTAATCTTCCAGTATTTACAGTGATATCTGACCCTGGGCTTTTATTGATATGAGTAATCAGGTTCATGCTTTATCTAGCACCTAAAATGGGGCAAGAATTCACATTAATCCTGAAAAGGCTTTGAAAAAAATCTAAATATACAAAAATGGAGTCAAATTTCAGATTCTTGATAACTGCTTTTTCTTAAGTATGCTCTGTTTGCTAGAGACAAGCAGAGGCATGGCTCCCATAAGAGACTAATTCCTGACTCAGTGCTGGTGGCAAAAACTTCATGGATCTTTTAAGATGCCCTGCTACCAAAAGCTTAAATGGGATTCATGAGTAGTGATCAATGACAGCATGGATCCAGAATTTTTCCAGATTTGGGGACATGAACATGGCTCTCCCCAATTCCTCTGACATGATTCTGGGCTCTCAGGAAACAAGACATAGCAGAGCCAGTCACAAGGGCAGAGGCAGAGGTCCTACCCATGTCACTTAGCAGTTTAAAGGTTTGTGTGGTCAGAAAAAGATAGAGATATGCAATGAAGCAGATTCAGCTGGGGGAAAAGCCTCTAAATTGTTTACAGAATGTTTGAAAAAAATGTTTCTGACAGACTTTTTTCTGTGAAGCAGAATTTCTGAAGGACTGTTCCACCTTGTCCAAAGTTTTTTTTTCTGTTCTGCTTGTCTAATTTGGACAGCATAGTATCAGCATTTGAGGCAAGGGCAATATTTTGTCCAGTGGCTAACTTTTTCCACACAGAAAGTCACCTCCATATAATTTTCCACCAGGTCCTCCACTTTAATTGAGGACTATGTTCCAATACTGCTGTATCATGTCCCTTCAGTCTTATGGGACAATTCTCTTACTTGTTGACCATGAATTTAACGTCTGCTTCACAAAAGGTGAATAGAAACCATATGAAACTATCACTTCCTTAAGTCTTCCTGAATCTAACATTTCTACAAGAGCCCAGTCAGCTGTTGCATAGTTTGAGGGATACCTGTCATTTGGCATTGGCAATTGTTGCTGTAAGAAGACTGGGTAAATTAAGGTTGGTTGTTGAATAACCTTGAGCTGTTCCTTTCTAATTTTATAACATAATAGTGAAATTTCTTCTTCTTTATATTCTTGTGTCTGAATATCTCCATTATCTGTTTTAATAATTTTTTCTAAAGCTTATAACTTTTGAATATTAGGTTTTTCTAAGGCTTGCATATTATCAGTCACCTTTTTGCTCTTTTAGGCAATAAATATTTCTAAAGCTTTTATATTATTAGTCAAAATTGTATTATTCTTAGTAATTAATAGTAAGGCATACTTATTATCAGTAGTAGCATTTTAAGGCATGTGTCTTAGCACTTATAACAACCAACATTTTAGGGATAAAACAAGAATTATCAAGGCCATCATGATTTTACCTGACATTACACAAGTCCCATATAAATTAATCCCCCTATAATTGTTCCATTTTTTAAAGCATGAATTGTGGATTCATATAAAGACCTAAGTATCTCCACTGCAATTTTGTTTCCTATTTTTACCATGAGAAACAAAAACTTTTTTCTAATTCTCTTATTTAAGGATTGGCGTTTGTCTCACTAATTTGATGATGATGACAGTGAAGATGATGGTGAAGTGAAGAAGCTGACTACTGCTGCATAAAACAGCAGAAGCCTCAATGGGTATCAGAGTAGCTACCAAAAATAGCAGCAGTCCAAGTAGGGATCCAAGAAAATCCTACAGCCCACCAGGAGGGGGAGCTGGCTGTCATAGGGGATAATCAGCGAAGAATCATATGTGGCAGATGCTGCCTGAAGGAAAAGCTGCCCAGTGATAAACTGCTAACTCTCACATTATTTGAAGCCAAAGCACCTGTGGAGTTTTCTGCAGACAGGGTACAAAATAAAAATCTCAAACTCACTCAGAAGGCTTGGGGGAAAAGAAAACTTAGCAGGGTAATGTATCTGGCAGAAGCCCCTATTTACAGTTCAATGACTGAAATCGGCTACTTCAGGATTTGTGCCTCAAATATTGGGCACCAGGTGAGGTATGATCCTAATTTACCTTGTCAATAAAAACCAAGAGTCAGATATGGGGTGAAAACTGAAAGATCAGAATATAAGAGAAGCAGGCACAGTCACTTTCTCCCTCTCAGAATCCTCCAGCCAAAAGGGCCAAATCCTGTCTCCACTTTGCCTTGTCACTTCCTCTCTCCTCTCAGCCATTTTGCTTCCCGTATCCTCTCTCTACAGACTTCCAAAGCTTTTGGGTTCACTAGTGGCTAGCTCCAACCTCTGTTCTCTAGGCGACTTTATTTGTAAGAATACAAACAAATTATCACAACACATGATACTTCAGAGTCTTTTACAGTAAATGGATGATATGTATCTAAAGGAGACCACAGTAAGGGTACTGAGGAAGCTGTCACCTGCATTCACATCAGTGGTGCTTTATTTTTGATTTTGTCTGAACAAAGAAATCTGTCTTTTTATGCTTATTTTGCCAATTTTAAAGTTTGATTATGAAGGTTAAAATATGGTGTCTCGCTCATACATACACAAACAAACAAATACATGCCTATATGCTATTAGCATATCCAGTGCCCAAGAAAGGCATAAAGGTGCATCAAACCTTCTGGTCCTCTATTCACAGGCACTTCTGAGCCATCTGCTGTGAGTGGTAGGAGTAAAACTTGGATAACTGAGAGCAACAGAACTTGTGAGATCAGTCTCCAGTTACCAAAGACTTCACTATAATACAGAAAATAGATGCCCGTTGACTCCTCTGCTTTCCATAATTTTCAGGTGATCAAAGTGGTAGCTACTTGGTTGACAAAGGACTGAGTGTTTTTTAATTGCTGTGAATAAATTCTGTACGTTGCTTATTTAAAAATTTAATACCATTCTCCATGTAAATGAACCCAAAGAGAGATTTAGTTGAGAAGTGTGTCTATATTAGAGTACAAATTCAACACTAACTAGTGTACTAATTGCATACTATTAATACGCAGGTATTAATAATAAAAACCTGGAGCCAGATATAGGGGAAAGCTGAAATATCAGAAAAACAGAAAAATGGGCCACATTCAGTTCTCACCTTGCCAATTCTTCAGGATGAAAATGATAGATTCTGTCTCTGTGAATCCTCAGACTAAACACCTCTGAGTCCTCAGTGGAAAAGGAGTGAAGGCAAAGGGAAGAACTGCTGCCTCCTCTTTCTCTGCTCAGTGCTATCTCACTCCCTCCTTCAACTTTCCTAGTACTGGGATTAAAGGTGTGTGTCACCATGAGCTGGCTCTGTTTGGCCTTGAACTCACAGAGATCTAGAGGATCTCTGCCTCTCAGGAGCTGGGATTAAAGACATGAGTCACCACTCCCTGATCTTCATGGCTTGGCTCTGTCCTCTCATTTCAGACAAGCTTTATTAAATATATAATATGTTAACACACAATATTATGCTAGGGAAAGTTTCATAAAGTGATATATACTTTTTAAAATGATTAATTTTATTTTATGGGAAAGGTATATTCCCTGTATTTATGGCTGCATGAGGGTGTTGAATCTCTTGAAACTGGACTTACAGTTATTAGCATCCATGTGGGTGTTGAAAATTTGTAATTTTTTGAGATAGGCTCTCTTTGCATATCTATGACCATCCTGGAACTGAAATCCAGGACAGACTGGCATCAAATTCAGAAAGATCCATCAGCCCACTCTCCCAATCACTGCTATTACAAGAGTGAACTTCTACATATAGGTGAGGAATGTTTTTTAAATGAACTATCTTTGAATTGGGCAATGGAAAATAATGAGTCAAAACAGGAAGCATCATTTTTTAAATAAAAATAATACTTGGATTTTTCCAGTGTATTCAACTGGTAAATTGTATCCTATGTTCTCAATCCTTGAGTTCATTTCTCTGCATTGTAAATTTACTCCCTTTAAAATTTTAACTGGTAGTAGTGGTGCATACCTTTAATTCCAGCACTTCAGAGGCAGAGTCCAGGAAGATCTCTAAGTTTCAAGGTCAGATTGGTTTATAGGATCAGTTCCAGGGCAGCCAGGGCTATTTAGTAAGTAGAAGTGCCACAATGTGGATGTGCCAGTGATAAAACAGATTACAGCTGTTTATTCTGTACTTCATTTTTTGTGAGTACTAGACATCAAACTGAGGTAGTCAATTATTGTGAAATATTAGTTTAATTTATGTTACATTTGTTTATGCAGTGGAACATTTATTTAATAACTCAAAAATATGTTTCATTTTTATACTACATTTGTTTAATTCTGTAAGGCAGTGTTAATTCTCTCGTTTAAACCACATGATTGGTCTAATAAAGAGCTGAACAGCCAATAGAAAGACAAGAGAAAAGATATTTAAGGCTAGCATGCAGACAGAATAAATCTGGAAAGAAATGAAGGAACAAGAGATCGAGGGAAAGAAAACAGAGAGAAAAGATGGGACCAAAATCCAGGCCAGTAGGGAAAAGCCCTGCAGAACAGAACTCCCCAGTAAAATTTAAGTTGCTGGACACCCAGCTTTAAAAAACCTACCCCACCCCACAATCCAGCCCATCACCAGTGACCTCAGTGGCTACCTGAGAATCAAGAGCTCTTTCAGGATCAGGAGCATATATTGGACTAGGATTGGATTCCTGAGACAGATTCATTCAGCTCCTATTGCATCAAAAACAGCTCACTGTGACACAAAATACTACCTCAAAGTGTGCCAAGAGCCCAGATTGGACCAGGAAAGGCTTCCTGAGACACAGATGAAGCCTGAATAGATTGCACCAAAATCAGCTCCCTGGGATACAAACAAATCCTGAATTGATCTGAAGACACAACTGGCAGACACCAGTACAATAATATACATAACAACATGAAGAACAACATGACACTATCAGAATCTGGTGGTTCCACAAGATCGTGACAATGTAGGAGAAGCAGAAGGAAACAACCTCAAAAATAACTTTATAAAATAACAGAAACCTTAAAAGAGGAAATTAAAACTCCCTTAAAGAAACAATTAAAAAATGGAAGAGATCAATAAGTCCCTTAAAGAAAGTAAATCAAACAAAGAAAATTTTTAAAAAGCAAGCAAACAAATAAAGGAAACATTTCAAAATTTTAATATTAATGTAGAAGCAATAAAGAAGAGACAAACTGGGGGAATACTGGAAATAAAAATTCTGAAGATACAAACTAAAACCACAGATGCAGCATAACCAGCAGAATGCAAGAGATGGAAGACAAAATCTCTGGTGTGGAAGATTCAATAGTGGAAATTGATACATCAGTCAAAGAAAACACTAAAACCAAAAAAGTCATAACACAAAATGTCCAGAAAACATGGGAAACCATGAAAAGACAAAACTAAGAATAAAAGGAATAAAAGAAGAATAACAGCTCAGAGGCACAGAAAATATATTCAACAAAATCATAGAATAAAACTTTCCCAATATAAAGAAGGAAATGCCTGTATAGATACAACCTTATAGAACACCAAATAGACTATACCCCCCAAAAAAGTCTACTCATCACATAATAATCAAGCCACTAAAACTACAGAATAAAGAAAGAATATTAAGAGCTTCAAAGGAAAAAGGCCAAGTAACTTATGAGGTCAGACCCATCAGAATAACAACAGATTACTCAATTGAAACAATGAAAGCCAGAAAGTCCTAGACAGAAGTTACACAGACATTAAGAGACCATGTTTTTCAGTCCAGACTACTATACCCAGAAAAGCTATCAACCATGAAGTGAACAAGATATTTCATAATAAAACCATAATTAAACAATACCTATCCACAAATCTAGCCCTACAGAAAGCACTAGAGGGAAAACTCTAACCTAAGAAAGCTAGATAAACCCACAAAGCCACAAGCAATAGATAATCCTACATAAGGAAAACCCAAAAAAGGGAAACACACACAACCCCCCAAAGTAACAGGAACTAACAATCACTGATTATGAATATACCATAATATCAGTGGACTCAATTCACCTCTGAAAAAAACACAGGCTAACACAATGAATACAAAACAGAATCCATTCTTCTGCATGCAAGAAACACTTCTCAACTTCAAAGACAGACACTGGCTCAGAGTTAAAGGTTGGGAAAAGACTTTCCAATAAAATGGATTTAAGAAACAAGCTAAAAGAAAAAAAACAGCATGGGTAGTTTGTAGAGCTTCTTGCAGTAGAATCAGAGTATATTCCTCGTTCATGAACTGACATCTTAGAGCCCGTTCCATACAGAGGAACACCTAACTCAGCCTTGATACTGGGATGAGGGACTCAAACCTACCTCAACTAAATACATCAGACTGAACTGACCCACCTTGGGACTCCCTGTCCTCCTTGGGGAAGGGATTGGAATGGGGTGGGAGGAGGTTGAGGAAGGACTGGGATAATAGAGGGGAGAAGGAACAATGGTAGATATGGGGTAAACTCTTTTTAAATAAATTTAAAAAGTAAAAATCATGGTACTGTAGTTATCTTAATATCTAATAAAATAGGCTTCAAAAACCAAGCAAAGGAGATAAGGATGGACATTATTTATGAATCTCAGGAAAAAAAAAAGAACATTGAGATGAAGTTGCAATTTTGAACATTTACGCCCCCAACACAAGGGGATCCACATCTGTAAAAGAAACATTACTAAATCTTAAATAACACATAAACCGCTACACATACACAGTGAGAGACTTAAATACCCCACTCTCACCAATGGACAGGTCTACCAGACAGAAACATAACATGGAAATAAGGGATCAAACGTGTTATGGCTCAAATGAGCTTAATAGGCATATGTAGAACTTTCCATCTAAACACAAATAAATATACCTTTTTTGTCTCAACATCCCATGGAACTTTCTCTATAATTGACCACACACTCAGTTATAAAGCAAATATAATACAAAAAAATGAGATAAAGCCCTTGTATTCTAAAGACAATAATGGATTAAAGATAGAGTTCAACAAAAGCACAAACCACAGAAAGCCAGGATTGGTGAAGATCCATTTTTTGGTTGTCTTTTTATCTTATTAACTATGCCCTTGCCTTATAGAAGCTTTTCAGTTTCATAAGGTACCATTTATTGTTGCACTCAGTGTCTGTGCTACTGGCGTTATATTTAGGAAGTGGTCTCCTGTGCAATTCATTGAAAGGTACTTCCCACTTTTTTCCTATTATGTTCCGTATAACTGGATTTATTTTGAGGTCTTTGACCCACTTGGATGTGAGTTTTATGTAGAGTGATAAATATAGATCTATTTGCATTTTCTACATACCACTATTTAGTTATGCCAGAACTATTTGTTACAAATGCTTTTATCCATTGTATATTTTTTGCCTCTTTGTCAAAAATCAGTTCATGGATGTGTGGATTAACGTGAATTAATCAATTCAATTCTGTTGATCCAAAAATCTATTTCTGTCCCAGTACCAATCTGTTTTTATTACTGTGATGTTGTCTCCCGAATGGTGCCATTCTGGTCTTTATGGCCCATCCTCTTCCCCAAAGGACTAAAACCTTATGTTAATAGGGGGGGAAAGGAAAAACATGTTTTCCTGCACTACAAATCTCCTTATCGCTGCCACCTGCTGAGTGCTAGTCTTTTGGGATCCTCCAAGACCTTGGGTGTGCCCGGATGAGGGGGCAGGGTGTGAGAGAGTTAAGAAGGTAGTAGAGAGATGAGACACAAGAGGAGAGGCTGGGACACAGGGAGAGAAGCGGGAGACAAGCATGGAGGAGAGAGAGAAGCTAGAACCAAGCATGTGGTAGAGTTAATAGAGTCAGTGTGAGTAGGGGCAGAAGGAAACCAACATGGTGGGAAGCTAGAGGGGAAAAAGGCTAGGCGAGATGCATGGCAGGAGAGAAGCATGGCAGGGGAGAAATAGGTCTAAGATATAAGATGTACTGAATAAAGCTCGGGTCTCTCATTGTGATCCTGAATGATGGAACCTAAACGACTCCTGAGTGCAGATTATTTAACCTCGACGCCCCTCGCCTGGACGAGACTTGACCCCAAGAAACCGGACGCGGTACTGTATCTCTATAGTAGAACTTAAAGTCAAGGATGCTGATGTCTCCTGAAATTCAATTATTGAACAGGATTGTTTTGAAATTCTTGGGTTTTTATTATTACAAATGAAATTGAGTGTTGTTCTTTTAAGGTCTGTGAAAAAAAATGTGTTGGGAATTTTATGGGTACTGCATTGAGTCTGTAGATTGCTTTTGGTAAAATTGCCATCTTTTATATGTTGATCCTACCTACCCAAGAGCATGGGAAGTTTTTCATTTTCTGTTATCTTCTTCAATGACTTAAAGTTCCTGTCATACAGGTCTGTCACTTCTTTGGTTAAAGTTACTCTAAGATATTTAATGCTGTTTGCAGCTACTGTAAATGGTGATGTTTTCCTGATTTCTTTTTCAGCCCTTTTATCATTTGTGTATAGGAAGGCTATTGATTTTTTTTTTTTAGTTAATCTTGTACCCTGCTATGTTGCTGAAGGTGTTTATCAGCTGTAGGAGTTCCCTGGCAGAACTTTGGGGATCACTTATGTGTACTATCATATTATCTGTAAATAGACATAGTTTGACTTTTTCCTTTCCAGTTTATATACCCTTGATTTACTTTTGTTGTCTTATTGCTTTAGCTAAAACTTTAAGAATGAATAGTTATGGAGAGAGAGAACAGCCGTATCTTGTTCCTAAAATTAGTGGTATTGTTTTAAGTTTCTCCCCAATTAGTTAAATGTTGGCTGACAACATGCAGTATACTACCTTTGTTGTGTTTAGGTATATTCCCTGTATCCCTGATCTTTCCAGGACTTTTATTATGAAGGAGTATTAAATTTTGTAAGAGGTTTTTTTCCCATCTAATGAGATGATCATGTGGTTTTTTTCTTTCAATTTGTTTATATGATGGATGAAAGTTTTTTTGCATGTTAAACCCTCACTGTATCTCTGAGATGAAGCCTATTTGATCATGGTGGATAATTTTTTGATATGTTTTAGAATTTGGTTTGCCAATATGAATGCTTATGAGAGAGAATGGTCTATAATTCTCTTTTTTGGTTGCATCTTTGTGTGACTTTGGTATCAAGGTGAATGTAGCCTAATAAAAGGAGTTGGTCAATGTTACTTTGGTTCCTATTGTGTGGAACAATTTAAGGAGTCTGGTATTAGTTCTTCTTTAAAAATCTCAGATTTCTGTGCTGAAACCATCTGGCCATGGGCTTTTGTTGTTGCTGTTGTTGTTTGGAAGACTTTTAATAATGGCTTCTATATCCTTGTGGGTTATAGGTCTACTTAGGTTATTTATCTGATCTTGATTTAATTTTTATAAATGTTACCTGTCCAGAAAGTTGTCCATTTCTTTTAAGTTTTCCAATTTGGTAGAGTATAGGCTTTCAAATCATGACCTAATGATTCTCTGGATTTCCTCTGTGTCTGTTTTTATGTCCCCCTTTTCATTTCTGACTTTGTTAATTTGGATATTCTCTTTCTGCCTTTTAGTTTGTTTGAATAAGCATTTGTCTTTTTTACTTTCTCATAATTTGACTCATTAATTCTTTGTTTTGTTCTTTGTTTCTATTCTATTGATTTTAGCCCCGAGTTTGATTATTTCCTGCCATCTTGTGGCCTGAGTTTGCTTGTAATTGTTCTAGAGCTTTCAGCTGTGCTGTTAAGTCTCTTGTGTGAGATTCTCTAGGTTTTTCATATAAGCATCTGGTAGTATGAACTTTTATCTTAGCACTTCTTTTATTGCATCCCAGAAGTTTGGGTATATTGTGAATTCATTTTTAATGAATTCTAGAAAGTCTTTGATTTCTTTCTTAACTTCATCCTTGACCCAGAGGTAGTTCAATTGAGAGATGTTCAGTTTCCATGATTTTGTAGACTTTCTGTTGTTTGTGTTGTTATTGAACTCTAACTTTAGTCCATGGTGGTCTGATAGGATACAAGTGGTTATTTTTAAATTTTTGTATCTATTCATATTTGCTTTATGATTTTAGAGAAAGTTACATAGGATACTGATAAAAAGGCAAATTCCTTTGTATTTGAGTGGAAAGTTATGTATATATCTATTAAGTCCATTTGAATCATAGCCTCTGTTAGATCTCTTATTTATCTGTTAAGTTTCTGTCTGTTAGACCTATCCATAGGTGATAGTGGGATGTTAAAGCCTCCCAATATTAATGTGTGGGGTTTGATGTGAGATTTAAGTTTTATTAATGTTTTTACATATGTGGGGGCCCTTGTATTGGGGACATAAATTTTCAGGGTTGAGACTTTATCCTGATAGATTTTTTCCTGAGATGAATAAGTAATGCCTGTCCTTTTGATTGAATTTAGTTTGAAGTCTATTCTCTTACATATTAGGATAGCTACATCTGCTTGCTTCTTAAATCCATTTCATTGGAAAGTCTTTCCCCAACTCTTTACTTTGAGACAGTGTCTGTCTTTGTAGTTGAGGTGTGTCTCAAGTATGCAGCAGAAGGATGGATTCTGTTTTCTATTAGTTGTTCTAGCCTATGTCTTTTTAGAGGTGAATTGAGTCCATTGATATTAAGGGATGTTATTGACCAGTGATTGTTACTATCTGTTAATTTTGGTGGTGGTGTGTGTTTTTCTTTTCTTTGGGTTTTTCTTTTGTGGTATTATTTATTGCTTTAACTTTGTGGGTGTATCTAGCTTTCTAAGGTTGGAGGTTTTCTACTGGTGCTTTATGTAGGGCTGGATTTATGGTTAGTTATTGTTTAAATCTGGTTTTGTCATAAAATATCTTGTTTATTTCATCCATGGTAATTGACAGTTTTGCTGGCTATAGTATTCTAGGCTGACAACTGTGGTCTCTTTGATATCTGAATGACATCTACCCAGGACCTTCTGGATTTCATTGTTTCCACTGAGCAGTTTGATGGGTCTGCCTTCATAAGTTACTTGGCCTTTTTCCTTTATAGCTCTTAATATTCTTTCATTATTCTGTAGGTTTAGTGGCTTGGTTATTATGTGGAGAGCATACATTTTTGGGGGTGTATAGTCTATTTGGTGTTCTGTAAGCCTCTTCCATCTCCATAGGCATCACCTTCTTTAGATTGGAAAGTTTTAGTCTGTGGTTTTGTTGAGTATATTTTCTGTGCCTTTGAGCTGGTATTCTTGTCCTTCTACTTCTATTATATATGTTTGGTCTTTTTATGGTGTGAAGAACCAGGGAAACACCTCCATTTTAAGCAAGCTCTTCACCCCCACCCCTTAAAACAGCCCTGAGTTTCAAATTCTCAGAACTGCTGATATAGGTTCCAGGGACTCAAAAGTACAAAGTCAGAATGTCCTAATACAGGAGATAGCCTAGGGCCATCTGATAGCAACGGATTAACCACAGAATGTCCCAACACAGGAGAAAGTCTATTTAAAAAAAAGGTTTGACAAACAACCAGACAAACTAAAAACTAAGATAACAGAGAGATTATGGAAAGCCCCTAAAAAACAAGCTAATCAGAATTGTACCCATACTGAGACCCCTATTTGATGTGTAACTTTGTGGGTTTTGCCTTTAAAATTGATCTTGCAGAGGGGCAGGTACCTCCTCCAGACTCAGATGCAATGGGTACACCTGATTAGGTCCCTGCTGAGGCTTGTCCTGTAACCAATCAAACTTGCTTTTGCATTTTGGGGAGTTCATGTCTCTGGTGGTCTCTTCAGGGGTCTCATGACCAGGGCACAACAGGTGTCCCAGATTTCTTGGACATTTTGTGTTATGAGATTTTGGTTTTAGTGTTTTCTTTGACTGATGTATCTATTTCACTATTGAAACTTCCTCACCAGAGAGTCTCTCTTCCATCTCTTGCATTCTGTTGGTTTAGCTTGCATCTGTAGTTCCAGTTCATTTCTTCAGATTTTACATTTCCAGCATTCCCTTGGTTTGTGTCTTTTTTTATTTTTTCTATTTCAATGTTTAAATCTTGATATGTTTCCTCCACCTACTTGATTGCTTTTTCTTTACTTTCTTTAGGGGGTGCTGATCTCTTCTACTTTTTTGTTTGTCTTTTCCTCTATTTCTTTAAGGGAGTTTTTTATTTCATCTTTTAAGGCTTTTATTTTTCCTTGTAAAGTTGTTTTTAAGGTTGTTTCCTTCTGCTTCTTCTACATTGTCATGACCAGGTCTTGTTGTCGTAGAGCCACCAAATTCTGGTGGTGTCATATTGTTATGTTATTATTTATATTCTTGCACTGGCATATGGTCATTGCATCCTTATATCAATGCAGAACTTGTCTATATCTCAGGGAGCTGCTCTTGGTGAAGTCTTTTCTAGCTGTGTCTGTGTCTGCTGGCTGATTCTGTGTTTCAGAGAGCTGCTCTTGGTCCAATAGGAGCCACTGAGGTCAAAGGTTGATGAATGAGTTTGAGAAATAAAACAGCACTTGTAGATTGCAGGGTCTGACAAACTGGGGTGTTAATGGAGAACGCCCACTTGCAGGAGTCTTCCCTGCTGCTCCACAATTGGAGAAATCTCTAAAATATTTTTGATTAGAATGGATTTTTGCACAATAATAAATTCCTAAGTCTACAAAACTATACATCTGTAAAATCTTAATTTTATAAAAAGCAACTAGCCTGTTGTAAATAAAGATAATTAAGACATGTAAATTAATGGCCAATACAATATAAATGTTCAGATCCTTTAATGTACTCAAAAGTAAGTTTGCAGTCATACTGAGTACAAATTTGATTCACTTTGAAAGATATTGCCCTTCTATATGTTTTTAAAATTAAGCCTAAAGCAATTAACTAAAAATCAAATAGGTTACTCAAAATCAGATATACTTAATAGCTGATTGCTCAATTAAATTATTCATCCATCTAAAAATTCATGAGAAATATTACCAAAAGAAGAAATGTCATCTGAATAAATAAGACTTTAAGAAAAAATGTCTTTTACTAATAAAACATAGTTTATATTTTATTTTTACAATATAATTAAAGATTAATAATAACAACATAAACAGGCTTAGTGTGTATTTTTCAAAACAGGATTAAATAGAAATCAAGAAAGTTTAAAAATATTTCTTCTGGATAATAGAGGACCAAAAAAAAAAAAAAAACCTAAACATAATTATGTGCATCTTAAATCTCCTGGGAGGCCAAAACCAAAAATAGAATCAATAAAATTAGATCATTTTAAAGCTTTTCATCAAAAAATAATTGTCTTTACTACACTAGCTTGCAAGTAGATAATGAATTCTACTTTTTATGCATTTGAATAAAACTGTATGCATTTGCAACTTCCCAATAAAAGTGTGGGCTCCATGATAATATTTAGTTCCTTGTCTCATTCTTCTCACTGACCTGCATTCCTGTATTCCCAGCACTGAATGGCACAGGCAGTTTTAGGTGTTCAAAGCAATTCTCATTGTCATAGGACAAGGCAAGTCTGGCCTAATGGGCTTGGTTGTAAAGTTGGTACCAAATGGCTTTGTTGTCAAGTTGGTACAGACTCAAATCATCTAAGAGGGAACATCAATTGAGAAAATTTCTGTATATACTTGAATTGTAAGCTGGATTGCAAGGCATTTTATAATTAATAAATGGTGGTGGAATGATCAGTCCAATGTGAGTGGGGCCATTCCAGGGCCGTGGTCCTGGTTCTATATGAAAGTAGGCTAGCCAGGCCATAGGGAGCAATACAGTAAGCAGCATTCTTCAATGGTCTCTGCATGAGCTCTCGTTCTGACTTTCTTCAGTGAGGAACAGTTATATGTAAGTATAAACCACATAAACTGTTTCCTTCTCAACTTGCTTTTGGTTACAAGTTTTACCACAAAGGGAAAAGACTCACAGCTTCCTTCAGTGTGTCATAGGGCTACACAATGGACTACTAGCATCCCCTCCCCTCAATCAGAGAGCCTAGACTACATCACAACAGACCAAAAAAAGCCCTCAAACATTATGGCCGGTAGCTCTGCCTGGAAGATCTGATTTGCTAGTGAGGCCTGAGTGACAGAAGCAGCTTCCTCAGAGACAAGAGTGTTGTGAAGGGACACAGCACTTTCACCCCAGGAAAAGAACTCTCCCAGACCTGCAGTGATTGGCATTGTGTTAGCTCTTGCCCCTGGCCTCCAAGTCAGCCCTGCATTCTTCCTGCACTCCGTAGAATCTTCGGCTTCTTTCTTCTGAGTAAATTGTCCCTAGCATGCACAGACCATTACTGGATCTGTGGAATTATCCCCCTGCCTCATGGTGGAAAGGACACCCAGTCCATGCAGGTCAAATTTAAACTACTTGATTGATAATCAAGAGGCATAGGCAATATTGATAAGGCACACTAAGGATTGCTCACATCTCTTTCAGCTACACATTGACAGCCAAAATATGAACACTTTGCCAGCCTTCTATAGTAGCACAGGCATATCATACCAGAATTTTGGAGGGCATCAAAACTTTAAACCAGGTTGGTCTATGACAGAAAACACCAACAATTATGTTGTATTCTACTAAACAGCAATATTCAATTTTACTAGTAAAGACTTGGGAATCAGATGCTGGGGTAAAAGCCTGCTTGCTCAGAAAGGCAGAGAAAGTAATCAGTTGACCTCTCCCCTCACCAAAAAAACAAAACAAAACAAAACAAAAACCTGCCTCTTCTCCAGTGACTCAAACAAAATACATCAAACATCCCTGCCTTCTAACTCCCGTGAATCTATCTATCCTCCTGACTCTTTTCATTCTATGGTTTTTACTTGTTTACTTCCTGTCAAGTGGATGCTTGTCCAGTAATTGGACTCATGATTGATTTGATTTAATAGTGTTTACAATGAACAAAAACCTCTTGGATTAAAGTTGTGTGCTAGGACTGAGCCAAACCAAGACCTAATGAAGGATTTACAAGTGAATAATGTAATCTAGAGGTTCAGAGTGTGAAGAGGTGACTCTTCTCACATGAGACAGATTTTAGATTTTCCTTTGAGAGGAATGCATGGGTATAAAGGAGAAAGCTATGTTCCAACTCCAAAGCCAGCTTTAATTTTTAATTGGGAGCACATAAAAACTATTTGCCACTTATGCATGTAGAGGACAGCAAAAACAAACATTTGGAAATCCACAATGAGGCCAGCCTCATGGTACAAAGAAAGAGGGACCCACCCAGCTTGTCCTACCCCAGCCCACAGTAACTGCTTGTCCTTTGGGAAGGAGCAGTGCCTCAGGTAAGATGGTGGCATGTGTTATAGCTGTAGTCTGGAGCTCCTAGCCAGGATTTCAGGCTGGATACATGGAGGTGGGTGATAACAGTTTGACATTTACTTTTTTCACAGGATTTTTTTCCAGACATTTCACATCTAGTAGTCTTCAGTTTCCTTAGTTGGATGTTTTTATTCTCCTGGAAAAATAAAAGCAAAACCCTGATCCAAATCCAATGGGGGGGAGGAGTATGGTACATTTTCAAAAGGTTATATCTTCCCTAGGACAAAATGGTTTGGGGCAACAGAAAAGGGATTATCTTTCAATTTTAAAAAGTTTTACCTCCATTTCTCTTTCTCTATAAATTCAAGATTCAAATGTATTTAGTTTTAGAGCATGAATAACATTGTCTTAGATTTTTCTTTGGGTTGCCAGCTCACAAAAAACAACTTGAAGTCTTCTTTCACTTGCTTCTGACTAGCTCTTATAACTTATATTAACACATTTTTATTTATGTGCTATTGTCACACTTGTGACTTTTACTTCTCCTGCATGTCTTCTCTGTCTGGTGACTGTCTTTCTCCTTCCCTAAGACCTCTCTGTCCCCAGAAATCTTGCCTAACTTCTTCCTGCCTAGCTAAGGGCCATTCAGCTCTTTATTAAGCCAATCGTATCTTCACACACTGTAAAAGAATATTCTACAACAACATTCACTTTAAATTTCATCCCATCTTTTGTAAGAAGCTTTTAAATTTAAATTACTTTTTCTTGCATGCCTGCCTCATGCTGGTATTAAAGTTGTAAACCCACCACCTAGCTATGAATTCCTCATAATACTTATTTTAACAGAGTTGTCCTAGTTTTTTATTTTTATTTGGTTCTATATTTTTCTTATTTTTAGTGTAATCTATCCTTTTTGCCAATTTATTCTGAATTTGTTCCCTGGCAAATGTTAATGCTCTAGTCTTAACTAAATATGCCAATTTTCTGATTCATTATTTTCAGAAGTTTTGTCCATCTTGTGCATATAGGATTAATTTTCATATCTTTTGCTAAGTTTGCTGGATGTTGTCATTTCCATTTATGCCTCCCATTACCCAATATCTTTGCTATTTATCTGTAAATTAGAGTTTTTTTTCCATTTTGTTTACCATATAGCTATGCCACTACACATGCATCATGAATTGGAGATGTTCATTTTGCCTTTGATAGTTGTCTTATAGACAGTGCTGCACTGACTTTGTGGTGCCTTGCTCAATATTGGCCATTCCATCTCAAGACTATAGGTTGCCACTTTCCATTAGTTTGGGATCCATCAATGGCTGATAAGCCACCAGAAACCATGCCTTAGCCAAATCATGCAACCATACCATTGGTCCCTACAGTTCAATAGTTGCCTCTCTTGAAGGGCTAAGTACTTTAGGCAACTGAGCTATTTCCTCAATTCCGGAAGGCACACAGCCCTTTGCTACCATATCCTGGTCACTAAGGAATTCTGATATGCACCAGTTCCACTGTAATGCCCGTCTTCCCATGCTACGGGTGTCCAGATTACTATAGGATAGTTCACCTTCAGTATCAGGATTTGCATGCTCCATAAAATACCCAGATTTGTTTCTCAAAGAAAGAATATTAATTCTCCTTATATGGAAAGCATTTGCAATGGAATCTAAAATGTCAATGTAGGTGGTCTCTTTTTTTGCTTTATGAAAAGTATCGAGTTGCTAGTTCAGCAATAAATCTGATGTCCATAATTAGGGTACCATCTGGTCAATAATGGTCAGGGTTGCATGTACGGAAAAGTTTAACAGCAGCCACAAAAGCTGTTCTTTGTTCTTGCCTCCATTAGAATCTAGCTGCCTTTCCAGTAACTCTGTAGAGGGCTTATTAGAATAACTTGTAAATATGGTACCTAATTTTTCTACTTTGAAAACACAGCAATTAGGAGCTGGATGAACAGTATGGGCCAACATTGCTTTGCTCAAATATCTTATCTGAGCCCCAAACCATCAACTCTTAGAGATTTAGAAAATAAGTTTGAATTGTAGAAAATGAATTTACTTAAAAATTTCAGTCTCATAACTGTGATTTTCACAGCAAACAATAATATTCTTCTTACCTAAGGAGAAAACTAAAATAGTGATGTCCCAAATAGTGTGAGCCAAGTGACAATCTACAGTTGAACATTCTAACATGAAACTAAGACATGTGATGTAAAGAAAGTCATATTTCATGGCAGTAAGGCAAGTGTGCCTTTGGTAAGTTATCATTCAGATCAAACAAGAGGCATTTGTTAGTCTTTAAATGTTATTTTTGGATTGAATGACCAAGCTGTCTGATAAAGTATCTACTTATTCATGAAGTTCTTTCTGTTAAGATGTAATCTTATCAATTTCAATGGTATCTACTGCTTATCTTCTCTCATGAAATCAAAGGCAAAGTCTCTTCCCCAACAGAACAGATATCCCAGTTTCCATTGTGAGGCTAACACATCCTTATAATATACAAACTGATTTAATTCAACAGTTTTGTATTATATAATGTCTCTCCGCAGATATCATTCATTCTATCTAGCATTCTAAAAATTTAAATTAATAAAGCACGGGGCAATCTAACTCTAGGGTTCTTGATGCTGTCAGGTAATGTTTAAATTAAATTTGATACTGAGGCCACTGGCAGGCCCACTCAGAGCATTTCCCAATGATGAAGGGTCACTTTGTCTATAGATAATCTGCATTCATCAGTCCAATGCCAAATTTTGCCACACATTCTGCATACTGCAGAGGGCTATGACATTCATTTTAAATTATCTCTAGAAAAACACATGGACAGGCATTATCCCTGAGCCACAAAATTCCCTAGATTTTGTATTGTACTCATGTTTATTACCATAACTGGGTTTTGGGTCCAAAAGTTCAAACTATCTTCTGTGCCATTCGGCCCCCATTCCTGCTATATTCAAAACTGGTTGTTTCCCTTTCAGTGAGCTTATACTCCTGGATAAAGTTGTGATATTGAAGGCATATCAGAAGTTGGAAAATGTCAGGGACTGTAATGGGAATCAGAGGGAGAATATAAGGTGTAGAGGGTCATGGCATAATGAGGTCAGCTGGGCACCATTGGTAAAGTCCCAGACTAATCTCCCAGTGCATGATGAGTCCCAGTCATTACCCTGCAGGCTGGAGTGTTGTATAGTTTCTGGCCTGTCTGCCCTGTGGTCCAGACCCACAGAGCCACACAGATACTTACATTAATTTTAGGCTGATGGGCCTAGGACCCAGGGATATAACTTGCTAACTCTTGCTCTTAAACTAACCCATGACACTTATCCTGTTCAATCATGTACTTGGTACCTTTTCTCAGAGCAACATAGTTGTCCTCTGCATCTATCTGCTGGCTTTTCTTGCATCTCTATTCTGTTCTTCCTGTTCCCAGAGTTTTCTTAGTCTGGTAGCCCTGCCAACACTTCCTGTCTGCCTTCAGCCAATCAGTGTTTTTATTAAACCAGTAGCTGAAACAATTATTTACAATGGAACAGAACACAATTCCCCTTTTTTTCTTTTTAAAACAAGAACCCCAAATCTAATTTCCTTTGTATATTTTTTTTTCAATATTATCTATAACAACTTGTAACCAACACTGTAAACAAAGACAAACATCCATAATCTATTTTAGGGGGAATGTGGGCATAGTTCTCTAAGTACTTCCTGCTGAAAGGAACCACTGGCAATCCCATCGTGACCTAAAGAAAAATTTAGGATTATAGACAAGTCTTTAGTGAAATAGTCTCTAAGGCTGGATCAACTCAGCCAATCTCCTTGAAGTTGTTTTGGATGCAGAGCTCAGAGGAAACTGCAACAGAGGTGCTCTGATGTGTTGAATCATCTGGACCATCTGCTTTCACTGGAGACTTTTCAGGGTATCTTCCTCTATCAAACTTTTTCTTTAACCAGGAATAAATTCATAGCCTCTCATTTTCTGTGAAAATAAAAAGAAAACCTTTTCTCCAGAGTGGCAAATCTTTTTATTTCAATTTTAAAGTCAACTCATTTACAAAATATATAGGTTGAATTAATCCAACAGTATTTACAACCAAATGGCTTTTTTAGCAGCTTTTCTTTCACTTTCGGTCAAAAGACAAGACAATAACATACAGTATCTCGACACTTTGTAATTTCCATCTTTACATGGCTGCTTTTTTTTTTTTTTACTCTATTTCTTTTTAAGGACTTTATCTGTTTTTTTTTCTTTTCTCTTTCAAGCCTACATATAATTTTAAACACTCTAAACCAATTATAGTTTTTTTTAATCTGTCTTTACTATATATCTTTTATTATCTTATTCTGTATCTGACTACACCTTTCCTTGGTTAGGGTGGCTGACTCCATCCAGCTCCCTCTTTCTTTCTGTTTCTGTTCACACCTTCAATCTGCCAAGTTATGGCTAAATATTAAAGGCTTCACTGGGTAGCTGGCTGGCTCCACCCAGCTCCTAGTCTAGCTTCATACACTTTAGCTTTTTAGCTAATTATGAGACATAATTACCACTCTGGGGAATTTTGGGGTCCATATATAGACCAAGTAAAGCACTACCATCTGCTGCTCATGAACCCTATTTAAGTATTTGGCAGCAGGGCTTCTTAAAAGACTCACAAGTGTTTTGCCTTTAAGGCTGAGTCAGGAAACCTCACTTTTAAAAAGCTGCACCACTACTTGCCTCCAGCAAACAGAGCTAACCCAAGAAAATACTGCTGCTACTAAGAAGCAGTCTTTGACTGTTTCCTTTTTGTCCAATATAAACAGAAACTTTAAATCCATCATATGCAACTTGTTGCTTATACCGAGTCTTTTCTGACACTTGGTGCAGCTTAACAGCCAATTTGTAATTCAAGCCTGAACACCACAATATCTCTGTACCATGACCCCATCAAAAACACAACTTGGAAGCTGCTTTTGGCTCCAATTCTATGCTCTAGAACCCTTTTAAAGCTCTCTCAGGCTTTATGTGGGTGTTCAGCCCATGTTGTAACTCCATTTGTTGTAGTAAGTTTCTGGCTGGGCCTAGCCCTGATGCTCTGACCCACTGTCCCACAGAAACACACAGATGCTTATATTAATTTTAAGCTGATCAGCCTAGGGCTCTTGCATATTGCTAGCTAGCTCTTGATCTTAAACTAACCCATGATTCTTATCCTGTTCAGCCATATAGCTCAGTAGTTTTTCTCAGAGCAGCATAGTTGTCCTCTGCATCTTCTGGTTTCTCTGGCATCTCTGTTTTGTTCTTCCTGTTCCCAGAGTTTTCTTAGCCTGGTAGCCCCACCCACACTTCCCGTATGCCTTCAGCCAATCAGCATCTTTATTAAACCAGTAGATAGGACAATTATTTATAATGGAACACAATTCCACTACCCTAGGGAAGGTAGTCTGAGGCTTAAGCTTGCAGAGGTGACTAATGGAGACTGAACAGCTGTTGTATTCTCAACAGGCTTGGGCCTGCATCAGTTGCATTTATAGTAAGACACAACCATACATCTCTGCATCTAAATCAAAACCCCACCTTCAGTTGCTACAGATAGTTGAAGTAGGGACATGTCCCTTAAACACCACACCCAGGCTGGATCTAGCAAGCTATCCCTCTCTGTACAGAAACTCCTCAGTCTCTGTCTCAAACATGTTCCATAGAGCCAGAAGTACCTTCACTCCCTGTAGCAAGACTGTCTGTCATTTGCCCTTTCAGCATCTCCTCCTCAGAACTAGCCAGAATAGGTTTCTGAACTTTCAAATACTCATTTAGGATAAAGGCTTATTTGGCAAGTTTTGTAATCTGGAAGGAGCAGGAGCTTCATGAGTGGCCACTCTGAGACAGAGAGAATCAAAAGCCTCTTTACTGAGCTATTTGGTTCAGGGCCCCAGATTCAGGATAGAATCTGACTCAAATCAAATTTTGTATTTGTATTCCCCTAGGTACTGAAAATGTTCCTCATATTTTTAAATATTTGTGAAGGAGAAAATCCAAAGAAAGAATTACATTATGACTCTTGAGAAAATTCCAGATCATACTTTGGTGTTCATCAAATCCTGACATCCAGATTTGCCACTTCAGGAGAGAAATATTCAGCTTCTAGGAATTTGAACTTGATCTTAAGTAAAACAAAGTATAAAATGGGTTGAGGGTATGGGGCCAGAAGGACAAATAAAAAAATTAAAGAAATACATGGGTAATATCGCCATGAACTTATGGGGATGTGATTTGTTGCAGCAATGAAAAACACAGATTATGTTTTAATAACTCACAGGACACAGAAATCAGACACTGTCTGGCCTACAGGTCAGTGCATATTTATCTATTTGCTTTGATAGAAGGCTACCATAAGTCCCCTGTTTCTAGGGTCTCTGTTGGCACATCTCAGGAAATACTTCTGGAATTGCCTTGCCATGCCTAATAACCCATAAACTCAATGTGGACTATAGTATTAATTTATGAGATGTCCAACTTTGACATGTGACCTTCACATATGCACACTCACACAAAGAGCACAAACAATATACTTTGGGGCCAATAAAAGACTGTTTTGTTTGTTTTTTACCTGAGATCCATCCCTGGGATTCACATGATTAAAGGATAAAATGGATTTACGTATGTTGTCCTCAGGGCTCTAGACATGGATATCTTCACCATTCCATGAAGAAAAACATGCCCATCTCATAAACTTTATAATGCTACACATAAAGAACTTAGGTTCAAATCCTTGCTTATGATCCATTTACTGCTGTGTAATTTAGTGAGAGTGTTTTCACCTCTGTGTCTACCAAGGAAGATGTAAGCACACCACATTTCTTACCATGGTTACAATAACTAGCTGGAGCATCAACACCCAGAATTGTTCTAGCCCAGATATGATGCAGTTCTTAGGACGCAAATGGTAAAAAGTGAAGACTGGATCCTACAGGTGATCATCTGATTTCAAAATGTGCACTCTCAAAGACACGAATATAAAATTAAATTTTAAAAGAAATAAAAAGGGATGAAAGATGGTTTATCACTTTAGTGCATGTCATGAATGGCATGGCCACCATGGCTGCTTCACAAAGTTCCAGCATTTTGACATTATAGATCCTAATTCTCCAGCACCTTTTTTACTTTCATTTTTAGTAAGTCTCAATATATGCTATAAAGGTCCCTTATACCTTTTCTGTAGCAAATTTCTTGCAAGTTTCAGTGAAGGATGAAGATGTATACAATGGCAGTATCTTTTTAAAAAAAATTCTCTGAAAAAAACCCACCACTATGGAACCATATAGCATCCCTACTCCCACACAGGAATGCCCAATATGTCCCCTGATAACACCAAGAATAGAGAACTTAAAGATTTACTAACTGGACACACCTGGTCCCAAGAATAAAAGCACACTAGGAAAGGAAACAATGGGCTCGCAACTGAAAAGGCATTTGGATACTGGACCGATTTATCACTTTTCTGCCTCAGGAAAAAAAAAATGCTGTGATAAGGTTGATGGCTGCTTTCATCGTGGAATCATTAGAGCTGCTTTCAAACTTGCTTGAGTCTAAACTACTGTTCAGTTCTAGAGTATAAAGGTGTAGTCCTTTTCTAATAAAACAGCAGCTATACTGATTCACCCTCAGACTATGTCCTTCCTTTACTTCCTTAGAACCTGAACCCCTAGGAGGCTTAACTACAGCAAGTACCTCTTGCAGAAAACACAGTTCAGTTTCCAACACCCACATGGCAGCTCACATCTAAAATTACCACATTGATGTGGTACTATCTAGTGTGAATTCTTTCATGACTAAGAAGATGACTCTTCTGTGCAAAGGCTTTACCACATTGATTACATTCATAGGATTTCAGCCGAGTATGAATTCTTTCATGACTGAGAAGATACTTCTTCAGTGCAAAAGATTTACCACATTGACTGCATTCATAAGGTTTCTCTCCAGTATGATTTCTTTCATGACCAACAAGATTCTTCTTTGCTGCAAAAGATTTGCCACATTTATTACATTCATAGGGTTTTTTATCAGTATGAATTATTTCATGACTGTGAAGGCTACTCTTCTGGACAAAGGCTTTACCACATTGATTACATTCATAGGGTTTCTCTCCACGATGACTTCTTTCATGACTTTGAAGACTACTCTTCTGGGCAAAGGCTTTACCACACTGATTACATTCATAGGGTTTTTCTCCACTATGACTTCGTTCATGACTGTGAAGACTACTCTTCGTTGCAAAAGCTTTACCACATTGATTACATTCATAGGGTTTCTCTCCAGTATGAATTCTTTCATGGCTGAGAAGATTACTTTTCTGTGCAAAAGCTTTACCACATTGATTACATTCATAAGGTTTCTCTCCTGTATGAGTTCTTTCATGGCTGAGAAGATTACTCTTCCTTGCAAAGGCTTTACTACATTGATTACATTGATAAGGTTTCTCTCCAGTATGAATTCTTTCATGACTGAGAAGCTTATACTTCTCTGCAAAGGCTTTACCACATTGATTACATTTATAGGGTTTCTCTCCAGTATGACTTCTTTGATGACAGAGAAGATTCTTCTTTAGTGCAAAGGCTTTACCACACTGATTACATTCATAAGGTTTCTCTCCAGTATGACTTCTTATATGAGTGAGAAGATGACTGTTATGTGCAAATGCTTTGCCGCATTGATTACATTTATAGCGTTTATCTTCAATATAACTACTATTATGTATTTGAAGATAAGTGGGATATGCAACAGCTTTCTCACGTTGATGATATTCATACCTTTTCTCTCTAGCTTGAGTTCTATGTACTTGATAAAAACTGTAACATGCAAAGGCTTTAAAACTTTGATTATACTCATAGTGTTTTCCTTCCAAATGACTTCTTTGGTATACTTTTAAAGAGGAATCAGATCTAAAAGCTTTATCATGTTGATTACATTCATAAAAATACTCTTCATTATTGGCTGCTTGGTGTGCTTGAAGATACCTGTAATGGCTAATCTCTTTAGTTGGTGGCTCCCATTTACTTTTTTCTCTTCCCACAAGAGATTTTTCACATCTTTGAGAAAAACTTGAAGAACTCAGAATTTGAACACTCTGATCGCATCCATAACATTTTTGTATACTGTGAGCCACACGACATGAGCACAGTGAACCACTACAGAGAGATGAATTTCCATATTCCTGGTACTCATAAGGTTTTTCTCCAGTGAGACTTTGTTGATGTATTCCCACTGAAGTAGGAAAACCAATTAATTGTAAACTTATATCACATTCATCGTGTCTTCTCATAGTGGGGACTACTATGTATCTTCCATTTTTTCTGACAGAGACAGAACTACAATGCTTCTTTCCATGTTCCTTATGCTCACATTGCTTGTATGCAGAGTGACAGATGGCAAACCTGGTAAAGTAAGTATAGCAAATAAAAAATTTCACATTGCATTCACATAGTCAAACACTCTTTGTGTCATACAGATGTGAAATAGGGATTCAGGTTCCTACACCAAGACAACATCCTGATCTCTCATAAAGTACTCCTCCAACTAGGCTATGCTAAGTCACTCACTACAAATGTATAAGAAACAGTAGCTTAAATATGGGAGTTTTGTTTATAAAAGGTCTTGGGCATACACTAACTCCTCAACAATGTGGATACCTAATATTATAATTGAGTGGCATTAAAGTAAGTAGATGAACAGTTCTATAACATGCCTCTCATGTGGCTATGATTAAAATGGTAACATCTATCATGGAACTGTTTTCTTGTCTTGTCCCTAAAGGAAGTCTTTGCAAACAATGATCTACTACTTGATATTAAAATACATGGTGTTGTGCAAATTTAATAACCATTGCAAAGCTATGCTTATTTACACAGTTGCTTTTCATTAGAAGTTCAGGGTACTTTAACATTTCTTCAGACATACATACATATCTATACCAGCTTGCACATTTTTAAATATAAAAATTACCGTCCATTTCTTCTAGAGTTCTGATAATGTTCTTCAATATTTTGGTCTTTCCATTTGTGCCCTAAAAAACAGTACCAGAAAATGTATTACTAGAATTTAGGCATACTCAAAATTACTATCTATCATCAATCTTAGGACCATGTCTGATTTGTTCAACAGATTCTTCTACTTTCATATTTAAAATCACAGAAGAGCACCAATCTCCAAGTAAAGCTTGTCCCTTTCAGTTAAGAAGTGACAGAAAGCTCACATTCCTACCTATAGCAGTGAGGTTCCAGTAGGTTTCCAGCATCACATCTTTGTAGAGATTCTTCTGGGAAGGATCCATCAAAGCCCATTCTTCATGAGTGAAGTTCACATGCACATCTGCATAGGACACTGCATCCTAAAACGTCCCATATATGCTCATAATGGAAATGGTGAGAATTGACTAAATTGTAAATGCACACTTCATTGAGAATATATTTACACAATTTTGTGTGTTCAATACATTCTTGACATAAGTCATTAAATATCAAATGCAGTTACCAACTCATTTTAAAAGAACACATAAAAAAGAAAAGAACACCTTCCATTTCTATGCTCACTGAACAGAATGATATGGCAGGAGAAATGCCTAGTAATATATGCAGAAACATGCAAACAGAGTAATACTAGTGTACATCAGCAGAAATTTTCAAATTATTAACTTCAAAAAAAGACAACAAAGGTATGGTGGTATACCTCTCTAATTCCAAACCTCAGGAGGGAAAAAAGGTGAAACTATAATTTCCAAGCCAGCCTGGTCTATGTAGATTGCCAGGACATCCAAAGGTACATAGTGAGACCCTGTCTCAAACTAAATATTAGAAAGCACTTAGGGATCGCTCAAAATTCCTCCACAGAGTTAAACATTCACTTCAGTGTTATACTTATGTATTATAAAATGGAGTGACCTGTATTAAACTGTATGACTAATAATTCCCTAGAGGTAAACCATTTTTAAGAAGCTACTGACTTATATACTGGATCAATATATAAGAAAATCTGTTGCTTTTGAAAAAGTACTAGATCAGTTCCCAACATTCAGTGGAAGCAAACAACTATTCTTAATTCCATGTCAAAGAATCCAGTGCTCTCTACTGAGTTCAGGAAGGCAAGCGGTACACATCCATCCATCCATCCATCCATCCATCCATCCATCCATCCATCCATCCATCCATCTATCAGCAAATATTTCAGACAATTGAAAACAATCTAAAAATGTAAAAACATACACAAAGGCAGGGACAATATTACACACCTGCAATTCAGTGATTCAGATCACTATTAATTTCATGAATATATGCATCCTTGCTAAAAATAAAAAAATAAAAAATGGCACCCCCTGCCAAAGTTCAAAAGTCATGACATGAGTTCAGCACAAGAGGAAATGCTTGACATGTACAAAAACCAGATTCAATCTGTAAAAATATAAACATTGAAATATCAGGTAAGAAATATGAATTTGCAAGGAAACACAACTGCTTTGACTTCATATTATTTAGGAATGGGATCTCTACTGGTGGTGATGGCATGCCTACATGAGAAGAAAGGGAATTGCTCCATTTCAACCAAACAAAGAAACATGGTGAGGCTATATTCTTCCAAAAGGCTCCTCCTCCTAAGGGTGTTTTAAGTCACCAATGCAGGCCCACACCAAAGACAAATGCTCAAATATAGCATACTAGCTGGTAGATTTTTCATTTAACCCTCAACATTTTGACATAGGTCATGGCAGGTTCGGTGTCAAATCATGATGCAAGATTCATTTAGTCTAATTTTAAAGATCCCCAAATTACGTAGTAGTTCCAACACTGTTTGGATGGCCAATTTCTTCTGACATGCAAGTCAATCTCTTGATCATGACATCGTGTAATATTGAAACATGAATCACATTAACACAACACACAATGGCACATAATATAAAATTCCTCTTCATGGAATTAAGGAAAGATTGGATTAAGGCAAGTCTGAAACCATGCAGGGAAAATATCAACTCTTGGAACTATGCATCAGACACCTTTGGTTTCAGTTTTAAAAGATGTCCATAGTGTGTTCTCTCTCTCTCTCTCTCTCTCTCTCTCTCTCTCTCTCTCTCTCTCTCTCTCTCTCTCTCTCTCTCTCTCTCTCTCTCTCTCTCTCTCTCTCCTTTTCTATATGCGGCTATTCATAGCATGTGTCACAAAGCTTAGGGAGGTTATTATTATCTTTAAGATATGGTGTCCTGTAGCCCCAGGTGACCTTGACTGCCATTTTTAATCTAGATAGCCCTGAACTTGATATTCCTGCCTTCATTTTCAAGTGCTAGAATTTTAGATACAGTCAACGACTCTGGGCTATACGGCTGCAGTTTTTAAAGTGGTTAGAGCACAACTTCCTCATTCAATGGTGAAAAGGAAACAAGGGATTTATGAGCTGACCATTCTTAAAAAGGGAAAACCAGATGCAAAAGGCCTGAGGTGATAATGTGGTTGTCAACCCAAAGCACTGAAGCATGGTTATAGCAGTGTCAACAAAGAACCAGGGCAAACAGTGGATATGGGAAGAGTTGATTTTACAAGAAACTTTATTATCAGGTGTTGTTTTGAGAATAAATAATGTGAATAGCAACCTGACCTACTTTGGTGTTTAGATCTCTGGTACTTTACAGTTGGTTCAGTGATTAAGGAACACAGCCAGCTTTTTCAGAGGATCCAGGTTTGATTTCCTGCTACCCAATGGAGACTCAACAATCAGTAACTCCAGTTCCAGAGAATTTAATGCCCTCTTCAGGCATTCTGAGACTACAAACATGCACATGGTATACAGACATACAAGTTGTGGGGTTATGTTCTGGTACACTGCAAATATTTGTCCTTCCTACTGATTTAATAAATGCTGATTGGCCAGAAGGCAGACAGGACGTGTGAGTGGGGTACCAGACTAAGAAAACTGTGGGAAGAGGAAGAGCAGAGAGAGATGCCAGCAGACACAGAGGAAAGAAGACAAAATGCTGCTCTGAGAAAAGGTACTAAGCCACTTGGCTAATAATGAATTAGTTTAAGAGTTAAGAATTAGCAAGTTATATGCCTGAGTCATGGGTCAATCCGTATGAAATGAATACAAGACTTTGTGTGATTATTTGGGGGAAAGTGGCAGCGGGGCTGTGAGTGAGGCTGAACCTTGAGGTTAGGTTGGAAAGTTCTGGCCAGAAACTCATATTCCAAACAGCATCAAAAGTGGGGCATGAACCCATATCCCTAAGATTCTCATGCTCTACTAACTAAACTAGCTGGGCTTCTTACCCATTTAAAGTTTAAGAATAGTTTGTGATTGTTTTGTCCCCAAGACCTCTAATCATTCAATTTCAAGATCATGGGTTTGTGCCCCACATTGGGCACCATTTGTAGTATGATGTATCTTTTCTCAGAACAACATCATGGTCTTCTCTCCTCTGCTGGTATCACTGTCCTGACTCTTCCTCCTCCCAGAGTTTTCTTAGTTTGGCAGCCCTGCCCACACTTCTGCCTTCTGGCCAACCAGTATTTTATTAAACCAGTAGGAGGGACAAATATTTACAACATACCAGAACATAATACCACAACACATACATGTAGGCAAAATACCCATACACATACCATCAAACAACACAGAAAAATAAAAGAAAATGAAAGGCCTGAGTGCTGAGTTAAAAGATAAATGTTTGGGAAACTAGAGATTTGGGGGAACGCAGATCAATTAGCATCACAGGCATGGCTCAGTGATTATCAAAACTTTGATGCTATTCCAAAGGGCCCAGGTTAGTTTCCCAGTGTTCACATTGTGTCTCAGGCCTACTTGTAACTTCAGTTTGAAGGAACTGAACTTGTTTCTAGTTTATGGTACCAGAAATATACTCTGTATACTGGCATATAAACAGGAAAAACATTCATATATATCAACATTATAATTAAAATCCTATTTAAAAAGAAAAAAATTATAGAATCTGAGGATATAGTTCATTTGGAAGAATACTTGCTTAGCATGCATGAATCCCTCAATTCAATTTCATTTCTATAAAGGGGACAAAGATAGTGTGGTGGTTAGAAAAAATGTCTCCCAAAAGGAGTGGCACTGTTAAGAGGTGTGGCATTGTTGGAGTAGGTGTAGCATTGTTGAAAAAAGTGTGTCACTGTGGGCAAGGTCTCATGTATGTTCAAATTACCAACAAGTGTCTCAGACCACTTTCTGTTCACTGCAAGATGTTGGACTCTCAGGTACTTCAGCATCATGCCTGCATATTGCCATGTCCTACCATGACGATAATGGAATAAACTTCTGTCATGCAAGTGAGCTTCCCCAATTAAATGTTTTTCTTTATAAGATTACCATGGCCATGGTGTCTTTTCACAGCAATAGAAACCCTAAGGCATATTGTAATGTCTGTCATCCCAGCATTTGAGAGGTGGAAGCAAATAATCCGAAGTTCAAGATCATTCTTGGGTAAACAAGGTATTTGAGGGCAATCTTTGCTAAGAGACCCTGACTGAAGAAACAAGAACACAAAAAGAATGACAAAAGAATATCCCAAAAGAAAGAAGAGTAAAATATTGGGGGTAAATGCTACAAAAGAGTTCTGAAAGCCCATGTCCATGGGTATCTTCATTAGGATTTTATTGCTATGAGACACCATGACCATGTCAACTCTTATAAAGGAAAACATTTAATTGCAACTGCTTTATAGTTCACAGGTTTGATCCATTATTATTATGGCAAGAAGCATGCTGGCGGCATGCAGGCAGACATGTGAAGAAGCAGATTTCTATATCACTGAGACACAGAGATCTTAAAACCCACCTCCACAGTGTCTCATTTCCTTGACCAAGGCCACATCTTCGCCAAGGCCACATCTACACCAAGGCCACACCCCCTAATAGTGCCAGTTCCTATGGGCCAAGCACTCAAACACATTAGTCTATGGAGCCATTCCAATTCAAACCACCACATTCTACCCCCAACCCGCATAGGCTTGTAGCTATACCTGTAGAAATGCAACTTTAAAAGTCCCTAAAGTCTATAACAGTCTCAAATTTGTTTAAAAGTCCAAAGTTCAAAGTCTCTTCTAAGATTCATGTAGTCTCCTAACTGTAATCCCATGTGGTGATATATATTTAATAAAAATAGTCTAGAATATCAGTGGAGAGTCAACCCCACAGCCAAGCCATGAAGGTCAAAGAGTAGCCTTTAATCCAAGCTTTAAGATTATTGAAAGAAGAAATAAGAGAGCTGGGCAGAGAAGAAGGTAAGTTTTTCAGCTTTCCTGGACACTTTCTTGGTGGGCTGAGGAGAGAGCTGTTTGGAATCAGAGGATTTCAAGGAGACACTGCAGACAGCTGCCCAGAAAGCAGGATGTAATGGAACACTAGTAAAGCCATGGAGTCATGTGGTCATACATAGATTTGTAAGAACTAGTTGGTTATAAGCCTGAGCCATAAGCCAAGTAACTGATATTAGCCTCTGAGTAGTTATTTTATAAATGGCTGCAGGACCGTGAGTGAAAATGATTCCTCTGGACCATGGGCTGGACAAGTCTGGCTACAATGCCCTATAAAGCCAAAATCAAAAAGCATATCTTAAAATGTACAAAGCATATATGCTTCCATTCCAAAAGGGAAGAAAGAGAAATAGTAAGGAAATACTTGACCAAAGTACCCCTGACACGTGCTTGGCCTAAGCAGCTTCCTTAGAAATGGAAACCTATCTTCTATCTTTGACTCTAAAGCCAGAACCACTTGGTTGAAGCTGGTATTTTCTTGACACATTCCCTGTTGGTCCATGTGCAAAAGGAGGAGGGGCCAGGCTTCTAGTCCAGGCCCAAACCCCAAAGCCATCCAAACCAAATGCATACAAAGTTGGGGAAAATGGTTCCCACAGGTGAGCATTCCCTCCACTGTGTACCTGCTCTAAGCAGTCCCAGGGAAAGGGAAAAGTTTTCCTGCACTGTGCCCTACAAAAAAAAGAAAGTTCCACTACTTTCTCTTTATAATTTGTGCCTCTTTTACAACCAGAGATCTCTAGAGCCCACCATCCTCTTTGGAAAAAGTAAAAAGATTGCCCGGGGCTATGCAAGGGAACTGCTGCCAGACAGCACGGCCTGGAAAGGACAGATAGGCCTTTTCTGTTCAACACTGACCAAGGAAACGTTAAGAAGTTTCACTAAGTACTTTTTAGAAAGATTAAAGACAGCTGCTAAAAAGATTTGTCACCCAGTCAACCAAGGTATTAGAAAAATGTTACAAAAGTTTAAAAAAAAAAAAAAAAAAAAGGTAAAAGTAGATCCCAGTTGCTGAACGTAGTTCAAGCAACTAAAAATAAAAAAAATAAAAACTTCTTTTGCACAAACTGAAACCACCTTCACCTTCTCTAATATGAAATACAGACTTATACATATACAGCAAATTCTGGTATCTTACCCTACCCCCTGTCAGAAAAATATTTCCTAGCTGAAAGTTATGCCTCCAATCTAAAGATAAATAATATCCAATGACCCGTAAAACAAAAGAGAAAATGAAGTCCATATTGCCTGGCTTGAAGAGATGGGCATCCTGGTGCCCTGCCATCACACTGGAATATGCCTCTCCTGCCTGTGAAGAAACCTGGTATCTCTAGTTCTCATGTGTCTGGTTCTTCCAGAGAAACAGGTGTACATTGTGCTGGACCTGATTCATTCTTCAGCCTCCCACTGGTAGTGGTGCTTTGAAATGGACAGACCCAGTCAGGGTCAGCAAGCAAATAACCCAAACCATGTTGCCTCAGAATTGAACATATTAATTGTAGAGGTCTTGCCCTTCCTTCACATGTTTCCAGAGAAAACAGAGTATAAAATGGCCATTAAGCAAATTTTGCAAGTTTACAGACCTTTGGCTACAAACTGTTGGCTAAGAAAGTCCACCTTTGAGGAAGCCTTCTTACCTTAACTACCAGCTGAGGGGAGCAATAGGAACCTGTCTCAGATTAGGATTGCTGTCAGCCTTCAAATCCCAACTCCAAAGACTAAGAGACAGGTTCAGGAGTCCTTAGGTGCAGCTGGGTAATGATGCCTCTGGACACCAGTGTTTCTGGAAATGACAATGAATCTATACACTAGTACAATCAGGGCACTAAGCCTCTAAAGTGGACTGAGACTGCACAAAAGCCATTTAAGGCTTTAAAAACAGTTAGAATTTCTGCTCCAGCCATAGAATTTCCAGATGTCTCAAAAACTAAAAGGAATTGCTTGGATTTTGGATCACCCTAAGAAGGGAAAATAGACAAGATTTCCTGGGTAAATGGGGGGGGGTGTAAGCTGGACTAACCTCGAGTACAAACCAACCACATGGTTTCCTGTTATCTTGTCTATGTCAGTATTAGATTATGACAAACAGAATTTGAGCTAGAGATACAGCAAACGGCCGATAAAAGTCTAACAGCTTCTGCTACAAACAACAGAAGAGAAGGTCATCGTGAATGAACAACTGATCAACACATGGCTGAATAAACAGTACACAGTGACACCATCTGACTTCAAACTTCGGATGCAACTGCCACAGACTGCCCTGAACTGGGTGGTGACACAACCTTTGAACCCAGCACTTGGGAGGCAGAGGCCAGCCTGGTCTACAGCGTGAGCTCCAGGGCAGCTAGGGCTACACAGAAAAAAACCTATATGGGAAAAAAGAAACAAAAAATACTATACTGTCTGGGAAAGAACAAAGAGATCAACAGAACATAAGAGCAAACTTAGAAATAAAAACACGATAAATATAGAGCAGATGTGACACGAGGCCAGGAAACCCAGTAAGGATGCTCTGACAAATGCAAATGGATCATCCCGGCATCTACCTGCAAATGTATTGATGACACAGACTTTATGCCCAGCACAGAACTAACTGCAGACAGATCTTACACCTGAATATTCAGGACCAAGTACAGAATTTGTAGAAGACACTAAGACACCAGGACTATGAGAGTTAACAAATCTGCTTTTCCTGACATTTAAAACAACGCGTGCGCGCGCCCTGCAAGGTGACAATGATGCTTTCACACAAAGGCTCAAGCTCTCCCATGTTCTTAGCAGACGCATGCCGTGGAGCTAAATCTCTCAGAGGACCGTCTTCTGCCTGGGGCTGCAGGGACCTCAGGGGACCAAAGGGAAGCACTCCGGCCACGGCGTCCGCATCCATCCCCACAGCCCCGGAGGACCCCGCACGGCTCCCCGGCTCCTCCCCGCGTCGGAACGGCGGCCCCTCGCTCACCATGGCGGGAACCGAGCTCGCCCCGCTCCCCTCACGGCTCCCGGCACAGGCTCTCCTCACAGCTGCAGGCAGCGGGTGACAGGGAAGCACAAGGATCTACAGAACCTCCCTCAGCCGCCAGCGGCCAAGGCTGCAGCATGGCGGACCGGAAGTGCCCTCCCGTTCTGTCTGTCAGTCCATCTGGAAGCCCTGATTGGCTACTGAGGCCTGAGACGATAGCCGCTTCTTTAGGGACTGGGTGTCCTGAAGTGAGAAAGCATAGTGATTCACTGCCCTGGCTTCCATCCCAGGCACAGACCTGCCTCGGACCTGCAGAGACTGGCATTGCAGCAGAACTTGGGACCCGACTGTCGTCTTCCCTGAGCTCTTCCTGCACTCAGCAAGACTCTTTTCCGGAGCATTAGGTTTTGCTATGAAACTGAGAAAGGACAAAGGAAACCTAAACCCTAAAGGACAACTAAACCCTATGGGATCAGAGTGAGGTTTTACTTAACACTCTATACTTACTAGAGAATCTTAATATTCCGATGACTAAATTATACATATTTTACTGCCCACTTGACATAGGATTCATTTTTCTCTCAATTCTGCATCATTAGTGGAAATAAGGGGGCCACATTAAGAATATGCTCCTACTGCTTAATTTTCATGGTCAGGTTCTCACTCTGCAGCCCTGGCCGGACAGGAAGGAACTCACTGTGCAGACCAGGCTAGATTAAAAATCATAAAAATTAGTTTATCTCTGCTGCAGAGTGCTAAGATAAATGGACTGCACCTACATGCCTGTCTTCCACTAATTCTGAACATTTACTAATGACAGAAACAGAAGATAGATGTGGCACACAATTGTACTCTACACTGAGGACACTGTTGCAGAGACACCACTGTGAGATTTAGGCAAGCCTGGGATGTAAGTGAGTTAATGGCAAATATATGACACCCCAGCATTTTGGAACATTAGTGTCAGTCTTTGTCCTGGGGTCCACATGGATCCTTGGCACCCTGGCCTTTGCTCCCAAGTGCACTTATCGGCATCCCTGTCTGGAGTCTGTGGCATGCTGAAGCAGCAGCCAGCAGCAGGGACAATTGCATGAAGATTCCTCATCCACCTGCTTCACTGCTGTAGAGACATTTTATCCTGTGTCCTGTTTGCAGGCCTTCCACTGAGGATTCTTTAATGACGTACTAACACTTGACTGGCGTGTTCAGTCTGGTGTACTATATGTCTTCTCAGGAAATCTACTTTCCCACAACAACTCATTTTTACCTGTGCTTGGAAAATAGCAGATGGAGTCACATGGTAATGGCAATTATGGGAATGGCTGTATGTTGGGGCACAGAGATCCCTGTACTCAAAGAAGCAGAAACAAAATCAGGAAGTTAATCACCCGGGGGTGTCTGCTCAATGAAGGAGATAAAAATCAAATAACTTTATTCCATTCAAAATTCTGAGAGTATGTTTTGTTAATGACTTGGTGACCTTTTTGATATCTGTGGAGCATACTGCACCCACCTTCTTGTAGATGCAGTATGGTGATATATTGTATATCGAATAGAGATTGCCTGAAGGTAAGAGGGCAGAGTTATCCCTGGTGGTCAGGCAGTGGTGAAACACCCCTTTAATCCTAGCACTCTGGAAGGCAGAGGCAGAGATCCATCTGGATCTCTGAGAAGTCAAGGCCACACAAGCCTACATGAGATTCATCCAATCCAAAAGAGAAATAGAGCCAGGAGGTGGTAGGACACACATTTAATCCCCAGTACTTGGGAAGCACACATGCCTTTAATTATAGTACTAGGAAGATTAAAACATGAAGTTATATGTCTGGGCAGAGAAACGAATATAAGACAGTTTCTCTCCTCAGTCTGAGGATTTGTGGAGCCAGAATCTACCCCCTTAGCCCTGAGGATTCAGAAGTGGTGAGAAATGACTGTTCCTTTGTCTCTCAAATCTTCTAGTATCTACTCCAATATTCTGCTTCAGGTTTTTATTATAATACCAATTAGGAGTCATCCAACAATGCATTTGAGGGCAGATGTCTCACGTACTCTATAGCCTACTGATTTCAATGCTATCTTGATCAGAGATCACACTAGATTTTAGGCCTTTTCACTATAAAACCCATCCTCATGGTCACATGTACTTTGTAAAGGAGTCTCTGTATAATCAACCTTAAGCTTTATTGTGAACCTAGAATTAGACTGATAATTTCCTAAAAATCCTTTCCCAAATTGTACTGTGTTTCAAATATGCTAACAACAATCTGCCCAATAATAGTCTTCCTGAAATCTGATCCATGTTGATGAAGTCAATCTGCAGTGGGTTTACATTCTCATCCTGAGGGATCCTCACAACTAGTGCCCAGTGTGGGGTACACGACCCTTTGAAAAGGTACAAAGAGTTTAGATTAAATAGAAATAAGGGTCCTATCACTGGTAAAAAGTTGTGACCTTAAAATAAGAGAATGGAACCAAATACATGCTCTTCTCAGTTTTCTGAGACAAGAATTTTGAACAATTATTGAACTTTTTTAAATCCAGAAAAACAAAATATTCAGAACTACATGTCTACAAACTTTAGAACAAAGAGGAACTAGGAGAGCCCATTAGAAGGGGGATAGTAATGTGGCTGGACCACATGGCAACTGCTGCTTGACTAATTTCCAGAACTTAGACATTTTGGATCACAATTCTCTAGTACCTTTTTATCTTCATTTTTAATATTTCTTACTGTGTGTTATGTGGTTTCCTCATGCCTTTTCCTTTGGGAAATTTTTGGTAGGCTTCAGTGGCAAGTGAACATTTATACAATGTGACAATGTGAGCATCTTTAAATAAAATAATTCTCTGAAAAAAATCCTGCCGCTGTGAATCCATACACCATGATAACTCTGCCTTGTACTACAAAGGTAAACACTGAGGTGCTAGAAAAGTTAGAAGGGTCATACATGCTTGATAAATAAGATGTATTTGACAAATAAAATTTGTTTGATAAATAAGGTATATTTGGTGAACCAAATTTATAAATTCCTAAATGTAAAATATATGGGCTTCTAAGAAGCCTAGAGATCAGCCCAGCCTCAGCCAGTGTAAAGTAGTGATAACAAATGTCTTAAAACATGTGCTCCTATGCACTTCTGCATGAACCAATTTGGGGCCTGCCTGGGACCTTGAAGAGAACAGAGTCCAGATACAACATTCCTAAACCAACAAGAGACCACCACTAAAAGCTGCACAGAAACCAACAAATCAAAGCCCTATCCTCTGGCTTGGGGAGAGTCTGAAAAAAAGTATTTAAGGTCTTCACCCATAATAAAATTGAACTTGCTTGATTCAACCAGAAGCTGCTTTGTTGCTTCTGCGCCATCTTGGCCCCTCCCCCAAAAAGGAAAAGCAGGACCCTGAGCATAGAGGCAAGCCTGACCTCAAACAAAGACCACCAATACCTAAAATCTACTCAGGTGGATAGTAATATTAGTCTATCTTTGTCTTCATTAACTTTAAACATTAGCTATTTGAATAAACTAAGCAATATTCTTTAATAGATGGTCTAGTCCTCCAAGAATGTCCTTTTCCCAAAGTTATGTATTTAACAAAAGCTGCCATTTCCACAAGGACTTCAAGAATGTTCCTTCTTGCCAAGAAGAGAGTCATTTTTCTTATCTCTGACAAGAGGAACTTCCATGACCTATGACTGTTGTGTCTATTAACTTGTCATGGTCCATGCTAGCTCCCTCAGTCCCTGCTCACAAGCCCCACCCTCCCATTCCCATCAGCCTTTGTGAAACTAAGTATAAAATGTGTAGCCTTCTGTTGCAATGGGGGTTTCTTGGTCCCCGGCGGCCAGAGGCCCAGACCCACAGACCTGCCATGCCAGACCCATAGCCACTAGCCACTACATCAAAGACCACAGAAGAGTATATTTACCCAAGTAAACCAGAAGTGCAAGTGACTTCTAAAATCTAGAAAGGACAGAGATGACACCTATCTGCCTGGACAGTCACCCAAAGTTCTTCTATAAAGTTGGGGCATCTATCTTCAGCCTACAGGCCCAGAGTCTCTTTTTATTTCAGTGAAGCAGGAAATCTGCTCTGCCCACTCTGGCACAGTTCATCAGTTGCTTCTCCTCAAATCTTGAAGAATGTCTGACAGGTTTTTCTGTAAAACAGGAACCTGAAGGACCATCTCAGCTTGTTCTGCCAAAGTTCAGAGGTCATCTTCCTATGGAACCTTCATGTCCAGTTTAAACAGCATACTGTCAAGCAGTTAATATAAGAACAGGTTCTTGTCCATTGGCTAACCATTGCCACAAATAGACTCTATATGGAGTTTCTTCGATGCCCATTTTTTCCTTGAAGTAAATTAGTGCTGCCAGGAGCAGATCTGTCTCACTGTCTAGAAATGTCTAAGTTCTTAAAACATTTTAAATGCCATATTCTGTAGGTCTTAGAAGTATTTGAAGATTACCTACCTAATTGAAATATATCTTTGTATACCTAAAAATCTAACTAACATGTATTTCTTAATTATACATTACAATTTTAAATCAGTTACATAAACATCTTATCTTAAACAAGAGTAGAAAAATACATACAGCATAAGAGAATTGACCTTAAACTTGTATCAATAAACCAAAATCCATACCAATGTAAAACATTTTGAGATTAACAGCTGATTTCCTGATCTAAGTAAACTCAATAATCTAACTTTTTTAAAAAATCATTGATATATCATATCACCTTTTTTTTCTTAGAAAGAGATTAACTATGACCAATAACCATTTATAATGAAAACCAACATTTATAAACAATATTTTGGGAATTTGGGTGTAGTTTTCCATTATTGGAAGCTGCTTTTGCTCAGTTTCTGCTAAAACCCTTTTTAAACCTTCTCAGGCATTAAGTGGATATTCGATCCACATTGGACGCCATCTGTTGTAGTGGAGTTTCTTGGTCCCGAATGGCCATAGGCCCAGACCCTGCCTCACCAGACCTCTTAACTGCCCGCCACTGCTACTCAGGCCCCCAGAAATGACTCAGACGCTTATATTAACTTTATACTGTTTGGCCTATGGCTCAGGCACATTGCTAGCTAGCTCTTACATCTTAAATCAACCCATTTCTATTCATCTGTCTGCCACGTGGCCCGTGGCTCACCTGTGTTCCCTACATGTTGCTCCAGTGGGCTTCAGGCTTGGTCTGTCTGACTCCGCCCTGCTTCTCCTACCTAATGCTCTGATTTCTCCTCCTACTTCTTCTATGGTGCCTGTCATGGCCCAAAACAGCTCCTTTATTTAAATATTGATATTCACAGCATACAGAGAGGCATTCCCACATCAGCCTTCTTTTAATAAAGCAGCAGGCATTCAGATTCACCCTGAAATCCTATCAATCCCCTCACAAACTCCACACCTCCACTTTGGACCTGAACTGTGGTAACATTTTGTCAGTGTTCAAACAAAGCTTGCCTGAAGATAAGAGGACAGAGGACTAGTTAACCTTAGAGTCCAGGCAACGGTGGCCCACACCTTTCATCCCAGAACTTTGAGATTTCATGTCTTTGCTCCTAGTACTTAGAAGGCACGCATGCCTTTAATCCCAGACCTAGGGAGGTTGAAACAGGAAGTGATATGACTGGGCAGAGAGAGAAATATAATGTGGGAGGAGACAGGAACTCCCCCTCCTGGGCCTGAGAATTATGTAGAAGAAAGAAGTTTCTCTAGTTATTGGCTCCTTTATCTCTCTGATCTTTCAGCATTTACCCTGATATCTGGCTCTAGATTTTTATCATAAGACCAATTAAGATTCATGCCATACTGAATCTCACTGGTCTCTGACAATAAAATCCATGTCAAATAGATATTTTTAAAGTAGGGAGAGAGAATTTTCTGCTGGATACATCTTGGAAAGAATGCAAAATGTACTCCAAAGCCTTTAGGCTTCCAGACCAGCCATGCACCTTTGGGACTTTCCCTCTCTTGGGATCTGACTGGAATTCAGATCTCTTCTCCTGATATTTTAATTAATGCTTAAATACTTAATTTCCATGCTAAACTAATAAAGCAAACTTCATACTTTGAACTGTATGAAGCTGTACTTGCATAACTATATGAAGTGTACTTGCATAAAAAAAGAAATAAGAAGTAAAGAAAAGAACATGACTGTTTCTAAATGTGGTAGAGGAGAAAGTTTACCGGTCAGAGGGAGGGATATCTGGAGAGTCTAGACTGAATAAGACCAGACTGAGCTTGGTCATGTAGGGAGTGGTGGAGGGAAAGGAGGAGAACCAGGTATGGCCACAGGAGGCCAAAGATACAAAAGAGGCAGGAGACCAAAATGTCTGAATTATATATGGAAGAGCCTCTGGAGGAAGGGCATCCTGGCCCTGGGACTAGAAAGTTCAGGTTAGGGGATGGGGTATGCCAGCCATACCCTGTAACAGGTAAGGACTGAGGGATCCTTAAAGAACCTGATGGCCAATCCAGATTTAATATGATAAACAGACACCTCAGTCATTTATTCCAGGCCTGGAATGTAACATTCCAACCCTTTATGGAAAATCAATGAATGATAAGGGGTGAAGTATTTGTTTTAGTTAGGAATGTTTTTGAATACACCATGTTTTTTGAAAGACACCATAACTAAGACTCTTCTCATACAGAAAAAACATTTAATGGGATGGTTGCTTACATTCAATTTTTCAGCTCACTATCATTATGGTGGGGAGCATGGCAGTATGGTGCTGGCTACATCTTGATCAAAAGGCAATATAAAACAGTCTTAGACACTGGAGTGTTCTTGAGAATATACAAGATCTCAAACCTGCCTCCAAAGTTACACACTTCCTCCAACAAGACCTCACCTACCCCAACAAAGTTATATCCCCAAGAGCGCAACTCCCTTTGGGGCTGTTTTCTATCAAACCTCCATGGTAACTGGCTATTACTACCTCCTGATGGCTTTGGGACATCATACATGGGGACCCAAAAAGCTAGAATGTTGTCTGAATATGGGAAAAGAAGGCTATTTCAGTCATAGTTCAGGCTCTGCAGGGCCATTTGTGGCTATGGGCATGCAGGCAGAAGCTGAAGCAGTCTGCAGCCTTCAATTTCTTGGAAATATACTAAAGCAGATAATACTAGGGGCAGAAGATAAATTCTCAGGTATATATTTGAAGCTTTTAGGCCCGTGGCCCTTGTTGCTCTGGGTAGGGTAGTTCCAAGAATATAGAAAGGGGAAGATTTCAACCTCAGGAGAAATAGTCAGGTATGGAAACAGGTTGTTGATAGACAAGAATATACATCTGGAGCCCATTTGACCTGTGAGATATGACCCAAAGTCAATTGCCTGAAGCTTCCATTTTTTTTTTAAGTTTATAAAAAGAGGCACAAGGTTCAGGTATGTTAGCATTGCTACTATTTATAATCTGTCCTAAGATCCACATTGTAAGAAAAGCAGTAGACTTGTGCCTTTGTGTCATAGTAAAAGCTTGGGGACACAAAATGATTGAGTTAAAAGCTCAGAAAGGACAGAAATATTCTGTGTGGCCAAAGGGCAATAGCTCACTTGATCTTGATTTTAAATATTAAAAGGCAGGATCTCTTTACTTTATTCAGAAGACTAGATACAAATAGTTTTTTTGAAAATTTTTATCAAAGTAAGAAGCATTTTTAAGTCTCATGCTCAGCTAAATAGATGCACTGATTAAATAACTGTCTAATGTATATGGCACCTTCTTGAAGAAGGTCAAAAGTAAAGTGAAGGTGACAGGTTAGCATTAAAGTCTTTTAACTCTTGCCAATAGAAAGGATGCCATGAACAGGTATTAACACATGGTCTCCTATTGGCCTAGCAAAATCTGTGTTTCTTTCTCAATGGCACAGTGTAGAATGTGCACAGCATGCGTTTAGTGAGATATTGGTTCTATCTGAGGAAATAGTTTTGTGAATTTGAAACAGAGTCACATTCTGTGCTCTGGTCTGGCCTCAAGCTAGTGACCTACTGCCTCAGCTTTTCAAGTGCTGGGAGTACAGATATGAGACTCCATATAAAACCTTACACAGTGACAGGTTATTTGCCTGTCATACGTGAAGTGCATGGGTTTGATCCGTAGATCACAGGAGGAAATAAATAACTAATGTGGCCTCATTGCTCATCCAATGGGCCCCATGAGAATATAAAATGCATCTGCAGCTTTTCAAACAAAAATCAATCAAGAGAGATGAGCAAGGACACTACATATTTATCAAAAATAAAATCTACCATGATAACATTTTAATTTCTAATATCTACTCCCCAAACACAAGGCCACCTTCATTTGTAAAAGAAACATACTGAATTTTAAACTGGATATTGATCCTCACATACTGATAGTGGGAGATGTCACACCCGTGTCCAGGCCATCCAGACAAAAGCTAAACAAAAAATACTGAAGCTACCAGACATTATAACCCAAATGGACATAGTTGATATCTACAGCACAAACACACAGGAATACACCTTCATATCAGCACTGTAACAGGAGCCTGGACCTTAGCACAACTGACTCCAGGATGAAAATGCCATTCAGAATGTAAAACTCAGCACATAAACAGCACCACATGCCAAAAATAAAAACAAAGGCCTAATCCATCAAAATCCATAGTCATAGGAAAGTGTCTATCTTGCTTTTTACCTTCTGTACTTTCACTTCAGGCTAACTGTTCTTGTTAACTGAAATATGTCAACCCGAAGCATGAACTTTGTGATGAAAAGCTCATTCTAAAAGAGGCATAGAGCTACACTGGGATCCTGAACATTCACTATCATCCCAAGGCTGGCTAATGAAGACATTTTATTGCCTTAAACGCATACCTGAGCAATCAGTCTTCTTTGGTGAATACTTACATTTCTAGAGATCACACAGTTCCCAGAAAACAGACCTCAGGACACCAGGGGTCTCAGACCCCTTTGGATAAAAGAGAAGTGAAGTTGTCAGGTGACCACTAGGGGGCACACAAACTGAGATAGTTCAGGTCCATTTCTTTGCTAGGATTATATTGCTGTGAGAGACAACCATGACCATATCAACTATTCTAGAAGAAAACATTTAATTGGGACTGCTTTATAGTTCACAGGTTTAGTCCAATATAATCATGGAAAGAAGCATGGGCAGACATGGTGTTGGAGACTGAGCAGGGATTTCTAAATTTTGATCTACAAGCAGCGGAAGACACTGAGACACACAGATCTCAAAGGCCACCTCCACAGTGACTCACTTCCTCCTCCAAGGCTACATCTACTTCAACAAGGCCACACCTCCTAATAGTGCCAGTTCTTATGAGCCAAACATCCAAACACATTAATTTATGTGGACCATTCCAATTCAAACCACCAAATTCTACCCCCTGGTCCCCATAGGTTTGTAGCCATACTATAACGTAGAAATGCATTCACTCCAACTTCAAAAGACCCTAAACAGTCTCAAACTTGTTTAAAAGTCCAAAGTCAAAGTCTCTTCTGAGATTCATGTATTCTCTCAACTGTAATCCCCTGTAAACTAAAATCAAAAAGCAGAACACATACTTCCAACATGCAATGGCACAGCATGTATGCTACCATTCCAAAAGGGAGGAAGGAGGCATAGTAAGGAAATACTGGACCAGAGCACTCCTAATACATGCCCGGCCTCATCAGCTTTCCTTGGAAATGGGCATCCCATAAATCCCTTCTTCTATGTTTGACTCAAAAGCCAGGACTTTATGACTGAAGCTGCCAAGTTCTGTCATTTGAAGGAGTTGGAACATGGACCCCTCGTTTAATTACATTTCTGTTTCTGATGGTTTCCTACACTGCTGAAGTGTGGCTATCTTAAAACTCAATCTGTAGACCAGGCTGGCCTTGATCTGCCAACCTCTGCCTTCTGAGTACTGAGTTACTCTCGGGCTTGCACTACAATGCCTTGACTGATGTTGTTCTTTAATTCCTTTTCACAAATTAGAAGCTTAGCTTGGACTGACCTTGACTTCCTATATTCTGTTTCTTAATCTGTTTAAGTTTATCCATAGATTAAAGACTTCATTGTATATACATACCTCAGGGTTCTGGCCAGGTAAAAATAATAAACAAGACATGAGAAAACCAAATTTAACAAAAGTCTTAGAGTCTACCAAAGAATGGATAGGCTTCTTTCCTTTGTTCTTCTTTTGCCAAATGTACCCTATGAGAATGTTTGAAAATAACCTCTCCCAATGTTTCCCAGGCTCAGAAACCAACAGTCTGCACAACAGACTAAACATTAATTTTTTAAAATTACTATGGCATTCCAGTACTTCATAAAGGCTACTCATTGGACTCTCCTAATGACCCAGATGGGGCCAAGTGGACTGTCTCTGGACTATGGTTCCATTAAAATTGCTTCATTGATCCCAAGCTACTCTATCCCCTATTCCTGTACCTCCTCCTGAGTCTTACTTTTGGTTTGAATACAGGGCCATTCTCCAACCCACAGTGCCCTTAGGCCTGGATAGAGGGAATGTATCACCTAATGTAATTACAAACCACTGCTCACTGATGCCCACTTTAAATGTCTGGTTGTACTACAGAAAGGAAAGATAATGGGGTTTATCTTTTGAGATAGAAATGCAGTTTACAATTCTATGCATACCCTTTGTTTGGGACCCCTGGTTGCCAGAAACAAGGAAATTTTCATTACAAAAAAATTAGTTTGTAAAACTGAGGCTTCCTAGTAAACTTCATTTAAAAGATTTCAACCTTCAAGAAAGAGGAAATACTTGAATAATCAGACTCTATGCAACAGGAATGAACCCTAAGGATGGACTTAAACATTCCCAGCCAGAAATAGGCAAGGATTGCTAGTCTGTTTTAACACCTGGCCCCTGTCATACTGGTTTGGGATAGAAATTATCCAGACTGTCAGCATATAGACTGACAAAATTTGCAGTGACTGGGGCCGCAGAAACTAATGTTCTGCTTTATTGATTAATTTATCTGGATGAGAATATTACCAAGTTCCTGAGACTACTTGCTGGTACTTACATGTGGCAGTGGTTTGACTAAATGTGTCTCTTCTGATACTTTCCAAACAAAGTAGCCAGGTTTATCAAGACCTGGAGCATCTAAGGTTCCATTTCTGAATTAAAACAACAGATTTCCTTATAAAAATGATCCTACAAACCTGAAAAGACTTAGGCTTACATAAAGAAAATTATATAAGGCTTTGAAAAACACTTGTTGTTCCTATGCTAATTAATCAAAAGTTATTTTAAAAAATTATCATGGTTGAAGAAATAGTTAATCCCAGTCTCTGTTCTCCCACTGGCTAAGTCCTCTGCTATCAGCACCGACTGTGCCTTAATTCTCACTCTCAGTGGATTAATGGTGAAGCCCTGCTCTTAACTAAAAAAGTCTAACTAAAAGGGTCCATTGTTTGGACTCATTCACTAAGTTCAGGGGGAATGTAACAGGCCTAAATCTTTAGTAGGCCCCCAGACCTTAACACAACTGACTACAAGGTGGAAGTTCCATTTAGGCTGTAGAACTCAGCACAAAGGAGGCACCACCAGACAAAAGCAAAAGAAGGTCTAATCCATCAAGCTGTATATTTATGGGAAATCTCTAATGTATCAACCTTGCTGTTCAGCCTGTAGTTCTGCTTCTGGCTAACTGTTCTTGTTAACTGAAGTATGTCAACCAGAACATTGTTTTTGCCCTTAAAAGCTCATTCCGAAAAAGCTCAGAGCTACACTGGAGTACAGAGGACCCAGTGTAGTTGAAGGCAGATAATAAAGATGTTCTCGTGGCTTACACTCATGTACAAGTAGTCTTCTCTTGTGGATATCCCAAAATAAGCACCTCATAAAACTTAATTCAAAACTGACCACATACACAGATACAAAGTAAGTCTCAGCAGACAGAAAAAATTTGAAATACCTCCCTGCATCCTATAAAACAATCACACATGAAAGCAGGGTATCAACAACAGCAGGAGCATCTGAAAGCTTGCAAACTCATAAAAATTAACACCCCTCTAGTGCTGAATAAATGGTTGAGATCTAAGCAAAGAAAGAAATGAAAGATTTTATAGTGATTTCCACGCCACAGACTAAATGCTTCCTCAGGCAATCAGTCCATGAAGCTGGAGAGACAGCTCAGCAGCTCTTCCAGAAAATGTGAGTTCCATTCCCAGCAACCACATAGGGGTTCACATTCATCCGTAGTGGGATCGGATGCCCTCTTCTGGGATAAAGGCATATGATGTGGGAATGCCTTTCTGTATGCTGTGAATATTTATCTTTAAATAAAGGAGCTGTTTTGGCCCATGACAGGCACCACAGAAGAAGCAGATGAGGAATCAGAATAGGTAGGAAAGGAAGGGCGGAGTCAGAGAGAGATTAAGCCAGATGCCAAAAGGAGCAACATATAAGGAACACAGGTGAGCCACGGGCCACGTGGGAGACAGATGAATGGCTAGCTAGCAATGTGCCTGAGCCATAGGCCAAACACCATGAACTTAATATAAGTATCTGAATGATTTTGGGGGACTAAGTAGCAGTGCGCAGCTAAGGGGTCTGGGACTAAAGGTCTGTGGGTCTGGACCTCTGGCCTCCGGGGTCCAGGAAAACCTATTGTAACAGGTATACATACAAATAAAACACTCATATACATAAAATAAATGACTAATCACTAATTTTAAAAAACCAGTCATACTACCTCTTCTATTTCTGTGAAGAAGCACTATGAGTGGGGCAATTCTTATAATGGAAGGCTTTTAATTTGGGGACTGACTATAGTACCAGAGCATTAGTCCATTCTCATCTTGAAAGGAAGAAAGAGAAAGTGGGCAGGGTTGAGGATGAGTGCTATATCCTCATATACAGAAAGTCAGGCAGGAAGGAACACTTGCATTGCACTGGGATTTTGAAACCTCAAAGCCAACCCACATTGACACTTATACAAACAAGACTCCCACAAGGGCGTATCTCCTTATTTCACACAGTTACTCTTACTAACTGGGGAACAAGCCTTGAAAGACAGAATCATGAGGATGTAGGCAAATAAAAACCACAGCAGGAAGAGAACCTAAGAATAAAGAGCTAAAAGGGAGGAATGAATGATATTAAGGCAAACGGAGAAAGGGGAAGATGGGAAGAGAGAGAAAAAAGAGGCAGAGAGAGAAACAAATGGTCACAGCTTACACTAGATTCTAGGCCTCTTAGCTACAGAATCCAGCCTCATGGTCACATGTACTTGGAAAGAACTCTCTGTGCCATCTTTAAGCTTCATTGTTCCCCCTTCAGATGGTGCACAACAGGGCCCTGCAGAATCCATTGCCTCACTCTTGCCTAGACAAGGTCGGCTGTTTTCCCATGAGTTCCTAGCCACCAATTGTCAGATCTTCTGAGGAACGGTAGCCTGGCAACTGAAGACAGCTGAATACTGACTTGTTCTGAGACATCTTCCCTCAATGACCATGGAGGCATAAAGGCTCAGGTAGACAGTAAGTAAAATATCTGTAACTTTCAATTAACTCAGGTATCATTTATCCTTCTCAGATGTCTACTGCCATCTGACACCTGTGCCTCTTAGATCTCTATATAAAAGCCACAGTTCTCATTCTCTTCGAACTAATACTAAGTATAGACACAGTTCATACAGTTTACCTTGCTACCGGAATTTAACATTAGGCAGAGTATAAAAGCCTTCTTCAGTCACTGACTCAACCACTTCCGTGAAGTAAATTTCTTTTGGTTACAGATTTAAAGACATGTTTCATTGGGATGAAATCAGGACCTAGAAAAATGCTCATCCCTTCTAACCCAAAGCCATAACTTTTGCTCTGACACACCAAAATGTAAATCTGTTCCAGCTGTTTTTCAGATATTTGCAGGTTCCTGCACAGGCCCAACCCTCCTGCCAGACAACAGCAGACATGAACTCTCCAGACTCAAGAGGGCACCCACCCAGCAACTGGAACCTGTCTTTCCAAAATTTCTATTCTTATGCTTCTTTCCTTCACCCTTGCCTCTTCTGTAAAATCAATCCATTCATAGGGCCAGTGTTAATAATCTATTTATTCTCCTAGAAACCTGCCCTCTCAGCTCCCACAAGGGCCAGTGCCTGAGGTCTCCAGGATGACAGCTAATTAAAACTCTTCACTCATACTTCTTTCTGTGCATGACTTCAATCCCCCTACTTCATCTCAGATGCAAGGAAGCAGTCTAGAGAACAGAAAACTCTGTGCCCTCATCCCTCCCCACTTGCAATCAATAACTCACCTCTTTTATAAAAATGAAAAAGTGAGAAATGTTTGGGTTCTGTCCCAGGTCTTGAAACCCCTGCCAATGACAATTAGCCTGGCCCACCAGTGTTCTGATATGAAGTTCCATTTAAGAACCCTCTTACCCCCTCTTCTCTCTCTCTCTCTCTCTCTCTCTCTCTCTCTCTCTCTCTCTCTCTCATTATATATGTAGAATATATAATATATATAAAATATATATATACTCCAACTCTCCATTAAAATAAATCCTGCATTCCTTTTCATTGTTCGGTGTATTTCTTTCCCATGGCCCTGTGGATCTCTAGCAGGCCATGCCTGCATGGGGCAAGGAACCCCCATCCCCCATCTGTCACCAGCCACACATATATGTGATATCATAACATAACAAGGAGCATTGCGGTGTGTAGGTACACATGGTACTGGCTACATCTTGATCAGAAAGCAATAGGAAATGGTCTCAGACACTGAGCTGTATCTTAACCATGTTAGATCTCAAGTCTGCCTCTACAGTTACACACTACCTTCAACAAAAAAACACCTACTCTACCAAACCCATACTTCCTAACAGTCCCATTTTTCTTTCAAACCACCAGAGTAACACTCTATGCCATTGGGGCATCATATTTGGACACCCCAAAACCTGGAATGTTTGCTGAATCTGGGAAGAGTAGGATATTTCACCCACTGTCCAGGCTCTGCTGTGAGATTATGTTCTGTTACAATGAAAACATTTGTTCCTTCTACTGGTTGAGTAAAACTCTGATTGGCCAGAAGGCAGACAGGAAGTGTGGGCAGGACTACCAGCCTAAGAAAACTCTGAGAAGATGAAGAGTAGAGCAGAGATGCTATCAAACACAGAGGAAAGAGGACCAGGATGCTGCTCTGGATAAAGGTACTAAGCCACTTGGCTAACCATGGGATAGTTTAAGAATTGAGAGTTAGCAAGGTATATGCCTGAGCCATAAGCTGATCAGCATGAAATTAATGTAAGACTTTGTGTGTTTCTTTGGGATTTTGGGACTGCTGGTACAGAACTCAGGACTAGGTAGAGCTAAGCAGTTGGGGGCAGGTCCAGACCTTGTGGCTATGCTGGGCCAAAAACTTCTTTATATAAATATATATAGTGGAGTAGAACCTAAAGATAAGACGCTTAGGACATTTTCATAGGTGTAAATTTGAAAGATTTAGGCACATGGTCCTGGTAGCTGGGGCCTAGGAGTCCCAATTCCAGGCAAAGGGTAAGAGAGTCTACTCCCAGAAAAAGGGAAACAGGCTATTGATTGACAAGATTATATATTTGGAGTCTGTTTGACATGTGACCAGTGGATGCAATTCCATTTCCTAAAGCTTACAATATTTGTTCTAAGTTTATAAAATGAGGTACAAATTTTACATGTTAGCATTATTACTGTTTGTAATCTGCACTGAAATCCACATTGCAGAAAGAGCAGTAGACTCACCTTGTGGCATAGTAAAAGCCTGCAGCTAAAAAATGATTCTGGGTTGAAAGCATGAGTTCTCTTTAAGGAGAGCTCAGGGAGTATGGAGCCGAAAGTCAACAACTCACTTGTTCTTGATTTTAATTTATGAATTCAGATCATGAAAACAAGGCCTCTCCTGTATATCCAGAAGACTGGGTATACATTGACTATATGGCTATTTTAACACCAGGAGAAGAACTCTTACAACTATACTTTGAAAACAACTGAGGAGAATTTAAAACCTTGACTTGTGACTGTAACAAAAGTAAAGCTTTCCCAAAGATAGATTAATAGCTTCTCAGAATTCTACTGATTGGCCACTTCAGAATGAGAGCCAGCAGCATTTTTAAGTCTGTACTTAGAAAATAACCAAAGGAACTTCAAAGTTTTGAGCTTGTAACTATGATAATAAAAGCAAAGTTTTTCCAGAACTAGATTAATAGATGATCAGAATTCTATTGATTAAGACTCTGAGGTTTGAAGTCTTAACATAACAGTAGTATAGCAAGAGAAAAGAAACCTGAAGAATTATTTATTCATTCTTTTTATATATCTTGAATCACTTTTTAAAATGACAACTTAAACATTGAAGTCCTCAGATCTGACATAAACTTATATTTAAACACCTTAAAACTCATACTTGGACTTTAAAACATTTTGTAAGCTCCTCAAAGCTTAAGCTTTAAATGTTACACCTTTTTCTATTCAAACATTCACTAGAAAATGAAAGAAATAGAAAGAGTTGTTTCCGGTAAACACTGCAGTGGAAAATTCCACTACTTACCCTTAGTCACATAAACAGGATATCTTGCAAAACATCTCGGCCCTGTGGCTAGCCATGGAAAGTCCTGGTGGTCTGTTGTCTGGAAAGTCCCTGAAAGCAAGCCAACCAATGACAGAACAGATAAACCACCTCCACCCTGCTTCCCCTGCCAAGTTCCCCACTCCCCTCAGCAATGCCAGCAGCCCACCAATCCAAAAGTGCCCCATACCCTGCCACCTCAAATAGCCCAACTTGTGGTTTCTGCCTATAAAAGCTAGCAGTTCACCAACCCTTAGAACTCTTCCACCCTCTCACTGTAGAGTGTGTGCAATGAGTTTCCTGTACCGAGTTCCTGCAATAAACCTTGGTTTTGCATCTGGACATCCTTGGTCTACAGTGGGCTCTCTGGGGGTCGTGCCTTGGGCAGAACATTTGGGGGCTCATCTGGGATCCCCAGAGGGGACCCTCCTCAACCCCAAGGGTCCGGAGGTTGCCACTTCTGTGTTACTGGTAAGCACGCTCATGTTTGTCTGTGTCTTTGTGTTAGTTTGATTTTGTGCCCATCAATCAGGTTTCATGATTTTTCAGGCTCTCACTGGGTCAAACGTGCCCATACAGTGACCCTGGAGGAGGAGAGAGAGACATCTCGAACCCTGACTTGGGCAAGGGGCCACCAGGCCCTGTGCCATTTGAGGCCACCCCTGAGGTGTCTGTTTGGTTCCATCAACCCTTGATGGAAGATGGTCACAACATCTCTTGATTGTAAGACAACCTGGGCAGAACAGGAAACACAGGTGGTTGATTACCATGAGCAGTCATTGTAATGTGTTTATATAAAGAAATAATAAAAAGTTACATTGAAATCTATTTTTGAGTATATTTCTTTCTTGAGGGGTCAGATAACAAAGCAGACCTGACTAGGCCCAATAGTATCTCTAAGGCTGTGAGGCCTGTGGCCTAATATTTACATATGAAGAAAACTGGGAAGCAGCTAAAGCCTTGGAAAAGCAACTGGATGCTTGCTGCTAAAAAAGCATTGTTAGTCAATATTCTCAGAGATCTGAGAAGGATAGTGTTATGCCCAGATTGAGGGGACCTGTTACAGTAGGTTTCCTGACCCTGTCTGGCCAGAGGTCCAGACACACAGACCTGCAGTCCCAGGCCACTTAGCCACCTGCCACTGCTTAGGCCCTCCAAAATGACTCAGACACTTACTAACTTCATGCTGTTTGGTCTATGGCTTAGGCACATTGCTAGTTAGTTCCTTCATCTTAACCCATTTTCATTAATCTGTCTGCCATGTGGCCTGCGGCTCATCTGTGTTCCTTACATGTTTCTTCTTTTGGCGTCTGACTTGATTTGGCTCTGACTTTGTCCTCTTTCTACCTATTCTCTGATTTCACCGCCTACTTTTTCTACGGTGCCTTCTATGGTCAAAATAGTCCTTTATTTAAAGATTGATATGCACAGCATACAGAAAGACATTTTCACATCAGGGACCCCCAAAAGATTGTCATGAAGACTGATTCTCATATGTGAAAGCAAAAAAGCCTTTATGTAAGCTTAAACTTGGTCTTTCGGCCTGTCTGCTGCAGCGGTTAGAGCAGAAAGCACAAGTCCAGGTGAGGTAGGGCTTTTATTATATTAGAGGTTGGGATGAGTGGATTTCCAGGGTTCAGGACTATTATTAGTAGACATTTGTCTAGGGGTATCTTTTCAAGATTTGGGGGACTAGGTGTGTTCTGGGATTAAGGACTATTTAACAATTGAAATATCTGGAATATCAGATATAACTGCGTGCTGGCCCCTCTCTGAGTGGTGTCTATTAATGGGTGTCTCATTGAACTACCAGGTGTTGCCAGTAAAACACTCAGGATTACTGTTTTTAGTAAGCCTGTGGTGGCAACTGTATAGCCAAGCTGTTCTGGCAACACTAAAAATATAATCTAAATGTTGAGCAACCACAAAGGGAATAGCAGAGAGAAAGAAGAGATGGTTGGTTAGTTTAGGTGAGGAAAGAAGTAGCTGAACATTGAGACTTTAAAATCAAATATGGTGGGTGGCAAATTCCAGCAGAAGGAAATAATCCAGACGTACCTTAGTCGGGGGCAGATTGGCTTAGAGACACAGAGTTCCTTGGGGAAGGAACTCATTTAAGTCACTCCTGGACTTCAGCACTGTTACACCTTATCCATTGTGCCCATGGGATAGAAAAGAGAAAGATGGGCTAATGAAACAGCAAAGCATTCACCAAATCACCAAATAACTGAGGTTGCTAATCAGCCAGAACTACAGGACCAGAGCTTGGGAGCCTTGTTTTTCCTGGCAGCTCTTAGCAGGTGCAGAAGAGGGGTTTGTAAGTATAAAACCCATAAAAATTTGTTGCCAAGTTACAGTTACTATTTTCATCAATCAGGAGTCAATGATTATAACTTTCCATGTATGTATAATCATTGTCAACTGACATAAAATGTAAGCTTTTTAGTCAAATCAATAAGATTCATTTGTCCTTTCTGCTGTTAGAGGCAGCCTTAATCATTCAGAGAACTAAAGGGCATCACAGAAAGTTACTATTGTCTAAGGAAGAAGTTGGTCAACTATTGGAAATGTCCCAGTTCTCCTAGAATGTGAAGACATGAACTTAATTTCACCTTACAGGAAAAATAGAATCTTAAGTCAAAATTGCAGTCCTCAGGACAAGGTGCTTTTGCCTGTTCCCTGAAGAACCAGATACTTTTTTTTAATTATATAAAATTGAAGGAAAAAGACATGGCTATTCCTAGGTGTGGTGAAAGAGAAAGTTTATTATGTATATGTGGGAGAGCGTAGTCAGAGGCAGGGATATCTGGGAGAGTCCAGACTGGACATAAACAGACTGAGATGAGCCGTGTGTGGAGAGGAGGAGGTAAAGAGGGAAAGAGAAAGAGGAACAAGTTGGAACAGGCAGGGGATCATACGTCCAAAAGAATGGTAGGTGACCAAAGAAGAGCCTCTGGGAAAGGGCAGCCAAGCACTGGAGTGTACCAGCCATACCCTGTAATATCTAAGAACTCAAGGATGCTGGAGGAACCTGATGGCCAGGTCTAGCTTTGATATATTAAATGGGCACTACGGCTATTCAAGGTTTGAGACTTAACAATGCTATTATCCCAATCACTACTGAGTATTTGTGCTCTTTAAGTTCCTTTCTAGAAACTCTAGATTAGTTCTATAAAAATGTAATCGCTGAAATACAGCAGATCATTAGTTTATTAAATAATGTGGTTCCTAAGGTGGTAGCTCATAGAAATGATCTCTTTCTTATAAGGAGCCTACAAAAATTATTTTTTCACTCAATGAAACACGGATAAATTATTTCACAATGTTAATAACTGGCATGTTACTAAACATCTATTTTTAAATGATCCTTTTATAAAATTTTATAAAAATACTCCACAAATATTGATTCCTTGAACCTGTGTGGTAGGTGCACCTTTTATTCCAGCACTCAGCAGGATCTCTAATTTCAAGGCCAGCCTGGACAACAAGAGCTGCAAAGAGACAGACAATCCTGGAGATTGCTTTAATGCTTTTATAAATGGCTCTCAAAAAGAACAAAAAGCAAATTTACACACATATTCCATAAGCTTCACAAAAACAATTGTACGTACTGTGGGTTACACAGCTCGGAAGTCTAACCTTGCTGTAATTAATCATCTTTTATTAGATGGTTTTCAGCCATTGAATATCTTTTTTGGTTGGTTGGTTGGTTGATTGGTTTTGGATTTTTGGTTTTACAACACAGGGTTTTCTCTGTGTAACCCTGACTGTCCTGAAGCTTGCAATGTAGATCAGGACACAGAACTCACACAGGTCCATTCTGCCTCTGCCTCAAGTGCTGGAATTAAAAAAAATGAACCACCTTACCCGAATGCTATTGAATATTTTAACAGCCTCTGCTTTTTATTTAAATAAGGATGACAGTTTATTGGATATACTAAAGAATCAGAGTCTTATAGTCTTTATGGGTATCTTTGGAATCCCAGTTTACACATCCAAAATGGGCATCCTTAAGAAGAACAGAAGCTCAAACTCACCTGACCTCGTATATAAATTAGCACATAAAGAATAGAGATGGGATTTTAAAAGAAAAAGGTATAGACAGATAAAGATATGATGGATCTTCTTTTTAAACTTTAGAAGCAACAGCAAATTTCTAAAATATTTTAGATTCGAATGGGTTTTTGTACAAAGATAAATTTATACAGGTTACAAAGTTATACTCCAGCAAACAAAAATTAACTGAGAGATGTATGTCTTAAAATGTAATATCCCAATCTTATAAAAATCTACTAATTTGTTGGAAACTGTTAATAGCCAATCACCATATATATTCAAATCCTTTAACATGCTCAAAACTAAGTTTGTAGCCATACTGCATATAAATATAATTTCCTTTTAAGGACAATTTTTGCCCTTTTATATATTAATGTGGGATATCTTTTTGTATGCTGTGAATATCATTCATTAATAAAGGAAATGTCTTGGCCTATGGCAGGCATCTTAGAAGTAGATGGGGAAATCGGAGCATAGATAGGGGAAGAAGGGCAGTATAAAAGGAGATGGCCATCCAGCTGCCCAAGAAGCAAGATGTAAAGAAATAGATAAGCCACGGGCTACATGGCAGGACAGATTAACAGAAATAGGTTGGGTTAAGAAGCAAGAGTTAGCTAGCTAGGAATATGCCTGAGTCACAGATGGAGCATAATGTAATTAATATAAGCTTCTGTGTGTTTCTGTGGGACTGTGGGTTTGCAGCTCTGGACCTCTGGTCAGACAGGCCAGAAATCTATTACTGCAATATATGTTGTCAAATTAAACCTAAAGCAATAAATAAAAAAAAAGTTTGTTTAAAAGCAGATATACTTAATATCTGGTTGTTTGAACAAACTGTGCATCTATCAAATAATTTCCTAAGAGGGAAAAACTTTAAATAAATAAATAAATAAATCTTTAAGAAAATTTATGTTCTCTTTTATTACTAAAACATAGTTTTGAGTCAACCGTGGTGACACAGGCCTTTCATCGCAGCACTAGGGGTCAGATGCAAGTGGGTCTCTGTGAGATGGAGGATAAACCTCATCAACAAGGTATCATTTCAGGACAGCTAGAGCTGTTATACAAAGAAACCCTGTCTCAAAAAACTAAATCAAGAATTTTTTTTTGAAATTTTCATTTTTGTACAATATTACAAAAAAATTAGTGTCAACCATTTAAACAAATTTAGGATGCATTGTAGTAGTGGGGTTTCTTGATCTTGGGCGGCCAGAGACCTGGACCCACAGACCTGCCGCACCAGACCCCTTAGCCACCCAGCCGCCCACCGCTCAGACCCCCAGAAATGATCCAGATGCTTATATTAACTTCATGCTGTTTAGCCTATGGCTCAGGCACATTGCTAGCTAGCTCTTACATCTTAAATCATCCCTTTTCTATTAATCTGTCTGCCGCGTGGCCCGTGGCTCACCTGTGTTCCTTACATGTTGCTCCTTGGGCGGCTGGTTCAATCTGCTTCTGACTCCGCCCTGCTTCTCCTACCTATTCTGATTCCTCCTCCTACTTCTTCTATGGTGCCTGTCATGGCCCAAAACAGCTTCTTTATTTAAAAATTGAAAATCATAGCATACAGAAAGGCATTCCCACATCAATGCATTTTTCAAAATAGGAATAAATTGAAATCAAGAAAGTTTAAAAAATATTTCTCCTGGATAATATGATGGCCAAAAATACAAATGTAATTGTATGTTTCTTAAATCTCCTGGGAGGCCAAGTGGAGTTAAACCAAAAAATAATCAATAAAATTAATTATTTTGAAGTTTTCATCAAAAAATAATTTTGTTGTCTATACCAGCTTGCAAGTTGACAATGAACTCTGGTTTTTACACAAGTCCTTATGCATTTGCAACTCCACAATAAAAGCAAGGGCTTTAGGAGGACGTTCATTCCTTTGTCTTATTCTTCTTACTGACCTGCATTCCTGTATTCCCAGCATTGAGGGGCACAGGCAGTTGTAGTGTTAGAAGCAATTCTCAATGACACAGGACAAGGCAGGTCTGGCCTAATGAGCTGGGTTGCTTGGTGTCCACTTGATACAAGCTGAAATCATCTAAGAGGGAACCTTAATCGAAACAAAAAAAAATGCCCCTATATGCTCAGGTAGTAAGCTGAGTCTTAATTAATCACTGATGAGGAATGGCCTAGTTCATTCAGTGGGGACACTTAAAATGAAGTGTTCATGGATTCTACATGAGAGTAGCCTCAGGAGTCATGGAGATGAGTCCTCTGATGCTGAGCAGTAATATGGAAGTGTAAGCAAAATAAACTGTTTTCTCCCCAACTTGTTTTTGATCGTGGAATTTCATTGCAGCAAAATAAAAAAAAAAAAAAAAATCCAAACTAAGACACCTACTTGACAAATTGCTCTAAAAATAAATAAATAACCATTTGTGGAAAAAAAATTTAAAAGTTACTTAGGACTGAGAGATGTTCAGAAATGGAAGGAAACACAGATTAGTGATCTATGCACAGAAATGAAAAAATAAAGATAATGTGGTATTTTGAGTGATAATGGCCATCATTAGGCCATATGTTTGAAAGTTACCAGGGAGTAATGTTACTAAGGATTAGGGGATGTGGTGTGATCTTGGTTGAGCAAGTATATCACTGGTTTCAAGGGCCCAAGCCAGGCTCAATGCCTCTATCTATTCCTACTGCATCTGGATCTGGATGTAGAACTATCAGCTGCCTGGGTGCTGCCGCACTGTCCAGCGTGGTGATAAGCCTTCCTTTAGGACACTTCTCTTGGTCGTGCTGTCTCTTCACAGCAATAGAACACTGACTAAAACGTAATTGGTGCCAGGGAGCAGCATACATATGTGACAAGCCAGACCATGCTACATGGTGGTGGAGTGTAGATTTGGGTTTAGTAAAGTGGCTGAACACTGTAAGTGGGGGACAATGAGTCATAGTAGAAAGAGTTTGGGAGGTAGTGGCAATGTAGACAGTGGTGGTTCTGTTCAAGTGGTTTTAGAAGAGAATATTAGAAAACTACCAAGAGGCAATTCCTGTGGTATTTTGGCTAAGAATGTGGCTAATGTAGGAAAAATAGAAAAGGTTCAGATTAATGGCATTGGGAGAAGAGATTCAAGACAGCCTAGTATTGACTCTACAGTGTGGTTATTAGGAGTAACTGTTGCAGAGATTTATAATCAGCGGTAGTAATTTCTACCTATATGTCAATTTAACTCCCACTTGTTTATTTATTTTAAAAGTTTTTCCCCATATTTTCCACTGCTCCCTCTGCCTTCCCTCTTCCTCACCCTCCCTCAGTCTCCCTCCACCCCATCTCCCCATCCATTTCTCAAGGAAGGCAAGGAATCCCAAGGTGAGTAAGTTTACTCTGGCATATCCAGTTGAGGTAGGTCTGTGTCCCTCATCCCAGTACCAAGGCTGAGCAAGGTGTTCCTGTGTAGGGGAATGGGCTCCAAGATGTCAGTTCATGCATCAGGCTACTGCAAGAGGCTCCACAAACACCCACACCATTTGATTGTCATCTACATTCAGAGAGTCTAACTCTAACTTGTATCAAGCTAAAAAAAATCCAACAAGTACACTTATTGAGTCACATCCAGCTCCTAAGCACTGATTTTTTTAATCAAACCTCAGTTCTCTTAACTCTGTCTTCAGTGTGTGCATCTGCATGAACACATACAAAATATTGATGATCTGTCAAGTTTAGGAAAGGAGAGATGGCTCAGAAGTGAAGGCCACATATTGTTATTATAGAAATATATATCAATTTATATATCAAATATATAAATATATCATCCTCAGCCCTAATGTGATGTTGCAAGTCATACCTAGATCCTCTTTCAGAGGACCTGATGCATCCTTCTGTATTCTATGAGCACAAAATACACTGGGGAACACACTTACATGCCAGGAGCCAAAGCCTGTGTTGGCTACAGTCATTTTCACCTTTCACCTAGTTTATAAGCTAAGTTTACAGAGCCTACATGACATACTCCAGCTCTCCAGCAATGAGCAAGTGCAATCTTCCTGCCAATTAAGACCCTTTGCAGGTTTGACCTTTAACTCTCTAGGAATGCACCCCTATCTCACTGTCAGATAAAAACATCTGCAGGCAGTTATGGTCAAGGTTGTGAGACAACCTTCCTGAGACAGAACATTACACAGATAAGGTTAGTAACCCCTCTTCCCCATTCTTCCCCACACAGCCAGCTTCCCTCCTCACTTGCTTTATAAACCTCCCTGAGGAAAATAAAAATTGCAGCTCGACCACACTCCTGTCCTGCTGTCATTCTTTCCCCAGTGTCTCTTGCTCCTTCCACTCACCCCCTTCTTGTTCCAGGGTTCATGCTCTCGTTGTAGACCCTGCTGACCAGGGCACTTACACAGATACAAAACACTCCTAAAGTTAAGTAAAATAAGTACAGTAAATTTAAAAAACAATTCCCATATCTCTTATGTGTCATCATGGATAAAACAGCCAGAAATATATAGAAATGTGAAAAATATCTTAGGCAAAGCTAATAATTTGTAATTAAGAGTCAAGAAATTAAATAAAAGGATAGAATGCCATGATTTTAAACAAGAAGCCTCAATGCTTTGTTAGCACAGATTTGAGCTATACATTCAACAGAAGTCCAACAAATAGTCTATTATTGCTATCAACAGAAAAATAATGACAAAAGATCACCATGCAAACAAATTATCCACACAGCAAATAAATAGCACACATAGTAACGTCAACTGGCTTCTAAACTTTCAGTACACCTACAATAAAGACTGTACTGTTTGGGAAAGAATAAAGATATCAATAAAACATCAAACATACAAATAAAAACAATTAAAATATAGTCAATGTTGAAAAACAATGAGATGAAACCTTCCTACAAGGACTTCATGCTACCTCAGGAGAACCTACAAGACCTCAATGGTCATCACAAGACCTCATGGGACCTAAAGGAACGACATGGGACCACTTGATAGTCATTGAAAACTGTCACTGGACCTCATCTTTCCTCATTGGTTCTTGTGCTAATTCAAGGATGTCGCTTACTATAAACCATGTTTTACACCTACATTGTCTCTAGAAACTCCTTCCTGTGCAGGGACACTGGAACATTTCTCATCATCGAGTGGCTTCTGAGCTTCATGGTACTATTCTTCCATATCTCAGAGAAAATTAGAGAACTGAACAAGGACAACTAGCATCCCGTCAGCCCAAAAGCCCAGACCACAACATGACAGACCAAAGTTGCCCTTCCACATTTTCACAGGCAGATCTGCTTGAGGCCCTGCTTGGTAGTCAGATCTAAATGACAGGAGCAGCTTCCTCAGAGACAAGAGTGTGGTAAAGAGATACAGCACTTCCACCCCAGGCACAGAACTGTCCCAGACCCGCAGTGATGGGCATTGTACTAGACCTTACATCTGGCCTCCAAGTCAGCTCTCCATTCTTCCTGTACTTGGTAGTCACTTCAATGTCTTCCTCCTGAATACACTGTCTCTAGCATGCACAGACCATTACTGTGCATGTAAAGTTATCTACCTGCTGCATGGTAGAAACGGTACCCAATCCATGAGCCTGAGTGATACTCAAGAGACATAGGCAATTTTGATAAGATACACTAAGGATTGCTCATCTTTCTTTGCTACACATTGTCAGGCAAAACATGAACACTTTCACAACCTTGGGAGGTGGAGGGAAGGCATCAAAACTTTAAATCAGGTTGGTCTGTGATACAAAGCATCAACCTTTTTTTAATTTTACTAAATATCAATCTTTGATTTTACCAATATAGACTCAGAAGGCAGATACTGAGGTGAAAGCATGCCAGCTCAGAGAGGCACCCAGCTGAAATTCCTTCTCCAAAACAAACAAAGACAACAACAAAAACTACTTCTCCAATGTCTCAAACAAAAAATATCAAACTGCATGTCCTTCCCTTGTACACGCATCCCTGTGTCCTCCTGACCCTCTCTTACTCTGTATGGTTTTTTTCCTTGTTCACTTCCTGTCAAATGGTGGTTTGCTCAGAGGCTTGACTGATAGTTGTTTTATTTAATCCTATTAACAATAAGCAAAAAAACTCATTGATTTGTGCTAGAGCTAAACCACACCAAAACTAGAAAGGTTTTTCCAGTAAATAATGCAACATGGAAGTTCACAGTGTGATTATATATCCTGCAACATTTCCCCTATTTAATCTAAACAAAATGAAAGATTCTGAATTATAACAGTTTAACTATTAACAGTAATGAAACTATTTCTGCCAAGCTTTCTACACTGGCTGGCTTTCTTGTATTTGGCAGCCTTGGGATTAAACACTTTTGAGTTTACAGTTCTATAATTTTTAAAATATTTTTGAGTTTGAAGTTCTATAAAATGTTTCTGTCAAGCTCCATATAAACTCAACAATTTGAGTGTCCTGAGCAGTGTGTAGCTGAAGTGGATCTTTGGGTAGTGTCTGTCCGCTTAGGAGAAAGCCTGGCAAAGTAGTACACAATAGTCAATCCAAAGGTGTCCACTGTTTGTGCAGAACTTTGTAGCAGAAGAGGGAGGGACAGTTTTTTCAAGTGGTTAACGTTAACACAATCCCGGTGTATTCACAGTAGCAGGGCCCTCATCTTGGAGACCTCAAAGGTTACTGTTAGAAATTGTCATAGTGTAGAAAACTTAAAACATTTTAAATGACATACATACTCAGCAGATCTCTGAAAGGATTGAGGATCACAATCGAGTGTATTAAGGTATATAAACATAGTTTCTAGTTACCTGCTTCAGATTCAAACCGAAAACCAGATTCAGAAAGGTATAATAATAATCAGGAAGCTTATTATCTGAATGAGTAAGTACTCTGTATGACTACTAGTATCATAAAAAAGTTTATATATATACTTAATAATCTTATAGATCTTGAGATAATAATTAGAACTTAAGAAAAGTTTGAGAGCCTCAAATGAGAACCAAAAATTATAAGGTTAGTGGCAACAGAATAGTGGTAACTACTGCTTTTCCTCTACTGTGAAAACAAAGGCAAAATCCCTACCCCGGTGGAACACATATCCCAGTCTCCATTCTGAGGTTAACACATCTTTAAAATATATAAACTAACTTAATTCAGTAATTATTTGTATTACACAATGTCTCACTGAAGCTATCATCCATTCTCATTAGTATTTAATTTAATGTTAATAAAGCATTGTGTGATCTAATTCTGGAGGTCTTGATGCCAACAGGTGATTACTGGATTGAATTTGATATTGGAGCCTCCAGCAGGCCTGCTCAGGGCATTTCATAAAGACAAGAGATGATCTTGTGTGTCCCCCAGTGATCCGCATTCATCATTACAATGCTATGCCTTCTGCTTACTTCAGAAGACTGAGACCTTCTTTTTGATGTTATCTCTAGGAAAATAAAAAACAGGGGCTTTACCCCTGAGCCACAGCATTCTCTAGATCCTTTAAATACTACATTGTACTTCTGTTCATTGCCATGGCTGTTTGGGTCCAGAAGTTCAAACTATTCTGAGACAATCTGTCCCAATCTTGCTATCACCCATGTTTCATACTGATTACATTTCCCTTTCATAGCGAGCTTATTTAGGATGGATATTTGCAATGTAGGTGACATATTAGAAGTTGTAAGATGTAAAGTGTTGCAGAGTAATAGGAATCATAGGGAGGGTACAGAGGGTCATGGCATAATGAGGTCAGTTGGGTAAGGTCCCAGGCTGGTGTCCCAATGTATGATGACTTCTGGTCATCACCCTGAAGGACAAAAAAGGTTGTCCTGAGGTTTCAGCTTGCAGAAGTAAATGATGGAGACTGAACAGCTGTGTTGTGTCCTGGGCTTGCATCAGCTGCATCTAAAGCAAGACATAACCACAAACATCTGCACCTAGATCAAAACCCCACCTTCAGTGGCCAGATGGCTAAAGCAGGGATGTGTTCCTGAGCCCAGGCTGGATCCAGCAAACTATTCCTCTCTATATAGCAACTGCTCAGTCTCTATGTCTCATCACCTAACCCTGCTCCATAGAGCCAGTAATACCTCCATTCTCTGTAGGAAGACTGTCATTTGGCCTCTCAGCACCTCCTTCTCCCCCTCTTCCTCCTCCTCTGCAGAACTAGCAAGAACAGCCTGTTGCACATTCAAAACTTCCTTTAGCATAAAGGTTTCTTTGGCAAGTTCTGTAACCTGGAGGAGGCATAAACCTCACGTGCTGCCACCCCAAGCCAGGGACAAAGAAGGACCTCTTCACTGGGCCACTTTGTACAGGGGCCCAGATTCAGAATAGAAGCTAACATGACTCAAAACTTACATTTGTATACCCCGGGGGCTGACAATATTCCTCATAAATATAAATGTATGGAAAAGAAAAAATCCAAGATTTAGTGACCCTTGAAAAGATTCCAAATTATATTTTGAGGTTCAACAAATATTGGCATACAGATTGGAATATATTCAGCTTCTAGGGATTAAAACTTGATCTCCATTAAAAGAAAGTGCAAAAGAAGTGTATAGGTCCAGAATGAAAAATCTGAAAATTAAAGTAATATGTAAATGATATAGCCATGAACTTATGGAGGTGTGGTTTGTTGCAGCAATGAAAAATACACAATATCTTTTAATGACTAAAGGCCCTGTATATTCACAAAACATTGAAACCACACACTCACTGGCCTACAGGTTAGCAAAAACTTTGTCCATTTGGCCCTTAACAGAAAATCATCATGCCTCCTCTGCTCTAAGGGACTTTCTTGGCACATGTCAGGTAACAGTAAACTCTCGAGTTGCCCAATAACCCAAAAGTAAAGATGGATCATAATATCAATTTATGGGATGCCCAACATTGACCAGTGACCTCCACACATGTACATTCACACAAAAAGCAGACACAAAACAATACAACTGGGGGCACATGAGATGAACTTATGGGTGAAGACACTTCGGGTCAAGCGTGTTTGCAACCTGAGTTCCACCCATGGAACTAACATGGTTGAAAGAGAAAATGGATTCAGGTAAGTTGTCTTTCAGCCTTCATACACGCATGCCCTCACCCCTTCACTAATAAATACATGCCATCCAAAACTTTATAAGGGTACACATGAAAATCTAGATTCAAATCCTGGATTATGATTCATTTGCTGTCTGTGTGAGTGGCTTCACCTCCCTGTGCCTGTTATTCACAGAAATATAAGTGAACCGCATTTGTTTCAATGCTTACAATAAAGAGTTGAAGCATCAATACCCAGGATGGCTCTAGCCCAGATTATCTTTCTTCTCTGTGCTGTTTCCCACGTGAGAAGTGAAAGGATTTTAAATCTTGCCACCTGAGAGGTTCTTTAGTTTTGTCCTTAAGTGTGCCTCCACAGTGAGTAGAAAGGAAGCCTTCTCATCATTCTCCTAGCTCTTGTCAGTGACTCCTGGTCACAGCTTTGGTCCTGGCAAGCTCTCTATATGAGACCACCGGAGCTGCAGTAAGCCACAACCAGGTGAGCCACAGTAATGTACATCCCTCTCTACATAAACAATACCTCACACTGCATTTGTGGCCCTAGCACACAATAAGGCTCTCAGAACATTTAGACTTCAAAGAGGATTAGATCCTGGGCCTCTTCTCATCCTTTCATACCTGATGGCATTCTATCTCAAAAAAAGTTCTGGATTCCAGTCTGACCCTAGGAACATTTTGATCTTGTCATAAACCTTTGAATGCTAGTTGTGTGCCCTCAGACTTATAGTTAAGTGCTCTGGCTGCACACTCATCCAATGTTGTTCTCCAGGGACTTAGGCAGCTAAGGCCAAGGGGCAAGATTCAAGGGCTACAGTGTTGAGTTCTAGGCCAGCCTAAGCAACTGAGACAGACTCTGACTCAAAACACACACACACAAACCAATTTCTTTTAACAAAGTGTTTTGTTTGTAGGGTCTCATTGTGTACGTACATATAGCAACTCAGTTACACCAAGATTTTCATATCAAATGGCTCTCATTAGGTAGAATGCTTGCTAACCATACAAATGCCTCTGAATAAATTGTGCATGTTAGTAAAACCTGTCATTCCCATAACTGAAGGTGGAAGAAGAAAGGTCCTAAGGTCAAGGTCAGCCTGAATTCCATGTTTAAAAAACACTATACATGGAACAGTGGACACCTTGGCATGATTTATCAGGTAAAGGTGCTTGCAATCAAGACTGATGGCCAGGGCTGGGTCCTTGGGACACAAATAGTAGAAAGGGAAGACTGTGTCCCACAGGCTGTCATCTGATTTCAAACTATACTATGCATGTGCACTCATAAAGACAAGGATATAAAATTAAATCTTAAAAGAAACAAAAAGGGAACAGAGATGTCGTAGAAGTTTAGTACCTGGCGTGGATTGCATGGAGACCATTGCTCCTTGACAAAGTTCTAGCAGTTCAACATGGCAAATCTTAATTTTATAGCAAGTTCTTTACTTTTAGTTTTTATAACTGTTACTATATATTATGATGTTTTCTTAGGCTTTTTCCTGTGGGAAAATTTTTGCAGGCTATACTTGAGGATAAAAATGTGCAATACAATGGCAGGCACCTTGAACAAAAATTTTGGAAAAAAATCCTCAACACCATAGAATCATACAGTGTGAAAACTATGCCTACTCCCACACAGGAATACTCATTGTACTCCCCAGATTATACAAAGAATAGTGAACTTAAAATTTAGTAACTCAACACATCTAGTCCCAGGAATGAAATCACACTATGGAAAGAAATAACGGGCTCACATCCAGAAAGCATTTAGATACTGGCTGAATTTATCACTTACTACTTTAATATAAACAAACAAACAAATAAGTAAATAAATAAATAAAGGGATGCTGTGATGAGGTTGCTGGTTTTTTCAGCCCAGAATCATTAAGTCGGCTTTCAGTCTTACTTGATCCTAAAGTAATGGTCAGTTCTAAAGTATAAAGGTGTAGTCCTTCTCAATAAAGCAACAACTATTCTGATTCACCCTCAGATCATGGCAGTTTCTTTCCTTTCCTGATGCCCAATCTGATTTTTGGGACCTGAATCCCTGTGATGTTGGACTCCATCAAGTACCTCTTGTAGAAAACACAGTTCAGTCTCCAGCACCCACATGTCAGCTGACATCTGAAATTACCTCATTGACTACATCCATGTGGTCGTGTGCGGTATGAATTCTTTCATGACTGTGAAGACTACTCTTCTGTGCAAAGGCTTTGCCACATTCATTACATTCATAGGGTTTCTCTCCAGTATGAATTCTTTCATGACAGAGAAGATACTTCTTCTGTGCAAAGGCTTTCCCACATTGATTGCATTCATACGGTTTCTCTCCACTATGACTTCTTTCATGACTCTGAAGACTACTCTTCCGTGTAAAGGCTTTCCCACATTGACTACATTCATAGGATTTCTCTCCTGTATGACTTCTCACATGCCTTAGAAGATACTTCTTCAGTGCAAATGCTTTCCCACATTCATTACATGAATATGGTTTCTTTCCACTATGACTTCTTTCATGACTGTGAAGACTGCTTTTCCGAGTAAAGGTTTTACCACACTGATTACATTCATAGGGTTTCTCTCCACTATGACTTCTTTCATGACTATTAAGATAACTCTTACGTGCAAAGGCTTTACCACATTTATTACATTCATACGGTTTCTCTCCAGTATGACTTCTTTCGTGACAGTGAAGACTACTCTTCTGTATAAAGGTTTTACCACACTGATTGCATTCATAGGGTTTCTTTCCAGTATGAATTCTTTCATGTCTAAGAAGATTACTCTTCTGTGCAAAGGCTTTATTACAGTCATTACATTTATAGGGTTTTTCTCCGGTATGAATTCTTTCATGACTGAGAAGATTATTCTTTCGTGCAAAGGCTTTACTACACTGATTACACTCATACAATTTCTCTCCAGTATAACTTCTATAAGTGGGATATGCTAAGGCTTTATCACATTGATGATATTCATAACTTTTCTTTCTTGTTTGAATTCTATGTACTTGATGAAGACTGAAACATGCAAAAGGTTTAGAACTTTGATTATACTCAAAGAGTTCTCCTTCCAAATGACTTCTTTGGTGTACTTTTAAAGAGGAATCAGATTTAAAAGCTTTATCATGTTGACTACATTCATAGAGAACCTCTTCATTTTTGGCTGTTTGGTGTGTTTGAAGATGCATGTAATGGCTAAAGCCTTTACTAGCTGACTCACATCTATTATTTTCTCTTCCCATGTGAGTTTTTTCACATCTTTGAAAAGAACTTGAAGAACTCAGAGTCTGACCACACTGATTGCATTCATAACATTTTCTTGTACTGTGAGCCACATTACATGTGCACAGTGAACCAGCACACAGAGGTGAATTTCTATATTCATGATATTTATATTTTTCTCCAATGAGACTTTGCTGATGTATTCCCACTGAAGTAGAAAACCCAATTAATTGTAAACTTGCATCACAGTCATCATGTCTTTTCATAGTGGGGACTACTGTGTATCTTCTATTTTTTCTGACAGACACAGAACTACAATGCTGCTTTCCATGTCCCTTGTGACTACATAGTTTGCATGCAGAGTGACAAATGACAAACCTGATAAAGTAAGATGACAAAATATTTCACATTGTAGTCACATAGTCAAACATTCTCTGTGTTACATATATGTGGTATAGGGAATTAGATTTCTACACCAAGACAATCTCCTGGTCTCTCATAAAGTACTCCTCCAACTAGGCTATGCTAAGTCACTCACTATAAGTATATGAGGAACCTCTACCTTTAATATTGAAATTTTGTTTATAAAAGGTCTTGAACACACACTAACCCCTCAACGATATGTATACTTAGATGATATTGAATGGCATAACAGTAAGTAGATGGACAGTTCTACAACATGCCTCTCACATGGCTATGATTTTACCGTGACATCTTTTATGGCACTGTTTCCTTGTCTTGACCTTAAACACATGCTTTCCCAATAGTGATCAGCTAGCTACCTGACACTGGAGTCACTGGTGTTGTGAGAATTTAAAAATAATTAGAAAGCTATGATTATTTACACAGTGGCTTTTTGTTTAAAGTTCAGGGCACATTAACATTTCTTCGGACATACAATATATCAGCTTGCACATGAAAGATACCTTCCATTTCTTTGAGAGCTCTGACAATGTTCTTCGATATTACAGTCTCCCCATTTGTGCCCTAAAATAAAGTACAAAAAAACTGTGATATATTACTAGAAGTTAGGCACACTTGAAATTACTGTCTTTTATGACTCTTAGTACCATGACTTCCTGATTCACCAGATTCTTCCCCTTTTCATATTCAAAATCACAGAAGAGCACCAATCTCCAAGAAAGGGCTGCCCTCTTCAGCTAAAAACTGACAGAAAGCTCACATTCTTACCTATAGCAGTGAGGTTCCAATAGGTTTCCAGCATTACATCTTTGTAGAGAGTCTTCTGGGAAGGATCCAGCAAATCCCATTCTTCATGAGTGAAGTTCACATGCACATCCTCGTACGTCAATGCATCCTAAAATGTCCCATATATGTTCACATTGCAATTATGAGACTGACTAAATTGCCTATTGCACTTCATTAAGAATATGCTTACACAATTCTGTATGTTCAATAGATTCAATGACATAGGTCAGTAAATATCAAATGCAGTCACCAACTCATTTTAAAAGGAAACAAAAATAGAATGACACCTCCCATTCCTGTGCTCACTGAATACAATATGGCATGGCAGGGAAAATGCCTAATAATATATACAGAAAGACATGTAAACAGAGTAACATTATTTAGCATATATCAGCAGAACTTTATCAAAGTTATTAACTTCAAAAAAAGATTAAAAATAAGGGTGTGGTACTGCAAACCTCTAATCCCAAACCTCAGGAGGCAAAGAAAGGTAAAACTGAATTCGAAGCCAGCCTAGTCTATGTAGAGATTTCCAGGAGAGCCAAAGGTACATAGTGACAACCTGCCTCAAACAAAAAAAATAGAAAATACTCAGGGCTCAATCAAAATTCCTCCATAGAATTAAACATTCAATTCAGTTCTATACTTGTCTATCATAAGCTAGATTGACCCCTACTGAAATGTAAAGCTAATAATTCCAGGAAGAAAAGCATTTTTAAGAAGTTATTTACTGACAGATCAATGAGTTCTTACAAACATTAGTAAATGCTGATCCTAAAACAGTAAAATAAACAACAAAAAACATATAGTATATATATATGAGTCAACAAATAGGATCACATATTGCTCCAAGCAGAGGTGGCACATGCATTTAATCACAGGACTTGAGAGGAAGAGGCAGGTGAATCTCTGTAAGTTCAAGGCCAGCATGGTCTACAAAGAGAGTTCCAAGACAGCTAGGACTGTTACACAGAGAAACCCTGTCTCAAAAATTTGAAAAAAATAAAAATCATCTGCTGCATTTGAAGAGGTCCTAGTTCAGTTCCCAAGAGTCACTAGAGGTTAGTAACTATTCCTAACTCCAGGTCAAAAGAATCCAATGCTCTCTTCTGGAATCTGTAAATGCCAGGAAGACAATGGGTAGACACACACACACACACTCAGAGAGAGAGAGAGAGAGAGAGAGAGAGAGAGAGAGAGAGAGAGAGAGAGATATTGAGATTCAGACATTTGAAAATATAAAAATGTAAAAACATACACAAAGTTAGGAACAATATTACACACCTGCAATTCAGTAATTCAGGAGATCACTATTAATTTAATGAACACAGCATTCTTGTTCTGAAATGACACCCCGCCAAAGCTCAAAAGTCATGACAGGGGTAAAGTTTAGCACAAGAGAAGATATTTGACATGTACAATCACCTGAATCAAGTTCCTGAAAATATAAACATAAAAATACCAGGCAAGAAATATGGATTAGCCAAGAAAAGCATTGCTTCTACTTTACCTGACATTGTTTAAGAATGGAGTCTACAGGTGGTGGCAGTGTGCCTACATGAGAAAAAAGGGGCTGCCCACCTTCAACAAAACAAAGAAATGTGGTGAGACTCATTCCTCCAGAAATGCTCCTCATCTAAGGGTGTTCTAAGTCACCAATGAAGGCTCACACCAAAGACAAATGCTTGAATACAGCCTTAATCCTGGTAGATTTTTCATTCAACCCTTAATATTTTGACACAGGTCATGACAGTCCCATAGTCAAACCATAATGCAAAATGCATTTAGTCGGATTTCAAAGATCCCCATATTATGTAATAGTCTCAATACTATTTATATGTCCACAGTTTATCCTAACACACAAGGCAATCTCTTTACTATGACCTCACGTAACATCAAAATACAAATTATATCAACACAACACACAATGGCACAGAATATACATTTCTCTTTCAGGAAATTAAAGAAAGATTGGCCCAAGGCAAGTTTGAAACCATGTAGGACAACTACCAACTCCTGCAGCTCTGTGTCAGACACATAAGGCAAGCTTCAGCGTGGGGTTTCTTGGTCCTGGGCGGCCAGAGGCCCAGACCCACAGACCTGCGCGCCAGCCCCATTAGCTGCCCACTGTTGCTGCTCAGGCCCCCAGAAATGACTCAGACGCTTATATTAATTTCATGCTGTTTGGCCTATGGCTCAGGCACATTGCTAGCTAGCTCTTACATCTTAAATCAACCCATTTCTATTAATCTGTCTGCCACGTGGCCCGTGGCTCAACTGTGTTCCTTACATGTTGCTCCTTGGGTGGTTTGCTAGATCTGTCTCTGACTCCGCCCTTCCTTTCCTACCTATTTTGATTCCTCTGCCTACTTTTTCTACGATGCCTGGCAAGGGCCAAAACAGCTCCTTTATTTAAAGATTGAGATTCACAGCATACAGAAAGGCATTTCTACATCACTTCAGTTTCAAAGGACTTCCATGGCTCTTTCACACTGTAATTTCTCATACATCTCTCTGGCTACTTCTACTTTGTACATGCAGTTGTTCATAGCATGCTTCACAAAGCTTGGGTATCTTAATATTTTGTTACCTCAAAATGCAATTGAGACTTCATCTCATCATGGCTTTATGCATGAAAGACTCAGTCTCTTCACTGGGGACCACAAGCTCTAAACCCAACACTAATGTTGGAGGTATTTATTATCATTGAAATTGAGTGTCTTGTAGTCTCAGGTGGCTTTGACTGCCATTTGTAATCTAGTCAGCTCTGAATCTGATATCCCTGCCTTAATTCTGAATTACAAAAATTATAGCCATAATCGACCACTCTGGGCTTTAAGGTTTCAGTTTTTAAAGTGGTTAGAGTAGGCCTCCTCATTCAGTGACAGGAAGGAAGTAAGAAACAACACACCAAAAAAAAAAAAAAAATGGCCATCTTTAGCAAAGGAAAAAGCAGGTGCAAAGGTCCTGAGGTGATAATATGCCTGACAACACAAAGCACTCAAGCATGGTTACAGCAGTGAAACAGAGAACCAGGAAAAACAGTGGACTTGGGAGTTGATTTTATAAAGAACTTTATTGTCAAATCATCCATGTTGAGAATAAATAATGTGCATAGCAACATGACTATCTTTGTTTTTTAGATGTCTGGCACTTTACACATGGCTCCGTGGTCAAGGAGCCCTGATTCCTTACAACCCCATGGAAACTCAGTGATCAGTAACCAGTTCCAGAGGATTCAATGCCCTCTTCTGGCATTCTGAGTCTGCAAATATGCACATGGTACATAGATATAAATGCAGGCAAAACACTCATATGCATATCAAATAATAATTTAAAGAAAATGCAATAAAATAAAAGATCTGAGTGCTAAGTTAAGAGAAAAATGTTTAGAGATCGAGAGATTTGGAGGATGAATAGAAGCAGACCACTTAGTGTCACAGGCCTGGATCGGTGGTTACCAGCACTTATTTCTCCTCTAAAGGGCCTGGGTTTGTTTCCCAGCATGCACAGGTTGGGTCAGAACCATGTGTAACTCCAGTTCAAGGCTATCAGACTCTTTTCTGATCTACATGGCACCAGCAAGACACTCTTTACACAGGCATATAAGCAGGAAAAACATATATAGCAACATTATAATTAGAATCCTATTGAAAAGAAAACTTATAGATTTGATGATGTAGCTCAGTTGGAAGCACACTTGTCTAGCATGCACGAATCTCTCAGTTCAATTCCTATTCTACAGAGGGGACAAGGATGGTGTGTGGTGGTAGAAAAAAAATACCCCCCCCCCCCGAAAGTGGCACTACAAGTAGGTGTGGAATTGTTGGAGAACATGTCTCACTGTGCAGGTGGGATTTAAGGTCTCACATATGCTCAAATCACCACCAAGTACCTCAGACCACTTCCTACTCCTTGTAAGATGTAAGACTCTTAGCTACTTCTCCATCACCAAGTCTGCTTACACACTGCCATGTCCCATGATGGTAACAGAATAAACCTCTGAACGTGTAAGTGAGCCACCCAATTCAATATTTTTCTTTATAAGAATTATCATAGTCATGGTGTCTGTTCACAGCAATAGAACCCCTAAGATGGATTGTGATGCCTATCATTCAGTACTTGAGAGGTGGAAGCAGAGAATCAAAAGTTCTAGGTCATTCTTGGATGAGCAGGGAGTTTGGGGAAAAACTGTGCTATGAGACCCTGACTCAAGAAACAAAAACACAAAAAGACTCTGCGGTGATATATTTCATATTTAATAAAAATCAGGACAGCCACCTCTCCAGCCTTCTTTTTTTTTCTTTTTTTGGGGGGGCAGGGGGAGCTGGACTGTCAGAGAGAGAAAACAGACCACAGTCAATTCTTACCCAGCCAACTTCTCAGGGTAAAAGCTATCTTTAAGAGTCCTTGGCCTGACTCATTGCTTTAGTAGAATCCCTCAATGTCTCCCTCTGCCTTCCTTAAAAATCTTCTCCACCCAGTTGTTTCCCTTCCAGGTTCAATGTAAGCTTCTGTGTATTCCTTTGGAACTTAGGGACTGCTAGTCCAGATCTTGGGGCTAGTCTGGGCCAGAGACTTAATATTACAAGAATCACACAAGAATACCCCAGGAGAAAAACAGCAAAGCACTTGGAATATATGTCACAAAAGAGTTATGAAAGCCCATAAGTCTGTAATACGTACCAATTTCCTTCATAGTCAAAAGAACTCGTATCCTGGGCTTGGGATCTCAATTCTGTCTTCAGGGAATTCTTTATACACACTCACAGCTTCGCCATCCTTCCAGCCTTTGTAAACAGTTTAAGGACAACTACAATGTAGCTTCAGTTTCTGGATGTTATTACAAGCAGAACACGTTTATCTTAGAAAAGAAATACTGTTATAATGCCCCGGCAATGGCCGTATCTAAAGGAATCAGAAATTTCCTTTCCATAAAGAAGAGTCCACAGGATGAAATGAATAGCACTTGTCAAGTTACACGCATCAAATCCCTATATAATTATGTTTGACTCTGAGAATAACATGTTGAGTAATGGGCTAAAGCCTGTAGCCTGCAGAACAGAGCTCTCATTAAATTAAGCCTTTAGTGAAAGGTCTTTGCCAGACAGGCATGGAGACCTGAAGCTGTGATCTCACCAATGGGGAGGTAAAAGGAAGAGAATAGGAAGTTCAAGTCCAGTGAGATCCTAGCTCAAAAAAGAGTCTCCAAGTGACACGTAAAGGTCCCAGTCGATTAAAATAGAAATGGAGAAACTGTGCCATGTAGAAGCACATCATTTTCATTGTTCCAATTATCTATTTAATAATAATTTATACATTGAGTTATGCATCGCTATTTGGACCACATTAGTCTTGAACTTTCTGCTTCTGAGCCCTCATGCTCAGCTAAAGAAATGTACTGATTAAATCAAAGTATAATGCAGAGATATATGGTCAATGATAAGGTGAAAGTGACAGATAAGTCTTTTAATTCTTGCCAACGGGAAGGATAACCATGTAACAGGTATCAACACATGGTCTCCTATTTGTTGCACGAATAAAGGTAACTCAGGGCCAGATCCCTGGGAAAGTCGGAGATATTAGAGAGAGTAAACACCACAGTCAGATCTCACCCAGCTGTCTTCCAGCTTCCTCAGCCTGGCTCCTCCTGGCTTCTTCTGCCCTTTTGTCTTTCTATGCCTGCCTTAAATACTCTCTTCACTCAGCTCAAGGCGTGGCCCCACCTTTGCCTGCCTGGGAGCCTGGAACTCCTTCTGTAAACTAAGATGACCTGGAATTCAGTTTGGATTAAGGGTGTAGGTCACCACTCCAGGGATATTCCTTACACTGGGATTAAAGGTGTGAATCACCACTCTGATCCTCCTAGACTGACTGTGGGCAGATCCCTCTGATACCTCCAAATGTTTTATTATGTCCCCACACCTATTGGCCTAGAACGACTTTGTACTTCATTTCTCAATGACACACTGTAGAGTTTGCACAGCATATGTTCAGGTGAGACTTAAGTCCTATAAGAGGAAATTGTCTTGTATATATGAAACAAGGTCTCATTCAGCACTCTGGTCTGGCCACAAACTAGTGGTCTGCTACCTTAGCTTTTCAAGTTCTGGTAGTACAGTTGTGAGAGACACCAAGACTGGCTGAAATAAATTCTGTATAAATCCTGACAGAATAGCAGATTATTTGCCTCTCACATGTGAAGTGCATTGGTTTGATCCCTAGATCACTGGGGAAATAAATAACTAATGTGGCCTCACTGCTTATCCAATAGGACCAGAAGAATATAAAATTCATTTGTGGCTCTTCAAGCAAAAATCAATCAAAAGAGATAAGGGAAGACACTATATTCATTGATTACAGATAAAATGTGCCGTGATGAAATTTTAATTTCTAACATCTATCCCCCAAAGCATTCAAACACATTAGTCTATGTGGACCATTCCAATTCAAACCACCACATTCTACTCCCTGCCCTTATAGTTGTGTAGGCATATCACACTGTAGAAATGCATTCACCAAACTTGAAAAGTCCCTAAAGTCTCTTCTGAGATTCATGTTTTCTCTTAATTGTAATCCCCTGTAAAACCAAAATCAAAAAGCAGATCACATACTTCCTACATACAATGGCACAGCATTCATGCTACCATTCCAAAATGGAGGAAAGATGCATAATAAGGAAATAAGGGACCAAAGCACCCTGACACATGCCTGGCCTCAGCAGCTTCCTTTAGGAATGGGGGGAGATCCCACAAACCCTATCTTCTATCCTTATCTCTAAAGCCAGAACCACGTACCTAAAGCTGCCAAGTCCTGCTCCTTGCTGGGGATGGAACATGGAGCCCTCCTTCAATGACATCTTCACCAGCTTTCTGTTTCTGATGGTTTCCTACAGGGCTGAAGCTTGGCTGGCCTGAAACTCACTCTGTAGACCAGGCTGGCCTTGATCTGCCAACCTCTGCCTTCTGGGTACTGAGAGTAAAGGCTTACAGCATCACACCTGGACCTAAGCTGTTCCCTAATTCCTTTTCACAGATTAGAGGCTTAGCTGGCTGTGCTCCTGCCCTGAGTTCACCACCGGCTTTATTCCATTTCTCAATCTGTTTGGCTCCTGAACACAGGACTTAGCTCCACTCTGCTTCAGGGTGCCCTTCTCTCCTCAAATGGTACAATTTTATTTCCTTGCTCTGCTTGCTCCTTTTCATTATAAATTTTCATAAGACTGAAGACGAATAGCCACAAGAACAAGAGATGGGTTCAAGAGTTCCTAATGCAGCTGAATATTGATGTCTCTGGATAGTAGTGTTTCTGGAAATGACAAGGCCTCTACACACCAGCAAAAAGAGGACCCTGCACTCCTAATGTAGACTGAGACTCAACAAACACTTTAAAAACAGCTATGATTTCCAACATGGCAACAGAATTTCCAAATGTCTAAAAATCTTTTTATCTGTTTTTCCAGAATCACAAGACAAAAGTGGTTCTAACCTAAACTTTGGGGCCATGGAAATGTCCTGTGGTGTATCTGTGCAAATGACTAGACCCTGTAACTATCTAACAGGAATTGAGGCTAATGCTAGTTTAATGAAAGGCAACAGTTTAACTTTGGGTCAAGATCTTGTACTCACAGCACACCATGATGTATGATGTATGATGACACAGACGCTCATCCATCACTGACAGGTAACAAAAGATAAAGCCAGGTACATGGGAGCTGTGGCCATCCCATTAACTGAAAAGAAATGAGGCCCATGCTAAGTACCTCAGCCGGGAGAACAGAACTGACTGATTTGACCATGGGTATCAGGTCTGGAAAAGAAAAGTCCTCCGCCATATACATGGACAATCACTATGTTTACAATGGTGAGTGTATCTATAGAGATAGAGAGAAAGAGGACTTTTCACCACCAGGAAAAAGAACTTTAAAATAATCTTGGCCATCCTAGAAGCTATTTGACTTCCCCTACAAATTGCTATCTTTTATTCCTGTACTTCAGACCTGGCTGCCCACCCACCAGTGGGAATTGGGGGGAGAGGGAAATGATATTCTGATGGCATACTATGACCCATTACTACCTCACACTCCATGGCAAAATAAAATGAACCGTTCAAATCCACAGGATGCAGGAGGACACCAGAAGGGGAGCCATTCTCTAAAAACAACTGCCTAAATTACAGGTAACTAACCTTAAAGAATAGAATCAGACAAAGGTTTAGTGTCCCTAGAGGGAAAAGCCTAGCAAGGATGTTTCAGTCAGATGCCAGGTTTGTGCTCAAATGAATGCAAAACAGAGTCCTTGCCAAGAAAAGTGTCCAAATGACTGAGCAAGAGCTCCAAGAGGTCTGAGGAAAATGACTTTACCAAGATCCACCCCGCCCGGGGAGGACAACACCCCTGGCTAGTTTTGATAGCCCCTTCCTGTTTGGGAAAAGTGCTCCCGTCCAGACTAAGAAAAAAAAAAAAAACAAAAAACCAACAACAGCAACAAAAAACTCAAGTGTTGTTTAAAAGGCTCCTCCAGTACGTGGTCCATGATTTGGGCTCCCATGAGCAAAGGGATCTAACAATGACCTGGTATTCGCAGACAAAAATCTTTCAATTAATGATAGCCAAAGCTTCATTGTACATAAAGACCTCAGAATTCTGGAAGGTTTAAAACACACACACAAGACATAAATTAAAAAAAAAAAAAAAAAAAAAAAAAAAAAAAAAAAAAAAAACCTCTAACAGACCTTCTTTCTTTGCTTTGCTTCTGCCAGCTGCACTCAACAAAAGGAGGGATTTGCCCTCTACTGAGATTATGTTTGAAAAACCTCCTCCACTGCTTCCTGGCCTCAGAAACCAAGAGTTAGCAGAACAGTCTAGTCATTACTTTGTCACCACAGGCACTCCAGCCCTCCATAAAGGCTACTCATTGGACTACCCCAGCTGACCCCTGAGCCTACCACCAGATAGCTTCCCCTGGTGCCAGGTCAAGCAAGTAACCAAAGCGACACTGGAACTACCCTGGAAAGAATCCTAAAAGGTGATTTCCTCCACTAATTCGGCAGTGAAGACAGCCGCCATTACTCCATAGATCTACCACACCCAGATCATGAAAGCAGAGGCCACAGATGCTGCCAAGTGGAATGTCTCTGGACCACAGATCCATTAAAATTAGGTTTCTTTGATCCCAAAAATGTTCTATTCCCCATCCCTTGACCTCCTCCTGAGTCTCACCTTAGGTATGAATACAGGGACATGCTCCAACTCCACTGCCCTTATGCCTGGACCTGGGAACTAAGAAGAACATATACAACAAAGGTATTACCTAATGTAACTATAGACAGCAACCCAATTCATTGTGACCTCTGTTCACTGATCCGCACTTTAAATGTTTGATTGTATTAGACAAAGGAACAATATGGAAATTTATCTTTTGAGATAGAAATACAGAGTTTACAATAAGTGCCTACCCTGTTGTTGGGCCCATTGGTTGCCAGAAACAAGGTAGTTTCCATTTCAAAAAACAGAGTTTGTGAAACTGAAGCTTCCTGGAAAACTTTATTAGTAAGATTTCAGCTTTTGGAAAACAGGAAATAATTGCAGAATCAGACCCTATGCCACAAGAACGGACCCTGAGGATGGACTTAATCATTCCCAGCCAGAGACAGGCCAGGATTCTTGGTTGTTTAGACATTTGTCCCCTGTCATACTATGTAGGGATAGGAACTAACCACGCAGTCAGCCCACTGACTGACAAAACTTGCTGTGACTGGTGGCAGCTCAAATTAATGTTCTACTATATGGGATAATTCACTTGGATAATAAATTCTTCAATCCTGAGACTATTTGGTAGACATGTGCCAATGGTTTGACTAAATGTGCCAGTTTTGATACTTTCAAAACTATGCAGCCAGGTTGATGAGGATCATGGTATTAAAACATTCTATTTTTTAATTAAAACAAGTTAGATTCCCTTACAAAAATAATCCTACAAAACTGAAAAGTCCTAGACTTACTTCTCATGAGAGAAAGATACGCTATTTGAACAGGAGTAATTTTTTCTAATTATTGTCATGGTGGGGGAATAACTGGTGCCAGTCTCTGTTCTCCTTGTCCCACTGGCTAAGTCCTCTGCTATCAGCACTGACTGTGCCTTTAATTCTCACTCTCAGTGGATTTAATGGGGGAGCCCTGCTCTTAACTAAAGCAACATGAGTCCAT